>CM051842.1:131941666-133179065 GCA_028451465.1 Erethizon dorsatum
ACCTGAGGACTAACGTAGTCCCATGGCAGGTGTTACATACCACATGGGAACGCCACTGCTGCTTTCGGCTACTGTTTGCATGTGTGTGTGGATATGAATTCTCATATGTCCTTGTGTATGTTGGCAACTGGACTCTGACTGTATTCTATGTATGTAATTAATTAAAGTATGCATTTAATTAGTTAATATAGCTTGATTGCCCTCCTGCCTTTTTGTACTTTGTGTCTTTGCTCAGCTTGCAAGCTTGAAAGTGAACTTTCATTGAATATTTTGCATACATCAATACAATTCTTGCGAATATTTCTACTTTGCACCACCTATATCCATTTGCATTTTATCTTTCATAAATTCCTAAAATTTCTGAGTTCTCTAATGGTACAGTGAGTTCTTCCTTCGTGTATGCCTCATTTGTATTTTGCAGTGATTTGTATTTACTAAACCACTTAACCTAGTATCCTAAAAAAATAAATATATTTCTATCTATGTCTCCTCCTGAACACTTTAAACCAATAAAAGGCAAGTGTTTCATCTTATACAACACTAGATCACTAGTTCCTACACAGAACAGAATAAGAAATTAACTAATACCTTTTGAAATAATCCAAGATCTTGGATTAAAAAAAAACCTCAAAACTGGTTTACATCACATAGATTGGTATATACACACAGATGTATGTACAGGAGTTTCCTTATTACTTACATCCCAACCTCCTATTAACAACTCTCCAACATCCCTCTGGAATGTAAAGAAAATTTCTCCAACTACCTAGGTCTCAACTTCTTGCTCCAGTCTTGCGAGTATGTGTGTTGGCATAGTTTAAGAACTCATTCTCACTGTTCCCTTATCAAGAAAAAAAGTAACTTTCTCTTTTCATAAGAGGCAATATCTTTCATTCTCTGTCAATAAAAACAAGAAATGTCTTAATTCAGCATGAGAAAAATTAGTAGTTAATATGACACAGATATAATTCTAGTACAAATGTGCATTTCTCTATCACATTATTTTCAGGTATTTAAAAGGAACAATCCTTATGATAGTAAAGTGAGTTTATTTATATATATTTTCGGGTGATAATAGCCATATGATGAAAAAAGACCAGGGACAAATCTGTCATCAAATGGAGTTCCACTAATTAAACTTCTACCACAAAGGAAATCAAACAAGAAATGTGCTGATTAACCTCGATTGTCAAATTGGCTGGATGAAGAAACTCCTAGAGATGTGACTGGATTATGAGGGTAATTATCGTCATTGGGTTTACTCATTGATCACTTCATAGATGAATGGACTATTTGGGGGTGGGACCTAGTTAGAGAAAGTGGGTCATGGATGCACAATCTTGGGGATTATATTAGACTCTGGCCTCTTCTTCTCTGCCTCTTGTCTTATGTTCTTCCTGGCCACCGTGAAATGAGCAGTTTTCCTCCACCATTCCCTTCTGCCATGATGTCTCTGCCTTGGAGCCAGCCAACCATGGACTAAACATCTGAAACTGTGAGTCACAATAAACTTCTCCTTCCTTAAGTTGTGGGTGTCAGTTATTTTGTCCCAGAGATGGGAAAGTTGACCAAAACAGGAATAGAAGCAAAGAGTGTCCTCATAACACTAACAAAGAGAAGTACACTCCAACTCGAGGCAAGCGTCCAGATAACCCCGGCCACCCTGCCTGCTACCTGCCTGCTACCTCATGGGAGACTGCAAATTAGAATCAACAGCTAAGCCACTCGTGAATTCTTGATTCACAGAAACCATGAGATTATAAAATTTGCCCTCGTAAACTACTAAATTGGGGGTAATTGGCTATACACTAATAAATACTAAATGTGTGGCGTATATTTTCACCATATTAGGTTTTTCCGTTTCATTTTCTGTGTAGACTTTAAGTGGCCTGTTGAAATCCTTGACATTTAATGTAATTATTTATATGATTGGATTTAGGTCTATTGTTTTTGTTATGTTTTCTATATCCCTCCGTTTTGTCTTCCTGTTCTACTCCTTTCTTTATTTGAATAACGTTATGCATTCTATTTTCACTTATCCACTGGTATTTGGGGTATATCACTTTGTACTACTATCCAGTGGTCATTCTAGAAATTACAATACCTATACCTATTCATTCACAACGTATTTAGAGTTACTATTGTACCACATCAAGTAAAGAGTAGGAGCATTTAACTATGTAGTTTTCTTTACTGTCTGCCCCACTGCCCTTTATTTTATAGTTGTCATGCGTGTTATGTCTATATTCATCAAAACTCCTATCAGATAATGGTATGTACAGCAGTTATCTCCATTTTTATATTGAGCCCATAAGTGGATTTTTATTACAGGTATTATAATTTTCAGCTCTAAAGTTAACATTTTGTTCTTTCCAACATTATTTTTTCTCAGTGGCTCCAAATGGAGTCTTCCTATTCATTTAAGATATATTTTCCTTGTTCTCACAGTGCATAATTATGAGAGCTACTACATAATATTTGTCCTACAATTTCAACATCTCTAATATCTTTTGTATTGTATCTGCTGAGCACTTTTTCTTTTATAAATTGGTCACATTTTCTGGATATTTGTTTGTGGGGTAATACTGGTTTATGTCCTAATAATTCTGTTCATTCTGTTGCGTAGACCAGTTTCACATTACCGTATAATCGCTTTAATAGTGATGTTTTAATTTTAATTGACAAACAATCCTAGCTTCAAAATATGGGCTTTCCTACCCTCAAGAGGTAGTCATTCAGATGTCAGTGATTTTTGATGTTAGTTTTGATTTGTCTTGTATATTTACTTCTCAGGGATTTTTATGAGTCATATGTGGTGGTTTATATTTCAGCTAAATTCACTAAGCATTTGCTGCTCTATTTTCAGTCTCTCTTCATTAGGCATTAATACATCAGGGATTATCTTGAGATTTGCAGATTCATATACAGAATTAAGGAACACCTTTTGTGTCTGCTCAAAGATGCTCCTGTCATTTCACAGTCCCTAAGGGCTTTGCCTTTTCTCTTTGGACAACAAGATGGGGTTTCTCGCTGTATTTCAGTCACCTAAACCATTTCAGACATTGTTTGTCTTCACAATTACATAACACCCTGAGGAAATAAAACAAATGAGAAACTAAGCCTTGTAGTTGCATCTCCAGTTTTTGATAACCCTCCAAAAATTTGCTTGGTTTGTGTTTACTTTTCAGACTTCTCAAGGAGAATTTTTATTGCATTTGCTAAGTGGGGGAAAAAAAGCTGATCACAGGTTACTATTTTAGCTATACATGTTACTGAATGAAATGATCTGAGAAGATATATGGGGATCAAAATGTGTGAGGAGAGGAATCAAAGTCAAAGTTGCTTTCCGTGGTGAGAAATTATATGTCTCTTCTTGTCAAGGTATCTTCAACAATCATACATATTTTAATAATTATAGCAAATATTGCAACCAGCTCCATGGCTACAGATGTGAGAAAAGAACATCCCTATAATAATGCACTTTAGTATTTTAGGGTATATTTGTACCACTTAATTCTTGCATTACTCTCTTGTAAGAAATGTATGAGACAATTATTCACATTGTATTGAGTTTTAAGGAGATTATTCTATGAATACACATAAGAAGAAATTCAATAAAAAGTCCTACTACCAACCTACTGAAAAAGGTCAGTCTACACTCAAAGCCAGCAATAAATGTATTGCTCCTATTACTTTCAACTGATTACCCCAAATCATAAAAGTCATGGGCTGGAACAGTATTTTTAAAGCAATTTGCTATAACATTATTAAAGATAAGTCATATTTTGAAATCATGATTATAATGAATGCCTCTTTGTATTATTTGCTCAGCACCTTTTCTGGGAATAGTTTACTTAGGTAGTAAGAATAGGCTTCTAGAAATCATGTATTTGTTTATATTGGTGAGAAGGTGGGCAACTGATAGTAATTAGGTTATTCAGTGTCCCCTTCAGATTAGACAAAAAGAGAGAGAGAGAGAACAGGAATTTGAAATTAGAATGAACATGCACAAAAGTTCTAAGCTGTGAAATTTACATTTTAATGGAATTAAAAACAATGTTCCATTTATCATTACTTACATGAACAGTTTTCCAGACTATTATTAGTATTTTGGATTTTTCTGGAATCATCATTTTTTTCAAGGCATTTTTTTAATCATGGGAATAGTATTGTTATACTCACGTGTACAAAAACATCTGCACTATGAGATTTAAGACAGAAACACTATGTCAGAACCTACTGCAGTTATTCATGTCTGACTTCAGAAATGGTAATGGATAAAGGAGGAAACGGTAGGTTCATCATATGTGTAGGGGATAAAAATCTTGGGGATTTTGGTGATAAACCGTATATCCATTTATTTATTCAATGAATATTCTTACCGCGTTAGGCATTCAAAGAATATTAGAATTACAAAAGCCCTTAGATAATTTAGCTCAGTGACTTAATTAGCAAGCGGAGCAAACTGAATAGAAGAAAAAGGAAGCAATTCCTAATAAAATATAATAAATGAGTGAAGTGAAGATATGAGACTAGAGCCATCTCTTATATATTAGTGAAAAGGCAGGGTACATTTTTTTCCTTTGAAAATAGATCAGAATTCATAGAAAGAATATGTTGTATTCTAAAATGGTTGAAATTGCATCTTATGCCAGTTAGTTCTAAAGAGCTCTGATGAAACATATTGCCTAGATGAAGCATGTAAATATAAACAATTTGCCCATTTTGCTCTTCTAATTAAAGGAAAAAAGAAAATCTACCTACTTCTTTAAAGCTGTAGAGGAAGGCAATTATAGAAGGTTTATGAAGACATTTGGAATGACATATGTTTGGAGAGTCTATCCAAAGCATATTATGAATAGAAAGGTGAAATAAATGAGTGAAAGCCATACTAGTAAGCATAAAATGCATGCTGATTAAATCTCACATTCAGATGGCCTTGATCCCAAACTGAAAAAGATGCTGGCATTCCTCATAATTATTGTGCAGACTAAATGAGAAAATGCACAAAAAATCTATTCCACACCTGGCTCATTTTGGCAATTTAATAAAATGAAGGTATTCTTTCTGTTGATGGTTTCATTATTATTATTTGCACATAATCAGGTAGACATTCACAATGGCAAGTGATTTCTGTGATGTCTGGATTTGCTCTCATCTGTGTCTTCTTCACATCAATTTAGCTCAAGTTCAGTGCAACTCAGTAGTCATTGATTGCTTACTATGTGCTAACCAATTTTTTAGACACTGGAATTAAAACAAAATATATTACCATTTCCAAAGTAAATCATAGGTAGTTGGGAACGTTGATCACATGAAACAGATTGTTTCAACACAAGATGTGTGTGCAATGATAGGCATGTTATGTAAGCAGAGATGAGTATCCACATTTGTAAGATGAAGCATCTTAGATGTAGTGATATTCCTGCTAGGGTTTCAGAGATGAAAAGTCATGATCCAGGTGGAAGACTACTGCAAACAGATGGAATAGCAAGAGCAGAATCATGGGGGCCTGATGCAGTATGACACATTTTAGGATTATAAAGGAAAATCCTGGAGAAAGTGTTGGATAGAGTGGAGCAGTAAAAGAAGACTGACCTGATCATCAAGTGGTTGCTGAGATGGACTCAACTTGGGATGGGGAGCGAAGAACTATTGTAAATCATGAAAGAAACGTGGCTAGATTTAAAGCATAATGGAGATAAAGTGGAAATAGAAAATTTTTATACTCTAGGATTATAGATATGATCTATAAGAGAACTACGAGAATAGTCCAGGTCAGACTTCCAGAATTTCTGAGTGAGAAGCATGGCAAATGCTCACCCCAAAAAGCATTTACAAAAGCAGACAAAATTGTCCACGACAACTACTTCTAGAACCTGGACTCTGGAAATTCAGTCAAGTCATTCAATAAATTGAAAATTGTTTTTGAATGAAAAAGCTACTGAAACACAGTGAGAACAAAGAGCACCTAAATTATTTTAGACTGAAGAGACATTCACCATCGCCATGATGTGGTGGTTCAACAAGTGTGAAATACATTTTACATTTTAAGGATGCTTAGTCTTACTGTAAGAGGGACTGATTTGTATGGAGCAGAGCTTGGGATGATGGCTGGTGGGTTGTTGCTGAGGGGTGTAGTTGAAAACAATAATAACCCTTCCCAACTAATATAGTAAAATGATCCAGGAAGGCTAACATCACAGCGAGCCAGAAGTGAAAATCTTGACTGGGGCAAGCAATGGGCCTACAGACAGCCAAAAATTAAAATACTGTCTCTTAAAGGACAAGAGAGCCCTGATGGGCCTTTGGAAATTTTCAACTGTCCCCCAGTGATCTAGAAGCTGCACACTTATAGAAGACAGTGCATGCTCAGGAAAGACAAGAGAGAAACCCTAGCTAGCTAGTCATTTCTGAATGAATGAGGAGCTTGGAGTACATATGAAGTAAAGGCAGGGCATATTTGTAAACTGCCTAAATTGGAAAATATTCCTCAAGTTAAACATAAATCCATAAACAAAGGAAGGTACTTAAAGGTTGCAGTTAGATATTCAAAGCAAAACAACTTACAGAAATTAAAGGAAAAATAGAAAATTCAACATAAGAGAAAGGAATTGAATAATTCATTTGAATAATGTATAAGAAAAATAGGAAGAAGATCAACAAAGGTTTAAAGACTTAACAAAACAACAACAGCAACAACAACAAAAATAAGACTCAGAAGTTATAGAACAACACATCCAAAAATGAGAATACAAAGTTTAGTCAGGTCTATGTGGAATATTCTCCGTAAAAGACTACACAAGGAACTTCAACAGATTTAAACAATTGAAATAAAAGAAAGTGTGTCTCTGACCATAGTGAAATTAAATTAAAAATAAATAGGAGAAAAATGTGGAAAATTTTAAAAATATATGAAAACTAAAAACCACAGTTTTAAATAACCAGATAAGTAATGAAGAGGAATTTTGTAAAACTCTGAGATGAATAAAAGAAAAAAATATAACATACTAAAGTTTATGAGATTCCTTTAAAGTAATGCTTACAGATAAATTTATAATTTTTAGCTTATACTAAGAAAACAAAATGATCACTAATTAATAACTTTACTTTCCAACATAAGAAGTTGGAAAATAGAGCAGGTCAAACACAAAACTTTCAAAAGGAAGGAAATCAGAAAGATTAGAGTGAAAATAAACTCAAAAAATTAGACAAATTCAACAAAATTCAAAGTTGGTTCTTTGGAAAGATCAATAAAATGGATAAATATTTAGACTGATGATATTGGAAAGAAATATATAAAGTGTATGTATTTTTAATAAGTGAAAAAAATGATTTTCTACCAAAAAAGCAATAGATAACACAATTGAAATGGCAAATCCTTAGAAAGACCCAAACTACCATAATAGTCAATATAACATAACAAATGTAAATAGATTTTTAATAAGTAAAGAAATTAAATGTGCAATTTAAAAACCTTCCTGCAAAATAAGCTCAGGCCTAGAAGCTCTGGCAATTTCTAAGAAGTATTAAAGAATAAGACCACTGTTTCACATATTCTTTGGGGAAATGGGAGAGGAAGAAAGACTTTCCAACAGAATCTATGAGACAGGATTACTCTAATACAAAAACCAGACAAGAACATCACAGGACAATAAAATGAAACTAATTGTATTAGTTAGATTTTTGTTGCTGGGACAGAATGCCTGACATACACAATTTAAAGGAGGGAACGGTTTATTTTGTCTCACGGTCGTGAGGTTTTCAGTCCATGAGAAGCTGGCTCCAAGGTGGAAACATCGTGGCCGTAGGACCTGATGGAGCAAAGCTGTTCAACTCACCACAGCCAAGAAGCAGAGAAATTAGGAAGAGAGCAGAGTGATAGGAAGGGCAGAGGAACAAGAATTCACCCTTCCAGGTCACACCGTCGTGACCCACCGCCTTCAAACAGACTGCACTCCAAATAGCACTTTCAGCTATGAACTCATCAATGGATGAATCCACTGACGAGTGAGATAGCCCCCCTGGATCCAATCACCTTCTAAAAACCCCACCTCTGAACACATGAACCTTTGAGGGGAAATTTTTGTTCCAAATCATAACACTAATATTCCTTATAGATAGTGACATAAAAATTTTTAACAAAAATACTGGCAAATAAAATGTAGCAATATATAAAATTACTACAGTGTGAACCTTTATGAGGTAGTATTTATTCTAGGAATACAAGCTTAGTTTGACATCCCAAAATTCATTAGTGTAATACAACACCTGAATATACTATAGGTAAGAATTCGTGATTATTTTAATGATTGCAGAAAAAGTATTCAACAGAGTACAACATCTTTTCATGATAGAAATTACTTAACAAGCTTAAAATAGAAAAGTCTTCAATCTGATAAAAGGCATCTATAAAGATCACAGATTTAAGCATCATTCCAAATGGCAAAAGTTTGAATGCTTTGCCCGTAAATTTGTGAACAGAATGAGGATGCCCTCTTTCAACACTTTTACTTTATATTGTACTAGAAAGTTCTAGCACGGGTGGGGGGACACAGATGGGATTAAATATAAAGGCAGCCAGATAGATATGAACTAATAAATAGAAAAATCTCAAGGAATCCACTAAGACTTGTTAAAATTAAAAGATGAGTTCTCCAAAATCCATAACAATTAACCAATGTTTGCAATTGTCTTGGGAGAAAATAATAAGAAAAGTTATTTATAAGAATGGTAAAATTTGGGCAGCTTAACTTAACAGGCTTGTCTCCTCTGCTTTCCATCTCAGCAGTAGCTGTAAATATCATAGCTAGCATTCCACATACTGGTACCCAGTACTGGAGGGAGGATAACTGACATCATTCACAAAAATTACAATTAAATAACTGTAAATTAATTCTTCCTTCTGACTTTTCTGTACTACCAGGAAGACCTACCCAAAAGGCTTTTTTAATTCCAACTAACTAGAAAGTGTTCTAGTGCTAAAGCTGCTTGTCCAGGGGTATTTGTCAAAAACATACTCAGGTTACTGTCTCAGGTTGTGGTTGCCAGAGGTGACTGATAACACTCGGGGTAAACAACATACTAAGCACAAACCTTGGGAGGAAAGAGTGGAGAAATAGATGTCCACAAAGACTTTTATAATATCAAATATATTTCTGAGAATCTAGAAGTCTTCACTCATACTCAGAGCTCTGTACATATTCAAGAAAGACCTGAGAAGCCCCTAATCTTTCAACTCTCACTGACCTGCAGAAACTGAAGGCTAAGGGTGAACTGTACACTGTCTAGCTGTGTTTCAAAGGCATGCACCGAAACACACGCATAGCCCCTGGGCAGACTGGAATTGTTTTTGGTTCAAGGCATGTAGAAAAAGCTCGGTTCAATTATTAGCTGGTCACCAAGCTATCAAACAAAAGACTTTGCTGAGTTCACGCAGTACTTTTCTTTCTTTCTCTGGTTTATTTCACTCAGCATAGTGTATTCCATGTTCACTTAGCCTACTGTATTCCATTTTCATCTATATTGTCACAAATGACAGAATTTCCTTCTGTTTTAAAGCTAGTGATATTCTCTTTCACATCATATTTTATGCATTCATGCGTTGATGAACACTTAGATGGATTTCATATCTTGGCTATTGTGACAGGTGCTGCAATGAACAGGGGAGTGCAGATATCTCTTCATTTTTGGAGCATATACCCAGAATTGGGAATGCTAGATCATATGAGTTCTATTTTTAATTTTTTGAGAAAACACCTTACTGTTTTCCATAATGGCTGTACTAATTTACATTCTCACCAACAGTGTACAGGGTTTTCCTTTCTCCACATCCTTGTCTACATTTGTATCCTTCGTCTTTCTGAAAATGGCCATTCAGACATGTGTAAAGTCACGTGTCACTGTTTTAATTAGCATTATCTTGATTATTAGTGATAGCAAATATTTTGTCCTAAATCTGCTGGAGGCACAAATGATTATTTCAATTTATGTAGGGGGAAAAAAGCACTTGATAAAATCTAATAATATCTTATGGCTTACAAAAATCACCCAGTAGAGAATGGATAGGAGTGAACTTCCGAAAACATGAAAAAGGGAACATGTGAAAAACACACAACTAACATGATACTTTGTAGCTGTAATCAATTACTGAAATAAACACAACATACTTGGCTATGCAAACAAAGGTCCATGGTAAGAAAAAGTAAATTACGAAAACTTTTATTTCACCTTACTCAGAGTGTCATCTTACAGACTCAGGGGAGCTCTTCTTAGGCTCCTGCTAATGCCTGGGTATTAGCGTGGTCCCATTCCTGTGGAGGCCAGACTCCTTTAACAGGTAGCTTTAGTTTGAGGATGCCCTGTAACCGGGCAAATCATTCTTACAAACATGCCAGAGTACGAATCACTTTCTTCCCTTCCTCACAGAAATCAGACCTACTTTGCCTATGAAGCTTTCTTGCTGCTGTCTGGTCATTTCCCTCAGTAGATCCCCTGCACATCTAAAACTCTCCTGGTATCTGCTTCTCAGAGAAGCTAAACTAATACATTCTGTGTGTTGGATTACATAGTATGTACTTATACTATACGCTAAGGATGATTGATTTATCTTCTCTCCTAGTAGTCTGCAAACTTGGTGAAAGAAGAAACTGTTGCTTTTTATCATCCTTATGATCCGTAGAACCCAAAATATTCCCAGCAGTGTCTTTGTACCATCTGCATAGAACTGTGGGGCATATTTAGACAACAGTAGCCTACTGGCTGTGGGTGAAGTTGACATACAGGGCAGAGCCAGACACTGCAGGTACATGGACATATCGATCAAGTTGGCTGATTCTGACCCAAAGTAGTTGGATCTCCTGGGCTGGTTAGGTACCTTGAATTGCCTTTTTCATATACGCCAGTGGGCTATGCAAATATTATCTTTCTGTGGATTCCATGGTATTAGTTAGGGAAATGCTGCTTTCGGACATACCAGAATCTCTGTGTCAGAAGGCATTTCCACAAATAGGAAAAAATAAAATATAGTGGATTTTGATATGCCCATCACTTCCTACAATGGCAGCCAGTGATTTTACACATTATAGGAGTTCACGAAGCATTTAATTAATGGCATATGAGTTTCAACCAGCACAAAAGTAATTTTTAAATTGCACTTTATAGATACAAGCACATAGTGAGACTAAGAAGCATTTGCTAAACTGAAAATTGAAAGTGGAATATAGAAAACATTAAGATGAAAACTGACGTTCCATTTTTAGATGAACTTCATGACTTCTTCTTATCAAGTTATTATCAATTAATTGGCTCTGCCTTTAGACAAATTTTCTGCTACAGGAGGTTACTTCCACAAAGATCAAAGACTTCTGAATGAAGTCTTAATTCAAGGAAAAATATATGCCTGAAAAATTTATTGGCATGAATAATCCATTATAATGAATTGGCAACTAAAGTTCCAGGTTGAAAATGTAACTTTAGAAATCATGAAACTGTTTGTTTAATTTTAAATGTGTTGAATCTGATCTTTACACAAAAATCATGAAACACTGAAGCATAAATGGTCTTCAAATATCAGCTACTCTCATTCTGTCATTTTATAGAGAAAGAAATTGGATATCTGAGAAGGAAAAGATCACATAGTGAAACAGAGACGGGGCAGGAATGGAACGCAACATTTCTGAAACACAGTCTGATATTTGTGCTTATTCTCTTAGCACCATTATTCTAAAAACATTAATATTTAAGGTCATTATTAAAGTGTTTCACACAAGAAATGTGTGAGTTTAGGGAAACCAAATTGTATGACATGGTAGAGATGAAATTAAACAGAGAATACTGGTGCAGGAACCAAAATCCAATGAAAGAGGAAAATGACGCTTGGGCTATATCTCTTACATTTTGTCAGAAGGATTACATATTAGAATGTTTTTTCAGAACCCAGACTTATAGGTAGTTGTAGTTTATCTTATTTCTTATTAAAGGATATTTCACATAAAATAAAATTCATACATGTTGGTGTACATTACTTCAAGTTTTCACAAATACTTGTAGTTGTATAGATGTGACTACACTCATATCAGTTCCATTATCTCACATTATTTCCCCCTTCCCCTTGGTAGTGAATATCTTCCTCCAGTCTCATGCCCTGAAAGCCTACCAAACTCTTTCCTATCTTTCTGAAAGTATCTCCTTTTGGATCTCACTTCTTTGACTTAGCTAATGCCATTCAGACTCATCATGGTTATTCAAATATCAGTAGTTTATTCATTTTCATGGCTGAGAAGATTCCAGTGCATATATGTATGAAAATTGGTTTATCAATTCTCCAGTAGGAGTATTTGTTTCCAGTTTTCTATTATAAATAAAGCTATGAACACTCTTGTGCAAATTTTTGGATTATATATATTTTAAATTTTCTTGCACAAATACTTAGGAGTAGGATGGCTGGGACATATGGAAATTATGTATTTGATGATGGAATAAACTGCTGAACTAATTTCTTTTTTTTTTTTTTTACCATTTTATAATCTTACCAACAATACATGAGATTACAGAGAACAACTTGTGGGACTTTTCATTATGGGACCTCCATAATGCATGGCATGAACTACTTACCCATCACCACTACCGCCCAGTGCTAGAGATCAAACCCAGAGATTCATGAATGCCAAGCAGGTGTTCTACCACTAAGCTATAACCACTGTACCAGCAATTTTAAGTCTATATATAATGTTTTGATATCATATAATGGATGTCTTCTGACTACGATCTTTTTCAAAGTTTTTTGGGTATTCTATGTTCTCTGTCTTTCAATAAGATTTTTTAAAAGTGTTTGCCAACTTAAAAAGATGCTAGCCGGGGCCGATGAGATGGCTCAGCGGCATAAGTGCCTGCCTGGCAAGTGCGAGGTCCTGAGCTTGACTCCCAGTACCCACATAAAAAGGATAAAAGGGCCAGTGATATTGCTCAGTGGCACAAGTGCCTGCTGGCAAGTGTGAGGTCCTGAGTTTGACCCCCGGTACCCACATTAAAAAAAAATATGCTAGCCGGATTTTAATTGGGGATATATTGAAGAAATTTAGTGTCTTTAAGATACTGAGCATTCTGCTCCATGAATAGAACACAGTATAACTTATTTTTATTTAGATCTTTCTTAAATATTATCTGCAATGTTTTCTAATCATCAGGGTGAAATTTATACACATATTTTGTCAGATCTCTTAAGGGTTTATATTTTTGATACTGCTATAAATGGTGTTATTTTATAAATCAATTTCCAATTATTTGTTTGTAGTATATAATAATGTTATCTTTCTATATAAACTTTATATTCTGAAAACTTGCTAAACCTGTTTCTTAGTTGAAGGTCTTTTGAAATTTCCTCAGAAAATCATGTTATCTGCAAAGAAATAGGTTTGTTTCTTATTTCCCAAAAGTATGCTTTCTACGAAAACTTTTTCTTGCCTGAATGTTCAGGCTAAAATATTTTTACTATTGTTAAATAGAAACAGAGTAGATTCTTTTCTTTTTTAAAAATTTGGGACACATTCTTTTTCTCATCATTAAGTATGATGCTTGCTTTGGGCTTCTCATTCTTGCCCCTTCATCATGTTCAAAATCTTCCTCTTATTCCTGGTTTCCTAAGGTTTTTAAAGGAATATTAGACTTAAAAATGTTTTTCCTGCATTATTCAACATGATCACAAGATTTTCCATTAATAGGTTGTTAATACCATGAATCACACTGATTAATTTTCAAATGTTTAACCACCTCTGCATTCCTTTAACAAATCCTAATTGATTACCTTTTGTAGATATGGGCAAATGTGCTTTATTCTGGATGGCTTCTACTGCTAAATATTCAAGTGTGCAATCCTTTCCTTTGCTGTTAATATTATCAGTTGTATGTCATAAAAAACACTGTTTTTCATCTGTACACATATAAATTAGATTTAGTAATGTCTTCAGTGTGCCTACTAAATTGAACATATAGAATAAAATTATAATAATTATTTCCTGCCTTTAACTGCTTGTTCTACAACTGTGTTAGTTTGAGGTCAATTTTCATTTATCAGGCAAGTTTTAATTTGCCCTTTACTTGCGTAAGTGAAATTAAATATCTTTTAATATGGCTAAAGGCTAATTCTATCTTTATTGTAAATTTTCCACTCATGTCTTTTTCTCTTGTTCGTTTCAGATAATTTTGTTCTTTGCCTATACATTTTTTTTTAATATGCGGGTACCGGGTGTCGAACTCAGGACCTCACACTTGCCAGGCAGGTGCTTATGCTGCTGAGCTATATCACCGGCCCTTTTGTCTATAAATTTTAATCGTCTTTCTATTCAGGGATATTATCCTTCTATCAGAGGTCTATGTATGTTACAAATATTTTCAAGGTTATTGATCATAATATTTAGCTTCTGGCATGTTATGTTCTATACTCCTGAACCTCTTTTTAAGAAAATTTTAAGCATACAACACATCTGGGTGAATAAAGAAACCAATGAACACTAGAAAGTGAGTACTGTATAGGAAACACAAGGAAATGTCCACTACTTCAAACATTTGCGAAACTGATATAGAAGGCAAAATGGCTTCACCTGCTAGTTGATTAGGAACATAAGATCTGTAAGTAACCCTACAAGCCCATTCCTCCAGGGTCATAAAGGTGATTGAGACAGCCTGTACCTTGGGAGCTATCTAGACAGGAAATAAATGCACAATCTTTCTTCCAAGAAACTAAAAACTTGTTTTAGCTATTCATGTAAAAAAAAAACTTACCAGTGTCTCAACTGTAAGGCAAGCACTATTTGTACAAGAAGCATTGAGAGAAAGAATCAAGGGAGGATGCTGACCGTGCCAACAATAAAACAATGTAAGAATTGTGATTAGTGAGTGAGGCTACATCTGGAGAAGAACTCATTGCATGAAACAAGCAAACCTCTGAATAAGCCAAGCTCCTTCCAGGATGTATTCATAAATATTAGACTGTAATTTTCTGCAGATACTTAGCGCATCTTCAAACATGTAAATAACTGTCTCATCTCTCAGACACTAGTTAACTCAAGACTGGTTACTTTCCCTCTAAGATGAACATGACTCCACCATGCAGCAATAATGTAATCAACAGGCCAAGTTTATTCAGCGATTTCACATGGAAAACTTGAAATCTGAAAAGAGCTATGTGGGCCTTGGGGAAAGGATGAGAATAAGAATGTTGTCTTGTAGTACAAGAAGAGAAATGATCTTCAAGAGACGTAAGGGAAATTTTTATGAGGAACGCGAATGATTCATGAGTGCCTTTAGTTGTGCTATTGTGGCTGCCTTTATGTTCAAATCCATTCAAAACTTTTACCTTTTATGGTCATTTTGACTTTAGGGAAGAGCAGGAAGTCACATGGTGTCAGATCCTTTGAATAAAGAAGACAGGGACTCATCATGATGTTTTTAGGAGCCTGCCTTTCCTTCGGATGGCACTTGGGAAGAGGAGCATTCACTGTATTTTTTTTAATCACACCTCATAAAGACACTTGTGAAAGAGGATTTCCAGAACTCCTTCAGAAACTGGCAAGAAGGATGGAATAAATGTTTGAAACAAGTGTGAATACTTTAAGGGGGATTAATGGCAATGTGTCTTTTACTGTAATAAAGTTTTAAAATGTATATATTCATTGGATATTATTTAATGTATATTTTGATCACCCATTGTATGTATCTTCACGTATGTGTGTAAATACACAAATATATAGTTCAGATTAGCATATGTTGTACTAATTTTAATAATAGTATATTGCATAAGTTATTTAGTTTGGAGAATTCTGTGAAACAACTGCACCCAGACACAGGCTGATTCAGCTACCCCTACTCCTTTCTAAAGTATGTTCTTAATTACTTGGAATCATTTGAGCTCGCTTCATGTGTTCTCCTGCCTACAGTTCCTGGAGTAATTATGAACAAAAC
The DNA here is from genome assembly GCA_028451465.1 of Erethizon dorsatum. Classification (NCBI taxonomy): domain Eukaryota; kingdom Metazoa; phylum Chordata; class Mammalia; order Rodentia; family Erethizontidae; genus Erethizon; species Erethizon dorsatum. The sequence continues at coordinate 131,957,627 of CM051842.1, forward strand.
CTCCTGCTTTCAAACAGCAGTTTATTTTAAAAAATGAAAGCACAGCAATTGTAATGAAAAAGAACAACTTAGGTTCTTACAAACTGTCATTTTATGTAAACAATTTTTTTAGGTCTAAATCAGTGAAAGAAGGTGTGAATTGTAACATGCAAAATTTTTAATGAGGCATGCAAATTTTTGCTGCTTTCCAGTGTAAACTCTCTACGGAATTTGAACAATATCTTTAAAAATAAATTTACTGTTCTTTATTTCAGAGCTGCAGAACAAATTCTAAAAATTAAGAGATTACATTTGTTTTGTGATTTAGTAGTCGCCTAAGTTATACTGTTTACACCCTCTTTGTTTAAAAATTCCTTGTTTTTACAGACATGAAATATAAAATGTTCAACATAGTTAAATATAAACATAATTAAATATAAAGTGTTCAAGAAAAGAAAATTTACACTGTTTTTTTCTGATTCTTATCTATTTCAATTATTATTACTGATATAATAATAATACCTACTGAAGAAGGTACCTTTAAAAATATGCCTCTCCACGGGTCAAATACACTTCTTCCACTGGAGGGGGGTATTTTCTTGCCTAAAATTTTTTCATAATTTGGCCCTAATCTGTGAAATTTTTTACCATCTTTTCTGTTTGGTTTCTTTCCATTTTAATAGTTTTAATGCATACCATTGGCTTATAATAACCTACAGATCCTTAAATCTTACAATTTGAAAAGTTTTTATGTATATATGCATCAATTGAGCCACCACCAGTTAAAATATGAATATTTTCATCACCTTTATAAGTTTCATTTTCCCTTTTGCAATCTCTCTCTTCCACTCCTCCTTGTCCCCACCCCCAAGAAATTACTCATCTGCTTTCTGTCACTACTATTTAGTAGGCATTTCTTAGGTGCTTTCACAAATTATACCATATAGAGGTTTCTGTTTTATTTCTGTACTGTCGTATATCTAGCTTATTTTAATTAGCATGCTCATTTTGAGATGGAGTCATGTTATTGAAGATGATCAGTATTTCATTCCTTATTGCAGAGTAGTAGTGTTAGATTTTATGGATATACCAAAATGTGTTTATAAATTCATCTGTTGATGGGCACTTGAGTTGTTTCAATTTTTGCTCATTATAAATAAAGCTGTTTTGAGCATTTGGTACAAGTCACTGAGTGGATATATGATTTCTTTATCTTGGGTTAAAATATAACAATGTAGTATCTAGGATGAAAGTTAGGCACGTGTTTTATTTTACAAAACTGCCAAACCCATTTCCAAAGTGATGGCACCATTTTCGTTTCATACTAGTAGTGTGTGACTGGTCTAGTTCCACTAGTTCTTCACCATGCTTGTTATGGCCATATTTTTAAAAAAATTTAGACAGTGTTACAGTTTCTCATTGTGATTTCAATTTGTATTTCCATAATGACAAATATTGTTAAGCACCATTAGCCCATGGTCCTCACTCTATCTTCTTTTTGGTAATATCTTCTTGAGTCTTTTCTTTTTTAAATTAAGCTCTTTTCTTTCACATGTGTTGAGAGATTAATCCTTAAGTATTTTGTATCATTGATGATACTGTAAATTTTTCATCATCATTGTCTGATGGTTTGTGCTTGCATACAGATATAGAATTTGCTTTTGTATACTGATTTATATCTACAAGTTTGCTCATGTCATTTATTCTTGTAATTGTGTTGTAGGTTCCTTCAGATTTTATACATAGCTGATTGTGTAACCTGCAACAAAGGCATTTTTAGTTCTTCTTTTCCAAACTGGGTATCTTTTACATCTCCTTTAGTCTCATTTCATTGTCAGAATACCAGTACAGTGTTGGTAGAAGTGTCAGGAGCAGACATTCTTGGCATGATTTTCATCTTATTTAGGAAAATTTCAGTCACTTTTAAATAAAGTTTCACAATTAATCTACTTGCAAGGGATTTCAAGTACTCTTTATTTGGTCATAGAAAGTTCTTTCTATCCTTGTTTGCAGAGAATAGCTACAAGGAAAATTTTAAAACTTTTTTCTCCACCTAGTGAGATGAGCGTATGATTTTTCTTTTTTAGTTGTTTAATGACAGATTACATTGATTGAGTTTCATAGCTAACAAACGCCACATAGCCATAGTGCGTTATTCCTTTTATGTAGTTAGATTTTATTTTCCATTTTCTTCTTGGTGGCATTTTATGAGCAATACATATGTCTACTTTTCATTCTTTCTGATGTCTTTATCTGGTTTGGTGCCAGGGTAATTTTCAGCCTTGTACAATGAACAAAGCTATGTTCTCTTTTACATTCTGGATGAGTTTACATTAAAAGTGGATATCATTTCTCCCTTAAGTGTTTGAAAAATTCTCTATTGAGATAACTTGATTTAATTTACTTAAGTTTTGTAGCAAGCACTCTGTCCCTGGCCTCTGAGTTGGGGCCATTTTGGTGGTGCTGAACATTCCCCAGCTTGTAGACATGTTTTCAGCAGGATGGACTCTTGCTCTTCCCTGGGATCAGAGGGGTTTTGTTGTTGTTATTATTATTTGTTTCTTGTTATCTTCCTCGAGTCATAATGGGTCTTCCTCTGTGCCCTCAGAATATCAAGGAGTTTTGCACTTCTACCAGCAGTCTTAAGATTTTTTTTTTCATAGAGGACAAAAAGGAAAAAGTCCAAGCATTGCTAAGTACCTTTCTCAAAGGAGTTGCTATGCCCCACCCCAAGGCCTGCCCTGAGAGAGAGAAGCTTTCTATGGGCTCTAGTTTATCACAAATTCATTGTCAACATCTCCAATTGCAGAAGAGCCTGCAATTGGATTGGAGTTTTTATTGCATCTGCAGATTCTAGGAGTTCTGTACTTTCATGTTAGAACACATTTTGGGATCAGCAATTCATTAAAATGTTAGCTATCTTTTATTTGAAGTTTATGCATCTAGTAGCTGCTCTCTGTACATAGTATCCACAGCCCATGTCTCCTAAGAGATACCTGTCCTCACTTAGATTTTACTAGTGGTGTTTGCCCTGTGTCTTTAGTTCTCCAATGACTTCAAGAGATGTTGTGATTTTTCAGATTATCTAACTTTTCCAGCATGAACAACCATTTTTTTTAGCTTTCTGCATCCTAAGCAGAGAGAAATCTTTCCTTTATTTTTCATAGCTAATAGTATTATATTATTACCAGATTATATACGCTGGAAAATTGTTGATTATCTGAAATTCACTTTGTTATAGTACGCTTTTGAATGTTCCATTTACATTTAAACAGAATATGCACTTTATTTATGAGTATACAGATGTAGATGGAATGCCCCATAATATTATTACTATGCATTAATGATAAACAACATTTATTAGGCTTTTACTGATACTGCTGTATTTTTATATGTTTACTTAATTTTTTTTTCTCCTTGACCTACTGGTTTCTAGTAGGTTGTGCTACCCTCTGCAGAAGCAACGTGACTTATTTACTTCTTCCCATAATTCTGTCAGATTTGCTTCATGTATCTTTAGCCTGTGTGTTAGTTTCACAATTGCTATAACTTCTTGATCTATTGTTTCTTTTTACCAGAGCATACTTTCCTTCTTTGTCCTTTATGATGTTGTTTTATTTCATGTCTTATTCATCAGATAATAAAATGTTTACCTTGACTTCCTTTTGAAATTTTATGGTATATTTTTCATTCTTTATTTTATCCTTACTTTTTCTTTTGACATTAATATTTGACCTCACTTCTGGCATCCTGTTTTATTCTTTCTTTTTTTTTTTTGTGGGTACCAGGGGGTCGACCTCAGGACCTCGCGCGCCAACAGGCACCCGTGCCGCTGAGCGATATCACCGGCCCCTTTTTCGTATGTGGGATCCGGGAGTCAAACTCGGGCCCTCGCGCTTGCAAGGCAGGCGCTTAAGCCGCTGAGCCATCTCACCGGCCCCAATGTTTTATTCTTTCTGATTTTGATTTTTTTTTTTGCAATTTTAATCTTTCACCACATGGCACCCCTTTATTTTCAAAATCTGTTTCATTTTTTCCCCTTATGTATCTCATATAAATACTGTATTTTTGGATGATGTTTTTCCTTTCTCTCCTATCTTCTATTATTTAGTCTGGTTTTTTTTTTTTTTTTTGCTTGCTTAGAGGTATACATTCCATTTTTATTCTTTTGTTGGTTAGCCTTACCTATTAAAACTTAGATGTATGTTTTTATTTTTCACGGTTTTAAGTTTATATTTGCTTATCCTTTGTTTCAGACAAGACAAAACCATCAGTACTCCAAGTAGTATTTTTCCCTACCCACAGCATTTATCTCATCGTGTTGGAAGATTTCTCTCCTACTTACATCAATACTTTCTTATGTCTTCATTCTTATTTATATTTTTAATCTCTTATTTTTCTTCTTTTCTGTATTCTGCATGACTACACCTTTTTCTGGATTACTTACTATGGCTTGGCACTGCTGTTAAACTTTCACACTTCCACCACAAACACCCCCCAAAAAATTACACACACATGCACACGTCCAACTATGTTCTATCTCATCAAGCATCATTTTCAAATCTGGGTCACTCATTAAATGCATCCCTGAAGCCAATCAATCCTTTTCCATAGACCATTCCAGGTTTTGGCTAAAGACATGGAGCAGTAGCTTGGGCTCACTCACTATATTGTCGAGTGTAACACTGCCAGCTTCTCATGTATTCACATCAACAAGAGCCTCTTATACCAGCTCTCTCTACAATTCACTGAACACATGCTTCTTCCCCTCACATCAAGCTCGGCATCTGGACATTAAATATAGTACAAATATAAAAATATCATAAAATGAATATAAAATATTCTCAAACATTGAAATACAATAATATATGGAATGAAGCCCCAAGAACTGTAACCATAATTTATTCACATGGAATGTGGGAAAATAATGAAATATCTGCTATCCTAAATGAAACTTGGAAATCACAAATTAGGTAATGGGTTTTAAAAATCTTTGAACGGGGCCGGTGAGATGGCTCAGCAGCATAAGCGCCTGCCTGGCAAGCGCGAGGCCCTGAGTTCGACCCCCGCTACCCACAAATAAATAAATAAATAAACAAATAAATAAATAAATAAATAAATAAATATATTTGAAGACTGTTACCTATTGTACAAATGTGGTGGGTTATATCAACGTGGGGGGATTGTTTCAGTGGTCGTGTAATACAATTAGTTTTTCTTCAAAACTGAACTTAGTGTTAAACTTGACCTTTTGTGACCCAGGCAAAACCTAAGTTAAGCCTCTAGTTCCACTTGCTTTTAGTTTATTTTGGAACTCACTAATTCTGGAGGTCACACAGCTGAGCAACATATTATTAGTCTCCCACTAGCTTTGCTATACTTGCCACCTCTTTCTGAAGCCACCAAATTGATTAAAATTGCTCTGTGAAAAGTTGCCTTTCACTGTCTTCCCCTATTTGCTGAGGGACAATTGTCTTCCCTTGTTCTCTGGGCAACAGTTGCCTTTTGCTGTCTTTCCCCATTCTCTGATAAAAGAGGTTTTCTGTATCCTACTGATTAACTGTAGTTTTAGCTATTCCTGGGGAAAGGAACTAAAAAGACCCGACTTGTAAGACATTCTAATCAATAACTTTTCTCTAGATTTATACAATCCAGAACATCTGTTGACCTACAGATAACAGCAGCACATTCACCAGAAAAGTAGACACCTTGGAATTTATAACTACCCTGACACTATCTGCCTGATATGCCTCCCTCAATCTCCCTATAAACATTTTTCCTGCAACCCCTAGGATGGCTTTTTTTGAGGGACAAGAGGCCTCAGCTTCCAACTTGTCATCTTGTTACCAAGAAAGTTATTTCTTTCCCCATCTCTCAGGCTCTCAAATATTTGACTTCATCACTTAACAGTGGACCTTCCAAGGCTCCACTTTCACCTCAGCCTGATGAGTGGGATCCTACATCTCTCACAGAAATTCTTATACTTATCACTGCTATTCATAGAGCAAGGGCTGAGTCTTACTCTTTTCTGACTACATGCTCAGAATCTCTGTGACAAGGACATGTCTTTATATCCTGAGTAGCCAATGCAGTCCTTAGTCATGATGAACTGTCGCTTAATCGATTAGTAGCACTGCCAAAAAAATGTCAATAATTTTTTGGGATGTCTGTGCTTGTACCTCGGCTAGGAAACACTTGAGGGGCCTAAAGTTAACTGTAATGTGAAAAGTAGGGACTCTGTGAGCTACATACTGTCTAAACCATGTCTGAGCCATCAACTCATTTATTTGTGCTTTACTTTACATCACATTGTACTGAATAGATTTCTCGTCCTCTGCAATTCTTCTCCAAAATGTCAGTGAAATTAGGTTTGAGATTTCTCTCATCACAATTGAGGTTAATAAAAGAAAGTATCTCTTTAGGGCATGAAGTGTCATTTAGACCAGTTAATTGTAACCCAAAGGAATACATTCATCTAATACTATTTTTACTGATCCCATTGAAAGAACAATTTATTTACAATTATATTATAAAATTCTTCTAAAATAGGTATGAATTAGATTATTTTAAAAGAAAATCTAATAATGTTTTAGAAGACAAGGCATATAAGCATCATGAAATTCTAGTAATATCAGTATCAAGGACAATAAAATTAGGATTTTTCATGTTTAAAAACAATTGAAAGAAGCATTTGAGTGGGTGCTCATAAATCTAAGTGACTACAGTTTAGTTCAGTAGGTAAAATAGATTAATTCTAACTGAAGATGATAGGAAGTTAGAGGAATGAGGAGGACATAGATGTGATCCATTCAAATTGAACACTATTTTTTTTTAATTTGGGAGTACAATAAATGTAATGTTAAATATATTTCATTTGTGGGTATGGGGAGATATAAAAAATAAACATTTACAAACCTGAATTTTCATCTTCAAGATGCCATCAAAAGGACTTTGTAATAAATCTTGAAAACATAAATAAAAATTCTAAATGAAAACAGATTATCTCTTCATTACATTAGCAGTGGTAATTTCTTAGGATTATTTTTACTAATTTTTGAATAATACATTTTAAGACTCTTCATTTGTTTGTAGTGAGATCTAATACTTAAAAATTGAGTTTTATTTTGATCATTGAGTTTTATTTTGCTTAATAACGAAAATGTGTCATTCCTTAATCCCAAATCATCCACGTATCTTCCAGAATGATTATTTTAGCATGAACACTGTGAATTTTAATTGAACCATCCTTAGTGATTAAGTCCTTGTGAAAAGATTTAAACAACAGAAGAGTAATTGCAAGGGTTCTAATGTACAAATATTCAAGTGATGCCCATGTGATAGTATTATGAGGTGGGGCCTTGAAAAAATAAATTTGTGAGTAAGATTAAGGACCTTATAAAAGAAACTTCAAACAGCATTTTGTTCACTTACTGTTATGGCTTGTGTCTAGGTGGGGCTTTTCAGAAGTGACTGGATCTAGAGTATGTGATGCTCAGATTAAGTGTGTGATCCTGGTATCAAGGGTGTGTGGTTGTTAAATGAGTCCACTGATTGGTTTGGCATAGCTCTGAGTGTGGATAATGGGAAGGCTTTCCCCGGGTGTGAGTGCTATCTGTGGTAAGGATAGCCTGGATAGAAATATAAGGGACAAAAAGAAGGCTGTTGTGGTCACTTGCTGCTTCTTCATTACTTTGCTGCTTTGCTGCTTTCTGCCTGCCATGAACTGTTTTTCTTCTGCAATGCTCCTCTGCCACGCCACCCTGCCTGGGAGCCAGCCAGCTGTGAACTGAAATGTCTACAAACTGTGAGCTAAATAAACCCTTCATCCTTTAACTTTGTTTGTCAGGTATTTTGTCTTAGCAATGAGAAAAGTAACTCAGACTCTTACCTTTTTGCCTTCCATCATGTTAGAACATAGCAAGGCACCATCTTGGGAATGGAGAGCTTCCTTACCTGTACAAGCAAACCTGCTGTTGATGTTAGTTTGGATTTAGCACCTTCAAGAACTGTGAGAAAATAAATTTCTATTTCTCCTAAGTTACACAGTCTGTGGTGTTCTGCTATATTAGCACAGACATACTAGGAAAAAATTGGTATCAAGAGGATAGAGTTTTGCTAGAACAGATACCCAAAAATGTGGATGTGGTAATTGAACTAGGTAAATGACAGAGAATGGAACAGAACATTAGCATTCCTGTCACTGGGACACGATACCTAACACACACAATTTAAAGGAGGAGAGGTTTAACTTAGTTCACAGTTTCAGGGGATTCAGTCCATGGTCGACTGGCTCCAAGGCAGAAGCATCACGGTGAAAGGGTGCAGCAGAGCAAAGCTGTTCAGTTCATAGCAGCCAGGGAGAAGAGCAGGAAGCCAGGAAGCACAGTTCATGCCAGAGAGGAAAGGGTCAGAGACCAGATATGACCCACCTAGACACACCCAGAAGCATGCTTTAATAATTCATTGAGTGGCTCCCAAGCAAATCAAGTTGCCAAACAGTTTAAGTGTAACCATTTTAAAATTAATATTGGAAAAACTTGTATTGCTGTGAATGGAAAATTAAGGGAGGTTCTTGTGAAGCTCAGAAGAGAACTGTAGGGAAATCCTCATTCCTCTTAGAGATTTGTTAATGGGTGTGATATTGAAAACTATTCTGGTGACGTCTCAGATGTAAGCGAGGAACAAGGTATTAGAAACTGAGGGGAAGGCCATCCTTGTTACAAAGCAGCAGAGAACTTAGCTGAATTATGTCATATCCTAGGACTTCACAGAAGGCAGAAATTTAAAGTGAGAAATTAGAATATTTGATAAAAGAAATCTCTAAGCAGAAAATTGTTGAGTGCTCTACAGCTTATCTGAAACGCATAGAGCAAAATGTGAGAAGCAAGAAATTATTTCAAGAAATGACTCATAATAAAAATGCAGAGCAGAATATAAATATTTGGAAAAGTATCAGGCTGAACATGTAAAGAATGAAAAACAGGCAAGTTGCCTTGCTCTTCTGGCATCTGCCATGGGACACTGCTGCAGGAAAGCCCTCGCCAAACGCCAGAATCTTGATATCGGACTTCCCAGCTTCCAGGATTATGAGCCAATAAGTTTATATTATTTTAAATTACTCAGTCTGCAGTAATTTCTTACAGTGGCATAACACAGAATAAGCCACCAAGTGACTGTATATGTTGATATGAATCCAGAGAAAATACCAAAGGCTACCGTTAAAGATAATTTGGTAAATGAAGTACAATGCATAGTGAAAATGCAAATTTCTTCCTGTACCATCTTAACAAATATTAAAAAGCAGTTTATAAAGCAATATGTATATAAAATATTGTTAGACCTATAACACATAGAAATGTGACACATTTGGCAATAATTGAACAGAGAAGCATTTTGGAAAGGAGTTTTATATGTCTAATAAAATGACATCATATAGTAAGTCAAATATATAGCATGAAAGAGGTGTATATTTTATTAAAAATAAAAATGTTGAGTTTTAAATGTTTATAAATTGTATGTATAACAGTACTATCAGAAAAAAAGAAAAGAGTAAGGTTATAGGAATTAAGATGTCTATATCTCACAGGAATTATCTTGAATCACACCATAGGCCTTTAATATTTTGGAGCAAGGCCCTGTCATCATCCCCAAATAATTACTCCCATTTTGGAAAAACAGTTTTAGATCTGGTATGGGGCTTTGGTAGGAACTGAATACTTGACCAAGCCCACAAAGATACTTGTGACCTGAGATGTCATTTATAAACTAAACACTATCTGACCCACCGAGCCATAAAGTTGGGTGAGCATTACAAGACTCTATCATCAAATGAATGTGGTATATATGTTACAGGGCCTGAAAGGTATGTGAAGAGGCCCAAATAACTGTGGTCTCCACTCTTACTATACTACTTTCTCCTTCTCAACCCATGCCTATGACCTTAGGGGCAGCTCTCCAAAATCAGTTGACAGAAGAAGGGAAGACTCATTCTTGGTTGACAGGTGGTTCTGTACAATATGTAGGGACCATGCTAAGTGGACAGCGGTAGCACTGTAGCCTCTTTATAGGACATGTCTGAAGGACAGTGGTGAAGGGACACCTTCCCAGTGGGCAGAGTTTGAGGTGCATACATGATTGCTCACTTTGCTTGAAAGGAGAATGGCAAGAATACATGGTAAAACATTGGATTGCGAGTAACTTGTTCTGTGAGTGTTCCACAAGATACATTTCTAACAAATTTTAATTTGATAAACAAGCAATGTCTTGCAATAGGAGTAGTACGTGTCACCGAATGTCACATGATCACAACTGAGCCTATGGTTCATCTCTCCCACTCCTCCCCTCCAACCTCACCGCAGGATTATGAGTGATCGTCTCCCAACAACAAGAAGTTATGAAGGAGATCTGCTCTGCAGAGGAGGAGAAGAAAAAGACAGCGGAATTCCTCACATCAGATGAGATTAGAGAGATTTGTAAAATGTGGAAAACAGTGCAAACTTTTGTAGAAAAGCACCACCCAAATAAGACTGTAGCAGTGCAAGTGATGAAGCTGTTCAACAACAATACAATGTCACTTTCCACAAAATCCTCTAAAGGAGGCAAAAGCAAGTGTCATTGGATAGGTTCCTTGTTAAAGATACATGAAATGAAAAAGATTCTATTGAGCCAATAGATAGCAGAGATATTGAAAGTCACCCTGTACAGTAACCTTACTCCCCTTGTCTCCCTTATAGCAGCCAGGAAAGTTTTCAAAGGTAACCGAAGTTAATTTGTTTATTTTTCTTTGTATTTTGTATTTTCCTTTTTTATTTTTTTTTTGTATTAGATTACAGTAAAGTGGTACCTAGGTTCATGAACACTTTTGTTTGCAATTTGGTTCACAAACAAAAGCATTTTGCAACATTTAGTTTTTGTTTGCAAACTCTACATCAGGTGACAAACAGGACCACGGCCATCTTTCCCACACAAATGTGACCATTATTCCAAAATTTTAGAAGAAATTAAGTTCATGAACCAAGGTACCACTGTATTGTAATCATTTTTATGTGAATATTTCGGGGTTGTAGAATAAATTGTGTGTGTTTCCATTATTTCTTTTTTTTTTTTCACTTTTATTGGAACTCGTCCGTATTTATTTATTTATTTTTTTTAAAGAGAAGAAAAAACAAAACAAATCAAAAAAAGAACAAATTTTCAAAACAACATAGTATGAGGGTAACAATGGTCAATGCATTACGTATTATTATAGTTAAGTTAGATATTCAGGATATCAGACATTAGCATTCAATTGTCCAAACATTATTGGCTCAAACCTTACTCTTCAATGAACTAAGTAAAACTGGTAGTGTATCTATCTCAACCATCTTATATAGATATACAATTTTTTTTCCCTTTGCATTCTTTCTTTTCCCCATTCCAGTCTCACTTTCTTATTGACCAGTTTCTTTTTGATTCACCGTGTCTATTGTACATTTTGGATCTTATTTACTCTTTCAGTTTCTCATACTAGAGAGACAATATGATGCTTACACATGTGCGTCTGGTATATTTCACTTATGAGTATTTTCTCGAGTTGCATCCATTTACCTACAAAAGTCTCCAGTTTATCCTTCTTTATGGCTGAATAGTACTCCATTGTATAAAAATACCACATCTTTCTTATCCATTCTTCAGTTGATGGGCATTTGGGTTGTTTCCAAGATCTGGCTATTACAAATTGTGCTGCTATAAACATGGGTGCACATATATCACTGTGGTAAGATGTTTTTAATTCTTCTGGGAAGAAGCCAGAAGGGGAATAGCTGGGTCAAATGGGACCTCCAACCCTAGTTTTTTGAGAAATCTCCACACTGACTTCCACAGTGGCTGTACCAGTCGACACTCCCACCAACAGTGAAGAAGGGTTCCTTTTTCCCTACAGCCCCTCCAGCATTTGTTATTAGTTGATTTCTTAATAGTAGCCATTCTTTCTGGAGTGAGATGGTATCTCAGTGTTGTTTTAATTTGCATCTCTCAAATGACTAGTGATGTTGCACATTTTTTTGTATATTTATTTGCCATTAGTATTTCTTCATCTGAGAAATGCGTATTCATCTCAGATGCCCATTTTTGGAGTGGGTCTTTAAATTTGGGAGGTCTGATTTTTTTGAGTTCTTTATATGTTCTCGATAGTAATCCTTTGTCTGAGGAACAGCTGGCAAACATTTTTTCCCACGATGTGCGTTGTCTTTTCACTCTGTTGGTGGTTTCTCTTGCTGTGCAAAAGCTTTTTAATAAGATGAGATCCCAGTTATTGATTCTTTGGGATAGTTCCCGTGCGGTTAAGTTTTTATTCATAAAGTCTTTGCCTACACCAATGTCTTCAAGGGATTTACCTATCCTACCTTCTAGCAGATTTAATGTTTCTGTTTTAATATTTAGATCTCTGATCCATTTTGAATTTAGTTTAGTGCATGGTGAAAGATATGGGTCTAGTTTTAATCTTCGGCATGTGTAGAGCCAGTTTTTCCAGCACCATTTATTAAAGAGGCTTTCTTTCTTCCACTGAATGTGTTTGGCACCTTTGTCAAAGATAAGGTGGCTTAGTATGTCTGGGGTTGTTTCAGCATCTTCTAATCTGTTCCATTGATCTTCAGGTCTGTTTTTTTGCCAGTACCACACTGTTTTTATCACAGTAGCTTTATAGTATAATTTCAAGTTGGGGATTGTGATGCCCCCTGCCTTGCCTTTGTTGCCCAGAATTGCCTTCGCTATTCTAGGTCTCTTCTGATTCCAAATGAATTTTAGGATTGTTTTCTCTAATTCTGTGAGATATGCTGTTGGAATTTTGATTGGAATTGCATTAAATCTGTATAACAATTTTGGAGGTATGGCCATTTTCACTATATTGGTTCTTCCTATCTAGGAGCAAGGGATATCTTTCCATTTTCTGATATGCTCTTCAATCTCCTTTTTCAGAGTACTGTAGTTTTCAGTGTATGGGTCTTTTACATCCTTTGTGAGGTTGATTCCTAAGTATTTCATTTTTTTTGGATGTTATTGTGAAAGGTATTGTTTCCCTAATTTCTCTTTCAGTAAGTTTGTTATTTGTGTACAGGAAGGCTATTGACTTTTGAGTATTGACTTTGTATCCAGCTACACTACTGAATTTGCTTATTAAATCTAGCAGCTTTTTAGTGGAGTTTTTGGGGTCTTTTGTGTAGAGTATCATGTCATCTGCAAATAATGATAATTTAACTTCTTCCTTTCCAATCATTATTCCTTTTATTTCTTTCTCTTGTCTAATTGCTCTGGCTAAAGTTTCCAGAACTATGTTGAATAAGAGTGGGGACAGTGGACATCCTTGTCTTGTTCCCAATTTTAGAGGGAAGGCTTTCAGTTTTTGGCCATTTAGTATAATATTGGCTGTTGGTTTGTCATAGATAGCTTTTACCAGATTAAGATAAAGACCCTCTATTCCAATTTTCTGTAGGGTTTTTATCATGAAAAGGTGCTGGACTTTGTCAAAAGCTTTTTCTGCATCTATTGAGATGATCATGTGATTTTTGTCTTTGGTTCTGTTAATATGCTGTATTACATTTATTGATTTACGTATGTTGAACCATCCCTGCATCCCTGGGATGAATCCAACTTGGTCATGGTGTATAATCTTCTTGATGATTTGTTGGATTCTGTTTGCCAGTATCTTATTAAGGATTTTTGCATCTATGTTCATTAGGGAGATTGGCCTGTAGTTCTTTCTTAGTTGGGTCCTTCTCTGGTTTTGGTATCAGGGTAATGCTTGCTTCCAGGAATGAATTTGGGAGTATTGCTTCCCTTTCAATTTCATTAAAAAGTTTGAGAAGTAGTGGTGTTAGGTCTTCTCTAAATTTCTTGTAGAATTCAGCAGTGAATCCATCAGGGCCTGGGCTTTACTTTGTTGGGAGGTTTTTAATTACATCTTCAATTTCATTGGTTGATATTGGTTTATTTAGGATTTTTAAATCTTCTTGATTCAGCTTTGGTAATTCATACTAATCTAGGAATCTGTCCATTTCTTCTGCGTTTTCCATCTTAGTAGAATATAGATTTTTAAAATAGGTATAGGTGATCTTCTGGATTTCTGCAGGGTCCGTCGTGATATCACCCTTTTCATTTTCAATTGCATGGATTTGAGTCTTTTCTTTTCTTTTTTTAATAAGGTTGGATAAGGGTTTGTCAATCTTATTTATTCTTTCAAAGAACCAACTTTTTGCTTCATTGATTCTTTGTATTGTTTTTTTAGTCTCCAATACATTAATTTCTGCTCTGATCTTTATAATTTCCTCCCTTGTACGGGCTTTTGGCTTAACCTGCTCTTCTTTTTCTAGAAGTTTGAGGTTCGCCATTAAGTTGTTTATTTGCACTTGCTCTATTTTCCTAATATAAGTATTTAATGCTATAAATTTCCCTCTTAGGACTGCTTTCATTGTATCCCATAAGTTCCGGTATGTTGTACTGTCATTATCATTCAGTTGTAGAAATTGTCTAATTTCTTCTTTAATTTCATCTGTGACCCATTGGTTGTTCAGGAGGGTGCTGTTTAATTTCCATGTGTTTAGGGAGTGTTTGTGACATCTTTTGCCATTGATTTCCAATTTCATTGCACTATGGTCTGATAATATGCGTGGGATAGTTTCAATTCCTTTGCATTTACTTAAGCAGGTTTTATGAGCTAGTATGTGGTCTATTTTGGAGAACGTCCCATGTGCAGCTGAGAAGAATGTGTATTCTGATGTTGTGGGGTGGAACACTCTATAGACATCTACTAAGTCCATTTGTTCCAAAGTTTGGTTCAGTTCTATTATTTCATTATTGATTTTCTGTCTAGTTGATCTGTCTTTTTGTGACAGTGGAGTATTGAGATCTCCCAATATAATTGTATTAGTGTTTATTTGATTTTTCATGTCCTTTACTACTTGTTTTATATAGTTGGGTGCATTGGTATTTGACGCATATATATTTATGATTGTTATCTCTTCCTCTTGGATTGTTCCTTTACAAGGATGTAATGACCGTCTTTATCTCTCTGAATCCTTCTTGGCTTGAAATTCACTTTGTCTGCAAAAAGAATAGCTATGCCTGTTTTTTCCTGGGTTCCTGTGGCATGGAGTATTGTTTTCCATCCTTTGACTTTCAGTCTATGAATTTCTTTCTGAATTAAATGTGTTTCTTATATACAGCATATTGTTGGATCTTGCTTCTTGATCCATTTTGCCAGTCTGTGCCTTTCGATTGGTGAATTGAGACCGTTAACATTGATGGTTAAAACTGATATGTATTGACTTATACTTGTCATGATATTTTCCTGTTGTTGGTTCCCACTCTTTGTTTTTCCGCTTTCCGGCTATTTAATTATTTGCCCTGCCTGGTGGATTCCTTCTGTTGGGGTTCCTATCTCTTTCTAGAATGTCTTTCAGAACATTTTGGAGTGCTGGTTTGGTGGTCATAAATTTTCTTAGATGTTCTTTGTCATGAAAGTATTTTATTTCTCCATCAATTTTGAAAGATAGTTTTGCGGGGTACATCAATCTGGGTTGAAAATTATTTTCCTTTAGAGCTTGAAATACATCATTCCAAGCTCTTCTTGAATTGAGGGTTTGTGCTGAAAAGTCAGCTGTGATTCTGATGGGTTTTCCTTCATAGGTGATTTGTCTCTTCTCCCTAACAGCTTTTAAGATTCTGCCCTTCTGTTGAATTTCTGGGATCTTGACTATGATATGTCTGGCTGAAGTTTTTTTTTTGATCATGTCTAGTTGGTGTTCTAAAAGCTTCACTTATTGGGGGGTCAAATTCTTTTTCTCTTCCAGGAAAGTTCTCCCTGATAATGTCTTTGAACAAGGTTTTAATGTCATTTATGCTATCTCCTGCTTTTTCATTTATTCCAATTATTCTTAAGTTGTTTATCTTTGAGTCATCTAGCAGCTGCTGAATTGATTTTTCATGGTCCCTTGCTGTTTTTAATAATTCTTTCTTTTCATGATCACTAATTGCAAGCCTGTCTTCTATATCTGAGATCCTGTCCTCACATTGGCTTAATCTGCTACAAATACTTTCAATGGAATTTTTGTTCTCTTGGATATCTGCTTGAATCTGCTTTATGGATTCCATTTCTTTCCTAAGCTGAGCATTCATGGTTTCTATAGTTTTCTTAAGCTCATCTATTTTTTTGTCTGTATCAGCTATAGTGTCCTTAAGCATAGTCTTCATTGTGGACATTATCTCTGCAGTTATCTGTGAAATTATTTCTGTTTTAATTTTTTCCAGAGCCTCATTCAATTTTTTTGTTGTTACCCCTTCAGATATGCCAGGTGGGTGGCTTTCGGATTGTCCCACCTCATTGCCCCCTAGGTTTGCCTTTGGTGAATTGGATGTGTGGGGTTGCATCTTGTTTAAGTGTCGTCTCATTTTTGCTTTCTTTAATTCCTGGGGTGATGTTTGTAAATTACCTATGATAGGTTACTTTATTGCTAGTGTTCAAGATCCTAAGAAGATGACTACTTCTCTGCAGTATCTTCCAAGTGGAGCTTGCTTTTGGGTTTTGAGCTTTCTGCCAGATCCTACCTCTTCAATTCGTTGGATGTGAGAAGTTGCTACCTGTTTGGCCCAGTCCTTGATTCTTTGGTACTGTGCCACTGTATTTTCTGTGTCCCTTAGTCAATATCAATCATGAAATATCAGGAAGGAAAGCTGTTTAGAACAATTATTTTACATTTGGCTATAATGGTAACTGAAGCATCAAACACAGCCCAGAAAATGACAGACTGAACTAGCCAGTTATTTACCACTTTTAGCTGTATAAAGTAGAGTTGCAGTTATATAACAAAATCTAAAACACACCAGAAAAATTATATGCAGTATACAAGTCCTTAGTATGTCAATTTTTCCCCTCAGGAGTTTAAATTTAAAATGAGTTAAGGAGGAAATAGAGTATTGTGAGAAGAGAAAGGAATTAGATATAAGGTTAGAGTACCAAGAGGGATCCCACTAACATTGGGACACTGGTGCAGAGTACTGGTGGGAAAAAGAGAAGGAAAGGATAAAAGGAAGAACAGATCACAACCACAGTCACAAAGAGGTTAGAGGTGCTTTTTACACTCATATAAAAGCCAGAGAGAATAATGAAGAAAAGAGCAAATAGACAAACAGAAACAAAAATGAAGACAAAAACAACAAAGCAAACAGATAAAACAGAAATAAAACCCCACAAAAGAAAAAAATAAAAAAAAATAAATAAATAAAATAAAAATAAAAACAAAAATAAAAACCCCTTCACCAGAACAAAAAACTAATGAGAGAGAAAAAAAAATAAAATAAAATAAAGAGAATCAGTTCCAGGTGTTGACTCTGCTGTAGGCGGGCACCGTGTGATGACAGAGTCTTGTTCCGTGCAGGTCCGTCCCAGCTAGCCAGGAGCGGCCCTCTGGCGGGGCAATGAGCAGAGCGTGGTCTTTCAGGCAGAGACCAGTCTCCTTCGCCTGCCGCTGTCAGCGCACTGCTTTCGTGCCACTCTGATTTTTTTGCCATGCCCCCCAAAATGGTGCCCGGCCAGTAGCTCTCTGGCGCGGGACAGGTGTGGCTGAGAGACCAGTCTCGTTCACCCGCCGCCCTCAGCGCACTTTCGTGGGGCTGAGAGGCACCGCTCTGCCCTGTCCAGAGCACAAGTTCCCAGAGCTGTTTTCGAGCAGCTCTGATTTTCGGTGCACCCCCCACAATGGCGCCCGGCCAGTCGCTCTCTGGCACGGGACAGCTGTGGCTGAGAGACACTCACTCACCGCCAGCCAGCGCCGTTCTCTGCCGCTCCCCTGCCCCGCCGCTGTCTCGCGATCCTCCGTGGGGGCTCCCTGGGCGCCAGCTGTCACCGTGTGTCTGCAGCTTTGAGCTTCTGTCGCGCCGTGATTCCTGGGATGGTAGAAGGTGCGCGCGGGGTCTGCTCCTTCTTTGTTGAAAAGTACCCTTCACTGGTGCCGGGGGTCCCAAGCTGTGCTTTAGAACTTTTCTGGGTCCTGGGGGGGCATCTGCCCCCCTCCTGCGCTCTCCCGGTCACTATATTTCCGTAGTCCAATGGCAACTTTTAGAGAGTTTCTCTGCGTGCTTCTTACTCATCCGCCATCTTTTTTCCTCCCTCCATTATTTCTTATAGGGAAATCTGCTTTGATATATAAGTGCTTTGAATTACAGTCATGTTTCTGAAACAGATTATGCTCGCAAACCAAGGTTTTACTGTACTTGTATATTGATTTATAAACTGTAGGCAATGGCATACATGGTCAGATGCTTGGAAGGAGCATGACTCAACAATTTCCCAAAGAGCTTAGGAACAATGTGACCATGATAGAAAAGATGGAGGTTGTAGTGGGCTTAGGAACACAGACTTTTACTCATCAGCGCTAACCTGGCTACTTTTGATGTTGTCTATGATCACTAAATGGTAGCGGAAAACTAGGTAGATCTAGGATCTATTGAATGAGAAACTGAGGCTAAATTCTTATGGAACAATACTGGTCAGAACTTATGAGTCAAATCAGTTGCTTAGAATGTCATTTTAATGAAAGCATCGATAAGAATGGTGCAATGAAATCATATACAACTTCCTAGAACTGAATTTTTAAATTTTATATATCCATGGAACATTACATTGGGAAAATATAGCCTTTATTGCTTTTCAGAGACTTTAAACAGGAACGTATATGCAAAAAAAAATGATATGACAGACTGTTATGAAACTTTCCGATGTCACCAAATGAATGAGGCTGAAGTAGTGGAAAAGATGTGTGGCTGTTTACACATAACTACAATGGTTTCTTAGCGTTGATAGGGAGCAGTAAGACTATAAAAGTACAAAGCATGCATAGAGAGTACCTTATTTCTATGACTAGTCCTGATGTAGAGAATCCTATTAGCTCTTCAAGTTCCTTTAAAAGGAATCAAGAAGGGAAGCTTGTTAGTGATTCTGCCACCTAAGTATTAAAAAAAAAAAGTCTTTAGGAATGAGTCAGATCTTTAAAATTTCACTCTCTAGGCCAGTAGGGTGAAAACAAACAAACAAAAAAATGACCTTGACTTCAAAATTCCTCCACTGTAAAATCACATTCCTGCTTTGTTTGCATGAAAGAAGTATCAACTAAAGCGTAAGTTAAGGCAAGAAAAAAAATGTGATAATTTATTTTTCCCACAGCATAGCTGTAAAGTCAAAATAAATCCTGGGTTTCTTGATGGTTAGCTAACTGCATTGGATTTGATGAAGCAACTGCCACAGGATTTCTTATAAGGCCCCTTAAAATAAAAACAACTTGAGTTGATCACTCACTATATTATGAGCATTATATTAAACATTTTACATATACCAGGTTTCTTAATCATGGCAATATTCTTATGACAAAGAAACTTATTAGTTGTATTCCTGTTTACAGATGAGTTATGTTAAAGATGAGTAACTTGCAACATAAATCCCAAATAAACACAAATCCTATTGACCCTAGTTTCACAATTTATATAGACACCTACCATTTCTCAACATCACTTCTGTTACTACAATAATCTATCATTTAGTTAATTATAATTATAACTAATCTATCAATTAGTTAATCCATCATTTAGTTAACCACTCTTAAAGTAGCATGAAGGAGACTAAACCAGAAGGTTTTTTTTCAACATAATGATTCTTAGTATTCTAAACTCAATGTCAGTGATTGAGAAATAAATAGTAATAATAATAATAATAATAGATTTTATATGTAAGGTTGCTGTTTGCTACAGTTTGGATTTGGTTTGTTCACACAAAACCTCATGTTGAAAGTTAATTTCCAATATGACAGTGCTGAGAGATAGTGGGGCTTTTAAGATATAATTAAAACATGGAGGCTCAACCTTCATGAAATGATTTGTCCCTTTCTCAAAAGGCTTGATTTGGTCTTGATGGGATGAGTTGAGTCTCTTAGGACTAGACTCTTAGTTACAGTGATATCAAGTTGTTATGTAGTAAACTTACCCTTGGTATTTTGCCCCTTCAGCAAGTGGCTCATTACCACATTCTCAACCATTCTTGCTATATGATGCATCTCTCATGAGGCTGTGATCAAGGGTGAATTAGATGCTGCAGACATGCTCTTGGACTTTGAGAACTACGAGCTAAATAAATCTCTTTTCTCTGAATTACCCTCAAGTGTTTTTTTATTGATATAAAGGGATATAAAGTAGAGACACTGTTCAAGATATGAGTTTTGCTCTGAGTGTTTCTAATAATAAAATGTTAGCAAACAGAATACAATGCCATATTAAGAAACTAACACACCATTATTAATTGATATTTATTCCAGGAATGTATGATTGTTCCAATATTAAATCATTGAAAGGTTGCAACATATTTAAAAAATCTAATGAAATGATATATAATTATTTCCATTGGTGCCAAAAAGGATTTTGACAACCCTTACATATTTTAAATATATTTTACAGACATATGTATGTACATATAATATTTTGTGTTGATATTCATGAATGATATTGGTCTGTAGTCTTCTTTTTTTTTGCTCCTTCGGGCTATGTAGTATTATACTTAGTGTCGTGTGTGTATAAGCTGAAGGTTATATACCACATAGATCTTATCTATGATATATATCTTAGAGTGAAAGGGAAGAAAGGAAGGAGGGAGGGAGGGAGGGGGGAGAGAGACAGAGAGAGAGAGAAAGAGAGAAACAGAATCCATTATCTTACTTAAAATGAAAAGACTGGATGGAAGAGTTTTCATTAAGATGAAAAGAGAGATACTCATTCCCACTCTATAAACTGCCATTTAATTTATATTAGAAGTGAGCACAATTAGAGAAAAATAAACCAATCACATCCTAAAGAATAAATGTCTTAGTTACTTTTCTTGTTGCTGAGACAAAAGACCCAACACCTAAAATAAAAAGAGCAAAGGTTTCTATTGGCTCGTAGTTTGTGGAAATTTCTGTCTATAGTTGGCTCCAAGGCAGGGTGGCATAGCCAAAGGGCATCAAGGAGAAAAACAGTCCATGGCAAAGCAGGGCAGGCAGAAGCAGCAGCAACAAGGCTTCTTTCTGTCTCTTATACTCCACCTAGCCTACCCGGCCTTTGGATAATGTCGTCCATACCCAGGGTGGATCACCCTTAATCCCAGCATCACACACCCTAGATCTAGCCACCTCCAAAAAGCTTCACCTATGACTGCATGGGGGGGCATCTAGATACAAGCTATAACACTAAATGAGGAAGAAGTAAGTTAGTATAGCAAGAAATTTCCAGAAAAATCTATGTTTTTTTTTTTTGTGGGTACCGGGGGGTCGACCTCAGGACCTCGCGCACCAGCAGGCTCTCGTGCCGCTGAGCGATATCACCAGCCCCTTTTTCGTTTGTGGGTTCCGGGAGTTGAACTCGGGCCCTCGCGCTTGCCGGGCAGGCGCTTAAGCCGCTGAGCCATCTCACCGGCCTGAAAAATCTATGTTTAAATCTAAATTAAATCAAGCAGTACACAAATTCAGTAAAATAAGAAAATATTAACATATAAAAGGCAATTATCTTTATATACAGAAGCAATACATGGGACATAATGATAGAGAAAACCCTATTTGAAAGAGTAACGCAAAATTAAAATTCTTAGAAATAAATTTAACAAGAAATATGCAAATTTACCTGAGGAACATTTAGAAACCCTTCTGAAAGATTCAAAAATAGGCTGAAGCACAAGTAACTATATGTTTTGCTCTTGGATGAAGTAATTCTATGTTAGAAGATAGCCATTCTCATCAATTAATGTATACAGTCCAAATAATGCCAACAAAAATTCGAGGCACTTTATAGTATTAGCTAAACTGATACTAATGTTCATATGGGGAAAAAACACAAGATTAAGACACCCAAAAAAAGAGCTATAAAGTGATATGATCTTTTCCAGACATTAAAACAAAACACAATGTCTGTTTAATTAAAGCAGCATAGTACAATGCCTACAGAGAAAAATAGACTGCTAGAGTAGAATTGAAAATTCAGAATTAAAAACAAATATGTTTAAAACTTAATACATGATTAAGGCAGCATCTCAAATCACTGAGGGCAATGATTATGGGTATTATTTTTAATAAATGGTATTATGATAACTGAGTAACCATTTGGAAAAGAGATAAAATTAGATTAAGACCTCTAACCATAAACAAGAATAAACTCCAAATACATCAGATAAGTATAGTTAAAACAATAATAAAAACAACAATAAAATACAAGAGTAGTAGAAAAAAATAAGTGAATTCTTTTTTAGTCTTCATGTTAAGAAAATATTTATAAATATGAATGAATGCCAAAGACTGAACATTGTTATAATGCATATGTATTTGAGATTTTGTATATATATACATATACATGTACATATGTATATATGGCAAGAAACATTTAAAAAGCAAGAAGAAAGCTGACAAACTCGGAAACATACTTAAAAATATAAATCAATGATATACCTCACAAACTTAATATTTTAAATGTATAACAGACTCAAAATTTGAAAAAAAGGACACAAACTCCAATGGTAATATCAGAAAAAGACAAAAATCAATAGTCCACAGCCATGCATATGCATAGAAAATATATATTGTACACATATGAAAGATGATTTCCACTCCCTCATAATCACAGGAGTACAAATTAAATCAATAATGTGATTTCATATCTTACAAATCTGGCGAGAATTAAAAACATGTAATAAATCATACTGATGAGGTTTTAGAAAAACCATTACTGTCATGCATTACTGGAAGAAATGCATACTAGAATGAATATTTTTAAAGAATAATGTCTAAAAATCCTAAACATAAAATCATATCTTTTGAATGAGAACTTTAACTTTGAGGAGGCCACCCTAAAGTTACACTTTCAATAGCACAAAGATATATGTGTACAAAGTAATTTTTTATAAAATTATAATGATTATGTATTGAATTATGCATTGAATTACTGAATTATGTATTGATTATAATCGTAAATGCCTTACTGTATATAGAAATGAAATTAAGTATGATACTCTCACTAAATGTAATTACAATACAGCTGTAAAAAAAGGAATTTTTTACATACTCTTAATTTAAAAATTAAATTTCAAAGAGTATCTTCAGTAGACTCTTCTACATACTGTGAGAAAGAGGTAGATCTAAGAAAATCTCATGCAAAACAAATCCAGAAAGTTAAATCAGAAACTAAAGAAACTGCTTACATATAGGAAGTAGGTGGGTGGGAAAGAACTGGAAAGTTGAATATGGAAGTGCTTATGGAGGATCAAATACCATTTCTCTGAACACTTCTCTAAGCTTTTACTTTTGTCTAGCTCCATCTCTTAAAACCATAGTAGTGTTTTGGAAAATTTTGAAATATTTAAAACCAGTCAGAATGCGGGATACAATGATTGGAATACAATCTTGAACAAATGGAAATTATGATAATAGAAACAACCAAACTGAAGAGAGTGAGGGAGAAAAGAACTGGCCTAAATTTCTTTGGAAAATATCATTTCTACTGTATACTATGAAGCAAAGACAAAAAAAGAACTGTAGATAAATACTGTATTCTAGTTACTAAATCTGTTTTCACAGAAATATGGTTTCAGAATTCTGAAACTAATATGGAATTAATGTGTGTCTGTATCATTGCTAATGAAAGTAAGATGATTAAAGGGGAGATTGGGAGAGTTACTTCTGCGGGATGAAAAGTGTCATCATCAACTTATCGCCTTCTATTCTGTGAAAGATAGTTCTCACCTATTTTATCAATGGGTTCTTCAAGTCAAAGGTGGAAAATAGACTCAGCTAAGTGAATATAATCTTATTGCTCATTGTCAAGAATGAATGCTAATTGCTAATGGGACTGTTCTATCACTGTCAGCGCAAGCAACAGTATTGCTTGTTTCGGGAAATTAAAAAATAGATTTTCTTGTTCTTACTTTTTTTTCTTTTCTTCTCCTCCTACTTTTCCTACTCTCTTTTCTTCCTGCCTACCCCTTACTCCTCCATTATTATGAAGGATTTGTAGGGGAATACCTGCTGTGTGAGTTTTCCACAACTCTTATTGAGAAATGCTGGTCTGAGTTACCATTACTATAACAAAATAATATAGAGCAATATAATGGAGGAGAAAGAGAGAGAGAGAGAGAGAGAGAGAGAGAGAGAGAGAGAGAGAGAGAGATTCTCCCTGTAAGATTCAGCCAAGAAAGAATATTAACAAAGCCTGAAATAGGATAGGAGAAATAAAAGATAGAAAGAGGCACGGAAATTATAACTAAAAATTATCATTTCCCTTCCTTCTTTTCTCCTTTCCCCCATCCCTGTTGTTCTTTCCTTTTGATCATCTAAAATAATTACACTACTAATTTCTATTAGTTCACTGAAAAGAATGGTTTGTGTTTATATTGTCTGATCAATGTTTCATGCCTATATCCTGTAATCTGAGCAACTACTTTGAAGTTAAAGATACACAATATATTAACCATTGTTAATCCCCTATTAGCTTGGTCTAAAATTCTGTATCATTGCTTTTATTGTTTTTTCTCTTTAAAATAATTTTTTTTTGAAAAATTGCACTTGTAAGAAAACTGCAACTTCCAGGACCCAGTTGAAATGACCCAAGGAAATTCATGTCAACCTTCCCTTGATTAAATTTAGGCTCCTTTTCTTCCAGAACCATCATATCCAAAATTCCTCAGGAATACTATAAATCCATAAATTGGCTTAATTGAGAAAGTAAAGAGGAGGAACCAGACCCTAAGATAAGGGACAAGTTGAGAAAACTCAAAGGATGTTTAAATTTCCTATCTTAAAAAAATAACCTAGGTTCATAGCTATAAAATGGAGCCATACTCTTCGGGGGGGCCATCTTTTCCTTTTAATTTTCTGCTTAAAAAACACTTCCTTTGGGCCAGTGAGATGGCTCAGCGGTGTAAGCGCCTGCCCGGCAAGCGCGAGGGCCCGAGTTCGACTCCCAGAACCCACATACGAAAAAGGGGCCGGTGATATCGCTCAGCGGCACGGGTGCCTGCTGGCACACGAGGTCCTGAGGTCGACCCCTGGTACCCACAAAAACAAAAAACAAAAAACAAAACACTTCCTTTGCCTCTTATTGACTAATCTTGAAAATTATTTTTCTGCAAAGGGAGTCTGAAAACCTGTAAATCTATTCTATGTGTAGGGTGGGTTAGGTTCCTTATCTCAGCTTCAGGAATCTCCTGGGACACTGTCCAGTGACAAGTCCTTCAAGGATATTTTGACTTCCCTTGCGAATTTATTTCTCAAAGTATTGGTGAAAACTGATTAGTGAAGTGAATCTTGCTCATCCACCTTGGAAAGGCAATCTGCTTCACTGATTCCCCTTTTCAAATGCTAATCCCATCTGGGAACATACTCACAGACACACACAGAAATAATGTCTTACCAGTTATCAGTGTATGCCTTAGTCCAGTCAAATTAACACCCAAAATTAACATGGCAGCATGTTCTTTGATTACTATAGCTTTTGCCAAAGATCCTGGCTTTTGGAATTAAATGCACATATGTTACAATGTCTTATCTGCTCCATTGTTCACTAATGCCTTCATTCATATATTTATATATTTGGCAATATTTATTAACTATGTCCTAAATGTCTTATGTTATGCATGATTCAGGGAATAAAAAGACAAATGTTCACAATCTCTGTTGTCATCAACTTACTTAAAGTGTATTGTAATAAATTTGTCATTACCTCCCTAAATCTTAGCACTTTCATTTGTCAAATGGGACAGTTAACATCTACTCTTTATAGCAGTTGTGAAAATTAAATAAAGTAAATAAGCACTCTAATTGGAACCTGATGCAATGTATATGCTCCATAAATGACAGCTCCTTTTATTTTCCACATTGCCTTTTTATTAAGTTACATTATTGATGTTATAAAATAGATGGATAAAATCCTTGTTTTATCAGAGAAACTGTCCTTTGAAGTAGGAATATGACTTTTCCCAAGATACGTTCTCATGAAAAGCTCTTACTTGTTCTTACCATTTTTTCCACAAAAGAAATATGAAGTAAGATCCTGCTAACATGTACAATTCCTAGTTTGTTTCGCAAGTGTGATGAGAAAATGCAGAGCCACTGAAGTGTGCGCCTTTGTTACAGTTTCAAGAATTCAACCCAATATGTTATATCTAAGCTGCAGAACAAGTACATTGTCAGATATTATAGCTTTTGGCTTGTGCTTTTCTAAGAAAACTGTTTCATTCGTAAATGACTATGCTAAACTCTTTTACATGTTCTCACACTCTTAAGCCAATTTACAAATTGTCAATAGAGGTGAGATAGGAGATAAGAGCTGGGGCAAAACCAGTCCAAACAACCGGACAAAATCTGTCAGAGTCATGGAGAGGCGGGACACATGTGCAGAACCCGGGATCCAGGATGACTCTGAAGCTCCTGAGCACTGCACAGGAAGACAATGAGAAAAGCACTCTTCTCAATTCTTCATTTACATTTGGTGTGAAACCAAGGGACTCTTTGATAGCACAGTTTAAATCTGGTGCCAGGCCAACTGAGTTTTTGATAAGACAACAATTCTAATGCCTTATTTGCACAAGGGAGAAGCCAATCCAGGAATTCCACATACAAAAGGCCCCTTCCCCTTAGCCTCCTGGCTATTGCCCTTTCACTGGCCGCTCTCACTCTGCAGAGCATATTTATTTTTCACCTTCAATATCTTTGCTGTATGTCATGTACAATTGTTCGTTCACAACACCAAGATCCTGGAAAAAATTTCCAGGGGACCCTTTATTCAGCAACAGTGGGATAGTGGGTTTTTGTAACTTTTAGACGAAAACTTTATTACTGGGATTCATAAATGTATCCTTTCTTCATTTTAACAGTTATATGAATTATGTGCACGTCATGCAAAAAATGAGGTGATTTATATATCTAAGGTCTAATGTCATCACAAATAATTGGCTAATAGAGCATATATTTCTTATGCTTAGACATATCATTAATTATAACTTTACATGTCTCCTAGGCAAAGTATGTCTAGACTTTTCTCATTTGTCAGTCATGCACACTGCAAACATGTCATCAAAAATAATTTTCTTAATATTTTTACTTCCCAAATGCCAACAAAACATCTGTGTGAACCAGCTGATCCCATACAACTTTGGAATGCTCTCTACATTCCAAAATCAGTATTTCCTTTTTAAATTTTCACCGAAATGACCTCTTGGTGATACAGGGGCAATGCTAGATGTCAAATACACTGAGTTCGTATTCCCCGAAGTTGAAGAATGAATTCTAAGAAACAATGGAGGTTGAGAGTAGAAAAATTTATTGGAGAAGAGGAATGGGGAATAGGAATAGCTCCTAAGAGACAGGAGGGGTCCCGAATGGATTGCCAAAGAGCCCACCTCTCAAAAGAAAATTATAGAGCAAAATCATGAGGCAGGTACGATGTGGGTCAAAATTATGATCAACCAATAAGATTGCACTAAGGAAGCAGGCTCAAAGAAAATGACACCCCTCACCGCTTCCAGGCAGGCTGGTAAACCAGCCTGAAGACAGATGACAAATTGGTGTGGCTGCCTGCAGACAGCAACTAAAGCAAGAATGGAACTGTGTGGACACTTGGGTTCATGGCACGGTGCTCACGAGGGAACCACATGTGCATTCTGTTGCTGGAGTGTTTGATCTGGGTTCCCCCAGGATGTTTTTGTTTGTTTGGGGGGATTTTTTCACTTTTCTGCTCTTCTTTTCTTTTCTTTGTTTCTTTCATCTTTCTTTCTTCCTTCCTTCCTTTTTTGTCTTGATACATTTGTTTTTTCTTTGTTTTCTTGCTACTCTTCTCTCCATTATTTATCTGCAATTCTTGCAACTAAATCAATATTTTTTTTTACTTATTTCTCCATTTTGACTTCAAGTTTTTCCTATACTCTGCTCTCTTTAAGTTTTCCCTATCTTCTCTCATATGAAGCTTGTTTTCACCCTATTCTACTCTCTTTGCTTTTCCATACTTTACCTATCCCCTTGTCTTCCTTTGCCTCTTCTATAACTTTCAGGTAGACAAATATATCAACAAATTCTGACAACCTTTCAGCTTTCCTCAATCCCAAATTAACCCTCCTTTCTCCTACATCCTGCCACCCTGCCCCCAAATATCTGCTTAAAACCCTTAACACCCTTTACTCCAATGATAAACGGCCTCTAAGAGAGTCTAACCCCCTCTATGCTTACCTATTATTATTTCTCCTGTCTACCTATCCCCCTAATGACTTACGGCCCTCATTCACTTATCACTCCATCTCTGCTCTTCCATTTATTTTTCGCATCACAGACTAACTGCTAACAATAATACAGTTTACACATTACTGGAAAGGATAACAATAACGAGTGAAAGGGTAAATGCAAGGCATAATACATATAGGTGATATGAGATCAGACTTGTTGATGCTGTTATAACCAGTAGTAATTCCTCACAAAATAGTGACAGGGTCCTAATCACTTAAATTGAATAGTTGAAAGGATGAACAGTAGCTCTGGGCAAATAAAGCCAACAGCACATTACTGGAAGGCAGAGTCTAACAAAAAGGTCTTCAAATCAACTACAAACTCTCTTCATTCTACCTGACTTCAACCAGCAGCGCGCGCACACACACACACACACACACACACACACACACACTATCCTAGTC
This sequence comes from Erethizon dorsatum, assembly GCA_028451465.1. Lineage (NCBI taxonomy): Eukaryota > Metazoa > Chordata > Mammalia > Rodentia > Erethizontidae > Erethizon > Erethizon dorsatum. The sequence goes on from CM051842.1 coordinate 131,986,320, forward strand.
CTCTCAAATCTTGCAAGTTAGATCCAGGGGACACAGAGTGAGAGGAAAGCAAACACGAAGTGGCAGAGCTCTATAAAGGTTTAGAGAAAAGAAGTAAAGACCCTTGGTGAGTTCAAAGAGGTCATGCCCCAAAAGATAATAAATTTTTCATATGAGTTGAGTAGTGTGGATATGGGAGAAACAAATAAAAAATTGGGATAGCAGACCAAAACAGTTCAAAACATGAATGAAAGATTTACCAAAGATATAGACTCCAGGGAAAATTGTCAGACAGAAATACTGAAAATAAGAAATTGTATAAATGGCCAAAATAACTAATATGAAGACAAGGTCCTTGAAATCAAGGACAAAATGCTAAATCATGACAGATTGTTCAGAGAAACCATAAAAATCAGAAGAGAACAAGAAAAATTCATTCAGCAGCTATTAGAGACAATTAAGAAAGTCAACCTAAGGCTAATTGGAGTTAGAGAGAAATTAGAAGACAGCACACATGGAATAAAATATGTGTTTACAGAAATCGTAATAGAAAATTTTCTGAGCATGAAGAATGATTTCAAGATATAGGTAAGCAAGACATGCAGAATACCAATTAACTACGATGAAAAAAAAATCCCCACAATGCATCTTAGTCAAAATTCCAGATGTCCAACTAAAAGACAAAATATTAAAAGCTATCAGAGATAAGCAAAAAATCATGTGAAAATGTAAACCCAATAGAAATACAGAAGATGTCAACACCAACTTTAGAGCACAGGTGAACCTAGAGTAAAGTATTTCAAGCCCTAAAAGCAAACAACTTCTAACACACAATAATGTATCCTGCAAAACTTTCTTTCAAAACAGTTGGAAAGATGAGGATATTCCACAACAAAGAACATCTGAAGAGATACGTGCACATGAAATCACACTCCAAAAAGTAGTCAAAAATGTTCTAGACAGAGACAAAGCAAAAAATTCAGATGGAATTTTTAAGCAAAGAAAATAGTTAAACAAAAAAGGTCAAAATAAAGGAGTCAAACAAAGAAACAACACAATGACATGAATAAATTAGTACCTTTAAGTAATAACTCCCAATGTAAATGGCCTGAACTCCAGAATTAAACGACAGTGATCGGCAAACTGGATGAAAAAAACAGAAACCAACAGTCAGTTGCAATAAAGAAATTCATCTAATCCAAAAAGATATTCGTAGACTAAAAATGAAGGATGGGAAAAAATATTTCATGCATTAAGACTCCCAAAGCAAGCAGAGGTAACAACTTTACTTCCAGACAAAGTAAACTTCAAGTTAAAACTGATCAGAAGAGACAAAAAAAGATCATTACATACTACAATTAAAGGAACAATTCAACAAGAAGAGTTAATGCTTATAAATATTTATGCACTGAATATTGAAAAATCTATTTTAATAAAAAATACTACTGGACATAAAAGATCAAATAACACCAACACAATCATAGTGGCTGGCCTCAATGCCCCACTTTCACACTGGTCAACTAAAGAAAAATTAAAAAAGAAATATTAGAACTGAACTACACAAATGAACAAATGGAATTAACAGATATCTACAAGGTGTTCTACCCTACTCCAATAGAATACACATTGTTCTCAGGACCACATGGAATGTTCTTTAAAACAGACCATGCACTACTCCACCACGCCTTTTTAAATAAATATAAAAGAATCAAAATCATCCCATGTGATTTTGACTTTTGTATATTAAAAGGAGAAATAAATCACAGAAAAAACACAGAAAACTCATAAACACCTGGAAACTTAATAACACACTCCTGAATAATCAATGTGCCACAGAAGAAATTAAGGAAAAAATTAAATAATTTCTAGAATCAAATGAAAATGCCAGTACAACACATCAACACCTATGGGACACACTGAAAGCAGTCCTAAGATTGAAGCTTATTGCTGTCAATGTTCAGATTAGAAAAACAGCAAGTTCAAACAAATAATCTAGTGATGAACCTCAAGATAATTAAAAAAACAACAATCCAAACCCCAACCTAGGTTCAGGAGGAAAATCATAAAGATCAGAAAGAAAATTAATAAAATTGAGACTACAATAGGAATACAAAGAATCAAGTAATTGAAGAGCTGGTTCTTTGAAAGAATAAACAAAATGGATAAGCCCTTAGCCAAACTTACCAAAAGAAAGAAAGAAAAGATGTACATCAACGCAATTATAAGTGAAAAAAAGGCAAAATCACACTGAACACTACTGAAATCCAGAAGATAGCAAGGAACTACTATGAAAAACCATTCTAACAGATTGGAAAGTCTTGAAAAAATGGGCAGATTCTGAAAAATATATGAATTACAAAAGCAACCAAGGAGACATAAAAGTTCTGAACAATCCAATGATAAGAAATGAAATTAATGCACTAATAAAAAAAACTGCAAAATTAAAAAAGCACAGAACATGATGGATTCACTTCTGATTTCTAGAAAACCTTTAAAAAGGTTACAACGCAAATACTCATCAAACACTCTAATGAAATTGAAAGGGAAGGAGTGCTTCCAAACTTATTTCTGGAAGCCAACATCACTCTGATCCCAGAATGAGACAACGATCCAACTAAAAAGAAAACTACAGGTCAATCTGCTTAATGAACATAGAAACAACAATCCTCATATAAGATATTGGCAAAGAGAATGCAACAAATCATTAAAAAGCTCATACATCATGACCAAGTAGCTTTCACGCCAGGGATAAAAGGATAATTCAATATATGTAACTTAATATATGTAATGCCACATAAACAGAAGCAAGGACAAAAACCACATAATTACTACTCTAGATGCAGAAAAACTTTTATCAAAATCCTACACACATTCATGAAAAAACCTGAAGAAAATAGCATAGAAAGACCTTACCTCATCTAATAAAAGCCATTTATAAAATACATTTTATTAAATAGGCAAAAAAAGAAACCTTTCCCTCTAAAATCAGGAAGAAGACAAGGATGTCCACTGTCACCACTCCGACTCAATACAGTAATCAAAACAGCCAGAGAAATCTGGCAGGAGAAAAATATAAAAAGAATATGTATAGGAAAGGAAAAATTAGTTGATCATTATTCACAGATGACATGTTCTTCTCCATAGAATACCCAAAAATTTCCACCAAGAGACTCCTAGAATTAATAACCAAATTCAGTAATGAAGCAGGATAAAAAATCAACACACAAAATTCAATAGCATTCCTGTACACCAATAATGAATTCACTAAGAAAGAAATTGGGAAAACAATATTCACAATGCCATTAAGATAACAGTAAGTACTTAGGAATTAAACCAACCAAGGAAGTGAAAGTCTTCTACAGTGCAAGCTACAGCACTCTGTAAAAGGAAATTGAAGAGGACATCAGAAAATGGTCCCACTCGCAGCTATCCCTTTATAGTTTGATGAGTTAACAAGTTGGTGGCCTGCACAAAGCGAGACACAGCTATTTAATCTCTTACCAGACATCGCCCCTCTTGGTGTGATGCTGTACAGGTCTCTGTAAAAAGTCCTTGCTGTCTCAGCAGCCAATCAACTTACAGTTTATTTTTTTTTCTGGGTTTTTGTTTTGTTTTGTTTTGTTTCTAATCAAGGTGTGAAAAAGTTTTAGGTTCAGTTGAAGTTCCTGACAAAAAAAAAAAATTAAAATTTTTTCAGTGATAAAATCTGCATATTTGTATTTCAACAATGTAGCTAAAACGATGTAAATTCATTTTTTTCCTCTTTTGACTTAATGAATATCAATTATTCAGTATGAAATCTTTGTACTATATGTTCCATGTGTTAAGAATAAATGTACATTAAATCTTGGTTAAAAAAAGAAAGAAAATGGAAATATATCCCCTGTTCCTGGATAGGAAAACCAGTATCGTTAAAATGGCCATACTTCCAAAAATGACATACAAATGCAGTGCAATCCCAATTGAAATATCACAGAGCCTTCCTCACAAAACTAGAGAAAACATTCCTAAAATTCATTTGGTACCAGAATAGACCCAAACTACCAAAAGCATTTCTGGGTAACAAGAACAAAGCAAGATGCGTTACAATACCTGACTTCAAGTTATACTACAAAGCAACAGTGATAAAACAGTGTGGAATTAGCACAAAAACACACATGTGAATCAATGGACAGAACAGAAGATGCAGAAACATCTCAAACACATTCAGCCACCTAATTTTTGACAAAGGGGCCAAAAATATACACTGGAGGAAAAATAGCTTCTTTAGCAAATAGCGCTGGGAAAACTGACCATCCACAAGCAGAACATTGAAGACAGAGCCATATCTCTCACCATGCCCTAAACTAAAATTGAAATGGATTGAAGCTCCAAATACAAAAACAGACACATTTAGCCTACTGAAAGATAAAATAGGTAAAATTTTTGAAGTCAGAGGTATAGGCAAAGACTTTCTGAACAGAACTTTGCACACACACACACACACCAGAAAGAGTCAACAAAAGGGATAACATCAAATTAAAAACTTTCTCCACAGCAAACAAATCAACCAAAAGAGTGAAGAGACAACCTACACAATGGAGAAAACTTTTTGACAGCCACACCTCAGACTGAGAAAGAATATCTAGGATATATGAAAAACTCAAAAAAATTAGACCCTCCTCAAACTGGAAGACCTTATCAAAAAATGGACAACAGAATTGAATAGACATTTCTCAGAAGAAGAAATGCAAATGACTAGTAAATACATGAAAAAAATGTTCGAATTCACTTGCCATTAGAGAAATGCTATTAAAACAACACTGAGATTTCATCTTACGCAACAAAGAATGACTATCATCAATAAATCAAATAATAACAAATGCTGGCAAAGTCTCCATGAAAAAGGAACCCTCCCACATTGCTGGTAGAATATAAACTGGCATAACCTTTGTGGAAATCAGAATGGAGATTTTTTAAAAAACTAAAAATAGAAATTCCACTCGACCTATGTATTACCCCACTAGGTATTTTCCCAAAAGTGTTAAAGATATCACATTACAATGATACTTGCATACTGATGATTACAGCAGCTTGATTCACAATAGCTAAATCTTGGAAGCAGCCTAGGTACCTGTCAATGAATGAATGGATAAAGAAAATGTGGTGTCTATGCATAAAGGAATACTAGTCAACTATAAAGAGGGATGTATTTGAGTCATTCTTAGGAAAATGGATGTACCTTGAGACCGTAATGCTAAGTGAAATAAATCAGACACACAAGGTTCAACACCAAATGGTTTCTCTCTTATTAGAGACCTAAAGTGCAAATAAAGTAAAGAGCAAAATAAAAGATTGATAAAAGGAAACCAGAAGATAGATCTTTTGTAAACTGAAAGGGGACCAAGATACTGGGGCTGGTGGAAGTAGGGGAGGGGAAGTGCACGTAAAAAGATTTAAGATGAGTCATGTACATCTATCAACTACCCACAATGAACGTATTCACTATGTGTTGCCAACATGAACTATTAAAAAAAATGAAAATGGGGCATGGGGATCTAGAGATGGAGGGATGAAGGAGAACGGGGAGGGGAAAGGGAATAAAAAGAGTCAAGATATATGAAGTACTTAACCTACTCCCTAAGATGAATGTAAACATTGTGTACTGCATACATATACTAATAAATAAAATTAAAATAAATAGATTTAATTTAAAATATAAAAAATGTTGTTCATGAGCATGTGGAGAATTCAGAACTCTTATTCACTGCTGGTGGGAATGCAAAATAACACAACTAGTTTGGCGAACAGTTTGCAAGGATTTATAAAGTATCTTAGCCACTTTCTCACCACAGGGACACAATACCCAATACCTACAATTTAAAGGAGGAGTTATTTGGGCTCATGATTTTTTTAGGTTTTGTCCATGGTCAGCAGGCTCCAAGGAAGCAGCAGCATGATAGAAGGGCAAGGGCAGAGGAAATCTACTCACATCGTCTTGTTCAGGAAGCAGAAATTGAAGGGAGGAGCAAAGGAGGGAGACACACCCTTCCAGGTCACACTCCCAGTGACCCACCTCCAACCAGGCCCCATTTCCTAAGAGCAAATCAGCTATAGCACCCCTATGATCCAGTCATCTTCCAAAAGCCTTGTCTCTAAGCAGATAAGAGTTTTGGGAGTCTTTCTCAATCTAAACCATAACATTCCACCCCTGGCCCCCCAAAAGACACATATACACAAAATGCATTTAGTCCATCTCTAATACTTTGCAATGTTTTAACATTTCCAGTCTTGCTGAAAAGTTGAACTTCAATGTGCCTTCTGCGATTGAATGTAAACTCTTTGCTGTGAGCTCCTGTAAAAAAAAAAATCAAAGTGAAAGTTACACTGCCAACATACATTGGCACAAGGTAAACATTACCATTCCCAAAGGGAGAAATAGGAGGAGCCAGGGAAGGAGATGTATCCTTCTAGGTCACACTCTCACTGACCAATCCCCAACCATACCCCATTTCCTAAAACTATCTCAGCTTCCAAAAGGCAGCCTCTGAATACGTGAGAGTTTTGGGAGTCATTTTTGTTCTAAACCATAATATAAATCTACGATACTTTATCATTCAATATAGCAAGTATTGGGCCGGTGAGATGGCTCAGCAGCGTAAGCGCCTGCCTGGCAAGCGCGAGGGCCCGAGTTCGACTCCCGGAACCCACATACGAAAAAAGGGCCGGTGATATCGCTCAGCGGCACGGGCGCCTGCTGGAGCGCGAGGTCCTGAGGTCGACACCCGGTACCCACAAAAAAAAATATATATATAGCAAGTATTTACCCAACTGATGTAAAAACTTACATTCACAAAAATAATTGCATGTGAGTGCTTATATCACCTTTCTTCAAAATTATTATTAGAAACAATCAAGATGTCCCATAGTAAGTAAATGGATAAAAACTATGATACATGCATATAGTAGAATGCTATTCATTAGTAAAATAAATAAGCTATCAAATGAGAAATATGCATGGATAAGTTTTAAAGGAATATTGCTGAGTGAAAGAAAAGGCTACATACTTTATTTCAATTGTATGATGTTTTGAAAAAAGCAAAAATATGGAGATAATATGAAAGGTCAGTACTTGCCAGAGACTTGGAGGTGACAGAAATGTTGAGAAAGTGAGGCACAGCTGGTTTTCTTAAGGCAATGGAATTACTCCAAATACCATAGTTGTAGATTCATAGAACCACACATTTATGAAAACACACTGAATGATACAGCAAAAAGAATGAACCTCAGTATATGTATACTTTTTAAAAATATTAAGATTTCTGGCACAGCCTAAAGGAGTTTAGAAATCATTATTCCCATTCACAAGACATAAAAAAATGTTGAACCAACTGAAAATCGACAAAACATGCAACATATCAGTTGTGATCAAAGAATATGATGAATCCTGCTGCTAAACGCCATCCAACAAAAATGCAGGAATCTTCAATGCAAGAAGTGCATCTAGCCAGGGATGGTGGCACACACCTATAATCTCAGCACTTGGAAAGCTGAGCTAATAGGATTGCTGTGAGGTCGAGGCCAGCCTGAGCTACATAGTGAATTCAAGGCCATCCTGGCCTACACAACGAAACCCTTTTTAAAAAAAAAAAAAAATTAAAAAAAATGCAGTGCATCAACTTCAGTAAAAGTGTGTGACAAGTTATAACCAGTTCAGAGCAGTCAGTTAGTTGTGATCTACTGATCTATGCGTGAGAAAAGCAGTTTTTAAAAGTGAGTCGTAAATCAAACACACAGGCCGAGAGTGAAATGATGGAAAAGATACTTAGAGCTACTGGAATACAACAGCAAGCAAGAGCAGCTCTTCTGTTTTCAGACAAAGCATACTTGAAGATCAGAAAAGACAAAGAAGGACATTACATACTGGTAAAGGAAGCAGTAACAATAGTAAATATATACTGTATGTACCAAATGTCAGTGTATTTAATTTCATAAAACAGAAACTACGGGATATAAAAGGACAGATAGAGACAAATAGTCATAAAAAGTGACTTTACTACCCTACTCTCACAATTATATAGGTAAACCAGACAAAAATTTACAAAGAAATATCATAGTTAAACTACACTATTGAACTGGTAAATTTAACAGATATCTACATTTTCTCATCCAACAACAGAATGTACTTTTTCTCAGAAGCACAAAGAACTTTTTCCAAATTAGACCATATCTTAGGCCATGAATAAATGCCTAAATGAAAAGAATTGAAATAATCACCTGCATATTACTGGATCCTAGTGGAATGAAACTAGAAATCAACAGCAAAAGAACTACATGAACAGCATAGAAACTACATGAACATACACATATTAAATAATACACTCTTGAGTAATCAATAGGTCACAGAAGAAATCAGGGAAAAATTAAAAAAAACTCAGACCAAAACACAGTGAAAGCAGTCTTAAGAGGGAAGTTTATAGCTTTGAACACCCACAACAGCAAAAAAAAAGAGCACAAATAAAAAACTTAATGATGTATCTCAAGGTGCTAGAAAAACAACAGCAATCCAAATCCAAAACTAGTAGAAGCAAAGAAATGACAAAGATCAGAGCAGAAATTAATGAAATTGATACTACAAAAACAATACGAATGAATCAGAATTGGTTCTCTAGGGCTGGGGATGTGGCTCAGTGGTAGAGCTCTTGCTTTGCATGCTCAAGGCCCTGGGTTAGATCCCCAGCAACAACAACAACAAAAAAAGAATTGGTTCTCTGAAAGGATAGACAAAGTTGATAAACACTTAACTAAACTTACCAAACAAAAGAAAAGAACCGTATCAACACAATTAAAAATGAAAAAGGTGAAATCACAACATGCGCCACCAAAATTCAAAAGATTATAAGAAACTATTTTGTTAACTTATTTTCCAATAGATTGGAGAAGCTAGAAGAAATGGATAAATTCCTAGATGCATATGAATTACCAAACTTGAACCAAGATATAAAAATCATGAAGAGACCAAGAACACACAATGAAATAGAAGCAGTAATAAAAACCCTACTATGTAGTGAAAGCACAGGACCTGACGGATTTACTGCAGAATTTTACCAGAATTCAGTGAAGATCTAACAATATACCATGAAAGAGAAGGAACATGACCAAACCATTTCTGGTAGCTAGTATTACCCTGATACCAAAACCAGATAAGGACTCACCCCCCCCCAAAAAAAAAGAAAAGAAAGCAACAAGAAATCTATTGGACAATTTCATTAATGAATATACCCAACAAGATGCTGGCAAACAGAATGCATCATAACATATCATGACCTAGTTGACTTCATCCTAGGGATACAAGGATGGTTTATCACATGTAAATCAATAAACATAATATACCACATAAACAGAAGCAATGATAAACATTACATGATCATCTCAATAAATGCAGAAATAGTCTCTGACAAAATCCATCATCAATTCATGATAAAGAACACTGAAGAAAATAGGTATATAATGACCTTATGACAAACTGATAAAAGCCATTTATGACAAACCCACTGTCAAAATTATTATAGTAAATGGGATAAACTTAAAGCATTCACTCTAAAATTAGGAACACCACTCTCGCCATTCCTTTTCAAATTAATACTTCAAATTTTAGCCTGGGCAATCAGACAACAGAAAGAAAGAAATGTGACATGTACAGGAAATGAAGAAGTCAAACTATTCACAGATAATACGATCCCTTATATAAAACACTCAAAAACTCCACCAGAAAACTCATACAACTAATAAATCAATTCATCAAATGGCAGAATACAAAATCAATACACAAAAATAAATACTGTGCTTGTAAACCAACAATGAACTCACTAAGAAAAAAATCAGGAAAACAACCCCATTCATGATAGCTTAAAAATATTAAATAACTAGGAAATAATCTAATCAAGGAAGTGAAAGAAGTCTATAAACAATTATGGTATTCTTAAAAAAGATTGAAGACATTAGAAAATGGAAAGGCAGAATCAATATTGTCAAAATGCTCATAAAATGATATAGTGATTTAACGCAATTTCAATTAAAATGCCATCAACATTTTTCAAAGAACTAAAACAAAATACTCCTCAAATTCATATGTAATCAGTAAAGACTCAGAATAGCCAAAGTGAACCTAAGCAACAAGAGCAAAACTGTTGGTATTACAATTTCAGATTTTAAGATACAGTACAAAGCTACAGTGATGAAAACAGCATGGTACTGACACAAAGACAGACATGTTGGTCAATGGAATAGAACTGAGGATAAAGAAGAAACCCCAGTCACCATCAGCCATCTGATTTTTGACAAAGGAGGCCAAAAACATACACTGGAAAATAGATTTGTTAACAGATGGTGCTAGGAAAACTAGTTATCAAGGTACAGAAAAATGAATGTAGACTCTTATTTCTTGCCATGCATTAAAATCATTTCAAAATGGATTAAAATATTATATAATAGAATAATTCAGTCTGCTGGAAGACAAAATTGGAAAACTTTTGAAGACATAGGCACATGCAATGACTTTCTGAACAGAACCTCAATTGCACAAGAAATAACAAATGGGATTATATCAAATAAAAAAAGTTTTTGTAAGAATAGAAAACAACCATCAGAATGATGGAACAAACTACAGAATGGGAAAAAAGTCTGCCAGCTACTCTTCAGACTGAGCACTAATATCTAGAATATCTAAAAAACTCAAAAATTAGATTTCCAAAAATAAAAGACCCAGTCAAAAAATGGGGCTATTGAAATCAATGGACATTTCTCAAAAGAAGTGTAAATAGCCAATAAGTACATGAAAATATGTTCAGAGTTTATGGCTATTAGGGAAATGCAAATCAAGACAACATTGAGATTCCATCTTACTACAGAATGGCTATCAAGAATTGAAAAACATAAACAAATGCTGGCTAAGTTGTGGCTAGAAAGGAACCCTTCTACATTGTTGGTGAGAATACAAACTAGTAAAACCTCAAGTGATATCAATATAGAGATTTCCCAGAAAACTAAAATTAGAGATTTCATTTGACATAGCTAAACCTCTCTTACATATCTAAGTTAGAGACATCATATTTCAGTGGTATATGCATACCCATGTTTATAACAACACAATTCATAATAGCTAAGTCTTGGAAGAGGTCTGTATGTCCGTAAACTGATGAATGTATAAATACAATGTGGTATATATGCACAATGGAATACTACGCAACCATAAAGAAATATGAATTTGAGTCATCTGTAAGAAAATAGATGTACCTTGAATCCATAATGTTAAGTGAAATAAATCAGAGACACAACATGGTATCTTTTATATGAGAAACCCAAAGTATAAATAAAGAGTAAAATAAAAAAATAGATAATAGGAAACAGGGCAATAGGTCTTTTCCAATGGGAAGTGAACCAATAGATGAGGGAAGATGGGCGGGGCAAGAGAAGGAGACATAAAAAGAATTAAGATGTGTCATGCACATATACCAACTACCCACAGTGACTGAAATCATTATGTGCTACTAATATGTACTAATGATCAAGTGGACTCCCAGAGTGCCTACCAAACAGCTCAATGGGATCTGGAGAGAGATATACTAGAAAGCAGAGCCAGACAAAGCAAAGATATCTATCTAGTGGGGAAAAATTATGGAAAGGCACTTTCTGAAATGTTAGAAAACAATTAATATCTTTTAAAATAAAGCCAAGGATACCCCACAAGTGTTTTCATAATTATTTTTATTATAATGTTCTAAAATATATCCAAATCTATACTACTAAATTCAGTTTAAACTCCTGAGGCTTATAATTTCTTTAAAATGAAACTACAGGACCAAAAATGTTTAAATTAATATTATTTATAAAAGAAAATTACTCAAATCATAGGCTCTGGATACTCAACATAGAAAAATTATGTATAACTTGAAAATTTTAAAGAGGGTATAGGGAGGGGAAAGGAAGAAGAAATAAAAAGAATTAAAATGTATTATGTATATGTAACAACTCCATATGATGAATGTAATCATTACGTACTATATATGTGTACTAATAAAAATTATTAAAAAGAAAAAAATTAGTCAAAAGTTGAAATCAACCCAGATTTATTTTAATAGGTGAATATTTAAACAAACTGTAATGCATCTGTAGCATGGAGCACTACTCAGTAATGTGAAGAAATAATTTATTGGTATACACGACAACTTGTAAGAATCTCTAGATAATTATTCTGGATCAAAAAATGCCAGCACAGGCCGGTGAGATGGCTCAGCGGTGTAAGCGCCTGCCTTGCAAGTGCGAGGGCCCGAGTTCGACTCCAAGATCCCACATACGAAAAAGGGGCCGGTGATATCGCTCAGCGGCACGGGTGCCTGTTGGCGCATGAGGTCCTGAGGTCGATCCCCCGGTACCCACAAAAAAAAAAAAAATGCCAGCACAGGGCCAGTGATATAGTTCAGCGGTATAAGCGCCTGCCTGGCAAGTGTGAGGTCCTGAGTTTGGTTGCCAGTACCTACATAAAGAAAAAAAAAACTGCCAGCACAAAATGTTTCCATACTGTATGATTCCATTTACATGAAGAAAACAATAAAACAATCCAATTTATATTAGCTATAAAATAAAATACAATACTCAGGCAGCAATTTAATCGTGGATGTGAAAAATCTCTGTAAATGAAAACTACACATCACTGATAACAAAAATTAATAAATGGTAAACTAGCCTGTGTTCATGGATTGGAAGAATTAATATCATTAAAATGTAATATGTCATCCAAGGCAATCTACAGATTCAGTACAATCTCTGTCAACATGACAATGATGTTTACAGAAGCACACACAAAAAATCCTACATTTTAATGGTATCTCAAAAGACCCCAAAGCAATCTTAAGCCAAAAAAAGAAAACTGGATACATCACACTATCTGACTTCAAAATATACTACAAAGCTATAGTAGCCAAAATATCATGGTGCTGGCATAAAAACAGACAAAAACAGACAAATAGACATGTAGACCATCAGAGCAGATGAGAGCCCAGAAGTAAATCTACACATCTACAGCCAACTGATTTTCACCAAAGGTGCTAAGCACATGCATTGATAAAGAACAGTTCTTTAAATAAGTGGTGCTTGGAGAATTGGGTACCCACATGCAGAAGAATGAAATTAGACCCTGATCTTTTACTATTTACAAAAATTGGCTTAAAATGCTTTACAAACTTCATGTAAGGCCTGAAACTATGAAATGACCCGGAAGTATAGGGATAATGCGATTGGTTTTGGCGATATTTTTGGGGGGTATGACCTTAAAACCAAAAGCAACAAAAGCAAAAATAGACAAATAAGGTTTCATTAAACTTAAAGTCTTCTCCACAGCGATTAAACAATCAACAGAGTGAAGACACAATCTACAGAATAGGCAAATATGTAACATTCTTTAAATGATAAGATTATAGAAAAGGACAATGGATCAGTGGTTGCTGGCACTTAAAAGGGGTGTGAGGGCAGGATGGAAGTTGGCCTACCTAGAAAAGATGATGAAAATGTTGTTTCTTGACTGTCAATGTCAACATTTCAGTTGTGATATTGTACTACAGTTGCATATGAATGTAGGCATGGGGAAGAAATGGGTGAAGGGTACATGAGATCTTTCTGAATTATTTCTTAGTGCTGCATGTGAATCTATAATTATCTTTAAAAAGTTTACTAAACAAAAAGAAGTATTAGCTAATATTAGCCCTGCAAAATTTTAACTGTACTAAGGCAGTATTGTTTTTGCTATAAATTAAAGTTCATTTTCCAGCTTAAAAGTCAAGAGAAATCAGTTTTAATAATACATTCCTTTTAATGCAATATATCTAATATTTTTTCATTATAATATTTAATCAATAAAAAATATTAGCAAGATTTTTGTATTTTTTGGCCCTAAGGCTTCAAATCTAGTACATATTTTACACTTAGACAGCATATCTCAAATCAAATGCTCATTTTTGTCCAGAGTGCTTGATCTATATTTAGATTTCATTTAACATTAAAATTAGATTTACATGATGAAGTTATCCCAAATATATTTAAAGATTTTCCAATAATTGAAACAGATTTTTAAAAATGCATTTCCCTGTAATATTTGTGTCCATGTTGTCAAAACTGGCTCATATTCTTTGGATTTGATTTTGAAGTAAGAATACATCACTTTCAAATTACAATTCACTGACTTTTGTGTCAACGAAATATTGTTAATATTGAATTCAAAGAGGTATTTCATAATTTGAAAGTTAACTGCAAATACATACCAAATGTTCTTCACATCTGTCTTTTAGTTTGTGCAGTCACTGAGTATAATGCTGTCAATTACAATTAATACTTTCCATATGTTGATTCAAGTTAAATAAATGTGTAATTCAATTATTATTGATATATATATTGTGAAATGTTTCAACTTTGATACAAATTTTTGTACCTTTCTAGCTAGGTCATAAGCTTTTTTCCTTCCTCGGTTTAGCCTCTCAAGACATAATATAACAGCAGTGAAAAAATGTAAGTCACAGAATTAATGAATATTTGGCTAGCATTACTTTTGTTTTAAGAAGATCTTGAATTGAAGGTAATGGTACAGTAAATCTTTGTAAAATTCATCTATGACCTAATGAACAAACACTGGCAAGGATCATAAGATCATTAAATTTGCTTCCATTACTTTTACCAGTTCCATAAATTGGTGGTAATTCATAACACTGTAGGTATATGTGAAATGATTTCACTGCTGTATCCATGATAAAAAGTCTGCTTTAGAAACCGGAGCAAAAGTATTTTAATATGTATCATCAAAGAATAAAATAATAAGGTAAACATGCCTTTCTTTTAAAAGTTCTATAAATGTAGACATTTTATTCAATATAGCTTGGACACTGTTGTGATATAAACTGTTTTTCTTCTCTAACTGAAGTTGTCTGACAGGGACAAAAAATCTCAAAATTATGCCTTCATTTTTTAGGCTCTAAATTGATATTTTTTCATAAATTTGGAAGTACTCTGCCACAAAATATATTCTGTGTATTCAGGGGAAGTATCTTTTATGTCACATGGACTGTGACCTCTGATTTGGAATTTATCCCACTAGGATTTTGGACTACTATGCAACATTAGAGCAACACTATTAGAAGTACAGGTAAAACATAAGGACTTCCGTTGCCTTGTTGCTCTGCACTTTATAGAGATGGCAAATTTAATCCAAGAGCTCTGTTATGTGTCTAGCCACCCATAAAATGGAATGCTGTATGTGGATAGATTTTAAAGTTTTCCATACTTGAAGTGTTCAGGTACAGCAAGAAGTTTTTTTTAGTAGGAATCCCATTTTTTCTTTTTGACTGGTAATGAATTTTCAGTATCTAACATGAAACCAATGATACAACAAAAATAAGTCTCCACCTCTGCCTATTTTACCAAAATAGAGACTGTGAATCCAGAACATCAGGAAAAATATCTTCTCAAAGTCTCCTTTTCTTTACAGTTGTCACTACATAATTAGTTCTAACCTGCAGCCATAATAATAGAACACAGAGTATGTTTTTATTATTTGGGAAATGAAGTCATTCAAATTATTTTACTTGCTCTTATGACTCTAAGCATTTGCCTGATCTTATCTATGTATTAACCTTTGATTCTTAGCTGTTGTACTAAACTGTAAAGTGTAAGATCTATTCATCTTCCTGATGGACATTTCACAGCTGTATCAAAAAGGCAAGTGGGAACAACTCATGGTGTTGTTTCATAAAGAGTAACCAAGCTTTACTGAAGCCATTGTATGTTTACAACGCAGGTTCTCTGTGGGAAAGCAAGGCCCAGTGGAAGCAGCACAGATTTTGGAGATTTAAAAGGTGTTTATAAGCTTACTTAACCACTGACTTTTTGAGTAGCTTTGCACAAAAATATTTAGGTTATCAAAATTTCAGTTTCTGTGTTAATAAAATGCAGATAATAGTGTCTTTTGTTCATTAAATGAGTCATATACAAACAAGCATATATTACACTGCCTGGAAACTAAGATATTAAAAATATGAAAAATATTAATAATAACACCTACATTATTGTAGGCAATATATATTTCAAAGCCAGAGGTATTTGCTTGCCATGGGCATTGACAGGGAATACATTTTCCATGTGCCAGTATTTTATTACCCTGAAAAACAACTCCCTCAAAGTATGTTCATAACCAATTTCAAAGATGTCTAAAACGAATGCAAAATATTTGGGAATTTTCTTCATTGGTTTCATTGGTGTGCATCAGTGTTGTTTTTGTATGTAGGTTCATAGTTTTAGTGACTCTCCAAATATTTAACAGGTATGCTGATCAATACCTTCTAATGAGATGAAACAAAGGCCACATCTAACCTTAGAATCTGTAGAAAATAAAGATAATCTGCCACATTTGGGGTCTCCCAAGTTCATTAAATATAAAATGAGCATTTTTACAAGTTGTGTCATGAGCAATTTAATAAATATTCAAATCTCCACCAATTCCCTTTGTTCAATTATTCTTGTATATAAATTATGTGTTCCCTCAGTTTACATTTCACCTTCTTGTAGAAGTCTTCCTTGATGACCTTAGGTGTCAATGCTCAGAAAATCTACAACAATTTTTGTATGTTCTATTCAAATGGTATTTATCACGTGCTACTGTCTAAGCCTTGGACTCTTCAGTATACCCTGTGAAAAGCAGAGAATCCTTCAAATAAAGAGCAGCATCCCTTTGCTAATCTACTGAGATGATCTCTCATTGTTCCAGAGTGAAATAGTCCTTTTATTGGCTAAAAGAATTAAGGGTTAAGTTTTTGACCAAGGCTGAGGGGAGAGGGAAGTAGACAGCTGTCCTTAAATAGGTATAAAGTTTCAGTTATAGAAGAAGAGGAAGTGGAAGTGATGGGGCATCTGTCATTAACTTTACTACAACATAAAAAACAATGTTTAAGAACATGGAAATATTGACAACCTTAGACCATTAAACACTGTATATGTGTACTGAATTACCACAGTGCTTCCCATAAATTTACACAGGTAAAAAATAATTTGAAAAAAGCGAGAAATAAATCTACTTATTAAATAAAGCCTGGAATTGCAAAATATGCATAATATGTATTGAGCAATTACTATGTTCCACTTTATCCATAATGTCATTTAATACTCAAAATATTTTATAAGAGGGTAAATATTATGTTAAGTGTCCTTATGACAATAATAAAATATATCATAATTTATAAAATATACAAAAGCAAAGAGGTAGAGGGAAAATCTTGGAGGTGATGAATATGTCTATTACCTGGATTACTGTGATGGTTTCATGGATATATGGAGACGTCCAAACTCATCAACTTGCCTACATTAAATATGTGAAGTATTCCAGTGTATCGATTATATCTTAATGAAGCTAGTTTTTTTTTTTAAGATATCTTGGAATAAAAAGATTAAAGTGTGGAATATCACAGTGAAAGAGAAAACTGCCAGGTTTTATAATTTTGAATGTGAAATACTGCCATATCTACAGGCTGCATCAGATGTAAATAGTGATGCAACATCAACCACACTACCAGAATAAAGTAAAACAATAAGCAAATGAAGCCCCTCCATAGCATGGTGTTGGTGTTACATTTTAGAACCTGACAGAATGCTGTTGTCATCTTTAGCTTAAGTGAAACACTGACCTTTCCTTGTCTCACTCCCTTAGAGCAGACAGTCTCTACTAAGAGAGGGCAGAGACTGCAGCTTAGAAGTCTCTCTAACCTCCACTAACCAGTACTTAACCCACTGATCTAAATGCAGCAGTGCTCAGTGAATGCCTGTTAAATCAGTGATCTTTAATGTGAAGTGCATGCCCCTGAGGGTACACAAAGAATTTCCTAGTGGTCCACAGGGACAGCTGCATCTAAGAACACCAATTCTCAGATCTTCAACTTCCTTATGTTCTTTTTCTAAACTGACCTGTCTGAAATTCCTCTGGTCCAGGCTTCATGCAGGTTCTGCTTTCACATGTCTACTTCAAAATTGTCCTTCTCCCACTTTACAAAAGAAAGCCATTCATGTCTGTATGCTTACTTTAGTGCATTAGGTTATACTGACAGCCCCCCAGGTGCTAAGCAAAATCACTTTATTAATTGGGTGAGGAAAGGAATAAGCAGATATGTGTTTTTGCCTAATTTTTAAATGACTGTTGCTCTGTATTTGCTCTAATAAATTACTATTGATAGCGACAAAATAAAAGTAATCCAAGCTTTGAAAATGATTTTTAGTCTCCCAAATTTATTAACAAATGAAGATGCAGGGAAACTAAATGGCCTAAACACATTGCTATTTTTGCCAGAGTATAGTACTCTTTAATGTATCAATTTTCCAGACAGAAACAAACTCAATAGTCTAATCCATATTTGCCTCATGTGGATTATTCCTGAGTCAAATGAAAATTATATTACATTCTAATTTGGGTGTGTAAAAATCAATGGAAAAAAATAAACCACCTTTTCTACAGTATGGAGCCTATAGAATTTTATAAGTAATACAGATTATATGTTTTGTTTTTTTTTTAACTAAAGGTTTGTGCCTACATACAAATTCCTTCTTTCCTTTTCTTATTTTTTGAAAATGTATTTGATGGATTGCTTCTAGAATGAGAGGTACAAAAGATTTGCTCCACAAAGCCTAATTTTATGTCTTTTCCATATTCCTTTCCCAAATTTTATCATAGTGTAAGATGCTCAAAAACATTATCTAGTAAATAGATAAACACCAAGGCAAACTGGAAAGTAAAGATTTTAAAATCATGTAATATAAATACCAGTTGAAACCTGATCATTATTACTATGTAAAAGAGAAAATTCATTGTTGGGTGACAGCCGTAGTCTCCTAATGTGAAAAATATTAATCTGTACATAATTTGTACAGTTCATCTACCTCAACAGAGTTCAGACAAATGATTAAACACTGTAAGAATTGTAAACCAAGAAGGAAACATTCCTAGCAATTCATATAACTAGAAAAATTGAAATATAATTTTCAAGGATGTTGTAGGGAGTGTTTCTTTACTTTTAAAAATAAAATTGGATATCTTTAATGTCCATTTTTGAAATAAAATCTAATAATTCTACAAATTTCATGATGCTGCAGCTAGCTTGTATTGAATATATACTATATATGTCCCTCACTGACACTTGGTTTACTTATTTTTTTCTTTAAACTTATGACAAACCAGAAAATTGAGCTATTTTGAGCAACTTCTCCATTGCAACACAGGTAGCAAATGAGAGAGCCAATACTTCAAATCCTTGCAGGCTGTCTCCAAGTTTAGATTGATTAAAATTACTCTCTCCTCTGTTACTGTCTTTTATTATAACACCTGAGTATTTAGCAATTGGGTACATTAAATCAACAACACCATTTTAAAACAGGGAACGGTCAAACATACAAAGTCGGTATTCGACTCGTCTAGATTTACATAGTTAATTATTGTCATCAAAACTGTATTATAAACTTAAGATCTTCAACTAGCAACCTAGCAATTTTTAGTTAAGAAAAATGAGAATGGAAAGGCAAACTTTCTAAATGTTGGCTGTAAAAACAATGAATCCAACAATCTTATGACAGTTGATGTAGGAGAAATGTTTAGTATTAGCAATTACAATAGTCTCACAGAGTCTGAGCCTTAGAAATCCCTGCCTTGAGCCATGAACTGAGGCAGGAAGAAGAAGAACTGAAGGGCTTTGGGAAGATTTATGTGGTCAGCACCTATCTTAAACTGCCCCATGGATTCTCTGGCTCAGTACATTTTAAATTATGTGAAATTTAAATCCCACAGCTCAAATTTACAGACACTTTGGTCTTCTGTTTTGGCAGAAATTGGGAATAAGTCATGTAAAACTTGTATGATAATCCTCACCCTGCAAACTTTACATAGTTTTATGGAAGTCCAAATGAAAACAGCAAGGTGCTTTGGAAACTCTAAAATGGCATATTGTGAGAAAACAGTAAAACATCTGGAACTTTCATTAGAAACGGAACCGTTTTATTGATCATTCCCCTTAACAAAATATCTTCATTAAATAGTACTTTCAATTCATTTGCTCAGAATTAAAAGGACTGACTTGAGCAACTGTTGACCAACCTGAGGACACCTTAATGTGAAGAAGTGCTGAGAATTAGGGCTCCGTTGTCCTAACTATTGTATCTAAGATGAGACACACATTGCTTTTTAGCACATTGTGCATCACATGAACAATTTCTGAACTATCCACTCACATTCACAAGACTGTGCTCTGAAATTAGAGTCTTGCAAAGATTTACACTCAAGAACAAGATGGGAAAGATTTCATGGGAACTCATCTTCACAAAAAAATAGTCAGAGTGGGTGCTTTGGCACATGCCTGTCAGCCTAGTTACGGGGGAGGCTGACACAGGAAGATCACGAGTTCAAGCCCAGTCTGGGTAACTTAGTGAGACCCTGTCTTTAAAGAAACAAACGAATTTTTAAAAAATTTTAAATGCTTGGGTATGTAGCTTAGCCCTAGGGGGCTTAACTTAGCATCTGCAGGGCCCTGGGTTCAATCCCTAAAGCGAGAGAAAAGAAAAGAAAAGAAAAGAAAAGAAAAGAAAAGAAAAGAAAGAAAGAAAGAAAGAAAGAAAGAAAGAAAGAAAGAAAGAAAGAAAGAAAGAAAGACAAAGAAGAGAGAAAGTCAGAGATAACATTTTTAACACTTTTTGAGGCCTATTCATTTGTAGATTATTCTTCTGGCACCTAAATAAAAATCTATGGGTACAACAAGCTAAACTGATGTAGAATACTTGCTACACAGGAAACAGAAAAGAAGCCTGTCAGTTGAGAGATAATATTAATTCTAAATGAGTATTATAGCCAAAATGCAAGCTCGTAACAGTATTAAATCTATTCTTTCAATAATTGTTACATTTTAATACTGGTACTGTAAAGGTCTTATACTTCAAAAAAAATCATAAACCAATGGCCTACTGATTAAAAGGGGTTTGTTGAAAGCATATTGTTTCTATTCTTGGTTGTGAGCTATGATCATGCAAGATTAAATACCATAAATCAGTGGTCCCCATCACTCCAGTGACCATTACTGAAAGGGCAAAAGTGACAACCCAGCATATACTTTAAGGACAAAATATTAAGTCCTCCCTCTGGATTAAGACTATAGCATTTTCCCCTTTATTCAAATCATTTACTGTAAGAATACGATGACAAGTATTTTCACCTTTGAAAACTAGTCAATTTTTACCTGAGCATATTTGAAAACAATTTAATAAAATAGTGTAGGTCTAGCACAACAGTAACCAGCACACAGTTCCCCTCAATTAAGGGGTTCTCCTCAATTTAATTCTTTGGAGTTACAGGAAGAGCTAAGGTATGCTATGCTTTCTAAGGTATCATAGGTCACAGGTTTAGTAAATAGTCCCAACAACATAAAATGTTCTACACAGTCTAGTCTTTTTCTTAGTACATGTTTGCAGTACATGCAGGTTACAATCAGCATGGGGAATGGGTTTTTGTACATAACATAGCTTGGTTCCTTTTTTATTCCTCTTCCCCTTCCCTCCTGGCTTCCTCCATCATCCTCTAAATCCCCTTTCCCCATATATTATCAACCTTACTTTGTGTTTATGACATATAATGTTCACATTCATTGAGATTATCAGGTTCTTGTACATGGCATACATATCTTAATTCTTAATTCTCCTTCCCCTTCCCCTCCCTCTCTCCCCTTGCCCTTGGTCTTCTGGACCATTTCCCATTTGCAAGACATCTGTCCCCTTGGTATTTAAGCTTGTGTGTCTGATTTATTTCACTCAACATTGTATTTTCCAGGTGCATTTCCTACAAATGCCTTGAATTTGATCTTCTTTATAGCTGAGTAGTATTTCATTATGTATCAATACCACACTTTATTTTCCAATCGTCTGTAGATGGGTATACAGGCTGATTCCAAGATTTAACTATTATGGATTGCTTTGGTATAAACACTGGTATGCATGTGTTACACGTATGATTTATTTGGCTCTTTGGGAAAGATACCTAGAAGGAGTTACCTGGGTCATATGGAATTTCTAATTTTAGTTCACTGAAAAATCTCTGTGCCGAGTGTTCCACCCCACGACATCAGAATACACATTCTTCTCAGCTGCACATGGGACGTTCTCCAAAATAGACCACATACTAGCCCATAAAACATGCTTAAGTAAATGCAAAGGAATTGAAATTATCCCATGCATATATTATCAGACCATAGTGCAATGAAATTGGAAATCAATGGCAAAAGAAATCACAAAAACTCCCTAAACACGTGGAAATTAAACAGCACCCTCCTGAACAACCAATGGGTCACACATGAAATTAAAAAAGAAATTAGACACTTTCTACAACTGAATGATAATGACAGTACAACATACTGGAACATATGGGATACAATGAAAGCAGTCCTAAGAGGGAAATTTATAGCATTAAATACCTATATCAGAAAAATAGAGCAAGTCAAATAAACAACTTAAGGGCAAACCTCGAACTTCTAGAAAAAGAAGAGCAGGCTAAGCCAAAAGCCCGTATAAGGGAGGAAATTATAAAGATCAGAGCAGAAATTAATGTATTGGAGACTAAAACAACAATACAAAGAATCAATAAAGCAAAAAGTTGGTTCTTTGAAAGAATAAATAAGAGTGACAAACCCTTATCCAACCTTATTAAAAAAAAGAAAAGAGAAGACTCAAATCCATGCAATTGAAAATGAAAAGGGTGATATCACGACGGACAGTGCAGAAATCCAGAAAATCATCTATACCTATTTTGAAAATTTATATTCTACTAAGATGGAAAATGCAGAAGAAATGGACAGATTCCTAGATTCGTATGAATTACCAAAGCTGAATCAAGAAGATTTAAAAATCCTAAATAAACCAATATCAACCAATGAAATCAAAGATGTAATTAAAAAACTCCCAACAAAGAAAAGCCCAGGCCCTGATGGATTCACTGCCGAATTCTACAAGAAATTTAGAGAAGACCTAACACCACTACTTCTCAAACTTTTTAATGAAATTGAAAGGGAAGCAATACTCCCAAATTCATTCCTGGAAGCAAGCATTACCCTGATACCAAAACCAGAGAAGGACCCAACTAAGAAAGAACTACAGGCCAATCTCCCTAATGAACATAGATGCAAAAATCCTTAATAAGATACTGGCAAACAGAATCCAACAAATCATCAAGAAGATTATACACCATGACCAAGTTGGATTCATCCCAGGGATGCAGGGATGGTTCAACATATGTAAAGCAATAAATGTAATACACCATATTAATAGAACCAAAGACAAAAATCACATGATCATCTCAATAGATGCAGAAAAAGCTTTTGACAAAGTCCAGCACCTTTTCATGATAAAAACCCTACAGAAAATTGGAATAGAGGGTCTTTATCTCAATCTGGTAAAAGCTATCTATGACAAACCAACAGCCAATATTATACTAAATGGCCAAAAACTGAAAGCCTTCCCTCTAAAATTGGGAACAAGACAAGGATGTCCACTGTCCCCACTCTTATTCAACATAGTTCTGGAAACTTTAGCCAGAGCAATTAGACAAGAGAAAGAAATAAAAGGAATAATGATTGGAAAGAAAGAAGTTAAATTATCATTATTTGGGCCGGTGAGATGGCTCAGCGGCTTAAGCGCCTGCCCGGCAAGCGTGAGGGCCCGAGTTCGACTCCCGGATCCCACATACGAAAAAGGGGCTGGTGATATCGCTCAGAGGCACGGGTGCCTGCTGGCGCGCGAGGTCCTGAGGTCGACCCCCCGGTACCCACAAAAAAAAAATTATCATTATTTGCAGATGACATGATACTCTACACAGAAGACCCCAAAAAATCCACTAAAAAATTGCTAGATTTAATAAGCAAATTCAGTAGTGTAGCTGGATACAAAGTCAATACTCAAAAATCAATAGCCTTTCTGTACACAAATAACAAACTTACTGAAAGAGATTTCAGGGAAACAATACCTTTCACAATAACATCCAAAAAAATGAAATACCTAGGAATCAACCTCACAAAGGATGTCAAAGACCTCTACACTGAAAACTACAGTACTCTGAAAAAGGAGATTGAAGGGGATATCAGAAAATGTAAAGATATCCCTTGCTCCTGGATAGGAAGAACCAATATAGTGAAAATGGCCATACTTCCAAAATTGTTATACAGATTTAATGCAATTCCAATCAAAATTCCAACAGCATATCTCACAGAATTAGAGAAAACAATCCTAAAATTCATTTGGAATCAGAAGAGACCTAGAATAGCGAAGGCAATTCTGGGCAACAAAGACAAGGCAGGGGGCATCACAATCCCCGACTTGAAATTATACTATAAAGCTACTGTGATAAAAACAGTGTGGTACTGGCAAAAAAACAGACCTGAAGATCAATGGAACAGATTAGAAGATGCTGAAACGACCCCAGACATACTAAGCCACCTTATCTTTGAAAAAAGTGTCAAACACATTCACTGGAAGAAAGATAGCCTCTTTAATAAATGGTGTTGGAAAAACTGGCTCTACACATGCCAAAGATTAAACCTAGACCCATATCTTTCACCATGCACTAAACTAAATTCAAAATGGATCAGAGATCTAAATATTAAAACAGAAACATTAAATCTGCTAGAAGGTAGGATAGGTAAAATCCTTGAAGACATTGGTGTAGGCAAAGACTTTATGAATAAAAACTCAACCGCATGGGAACTATCCCAAAGAATCAATAACTGGGATCTCATCTTATTAAAAAGCTTTTGCACAGCAAGAGAAACCACCAACAGAGTGAAGAGACAACCCATAACGTGGGAAAAAATGATTGCCAGCTGTTCCTCAAAGGATTACTATCAAGAACGTATAAAGAACTCAAAAAAATCAGACCTCCCAAATTTAAAGACCCACTCCAAAAATGGGCATCTGAGAGGAATACACATTTCTCAGATGAAGAAATAAAAATGGCAAATAAATATACAAAAAAATGTGCAACATCACTAGTCATTCGAGAGATGCAAATTAAAACAACACTGAGATACCATCTCACCCCAGAAAGAATGGCTATTATTAAGAAATCAACTAATAACAAATGCTGGAGGGGCTGTGGGGAAAAAGGAACCCTTCTTCACTGTTGGTGGGAGTGACGACTGGTACAGCCTCTGTGGAAGTCAGTGTGGAGATTCCTCAAAAAACTAGGGTTGGAGGTCCCATTTGACCCAGCTATTCCCCTTCTGGGTATCTTCCCAGAAGAATTAAAAACATCATACCATAGCGATATATGTGCACCCAGGTTTATAGCAGCACAATTTGCAAAAGCCAGATCATGGAAACAACCCAAATGCCCATCAACTGAGGAATGGATAAGAAAGATGTGGTATTTTTATACAATGGAGTACTATTCAGCCATAAAGAAGGATAAACTGGAGACTTTTGTAGGTAAATGGATGCAACTCGAGAAAATACTCATAAGTGAAATAAAACGGACGCACATGTGTAAGCATTGTATTGTCTCCCTAGTGTGAGAAACTGAAAGAGTAAATAAGATCCAAAATGTACAATAGACATGGTGAATCAAAAAGAAACTGGTCAAAAGGAAAGAGAGACTGGAATAGGGGAATAGGGAAAAGAAAGAAGGGAAAGGAAAAAAAATGTGTGTGTATATATATATATATATATATATATATATATATATATATATGATGGTTAAGATAGATACACGACCAATTTTACTTAGTTCATTGAAGAGTAAGGTTTGTGCCAATAATGTTTGGACAATTGAATGCTAATATCTGGTATCCTGAATAACTAACTTAAAGATCATAATACGTAATGCATTAACCATTGTTACCCTATTATGTTGTTTTGAAAATTTGTTCTTTTTTGATTTGTTTTGTTTTTTCTTCTCTTTAAAATTAAAAAAAAAAAATCTCTGTGCCGATTTCCATAAAGGCTGTACTAGTTTACATTCCCACCATCAATGTAGGAGGGTTTCTTTTTCAGAGCAGCCAAGCCAGAATTTGTTATTTTTTGACTTCTTGATGATTGCCATTCTTTCTGGTATAACACAGAAGCTCAATGTCATTTTAATTTGCATTTCTCTAATAGCCAGTGTTGAACATTTTTTCATATATTTGTTGGCCATTTGTACTTTGTCCTCTGTGACGTGCCTGTTCATTTAACTTGCCCATTTCTTGACAGGGTCTTTCATTTTGTGTGGTCCAATTTTTTTTTTGAGTTCTTTATATGTTCTAGATATTAGAACTGTGTCTGAGGAATAGCTGGCAAAAGTGTTCTGCTACCTGGTATTTGTTTTCCTTTTTATCTGTGCCCCCCATTGATCTGCTTTAGGAGAGTTAACTAATAGTCTTTTCTTTGTGATAGGATCTGCCTTTTGCTTTCTTGGAAAGGATCACTTTACATCATTTGATGAGCCTATTTCATGTTTTTTTAGCTGCTTGTTTGGTTTTACAGTCTAAAGTAAAAATGTCAAATGCAGTTGTTTTAAAAAGTAAAGGAACCTTATGAAACTCAAACAGTTTTATGAAGAGGTTTTATCAGTTTCCAAAGTTAACTGAAACAATGTTAAAATTGCTACAAGGAAATTACAGAATATTAAGGATCTATTTGACAGTCTGGAAATGAAAAAATGGAACAATAACAAAAAATTTCTTCCCTAAACCAAGGTGAAATCATTTATTTTTTAAAGTATTTATTACAGATGATTAATTTTTATTATATATATTTAAGGTATACTAGAAGATGTTCTAGAACATATATAATGGAGTGATTAACATAGTTCCACCAAATTAACATATTTATCATCTCACGCAGTTACCTCTCTTATCAGATCCTTCCGCAAGATAATACTTATATATAGCTATTACCAATCCCAATCTTTTGATCTCTTTGACTATAGAGGCCAGCCTTTCCCTAACGGTTGGCCATGACCTTCCTCCTCATGTTCAACCTCTTTGACTTCTGCAATATGGTGGATCATCTCAGTTCTAAACTTTAATGATCCCCAACTTGTTTCAATACATTTTGACAAAAATGTCTTTAGAGGCTCATAGGTAAAGTATACTGTACTATAATTTTTTATACAGAATCATATGTAAAATATGGTCTTGATCTTCCCCTAAGGAATTTACATTTAATTGAGTAAATATTCTCAAAAATAATGACAAGTACTGGGGCCGGTGAGACGGCTCAGCGGCTTAAGCGCCTGCCTTGCAAGCGCGAAGGCCCAAGTTCGACTCCCGGAACCCACATACGAAAAAGGGGCCGGTGATATCGCTCAGCGGCACGGGTGCCTGTTGGCGCGCGAGGTCCTGAGGTCGTCCCCCTGGTACCCACAAAAAAAAAAAAAAAAAAATAATGACAAGTACTTTTTCAGGGCTTACTATCTTCTAAGACCTCATATAAGTGTTTTCTCACATAACCCTCTAAAGTAATTATTATTTATATGTGTTATACCACAAAAATCTCATAAAGTATTCTCACCCATAGTTTATAACAGATCAAAGTGAGGTGAAAGAGTAGAAGCAACTCCTCCCAGGTCACAAATCTAGTAAATACATTTTTCAAAAGCCTGAAAGCAACAATAAAATATGACACACAAAGTATTATTTGAGCACAGAAAAAGAAAAAATGATTTGTGTTGATTAAGAATTACAGAGAAGGGCCAGTGATATAGCTCAGCGGCATAAGCGCCTGCCTGGCAAGCATGAGGTCCTGAGTTCGACTCCCAGTACCCACATACTAAAAAAAAAAAAAAAAAAAGAAGAACTGCAGAGAAGGCTCTTGAGAGATTTTGGCTTTGGAGCTAGGACATGGATATTTTGTCCTAATAGTCCTAGTCCTGTTTTGCTGGCTGCTCCTTTGCTGAGCACTTCACCAGCTCCTTGCCCATTGCTTACCACTTAATATTGGCACTAAAGCATAGCCATGACCTTCCTTTTTACTCTCTCCTTTCCTTTGCCACATATATGTAATGATTTGAAGTACTGCTAGAAATTCTGGGTTTCTTTTTTTGTTGTTGTTGTTCATTCAGTAACCCCTTTCTTTCTTAAAATTATGGAACACTCCAAAGAGCTCTTCATTATGTGCATTATATCTAACAATGTCTTCCACATTAGAAATTAAAATGGAGGCAATTTAATATAAATTTATTAATTTTCTAAGACTATTAATAAATGTTACATTTTAATATAAATAACATTTTATGAAAAGTTATTATATTTTCCAAAACAACAATAAATGTAGTGAGATGGAATCTATTGTTTCACATTTTTCAAAATGTCACTAAAGTCCAAGTTAATAAAGACTGCTGATCTTTCCTGTTTATTTCTACAATCAGCTATAATATGGTGTGTTTTTCAGAAGATTCTTGGGATTGAACCTAGGGCCTCACACATGTTAAACATGTATTCTGTCACTGAGGTACATCCCCCGCCTTGTGATATGATATTTTGGTTGATATATATTTAGAAAATTTACTTTATGCAGATGTCTAGTTCAGGAGGAAATTAAGGAAAATTCAATGATATTTTCTGATAAGTGGAGATTTTCCTTTGAAACTATATAGAAACACAACAAAGAATGTTTTTGTGGGCATTTCCTTCATTGCCCTGGGATGACAGTGCCGGCGAGTGGAGTGTGAGTCGACACTCTGCGCTTCCTCCATTGCCCCAGGACAGCTTGCTGGCAAGAGGAGTATGGCGGTGCCGGCGAGAGGAGTGTAAATTTACTCTCCTTCCTTCCTCCCTTCCCCCAGGATGGCAGTGCCAGCTAGAGGAGACATCCTCTAGGAGGAACAGACACCTCCTAGGAAAGCCTCAACATCAGCGATAAGGTGATCTAATGTTAAAAATTTAAAAGCATCAACACAGAAAACAAAATAAAATAAAAAATAGAAAATGATAAGATGAGGGGCTGGTGAGATGGCTCAGCAGCATAAGCGCCTGCCTGGCAAGAGTGAGGTCCTGAGTTCGACTCCCGGTACCCACATACGAAAAAAGGGCCTGGTGATATCGCTTAGTGGCACCGGCGCCTGCTGGCGCAGCAGGTCCTGAGTTCGACCCTTGGTACCCAGAAAAAAAAAAGAAAGAAAATGATAAGATGAAAACCAAAATGCAATCCCAAATTCCCAGCCCACCCGGAGCAAGTCCAGAACACGAAGAGATAGAAGAAATTGAAAGCCAACAAATGGAACTCTCTGAAATGATAGCAGCAGAAGTGAAAAAACAAATGAAAGAAGACATACAAAAATAATCTCTAAGGTGCAAAAAGAAATGACTATCAAAATAAAAGACATTAAAGAAGACACTGATAAACAAATAGAGGAGCTCAGAAAAAGGAAACCATGAATGCCAAACATAGACAAGAAATGGAATCAATGAAACAGATCCAAACAGAAAGGCAGGAGATTAGAAACTCCACTTGAAGTGTACACAGCAGATTGAAGGCGAGGACAGAATATCAGATCTAAAAGACAGGAATGCAACTAGCGACCAGAAAAAGAAAGATATTATTTTTTTTTTTGTGGGTACCGGGGGTCGAACTCAGGACCTTGCAATTGTCAGGCAGGCACTTATGCCGCTGAGCTATCTCACCAGCCCAAGAAAGATATCTTAAAAATCGCAGAAGACCAGAAATAATCAATCCAACAGCTACAGGATGAAGCAAAGAACAACAACATAAGATTGATTGGAATCAGTGAGAAAGCTGGATACAGTGCAAAAAATATTAAAACCCCCCTCACAGAAATAATGGCAGAAAACTTCCCAAACATGGATAAAGAATTTGACATACAAACAAATTAAGCATATAGAACTCCAAATAGCCAAGACCAAAATAAATCTACAGCAAGGCATATAATAATCAAGATTCCAGAAATTCAGCACAAGAACAAAATATTGAATGTAGCTAGAGAAAAGAAACATATCACCTATAAAGAAAAGCCCATCAAAATCACAGCAGACTTTTAAACACAAACCCTAAAATCGAGAAGAGCTTGAAGTATTTAAAGTCCTGAAAGAAAACAATCTTCAGCCCAGATTGATGTACCCCACGAAACTATATTTCAAAATTCATGGAGAAAACAGATACTTGCATGACAAAGAGCAACTGAAGAAATTTATGACCACCAAACCAGCTCTACAGAATGCTGTGAAAGACATATTAGAAAGAGATAATGAAGACAACGAACACAAGAACACCAATACAAAGAAGCCACCAGGCAGGGCAAGCAATTAAACAGAGCAGAAAGACAGTGAATAAACAATATGCAAGCAACATGAAAAAGAAAAACCAATGAATATCAGTTATAACCATCAATGTAAATGGTCTCAACTCACCAATCAAAAGAAACAGACAGGAAGAATGGATCAAGAAGCAAGATCCAACAATATGCTGCATTCAAGAAACACATTTAACCCAAAAGTAAATTCATACACTCAAAGTCAAAGGATGGAAAACAATTCTCCATGCCACAGGAACCCAGAAAAAAGCAGGAGTAGCTATTCTAATTACAGACATTTCAAACTTTAAGCCCAAACTGATCAAAAAAGACAAAGAAGATTACTACATACTCATTAAGGGAAAACTCCAAGAAGAAGAGATAACAATCATAAATATTTATGCACCAAACACAGGTTCACCCAACTACATAAAACAAATATTAACTGACATGAAAAACCAAATAAGCACTAACACAATTGTAGTGGGAGACCTTAATACCACACTCTCACAAATGGATAGATCAACTAGAAAAAAAAATCAACAGAGATTTATTAAAATTAAACCACGCCTCTGAACAAATGGACTTGGTAGATATCTACAGACTGTTCCACCCCAAAACATCAGAATACACATTCTTCTCAGCTGCACATGGGACGTTCTCCAAAATAGATCATATATTAGCTGACAAAACATGTTTAAGTAAATGCAGAGGAATTGAAATCATCCCATGCATACTATCTGACCATAGTGTGATGAAACTGGAAATCAATAACAAAGGAAACCACAAAAAGTACATTAACACATGGAAATTAAACAACACTCTTTTGAACAATGGGTCACAGAGGAAATTAAAGATGAAATTAAACAGTATATACAATTAAATGATAATGCTGATACAACATACTAAAACATATGGGATGTAATGAAAGCAGTCCTAAGAGGGAAATTCATAGCAATGAACTCACACATCAGGAATACAGAACGAGCTCAAATAAACAACTTAATGTTGAACCTCAAACTTCTAGAAAAAGAACAAATCAAACTCAAATCTCATATAAGAGAAGAAATTATAAAGATAGCAGAAATTAATGCAATAGAGACTAAGAAAATACAGAGAATCAACGAATCAAAAACTTGGTTCTTCAAATAATAAATAAAATATATAAACCATTAGCCAACCTTATCAAAAAGAGGAAAGAAAAAACACAAATTTAAGCAATTAGGAAAGAAAAGGGGAAAATCACAAAGATCCCACAGAAATCCAGGAGATCATCAATACCTACTATGAGAACCTATATTCTAATAAGATGGAAAACACAGAAGAAATGGACAGATTCCTAGTCACAATCAAATTACCAAAACTAAATCAAGAAGATATAAAAATTCTAAATAAACCAAAATCAACCAATGAAATTGAAAATGTAATTAAAAATTTACCAACAAAGAAAAGCCCAGGCCCTGACGGATTCACTTTTGAATTCTACAAGAAATTTAGAGAAAGAACTAATGCCACTAATGCTGAAACACTATAAAGAAATTGAAAGGGAAGCAGTACTTCCAAAATCATTCCTGGAAGCAAGTATTACCCTGATTCCAAAACCAGAAAAAAGTCCAACCAAGAAAAAAAATTCAGGCTGATCTCCCTATTGAATATTGATGCACAAATGCTTAATAAGATACTGACAAACAGAATGCAGCAAATCGTCAAGATGATTATACACCATGACCAAGTAGGATTCATCCCAGGGATGCAGGGATGGTTCAACATATGCAAATCAATAAATGTAATACACCATATTATCAGAACCAAAGACAAAAATCACATGATTATCTCAATAGATGCCAAAAAAGCATTTGACAAAGTCCAAAACCCATTCATGAAAAAATCTTACAGAAAATTAGAATAGATGGTCTTATCTTATAAAAGCCACCATCTATGACAAACCTACAGCTAATATCATATTAAGTTGTCCAAAACTGAAAGTTTCCACTCTAAAATAAGGAACAAGACAAGGATGTCCATTATCACCACTCCTGTTCAATATAGTTCTGGAAACATTAGCCAGAGCAATTAAACAAGAGAAAAAATAAAAGGAATAAGGATAGGAAAGGAAGAAATTTAATTATCATTATTTGCAGATGACATGATACTCTACATAGAAGACCCCAAAACTCCAACAAAAAATTTGCAAATTTAATATCCAAATTCAGTTGTGTAGTGGGATACAAAGGCAACACTCAAAAGTCATTAGCATTCCTGTACATAAGCAACAAACACACAGAGAGAAATTAGGGAAAGCACACCCTTCATGATAACACCCAAAAAACTGAAATACTTAGGAATCAATCTAACAAAGGATGTAAAAGATCTGGATAGTGAAAAGTACAGTACCCTAAAAAAGCAGACAGAAGAGAATATCAGAAAAATTGAAAGATATCCCTTGTTCTTGGATAGGAAGAACCAACATAGTGAAAATGGCCCTACTTCCAAAACTGCTATACAGATTTGATGCAATCCCAATCAAAATATCATTAACATACCTTACAGATCTAGAGAAAACATTCCTAAAATTCATTTGGATCCAAATAAGACCTAGAATAGCAAAAGCAATTCTGGGCAACAAAGGCAAGTCAAGGGGCATCACAATCCCAGACCTGAAATTATACTGCAAAGCTACTGTGATAAAATCAGTATGGTATTGGCAAAAAAAAAAAAAACAGGCCTGAGGATCAGTGGAACAGAATAGAAGATGCAGATGCATCCCCAAACACACTAAACCACCTTATCTTTGACAAAGGAGCCAAACATATTCACTGGAAGAAAGACAGTCTCTTTAATAAATGGTGCTGAAAAAACTCGCTGTTTACATGCCGAAGACTAAAACTAGACCCATGTCTATCACCATGCACTGAACTAAAGCCAAAATGGATCAAAGATCAACATATTAAAACAGAGACACTAAATTTACTGGAAGAGAAAAGAGGCAAAAATCTTGAAGACATAGGTGTAGGCAGAGGCTTCATGAACAAAACTGAGACTGCAAGGGAAATAGTACAAAGAATCAACAAATGAGATCTCACCTTTTTAAAAAGCTTTTGCACAACAGAAGAAATCACCAGAGTGAAAAGACAACCCACAGAGTGGGAAAAAGTTATAGCCAGTTGTCCCACAGACAAAAAGACTTCTATCTAGAACATATAAATAATTGAAAAAATCAGGCTTCCCAAATTTAAAGACCCAAAAATGGGTATCTGATTTGAATACACACTTCTCAGATGAAGAAATACAAATGGCAAATAAATACATGAAAAAATGTTCAATGTCACTGGTCATTTGAGAGATGCAAATTAAAACAATACTGAGATTACATCTCACCCCAGAAAGAACGGCTATCATGAAAAAATCAACCAATAGCAAATGCTGGAAGGGCTGTGGGGAAGAAGAAACCCTACTCCACTGTTGGTGCGAAGGTAGACTGGTGCAACCACTGTGGAGATCAGTGTGGAGATTCCTTGAAAAAGTAGGATTAGAGGTCCCATTTGCACCAGATATCCCCCTTCTGGTTATCTTTCCAGAAGAATTAAAAACATTATATCACAGTGATATATGTGCACCCATGTTTATAGCTGCACAATTTGTAATAGCTAAATCTTGGAAACAACCCAAATGCCCATCAACCGAGGAATGGATAAAAAAAGATGTTGTGTTTTTATATAATGGAGTACTACTCAGCCATAAAGAAGGATAAACTGGAGACTTTTATAGGTAAATGGAGGCAACTGGAGACTACTCATAAGGGAAATAAATCAGACCCATATGTGTAAACATTGTATGTCTCACTTGTGTGAGAAACTGAACAAGTAAATAGGATCTGAAATGTAGAATAGATATTGTGAATTGGGAAGAAACCATTCAAAACAAAAGACAAATTGTGATAAGGGAAAAGGGAAAGGAAGAAAGGGAAAAAGACAAATATATATGTATACACAAGATAAAATAGTTATACCGCTAACATCTCTTATTTCCTTGAAAAGAAAGGTTTATGCTAATATTGTTTGGACAAGATATCATGCCTATATCTTGTACTCTGAATAACTACTATGAAGACAACAATACGCAATGTATCAACTATTGTAACAGTCCTACTAACCTGTTTTGAAACTCAGTTTCATTGTTATGTTTATCTTTTTTCTCTTTAAAAAAAGAATGGTTTTGTGAAGGTTAGCTGGACTGTAGCCTCTGAACCTGTATAGATTAAATTTTCATCCTTGGTTATATCAGATTCCATCGACATATTTTGTGCTTTGACTCTTGTATAAATTTGTGATTTCTAACATCATGAACAGCTCATTTTGATAGTGTTCATAGAGTTATGTAAATCCACAAGAAATGCTGAATTTAAAGTATTGTTTCTTCCTTGACACCCTCCTTGATTACCCAGTCTATAAGTCATTTAATTGAAAAGAATTGCATGCCTACTACATATAACACAATATTCTATGTTCATATGTTCTGGAGAACATATGCAATGATGCAGGCTCAGAAATCCTACATTACCATGGAGATAGTTAATACACAAATAAATACATCAGATGTCATGTAGTGATAAGAGGCATGAAAAAAATAAGGCAAATGACAGAGTGTTAGAGTGGTGTATTCTTTTAAATAGATGACAAGGAAGGTTTCTCTGAAGAGACATTATAGGAGAAAGAAGTAATATGACTAAGAAGTAACTAACCATATAAAAATTTAGATATGTAATTACAATACCTTGGACTAAAAATAGAAATGATGTAGACAGAGTTAAAATAATCTGTCATTTTCATCAGAACTTCTACAGCACATTGGTTTTCTGATTATTACCGTATAATAGAATCTATAGAAACCTGCGTTACAAGTTACTTGAGAATGAAGATTTTAGCCTATGTCTTTTTGCATTCCCAGTGCTAAGAATGTGTGCCAGACACAGACAGGGTAGGCACTTGGCACATGTTCACTGACTAACTTCCCAAATCTTTCTTCCTGTTTGCATTGATCTATAACATCTGCATGATCCCACCTATGTAGACTGAATCTATTCTGAGTCTTCTGCATTCTCCCTCAATGTTCTAGGCAAGCTTACAAGACACCTTTATAATAAATGAGCTTACACAGCCATTCTATTAATCACATGCAATTGTCAGTTCCAAATTAACTGCAAGTGGAAAAATTAGATCCTCAAATAATTGTTACATATAATTGGCTGCTTGAACTCACTAAATAACTTTTAAGTGGTCAGTTGCGCCATAAACTAGCCCAAAAAGCCAACAGTTGGCTAATTTCATGTGAAGTGAACTGTGTCCATTATTTTACCACCTGCAGCTAATTGTCTATAGATAATTATCCCTTAAGAATGGAACACTGCCCTTTGGAAGTGGAGCCTAAGTTGGTGTCCAATCTAATATATCAGGCCTCTTCTATTAAGCAAGAAAAAAGAATCAGATTAGAAACAACTAAGAGGATTGAAGCTTGCCTCCTCAAATACTAGGGTCTTTTCATGGGATTCATGATCAACCCACTTGATTCACACGTCTGTATATCTCTGTTGACCCAATGCCCATGTCTGAAAAGAAGCAGCTGCTGGTCATCTTTCAGCATTCTACCACAAGTATTTCTCATTCACAGCATCTGAAGATGTATCCAGATGATTGTGTAGAGCATAAGACTTCATGTTCATCATATATAAGCAGCCTATTTACTGGGCTAGCTCTCATTAAATCACTATTCAAACCAGCCAGCTGGGATCAAACATTCTCATGTCAAAATAAATCTGTTCTTTAACAGATGTTTGAGGAACAAAGTAAAGAGAAATGTGTGACTCAAACCTTTGACTTCATATAATATTTGATAAAATATTCCTAGTGCAAACTGCAGCACAAGAAAAAAATATCTGAAATATTGGTCAAACAACAAGCTAGCTACTAAATCTTCCTACAGAAAGTCTATGTTAATTACACACTCCATCACTGAAGTGTGTGACTTTTCCATAACATCTTACTGCCGACTTGAAGTTCAATGACAAAAGAAGGTCACTTGAAAATGAATTGAGTATCAAGGAAATAGCCTTTCAAACAAAATGGCTCATTTCTCTGTTTATATAATTGGAGGGAAAATATGCCACATTCTAAAGATATTGTGTTAACATCTTAGAAGCTTTTTGTAAATAAACAATGCCAGTGTGAAATTTATTTGTTGCTATTCATTTTCATTTTTAAAATAATAAAAAAGCTAATCAATTAATTCACACAGAGTGATCAGATGGAAAGAAAATTAACAGATGATGTGAGAAACCTGGTTGAGTTCTATCACTACTGCCATTCATTAACTTTGTTACTTTGGACAAAAATTTTAACCTCTAAGAGCAACATCTGTATTCTATCTCATTTAACATATCAAAGAGATGAATTCTTGGATGTGAAAGTGATCTGGCTGCAACATCTGTCACCCCATTGATCGTCAGGGTTGATTTGGCTGATCTGGCTGGCTAGGCGGGTGTCCCCTTCCTCCCTCACAGCTCCATGTGAGCACTCAGTCGAAGAGAACAACCACCCTGATAGAGGAGGACCATTCCTCGGTCAAGGGTATAGGAGTAGCTGTGCTCCCCTGCTAGAACCTCCAAACATGCTCTCAAAGAGATGAATTCTTTAATTGGAATTCTGACAGTTAATAATTACTTCATCTTTATATTTATATACCTATTGTTGAATTTCCAATCAAAAGTCATGAAAGATTGAGGTAAACAAAAATCTTTGAGAGAATAATCAACCAAAGAGACAAACTTGCTGACTTAAGCCAGCCTGTAAAGACTGTGAACACTGCTATCATCCAAAAAAGAATATAAAACGAGTGATTGCATTTAACATGCTTAGCAAAATAACAGAGGCCATTAACAGTATGAGTAAAATATAAGAAACTATTATTTTTGACAGTAGAGTTTGACAAAGAGTAAAGTAGATCCTCAAGAAATTAAAATTAGGGGAAGTGGAACAAAGGGGTAAGATCCTCCTACCACCCCTTCCCACAGACACACCAAGTTGAACAGTATCCATGTGACAGGCTACCAGCACAACAGCTAAGGAAATCAAGCAACAGACCACAGTGACTGTTTTTGGTATAAAAAAAAAAAAAAAACAGAAAGATGAATTGAAAAAGAGCAGAGGGAAAGAACTGCCTGCATCACCCCTGTACCCTCTCACCAACTCCAAACAGCCCAGGCTGGACAGAGGCACCTCTCACTTAGAGGAGGGAGAATTAAGTCCAAACCTTAGACTTGAAACCTAGTACTAGGGCCACCACAGTGAACCTAATGTTGGGCAAAGCCCCACAACCCCTACTTACAGCCAGTAGTCTGAGCCTCTGGAAATGCATTATGCCAGGCGCCAAAGACACAACCTCCTGCACTCTTCCCTCAGCCTCTGGTCTAGGGTGGCAGAGCAAGGAGCAGGACCCCATTCACTAGAGAGCAGGGCATTAAAGCTAACACTGGGCCATGGTAAAACCAAGCACCCCCAGACACTGAAGGCCCTGTGTGCAGGCCAGAGCTCACATGCAGTCTCTAGACCAGCTCCGACATCAGACAGAGATCTGTGCACCTGTTGAACAGATCCGAGTTTTGACTGCAACAGTTCCAGAACATTCACCTTCTTCCAGAGACTGTGAGGGCCCCTGAAGCTGTGAGACTCAGATAAAGCCCAACTTAGCACCATCTTTGGTGGACAAAGCCTGTATCTAAGCAAATTTTTCTGCGCTTATCCTGAGTTACTCCATTTTGGGTACAAATGCTGAAGTAAAATGACTCAGCAATTTGATTGTATGTGTGAACAACCACCATCTGTCCAGTACAGCCATAAGGCACAGATTGATAAATGACTTATTTGTGCTAATAAAAATTTGCCAGCTGTGAATTTACTGAATTAAATCAGGGACACACAGACACACGGGCTTTTCAGACTATAATAGAGACTCTGGGCACATGAGCTTAACAAACATGCCAGACCAATGGATGACGAAACCAAGCACCTTATCCAGGACCCATAAAAGGAGGGTCACTCAAGACTGCAGCATGGCACGCTGACTCGTTACATGTCATGGGCCATCCAGTGTGCACATCACAGTTTCTGCCCAGTAGATCACCAGGCAGCGAACTGCCATCTGTCCTGATGTCAACACAACAGGATTCCTCCCTGAGTTCTGACACTGCCCACTTGCAAGCCATCTGGACCCTTTGTTTTCACATCCCATGACTGCTTTCTTAACCCAATACTTGTTCATTTACAGTGACTCTGTATTTATATTGACTCTTTGCTTCGACTCTTGGCATTGCCTTTTAAAATCCTGCAGCCTACTTACATCTTTCTTTCTGTAATCTAAACATTAGTGTTTGCTGTGTGATGTGTAATTTGAGTGGTAAGATAGTTAAATGGTAGATGTTACTTAAGGTTGGAATAGAACAAAGAACTGGTGATTGTCATGGCCACAAGTCCAAGCAAAATTAGGACTACTTTGTGAAATAAAGTTAATGAAACTGATGTAACTTGTGAATCTAGTGGCATTCAATAAATTCTGACATTGTGGAAAGACACAAACATGTCAGTCTGTGTTAACAGCATAGCTTGCTCACAAGAAGACTATCTCCACCATCCACTCTCCAACCTTGGGCAGCACAGCTACCACCAGACCAGACCAGCATCAGGCAAATATGCCCCAGTAGGATAGACTCATGTTTTGATCTGCTAGCTGCAGTGTGGATCTTGGTGTGCCTCTGAGATTATGCAGTTCTTGTGGCTATGAGACTCAGGCACAACCCAATTGTGACAGCTAATCTTATGTTTTATTTTGTTTTTTGAGACAGGATCTCACTATGTAGTCCAGGCCGGCCTGAACTTGCTACACAGCCCAGGCTGGCCTCCAATCTGTTACTCGTCTGCCTCTGATTCCTGAGTGCTGATCATTTGTCTTGATTGTCAAGTTGGCTAGATCAAGAAACACCTAGCAGATTACTAAAGCACACTTCTGGGTTTGTCTCTGGGGGCGTTTCCAGAGATGATTAGCATGTGGACCAGCAAATGAGGGTTGTGGGCAGAACCATCCAATAGGCTTGCAGAAAGTATAGAATAAAAACGGGAGAAGGAGGAAGTTAGCTTGCATTTAAAATCTCCATTCTGCCTGAGGGGTGTGTGTCTTTTGCTGCTGTTGTAGCCTGTACCCATCAAGACTCCAGCTTTCTCAGCTCTTCAGCGTGGATTTCCGCCTATGACTATCCAGGGAGCTTCCAGGCCTTTAGTTTCAGACCAGGCACTCCATCCCTGATCCTTTTGGTTCTGAGGCTTCCAGCTTCTCAGACTGAGCAGCTCCTGGATCCTCTCTCTCTCTCCAGAGTGCAGACAGCCACTATAGACTATGCTGCTTCTGACTCTGTAAACCTGTCTAGTAAATTCCCTTTTATGCATAATTATATACATACATTCTGCTGATTCTGTTTCTCTAGAGAACCCTAACTAATATACCAGCTTAGCATCAGCCCAGGTGGACGAAAGGGACTCTCTTCACCAACACTCAGGCAGTGAAGTGTGGTTCAAGACCCTATTTGCTTGGGGTAGGACAGAGTGGTAAGACTTTCTCCTGGAACTTAATGCTAGGATGATGAAACCTAACACTGGGCAGGTTCTAATGGCACCTGTCACCATAGTGCGTGCAACTGCATATCTGCAAAGATATCGATATCAAGAATGTCCAAGAAAATCCAACTCATAATATCAAAAAAAAAAGTAATTCAGAAATGGACAATATACCTACATAAGCATTTCTCAAAGACATATACAGTAAGTCTCTGACTTATGAACATTCGAGTTGCGGACTTTCACAGATAGAACGGACCTCACATTACGAACATTCGTAGATGCAGACAAATTGTGGAAGTAACTCACGTGTCTACCTTACCATTTTAAGGTAACTGTAAAAGTAAAAATAGTTAATTTACAGTATTTGTGTGTGTGTGTGTTTGGTTTTTTCATGCTTTACATTACATATTTGTGTCAAAGGTGTGTAAGACTCACTTTGCTGGACTTACAAATAAATCCGACTTGGGAATGTTCTCCCGCAACAGAACTCATTCATAAGTTGGGGACCTACTATAAAGGTCAACAACTACGTGAAAAATTTTGAACGTCACTAATTATCAGGGAAATGTAAATCAAAATCACAATGAGATATCATCTTATCCTGGTAAAAATGGTTATTAACAAAACTACCAAAGGTAACAAGCACTGAAAAGGAAATGGAGAAAAAGATACACTGACACATTGTTAGTGGGAATGTAAATTAGTATAGACATAATGGAAAACAGTATGTCTGTCCCTCAGAAAACTGAAAGTAGAACTGTCATATGATCCAGCTATTGCATTCCTGGGTAGGTATCCAAAGGAAATAAAATCTGTATGTTGGAGACATCAGCATTCCTGTGTTCATTGAAGTACTACTCATAATAACTAAGAAATGGAATCAATCCAAGTGTCCATCAACTGATGAATGGAGAGACAAAACTGGTACAAACACACAAAGGAATACGATTCAGCTATCAAAAATGAAATATTCTCACTAGCAACAATATGTATGAAACTAGAGATCATTATGTTAAGTGAAATAAGCCACGCACAGAAAGTACCTCATGGTCTCACTTATGTGTGGAATGTAAAATAGTTGATCTCATAGAAGTTGAGAGTTATAGTGAAAACGTTCACAGTCCTTTCCTCTCCCATTTGGAAACATAGTACTTTATCATTATCTACAGTCACCCTCCTACATGATAGCACAGCAGAACCTTCTGTTCATATCTAACTGTAATCTACTGCCTATTGACCAACATTTTCCCTTCTCTTCCCTCTTCCTACTTTCCCAAGCCTCTGGTAACCACCATTCCACCTAAAGAGAAAAAAATATCTTTATTTCATATAGTATTCCATAAGAAAGATTTTATCTCAATTTTAGAAAATCACAAAAACATAGGGTTATATATCTGTTTAATATTTTGCCTCTAAGAATCTGTCCTGGCATATTTATTTGGATAATTCTCATCCAAGTTGAAATATCATTTTAAATGAATTTACCATTTATTTATTTCATCAGAATTGTATAAATGTACTTTCTAAAATAGGAGGAAATTGAGTGGCTTCAATTTTGAAGAGCCCTAATACATAAGCATGATGGAGTTGTTCTCTTTTTTGCTCCCACCTTTATGACAACAAAAATACAAAATTTATTCCCTGATGATAGCTGTATTAAACCAATACAAAAGGCATCTGAGATGAATACACATTTCTCAGATGAAGAAATACAAATGGCAAATAAATATACAAAAAAATGTGCAACATCACTCGTCATTCGAGAGATGCAAATTAAAACAACACTGAGATACCCTCTCACCCCAGAAAGAATGGCTACTATAAAGAAATCAACTAATAACAAATGCTGGAGGGGCTGTGGGGAAAAAGGAACTCTTCTTCTTCACTGTTGGTGGGAGTGTCGACTGGTACAGCCACTGTGGAAGACAGTGTGGAGATTCCTCAAAAAACTAGGGTTGGAGGTCCCATTTGACCCAGCTATTCCCCTTCTGGGTATCTTCCCAGATATATGTGCACCCATGTTTATAGCAGCACAATTTGTAATAGCCGGATCTTGGAAACAACCCAAATGCCCATCAACTGAGGAATGGATAAGAAAGATGTGGCATTTTTATACAATGGAGTACTATTCAGCCATAAAGAAGGATAAACTGGAGACTTTTATAGGTAAATGGATGCAACTCGAGAAAATACTCGTAAGTGAAATAAACCGGATGCACATGTGTAAGCATCGTATTGTCTCTCTAGTATGAGAAACTGAAAGAGTAAATAAGATCCAAAATGTACAATAGACATGGTGAATCAAAAAGAAACTGGTCAAAAGGAAAGAGAGACTGGAATAGGGGAATAGGGAAAAGAAAGAAGGGAAAGGAAAAAAATTATATATATATATATAT
Organism: Erethizon dorsatum; assembly: GCA_028451465.1. Lineage (NCBI taxonomy): Eukaryota > Metazoa > Chordata > Mammalia > Rodentia > Erethizontidae > Erethizon > Erethizon dorsatum. Next base: position 132,028,667 of record CM051842.1, read on the forward strand.
ATATATATATATATATATATATATATATATATATGATGGTTAAGATAGATACACTACCAATTTCACTTAGTTCATTGAAGAGTAAGGTTTGTGCCAATAATGTTTGGACAACTGAATGCTAATATCTGGTATCCTGAATAACTAACTTAAAGATAATAATACGTAATGCATTAACGTAATACCCTCCTATTATGTTGTTTTGAAAATTTGTTCTTTTTTGATTTGTTTTTTCTTCTCTTTAAAAATAAGTAAAAAAATACTAAAGACGGGAGGACCTCAAGATGGCGGATGAGTAAGAAGCAGGCAGCAAAACTCTCTCTAAAAGTTACCATTGGAACACGGGAATATAGCGACCCAGAAAGCGCAGGAGCGGGGGAGATGCCTCCCCGAAACCCAGAAAAGTTCTGAAGCGCAATCTGGGACCCCCGGCACCAGTGACGGGTGACTTCCAACAAAGAAGAAGGAAAGAAGGAGCAGACCGCGCGCGTGCACCTTCTAATATCCCGGGAGTTGGAGCGCCGGCGGAGGCTCAATTCTACGGACACACGGTGGCAGCGGGCGCCCAGGGAGCCCCCACGGAGGATCCTGAGACAGCGGCGGGGCAGGGGAGCGGCGGAGAACGGCGCTGACCGGCGGTGAGTGTCTCTCAGCCACAGCTGCCCCGCGCCAGAGAGCGACCGGCCGGGCGCCATTGTGGGGGGTGTGGCGAAAGTCAGAGCGGCTCGGAAACTGCTCTGGGAACTTGTGCTCCGGACAGGGCAGCACAGGGCCTCTCAATTGAGCCCACGAAAGTGTGCTGAGGTCAACAGGCGAACGAGACTGGACTCTCAGCCACACCTGTCCCGCGCCAGAGAGCAACCGGCCGGGCGCCATTGTGGGGGGTGTGGCGAAACTCAGAGCGGCTGGGAAACTGCTCTGGGAACTTGTGCTCCGGACAGGGCAGCACAGGGCCTCTCAATTGAGCCCACGAAAGTGTGCTGAGGTCAGCAGGCGAACGAGACTGGACTCTCAGCCACACCTGTCCCGCGCCAGAGAGCGACTGGCCCGGCGCCATTGTGGGGGGCGTGGCAAAAAACCAGAGCGGCGGGAACCAGTGCAGGGAACCCGCGCTCCGGACAGCACGCTGAGCCTCTCAGGCCCAGGGATCGTGAAAGGGCGGCGAGAGCGGAGGCGAGCTAGACTGGTCTCTGCCTGAACGTATGCGCCTCTGCTCACCGCCCGCCAGAGGGCGCTCCTGGCTTACTGGGACGGACCTGCACAGAACAGGACTTTGTCACAAGGTACCTGCCTACAACAGAGTCAACACCTGGAACTGATTCTTTTTATATTTTTTATTTTTATTTTTATTTTTTATTTTTATTTTTATTTTTATTTTTTTTCTCACTGATTTGTTTTTTTGTTCTGGCGAAGGGTTTTTTTGTTTTTGTTTTGTTTTGTTTTGTTTTTTGGTGGGGTTTTATTTTTGATCTGTCTGTTTTATTGTTTTTATCTTTGTTTTTGTTTCTGTATGTGTATTTGCTCTTTCCTTCATTATTCTCTCTAGTTTTTTATATGAGTGTAAACAGCGCCTCTAACTTCTTTGTGATTGTGGTTGTGATCTGTTCTTCCTTTTATCCCTTCCTTCTCTTTTTACCACCTGTCCTCTGCACTAGTGTCCCAATTTTAGTGGGATCCCTCTTGGTCCTCTAACCTTACATCTAATTCCTTCCTCTTCTCCCAATACTCTATTTCCTCCTTAACTCATCTTAAATTTAAACTCCTCAAGGAAAAATTGACATACATAGGACTTGTATACTGCATATAATTTTTCTGGTGTGTTTTAGATTTTGTTATATAACCGCAACTCTATACAGCTAAAAGTGGTAAATAACTGGTTAGCTCAGTCTGTCATTTTTTAGGCTGTGTTTGATGCTTTAGTTAACATTATAGCCAAATGTGAAATAATTGTTCTAAACATCTTTCCTTCCTGATATTTCATGATTGAGATTGACTAAGGGACACAGAAAATACAGTGGCACAGTACCAAAGAATCAAGGACTGGGCCAAACAGGTAGCAACTTCGCATACCCAACGAATTGAAGAGGTAGGATCTGGCAGAAAGCTCAAAACCTAAAAGCAAGCTCCACTTGGAAGATACTGCAGAGAAGTAGTCATCTTCTAAAGATCTTAAACACTAGCAATAAAGTAACCTACTATAGGTAATTTGCAAACATCACCCCAGGAATTAAAGAAAGAAAAAATGAGACGACACTTAAACAAGATGCAACCACACACATCCAATTCACCAAAGGCAAACCTAGGGAGCAACGAGGTGGGACAATCCGAAAGCCACCCACCTGGCCTATCTGAAGTGGTAACAACAAAGCAACTGAATGAGGTTCTGGAAAAAATTAAAACAGAAATAATCTCACAGATAACTGCAGAGATAATGTCTACAATGAAGACCATGCTTAAGGACACTATAGCTGATACAGACAAAAAAATAGATGAACTTAAGAAAACTATAGAAACCATGAATGCTCAGCATAGGAAAGAAATGGAATCTATAAGGCAGATTCAAGCAGATATCCAAGAGATAAAAAATTCCATTGAAAGTATTTGTAGCAGAATAAGCCAATGCGAGGACAGGATCTCAGATATAGAAGACAGGCTTGCAATTAGTGATCATGAAATGGAAAAATTCTTAAAAATAGCAAGGGACCATGAAAAATCAATTCAGCAGCTGCTAGATGACTCAAAGATAAACAACTTAAGAATAATTGGAATAAATGAAAAAGCAGGAGATAGCATCAATGACATTAAAACCTTGTTCAAAGACATAATCAGGGAGAACTTTCCTGGAAGAGAAAAGGAATTTGACACCCCTATAAGTGAAGCTTTTAGAACACCAACTAGACATGATCAAAAAAAAACTTCAGCCAGACATATTATAGTCAAGATCCCAGAAATTCAACAGAAGGGCAGAATCTTAAAAGCTGTTAGGGAGAAGAGACAAATCACCTATGAAGGAAAACCCATCAGAATCACAGCTGACTTTTCAGCACAAACCCTCAATTCAAGAAGAGCTTGGAATGATGTATTGCAAGCTCTAAAGGAAAATAATTTTCAGCCCAGATTGATGTACCCTGCCAAACTATCTTTCAAAATTGATGGAGAAATAAAATATTTTCATGACAAAGAACATCTGAGAAAATTTATGACCACCAAACCAGCACTCCAAAACGTTCTGAAGGACATTCTAGAAAGAGATAGGAACCCCAACAGAAGGAATCCACCAGGCAGGGCAAATAATTAAATAGCCGGAAAGCGGAAAAACAAAGAGTGGGAACCAACAACAGGAAAATATCATGACAGGTCAATACATATCAGTTTTAACCATCAATGTTAACGGTCTCAATTCACCAATCAAAAGGCACAGACTGGCGAAATGGATCAAGAAGCAAGATCCAACAATATGCTGTATACAAGAAACACATTTAATTCAGAAAGAAATTCATAGACTGAAAGTCAAAGGATGGAAAACAATACTCCATGCCACAGGAACCCAGAAAAAAGCAGGGGTAGCTATTCTTTTTGCAGACAAAGTGAACTTCAAGCCAAGAAGGATTCAGAGAGATAAAGACGGTCATTACATCCTTGTAAAGGGAACAATCCAAGAGGAAGAGATAACGATCATAAATATATATGCATCAAATACCAATGCACCCAGCTATATAAAACAAGTACTAAAGGACATGAAAAATCAAATAAGCACTAATACAATTATATTGGGAGATCTCAATACTCCACTGTCACAAAAAGATAGATCAACTGGACAGAAAATCAATAATGAAATAGTAGAACTGAACCAAACTTTTGAACAAATGGACTTAGTAGATGTCTACAGAGTGTTCCATCCCACAACATCAGAATACACATTTTTCTCAGCTGCACATGGGACGTTCTCCAAAATAGACCACATACTAGCTCATAAAACCTGCTTAAGTAAATGCAAAGGAATTGAAATTATCCCATGCATATTATCAGACCATAGTGCAATGAAATTGGAAATCAATGGCAAAAGATCCCACAAAAACTCCCTAAACACATGGAAATTAAACAGCATCCTCCTGAACAACCAATGGGTCACAGATGAAATTAAAGAAGAAATTAGTCACTTTCTACAACTGAATGATAATGACAGTACAACATACCGGAACTTATGGGATACAATGAAAGCAGTCCTAAGAGGGAAATTTATAGCATTAAACACTTATATCAGGAAAATAGAGCAAGCGCAAATAAACAACTTAAGGGTGAACCTCGAGCTTCTAGAAAAAGAAGAGCAGGTTAAGCCAAAAGCCCGTACAAGGGAGGAAATTATAAAGATCAGAGCAGAAATTAACGTATTGGAGAATAAAAAAACAATACAAAGAATCAATGAAGCAAAAAGTTGGTTCTTTGAAAGAATAAATAAGATTGACAAACCCTTATCCAACCTTATTAAAAAAAGAAAAGACTCAAATCCATGCAATTGAAAATGAAAAGGGTGATATCACGACAGACCCTGCAGAAATCCAGAAGATCATCTATACCTATTTTGAAAATTTATATTCTACTAAGATGGAAAATGCAGAAGAAATGGACAGATTCCTAGATTCGTATGAATTACCAAAGCTGAATCAAGAAGATTTAAAAATCCTAAATAAACCAATATCAGCCAATGAAATTGAAGATGTAATTAAAAACCTCCCAACAAAGAAAAGCCCAGGCCCTGATGGATTCACTGCCGAATTCTACAAGAAATTTAGAGAAGACCTAATGCCCCTACTTCTCAAACTTTTCAATGAAATTGAAAGGGAAGCAATACTCCCAAATTCATTCCTGGAAGCAAGCATTACCCTGATACCAAAACCAGAGAAGGACCCAACTAAGAAAGAGAACTACAGGCCAATCTCCCTAATGAACATAGATGCAAAAATCCTTAATAAGATACTGGCAAACAGAATCCAACAAATCATCAAGAAGATTATACACCATGACCAAGTTGGATTCATCCCTGGGATGCAGGGATGGTTCAACATACGTAAATCAATAAATGTAATACAGCATATTAACAGAACCAAAGACAAAAATCACATGATCATCTCAATAGATGCAGAAAAAGCTTTTGACAAAGTCCAGCACCTTTTCATGATAAAAACCCTACAGAAAATTGGAATAGAGGGTCTTTATCTCAATCTGGTAAAAGCTATCTATGACAAACCAACAGCAAATATTATACTAAATGGCCAAAAACTGAAAGCCTTCCCTCTAAAATCAGGAACAAGACAAGGATGTCCACTGTCCCCACTCTTATTCAACATAGTTCTGGAAACTTTAGCCAGAGCGATTAGACAAGAGAAAGAAATAAAAGGAATAATGATTGGAAAGGAAGAAGTTAAATTATCATTATTTGCAGATGACATGATACTCTACACAGAAGACCCCAAAAACTCCACTAAAAAACTGCTAGATTTAATAAGCAAATTCAGTAGTGTAGCTGGATACAAAGTCAATACTCAAAAGTCAATAGCCTTCCTGTACACAAATAACAAACTTACTGAAAGAGAAATTAGGGAAACAATACCTTTCACAATAACATCCAAAAAAATGAAATACCTAGGAATCAACCTCACGAAGGATGTAAAAGACCTCTATACTGAAAACTACAGTACTCTGAAAAAGGAGATTGAAGAGGATATCAGAAAATGGAAAGATATCCCTTGCTCCTGGATAGGAAGAACCAATATAGTGAAAATGGCCATACTTCCAAAATTGTTATACAGATTTAATGCAATTCCAATCAAAATTCCAACAGCATATCTCACAGAATTAGAGAAAACAATCCTAAAATTCATTTGGAATCAGAAGAGACCTAGAATAGCAAAGGCAATTCTGGGCAACAAAGGCAAGGCAGGGGGCATCACTATCCCCGACTTGAAATTATACTATAAAGCTACTGTGATAAAAACAGTGTGGTACTGGCAAAAAAACAGACCTGAAGATCAATGGAACAGATTAGAAGATGCTGAAACAAACCCAGACATACTAAGCCACCTTATCTTTGACAAAGGTGCCAAACACATTCGCTGGAAGAAAGATAGCCTCTTTAATAAATGGTGCTGGAAAAACTGGCTCTACACATGCCGAAGATTAAAACTAGATCCATATCTTTCACCATGCACTAAACTAAATTCAAAATGGATCAGAGATCTAAATATTAAAACAGAAACATTAAATCTGCTGGAAGGTAGGATAGGTAAAACCCTTGGAGACATTGGTGTAGGCAAAGACTTTATGAATAAAAACTCAACCGCACGGGAACTATCCCAAAGAATCAATAACTGGGATCTCATCTTATTAAAAAGCTTTTGCACAGCAAGAGAAACCACCAACAGAGTGAAGAGACAACCCACAATGTGGGAAAAAATGTTTGCCAGCTGGTCCTCAGACAAAGGATTACTATCGAGAACATATAAAGAACTCAAAAAAATCAGACCTCCCAAATTTAAAGACCCACTCCAAAAATGGGCATCTGAGATGAATACACATTTCTCAGATGAAGAAATACTAATGGCAAATAAATATACAAAAAAATGTGCAACATCACTAGTCATTCGAGAGATGCAAATTAAAACAACACTGAGATACCATCTCACCCCAGAAAGAATGGCTACTATTAAGAAATCAACTAATAACAAATGCTGGAGGGGCTGTGGGGAAAAAGGAACCCTTCTTCACTGTTGGTGGGAGTGTCGACTGGTACAGCCACTGTGGAAGTCAGTGTGGAGATTCCTCAGAAAACTAGGGTTGGAGGTCCCATTTGACCCAGCTATTCCCCTTCTGGGCATCTTCCCAGAAGAATTAAAAACATCGTACCACAGCGATATATGTGCACCCATGTTTATAGCAGCACAATTTGTAATAGCCAGATCTTGGAAACAACCCAAATGCCCATCAACTGAGGAATGGATAAGAAAGATGTGGTATTTTTATACAATGGAGTACTATTCAGCCATAAAGAAGGATAAACTGGAGACTTTTATAGGTAAATGGATGCAACTCGAGAAAATACTCATAAGTGAAATAAACCAGAAGCACATGTGTAAGCATCGTATTATCTCTCTAGTATGAGAAACTGAAAGAGTAAATAAGATCCAAAATGTACAATAGACATGGTGAATCAAAAAGAAACTGGTCAAAAGGAAAGAGAGACTGGAATAGGGAAAAGAAAGAAGGGAAAGGGAAAAAAATTGTATATATATATATATAAGATGGTTAAGATAGATACACTACCATTTTTACTTAGTTCATTGAAGAGTAAGGTTTGTGCCAATAATGTTTGGACAATTGAATGCTAATGTCTGGTGTCCTGAATAACTAACTTAAAGATAGTAATACGTAATGTATTAACCATTGTTACCCTCCTATTATGTTTGTTTGAAAATTTGTTCTTCTTTTGATTTGTTTTGTTTTTTCTTCTCTTTAAAATAAAAAAAAAATAAATAAATAAAAAATACTAAAGAGCCTCACTTAAGGTGTGTTCTGTAAGATGTAAAAGCAAAACCAAACTTTTTCTCGTGCCCTCACATTTTGGTAAAATACATATTATATATTCTGCTTTTGCATATTTACTCTGCATATTGGCATAACAAGAAATACTGAGTAATACTATGATGAAGGCATATCTAATATTTCTCATGCTGTATTCCCTGGGAATCAATCAACTTAAGTTTCTCAAACACATAATGTCTCCTAGTCACTCTACTTAGTGATGGAAATATAGTGGTATAAAGAAAAGACAAGTTTACCAGAGATGGGAACTGGGTGTTCAGGGACGAATCCACATGAAATCCCATATGGTGACAAGTGGACTCCACCACTCAAAAGAAGTGTTCTACACGACCTCTGCTCCCTGAGAACATCTGAGGAATTCATGGGTTGGAAGGCTGTTACAGTATTCTAATAAATGTAATCCAGGTCTTAACAAAAGTATTGGCAATATGATTGGAGAGTAAATGTTGTTTAAGTTGATTCTATGGAAATAACAGAAGTGACAGATTTTATCCAGTTTAGAATCTGCCAAATTATGTTCCTGGAAATATCAGTTTCTCAATGAATGTTTCCCTGATCAAGTAATTTTGGAAAGTTTCAAAGTATATTATTTCTTGGCAATCAGTAGCATACATTAGCATGTTCATGGAAGTGTTCCTCTAAAACAGCAAGCTTTTATTTATTTAAACCTTGTTTCCTAAATATATGTGCCTTCATAGCCTTTTATACTAGTTCAGGAAATACAACTGAATAGGGTCTATCCTCATTATTCTACAATGGAATGAAGAAAATAAGAAATGTAGAACATTAGTTTGATGCAACCATTTATTGTTAATTTAATGTAAAACAGTGTCTGTTTTATATGACAGTATCAGGTTTTAAGCCAAAGTTCTTTCAGCAAGAATATTTTCCAGCATGCTATAATGGGCAACAGAGCAGAGGAATTAGAATGCAGTGTGTGAGTAACCAATAGAACTACAAATAACTGAATCTAATTTTCTGTAGAAAATGACAACATTGCAGGGATCTACATAATAATCTATTCTATTATATTCATATTATGTAGTTTTTAAAATGCTTGATTTTTATCAACAAGGAGTTGGAAAGTGGAAGATAAATTAGTTGATAATATCTTTTGCAGAATCTCAACTAACTTGATACTTCTGGTAGAACAGATGAAGTATTTGGTATTGAACACTATTATTGTTGTTATTATTATTAAACCTTTCATCTACTTCCACACAAAAATGACATCAATATGTCTTGGAAACTTGTTCTAAGTGAATGTACAGACTTATTCCCATTTTTATATTAAGATTTCATTTCTTTCCTTTCCATATAAATATACCTACATAAAATTACCCATGTCAACAATGTGCAGCTCAATTTTCAAAACTGAACAAACCCATTTAATGACAACATTCAATAAATAGAACACTACCAGCATTCAAGAAGAATTGCTTGACATCACTCCTAGACTATATCCCCCAAATAACCATTCTCATGATTTCTTATTTATTATTTTTAATTGTCACTCATAATTTTTATGTGTTTATGGGATACAGTATGATAGTTCAATACATGCCAGCAATGTGTGATGATTAAAAAGGTAATTAGAACTTCCACCTCCTTAAATAGTTATCTTTTCTACGTGTTAGAAACCTTAGGACTCTTTTCTTATTTTTAAATGCATCATAAATCATTGCAAACTATAATTACTCTGCTGTGATATAGAACATCAGAACTAAGTCCCCCTATCTAACTCTGTTTTGGTACTCATTAATTTGTATCTGTCCCCAGTCCCTTTCTCCTAAGTGGAATAGTGACTATGTTTATGATTTCTAACATCGTAGAGCAATTTGGCAGTTTTGACATTGATATAAATGAAATAATAAAGTATATATTGTTTTGTTTCTGGCATTTGACTAAATATTATGCCTCTGATATTCAGATGTGCTATTGCAATATTGCTGATAGTTCATTACTGTCACATAGAGTTGCAATATGTAGTATTTTATTGTGTGACTGTACCATTATTTAATTGTCTATTCCACTGTTGGTAAGATGTTATAAATATGTCTTTTGTGAAAATATTTTGCATTCATTTTGAGCACAAACCTAACAATGGGACTCAAGGTCAAGAGAGAGACATATATTCAAATGTCCTCATTGTAACTCAGTGTTTCGTCAAAAATTAAGTAAACATTCATGGGTTGGTCTGTTTCTAAATTCTCTGTTCTCTTTCATTTGTCAAAGTGTCTATCCTTTCACCAACATCATATGATCTTAATTACTATAGCAACTGACCTTCATATCGACTCTAGCAAATCCTCCAATTTGATTTTTAAACTTCATAATTGCTTTGACCTTTTAAATTTTTATAATTTTAAGTTCTGCTTATTATATAATCAGAAACATGGATGTCACAACACATTAGAACTATATATTTAAGAATACTGAAAGAAAAAAGTGGCAAAAAAGAATTCTATATCTGGAGCCAGTCACAGAGGTGCACACCTGAAATCCTAGCACTCTGGAAGTTTGAGGCAGGAGTATCACAACTTCAAGCCCAACCTGGACAACTTAATGACTCAGCAAGACCCTGTCTCAAAATAAAACATCTCTTAAAAGGGCTGGGAAAGTAGCTCAGTGTGAAGGCCCTCGTTCAATCCCCAGTACCACACCAAAGAAGTCTATACCCAGAGAAACACACCATTGAAAAATGAAGAAAAATTCAGATATTCAGATAAGCAAAAGCTGAAAAAACTATCACTGTTGTATAGCTCTTCTATAAGAAACACTATAGGAAACCTTTCAGACGAAAGTGAAAGTTAGCATATGGTTTTAAGAATGTAACTTAAAACCATAAGAAAAATTGATACCATTAAAGGTAACAATATGTAAAATCCAGCATTATTTACTATATTTTTTTGTTTATAGCTCATCCATGTTTTCCAATGTGATTTAAATGACAAATACATAAAACAATAATTTAAAACCTATGCTAAATTACACACAATATATACACATGTAACCTGTGCCAATAACAATATAAAGGAGTAAGACAAGAACTGTACAACAGCAGAGTTGTATACTATTGAAGCTAAGTTGATATTAACTCAAACTAGATAGTTATAAAGTCTCAATAAATTTAAAGATTAAATTGTTCAAAGTCTAATCTCAAGACACAATGAATGAAAGTGGAAATTAACAGAAAGAAAGATGGAAAATTCAGAAATATATGAAAACTAAACTGTGCACTCTACAAGAGCCAATAAGTCAAAGGAGAAATCACAGAGGGAATTTAAAAATGTTTCACAATGCATAAAAATGAAAATACAACATATGAGAACACTAGAATGCAGTAACAGCAGTGTTCAGATAGAAATTTGTAATTATAAACTGCTACATTAAAATAGAGTGTTTCAAACCAATGTCCTAATATTATACACTAAAGAACTAGAAAGCAAAAATAATAAAAACCTAAAGCTAGCAGAAGGAAGAAATAATTATTACAGAAGAGATAAATGAGAGAAGAAAAGGATTCAATAAAACCAGAACTACTGCCCAATAACCTTTATGAATATAGATGAAAAATCATCAACAAAGGGCCGCTGAGATGGCTCAGCGGCTTAAGCGCCTGCCCGGCAAGCGCGAGGGCCCGAGTTCGACTCCCGGAACCCACATACAAAAAAGGGGCCGGTGATATCGCTCAGTGGCACGAGCGCCTGCTGGCGTGCGAGGTCCTGAGGTCGACCCCCCGGTACCCACAAAAAAAAATCATCAACAAAGTATTTGTAAAGCAAATAAAGTATCATATTGAAATTATTATATACCATATCCAAGAAGGATTTATCCCAGGAATGCTAGGGTAGTTTAACATATAAAACTCAATAAATTTAATGTAAGAAATTAATGGAAGGATAATAAAACATATGTTCATCTCAAATCATTCGACAAAATTCAGCATCTTCCACGATAAACACATTTTCAACAATTATAAAGAGAAGGAAATATCCTTACCAAGAAAAGAGCCATTCATAAAATCTCCACTGCTAATATCACATTTAATGGTGAAATGCTGAAAGCTTTTTCCCTAAGACAAGCAACAAGACCAGGATGCCTATATTCAGCACTTGTATCTATTATTTTACTAAAAGCCAGAGAAATTAGGCAATAAAAGAAATAGCATGCATCTAGTTTGTAAAGGAACATATAAATGTGTTCACAGATGACATGATCCTTACATATATAAACCTGAAGTATACATAACCCCTAAAAACCTATTAGAACTAATTTTAAAAATCAGCAAATTTGTTTGAATATGATATCAACACACACAAATCAGTTGCATTTCTATACACTAGCAATGAAATCTGAATAGGAAATTAGAAAACATATATGATATATAACAATTACATGTACAATAGCATCACAAACAATACATTCCTAGGGACCAGTTTAACCCAGGAAACACACGATTTACACGCTGAAACTTCAAAAGGTATCTTAGGAAAATTAAAGAAGACTTAAATAAAAGTAAAAATATCCTCTGTAATGGGTTGGAAAATTTAATATTGTTAAGATGGTGATACTCTCCACAGTGGTCTACACATTTAATGCAATTGCTACCTACATCCCAATGGCTTTTTGTAGTAAAATTCCCGTGGAATGTCATGCATCCCAGAGTAGTAAGCACTCATAAAAAACAACCAAAACATACCAAAACAAAACGTAAAGTAAAACTCATGCTTTCCAATTTTAAAACTCGTTACAAAGCTTCCATAATCAAAAGTATGTTAATGGCATAAAAATAGATATGTAGTTAAATGGATGAGAATTCAGATAATAAGCCCATTCATTTGTGGCCTGGTGATTTTTCATCAGGTTGTAAAAATCATTTAATAAAGAAATAAAACTCTCTCAAATAATATTTAGACAAGTGGACATCTACATGAAAAGGAACAAAGTTAGATCTTCACATAATCTGCAGAATTAAACTTAAATGAATCAGACATAGATATGAGAACTAAATATATAAACCTTATAAAAGAAAACATATGAGTAAATTTTTATGACTGAATGTGGCAATATCTTGTTATATATGACAAAAAAGCATTAGGAACAAAAGAAAAAGTAGATTAATTCTTTTTACTTTTCTTCTTGGTACCAGGAATCAAACTCAGGACCTCGTGCTTGCCAGGCAGGCGCTGTGCCTCTGCGCTACATCCCCGGCCCAAAACAGATGAATTGAACATCAAAATTGAAACATTCCTGCTTCAATGGACTCTAGCAGGAGTTACAAGGTACCACATTAACTAAGAAAAATATTTCTGAGTCACATATCTGATAAGATACTAGAATCAGGAATATATTAAAGTCTTTTACAACTCAACACTACAGAGAACAACTCATTAAATGTGGGCAAAAGACTTGAATAGACATTTACCCAAAGAAGATACACAAATTGTCAATGAATAAAAAAAAAGATAATCACTATCACTAACTGCTAAAGAAATGCAAATCAAAAGCAAAATGAGATATCACTTCATACCCACTAGAACAAATGTAATTTAAAAATGAAAATCCCAAGTGTTGGTGTGGATGTGGAGAAACTGGTATCCTCAAACATTACTTGTATGGATGTACAATGATGCAGCTGCTATTAAATAAAGTCTGATGATTGTCTAAAAGTTAAACATGATATATGACCCAGAAATACCACTCCTTGTTATAATGTAATAAAAAATTAGGGCCGGTGAGATGGCTCAGCGGCGTAAGCGCCTGCCTTGCAAGTGCGAGGGCCCGAGTTCAACTCCCAGATCCCACATACGAAAAAGGGGCCGGTGATATCACTCAGCGGCTCGGGTGCCTGTTGGCGCGCGAGGTCCTGAGGTCGACCCCCTGGTACCCACAAAAATAAATAAATAAATAAATATAAATAAAAAATTAAAACAAGTCAAAAATGGAAACAACCCAGATGAACAAAAACTGATAGCTAAATAAGCAAAATGAGGTATGCCTATACTATAGAATTATTCAATTATAAAATTAAGTACTGATCCATGCAACAACATAGATTAAGTGTTGCAATTACTATGCTGGGTGAAATAAGCTACTCATAAAATACCACATGTTGCATGATTCTGTAAATATGACCATTAGTTGTTGCCTGAGACTGGTGGGAGAGAGAAAGGTCCTTTAATTTTAGAGGTAAGAGCCATTTAGTGAATAAGTACCCTCATAAAGAAAATACTCCAAAATATTCATCAGATTCCTCACTTTGTTAGATATACATAGTCAGAGGTGTGCCTGTGGTTGTCTTAGTCACTTTCCCACTGCTAGGACAAAATACCTAGTACCTACAATTTAAAGTAGAAGAGGTTTAATTTGGTTCACAGTTTCAGAAGGATAAGTACATGGTGAGATGGCTCCAAGGCAGAAGTGGCGTGGTAGAAGGGCCTGCTGGCAGAAAGCTGCTCCACCCATGGCAGGCAGGCAGGCAGGCATGTGGATATGCAGGATGGAGAGAGAGGGGGAGAGAGATTGAGAGAGAAGGAGCCAGGGACAAGGATACACCCTCCCAGGTTATGTCCCCTCTTCAACCAATCCCCACTCCTAGCAGCACATTCAACTATGAAGTTATCAGTGGATTAATCTACTAACAAGTTTAGTGTTCCCATGATCCAATTACCTTCTGAAAACCCCACCTGTCAACAAATGAGACTTTTGGGTGACATTTTAGATCTCAATCATAACAGCAGCGAAGACCCAGAGGTGTGTATGCAGTGAAGATAAAGACTGACATGGTTGCCCACCTGGAGGGTCACCATTCGAAAAGTGGAGTTTGCCACAAGAGGCTGCTATTCTAGTTTGAGAATGACAGTACTCTCAGAAACATCCCAAAAGAAGTTGATTCACCAAGTAGAAGTGCAAAGGCAACTTGAGTTAATATTAGAGGGGCTTGATGTCATAATTAAAGTGCATATATTTTGTTGCAGATATAATTAAGACTGAAGGCCTTGAATGCTTACTAGGGAACACAGCATTGATGTGTGAATATTCACTCCTTTCCCTAGGCATATTTTGCTTTGCTAGCTCAGCTTCGCTCTTTTTCCACCTCTCTAATAGCCAACATTTGCCAAACTGGACCATGAGATTTTATGGAAGCAGGGTCAGTACATAGAGAAAACTAGAAACAATTCCAGACAAACTAACTTAACATATAATATCATGAGAACCTGAAAAGGTAAATAATGAACAGTAGAGCTGGCTGTTTATCAGAAATAGGGATTGTGGTTTGGTTAATAAAAAGTATGAAGAAGTTTCTAAGATTCAGAGAATTTGGGTGGAGACCAAAGACAGTTTGAGAAACGTTATTATAGTGCATGCAGTAAACACTTTACATTTTTCAAGGCAATGAAAATAAATGTAGAGTTCTTTAAAAGTTTCCCTTAGTAACTATAGTGTTTCTGTAATGTAACCCCCTTCAGAGACTTGGCCACACAGCCCCTAGCTTATATTAACAAATTTATCTTTATTTTTCTCTAAGTGATAGCATTTCAGGAGTTTATTTTTCTTCCTATATTTCTCATTTTTAAAATAGTTCACAGTAAATACTTTATACATTATTTTTAAAGTTTTACTTTTTATGCCAACATTATTTTCACTAGTTGTAATAGTAAACAAAATATATAACAGTATGGGAGCAGGGTGGTGGATAACAAAACTGCAAGTTAGAAAAGTACAGGAAGTTGCTATTATCATTGCATACTAACCCAATGTGTGCATTGTGTCTTTAAGTACACGAATGTGTATTTACGTACATATATTTCTGACAGCAAAGTACTTCATATTTCTTGAAGAAAACATTGATTTTAAAAAGTAGCATAGAAGTAATTGGAAAAAAAATCACATTTTACCTTGCTCCATTCCAACTTGGCTTATGCTTCTAATTTCTATGGGGCATGTTCAAAATATATAGTGAATGTTTAAATTTTAAAAATCTATTACAGTCAAAGACACATTGCCATTATGCCCCCTTAAAATACTTCCTATCACTTGGAACACACGTAGCCCAACATTCTTGCCACTTTCTGAAGCAGTTCTGGAAGACTTCTTGTAGGAGGTGTGATTAAAAAAAAAAAAAAAAAGACAGGACGTATGCTGCTGCTCAGAGCCATCCAATGGAAATGCAGGCTTCTAAAAACATCACAGTGTGTTTTTATCCACCTTATTCACCAGATCTGCAGCCATCTGACTCCTGGCTCGTCCCTAAGGTCAAAATGACCAGGAAGGGTAAACATTTTGAATCGATTCAAAACATGAAGTTAGCCATAACAACCCAACTAAAGATACACAAAAGAGGATTTCCAGAACTGCTTCATAAAGTAGTAAGAATGATGGGATAAGGGCATTGGAAGCAAGGGAGAGTATTCTGAGACGAATTAATGGTAATGTGTCTTTTACTGTCGTACACATTTTTAAATTTAAACACTTGCCATAGATTTTGATCACACCTTGTACACTGAAAAGGCTTGTATCAAAGTTACAAATTATTTCTAGGTTGCTAAATCTACGATTTCTTAAACATGTTTTACTTTTACAAAAGCACTCACCTGTATCCTACCAAATTAAATAGTACTTCCTGGAAAATTGTGAGAATTTCTTTATTTATGTACCCACAAATAAAATGTTTTCTTCTGAAATCATAAGTGATTGACAATTTTTCTGCCTATACAAGTAGGTAAACTGTACATGGATAAATCCAGTAATCCCCTTCAAAATACTCCCCTTCACTTCAAACACACTTATCCCAACATTCTTGCCACTTTCTGAAGCAGTTCTGGAAGTCCTCTTTCCTGATTTGTGCTATTATGGCTGCCTCAATGTCCTGAATGAATTTAAAATGTCTACAATTCATGGTTGTTTTGACTTTGGGGAAGAGCCGGAAGTCTCATGGTGCTAGATCCACTGAGGAAGGTGGATGAGGACACACCTATGTTTTTATTTGACAGAAATTGCCATCGACTTTTGATCAACTAGTGGTGATTCAAAACTATGGCGAGGGCCGGTGAGATGGCTCAGCGGCGTAAGCTCCTGCCTTGCAAGCACGAGGGCCCGAGTTTGACTCCCGGAACCCACGTACGAAAAAGGAGCCGGTGATATCGCTCAGTGGCACAGGCGCCTGCTGGCGCGTGAGGTCCTGAGGTTGACCCCCCGGTACCCACAAAAAAAAAAAAAAAAACTATGGTGAATGTTTATGTTTTTGCTTTGTTTTTTGAGACAGGGTCTCACTATGTAGGTCTTGAACTCACTATAGGCCCAGGCTGGCCTCTAACTCATGGCAATCCTCCTGTTTCAGCCTCCCAAGTGCTAGGATTACAGGTGTGCACCACCACGTTCAGCCTTGGTGAATGTTTAAATTCGGAAAAAATTACAGTAAAAGACACACTGCTGTTAATCTCTCTCATAGTACTCAAAATGCTCCCTCTCACTTTGAAAATACTTATCCCATCATTCCTGGCAGTGTGTCTTTTACTGTAATGAGTTTATTTTTAATTTAAACATTCACTGTATTTTTATCACATCTGGTGTAATGGTCTTTATTAGTGTACAATTATTATATGCTGCATCCTAAGATTTTTCCATCCAAATATTGTAACCATCCATTTTCATAAAATGGCTGCAAAAATCACTATCTTTTTGAAATTAGGCTAAACATTTTGTTTGGATATAGTATTTTAGGTAATTTTTTTAATAACTTCACTACTTTTGTTTTAAAGGTAATAAAAATAGCAGAACAACCAAATTGCTTTGTCAGTTGCATTATTTTTACTATGAACCCTGATAAGATTTTTCACACTTATAATGTTATCAGTAATAAATTAACCATGTAAATTTGTTTTCCGTGGATCATTTTTACTTTCCTTTGATGTATGAAGACTCTGATATGAGCTACAGGTCAGAGTTTGTCTTCAACAAAGGACAATCTCCAAGCTTATAAAAAGAAAAGACTGGACTGGATACTTCAAACTATTGATTTTGGGAGTGGGGGTATTGTCAGATTTCACATATTAACTTTCAGGCTGCACCAGGAAACTGGCTTAGAATATTCAGCATTCTATTTTCACTGAAAGACATGGTTTCATGATACCCCAACGTCCTGAAGTATGAAAATCATGTACGACTGAATAAACTTAGGAGGATACTATTTGCAGAAATTTGTTTGAAAGATTGTTGGTATCATTTCAATGTTTTATATTCTGAATATAAGGTAGATCTTTTTTCCTTCTTATTAACCTATTTCTAACTCAAAGTAATTTAAAAAATTCTGCCCATGGAATGTGAAAGATATTTAAATGATATCTGATTCTCACTCTTCTTCAGAACCCAGAAGCTTATGAAATTGCTTTCATTTTCTTTGTAATTTTGGTATATGTATAGGTTCACTAAGAGGATGCCTTCTTTTGTATCAAGATGTACAAATAAATTTAACTTAATCAAGTGTACAACCAAAACTTTACCTGAAGTGTCCTTTAGGAGAACCATACTCTTGGTCCAGTAAGCCAAATCAACTTTAATAAACATGTTGAAGCCAATGCTTGCAAACTCCTTCCGGTAATGCTGGTCTGCTACCTGGTTTCGGGGTGCCATAATCACAGGTTTTAATCAAAGAGTCTGTCTGTTAAGTGTGGAATATTAGGACATGTTGGGGACCTTGAGAAAAGAGAAAGTTGTCCATATTTACAGAATGTACAGATACTATCTAGTGAAGGGGGGTTCTTAGGTTTTATTCCCTGAACTTGTGATAGCAAAATGTAAAAAGTTAGAAACCTCAGCGTCTTTTCAAGGCCCTATCTGAAATTAATTATAAAAAAGTCCAGACAAGGGCCGGTGAGATGGCTCAGCGGCGTAAGCGCCTGCCTTGCAAGCGCGAAGGCCCGAGTTCGACTCCCGGATCCCACATACGAAAAAGGGGCCGGTGATATCGCTCAGCGGCACGGGTGCCTGTTGGCGCGCGAGGTCCTGAGGTCGTCCCCCCGGTACCCACAAAAAAAAAAAAATAAAAATAAAAAAAGTCCAGACAAAATAATTAATTTTATGAATTTTTCAATATGGGATGGCTGTAGATTTTCAAAGCAAACTGAAGGAAACCTACAGGATAAGTTAACACTAATTCAATACTTATGTAAGTAATCAAGACAAAGCTACTGAAACCAGCCTTATTTTGTGACTAAGAATAATTATTAATATCAAAAGATGGCACTGTTAAGAAAGACAGGAAAATCTTGGAAATGGAACCAAATATTGTACTGGGTGTCTACAATGCAAATCTAGATATTATTTAAGTCTAAGTTTTCTAATTCTAAGGTTTGACCTGTCAGTGCCTTTAAGCAGTTCATAATTCTGTAACTTGTAGAATACTGGTAGCCATGCAAGTGTCCCTTCTCCATAGATATACAAATGAGTTCTGTCAAGTAGAAAAAAATTGATTTCCCTTTGTGAGGACAAAAATGAATTTAGGTCTATTCAGAAGATACTTTCAATGTTCCTTACTGACCTACATAGGCATGCTATTTTGAATTCTGTTTGGAACTGACTATAATATCGTACCGGCTCCCATCACTGATCAATGACTTAAATCAATCACGGAAATGCATTCATTTTATATTTGTATGAGTGTGATCATTTTCTACAATAACAACAAAAATCTATGACTCAATCATCTTTTTCACTCCCTTAAATCTATCCCAAAATCTAGGAGCTGAGTATTCATTCATTACTCACACTTTTGAACACTGCAAGAATAATTTCCATGTTTTGTTTGGCATTTTTTATTATTGAAAGTATAAAGTGTTCATATTTTTACATGATATATAACAGTAGAACATTTTATAGGATTACAAAACATTCCTTAAAACTTCATTTTAAAAACGGACATGGTGGTGCACACCTGTAATCCCATCACTTGGTTCTGAGGCAGGAGGATCCCTGTGAGTTCGAGGCCAGCCTGAGCTACATAGCATGATGATGTCGCTAAATAAATAAATAAATCTCCCTTTCCAGTTCCCAGGAAAGAAGACAAATCAAAGTTTCACAGTTATATTGTCAGAATCACAGACCGTGAGGAGCTACACAGATTTCCTATACTGTTTCTCAAAGGAACCACTATAGTCATTTTGAGAGAGACAAGCTTTTCATTTCCTTCACTCCCCTACATATTTGAGGCTTATAGTTTCTATGATCCTAGCACTAATTCCACTTTATTATCTACACTCATTTGAAAAACCAAAAACAAACTTCCACACAGTTCCGAAATTCCTTGAAGGAGGAAAATATTGCTCCCAGCTTAGAACCAACAACTTTGCTTTCTTTGTTTTCTTTCAAGAAGACAACTAAACAGATATTTCAGTGCAACTACTTTGTGTCCAGTAATTTTTAATGATCTCACGAAAGCCATGAAGACCTAACATTATTTTTCAGGAAGTTTTCTACTTTCAAAAATAAACATACCTTTAATAGTAAGGAAGGAAAAAGGAGAGAAAACGGTTAAAATGGAAGCAAAGCTTTGTAAATAGGGAGGGGAAGATGAGTTGAAGGGAGAAGAGGGGATTGGGAAAAAAAGAGGAATCAAAGTATATCGTGTATGGGTACAAATTCCCTATGATGAATATGATCATTAAGTATATCTAAAATGTACCAATAAACTTAATTAAAAAAACATTTAAAAATTGGAAATGTTAACTTCGCATTAAAATGATCAGGTTTTGCCAGGTGTGAATTACACCTGTATTTCCAGCACTCAAGAGGCTGAGGTAGGAGGATGGCCATGAGTTCGAGACTAATATGGGCTACACAGTGAGTTCAAGGTCAGGCTGAACTACATAGTGAGAGCTTGTCTCAAAAAGCAAAAAACAAAAAAAATTAGGTCTTGAAAGAATGAGTGAACCAATCAGTAATGTGTGCCCATAAAAAGGTCATGTGACCTTTGGAATTGTATGTAATCACCTGGAGACATCCTCATCTGAAAATACAGGTAGAACCTTTGTTTCTTTCGATAAACATTAAGCAGAGACTAACATCTTGCCTCAATATCCATCTCTTCGAAGAAGAATGCTTAGAGGTAGCACTATTTTGTCTCATCAATTAACTTCTATTGTCTTATTCAGGAACACTGAATCAAATAATGTAAGAAAGCTTCAAAAGTCAGGAAGGAGGGGCCAGTGAGATAGTTCAGCGGCATAAGCGCCTGCCTGGTAGGTGCGAGGTCCTGAGTTAGACTCCCGGAACCCACATAAGAAAAAAGGGCCGGTGATATCGCTCAGCGGCACGGGTGCCTGCTGGCGTGCAAGGTCCTGAAGTCAACTCCTGGTACCCACACACACAAAAAAAAAAAGTCAGGAAGGAGTTATACTACTGAGTCATTAAGTTGCTGTCTGTGACAATCCTGATGGTGATTTAAGATTAGGGAAGAGAAGTTTACAGAAGACTCTTTTTACTTCTATTGCTTGTTTATTTGGGGATATTTGGGGTGCAGATGGCGATCGTGACAGGCTGGCTAATGTGTAGTCTGTCTTCTTCGCAAATGCCATTTTAGTCAAATCTTCTATTCTGTGTCTCCTACCTTCCAGATTGTCTTTGCTAACCCTCTCTTATATAGAAAATCCAAACTTTCCCTCTGCTTATTGTGAAGATCCAAAGAGATGATGAATTTTAATGTACTTTGCAAATGAGTGTACGATATTGATATGAGGTCAGAGGAAATTACACTTAGGAGCCATTGCAAAGCCCTTTCAGTTCTTTGATTATGTGATCCTATGTGAAGACTAATGAATAGTTTGATCCAACATATTACAGGGAATACTCATTCAGTTGGATCTTGCTGGATTTCTGTGTTGGGAGGTAGTTCTATGATCAGATGAGCACAAAGGCTGCTCAGTTAAGCTAAACAGTTCACTTGAACCACTGAGAGTCTGTAATGTGCCTGGAAATTCTCCATGGGAAGAACGGGCAGCAGTGTTTCCCATGGGGATTTGGCCCCTGAACCCTTTGCTATGGACCATGAAATATATTTTTATAACAGTTTGACTTACTCTGAAAAAAATGAGCCTTTATCAAGCTGTTATTATTCTAACAGCTCTCTCAATGTGCTTTCTAAATGTCTCTTTTATATCTACTATGAAGTAAGTTGTAAGGTATATGAAGCAAGAAATCCAAATAACTACCACATTTTGAGTGTAGGATTTTGTGATTTTGATTGGATGACCTCTTAGGAGAGTTATGATTTTTCTCAAAAAGTATTCTAGTACTACTCTGATTCCCAGGGAGCTTGCTAAAATAATCTGGGGCCACAAATGGCCAATGAATATGCATTTTCACCAAACTCCACAAGAAATTCTTATGGAAACAAAATTTTGAGAGCCAGTATCTTACACATCACAAAGAGCTATAAAATTACTATAGTTTCTGTTGTATTTCATAAAGCTTTAAGAACTTCAGTAAATTTTGGTCAGAAATTTCTATCTATGGCACTACCAATAGTACATCATGTGGGGAATTTTCCATTTGTAACTATATTCTCTCTAAAAAAGATGCAGAATAACTAACCATCTAACTCATAACTGTAGCCATATCTATGTTCTTACTGACCACTATACTCACTTTACTCATTTTGTAGGTGTGGGTACAACTAGCTTATAGGCAAAATAGCATTGAACTGTGGTGTCCAAAAATACCTGTACCATCATGAGGCAATGATTTAGGTGAAGATACTATTCATATTTAGACTAACTTTTAAATATACTGAATTACCTTCTTCAACTCTTAAAGAGGAAAAATTTAGTGATTCTTTGACTCTCTGGTTAAGGCAGGATATGTTGTTGAGAATATGGTCCACTTCTGGACATTGGTACCACGGAGAATAATCTACATTTAGTTAGTCAAGCTATGATGAGTCTAGAGCTAGATATTCTGAACCCCAGAAAAAAACTGAGAAACTCTTTGAGAAGAAGCATTTTATTTTTGCAGCAAATTACATATTTGAAAGAGAAGTATGAAAATATTCTTCATTGCACAATTATGCACAAAAGGAAAGATGCCGATCTTTCAAACACAAATTCCCCTACTAGAAACCATATTTCAATGACCCTGAGGTAAAGTACCTTGTCTCCTGTGATATTGTAATACAAATTCCATAATCCTGCGCAAAAGATAATTCAAACAATTCCAGTGGGTTAATCTGTAAACTGTTCTTGTTTGTTAGATTATATGATGTGACAGATTTTATAAAGCTTAACGGGATGTAAACACTATTATGTCACCCATTTGCAGAAGAGAGACAACTCCATTTATGTTATATCTATTTGGTAATAACAAGATGTAATTGAAATAGAGCAAACACAATTATCTTCTTCCAGTCAGTCAATGAAATAAAGAACATGAAGTAAAATACTACAAAGGACAAAGAAGAGATAAGAAGTAGCATCTTCTGCCTGGTCTTCAGCCATCATGTATAGCTCTTTTAACCAGTATCTGCTAAGTACCTGTTACATGTCAAAGCGGTGTGTGGGGGTGGGGTGGGGGTGGCGAATGTACAAATAAAAACCAGGCAAACTGTCTGCCTTCCATGAGTTCACTATCCGGTATAAGAGGCAGAAAAAGAGAGGGGAAAAAAAAAAACCACAGCACTGTAATAAAGGCTAGAAAAGCAGGGGATAATAATTGGGCATCTAAAATGAGTAAGATGTTACTGAAGAAAATAAACAGTCATACTGTGCAAAAATAATAATTTAAAAAGCAAATGAACATCCATTTTTCTCTAGTCTGTGCCTCCCTCCTGAATTTTATATTCACGGTTGTTTACTTGACATCTCCAATTGAGTGTCTACTGAGTATCTTCTGGTTTCTTCCCCTACTAAAATTGCCCATTCCCAAACGTCTTGCACTCACTCTTAGCTCTCACTTCTCATCTAGTCCATCAGGAAATCTTTCAAGTGCTATTTCGTGAACATTTGGCCACATCTCACTATCCCTGCTGTGCTGACTTTGGCCCAATTTGAACTTCTCTTCTTCATCCTTATTGATACTACCTTGAGCTAAATCATAATCATCTGTCCTCTGTATTACTCCCTAGATTGCCATATCCTTATTGACCTCTCTGATAACAAATTTATCTTCTATAGTCTAATCTCCAATGTCTACCATCCTGTTAAAATGTAAATATCCTTTCACTTTTCGGCTCAGCCTTCCTAATTCCTTGTTATGTAAACCAGTAAAAGTCAAATGTATTATAATTTACAAGTCCCTAAATGATATAATCTCCCTTTCTTAACACATTCCTAATGCTCTTCCCCAAGTTAACTCTGTTCTACCACAGGGGCTTCTCACTCTTTCAAGAACACCCACCTTAGGAATTACTCATACTATGTTCCTTCAGCTTGCAACATTTCCCTAAATGTCTTCGTGGATCACTTCCTCACATCTGTTGTGTCACTGTTCAAAGGTCATGAGTTCAGAGTCTTCCCCTACCCATCTGTATGAAGCAGGGCCCCTAACTTTATTTTATACCATACTTAGTCTATCGGATTTTCTTTAGTATTTATCATTTATCTGTACTTTATCTATTACTTTTATTAGCTGTCTCCTACTCAAGAATATAAAATAAAGGTACGGTAGATAATGTTTCTCTTTTAATTTTTAAATATAGAAAAGAAAAATCTAGAATGAATACATCTTAAATGAAAAAAATATATCTAGAAAATAATAAAATTTGATACTTCCTTCACATGATATACATGTAGGTTTCAGATATAGAGTAAAGTTTTATTAGTAAAAAATAGAAAATTATGTTCATGACACTGAGATAATAAAATATTTCTTAAAAGACATGCATGTGATACAGAACTAGAGAAAACATTCTTAAAAATCATTTGGAACCAGAAGAGACCTAGAATAGCAAAAGCAATTCTGGGCAACAAAAGCAAGTCAGGGGGCGTCATAATTCCTGACTTAAAACTATACTACAAAGCTACTGTGATAAAATCATCATGGTACCGGAAAAAAAAAAAAAAACTGAGTCAGTCAGTCGAACAGAATAGAAGATGCAGATACATCCCCAAACACACTCAGCCACCTTATCTTTGACAAAGGGGCCAAACATGTTCACTGGAAGAACGATAGTCTCTTTAATAAATGGTGCTGGAAAAACTGGCTTTCCACATGCCGAAGACTAAAACTAGACACATGTCTATCACCACACAGTAAACCAAAGTCAAAATAGATCAAAGATCTAAATATTAAAACAGAAACACTGAATCTACCGGAAGAGAAATTAGGTAGAAATCTTGAAGACGTAGGTGTAGGCAGAGACTTCATGAACGAAACCCAAACAGCACAGGAAATACTACAAAGAATCAACAAATGGGATCTCATCTTATTAAAAAGCTTTTGCACAACAAAAGAAATCACCAACAGAGTAAAAGACAACCCACAGAGTGTGAAAAAAATTAGAGTCAGTTGTCCCCCAGACAAAGGACTTATATCTAGAATGTACAAAGAATTGAAAAAACTCAGACCCTCCAAATTCAAAGACCCAATCCAAAAATGGACATCTGAGATTAATGTGCATTTTTCAGATGAAGAAATACAAACAGCAAATAAATATATGAAAAAATGTTCAATATCATTGGTCATTCAAGAGACTGACCAATTAAAACAGCACTGAGATTCTATCTCACTCCAGAAAGAATGGCTGTCATCAAGAAATCAACCAATAACAAAAGCTGGAGGAGCTGTGGGGAAAAAGAAACCCTTCTCCACTGTAGGTGAGAGTGTAGACTGGTGCAACTACTGTGGAAATGAGTGTGGAGGTTCCTCAAAAATCTAGGATTAGAGGTCCCATTTGATCCAACTATTCCCCTTCTGGGTATTTTCCCAGAAGAATTAAAAACATCATACCACAGCAATATATGTGCACCCATGTTTATAGCAGCACAATTTGGAATAGCTAAATCTTGGAAACAACACAAATGCCCATCTACCAAGGAATGGATAAAAAAGATGTGGTATTTTTATACAATGGAGTACTACTTAGCCATAAAGAAGGATAAACTTGACACTTTTATAGGTAAATGGATGCAACTCGAGACCATACTCATAAGTGAAATAAATCAGTCTCACATGTGTAAACATCGTATTGTCTCCCTAGTGTGAGAAGCTGAAAGAGTAAATAAGATCCAAAATGTGCAACAGATATTGTGAAATGGGAAGAAACTGTTCAAAAAGAAAGAGAAACTAGGATGGGAGAAGGAGAAAGGAAGGAAGGAAAAGGAAAAAATATGTATACACAAGATATTTAAAATAGTTATGCTACTAATTTCTCTTAGTTCATTGAAAAGAAAGGTTTGTGCTAATATTGTTTGGACAATTTTTCATGCCTACATCTTGGACTGTGAGTAACTACTTTGAAGATAACAATACAAAATGCATTAACTATTGTTACTCTCCTATTATCTTGTTTTGAAATGTTGTTTTTCCTCTTTAAAATAAAATATACATGCGAGTGAAAAAAATAAAAATTACAACATTGATAGAATTATTACAATTAAGTAATTTCCAGCATAAAAAAGACGTAACAACCCAAAAGAAAATAGTAGATGTGGGTTAGGAGCATATATTTATGATCTATAAAATACATAAAAGTTTTCATATCCCTGATATAATAGTATTAAAGGCCAATTTAAAAAAATGAACAAGGTGGTAGAAAAATGGGTAATGACAATGCAGATATTGTTCATAAAAAGAAAATACATATGACCAATTTAAACCCCAAAGTTTCAGGGTCATTTTGTTGTGTTCTTGATTTTTCCATTTTCTGCGCCTAATGTATATTAAGATCTATAGCATTCTGACATAGCTTCTTTGTTTAAATGCATTTAATGAAAGAATCAGTAAATAAAATGGTGAAAAGGTGATCAACAGGGAAAAGGTAACAGGGAAAATACAAATTAAGCAGCACTGAGATACAGTTTCATATCCATTTTACTGTATTCACAAAATCTAGTGAAATGACATCAAGTGCCAGATAGTCGATGGATAAACAATAACTCAAGTATTATCGTATAAGGGTAAAAACTATTTGCCCCAACGAAACTACTTCTAGGTTTTAGTCTCAGAGAAATCCATAACTATATCCCCAAGGAGATATAAACAAGGGAATTGATTAAAATATGGTTTGTAATAAGAAAACACTAGACATACCTAATGGCTCCTGAGAAGCATTATTGATCAAAAGAATGTCTAATCCATTTATTAATTAAAAATTGTGAACTTGGACTGGAGACGTAGTTCAGTCATAGATCACTTTCAAGATCAAGGCAGTGGGTTCAATCCCAAGAATTGCTAAATATTTGTGGAAAAAAGGTACAAAGCAATATTCTGTGATGAGAGAAATATTTTTACATTATGATTTTTGTGATTTTAATTGAGTTAATATATTTGTCAAAACTTATAAAACTGCATGTTCAATATCTGTGCATTTTACTATAGGTAAATAATACCTCAGCAAAAACAAAACACTAAAAATAAAAGAAAGATGTTTCTGGAAAAGCTGAGAACATTTGTAGCAAGCAGATGTGCAGTACCTTGGATACTAATGCAAGTTCTTTAGTCAGGAGGAAAAAGATACCAGGTGAAGTACAAAAATAAAGGAAAATAAATAAGAAGAGTAGAAAGGGTGATGTATGGGTAATTATAAAGACTATACGCTGTTCAAAGCAACAAGAATAGTAATGTCTTAAAAGATTTGTGCTGAATGTAGAAGCAAATTATAGTATAAAAGTGGAAAAATGAACAGGAGGGAGTAAATTAAGATAAGCTCTTTTAAATTCCTTTTAATGTTTAAGATGTACAAATATCATCTAATTTAGACTGTAAGAAGTCACAAATACACACAAATATTTAACTACTAAAGAAATCATAAAAATAACATAAGATCATGAAGATGTAAAGTAAACAGAGAATAGAAAAAAATCATACATTAGTCCAAAAGCTAGCAGGAAAAGAAGAATCAATTGGCAAATATAAGGTGAGAAAAGTAAAGAAAGTAAGTGATCAGGCTTAAACTTAAGTATCCTAGAATTCCATTAAAGAAAAATATGATAAAGGCAACAACTAATAAAAGACTTTAAGTCTCCTTAAAACAAGAAAAATCAGCTGTTTTTTGAACACAAGACACTTTAAATAAGACGATGCATGCAGATAGAAATATGCTGAAGATATACTATGCATATATCACAAGAAAACTCATGAAGCTATATTAATATCAGACAAAGTAGATATTAGGGCAAGAAATAAAGGGTCAATTTAACAGGAAGCTGTGACAATTCCCAATCTGTACGTAGCTAGTAGCATGGTTTCAAAAAGTTAAAACAAAGCCAACATTAACAAAAATATAAAAAGCAATAAATAAACCCAGAATAATTGCTACACCTTTTAACATCTCTCATTCAATAATTGGTAAAATATAAAAACACAGAATAAAGTTAAGAAATATTACATATAAGATTTAAGTGACACAATCAGTCTAGTATAATAGATAGATGATAGTGCTATAGATGAGAAAGGGTGCTGGTACCCAGCAATTGAAGAGTTCAGATTTTCATGTACTAATGCAAGATTTATCGTATATGAGGAGATAAAGTATAATATTACATCACACTGCGATAAAATATAAATAATTAATAGAAAATTGTCTTTCAAGATCACAAATGTTTGAAAATTAAGCAGCAACCTTCTGAATAATCAAAAGTAAAAAAATCCCAATGGTAACTGGAGTTTTAAAAATCTGAATGAAAAGAAAAATAAGGCATATTAAAATGTATAGATCATTTCAATTGGTATAAAAATTTTGACAAAATTCTATAGAATTTCATTATAAAACATCCAACAATCTAGGAATAAAAGGAAATTACATCAAGATGATACAGGTCATATGTCAAAATTCCACAGCTAATGGCTTACTAAATGGTAAAATCATGAACAAAGCAAGGATGCCTTCTGTTACCATTCTGTTAACATGGTATTAGAAGGTGCATGCAGGGCTGGTGATACAGCTCAGTGGCACAGTGCCTGCCTGGCAAGCACAAGGTCCTGAGTTCGATTCCTGGTACCAAAAAAAAAAAAAAGTTTGATGCAGAAAAACTAAAAAAGCAAATGAAAGGAAAGCCATTCAAATCAGAAAAGAGGCAAAATTATCTCTATTTGCAGATATCAAAATGTTATACGTAGAAAATGCTAGTAACGCCACACACAAAAATTCTGTTAGAACTAAGAAAAATATGCAGCAAAGCTGTAAGACACATAACCAGCACCACAAAATCAGTGTGTTTTTGCACATTATCTAAGTAATGCAAAGAACAGACAAAAACTCCAAAGAAAAAAGAATAAAATACTAAAGAATAAACAACCAAATTGGTAGAGGATGTGTACAATAAAAATTATCAAATGTTTGTTATTTTAAGCTGCTATAATACAATTATCATGAACTAGGTAATTTAAACAACAAATAGCTGTTTCTTGCAATTCTGGAGGTAGGGAAGTTCAAAATGAAGGTGCTGGCAGATTCCATGAGGGCTCTCTTCCTGCTTTGCAAGCAGTCATCCTCTTGCTGCATCCTGCTATGGCAGGCGAGAAAGAGCCAGACCCAGAGAGATCGATCTTGTATATCTCTATGTAAGATCACAAGATTCATTATTGGGGACTGGGCTTATATGGGGTCTCCACTCTTAAAGCCTCTACCTCCAAATTCCATCATACTGGGGATTAGAGTTTTAACTCACGAATTTAACTTACATTCATTCCATAGTGATGTTGCTGAAAGAAACTAGGGATAATGTAGGTAAATGGAAAGACATTCTGATTTTGTGGACTGGAAAATTTAGTATTTTCAATAGGTCAATACTAAAGTGATGTAATGATTGGATATAATAGCCATAAATTCCCAACAATGTTTTTGCAGAAATTAGAAAATCCATCTTAAAATTCATACAGAATACTACACACAAGGAATGTAAATAGTATGTACTGCAAACATGTAACAAAAACCAAAAGGAAAAGTATCAAGAGATGGATTGAGGGGCAAGGGAGGGAAGGGAAAGGGAATGAAAAAAGGAATGAAGATGTGTTATGTGCAGGTCTCAACTCCACACAAAGAATGTAAACATTACGTAGTACAAACATGGACTAATAAAAAAAAATTAAAATGCATACAGAATATCAAGGGACCCACCAAACAAACAAACCTTGAAGAACAACAAAGTTGAAGAATTCACATGTCCTGATTTCTAAACTTATTTTAATGATAAAATAATAAAAATAATGTAATACTAATATAAAGGCTGATGTGTAAGGAATAGACAGCCTAGTAATGAGTGCACACATATATACATATGATCAATTGATTTTCTTTTTTTTTTATTATTATGTGGGTACTGGGAGTCGACCTCAGGACCTCGCGCTTGCCAGCAAGTGCTTGTGCTGCTAAGCGATATCACCAGCCCTTTTGTTTTTCTTTATGTGGGTACCGGGAGTTGAACTCAGGACCTCCCGCTTGCCAGGCAAGCACTTATGCCGCTGAGCTAACCCACCGGCCCCAGATCAATTGATTTTCAACAAGAACGCCTGGACTATTCAACATAGGAAAAGATAGTATTTCTAACAAATGATCCTGGGAACACTGAATATCCACAAACAGAAGGACAAAGTTGGTCCCTTACTTTATCCTACATAAAAAGTTAACTCATAGTAAGTCAAAGACTTAAGCATGACAGCTAAAACTACGAATTTTTAGAAGCAAACATAGGAACAATCTTCATGATATACAATTTGGTAATGAGTTCTTGGTTATGACACCAAAAGCACAGGCAATGAAGACATTTAATGAAAATTAAAAATGTCCATCAAATGACAATGCCAGGCATCGGCAGGCTGAAGCAGGAGGATGGCAACTTAGTGACTTAGTGAGACCCTTTCTCAGAATAAAAATTTTAAAAGGCCAGGGATGTAGCACAATCCAAAGGCCCTTGGTCCAATCCTCAGTAATAGAAAAAAAAGTCATTATCATTAAAGTTAAAAGGAACTCATAGATCGGGGAAAAATTTTAGCAAGTCATAAATTTGATAAGGAATTGATATTCAGATAATAAAAGGAGCTAATACAACTCAATGAAACAATCTGGTCAAAAATTTGTTAAAGGACTTTAATAGACATTTCTCCAAAGTATATATGTAATTGGCCAATAAGCACATGAAAATATGTCAAATATCGCTAACCATAAAGGAAATGCAAAGATACCACTTCACATCCTTTAAGATGGCTACCATTGGGCCGGTGAGATGGCTCAGCGGCTTAAGCGCCTGCCCGGCAAGCGTGAGGGCCCGAGTTCGACTCCCGGATCCCACATACGAAAAAGGGGCCGGTGATATCGCTCAGCGGCACGGGCGCTTCCTGGCGCGCGAGGTCCTGAGGTCGACCCCCCGGTACCCACAAAAAAAAAAAAGAAGAAAAAAAAAAAAAAAAAGATGGCTACCATTAAAATAACAAAGAAACAAACAAAAACTCAAATAAAAAAGCCCAGAACATAGTAAGTTTTAGTGAAGACATGGAAAAATTGAAGTCTGTGCATTGCTGGTTGGAAAATAAAATAATGCAGCCAGTATTGAAAATAGTAAAGTAAGGTAGTTCCTCAATATTTTAAAATAAAATTACCCTGTGATCCAGAAACTCCATTTCTGGATATATATGCAAAGTAATCAAAAACAAGGTTTCAAACAAACATTAATTTTCACTCATAGCAGCATTATTCCAGAAGCATATAGCTAAAAAGTATCTATTTATCTGTGGAGGAATGTGGATGGATGGAAATATCTATATATATAGATATATAGATATGTAGATATATGTGTGTGTGTATATATATATATATATATATATATGCAATGATTATTTAGCCTTAAAAAGGAATGCAATTATAATACATGCTACAACATGGATGAGTCTTGAAGACACTGTGTTAAATAAGACAAGCCAGACACAAAGGGCATATATATTCATGACGTTTATATTAGGTGTTTAGAATAGTCAAATTCATAGAGATAAATGGAGAAGAGTGCTATCAAAAATTGTAGGATAGGAGAATGAGGAATGTTTGTTCAATACGCATTAAGTTTCTGTTTTGGATGATAAAATATTCTGGAGGTGAACAATGCTTGATGGCTGAACAACAAATAGGAATGTATTTAATTCTGCTGAACTAAACACATACAAATTACAAAAAACAGATAAATTCTGTTCATAATTTTACCATAATAAAAACTTTCAGTATATGTAAGTCATGCATTTCTCCTATGGAAACTCCTTAATATCTATATTAGAGCATATGAAGGGTCTTAAACCCAGTGATTGAATATTCCATCTTCAGTAGCCCAGAGAAAAAGAGCATATTTAACATAACAAAAGCAAATGAAAATAGTATACAGCAAATATGAGTGAAAAGGAAAGAAACCGTAACAGAAAACCAAAGACACAAATACGGCTTTCATTTTGAAGGTTTATACATGTCATGTTTCTGGTAACACTGATGAAGAAAGAAAATGCATAATTCCAACATCACAGACAAAAAGGAAACATCATGATGGAACTTCAGAATATTAAAATTGCAGAAAGATGGTGGTTTAATTATATTACATTAAATTTAACAAATTATAGGAAGTGTTTAAATCTTTACAGCTAATTAAAACCGATGTAGTAAGAAAAAAAAGTTCTAAATAGTGCTGGATTGGTGATGTGTAAAATAAATGGGAAACTACAGTTTTACATTTCCTAGAGAGAATTCTCCACTTAGATGGCATTAAGAGTGATTTTTCTAAACTTGTGTGTGTGTGTGTGTGTGTGTGTGACAGGATTTCAATATGTACTCCAGGCTGGCCTTCAACTTGTGGCAATCCTCCTGTCTCAGCCTCTCAGGTGTTAGGATTACAGGCATGCACCACCACACCCAGCCCCCTCATCCAAACTTTGAAAGAAGATAAATTGCCAAGTATATGCACACTCTTGCATACAAAAGAATGAAAGGAGACACATCCCAGCTAGCAGGTAAAACTAACATATTTTTGATGACAGAATCAAACAAATCCATTTCTGTGCGTGGAGGGTATCTGCCAGTAGAGATCATGAAAGTATATGCAGAAATCTTAAATCAAACATTAGTAAATTAATTTAGTTTATAATTAATAGGGGGTTATATCAGTAATATAAGTTGCTTGAATGTTTGAAATGAACAATTGGTGCTAATCATTAAAACAATTAAAAATGTAATTATTGGGCTGGTGAGATAGCTCAGCGGCCTAAGTGCCTGCCCAGGAAGCGCGAGGTCCTGAGTTCGACTCCCAGTACCCACATAAAGGAAAAATGGGCCAGTGATCTCGCTCAGCGGCACAAGCACTTGCTGGCAAGCGCGTGGTCCTGAGGTCGACTCCCAGTACCCACATAAAAAAAAAAGAATGTAATTATCAAAATAATTGTAGAAAAAGCATTTCTAAATTTACAATATTTTCATGATAAAAATTTTCAATAAGAAATAGAAATGATTTTGCACTGTTAAGGGATATCTACAGAGCAACTATAGCTAATGTCATACAGTAATATATCTAATGATGAATATTGAATTGCATCCTTATGAAGTCAGCAGTAAAACCAGGATTTCCATTATCACCATCCACATCCCAAATTTTATTAGATGTCCTAGCTGGCACAATAAGGCAAGGAAAATAAATAAAATGAATAAAGTTTTGAAAAGAGAATGTAAAATATCTCTAGTCACAGATGGCCTGATTATCTATATACAAAACTGAAAAAAAAATCATTAGAATAAAAGTTAACTTAAAACTGGATGTGGTGGAATACGCTTGTAATCCCACATGGGAGGCTGAGGCAGGAGAATCTCTGTGAGTTCAAGGGCAGGCAAAACTACATGGTGAGACCCTAGGCATAAAGGCACAGTAGAAAAACCAAGTGCATTCCCTCTGAGTCTCTGCTTCTTACCCACACATGTATGTACACAGCGACACACACACACAACATGCATGCACAAAGGTATATGAGCTGATGTTAAGTCTAATACCAGTGAGCCTTAGGGCCTCAAAAAATCCAAATACTTGTAAGTGAAAAACATTTCTAAATATTTTGTACTGAGTGATATATACAGCATATCAGAATTTGTGAGCTAAAGCAAAAGCAGTACTGAAAGGGGCA
Organism: Erethizon dorsatum; assembly: GCA_028451465.1. Lineage (NCBI taxonomy): Eukaryota > Metazoa > Chordata > Mammalia > Rodentia > Erethizontidae > Erethizon > Erethizon dorsatum. Next base: position 132,062,552 of record CM051842.1, read on the forward strand.
TTTGTATAACTAAATGCTTGAAGTATTTTGATACTTTCTTTTAGGCACATAAACATTTACAATGTGCACCACCACATCCAGCATTATATCCTTTTTAGGATTATTTCCTTTTTTGTTTTGTTTTTGTTTTTGTTTTCTTGAGACAGGGTCTCGCTATTCAGTTCAGGCTGGTCTCGAACTCATAATGATCCTCTTGCCTCGGTCTGCTCTGAAATCCATATTGTATGATATTGTTATTTTCCTGGCTGCTTTAGTATTTATAGTATACTTATCATCAGCTGTCTTCAAGTGATGTTATTATGTCCCTTTATGATATAACAAACTTTAATATATCCTTTTTATCCTTCTGCATCAGCCTATTTTATCTTCATATGTAAACTTGATTTCTGTGGCAGCACATTGGGAAAACCATATAATCTTTCCTTTAAGTTAGTTAATTATAATTTATATTCAATATGATTATTTATAATGGTTAAATTTAAGATTTTAATTCTGTTGTTTGCAATTTGAACAGTACTTTGTTATCTTTATTTTCTTCTCTAATATCTCTTCGATTTATTAAGTAGTCCTTTTCTAATACCTTTTGGGTATATTAATTACTTTGATGTTTCAATTTTAGATCATTTGATATTCTTTTTTGTTGTTGTTGTTTCGAGAGAGTCTCCATATGTAGTTTTGGCTGGTCTGAACTCTCTGTGTAGCCCAGGCTGGCCTTGAACTCACAATGATCCTCCTGCCTCAGCTTCTGGGGTGCTGGGGTTACAGGCATGTGCCACCACGCCCCACTGATTTGGTAGTTTTTCAACTATAAGTGTTCACTTTGTTGTTTTACTGCCTACTTTAGTATTTATAGTATACTTATCATCAGGTATCTTCAAGTAATATTGTCTCTTTATAAGAAACTTGCATTTCTGAGTGTCCCCTCTCAGCCTATGTGCAATTTTTATGATGCATCTAATTTTACTTCAGTTAAAATCTCCAATACATTAGTATTATTTTTATTTAACAAACATTATCTTTAAAGACATTTGAAGGGGGGCCGGTGAGATGGCTCAGCGGCTTAAGTGCCTGCCCAGCAAGCGCGAGGGCCCGAGTTCGACTCCCGGAACCCACATACGAAAAAGGGGCCGGTGATATCGCTCAGTGGCACGGGCGCCTGCTGGTGCGCGAGGTCCTGAGGTCGACCCCCCGGTACCCACAAAAAAAAAAAAAAAGACATTTGAAGGATAACAAAAAGTCATATTTACCCATGCAGTTATCATTTTTAGAGCATGTCTTTCCTTTGTTGACATCTATACTTCCAGATCACGCAATTACTGTAACTGACAGACTTTCTTTCACACTTCTTGTGTCGTGGATCTTCTGCTAACGAACTATTACAAAATTTGTATGACAAAAGCAATTTATTTTATCTTTACTTTTCAAATATTTTTGCTGAGTTTTAGATTCTAGGTTGCTAGGGATTTTTTTTTTTTTGTCTTTTAAAGATGTTAACCTAACTTCTAACTTACTGTGTTCCTGAAAATTCGTCATTCCTGTCCTTGTTCCTCTCTAAGTAATGTGTTTCCCTTCCCTCTAGTTGCTTTAAAATATGCTCCTGATCACTGATTTTGAGCAACATGAGTGAAATGTGCCTTGGTATAGTTTTCTTCTTATTTATCCTGCTTGTAGTTTATCGAGGTTCTTGAGCTCTCAATTTATAATTTTCACTTAATTTAGACAACACCAAATGTGAATGTGTGGAAAGAACAAGTGAAATTACAAACGATGTAGGCAGCAAAAAATGGTACAGCCCTCTGTGAAAGTTTGATTTTTTTAAAATAAAGTTAACCATACACTTACACTTACCAAGCAAAGTAAAAATGGTACTATTAGGTATTAATTAAGTGTTTTGAAAAGTTATTTTCCCACAAAACCTGCTCAAAAATGTCATAAGAGGCAACCATAGAAACATACAAGATGAATTTCAACAAAAAATGGAAGCATTTGATAATACTAAAAACCATTTCATGGAAATTTTTTCAGTCAACAAGAATTAAAAAGGTTCTTGTTTATATCTATAATGGACATTTACAAAAACCTCTATAGCTGTGATGGTTCTCTAAGATGAAATATTAAACAATTACTCTCTAAAGCCAGGTAGAAGACAAGAGTGTTCTTTATTGCAACTGGTGTTCAACACTTCACTTAAGTGTAAATTAGCCATTGAATAAGGTAAACGATAAAGTGATTGGAAAAGTATTCTGTTTTCTATTCACAGATAACGTGACTGCAGTGAAAACTACAAAGAATCTTAAAAATCTAGAATAAGTGAATATTTCAACAATATATAGATATAAGTGCAGTACACTAAAATCAATTGTAATTATATCTATTATTTTCTATTATTTCTATATAATTTTAGAATATAGATACATTCAATAAATAATGCTGGAACACAAGAGTATCTGTACTTTTTAAATACATTGGAGCACGGGTGAGATAGCTCAGTGGCATAAGCGCCTGCCTGGCAAGCGCGAGGTCCTGAGTTTGACTCCCGGTACCCGCATACAAAAAAAGGGCCAGTGATATAGCTCAGTGGCATGGGTGCTTGCTGGCACATGAGGTCCTGAGTTCGACCCCCAGTATCCACAAAAATAAATAAATAAATAAATAAATACATTGGAATCCCACATCATACCATAAAACAGTAATTCCTTACATAATGGATCAATGATTGAAAGGTAAAGCAATAAAGTTTATAGAAGAAAACTTACAAGACTACCTAATAAATTTGAGATATATGAAATAATATTATGATATTAAAAAGGAAAATTAGTTCAACAAAATTTTGAGAGGGGAAAATCATGCTGTGAATGTTAAGAATGTATTCATAACACACAAACCCAACAAAGAATCCATGGAAAGAATATATAAAGAAATGTTGCAAATAAAAAAGATAAACACAATATATTCATGAAAATAATCATAGTTTTATTATCAATGTTTGAGTAAAAATTCCATAAAAAGGATACCCAGATGGTCCATTATAGCATGAAACATTGTCATGATTATTTGAATAGTAGAGCACATATTAAATGCAATAGATATAATCACACAATTGGAATGGCAAAAATTTAAAAAGATTGGTAATAGTTCAGGATAGGGATTGATGCAATTTAAACTCTCATAATTTGAAATGTATGATCAAAAATTAGTATATCCATCCTGAAAAACTCACTGGCAATTTTCTAAATTAAAACTAAACGTGTTTGACAATATGTGATGATTAATTTTATGTGTCAACTTGATTGGAACACAGGGTGCACAAACATTTTTCCGGGCATGACTACAGGGAATTTCTGGAAGAGATTAACATTTGAATTGAGAGACTGAAAAATGCATGGTTTCACTCCTCATGTATGGTAGATGGGCCTCATCCAATGAAGACCTGAATAGAACAAAAAGCCTAAGTAACTGGGAACACCTCCCGCCTGATTTTTAGTTTTGATACATCAGTCTTTTCTGCCCTTTGGGCTTCAGCGGAAACATCAGTTCCTTTTGGGTCTACAGCCTACCAAGGTTTGGACTGGAATATATACCATTAGCTCTCCTGGTTCTCAAGTGTTTGGACTAAGACTCGAACTACAAGTAGGCTCTTGTGTGTGTCTAGCTTATCAAGGGCAATTTTTGTATTTAGTCTTGATAATCAATTAACCAATTCATTATACATATACTCCTCATTTAACAATTGAGTCCTGTTCCTGCAACTAGGCCCATAAATGAATTTTTCCCTAAATGAGGAATTGTGTATAGTATGTACATAACAATATTCAGAACAAACAAATGCTCAAAGGAAACTCCAACTTGATGACTTTGCTTTTATTTGCATACCCTCGCATGCAGTGCTGTTATGTATGACAGAACATAAAACTATAGTCCTGTACTGTACAGTGCAATCAGCAAAAATTACAATACTGTATAAACAAGGAGCACTGTACAAAAAAAGGCAGAACTGTACAAAAAAGCTGTGGGTCATTAAGTCCAAAATAGTGATCCTCGATCGTAAGTCCAAAGAATCGTTAAACAGGTAGGTTGTTAAATGAGGAATATCTATCATCTCTCTTTCTTGCTGTGTGTGTGTGTGTGTGTGTGTGTGTATATCTTATCAGTTCTGTTTCTCCGAAGAGTGACATATATACAGGTTTTGGTAACGATATGTTGAAATGTGGGATATTGCTGTAATGTTGCCATCTGAACCAAGCTGGTGCCTCACAAAGTCAAAGAATAAAGTTGTGGACAAAGGAGGTAGTTAAGAGGAATGTTTACTAGAAATATTAGCAGAGGGGAAAGCTCCCAATTGCCAGGAAAGGGCCTGAAAAGGGTTGCCAGGGTGGGCTCATGTCTAGGGTCTTTTATATCTAGGAGGTGAGGTCTCTGGCCACGAAGGTATAAGGTGGGCCTTCACCGCCAGAGGTATAAGGCTAGCCTATAGAATTTAGGCATGGACCATTCACCCTTTAATATGATCTACAGGAGGATCATAGCATGTGGTGTCCATGCACCAATCAGACACTTTTTAGCCAGTAAGGAGTCTTGCCATGTAATTAGAACAAAGTAAAAAGGAGGAGGGAGCTAGTTGCAGTGATCACTTCCCTGTCCTTGTTCTTATATTCCTGAGCTTAATGATCCATCTGGCTTGAGTTAGCCCTTAACCCCACAGGCGTGCTGTTTTCCCCTTAAGGCTGAACAACCCAACTCCATCTTATACCCTATCCCTTTCTAACTGTATATTTATAAGCTAAATAACTAAACTATCTCTTACAGTAACAGATACATAAATACATGGAAGTGGCTTTGGAAGTAGGTATGTAATACATTGAGGCTGGAAATTCTTGAGCTGTGTGTTAAAAATATGGACATTAAGGGCGAGTCTATTGAAAAATCATCCAAAATTGAGCAATTTATTATTGGAAACTAGAGAAAAATTGATCCTTGTTATAAATTGGTAAATAACTATGTTCTAATGAGGTGAAGTGTGGAACTTGTGAGCAATTAAACTGGAGTAGATTTGCGTGTGCGTGTGTGTGTGCGTGTGTGTATGGTGTTGGGGCTTGAACCCAGGGCATTATACATGCTGGGCAAGCACTCTATCACTCATCTACAGCCCCAGCTAGCTGAGTAGATTTTTAAGGAAGCCTAATGATAGGGTCAGATAAAATAAAAATAGCCCACCCATGTTAAGAGCTAATTCAAGTAGTTGAGCCAAGTTGAAAGATGCAAAGTTAAACACAAGGATAAATCTACAATAAAAAAGGAGATAAGTACCTTTCCTCCCAGGGAGAAGATAAGCTAAATTACTTGACAGTTCCTCTCTACTTCCAGAGCTGTGCTGGAGAAAACCTTAAAAATGAAAGATAACCAGTTTCTTTTTTAACGTTTTTGAACTGGTCTCTTTTAAAACAGGCCCACATGCTCTTCTTATCTGTATAAAGCTGAGACAAAGTTGAACTTATTTCCCCTCTTAGTGGGTATCCACCAAGAGCTTTTTTCCCTTGGGCCGGTGAGCACAAGCGCTTGCTGGCAAGCACGAGGCCCTGAGGTGGACTCCCGGTACCCACATAAAAAAAAAGAGCTTTTTTCTTATTATTATTTCTAATAAACACTCTCCCAAATTCCTCCTTTTGTCTTCAAATTTATTCTTCCATTTTTGGGAGAAAAAGAATTCGAGTTTATATGAAATTAACTGTGCCAATAGGAGCCAAAGCTTGGAAGGTTTGGAAAATTCTTAGTCAATATTTCAAAAAACGGAAAAGTTTTTGTTCTGAAGACAACACTAATAGTATGGATGAACAGTCATTTGAAAAGATCAGTGTGGGTGTAAATCATGCCTTGGAACAATCATCTCAGCAGAAGCTGGGAACGAGGATGGGATGACACCATTAGAAATCCTGCCAGCTGGGACTAAAGGAACCAGAAAACAAGAAGGGATGAAAGAGGGCTGCAAAAATATTTTATCCTTCAACAAAAGCAATGAAAGAATTCAAAGACAATTTAGAGATCATCAGAACTGCCACTGCCACCACTGACCTAAGAGACAAATCCACTTTCTCCTTGGTTTCAGAGGCCAGGGTCCTCAGAAACAGCCTCCGGAGCAGGGCTGCTCCATTGAGTCAAAGGGCTGGGGTCACTCAGCAGCGACATTCGGGCAAGACTACCATCCCAGTGGACCTGGAGAGCAGACTGTCTCAAGAGGATTATTTTCCAGGCTTAAAACCTTTTGGAATATATTTTGCTAAGTCTTAGACTTACTAATGACCTATCACTCCTTCCTGCTCTCCTATTTCTCTCTTTTGGAATGAGAATATCTAGTCTATATATGTCTCACCACTGTATTTTGGAAGTACATAACTTGTCTGGTTTTACAAGTTCACAGAGAGGAATGCACCTCAGGATGCATTATACCTACAGACTCAGCCGCAGAAGATTTACAAGAAATGTAGATGAGACTTTGGACTTTAGATATTGGAGTTCACTTTACAATGCATTAAGATTTCAGAATATTTGAATAGGATAAACATGTTTTGCATTTGAAAAGAGCATGAATTAAAGAGGTAGGAAGAGAAATTCATGGGCTAAATTGTGTGCACCCAAAATTCTTATGTTAGTGCCCCAAATACCAACATCATGCTATTCAGAATCATGGCCTTTGGGAGAAAATTCCTGTAGATGAGGTCAGAATGGAGGGCCCCTTATCATGGGATTTGTGCCCGTGACAACTGTCTTGCTAACTGGCTTCAGAGCTGCCTAGGGTTTAGTAAAACACACTTCTGGTGTGTCTGGGTGGGTTGTGTAGGTGTTACCTTGCGGAATACATCTAGTCCCTGGCCCCTTCCACTGTGGCAGTCTCTGTAACCCATACTGTTTCCAGGCCACCATGAAACAAACAAGCAGCTTTGTTCTACCACATCCTTCCACCAGGATGACCCTGCCTTGGAGCCAGCTGATCATGGACTGAATCCTCTAGAAATGTTACTGGATAGAGGGTCCTGTGGGGCTTCTTTAAAGGTTCTTGGGTGTCCCAAAGAACTGGACAAGACACGCAGAAAAGGCAACAAAAATGTACATTTAAGGTAGAAAAGAAAAAAAACTGTACAGGGTGGCAGCAGGCTGGTAAAAAGGCTCACAGAAACCCTGAGGACAAGTGCAAAGGGGTCTTTTATATCCAAAATTCCTGGGTTGGCTTCCCCTTTCATGTAAATAAGGTAGGAGGACATTGAACCTATTAAAAACTCACTTGGCCTGGTGTCAGACTTAAACTACCCTATGGAAAGACTTGCTTGGCTTTCTGTCAGAAGTAAATGAAGAACTAAGAGTAGTGTTCTTTGATTGGTTGTGCCCCCATGTAAATGAAGGATTGAAAATAGCAGTTTTCTGATTGGTCCACAGTGCTCAACCATAAGCCTGATATCATCCTGCATTCTGTGTTCTACGCATGTCCTCTCTTTCTAGGAAGTATCTTGCTCAAGTTGTTAGCCATGAGTTTTATGATCTTTGACACATTTTGCCCAGTTAGAGTGGTTGGGCTTTTTGTGTGTTTACTGCTGGTCCACCAGGGTATGGCATGGGCAGTCCCCATTGATGGATCGTCAGAGGTGGGGCTCCCTGTATGTGTTGGATAGGGATGTTTCCCCTGGTCCATCTATTCATAATGAGATGCATGAGATGCAGTCCATATGCACTAGAGACTTTCCTCTGAGGGCTTGGTGGTCTGTTTTTTCCTAGACAAGGAGGAACTGAGCTCTCTCTGGGAGGCTGTTCTTGGTAGAAAAAGGGATGGCTGGATGGTGGTCTAAGGTTATGGGGAAGGGGTCCCTTGGCCTGTTTCCCTGTCTCTAAACTGTAAGCAAAATGCATTTCTATTCTTTTAAGTTGTGGATGTAATGTATTTGTTCCCAGCAACAGGGAAGCTAACTAATACTGTGCCCTTACAAGAAGATGAGCGAGAATTTGCTGGCCTTGTCTCCTGGCCGCATAAAAGACTTAGCAAGCACTCAGCCATCCATAAGCCGGGAAAGGACCTATCAACAGAAACTGACCATACTGAAACAGTGATTTGGAACTTTTAGTCTCCACAACTATAAGAAAAAAAAATTTCTGGCCTACAAACAACTCACTCTATGGTATTTTTTAAATTACCCTGAGGTGTAAAGACACAATATGAACCAACAATCGCCACAGAAATGAGTATTTATATCCAACAAAATACTTATTCCAGATGGTTCATTTCACATTTATTTATAATAGTCACAAACCAGAAAGAACTAGAAAGTATACCAAACATTGAATAAACAAACAATTTCAGTTGCATTCATATGAAAAGATACTACTGAGGAATGAGCAAGAATAGACTACTCTTACATGTCACAAATAATACATATGGAACTTGCAGCCTTGATATTGAAAGAACGATACAAGAGTCAAAAAAGGACTTAGTATCTGGTTCCATATATATGAGGGAGAAAAGCAAACTAGGCTATCTTGATGGAGTTTAGAATGATGGTTAATTTGGGGAAGCATTAGTTGGGACAGGCAGGAAAGAGCTTTTTGGTTGTTGCAAACATTCCATGTCTTGATGTTCATGATAGATACATGGACAATTAGCATCTCTGCACATTGCTCTAGTCATGTTTAATCCAATACTAAGGAAACTAAAGACAAAGAACACCTTTCAGACTCCACCTATTCCAAGCCTGCCACTTATTTCATGTTAACCAGTTACATTTTCCCACCAGCACCCACTAAAATGAATGTGTATGCTCAGCCCCTAGCACGGTCATTGCTCTAGAGATGCGGGTGCTCAACATTTGCTACATGAGGTGAGAATGCAAGTTCTGCCTTGTGACCTTCTTAGCTTTCCAACCTGAAGGGCCAGGGCTCCATGTGCCCTCAGGTTTTCTGAAGCAAATACCAAAGAATGGGGATAAGCAGCCTGAGGATGGAGGGGAGCACAATGAGGAGGTAAACAAGGAACCCTGCATGAAGGGGGCCTTGATCCCCCTCACACTGGTTTGATGTATGGGCAATTGCTGCTTAGATGGTGCTGCTCCTCTCAGAAGAGCTCCCAAGGGGAAATGTAGGTCCCACTGAGGAGGCTACCACAGCAAACCTCCTTCCTGTGTGGGACATCATCTCCTCACACTTCATTCCCCTTCTCATACAGATTAACGCATATTTTTCTGTAATATAGAGGAGGCAGGTACATCAGAATGAAATGCATGGAAAGGTCATCTTCATCAGAACACCTCTGATGGGGTGTGCAAAATCCACACTGTGTAGTAAGGGGGTCCCCTGATTTCAGGACTCCCTCACTGGTAGCTGTGCCCCCTAAGTGCGCACTGCAATTTTTTCTGAGCTTTGAGGGGTTGGTGTGACTGAAGCCCTAGAACCTTCTGCAGAGTAGACCACAGAATGTCAGGGACCAGAATCTGTAATAAAGGGAACTCGGGGGTCCAGTATGGTGGGGGTTTTGCCTTATCTGCTTGGAAGTATGCGGAAACTCCGCTTATTCCCAGTCATTTTGGGAAGTAGGAAGACCCATAGAACTATGATGCTCACAGGGCAAGATAACATCTGTTGAGGACGCTGTGAAACAATGCGGCAGATGCGAAAGTCTTGCTTGGGGGAGAAAACAGGTTCTCTATTAACCTGTTCCCTATTCTTTGGGCATGCTTTGTTCCTCCTTTACTAGCATGCTTTGACCAACTCTGTTCCGATAATTCGATAATTCGGGACAACCCTGCCCCAACTGCCTAAATCCTGCTTAATAAAAACAGGCTAACCAGAGACGTCTTAGCCTTTGTCCAACCTGAGGCATTGACATCCTGGTCCACCTAAACACATAAAACTCTCCATTTTTCTTTATCCCTTGTTGCATCCCTCGAGCAAGAAACTGAGGGTCTGATCAGACTCTGGTAACTGAAGATGAGGGTTGAGCTGTGTTCAGTAAGGCCTTGGAGAAGTTGTGGCATCCCTTGTACCCTCTCCTCTCCTCTCATCAGGTGCTTGCACAGATGCACGAATGACTCTCCTGATCAGAAGCTGGGGTAAGGATCTCCATGTAAGTGGCTGGGAGGTGAGGGGCACCAAAGGCAGTGGTGTGTGGGTCTCAGGGTTTTTTTTTTTTTTTTTCTCCCAAGGCTGAAAGCACTGTGTCAACATGTAGAAGGGGAGGAGAATAAATCAGTCCTGCTCCATGCACCCAAGGCTTGTGGCCATTCCAAAGCTGATATGCACCCTCGCATGGGGTGGAAGGATGGAAGTTGTTTGGGGAGGACTGAGCAGGGCTTTTTCCCCCAGGGCCCGCCCTAGAGAGAGAGCACCTGATCCCCAAGCTCTCCCACAGCTGAGTCCTCTGCCTCCCTGTCCTGGCTCCTCAGGGCCTGTACTGTTCATGCTGTGTTGTGCAGCTCAGGTGAGAAACAGGAACTCCAAAGCCTGGAAGTCAGGAGGCTGCACTGACTGACTTCTCTTTACCAGTTGAATTAAGACACAGGAGACCACCACTTTCCTAGGACCACCTATCCCACAGTGCAGTGCACCAGGCAGGGATCATCCTGCCCTGGGGAAGGAAAGGAGGAAGAGGAAGCCTTCCCTCTCAGACTAGACCCTAGATAGGCGAGGGACTCTCTTTCTGGGGAGGGGTAGGGAAGGCAATTGGGTTGGTTGACCAGCTTGTTGGAGAAACTCCAATGCCACCTAAAGGCTGTGAGCAGCTGCACACTGTGCTCTGCTGTCATCACGCCAGCAAGATGGAGGGACAGGACTGTGGGGACAGTTCGCAGGACAGCAGGCCTTTCTGCCTGGGCAGCCAGGGGTCCATGTTCCATCCCTGGTTTGGAATGGAGGACACCCCTCTTCCTCGCCCAGGGGAGAGATTTCCCACTCCGTCACAGACTGGGAAGCGCCTATCTGGGCAGTTTGGCCGCCAGGGTCAGAGCAGCTCCACCCCTCAGCACCGCAGCCTCATAGAGATGTGGCTGGAACCTGGGAAAAGGAAATGGCTGAGATCTGGCTCCTCACACACCCCGCTGTGGCCATGGGTGTAGACGGCTCATGGCATCTGCTGCCTTGCCTCCTGGGTTCTGAGCCTTTCCCAGGACTGCACAACCTGCTGGAGTCGTCAGCTGGTAAGTGGCAGCAGCACGGGGACCTTGGTGCAGGCTCACTGTCCCTAGCACCTGAGTTCTCTTTCGGCCCTCTGCTGCCTTTCGCTGCCCCCACCTGGGAGTACACACTTGGCACAAAAACCAAGAGGTTCACAGGCTGGGCCCCTCTGCACCCCAGAGGCCCCTTCTCAATACATCTTGCACTGCTATGGGGGGGTCTGTTGTCCTGTAAGATCTGAAAGAGGCTCGGCCCCTTTGGATACGCCTTGGGGTCTCCAGAGAACTATGCAGGCCTCTGCTATTGTCAGAGCTGAAAAGGCTTCAAAATCTCAGCCTGACTGTCCAGTGCCTGTGCCATCTACATCAGGATATGGAGGCCCGCAGCGCACTCTGCTGTTCCTGGGTCAAGAATGTCCCCTTCTCTCTTCCCTACACGCACAGTTCCCAGCCAGCAGCGTCCTCTGAGACCCAGGCAGCTGGCTGTGAAAGCAGGTAAAGGGCAGCTGATCTTCAGTGCATAAGGATGGAGGCAGAGTGTGCAAGGACAGATGCAGAGCGACCAGTTCTCCAGCCCCGGATGTTCCATGGGCATCCTGAGTAATGCTGACATGTTCTTTTCTACTGTACGTATTGCCCTATTTGTCCACCCCTGACGATATTTAGTAATTCTTAGTATTTTCCTACAGCTACTTTACTCTCAAGATGTTTCTGATGTCCTTCACTTTTAGCTCTTTGGAATAGTTTTGCTCAGGGCCAGCACAGGTGTTTGAGGGCCTGGTTATCCCAATGGGGTTTGTGTGCATTTGTGCTGTGACTGTAGAAGGTTATGTATTAGGGGGAGGCAGAGATCATAGGCCAGTCTCCTTCACATTCCCAAAAGACCACACGGGTTCTTTCATGGTTATGAGGAGTTTTGGTGTCCAGCTATGACTGGGAAGAGAGGAACAGCTGTGTCCCTTAGAGGTGCTGATGCTCACACAGAGGAAGAGAGTCCAAGCCTATAATTTGCTGGGATTGTGATCATGCTGCAGATGTCAGAAAATACACATAGAAGCCTGCACTCAGGAAACTTGACATGGTGGGAGAAGAGTGGCCAGTACACAAACAGGTGAAATAAAAGAGGACATAGCAGAGACCAAAGTGAGAGTCCCCTCTCCACACACGACAGTACACATGACAGTACACATGAACATGGAAGGGAGGGAGGTATTCCTGGGCTTCAGACCCTGGCTTGCTAACAAGGTAAAGGGAAATCTACTATCCCTCTGTCTTCAGGCACCAGTTCCCATGTGGGAAAATCAGGCATGTCTTTCTGGTCTACCTAGCACAATCAAGGAGACACTGAGCTTGGATCACCAGAGCCATGCCTCTCCTTCCCAGTAACAACGATGTGTCCCAGGGACCATGGGTTTGCAGTTAAGAAACAGATCTCCCTGAGCAGCTCTGAGAGGGAGCCTGGCCTTTTTCCCAGGCAAGAGAAGGGCAATGATGGAAGTATCAATGTAAAGGTAGATATTGGCAGCCCCTACATAAACAAGGTGGGAGACCGACTGGAAGGAACAAAAGACTTATCTGGAGAAAGAGGTTGTTTGGTGACAGCTGTGATCAGCCAGTTTCCTCTCAAGCCCCTTTAGTGCCTTGCCCATTCCCAAAGCAATCTCACAACCTTCCCCGAGGAATCACAATGTCTTTCCATGGTGGAGACTGGAATTCTTGACTCCCCAACTTCCAGCAGATTTTCTGTTGGGAGACGGGGCTGGAAAGAGATGAAGGCACTGCATCCCTTCCCATCTATTCAAGCTGTCACCTGAGAAGAATCTGAGGAATCTGGCAATATTTGGTCAATAAACTGCTGAGATTCCTCCCAAGAGTAACAGCGCCCAGTTAAAGAAGTGAAACACACAACTCAGGCCACAGATTGTAGTAATTATGAATGAAGATATTAAAGTGAAACAGCTAACACCATACAAACTGCCCATTGTCTAAGTTGAAGAATGAAACCATGGAGAGAAAGGAGGTTCTTAACTGGGAAGTTCAGTAGAAGTGGAAGAAGAAAGCTCCCAGTAGTAGCAGGGAGAGCTCCCAGAAAGTGGGGTACCACAGGATCTTTCTAGGGTCTTATATGGATAAGCAAGTGCAGGAATTTTCTCAGTTGCCCAGTGGTCACCTATCACAAGTTGCTCCATGGGCTTAAAATGACCAGTTGGGAATTTGGAGTTCAAAAGAAAACCAGTTACTCAGCATTTCTGAATTCCTCCAGTCCTGGTCTGGACAAAGAGAAGGGTTATTTACTCCATGCATTCCATTTGGTTAAGGAATTACTTTGTCAGTCAGAGTTCTGACTCCAATTATTTTCCCATGTTTGCTTTTATACTCCTGAGCCCAGCAGTCTATACAGCTTGAGTTAACTCTTAACATGATGGAGATGTTGATGTCTTTGTAACACAGACTAGCTGACTCTATCTTAGGCTCTGTCCCTTACTAGCTGCCTAGTTATAAGCTAAATAACTAAACTGCATCTTACAAAACGTGCTCCATCTTGGCATAAACAGATTCTTCGTAATCTCTGAGAGCCCTCATCAATTAGCATTGCAAACTGTGAGATTTCACTTAGCAATTAGAACAGAGACATTTTAGGTCAGATAAAATCAAAATACTCCCTAAAAGCTGGGTGGGTTGTGCTAATAACAGCTCCCAATGAATCTTGTGTCCCTGTGAAGCCACTCTTTCACAAGGAGACTTGCTCTTCCTCCCTTCAGGGTTAGAATATTTTTGCTCATGCAGGGATCCTGGGCTGGCTTTGTACCTCCTTTGGACCAAATCAGTGTTTCAGATTTGCTCACCTTCTGCATTAGTCCTGCTATGGAAGATAGCTCGGAGCCTTTACTCTTTTGGAACCCTGAGCTCAACATGCTGTAAGGATTTTAGAAGTGAGAAGTCAAGGGTAGGGAGAGGCCCAGGCAGCCTGGATGTTTCTGTCATTCCAGCTGGAAGCTGGCTCTCAGGAAAGGATATCTTAGTACCCCCTCCCCCACCACCCTAGGTCAACTGACTATGATAGCATGAGGGAGCCCTGGCAAGATGAGAGGAAACTCCCTATCAACTCACACAATCATGGAAAGTCACAATTGCTTGTTGTTTTAAGGAACTGGGGATCAGGATGTTTCTCAGCCCTGGGTTAAATGCGCAACCTGGTGTCCTTCACCCTTCAGTGTCCTCCTGAGGCAACACTACTCATTTGGTTCAGAGTTAAGCAACTTACTCAACTTCTCTCAGCCTTGTCTGTCTTCAAACTTGTGATAAAAATAAGAACTGCCCTTCTAGGTTTTCAAGTTGATTACATAAGGTAACAGCTGTGTTCTTAACCAGCAAAGTGTTATGGAACAAATTCTAAAGGGAAAAACAAAGACTAAAATGGTGTATTTTAACGAATGTGACAGAAGTAGAAAGGGCTTAAACACACCTGAAGTATTCAAAATATAAGAGCCAACAGTATTAACAAGAAAAGACAACTCACAAAGCATCAGAAAAAGATCACTGTATGACAGAATCAAAATTCACATAAAATCATGTTTTAAAAACATTCACTAGGCTACCTAATACCCTTATAAAATTCTCATGGTATAATGCATGGAATAGTTCATATGGCATGTATATTTTGACCACAGCTTAAAAATTATACTTAAGCATAAATAAATGCACAGAAAGGTCCACATTAAAACTGTAATGATTTTATCATAGTGGTATTGTGGTGTCCCTACTTGACAGGCATTCATGTCTCCTGTGTTCCTTTTTATGTTTTCCTCATTGTTCTATAGTGAATATAAATGATTCTCATGATCGGGAAAAATTGGCGGGTCAGTAGGAACATGCTTTTCTTCTTCATTGTTCCCAAGTAAGAACAACTGCGAAGTGTGTCAATTATGTTAGGGCAGGTCCGATCCCTCTTCTTGAAGAAGAAATTGGTCTATTTTAAAAGGCGATCCTCTGCCTTGGCGGATCACAACAGTTTCTGCCCTCAGCAGAGCACATTCCCAGCTCCCTCCTCCACCCCCACCCTGGGCTACACTTTAATGTGCTAATGGGGGGTTTCACAGTTCTCTAAACCTGCAGGCACCCTGGGAGCCTCGCTTCTCCTCCTCCTCCTTCCCCCTCCCCGACTGGGACTTCACTCCCTAACTTGTGGCGCTTATCCCCACCTCCCTCGTCTTTGGTTAGATTCCCTACCTGACCGAGGCTGACCAGATGGCCAAAGTTATCCACCTATGTTTCTGAATAACACTTTCTTTGAGCCCGTTTCCCCCCGCATAAACTCTGTAAGAACCTTTGTAACACTATCTCCGGGGCTCAGAAGTAAAAAGCATGAGCTTCTCTGAGCCAGGCTGGCCAAATAAAGGCATTCCCCACCTCTCTGGGAGTGCCACGCTTTGTTCCTTATGCCCTCTGAAAACGTCTGATGTCCTGTTTTCCACAACTTTCTGATCTCCTGACTCTGAACACTGCTAAATATTAACTTGTCAGAAATCAGAACAATCTAACATTCTCCTTAACCATGTGACAGCACTACTGTATTGCAAGGAGTTTCTAAAAAGAATACATAACTCGAAATATTGGTTACAGTTAAAAGGACTGGAGGGCCTTCTCTATGTTTTGTTTAGAGTGATTTAGGACTATATACAATATCTTATTACATTTTTATCAGAATAATATACAGGTTTCTCTTTACAAACATTTGCTCGTTGTTTCTTGAAGTTAGTGGGGATAGAACAGGCAAGTGCTCTACCACTGAGTCACATCCCCAGCCCATTTTTCAAGTCTTATGGGTGTATCAGTTTAGCCATTTAAACCACTGAAACTTAGTCTCTATATAAATATCTTTCATGTTCTCTTATCAGTTTATGGTCTAGCAAGAGTCTCTTGATCCAGGCTGGATTCAGGTAATATGAAACTCATCGAAATGTGTTACTGAATTTTTCATTTCTACAAATTTCATTTCATTCTTTTAGCATCTTAAAAAGTTTGTTGAGACTGTTTCTGCATTTTTTCAAAAGTGTTTGTAGTGTGTTTATAAAATTGTTTAAGTATTTTTATGACGGTACCTTATAATCCTTCCAGGTCTTTCCAGTATCTTTATATATTTGGTGTCTGCTGATTTTTGAGATGTTCCTGATTCTTATTACAATTTCTTTTAATATCTTGGATATTTTGAGTATTATGAAGCTCTGGTTCCTACTTCAATATTATTACTTTTACAGCCATGTTTGAATTTTACTGTTAGCATTCTCTCCATTCACACAGGCTCTGCACTTCTTCACCAACCCACAGACGAAACTACCTACTGTTGCCATAGATAGATGCTTGATAGTGTCCACATCCATGTAGATACATACAGATTCTATATACACCTGTTTTTTAAAGTTTTTATTACTACACGTTTGTAGTAGGTAATAACGTTCATCCATGGGGTTGGTATATGAACATAACACATCTTGATTTTTTTTCCTTCCCTTCCCCCTCCCCTCCGTCAGCCATCCCTCTATCTCTTGGTTCCCTTTCAATAGATATCTAGTGGCTAAAAAGTCGATCTGCTTTTTCAGTTAGGGAAGGATGTTACTGGTAGGAGATTCTTCTCACATATGACGTTTGGCTGGAGTACAGTGCTGCCAACAGCTCTGCCTTGTAGGGTTTCTCTCACTTGATACCCTGACCAGAGAACGTAATATTATTTTGAAATATTTTTAAACTTTTATTAGTACATGTTGTTAGTACATGAAGTTTACAATGATCTTAGGGAGTAGGTGCATAGAAATAATACATTTCAATTCTTTTTTGTTCCCCTTCCCCTCTCCACCTACCCTCCTCCTGACTCTACATCCCCATTTCCCATTTTCATCATTATTGTTACTACTGTTACTTTTGTGCTTATGACATACAATGAATGCTTACATTCCTTGTGGGTATTTGGTACATGTACATGATACATCTTAAATCTTTTTACTTCCCCTTCCATACCTCCCCTCCCCTCCCCCTTGGTTTCTTAGGCCCCTTCCCATTTGCAAAAGATCTCCATTTCCTTCTATCAGTGCTTTACCTTGCTCATGATTTACACTGTACCCTACTCAAATCAGAGATACCATATGGTATTTAAGCTTGTATGTCTGATTTACTCCACTTAACATTATATTTTCAGGTGTACCCATTTTCATACAAATGTCTCGAAAGTATCCTTTTCTATACCTAAGTAGTATTCAAGTATGAATAGACAGTACATTGTCTTTACCCAGTACCATGTGCTGCAGAGAAAAGTGTGTACTCTGTTGTAGGGTAGAACACACTGTGGGTATCTATTAAGTCCATATGATCAAAGTTATAGTTCATCTCTGATATTTATTAATTTTTTGTTTAGCTGATCTATCTCATTGCAAAGACAGGGTATTTCAGTCACCCACTACGATTGTGTTGTAGTCAGGGTTTGCAAGGGAAAAGATATAATACAGGACATATAATTTATAGGATTATTTTATAATAGTCACCCAAAGAGTCATATATGGAAGAGTGCAGGAAATCTGTCCACAAACTAAAGACCCAAAGAATCCAGCTGAGGGCCTGGATCCCACAGCATTGTCCTGCACAAGTCCAGCTGAAAACTTAGAGCCCATGGCAATGCCTTTGAGTCCAACTGGAGGCCCAGGACCCACAACAATGTCTCATGCAAGTTTGTTTCACAGATCTGTGCTGGGAAGGCCCAAAGGTCAGTGGTGGAAGCTAGAAAGTCTGTGCCAGCGGGATGAAGGATCTGTTCCAGCAGGCTGAGGGGTCTGCACTGGAGCCAGGAAGCGACACTCAAGGTAAGGACCAGCGCTCCCCTGAAAAGTACCACAGCCATCCTCAGCGACAACGAGGTCCCGAGCTCCTCTGATGATGTGAACAGCCAAGTTTGAATCAGGAAAGCCAGTGCAACAAGCTCCTCCAGGAGTACCAACAGCACCACCTCTTCCTCTCCAGTTCTCCTTTTTATGTTGTTGGCAACAATCCTCAGGTGGGCCCTCCACACCCAGCATCACGCTGATTCAGTTCAGCTGGGTGTTACAAGTTGACCACTAGTTGTCAATCCACCACAGATTGTTAGTGTTTATTTAATATTTTATGTTCAGTTACATCTGTTTTATAAAGATAGGTGCATATCTTTATATGGTGCATATGTATTTACAGGTATTATCACTTGTTTGATTATTCCCTTAACTAGTATGTAGTTACCTTGTCTCTTCTGATCAGTTTTAGCTTGAGGTTTACTTTGAGAGTAAAACTGCTACCTGTGCTTGTTGTTGGGGTTCTGGTGCATAAAACGTTATTTTCCCTCCTTTGATTTTTTAAGTTATGAATATATTTTTGGATTAGATGTGTTTCTTGAATGCGGCAGACTGGTGGGTTCTGTTTGTTTTGTTTAGTTTTATGTTTTTTTTTTTTTGATCCAGTCTTTTAATATCTGATTTTTCATTGGGGAATTGATACTGAGGGATGAGGTCCAGTAGGATGAGGGAGCTTGTATTTACTCCCTCAGCTTTTTAATTTAAGTGATTTGGACTCATCCATGTGATTTGGGGTAAAAAGTACTTCCGGTTATAACAGCATCAACAGACATGATCATACATCCCTGTTATGTGATAGACCTTGCATTTACACTTTTACCTTTTATTGATACTCTTTGCAACCTACATTCAATTATTATTAACAATTATTCTGCAATGTGGAAGGAGAAGTGGAGGACAGAAATTGAGGGATAGGTGAAAGAGCCATGTTATCAGTAAGGGGAAAAAGTCATAGGAGTATAGTACTAGGTGAAAAAAATAGATAAGGGATCAGATTCTGTTGGAAGTCTTTTAGTTGGATGGAAGGGTTAACACTGAGGTTTTTAAGAAGATATTTGTGAGGACAAGGATAGGATATAGGAGGAGGGAAGTGTACTTTGGAATGGAAATCTACAAGGTTGTTGGAACCTGATGATATTATTTGTGGAACTATGAAGTGGAAAAGAGGCAAAGGAAGAAAAGTGGCTAGGTAAGAAAGGGCAAAAGGAATAGAAAAAGAGGACAAAGGTTAATAGAAGAGCAGACAGGAGAAATAGCAGAATATGTTGAAATAAAAACCTGAGAGGAATAATTTAATAAGTGGTGGATACAAAAAAAAAATAGTATTACTACTGGAGCTTTAGTCTAAGAAGCTAGATACAGAGATGAGAAGAGGGACAGAAAATAAACACAAACTAAATCAAAGCAAAAAAAAAAAAAAAAAGACAAAAAACAGAAAAAACAAAACCAGAACACAAAACTATCGGGCAGGAACTCAGATCAAATACTCCAACAAGAGACTATACATGCAGTTCACATGTGTCCTATTTGCCAAAAAACCTGAATGTTCACACCGTTCCTTTTTTACCTCAGTTGCAGTCTGATTGCAGAAAGCCACATACCACTTTCTCTTGTACAAGGACCCAAACAAATCCAGTCTCAGGAATTCTCCCTGCCAGCTCACATGCAGAATCCCAAACTGTCCCTGGGATTAGTTTAGGAACTCTTCCCCCAAGGCATGATGGTAGAATCTGTGGGCAAGTGCACTTGCCGGCGGGGGACCACAGAGTCAGGGATGCACGGGCACTCTGGAAGGCGTCCTTGGGATTCCATGATGGCATTCATGCGCCAGAGAGTCTGCTGGTGTGGAACCACTGGAATCGGTGGGCGATTTACGCTCAGATGGAAGTCTGTGGATGTCTCTGCAGACCCTGTCCAGCAGTTTATTCTCTCTCTGCCTGGGTGAGGTGGTTTCCTTGCCCTCAGCGAGTACTGGTGAGGTTGACACCGGGCCATAGCATTTTCTGGGGATTTGAGGAAATGGCAAAGGGGCTGGTATATGCAGACTCTGACGCAGGTGTAAAGTCTCTACAGGGATCTAGCCTCCATAGCGCTCGATCCTTTGTGCATTCCCTCCCTTGGGCTATTTGGAATGCTTTTATAATGTCTGCTCAATGGAGCAGCTGGAGCTGTGCTTACCAACCATGGCGGCTCCTATTTCCCTGTGATCCAGATGTTAGTTTTCATCTACATGTATCATCTTTCCCATTAATTTTTCGTTCAGGGTGTAAGACCCTCCCCTACTAGAGGGTCCTCTCTGAGCACCTCTGATGTGATTCCTCCTCTAGTCAGCCATGTTGGCGACTCCTGAATTATTATCTGTGTCAGTTGGTATTTACAGGTTGCCACCTTCTATACCTAGGTGTTACGGATTGTGTCTAGATGTCCCTGCTAAGCCTCATGCAGTCAGAGGTGGGGCTTCCTCAGAGGTGGCTGAATCTAGTGTGTGACTGATTCATGGTGCAATGCTTGTATTAAGGGTGCTAGGATTAAGGGTGCATGATTACTAAATCAGTCCACTGATTGGATTGGCACTGCCCTAATCCCGGTAGCCTGGATACAATATAAGGGACAGAAAGAGGCTTGTCTTGTCCCCCTGGCTTGTTTGCTTTGCAACCTTCTGCCTGCCATGAACAGTTTCTCCTCTGTAATGCCTGTCTGACATGCCACCCTACCTTAGACCCACCTGATATGGACTGAAACCTCTACAAACTGTGAGCCAAATAAATCTTTCCTCCCTTAACTTGTGGGTGTTGGGTATTTTGTCTCAGCAATGAGAAAAGTAAGACACTAGGCTTTAATATATTGGTGATGATAATAAAATATTACTAGTAAAATGCAAAATAAAACCATAATAAAAAATACAACTCCTTTATCTGGTTGCCTAAAGTTTAAAACGAATAATACCAACTGTTAAGAATGACATTAAAATTATCGTATATTATAGGTAGGAGTTGAAATTGAAATTGTTGTTGCCATTTAAACAACCATATGACAATTACTAAACTGAAACCTACATTTACACAATGAACTTTAAATTCTTATCTAGGTGTAAAATCCAAGCAATTCAAAAATATAAATGATAAAACCAAACATAGCCACACACAGTTAAACACATATTTCCAATCAAGGATAAAAGCAAAAGCAAAATGTAAAGAAAACTGCAAAGAAAATCCAACACTAAAACACAATCCCAAACCAAGAAACACACGTACTTACAAAGAGAAGCACAAACCCAAATGCAAAGGAACCAATTAAAAAAACAAACAAAACAAAACAAAACTCAGTGAACACCCATTATAAAACAAGCCACAATGCAAAAGAGCACAACCAAAATTAACATCAAATAACAACAACTGAAAGTAAAACAAATACATCGTAACAAAAATGAGCACAAATATCCATAGAGAATGAAACATGAAAACACAAAAATAAACATGAATTATATAAATAAGAACATATGACCTAGAAAAACCATTATAAAAACAAATACATAAATAATTCTAACACAAGATGAAGAACACAACTCAGAACCACACTTGTGCACATAACATGCAAAACATCACACGTACAAATACGCATACTCACACAAACACAGGCAAATAATGATCCTCAATAAACTTATTCACATACAGAAAACAAACTTTAAACTAAGTATAACCACAAAGGTATTCAAATAACTCAGAAACATTTCACCATTTACCAAATGATAAAAAAATAACAAGTAAATAACAAAAATCAAATTACACACACATACACACATAAAAATATAGATAAAAACAATTTAACACCATTAAAATTCACAAATTTATCCTGAAACAAAGTATCCAAAATATAATGCAAAATTTTGCAAAATAATGCAAAGCATGAAACACGCAAATGTATTACTATGGATAGAATTCTATTCCCAACAAATTAATGTGTTGAATCCAACGTTAATTGTCTTTGAAGATAAGGGCCTTTGGAAAATAACTCGATTTAGCTGAGGTTATAAGGCTGTGATCCACATAATGGGTTTTCTCTCCTCTCTCCTCTCTTCTGTGTCTCTGTGTCTGTCTCTCTCTCTCACTCTGTCTGCCACCACCACCACCAAGTGCATGCACCGAGGAAAGGCTATGTAAGCACACAATGAGAAGGATGCTGTCTTACAATCAAGGCAAAGAACTATCCATAGAAACTGACCATGTAGCCCCCTTGCTCTTCTAAGTCTAGCCTCCAGAATGGCGAACAACTAGATGTCAATTGTTTAAGTCACCCAGTCTATGGTATTTTGTTATTATACCAGCAGCCGAAACAAGATCAAGTCAAAGAGCGTGTACGAACTGGCAAAAATTACATTCATATTAATAAGAAAAAAAGAATCCAAAACAAACACAAATCAAGTAAAATGCCTTTGAAACAAACTAAATACCCCCCCAAAACCATAAAATTATGATGAAAAACTCCATATGTGTCTAGTATTCAAGATCTAAGGACTCTGAAAACCATCAGAAAAGAAAAAGATACCATGTAAATAAGAGATGGAGACTATATAGAGTCAAACATTCTAGGAAGGAAAACGAATTATTTCTACTTGCCATCAAAACGCTAAATTTCCTCATGTGTTGAGGTCTAACTGTTTTCAGACTAGCAGCACAGGAAAGTAAAATACATAACCACCTTCCGTCACATACATACTACACCCTACTACCATAACACAGTCTCCAGTCCATTAGTCCGCTCCTCCCGAACTGCTTCCTTCCTCCCTTTCTCATTAAGAAGTGTCACAAGAAATAGGGAGGAAAGTCCAGGAGATAATCTCCAAAGTATTGATTCCACCCTCAATTATTAGTATTTTTTTTTTGTGGGTACCGGGGGGACGACCTCAGGACCTCACGCGCCAACAGGCACCCGTGCCGCTGAGCGATATCACCGGCCCCTTTTTCGTATGTGGGTTCCGGGAGTCGAACTTGGGCCTTCGCGCTTGCAAGGCAGGCGCTTAAGCCACTGAGCCGTCTCACCGGCCCAATTATTAGTATTTTTAAAATAAAATCTTTTAAATAAAAGCTCTAAAGGTACAACTTTGCAAATGACAAAAAATCAATTAGGGGAGAACAGGTTAGGGCATTCAGTAATCTAAAGGGGAAACCCCATCCACTGACAAAGGACAGTTGTGTCTTCAGTACAATGTGTTTCTAATTTTAGTCAACCATCATCTAGCAAAGAAAATACATACATATATATGTATTTTATGTGTATGTAACCTAGGTGGAACTGTTTCTCCTGGAGTCCTGAGTTCCTATGTAGAGTCTCTTAGAAACCACAAGAAGTTCCTTACAGTAGTCTAGCATTGACGAATAGGTGCCTAGGATCCCCAAAAGCATCTCCCGTGTGCTTCCAAAAACTCATCCCCAGAGCTACCACATAAGCACTATGTGTTGTACCTTGCTCATATCAAAAAGGTGCCGCTCATATTTCAGTCCACATGAATAACACCTTCTTGTGAAAAGCACTGCACACTCAAAGGCCGAATGTTGCAGCCCCAAGCATTCCCCATTCATGCCGCTTTTGTGCAAGTCCTCATGGAGTTCTCCTTTTGCATGGCCACTAAGATTAATGTCAAGGAGCATGGGACATCTGTTCCTAAGGCCCTTCCTTCTTCACGCAGTATTTAACATACAGATGTTTAGGTTGAGCAAGAAGACACATTTTCACTTTGTCTCTTCTTTAGAGAGAAGTAATCCTTGTTGGAATGAGTCCATTGGTTTTTAAGTTACTTTAGTTGTATTACTAGAAAGCAGTGTATATTCCTTAAACGTCATTCAAGCCACTGCTTAAGTACAAAAGCTCAACCACTCACCAACTTTCTGTTCCCTTGAAACCCATACCTGCTGCACAGGCCTCCATAACTCAACTCCAAAACCAAAGAATAATGCAAAACATGGATGCCAAGAAATGGAGAACAGTCAGAGGGTACCAGGATGGAGAAGGCAGAAATAGCCTTTCTTCTTTAGGCCTTAGAATGAGTAGGCCCCTAGTAAATTAAAAAGAGAAAGACATGACAGAAAATGGCCTTGAAGGCAAGGGGTCTTATTTTATCTCTCCCTGCTCTGCATTCTTTTTTTAGTTTATTTACACGGTGTGCATGTGTATGTGCATATACATGCATGTGTTTGTATTAGTAACCATTAGTGATCAGTCTAATGTATTAATTTTAAATCAATGAATGGAAACCTCATTATATGGCAATTTTAATGTAATATGAGAGAACTTTCATTTCTATTGATTTCAAACGTGTAGGTATTAGGATTTGTTGCTTATTGTTTCAGTTAGCTTCCCCATCACTGGGACAATATACTTGAGACCCATACTTTTTTTTTTTTGTGGGTACCGGGGGTCAACCTCAGGACATCGCGCACCAGCAGGCGCCTGTGCCGCTGAGCGATATCACCCGCCCCTTTTTCGTATGTGGGTTCCGGGAGTCGAACTCGGGCCCTTGCGCTTGCCAGGCAGGCACTTACGCCGCTGAGCTATCTCACCGGCCCGAGACCCATACTTAAGGAGAGGCTTGAGTCATGGTTTCAGATGGTTCAATCCATGGTTTGCTAGCTCTAAAGCAGAATCAACATGGCAGAAGTACACAGTGAAGGACAGTTGCTTACCTTATGGTGGCCATGAAGCAGAGAAGGGAGGAGCCAGGGATAAAGATATACCTTCCAAAGGCACACACCTTTCAACCGGGTCCCACCTGTTAACAGCACATTTAGTTATGAAGTCACTAATGGACCAATCCACTGATGAGCATATTACCTTATGATTCAATCACCTTTTAAAAGTGCCATCACTGAACACAAGAGACTTTTGAGGGGCATTCTGGATCTAAACCATAGCAGCTACACACATAAATCCTAATTTTAGTTAGATTTTAATGAGAATACATAGCTATTTTTTCCATCCATATTCACAGACACCTTGAATTTTATCCTCTAGTAACTCTCTTTGTACAATCTAAGGTAATATTAACCTACATGATTCATTCATAATCTTCCTCTACATTTGTAGAAGTAGATGAATTTAACCTTTAGATGTAGCTGTGGCATTTATGCTCTCAAGTATTATTGTGGCCTTGTGTCATCCTCATCTATGAATTTGG
This sequence comes from Erethizon dorsatum, assembly GCA_028451465.1. NCBI lineage: Eukaryota > Metazoa > Chordata > Mammalia > Rodentia > Erethizontidae > Erethizon > Erethizon dorsatum. Next base: position 132,087,739 of record CM051842.1, read on the forward strand.
GCAAGCATCTCCATGGCGGTCAATACCTACATGCTATCATGTAGTAGACAGATTCAGGTACAATCTTAAGGAATATTCCTAATCAGCCATTTAGAAACATCTTTTGCTTAGTTTTGTTTGTAAAAGACTGGTTTAAAGAGGTAACGTTTACTGACAGGAGTGAATTTGTCTATCTTCCCAAATTTTTCATGTCACCTTTATGTATTTTGAATCTTTCCATGTTTACAAACCTAGGATTTTTATGTTCCTTTTCTCCCAGGTAATGGCATTTGATCTAATATCTGATTCTGAAATGAATACGGACACTCTGGACTTGTTTTAGTGTTTGTATAAAATGTATTTTTCCTCCTTTTATTTCTATGTTTTACATTTAAACTAGGTTTCTTTTTAAAAAACATATAGTTGGTTCTAGTTTTTATACAATCTGACAATGTGACATGATTGGAGGGTTTTAAAACGTGTATTATTTCAGGAAAATCCAATATAAAGGAACTGACCCCCATAGGCAGAAGGTGATAAGAGACTTGAAGAAAGAGGCAGACAGATCTAGGATGACAGTGTAATTTTTCCTAATTTGTGATGCAGTGATTAAACCCAGGGTCTTGTGCGTGGTAGGCAAGGACTTCACCCTCGAACTACATTCCCAGCCCACATAGAGTATAATCCTTTTTGAGGGCTTACAGGCAGAATTATGGTCAAGTGCAGTAGCACACAGCAGTAGCATGTAGATCCTCATGACTTAGTCAGAGGGAAGGGGCTTGCTTACACAGTGATCAGGAGAAAGGTCCCAGGGTTACATAGCAGGTAATCATGGTGGTTATCACTCAAGATGCCTACTGTCGAGGTCAAGGTGGATCCTTATATATATTAATAAATTACATATATGGGTGTATTTAATCTACCAGTTCTCCAGAGGGGTGTGTGTGTGTGTGTGTGTGTGTGTGTGTGTGTGTGTGTGTGTGTTTCATCCTCATTCCTATTTTTCCTGTTTTTGTTTGGTTGTGGATTCAATAACTTTTACAATTAGATTTTCTCCACTCTTGGCTTTTTAGTTATTCCATTTAAATGAAACAGTGGTTTCACTAGGTTTAAGAATGTTTATATTTAATCTATCATAGTCTATCTTTAGAGAATACACTACTCAATTTACAGTTTTAAGAATCCTATGATAGAACGCTTATAATTCTTCCCCATCTTTTGTGATTTTTTTTGGTAAAGTAATTACTTGCTAATGTTATAATCCCCACAATACATTCTATGATTCTACACAATCATCCCTTGGTATTGGTTCAAGGACCCTCCACAGATAAGATTTCTGGATGTTCAAGTCCCTTATATAAATAAGTGTGAGTGGTTTAAAGGAGTTTACACCTGAGGGTGACTCCAGATTCTGTCCCATTTCTCAACAGAAGAACAGAAAACTAACAGTTTTCTTTCCATGCACTATTTTAGTTCTACGATCATGTACAAAAGACTGACTCTTGGTATGTTCTCTTAGTCCTATGTTATAAAGGAACAATCTAAGAAAAACTAGGGAGTAAAAAACCTAATGCAGTACTTACACTCAAAGAGGGCTGCAGTATTTTTATTCATGTTCAAGTGATCCCTTAGGTACTTCATCCTTTCACACATACTGTAAAAAGTACCTAATATTAAAAGTGTAAGACCAATTGAATAAAAAGTTCTGGATACCATATTAATCTCTAGTTACATGTTGATACTACAGATCTTCCAACCACTAGCAAAGGTGTAGGTCAGAGGACAAAGGTGGTAGAAATGAATGAAAGTAAGGAGATGTGGGGTTCAGGTGGAAAGGTATGTATGTAAGGACAGAATTTGGGCAATTCTATTGATGAATCCATGAAAACTGCGAATAAAACTGGCTGTTAAGGACAAGGCAGTTTTGTTACCTGGTACTACCATTTGTGCAATGAGAGCAGATATCATTTGTGAACTACATGTGGCATCCAGAAGCATAACCACAAACTGAAGTCGGGGAAAAGCACTGGCTATTTCAGTGTTTCAGGGGCCAGCTGTGACTAACCTGCTATAATAGTCAGGTTTCTCGTCGTAGAATGAAAGACCCGAGACAGCTAATTTATAAAGAGCAAACATTTTTAGCTCAGAGCTTTGAAGGTTCACAGGTACAGTGCTGGCATCAAATGAGTTCTCAGGTGGGTCACATAAAGTCTGCTAGTAATGGGAGCACCTATGAAGGAAAGCAAGTGAGCAGGGAAGGCCAAACTTGCTCTTTTTGTAACAATCTCCTTATAAAAATTCAAGGAGTTTCACAAGAATTACCAACGTGTGGCATGTGAACTCGACTACACATTGAGGGTGTGCTCTCAGTGAATTAAGGACTTCCTACTAGGTACCACCTTCGAATGTTTCCAACATGTCCCAATAGTGCCAACCTGGGGATCGACCCTTGAAGGTCCAAACCATAGAATCCCACCCTCAGCCCCAAACATTCTGCATCCATCTTCAAAGCAACATGCATGAATTCAATCCCCAAGAGGCTCAGTACCTTAACAGTTCCAGTATTGCTTGAAATCCAACTCTAAAATCTTCTCTGAGACTCAGAGCAAACTCAGCTGTGAGCCCCTGTAAAAATCAAAAGAAAAGTTAAATTATTTCCAAGTTATAGTGGCAGGCCAGCTACAAGGCAAACAACTTATTCCAAAACGGAGAGATAGGGAAACAGAGGAAACTGTTCAAAACAAATCGAAACTCAGCAGAACAAGCATTAAGTCCAAAAGTTTTGGGTCTGATCTCCTGGGCACACTGTAGCAGAGGGCAGACCGTCAAGGCTAGGAGAGCCCTGCCGCTATGGCTTTGCAAGAGTAGCAAACACGGCTGCTGTGAGGTGGTACACACGTCTACAGCTTTCCAATGCTAGTAAGGCATAGTGCTGTTTTCTCTGCCTTTCTGGGTTTCCATCTAAGCTTAGCTCCTACAGCTTCATTAGGCATCACCCCATCCCAGGTTCCTTGCTGGTCACTGACCTACCCCAACTCCACCTATTCCGACAAGCTTTCCTTTGAAGTCTTAGTGGAAGCTTCCATAACTGCGTAACTTTTTCATTCTGCACACTGCAAAACCAGCATCATGTGGCTAATGCTAATGTCTGCCACTGGCAAGAGCTACACCCAAGCCCTCTCAACTACCACTGCAGCTGCAGTGCACATCCCTGGCAAGCTAGCATCCCAAAGCAGCCTTGGCAAGCCGAGCTCAATCCTGAAGCAATTCTGCCCCAAAAGATTTCTGATTTGTCCTTGAGGCATCTTTTCTGTTGTCCCAGTGCAAAGCATCTGGCTTGTTTATCTACTGCTGATTTCTTTAGCATTCCTGCATTTTCCACTCCTTTCCTAGCCAGGGTGCAAAGTTTTGAAATCTCTCCAATCTGCTTCTTCTTGGTAATTGTAAATTTGGCTAAAAGTGACCTGTAATACCCATGAGACAGCCTAAATGCTTCATTATTTTGAAATCCACATAAAGTAGGCCATTATTTTAAGTTTGGCTTTCCACAAAAAGGCTTAGGACATGGACTCAAAGTACCAAGGATTTTTGCAATGGTATTCAAGGGAACCTTAAGTCCAATTCCCAACAGATTCCTCAAATCAACAAAATATATATTCACCTCAACTCTTATATAAGACTTATTAGATGGCCTCACATGATTACAGAGGCTAAAACCTTACACCAGGGTCTTAATCCCTCAATTCAGAATTTAGCATAGCTTATGTTCATCACTGAACACAAGTTCTTTCCCCTAGTTCTGACTGATGGACTAATTCTGGATTAAGAGGGTAAATGATAGTAAAGTGGAGATCTCTGCATCAGATGGTGAACGAGTTCAAGTCCTAGATCTGGTCAACATGAACATTTTGAGAGCCTCACCTCCATGTGTACCAAGGTAGAGTCAAGCATCTGATTATTTTACTTTTCTCTTTACATGCCTTTTCCTTATACAACAGGACTACAAGTTCCTTGAAGGCAGGTCCTGCTCTTGTTCAGCTGTGTACCACCACCCTGAGGTAGAAGATTAGGGTTAGTGAAAAACTGGTCAGACGAGTGGGCATTATCTGTCAAAGTCAAGGGACCAGGGCACATGCGCAAAATGCAGAATCCAGGATGACTCTGCTGCTCTTAAGCACTGTATGTGCCATCGATCAGGGAAAGTGCTGTTTTCAATTCTTCATTTACATATGGTGAAAAACCAGGTGAGTCTTTGATAAGACTGTTTAAATCTGGTGCCAGGCCAAGTGAGTTTTTAATAGGACAACTGTCTCTAATGCCTTATTAGCATTAGGGAGACACCAGTTCCAGACACAAAAGACTCCTTTCCGTTGTCCTCGTGGCCACTGTGAGCCTTTTCACAGGCCCACTCTCACCCTGTAGAGCTTACTTCTTTTCCATCTTTATGAAATATATATCCTCACTAGTTTAATTGTGTGTGTTGTCCAGTTCTTTGTTCAGGACACCACGAACCTGGAAAAAATTTCTTTGGGACCCAAAGTCGGTAAGAATCACATACCAAAAAATATCCAAGTTAAAGACATTCTGGAAAAGCCTTTAAATATCTGGAGGAACAAACACAGCAACATTAAGATCTTATTTTCCTAGTAATAGCTAAACATTTATCTAAGAACTTACTCATTGAAAATAACCTTTTGGATATGTAAAATAGACCAGCCTCTAATACATGTCTCCTCATAAGTAACTCATACTTGTCTCTTCTATAAAAGGATGTCCCAACCATTACTGGAAACAAAAACTTTGGGTGGGATTTAACTAGTGTTTCATGAAAAGAACATGAGAAGCCCTGGTAGACCCCCAAATGTTAAAACTGAAAAGTGAATTTGTCACACCCAGGTAGTTCTGCTGTGTGATACATCTGAGAGATAAGATTCTAGGTTCTTGTGTATGGCAAAGAATTGCAAGTGTACATCCTATGGTAAAATAAAAAGCAGATACATTTATTGAAGGTAATGGCAAGTGGGCCAGGGATATAGCTCAGTGGCACAGCTCCTGCCTCGCAAGTGCAAGGTCCTGAGTTTGATTCCCAGTACCACAAAAAAAAAAAAAAAAAAAAAAAAAAAGATAATGGCAAGTGTTCTCAGGGCAGGTCCCTGTGAAACAGAAACAAAGAGGTGAGATGAATGGTAAAGCGGTGTTGGGACAGCAGGGTAATAAGAGGCACCCACCCAGATAATTCAGGCTTTCTAATTTTAGAAGATGTGCACCTCTCTCTGGTTGCTCTCGGAGTGTCTCTGGATAGGACTGACAGAAATGACTGACAGGGTGCTGAGTTGTCTCAGGTTCACCGAAGTACCCATGTCTGTCCCAGAATTCACTCTGATTAAATCACATACATGAGATGCAGTCCCTATGTATGAACCTTTAATGAGGTACAAGTAGGGAAAAAGTTACAGAAGGTTAAGCCACAGGAGGTCTAATTCACATTAAAGCCTGGAGCTTTAATGATTTCCTGGGTCTTTGCTATTTTTATTTCTGCACTTCTTAGTACAATGGAAGGAGGATTGGTCCTGGGATGTTGCCCAAATTCAGGTGGATGTAGGGGAGTGGTCTCCTAGCCCCCATTGTGCAAATGGTACTAATTCTGCATAGGTAAATATAACAAAAAGACTCTGTTCCAAACCAATTTTCAACTAAGACTATTCCAATGACATACTAAGGTCAGTGAAATTTGGAGGTGTAAAAAAGGGGAACTAGTAATGCAAATTTGACATGATCACCACACTACTTCTTAGTCTCTCTCCCTTTCTCATGAACTACCTGATTGCAGAGCCAATTTTATAGTACTTTTTCTTACAGGTTTTCAGATGGTCTGATTAAAACCCTGACAGGAAGACCATGTTATACATCATCTCCTCCACATATAGCCACGAGATTTTACAGATTACTTCCCACATGATCACAGGTAGATGACTAACAGTGAAATTAATTTTTCAAAAGAGCTATTAATAAAATTACCAGAGTCCCTCAGGATTACCACAGCTATGCCATCCAGTCTATAAATTTTCTTAAATATTTCATTTTACAAATCCTGTATATGCATACATGTTACATGTATACATACCCATATAAATTTATGATATATATATAAATCAACATACAAAAATGTGCATGTATGCATCAGGTGGAATACATGCACATTATATTCATATATGGGTGCATGTGTTTACTCCACTCGATTGCACTTTAAAAGATTCTGTTCCTGTAACACAGAGAGGCACCAAGTTCTACATCAGCTTCATAATCTGCAAGTTATCATTTCAAGAAATAGTGTAGCATTATGGTTTAGATCATAGAACCTATATCCTCTATGCCTACTGATTTTAACAGCCTTGCCACTTAAAAGCTGTGCAACCTTGTACCTTTCTGAACCCGTTTCCCATCTGTGAAATAGTGACAGTATTTAAAACAATCAAATGAGTTGTTAAACTAGTAAAAAATCTGGAATATGATAACTGGTCCATAAATATTAATCATGTAGGCTAAATTTCATTGACTGTACAACTAAAAATAAGTAAGAGAAAAAAGTCTGTCTTTTCTACTCCCTTTCTGTTTAAATTCTTAACCCATTCTCAGGAGTGAATTTATAATATACAAAGAAGAAAGCAAATGGATTCTGTGACATTTTCTAACCCTGACCTCCACTGTCTACACAAGCATCTGAAAACCAACATTCTACTCTTGTTTTCTGAGATCAACTCTCATGTGATTCTGAGATAAGGGAATGAAACTCCCAACCTGCTAGATGTCCAAAACACCGAATTTGCATTCCCTAAAATTCAGGAATGAATTCTCGAACAATGGAGATTAATAGTAAGAAGAATTTATTGAGAAAAATCAAGCTTCTGTCTGAGAGGGACAGAAGGGGGCCCAGAAAGTGGGTTTCCCACCAACCCCACTTCTCAAGGGTGTTTTATTGAGCAAAGCCATGAGGTGAGGCAGGCTTAAGGTGGGACAGAACTATACCCAATCAGTAAGATTATAAGCACAGTTGCCTGGGTACTATTAGTCCAATGGGAAATCACCAGGTGGGTATGAGGTGGGACAAAACTATGGTGAACCAGTAAGACTATAGCAAGTATAGTCGCTTGGGTAATACTGATTAAATGGGGATCAAATTGGGAAGCAAATCACGTAACAAGCACACATGGGCAGACAAGGACTTTCCTGGAAGGGGTGGGTTAAGAGGTTTGGTCCTCCACCCCAAGGTGATTCATGCCTACTTAGAATATCAATCACTGCTGTTCATCCCAAGGAGAAGTACATGGGTGAGTAATTCTTTTTCTTGAAGTCTGGCCTTCAGTGAATACACCTCCAGCCACCATCATCTTCTGCACTGACCTCTGGAGGGCCCAGCCCTGTCTGACTGCCTACAATATTTCTACCTAACTTAGCTGTCTATAATATTCCCCCCTCTGAAGAAGTACCCCTAACTGCAGTGAAGGAGAAAGGGGCGAAGACCAATCTGGCTACTTCCAGCTGAAGAGGGTAGTAGTTGTAATCGGCAGTCAGAGATACTCCATAGAGGATCTATCCAAAGGCGCTCGATGGGCGTCAGGTGTTCTTGTCTTGGGTAGACGTACAGCTTTAAATTTGGAGGAGACAAGGCCACAGAAATAATTAACTATGCATGTGCCAAATAATAAAATCAGCAGGGTAATTACGAATACAGCCAACAAAGTGTTCCCTCAGGGGGAACCAGTAATAGCTTTCCATAAAGAAGATAAAGAGAAGGTCCAGGGAATTTCAGAATCTGACATTTCATTAATCTGTTGTCTAATATCCTGAACAGCTATTGAGACATTAGCAGAAGGATCAGGAATGTACACACAATATTCGGCTTTTATAATTGCACAAGTACCCCCTTGTGCTGCTGTTAAAACGTCTAATGCCATCCAATTTTGGAGAATGGCTTGACTTTTTTTATTCAGGAGAGAGGGACCAGCCCCGATGTCCTTCAAGGCCCACTGAATATAGTTAGTTCAGGCCTCAATGTGTTGCATGACATCCTCTAACCTTAAGGAAGGGATAAAAATAGAAGCCAAATGATCATACCAGTGAAACACACTGCTAGACCACTGATGCCATAGGCGGGGTAAGTTTGTTTGCAGGTTTGTCACTACTTTTGACACTTCTGCCTTGTAACCATGCAAATCCCAGCATGCATCTTCCTATCCATCCAGGGGTGAGCCAGGGCCACAAATTGGCTACACAGGACCAATGAGTGCCATTGAGAGCGTCCCATCTAATTCTGGGGCAATTAAACCAGTTTATTGCATACCAGTCTTTAGCTTATAAAGTTATTGTGTGTATATATTGTTCAGGGGGTGTCCATCCCAAGTATTTAGTAGAGTCAGGCCAATGAGAATAGGAGTGATTTTTCTGTTCTCAACATAAGTGGGCCTTTCTTCTAAGATGTCCTATAGTAGAGGTTAACCACAGACGATCATCCCATATCTGAAAATAGCCATCTTGATATTTACGGTTGTTAGCCCTCAGGACAGGACACTTACTTTTACTTAATAAGGGGTCCTACTAGAATTTTTTTTTTGGTGGGTACCGGGGGGTCAACCTCAGGACCTTGCGCGCCAGCAGGCACCCGTGCCACTGAGCGATATCACCGGCCCCTTTTTTCGTATGTGGGTTCCGGGAGTCGAATTCAGGCCCTCGCGCTTGCCGGGCAGGCGCTTAAGCCGCTGAGCCATCTCACCGGCCCCTACTAGAATCTTTAAAGAGGCTGTAGTGGCATGGTTAGAAAAAATTCTATTATGTCCAGGATCATTGAGAGTACAGTTTATTGGTCACTCAACTACCTTGTAATGGTGGGCTAAACTATGAACCATTGAACTCTTTCATAACTCATCAACACTAGTTGTAGTCTATTCCAGTCATCACCTTGGAGTGGGGATACCCACCAAGGAAGTCCAGACATACTGGACAAGGGGAGCAGACCACGTACCCAGCAAGGCGTTTGTTGTAATGACTCTGCATATTCCTGTGCCCACCTTAGAAAGGAACTGCATTTTTCCTTAAGTGGTAAAGTGATTAGTAAAAGGACTAAGAGTAACATCTTAGATTACTTAAGACTTTGTTTTCTTCTTGAACAAGAATGGTAAGTCTTCTATGGGTTCGCAGGAGTACTCCATGATGGCTGCTCACACGCAGAGACAGTCTCTGGTTCCTCGGACTTGAGTCGGGGTTGGTGTATCCAGGAGTCCAGGCCTGCTACCTTGACAGCTGATGGAGTTGACAGGATCACGGTGTACGGTCCTTCCCAAGTTGGTCCTAGGGGAGGAGATGATGAGGAAAGAGACTTCAGCAGTATTAAGTCTCAGGGGTGGAATATGGGATTTCCCTTTTCTTTAGGCTGAGCTTCTGTTAGCTGTTGAAGAGTCTGTTCAAATTTAACCAGTGAGGTGACAACTTTTAGTAAGGCATCTGTTTCTCTATTGAAGAGAAAATCGTTAGTGAGAAAAGGGTGCCCATAAAGCATTTCAAATGGATTGAGGCCTAGAATTTGAGATGTATTTCTTATTTTAATGAGCACTAAAAGTAGTAAGTAAGGCCACTGTAGGTGGGGCTCTTGAGCCATTTTGCGAAGATGTCTCTTTAGGGTCTCATTCATTTTTCTACCTTTCCTGATGATTGTGGCCTCCATGTGCAGTGAAGGTGCTAGAGAATGCCCAGTACCTGAGAGACAGCCTATGTGACTGTTGCTTTAAAAGAAGGCCCATTATCACCCTGTAAGATCTTAGGAAACCCAAATCTGGGGATGATTTTTGAGACTAAAACTTTTACCACCTCTTGTGCCTTTTCTGTTCTACAAGGAAAGGCTTCAACCCAGTTTGTGAAGGTGTCTACCCAGACTAATAACTATTGAACTCCTTTACTCTTTGGCATACGAGTGAAATCAAGCTGCTAGTAAGTCTAGAAACTGTTCTTAAAGGACTGGAATAGCAACCGTAACCCACTGGCTCTAAGACCCCTCTATTGATGGGATCTGATATTTTAAATTCCTCCAGTTTTAATATGGCATCTGTTTCTCTATTGAATTATTATAATTATCTCCAAAATTCTGATGACTTATGAGAAACAGATTATAATGATTAACACATTATTTTTGACCAATGAAAAACTCTCAAGGTACTGTACATAGACAACAACATATTGTGTTTATAAAACCAGTCTAAGTATCATTTTGATTAGTTGGCAACCTGGGTATATATATTATAGTATTTAGACAGGATAAAATCTCTCTCCCCAGGATGGAAACTGGGCTTTTAGGCATAACTAAAAGGAACGGGTGAAGAGAAAGTTATCCCAGTGAGTTACCTTTTATCTAGTAACTCCTTTTTATTGAGGTATGATGGTTGGAAGGAAGGCCAGGATTGAAAAGAAGGACAAAGAGACATGTGCCAATGTCTAGCGATAGGCTGTTTTTCTCCCCCCTCTATAGTCATGATTACTAAGGGCTCCTCCATGGAGATGACAGGTGGAGATGACAGTTCAGTCAGAGGGAGAAAGCAGAGTGCCCCAGGGGCCCTTTAGTCCTGCTAAACCAGCTGGGAAGATGAGTCTGAGCTCTGGGGCCTTGCCTCAGAGGGCAGTCTCCCTTCCAGTGGTCACCTTTGCAGTCTGGGCATAGCGTGGGGCCCTCTTAAGGTGGCCTGGCTTTCCACAGTAGTAGCAGTTGAGCCTAAATGTTGAACTCTTCTTGGAGCCCTGAGAATTAGACTTACGATCTGTTCTTTGTAAGGCCACAACAAAGGCAGCGGCTTTTTGGTCTCTTTGTTTTCTCTCCTTGGCTTTCTCCCAGTCTTAATTACAGAATACTAAGGAGGCAGTTTTTACTAAAGTATCAAGTGAGCTATCTGGAGCAAAAGCTATCTTTTGTAACTTTCTCTTAATATCTGGGGCTGACTGGGTAATAAATGTGTCTTTAAGCATAATCTGTCCTTCTGTTGAATCAAGAGCTATTGACGTATGTTTTACCAGTGCCTCTTGTAAACGATCTAAGGCGGCAGAGGGGTTTTCATCTTTCTCTTGATAAACAGTTGACAATTTAAAATAACTAGAGGGCTTGGTCTTTGTCCTTCTTAGATCTTCAAGAATACGTACTTGAAAATGTCTCCCGCTCCAATCTCCTGTCTGGCTAACTGTTAGGACAGCAGGGGTCTTGGGTAGGGACTGCTTGGGCTCCAATGGGAACTGGTTGTTCCCCTGGCTGCCTGTCTTCTGGCTGTCTAAAATTAACAGTATCATATTCATCCTGAAACGTAGTAGCAGCTTGTAATAGTGCTCGTCTCTCATTAGAAGTCAATGTTTTGATTTAAGATTAACACGGTATCTTTCCAGTCTAGCTTATAGGTCTGAGTAAATCCTCTAAGGGATCTCAATGTACGTATCAGGGTCATCTGAAAATTTTCCTAAATCTAGGAAAATTGATCTGCTTTAGATTGCTAAGAGAAAAAGACACACGAACTCTGGAAGTTCCAAATTGCCCATTTACTTCCTGTAAAGGATACTGTCCTTGAGGAGCTTGAATTAACTCAGCTAAGGATGGGCATAGCCCTGTAGAGGCTTGGATTATGGCTGATCTAGAAGCCCCACCCTCAGGACCGGAAAGCCAACTAGGGGAAGCCTTAGACTCCGTAACAGTGGGCAAGACTTTGATTAAGGCTGTCTTGGAAACCTCGTTTTCAGGTTCCAAAGGTTGGAGAAGAGCAGCCTCAGACTCAAGGCTAGTGGATGCCTTAAGGGCCTGAGGTGCCTGGTATTCCTGTGGCTCACATTTCCATTTTTAACATAAATAAGGACTATTTCTTAATACAAAGAAAGTCTGAACATAAGATAATTCTGCCCATTTTCCCTCCTTTTTACAGTATGAATCTAGCTGTAAAACAGCATCATAATTAATACTTCCCTTTGCATTCCATTTTGGCTCTAGATGGTAGCCAGGCCATGCTCGTTGAATCAGGCCATGCACGTTGAATATCAAACGGCTCTCTTCAACACGTAAGGGTTGAACATCTTCCAGTGCTTAAGAATATCTATTCCAAAGGAGTAAGAAACTTCGACATTGAGCCCCCCACATCTCAAATACAAAAAGAAACTGTCCCCTTTAATTTCTATTTGATTTCTATCTGTACCTGCATGGCATTCCTCGAGTAGATTCCACTTCAGGGCAGGTAGATGCTGTCTGGAGAGAGTGCAGAAGACAAATTTCGACCAGCCTATCCACCCTTGAACTGGTGCGTAATTTCATCTTCTCAGGGAGCTGGAAAACTTATTTCTGTAGGACATTTATAAGCACAAATTACAACTGGTCTCAACTGTGACAGTAATGTTTAATTTTTATTTTTCAATTTTCGTTTTTTGGTACCAGGAATTGAACTCAGGACCTTGCACTTGCCAGGCAGGTGCTTTGCCACTGAGCTATATCACCGGCCCAACAGTAATGTTTTAAAGAAGGAAGCATAACTTTGTCCTAACCCACTGGTTTCTAGTTCTTTGAGAAAGGGTGAGGCAAACAGATCAAAGGACAACAACCTGTATCTTGCAAGGGGGATCACCTTTATAGACCAAAGCAAACAAATGGCTTGGAGGATTTCACCCGAGAAGAAGCCTCCAAGGCACCTGTGTTACCTACTTACTCCCTAGGCAACCTTTTCTAGCAGCAAGACAAGGCTACGTCTTAAAGTTCATTTAAAAATTTTTATATCTCTTAAGCTCACAGGCTAAACTTACATTTATCATCTAGCAATCACAATTCACATGTTAGTGAAGGCACATTTATTAGTCTTCTATGCACACATGAGAGAAAAAAGCTAAAATCTCTTTCTTACTCTTTGTTAGCATATGTAAGGCACAAACGTAAATCATTCCCCTGATGTTCCATGTTTCCCTCTGTGAAAGGCAAACGGTTGTTGCAAGCTGCCTCAGCCTGATTTCTGGAGGGAAGGGCAGTCTAAGGAAAAGGTGGTTTTGAAGTTAACTTCTAATAAGCTGGAGAAAAGTTGGGGTTTCTAACTTAATAGTAAGAAGAGAAAAATATGATAGGTAAGTGGAGATTTTTCTGTGGTTGGGAGCCAGTTTCCACTGAGGAACTTTTGGCTATCTGCCGGAGAGCAGCCCTGGCCATGACACCTCAGTTATTCTCAGTTTCTATTGATCCATGAAACCAGAGATTGGTCTCCAGAAAGGAATCCAGCTGTCTGGTTAGCATTCCATTGGCCACTGGCGTCAATGGGGATTCACCAAAAACATTCTGGGGAAATCTGTCCTCTGCTTTAAAAGTGGCAGCTGCCCTAAGAGCATTTAACTAGCTGGAAGAGTAACCAGTGTTTGTCAAAATTCTATAAGGGTTTAGGCAAACACCTGAGCAAAATCATTACCTAATGGTTTATAAGTTTATAGTAAAGGTTTCAAAGTCCACAACTTATTATCAAAGTATTTTCTCCTATACATATAAATGATAACTAGACCTAGGAGGGGAAGAGGAAAGGTTGGAATCCTCCCTTAGGCTAAATGTGTTTTGGTCCCATAACTGTGGTGCTTTGGAAATAGCTCCTTCTGGTTTCATCCAGAAGTCACTTCTTTCCATTGTGCCTCAGGTTCAGCCTCCTGAGGGAGACCTGCTCAGAGCACTAAGCTGGGACATGGCTTTTATGTGTGTGTGTGTGTGTTTTTTTTTTGTGGGTACCGGGGGTTGACCTCAGGACCTCATGCGCCAGCAGGCGCCCATGCTGCTGAGCGATATCACCGGCCCTTTTTTCGTATGTGGGTTCCGGGAGTCGAACTCGGGCCCTCTCGCTTGCCAGGCAGGCGCTTACACCACTGAGCCATCTCACCGGCCCTTTATGTGTGTTCTGGACAGGCAAAATTCAGATGTGTCATCTGACCCACAGACAGGATATGTGTCCCTCATCTAAGATGACGTCTTTGCCTTTGGCATTAGCAAACGCTCATTTTCTATGGGCTTCACTTAGTTGTCCGTAAGAGGGGAAGGTTGGAACAGTTTAGAGTTCTTTTCTCTCTAATCTTACATGCCTCCAAAAAAAGAAAGTACAACGTGGCAGGAAAAGATTAGAAGTAAGGCCAGAAAGGAAGTCTTCCCTCATGCTCATGGTGAGTTATAGAGACAATTCAACCCTGAGTCGTCATTCTCAGCCAGCAAAGGAGAGAATGGGGAATCTCAAGAGCTAAAATTACCTCCTCACCAGCGGAAGAACAGACCAGAAAGGAAACTGAAGCAGGACAGGCTTGACATTTCCTCTAGAGTATACAGGAGGATCACAGCCAGTCTGTCTCAGTGAAAACTGTCCTCCAAGTCTTAAGAACGGCCACCGACCTAACGTCTTTTAACTGGTGGAAGGAGTCCCGTTGTTTATTGGTAGGCATGTATTTTCTAAGTATGAGCTAGATTTCATAGAAAGACCATTTTATAGCATTTTATATCAAAGCCCATTAGGAGATGCTCTAATACTATGTTTTCCTAGTGCTGCTAATAAAATAAACCACAGCAGTCAAGTAAGTCAAACAGGTAAAACAAGGAATGCCAGTAAGTTCAGCAACTAAGTTCAAATGCAACATATACAAAATCAGAATAAAATGTCCCAATAGAGAAGCATTATAATCTTATAACCTTCCCATGTTTTCAACTTAAAATTTATCATCACTTTACTACAATTATGTAAGAGACAAAGCATGACCAATTATAAGTAACGGACAAAGACATAACATCATAAAAATTTTGCTTACCTAAGCAAGTCACAATCTGGGATCCATGAAACAAAAGCAAACTCTTACCTCCATCCAATTATCTCAGTGGAACCTCCAAATGATATAGGGAAATGAAACTCCCAACCTGCTAGATGTCCAAAACACCAAGTTCCTGTTCTCTACTATCCAGCAATGAGCTCTAGGAACAACAGAGGTTAAGAGTAGTAAGAATTTATTGAGAGAAGGAAAGCTGCTCTCTGACAAGGACAGAAGGGGGCCTAGAAAGTGGGTTGCCCACTAACCCCACTTCTTAAGGGTGTTTTATTGAGCAAAGCCATGAGGTGAGGCGGGTTTAAGGTGGGACAGAACTATACCCAATCAATAAGATTATAAGCATGGTCGCTTAGGTAATATTGGTCCAATGGGAAATCACAAGGTGGGTATGAGGTGGGACAAAACTATGGTGAACCAGTAAGGCTACAGCAAGTATAGTCGCTTGGGTAATACTGATTAAATGCAGATCAAATTGGGAAGCAAGTCACATAGTAAGCGCACATGGGCAGACAAGGACTTTCCTGGAAGGGGTGGGTTAAGGAGGTTTGGTCCTCCACCCCAAGGTGATTGATGACTACTTAGAATATCAATCACTGCTGTTCATCCCAAGGGGAAGTATATGGGTGAGTAATTCTTTTTCTTAAAGTCTGGCCTTCAGTGAATGTGCCTCCAGCCACAGTTGTCTTCTGCACTGACCTCTGGAGGGCCCAGTCCTGTCTGACTGCCTACAATATTTCTATCTAACTTAGCTCTCTATAATAATTCCACATATAAATGAGATCCTATAGCATGTCTTTCTGTTCCTTGCTTTTGTCAATTAATACAATATCCTCCAAGTTCATCTGTTTTTGAAAATGGCAGGATTTCATTCTGTTTCATGGTTGAATAGTACTCTACTGTGGATGTGAACCACATTTTTTATGAATTCACCCACTGATGATACTTTGGTTGATTCCATATTTTGGCTATTGTAAACAGTGCTGTGTTGAGCATGGAGATGAAGATATCACTTCAACATACTAATTCTATTTCTTAAATATATACTTAGTAATAAAACTGTTGGATCATAAAATAGCTCTGTTTTTGTTTTTTAATTGGCACATAAAACTGTACATATTTATGTGTTTCCACATGTTATTTTGATACATGTATACACTATAATATTTAAATCAGGTTACAAACATAACTATCTCCTCAAACATTTATCATTTCTTTAAGGTAAAAACATTCAAAGTCTTTTCTCCTGGCTTACAGAAATACACAGCACATTATCATTATCTATAGTAAACCTATAGCACTCTGAAAACGGATATTTAAAGAGGACATCAGAAAATGGAAACACCTGTGTCCTTGTTCCTAGATAGGCAGAACTGGCATTGTCAAAATGGCAATACTCCCACCGATATATAGATTTAATGCAATCCCAATCAAAATGCCTACAGCATTCCTCACAGAAGTAGAGAAAACAACCTAAAATTTACGTGGAACCAGAAAAGACCCACAATAAAAAAAGCAATCCTATCCCGGCTTGGTGGCACACTCCTGTAATCCCAGCACTTGGAAGGCTGAGGCAGGCAGAGGAGGCCGGAGGACTGCAGTGAGTTCAAGCCACCCTGGGTTACATAGTGAGTTCAAGGCCAGCCTGAACTGCATAGTGAGATCCATCTCAAAAACAAAACAAAACAAAACAAAACAGAGCAAAGCAAAGCAAAGCAATGAACACAACACAATCTTGGGCAACAAGAAAGAACAAAGCAAGAGGCATCACAATACCTGACTTAAAATTATATTATAAATATGCAGTGACAAAGACAGCATGGTATTGGCACAAAAATGGGTATGTAGATTAGTGGAACAGAAAGGCAGTTGCAGCAACACGCCCAGGTGCATTCACCTATTTGAGCTTCAACAAAGGGGCCAAAAGCATATGTTGAAGGAAAGACAGCCTCTTTATCAAATGGTGTTGCGAAAATTCACTATCTATATGCAGAACATTAAAGCTGGATCCCCATATCTCACCATGCACTACAGTAAAATAAAAATAGATCAAAGATCTAAACATTAAAACAGAAACAGTTAACTTACTGGAAGGTAAAAGAGGTAAAACTCTTGAAATCCACTGCATAGGCAAGGACTTTCTGAAAAGAACTCCAATTACACAAGAAATAACAGCAAGAATCAACAAATGGGATTACATCAAAGTAAAAAGCATCTCACAGAAAGGAAACAATCAAGAGTGAATAGACAACCTACAGAATGGGAATTTTTTTTTTTGGCCACCTATTCCTCAGGCAAAGGATTAAAGTTGAAAATAAAGAATGCACAAAAATTAGACCACTCAAAACAAAAGATCAACTTTAAAAAGTGAGCAAGCGAAATGAATGGACACTTCTCAGAAGTACAAATGGACAATAAACATATGAAAAAATGTTTGACATCTCTGGCCATTAGAGAACTGCAAATTTAAATAGTATTAAAATTCCACTTCACACCAGGAAGAATGGCAATCATCAAGAAATCAAATAACGACAAATGGTGTGGCTGTAGTTAAAAAGGAACCCTTCTACACTGTTGGTGGGAAGGTGAACTAGTATCACCATTATGGAAATCAGTATGGAGATTTTTCAAAATAATTAAAAATAGAAATTCCATTTGACACAGCTATTCCCCTTCCAGGTATCTTCCACAAAGAGCTTAAGAGACCATATTACATTGATACATGCATATCCATTTTTACAGTAGCACAATTCATAATAGCTAAATCTTTGAAGCATATTACATATCCATCAACCAATGAGTTGATAAAGAAAATGTGGTATCTATACACAATGGAATACTATTCAGCTATAAAGAAGGATAAATTCAAGGCATTTGCAGGAAAATAGATGCACCTGGAAAACAATGTTAAGTGAAATACATCAGACACACAAGCTTAAATATCATATGTTTTCTCTCATTTGAGTAATGCAAAGTACAAATGAAGATCAAAATAAAAGACTGACAAAAAGAAACAGGGTGATAGATTTTTGCAAATAGAAAGGGGACCAAGAGATGGGGTGGGGGAGAAGATGTAAAAAGATTTTATATGTGCCATGTACATGTACCAAAAACCCACAATGAATGTGAACATTATATGTCACAAACATGAATTAAAAAATAATGATAATAATAACAGTAACAAGAATGAAAATGGGGGCAGGGAGTCTAGAGAAAGAGGATGGGAATTGTGTGAGAAGGGGAAGGGGAATGAAAAGAATCAAGATATAGTAAATACATGTACCTGCTCCCTAAGATGAATGTAAATGCCATGTACAAGAAACGTAAACGAAATAAAATTTAAAAGAAAAAAACTATCTATGTGAGGTAATATGTAATGCATTTATTATTTGTACTTACTCATTCTACACTGTGTACACTTCGAAACATTTTATGTGAAAAATGTCATTTGTATACATGCACTGTTACATCAATTCAAAAATTATAGTAGTTGCTAGAAAGAAAAAAAGAACATGTAATTATTATATAAGAAACAGCACACATTATATAACTCAAAGTGGGATTCTGCTCCTGATTGGTGTGAATACCCTTATTATTGGTATTACTCTTAACTCACATTCATCCCTGATGCTCCACATTTATCATTATTTCCTTTAACTGTCACCCTACAAACCCCTTTACTAATGAATAGAATACTTAATAGCAACTTTCTTGTCACAATAATCCGTCACTAAATCATCAGGTAATTAATCGAGAGATCATTTAAAATTTGAAAATACTAATTTGTCAGCAATCTCATAATTGATTCAAAGGAAATCAAGAAAAGACTTGTTAAAAATGGATTGGTCAAGTATACTGCTTTCACCAAAATGTATCAATATATGCTAAAGATCAAAAAGCGAATAAATTGAGTTCCAACTATACTGGATAATATATTTGTTATTAGCTAACATCCTGTTGGAAAAATATAAAAACATCTTTAAGCCAGGCGTGCTAATGTGCACTTGTAATCCCAGCACTCGAGAGGCTGAGGCAGGAGGATTACTGTTGAGTTTGAGGCCAGCCTGGACTACATAGTAAGTTCAAGGCAAACCTGAAACACATAGCAAGACCCTGTTTCAAAAAAAGAAATATTGGGGCCAGTGAGATAGCTCAGTGGCATAAGCACCCGCCTGGCAAGCGCGAGGTCCTGAGTTCGACTCCCGGTACCCACATACGAAAATAGGGCCGGTGATATCGCTCAGTGGCACGGGCACCTGCTGGTGCGCAAGGTCCTGAGTTTGACTCCCGGTACCCACAAAAAAAAAGACAAAAAAAAAAAAAAAGAAATATCTTTAAATGTAAAGTTATTCCAGGGCCACGGAAGCAAGTATTAAATGAATGAAAATTTCCGACAGGTAAAAAGCGTTTTCTGTGTGGCCTTGTGACCACCATTTTTCTTGGGGAGCCCTTAGTAGTGTGGGCACTGGATTAAGAATCTGGGCTGTCCCTGGCAAAAGCACTTTACTGGGAAAAAGGGAAACTAAAGTGCAAGGCCAGAATTTTTATTTTATAGACCAGTGGCATGTGGTGAAACTTACAGCAGGTTTGAGAACTATCACCAAAATATCTGTTAAGGAACACTGCGATTTATGGAAGTTTCATAGCACTACTCAGGATAAGGTGGGCACAAATCTCTGAACAGTGGCATAGCCATGAGAGCTGTCAGTTTTTGAAGCTGCCTGTAACAGCCCAAGCTGCCTAAACACATTAAGGTCAAAATCTCTGAAAGGTAAAATTCAATCTCTGGAAGTCTTTCAGGTCCCAGGGGACAGAGTTCTGCCAGTCTCTCAATCAGAAGTCCAAATGGGCAATGCCAAAGCCAAGGTGTAAAGAGAAGCTGGACTGACTCTTACTAAAACTCTAATTCATCATAAATGCAGCTCAATTTATGATTGAACTGAGGTCATTTGTACCTCCTTGTTTTGCTAACTGTGGAAATAGAATTTTTTAAGGTGGAGTAAATCATCTATAGGCATATCATTTATGATTACTGTACAGCTCAATATCTGACATACATAAACAATAACTGGCTTGTACCAGTCCTTTAAAGTTGTAACAGAAAAAGCAAATTTGCTTAAGCAGTGTCATTGGCTGATTTTGTGCTACACAGGAAGAATTGGGTAGTTGGGTCAGAGAGGGTATGGACTGCAAAGTGCGAAATACTATGTTTCTCTTCAGAGAAAATGTTTACCAACTCCGGTGGTAGATCATTCAAAATAAAATAAGAGAAACTCTTAAAATGAGCCACAAATAAAAATATACTCTTTAAAATAAACAAAACTAAAAGCGATAGCCAATATTTCCAGAAAAAAAAACAAAAAAACATGGAAGACACCAGACAACTGGAAATATTTTAATGTAACTAACGAATGTTCTTCAAACTTCAAGGAAAGAATGTTTTCAGCCACAAACAAGCTGACAGATTTCATTGCCTCAATAATCTGCACTACAGAAAACACTACAGATCTGTGGGCTAAAAGAAAATGAACAGTTTGAAGGGTTAACTGCAAGAACAAAGAAAGAATAATGAGTTATTAAAAATACTGACTTTCTGAATGAACAACATCAGTAATATCCTCTTGGGTTTAGGATACATTTCAAAATAAAATACATAAAATATATAGCAAATCAGCACAAAGATTAGGAAAAAACCTTGCTTAAGTTTTCAGCAGAGTCTGGCAGTTGAGGCATACTATCATAAAAAGTGGTCTACGATACATGAGTGATCCATACTAAAATGACCACTTTGAATGCAAATCTAATTTATGAGAAAAACAGTGAACAGATATGGAAAGCTGGAAAGAAGGAATACAGGAGAGAGAGAATATAGGCTATATAGGAAATGATCATAATAACGTACTATACTTTTCATCTAACTATATTAGCAACTGCATTACATGGTGTCTATCAAAAATGTATACACACTTCAGGAAAAGAAAAACTTGTATAAATATTTTAATACTAAATTTATTGAGACATCATGAGGTTAATAAAAGTTACCTTTGGCCTCTAGGAGTATAAGAAGTGCTCAAAGTGGTGGTCGTCAGCTTCAGACATTTATTAGTATGGCGAACTGCTGCTTGGGTAACCTTGGTAACTGAGATTGCTGCACATGCATTTTCAATTTCTTCTCTAAGGGCCGGCAGTGTAGGGGGTTTTCTGCAATATATGACATCCTCTAGGGTCCCCCATACAATTTTTTCTTTTCCTGAAGTGTGTATATATATTTTTTTGGCAGACACTGTATGTATAAATGCAATGAACTTCTCTAGTAAAAGGTACATTTTTAAATCATAAAATGCAAGGAATTTCTGTGTTTACTTGTAAGAGAAATAACATAAGTTTAAGCATAAAAAACAAGCGCCGGTGAGATGGCTCAGCGGCGTAAGCACCTGCCTGGCAAGTGCGAGAGCCCGAGTTTGACTCCCGGAACCCACATATGAAAAAGGGGCCGGTGATATCGCTCAGCGGCATGGGCGCCTGCTGGCACGCGAGGTTCTGAGGTCGATCCCCGGTACTCACACACACACACAATAAATAAATAAAAAACAAGATAAAAATGGAGAAAGATACACCATTAAAGACACTGCTTTGAAGTCCATGGCACATAGAACTGAAATATACTTCACTGAGGTACATTTTGAAATAATAGATTTATAAGAGCTAAAGAAGTATTTGAAAAATGTGAAAGACAAATCTAGAGCTAAATATGGAGCATTTAAAACATCTTTATCAATATCTAATAGAAAAACTAGGCTAAATAGCTGTGACATAAAATAAATAACTACATTTAAGAACCTGATATAGTTGATACCTCAGTTGTTGATCAGCTCCAAGCTCGAACTTCCCATACTCAAACAGCGAAGTTGGAAAAAAACCAGCTTGGTATCCGTAACTTTACTGGATTCAGGTTGAGAGTGAGTCACGCGTGGCGTCTTGCCCAGGACATGAAGGGGTGATGATGCTTCAGTCTAAGCACCGCTTTCATTCAGAAAACAGATAGCGCTTGTGTTAGTGCATTAAAATATTCAGCATTGTGCTTTTTATCCCCAGTACTTTATTTGTGTAAAATATTGTAACATGGCTCCAAAGAAAGTTAGTGATGCCAGCAATAAAGAGGAAAACTGTGAGAACCGTGGTAGAGTTAAAGAAAGAAATCAATGTGAAATTTGTTAAAATCTTGGGAAAATGAATTTATAAGTGTAATTTTTGGGCCTCACAATCAATTATTTGGTTTTTCATTATTTCTTACAGGAAAAATAGGTTCAGTTCTCAAACTTTTCGGTGCTCAAACACAAATTTGGGGCAAAGTGAGTTTGACAACTGAGGTATTACACATATACACATACACAACAATTCACAAAATACTGTAAAACCTGTACACACTTCTAACTGCATCACATGTTCAAAGAAATTAAAGCCCAAAATTTTTCCTAAATTTTATTATTTTTGATGCTCTGTATGTCAACTTAATTTATTATCAATATATATAACGATTATTAAAACATTGACCTTGCAAGACTTGGTTTTAATTCTTTAGGTTATTTTGTATATAACGTCATGCTTTCTGTGAAGGTCAGTTATATTCCTTTTTTGGGGGTGACTAAGAATTGAACCCAGGGCCTCATCTGTGTTAGGAAAGCACTCTCTCACTACACTACACCTTTAGCACTTTTTTTTGACAAAAGGTCTCGATAAGTTGCCCTTGCTGGTCTCAAACTTGCAATCCTATTAACTCAGCCTCCTAAGTAGCTGAGGTGAGGAATGTCCCCTAATCCTCTAGTCTGTATGTGTTCCTGTGTGTGCAACTGTCCATTAAAGTTCATTCTTCTTTCTGTGAAATACAGAGAACTTCGAGCATTTCCTGTTCTGTGCATCACAGGAATACTTAGGATAACTTGTGACTCAGAACTTACATCCTCAAGGGAAATTCCCCATAAAAACAGGCCTTGCTATGGTTTGTATGTAAATAGAATAAAAAGACTGAACGTCCCTTGAGTTTGGGGGAATTCTTCTTGCTTGTCTGCCTTAAAACTCGTACATCTTTTCCTGGATTTGTACTTCAACTGAAACACTGGCTGCTCCTGGGTATTGAACCTGCTGGTCATTGGACCATTAGTTCTCCTAGGTCTCTAGCATTTGGAGTTAGACTGTAAATATACCTTTATATTCCCTGGGCCACCAGTTTTCTGAATCACCATGCAGATCTTAGAACTTGGCAGCCTCCATAATCCAGTGAGCCAGTTTCTAATAATACATCTCAATTATTAGAAATTGGTTCACATGAATATATACACACACACGTGCACACTTGTGCACACACACATATATATGTATATTTGTACAGACACATATATACTCTAATACTGTCATTGCTCCATCCTTTCACATAAAACTGAAAACATCAGGTCAAAAAAGTATAAATACTCTGAAAGCAAGAGTTGGTTGCCATCCTAATCCCTACTGACATGGTATCAAAGATACACAAAATTCTTCAGAGGAATCTGAGGACATCTAAACCTTGAGGAGAAGTACCATCACTCTATGAGAAGTTTAAAGAAGTTTGACATTCAGCAACATGTTTGAACTTCTTCAAAGAGGCTTAAATATTGTAAAAAAAAAAAAACTAGACAGGTTTAAACTCAGGATTTTTAAAAGTTGGATGTGTATTTATGTTGTGTAGAGAAGAATGAAAAAGAGGAACAAAATAAGGGGACCTTAAATCTTGTTCCTTGTGTGATCAGGCTTTTGTGGAGAAAAAGCCACAAATACCAGAAAAACCTACATGAGAAACTTTCCCTATGACCTTCTAGTTCTGGATCTGGTCTCTCAAGAGGCGCACAGAACGTATGTGGAGGGGACCCATCACTGAATGCTGAGTACCGGAAAATGCAGCTTAGTGACTAAAGCTCCACACCCACTTAGCAAAGCCACCATAAATGCTGTTCATTCTGTACATTACTCTACCCAGAAAGGTGCCATTCATATGTCAAAGCTATATGAACACCACCTTCCTGAGTATATTACTGTACAGAGCATGGCAAAGGTGGTGGCCCTAACTTTTTTAACCACGATATAAAGCCACGACAAACCTACAGACAAGGCTATTCCCAGGGAACTTCATTCCTTGGGATTTATCCCATGGACGGCTCTTAAAAGGGTCCTGTGAATTCAATCTGCAGTGAGTGGGCGGCTTGAGACTGAAGAAATGGCAGCAGTGTGCAGGTGGCCACACCTTGCTCCCAGGGCCGGCACTGAGGTTGTACTTGTCACGCATTACATCACTTCAAGAAGTGCCATTCACATTTCTAGTGACATGGATGGCACTCCATGAAGTGGTGCACTGCACACAGCATGACTGAAGCCGGTGATCCTCCCTCATGCCACTTCAGCCGACACAGCCTCTGAGGGATCCGAAGAATATACCCAAAAGACCTGCAAGAAAACCATCCCTCTTTCCTCTTTTTTCCTTTGTCATTCCCTTAGTGCTTCCCTTTCACCTGCTGCATATTTAATGGGACAAATTTCAGGGTTAAGAGAAAATGAGCAATTTCCTCTCCCTCTTTCTCTCAGACTTAGGCTATTTGGCTTATTATGCTTATTTTCAATTAAGTATAATTGGCACATTAAAAACTACTTTGTATACCTGAAAAGTCAGTTGTTAGGTAGAAAGCACCAGTCTAGACATTCACTGTATTTATATATTCTTGCAAGCCAGATAGGGCTCAGTGGGAATACTGCTGCGAAGAATTATCTTCTTGCCAACCTGAATCTTCCTTGCACTACTATGTAGGACTCGGCTTGGTGTCTTCTAGTCCAGAGATGTTAGCCAGCAGCAGCAGATGTAGCAACTACAATGGCCATGTATTTACAAATCAACATTTAGACAAAGAAACACTTGCAACATGTGGGACACATGCAAAGAAACAGGGAACTGTTCTATATGCACGAAGAAGAGGAAAGGAGTGAACAGAGGTGGTCATGATGGTATGAGACAAAGCAGAGCAGGTTTCTTCCTAACTACAGTCTGAATTTCCTCATGGCTTCAGGTGAAGTGAGCTAGGAGGCCACGCAGAGACAGACAAAATCTATATTATCAGTTACTAACTAAACTCATTGATAGGGTTTTAACAAGCTTGCCTGGAAGGTAATGAGTTATCTCACTATCAGGTTATATATCAAAACCTGACATGTAATATTTACATCTTGCTTCCTAGGTTGTACTTCCTGTCCACTGCCTCTTTCCCCTCCCTCTTCTTCCCTTCTTTCTCCTCTCTCTACCCCCCTTGCAGGTTTCTAGATTAAGGAGTATTACCTCAATAAAAAGGCAGAAAAACTGATGCAAAATTCCCCTTTTCCCAAGAATTCTGAGAGATGGATTTTGTCTTGCCATCACTCAAAATTCAAAAGAATTAAAAAGAAAAAGGTAGATTCGTCAGTTACATATAAATTTCTGTGTACTACCTCAATCCCTTACTTGTACGTTGATGCGGGAGAATGCAAAGTACTATGCAGAGTAATATAGAACGTCTAGGCCCTGCGCAATAAAGTATTTTCAATTCCTGATGGAGTAAAGTACTTATGTATTCAGCAGGGAGGATTCTAAATTGAGACAGAATTTGGGCTATGAAAAAGGAGAACGTTTTAATGAGAAAATCTGAAAAATGACAACAAAGTGGATTTCCTAAGCATAGGAGGTGTATTTTAGCTTCTTCAAAACAAAACAACTCTGAAGGCCGGTGAGATGGCTCAGTGGCATAAGCGCCTGCCTTGCAAGCGCGAGGGCCCGAGTTCGACTCCCGGATCCCACATACGAAAAAGGGGCCGGTGGTATCACTCAGCGGCACGGGTGCCTGTTGGCGCACGAGGTCCTGAGGTCGACCCCCGGTACCCACAAAAAAAAAAATAATAATAAAACAACTCTGAAGCTACAGAGAAGGCTACATGTCCACCAAAATTCTTACTTCCAGTTTCACTGGGCCTTTTGAAGACAATGAAATGTAAACCCTGGTATAATGTACATGAGAAGCTTTTCTGAGCACCCTTGTGTGTTGGGTCTGCCTCTCAGGGCGTGCTCCTGATAAGTCGCCTCAGAACCCAAGCCGTGGCACTTACCCACTGAAGAGCAGCTCTGTGCCTCAAACTCCATCCCCAGCCCCTGAGGTGCCACATGCTGATGTGCGTGTTGTATTCCACTCTACAAAAGAAAGGCAAAATTCTTATTTTAGTTTTTATACATTACACCTTCTTGAGTGGAGAACTGCATAGAGGATCAGAATATGACAGCTCTGGTCAAGGACACCACTTACACAGCTTTCATTCTATCACTCATACTTGTAAATCTTTGAGTAGACACCAACTTTTATCCAAAGTATACAGGGAACCCTGTGCTCCGCTGCTCTTCCTCTTCCCTCTTTCTCTAACTCTTTGCTTGCTACATCATTTTTTTTTTTTTTGGTTGTTTTGAGACAGTGTCTCACTATGTAGTGCAGGCTGGCCTTGAACTCACTTATGTAGCCCAGGCTGGCCTTGAACTCATGGAGATCCTCCTGCCTCAGCCTCCTGAGTGCTGGGATTACAGGCATTCACCACCACACCCGGCTGCTTCCCACATCTTAACATGCTAGACTTTCAGAGCCAGGCAAATTGAGCTCCATTTCATCTCTTCTTCTTCAAGATGAAAAATGCCTATCTGCATTACACTATTTTCGAATAATTAATGATATTAGGGATGGCTCATTCAAAACCATTCTACCACTCCCCAGGCAATCTTTTACCTGAAAAGCCTAACATCTTAACCCCTCAGGCTCCTGCACTGCACATGTCCTGATGCATCTACAAGCACTATTCACCTAAACTCCAACCTGAAGCAAAGCCAGTGAAGAACAATTAGAACCTTCCGGAAAGAAAAGTAGAAATTTAGATGCTACGATATTGACACTTTCAAGACTGTAGTTTTTTTCCCAGATGCTAGAGGAAAAAAAAATTCTCACCTAAACAAGCAGAAATAACTTACAATGTAGAATTTCTGAGCCTTTCACATGACACTGTTTTCTGACCGCATTTTCCCACCCTTTCATTCTAGTTCACTAGGTGTCTTTCACTCTCATGACAGCCGATGACGAAACCGATTCAGATTAAAGTTCAAGGGAAATAATTTCTGAAAACAAGTGGACTTTGAAAGGTTAGCAACACTTTACCATCACTGGGACAAAAATGCCTAACACTTGCAACTTCAAAAAGGGCAGAGGCTTCTTTTGACTCACTATTTCGGAGTGCTCAGAGTCCATGACAGGCTGGCTCCAAGGCAGAAGGCATGGTGAAAGGGCACGGTGGATGACAGACTTACATCATGGCAACTGGGAAGCAGAAGAGATAGGGGAGGAACCAAGGACAAGAATACACTCTTTCAGACCACACTCCCAGTAACTCATCTCCTCCAACCAGACCCCTCCTCCTAATAGCACAGTCAGCTGAAATTAATTCACTGATGAATATAGTGGCCCTGTGACCCAATCACTTTTTAAAAACCCAATCTCTAAACATATGAGAACTTTGGGGATACATTTTAGATGTAAACCATAACATTCTGCCCCTGACCCCCAAAAGGCTATCTCATTACACAAAATGCATTTAGTCCATTTCTAAGAGTTGCCAAAGTCTTAACAGCTCCAAACATTGCTATGAAGTACAAGTCTAAAGTCTCCTCTCAGATTAAAGACAAACTCCTACTTGCGAGCACCTGTAAAAATAAAAAGGAAAGATAAATTTTCCCAACATACAATGGTACAGGGTAAACATTCCCATTTCAAAAGAACAGGAGAATAGAGAAGAATCAGACCAAAGCAAGACCCAAGTCCAGCAAGGAAAACATTACATTGTATAGTTCCATGTCCAAGTTGGGTGAAATGTGCATTTCAAAGGGCTTGGACAGCCGTAACCCTATGGCTTTGCTGGCTGCAGACCGCATTACCTCTCTTTGGCTGGTTATGCTCACTGTAAGCAGCTTGCCTTAGCAGATATTCAACATACCTGGCATCTTCGACTTCCTGGGGTCTCCACTGCACTTTCAGCTTCATTCATACAACTTCATATGTTCTTCTCAGGAGCACAATGCCTGGCCTCCCACGACTTTCTCTGAAATTTGAGTGGGAGCCTCCATAACCCATTAACTATTGAATTCTGTATGCATGTAAAATCAGCACCATGTGGATGATGCCAACATCTGCTACCAGCTCGTGCAACAGCCACGACAATTGGGCAATGGCTGCACTGGCCTCTAAGTCCCTAGATGGCTGTACTTGGGGAAGTAATTCCCTCAGTGCCCCCAAATGAGCAGGAAACTCTGGGGATCTCTTTTCAAATCAGTCTTTCAAAGGAGTTTATCCTTTTATAACTTTGATCCTGTGATGGGTGCTGTTTGCCCATTTCCTGGGAGGATCTTGAGGCATCTTTTCTATGGTCCTGATTCAAAATACATGACTTTTTAAAAATACTAATCTTTTCAGTTCCCAAGTTTGCCTTAGCTGCAGCTTTACAAAGACTTCATATTTGGCTAAGCTGCATAATTTTTGTATCTTTCAGCTCTGCTATTTTGCTCCTGATTCTCACTATACAGTGGTACCTCAGTTCAAGAACTTAATTCTTTGAACAATTCTGGTCGCAAACTGAACTGGATGATAACTGAATCAAACTCCATGATTAGGTTCAACGTGGACCTTATGGGGAAATTTGATTCCACTGTACATTCAGCTAAAAGCAGCCAGCACTACCCATACCACAGCCTGAATGTTGGGCCACTTAAAATTTCCTCCACCAGATTCATTAGTTAACCAAATTTCAATTCAGCCTCACACAGTCTTAGGATGTAGAGAAAATGGAGACGAGTTCCCACCTGAAACTTCATGGGTTTTTCACTGTCCCTACTCTTTTTATTTTTTTTGTGGGTACCGGAGGGTCGACCTCAGGACCTCGTGTGCCAGCAGGCGCCCGTGCCACTGAGCGATATCACCGACCCCTTTTTCATATGTGGGTTCCAGGTGTCGAACTCGGGCCCTCGCGCTTGCCGGGCAGGCGCCAAAGCCGTTGAGCCATCTCACCAGCCCTCACTGTCCCTAATCTTATCAGCATTCTAGTCTTCTGAGCTCCTATCAAATTGCCCATTAAACTCTGCTTATAGCATTCTAAGACTTCTCTATTCTGCATCTCCAAATCTTTCCAAACTCCTCCCACAAACCAGTTCTAAAGGCCTCTGAGCAACATGCTAAGGTACAATCACAACAGTGACCCCACCATTGGAACCAATTTTCTGTCTTAGTCACGTTGCTCATCACTGAGACACAATACCTGACACCCAAAACTTCTAAAGTAGAGAGGCTTATTTTGGCTCACAGTTTCAGAAGGTTCCGTTCATGGTCAGCTTGCTCCAAAGCATAAATGGCACAGTGAAGGAAAGCTGCTCACCTAGTGGAAGACAAAAAGACAAAGTATGTGTTGGGGGAGGCAAGGATGGGAGTATAACCTTGCAGGTCATGCCCCCAGTGACCCCTTTCAACCAGGCCCCATCTCTTAACAGCACAATCAGTTATGAATTTATTACTAGATTAATCCACTGATATATGTATAGCACCCCCATGATCCAATCAACACCCAAAAGCTGCATCTCTGAACACAAGACCTTTAGGGGACCTTTTAGATCTAACCTATAACATAGAAGAAATATAAACTGTGAAACCAGGCCAAACACGGCCAGGCATAATGGTGCACACCTGTAATCACAGCACTTGGGAGGTTGAGGCAGGAGGACCACTTCGAGTTCAAGGCCATCCTGGGCTACAAAGTGAGTTCAGGCCAGCCTAAACTGTATAGTGAAACTCATCTCAAAAAAAAAAAAAAAAAGTGAAGAAACCAGGCGGAACAGAATCCATCCACAACAATCTTTCTAGATGGTTTTTCTACTCACTGGTTTCTGATACCTGATCCAACTGGTACCATCTCTCCCAGATGACATGCACTTCCTTTCACTTACCTGGTTTTAACGAGAAAAGGTAGCACAGGTTCACTACCTAAAATTCCTAGGTCAGTAGTAAAAATGTTTTGTGAACTATTTTGTTCTATTTTAGAGATCAGCACCTATGAAAAAAGCCATTAGAATAAATTAGTTTCTTTACAAGGTTGTAGGATTCATAATAAAAATAGAAACAACTGTGTTTCTATATACTAGCATTAAAAATTAGAAAATCAAATTTTTTAAGTATCTCAGTTATAATGATTTCAAAAATATAAAATACTTAGGGACAAATGTGAGAAAATATGAAAACAAAACAAACATTGCTGAGAGAAATTAAAGAAGGCCAAAATAAATGGACATGTATTCTTTTTACCATATGCTTGTAGCGAAAGAACACAGAATATCAATTCTCCCCAAATTGACCTGTGGGACAAACGCAATCCCAATCAAAATTTCAGAAAGTTATTTTGCAAATATTGACAAATCAATACTGAATAAAAGTGGAAGTACAAAGGACTAGAAGAGCCCAAACATCTTTGAAAAGGACACAGTTGTAGAAACACTAGCTGACTTTAAAGACTTTAAACTACCAAAATAGAAGTGTGTATACTAGCTCCAAGATTTGCAAATATATCAATAAAACAATGGTGAGTCTAGTACATCCAAACATATTTTCAGTTTATTTTAAATAACAGTGCAAACAAAACTTACTGAAGACAGAATCTTCTTAACAAATGATAGTGGAACAAACAGATGATAGATATGTAGACAGGTGATACATATAGAAATAGATATACCATATACCACGAAATGAACATTCATTGATACATTATCCTATACAGAAGAAATATTAAAATTGGTTCTTAGATACAAACATAAAATCTGAAACAAAATTTCTAAAACAAAGCAGAGGAGAAACATTTTCCAATTTTGATTAGGTAATGACTTCTTATATACGATATTCAAAGTAAAATCTTTTAACAAATTGGAAAATTGGAACTCATCTAAATTAAATCTTTTCTTTGAAATGTTCTAAGAGAATGAAAATACAACCTACATAGGACAGAATCAGAAAAAATTGTAAATATCTGATAAAGGACTTATATCTAGAAATTATAAACTTTTCATTGTTAATAGGAAATCAGAAGAACTAAAAAGGGATGAAGATTTGAAGAGGCACTTCATTAAATAGTGTAGTATAAGGTCAGAAATTAATCACTGCAAAGATACTCTACATCTTTTTTCTTTTGTTTGTTTGTTTGTTTGAGGCAGGCTTTCACTCTGTAGCCCATGCTGCCCTCAAACTCATGATCCTCTTGCCTCAGTCTCCCAAGTGTTGGCATTACAGGTGTGCATCACATACCTGGCTCTACGTAATTTTTAAAAAGGAAAAATTCAAAGTGTGCAATGAAACACCACGACACATGGTATTAAACTGGCAGAAATTAAAATGACATATAAAAATAAGTACTGGCGAGATTCAGATCAACTGGAGATTCATATGAATGTGAAGTAGTACAAACACTTTGGAAAATACCTTGTTAGTTTCTCAAAAAGTAGCTACATGCCTACTACATTCCAACCATTCAAAAAGAAATAAAGCATATTTTATAACAAGTATTAGAAGACAGTTCTCATAGCTACTTTATTTCTAATCATAAAAGTCAAAATAGCTCCAAACTGGAGACAAACATCTAATGAGAAGTCAGTGAATTCTTTAAAAAAAAAATTTTAACACACAAAATAGACTATCATTTGACCAGAAAAACTAAGGAGCTATTGATTCACATACAATATGCATGAATTTCAATATAATTATACTAAGGGAAAAAAGCAAGGGCAAAAGAATATAGCATATACTGTATGGTTCAACTTTAATAGAAATCTGGTAAACCAAATCTAATCTGTAGTGAATGAAAGCACCTCAGTGGTTTCCTATGCATGTGGCTCTTTGAGGCAGAAAGAATCTTTCAGACATGTTGGCTAATATACCCTATTTTGATTGTGGTGATGGTTTCTTAGGTATATAAACATGCCAGAATATATTAATTAGCAATTTTATATAAACTGTAACAATATTTTTGTTTAAACAACAAAGTCATCCCTTAATACAAAGATGACCAAAGAATAAACATCATATGCACAGTTCAAAAAAGGACCACATAAACTACAAATTCATCAACAATGCAAATAATCTCTACTTGATGAAAAAAATCATACTCTCTCTTACATTTCTACAATCGACTAAAAAATCAACTAGTATCCAAGATAATATATGAGCATATCAATAAGAAAACATACTTCAAATATCAAACCATGTAAGCATACACACAAATTCGGAAGTAAAATACCCAAACCGCAAGTAAATTCCCACAACATGTTCAAAACATCCCCCAAAGAAAATGCACACACAAACACACAAAATAACACTTAAGAGAGTGTCACGTAACTGTTGGAAGGAAAAAAAAGAGACAGCAACCAAACAAATATCACATAAATTTAAACATCCCAACACAAAAGGAAAATAAATACACAAAAAATAAACACAACTTGCATCAAAAAATGCATGAAAAACATTTTAAAATCCAAACAGCATTCAAAAATGAAATACACAGTCATAGAAACACATGCATGCACACCCACCCATACACACAAAATGAAGCTGACAAGCAAAAAAGTTATAGGACAAAACAAAACACAGCATAGCTATAGCAGAGAAACACAAATTCACAAGGCCACAACTAAAACTCCCAAGAGCCTCACAGTACAAATCAAGTACATAAAGATGAATCAAATAAAGAAAACCTAGTTCTGAAGCAACAACAAATAATTCAGATACAACAAAACCCAATCCAAAAATAAAACATTCACTAAAATACAAAACAAAATTCTAAGTAAATGAAGAAAAAGCAAACATGCAAATAATAACCAACAAAGGTGCTATGTACACTGAAATAGAAAAAAAAGCATTAATTTAAAAAAGTAAAAGGCCAATTTTTGAAACAAAATATACATACTCACAAATGATAGCACAATTACAATTGAAATAATCGCACAAAACAAAGGAGCAGACAAAGGATGAAACCAGGTATCAAAGTAGACTAAAGAAAAATAATTTTAAGCCAGGGGTGGTGGTGCATGCCCTTAACACCAGAACTTGGGAAGCTGAGGCAGGAGGACTGCTGTCAGTTCAAGGACAGCCTGGGCTACATAGTGAGTTCAAGGCCAGCCTGGACTACATAGCAAGACCCTCTCTCAAAACAGACAACAAATGAACAAACAAACAAAAACAATTTGGAGGCCGGTGAGATAGCTCAGCGGCATAAGCGCCTGCCTGGCAAGCACGAGCTCCTGAGTTCAACTCCTGGTACCCACATAAAGGAAAAAAAAAGGGCTGCTGATATCACTCAGTGGCACAAGTGCCTGCTGGCAAGTGCGTGGTCCTGAGTTCGACTCCCAGTACCCACATAAAAAAATTTGAAAGCTCAAATCAAACCTCTCTGAACATGAACCAATCAACTAAACTTAAGACACCAACACATACACATAAACTCTCACAGCTTCTCAAAATAAAACTATGACCAGTAAACACTACTTCTACATATGTAGTGATGTTAGAATAAAATAGAATTCTCTTCTGGATCACAATCTAAATTTCCCTGAAGACTTGGAATCATACAACATATAACTTATTTGAGATGACAGCAAAATAGACAATTTTCCACTTGCCCATTCAACACACTATAGAAGAGCTCACCTGAGCTATCCCACCCATGTCCCTACCCCACACTATCACATATACAACCTGGTGCCAATTCCCCATGATGAATATATTTATTAAGTATTGCAAACTTACACTAATAAAAAGGTGAAAAAATGCCAAAGAATAAAACAGTAAAAAAAAAAGATTCTTACATATTTTCAAAGAATATGTATCCGTATATATTTATATATTTCTCATACAGATACTTTGAGGAAAACTATTTTCAAGTAAAGAAGAATGTCCACATCTCTAAGGAAAGGGTTGTCTTCATTCTTGAAAGAATGAAAAGCTTTTGGATGCACTGTGAGGTAGGAGGGAATTTGAAGAACTTCATAGGAAATGGTCAAGATTTAGGAACTAAGAGGAAATTTGCTAGGAAAAAACAACTTGGTGCTTCTGGGGTGCAAAAAGAGTACTTGGGTTGCACTCAGGAGGCTGAGGCAGGAGGATCGCTACGAGTTCGTGGCCAGCCTGGGCTACAAAGTAAGATCAAGGCCAGCCTGAACTGCACAGTGAAACCCTGTCTTAAAAAAAAAAGCAAAAAAAAAAAAAAAGAGAAGAGTACTTGGGTTCTGCAAAATAGAAGCTTGGAATGCATAAAGAGGGAAAACCATATTCTCACTACAAATCTTGTTACCTCTGTGGATGTGCCTCCTCTGGGTGAGGATACACAAAACTCTGGAAAAGCTACCTAGCTCGTCCTTTTCAAGACCTGATTACCAGCGTCAACTACAGTTCCGCAATGGTAGGGTCGTGCTTGGACCCAAGGGAGGGAAGTTCTGTGCATGCCGCTGTATATATACTCACCCCCGTGGCCGCCACAGATACTGTATATTATGTGTATGACTCTCCTCAAAAAGGTGACAGTTATGCCTCAGTGTATGTGACTGACAGCCCTGCCAAAACACCACAGAGGTGCAGGTTTCACTCAGTGCAGAATCCGCATGTGCTCGCCACGGCTTCCCCGCACTGCATTTCCCCGACCCTCCTTGGGCGACTACCCCTTTACTTGCTGCATGGTTAAAGTGCTGGTTTGGAGGTCTGAGAAATAAGACTCTTCCTCCTTTTTTCCCTTCCTTGGCAAAGAATTAAACCTCATCAATGTTTTCCTACTGATTTTCAAGTAGTAGTAACACATTAAAAATGTTTTGTGTTCCACCTATGGAAACCAGAGGCCAAATAAGGCAGCAATGTCACTGTACTTCAATCACAGCAGGTCCAAGTGTCATTATGTCTCTTCCCCCACACACGTCTTTCTCAGTAACCTCAAAGTATTAATTTCAACAGCTTCATGCCTTTCAGGGATTCTAAGACTAACTGCCAAGAGAAATTATAAACAAAAACTTACAAGCAAGCAAACAACAACACACGAAAATGAAAGGTGTGAACGCAAACACAAGCAAAATTAATAAATATAAAGAGAATTTCAAAGAACACACATATGAAAATAAACCATGATTCAGAGTTTGACACTGTGTCTGTCTCTCTAATAAACACACACACACAATTACAGTAAAACATAATTAAAACAATAAAAACACTGCGAATTCTAAGCAATTCAGATAAGACA
Organism: Erethizon dorsatum; assembly: GCA_028451465.1. NCBI lineage: Eukaryota > Metazoa > Chordata > Mammalia > Rodentia > Erethizontidae > Erethizon > Erethizon dorsatum. Next base: position 132,122,935 of record CM051842.1, read on the forward strand.
CAGATCAACTGATCTGCACACTGATCTTCATTCTGTTGCTATTGTTTTTTTCTTTTTTTTTTTCTTTTTGAGACAGTTTTTTGCGATGCAGCCCAGGCTGGCCTTGAATTGGTGACCCTCCTGCCTCAGCCTCCCAAATGCTGAGATTACAGGCATGTGCCACCATGCCCAGCTATTATTTTTCCTGTAATTTCAGATAACTGAAATCACCAATATCAACGAAAAATACAATGATGAAGCCAGGTATGGTAGTACTAGCTTATACTCACAGCACTCTGGGAGGCTGAAGCAGGAGGATTGAAATTTTGAGCCCAGCCCATGCCAACTGAGCAACTTAACAAGACCCTGTCTCAAAATAAAAAATAAAAAAGGCCTAGGGATGTAGCTCAGTGGGAATGACGTAGGTTCAATCCTCAGCAGCAATAAATAAATAAATAGGCCCAATCGTGAAATCATACGTACGTTTTATAGTAATAAAAACAACAAATGCTGAACATGCAGAAATACAAAAGAATAAATAAAGGTAAAGCAAGAATACAATTCATAAACTAAAGTCAAAAGAACATACATGAACAATATAATATATCCCCACCGCACAAAACAGACCCCAAATTAGCACATGCACACACACATCTGCACACATAGATGATTACAATCTCCCAAATGCATACGAGATTAAAGAACAAATGTCAAGGGGTCACTTTCAGAGTCCAGCTCCTATCAGGAGTAGGTAATACTCAGTACTCAGGGAAATCCTAAGAGTACAGGAAAGACTAGAGCAAATACCCACAAATGGACACACATAATGCATTCATCAATATATATTAAAAGAGAAATTAGAGCAATTCCATTAGAAATTAGAGCAATTTCTATTTTTCTTTATTGAAAGCTTTTTTTTTTTTTGAGACAAGTTCTCACTATGTAGTGCAGGGCTGGCCTTGAACTCACTTATGTAGCCCAGGCTGGCCTCAAACTCATGGCGATCCTCCTGCTTCAGCCTCCTGAGTGCTGGGATTACAGGAGTGCGCCACCACGGCCTGAAAGCTAAATTTCTACTAAAGCTTAGGTGAAGTGAGGTAAGTGGTGTCTGGAAATAAACAGGAGAATTGACAACCACCACTTACCAACTTAATATTCTGTTGTGATTTAAATACTGGGAACACATCAGCATATACTAAATTTCCCAATAGAGAAGTGTATAATACCTCAAATGCTTCCTATGAATCACTCCAGGCCTGCTGTGTTCCCCAGGACTTTCCAACTTGCCATCTTTAATCTTTGGTTCTCTCTGCTAATCTCTCTTTGAGGGACCTGGCTTAAAATAAAATACCTGGAGAAAAGAAAAGCCTGGGCAATATTTTTGCAGTTCCCAAGGTCTGAGAAATAAAGCCTCTCATGTGTACATAACAAAATATAAACAAATAAAATATAAAGAAAAGTGAGCATTTTACACAAAGCATACCAAAATAGTTAAAATGTGTGAAGAGACTGAATGAAAAGTTCTGGCTGCCACAAGAATTGCTGGTGACAGAGTGGCATCAGCGAAGCCAATATAAAAGGAAAAGCTTCTCAGTTTCTAAGAAGAGAAGTGGCCTTAATGCCTGACAGAAAGGTAAAAGAAAGGGTGAGGCATGAACCTAACCTACATCTTGTTCCAAGATACTCAGGCCATTTCTATACAAAAGTATGTCTATTCTTGAAGATCCTGGATAGCAAGCTGGCTTTGAGGCCCTCAATACTAGGTCTGGGTTCTCTAGATGCCATTAAGAATCTTCTGGAAGAACAGCGTTTTGGTCAAAGTGAGTACTTTTGTGTGTGGACAGCCATGCCACCTCCCTTGAGAGCCAGAGCATGTGGTTGCACATGTTGTGAATTACTACACTCAAAAAAGTGCCAATCATATTTTAATTTATCTGAATGGCACCTTTTTGAGTGAAGCACTGCACAAAGCCTGATTCCACATGGGAGCTCTTCTCCAATGCTCCTTAGCCACGTTACTTGCGTCCAACGATAGTCACCTGATACTTCCAGTTTGGGTCTGCAAATTTACACAAAGGATCTGTAAAATAAGTACCTCCATTGCCCCTCCCTCCGTCATCCCTTCCTGTAGTTAATGTCCCCTTACCTGCTACATGCTTCATTTTCAGGTTTGCAGGCTGAGAAAATAATCCTTTCTTCCTTCATCTCTCACTTGGATAAGACTGGTCCTCATCTGTACTAATCTAATGAATTTCAAACCATTAGAAGTGATGCTGACTATATTATTTGCTTTCCTCCTTACCACATCCTTCTTCATTCTGAAGTCCGACTTCCAACACCAAGCCCCACTGTGGAAGACAAAATTCAAATGTGGTCCCCAAGATGAGGCCCATGCATATACCAAACATAATCATCTTCCCTTTAGTGTGAGCAGTAATCATAAACTTTAGAGGATATCATCCCAAGATTATATTATGTTTCCTAGAAAAAGGGATGTTCCAGATTAGTTAGGATCACTAATCTTTTGAATTTAATCTAATAAAAATGTAGATTATCTTGGATGAAATGAGCCTAATAACATAAACTCTGTAAAGAAGGTATAGAGGCCAGAGTCAAGAGTACAGCCTTGAAGGGCCAAAGTGCCATGTTCTGGACAGAACCACAAGGCAAAGAATGGCAAGTTGCCTCTTGCAGCTGAGACTTTCAGTTTTATAGCTGCAAGAACTAAATTTCCTCAATTTTGGAAGAGGCTTCTGAATGCCTCTGATGTTGTCACAGCCCCAATTAAGACTTTCATTTCAGGCCTCAGACACGTTGAGCAGAAAACTGAGCCTTGTTAGACCAAGGACTCAGCTAATGTGTATATAGACTCCTGACTCATGGAGACTGTGGGATGATAAATGTGTAATGTTTTAAACTACTGGAGTTTGGAGTAATTTCTTATGCAATAATCACAAATTAACACATCTTTATGCAAGAGGCACATGTGCCTATAGAGCTTGTAAGTAGGCAGCTAGTAAGGGAAAGGGCTTCAGATGGAGTCAGCTGGTTACAAAGAAAATAGCATATACAAGGAGTTAAGAGCTAATTCAAGCCATACAGATAATTAAGCTTAGAAATGTAAAAGCAAACATAGGAAAAATGACAAAGAGGTAAAACAAGAATAGGCAATAGTACTATGACCTGGAAAAGGAGTTTCTCAGGCAAAATAGAATGTAGCCCCTCCCCACATCTAGGGCTGAGTTTCAAGAAATTTAAAAATGTAGAATAACTGGTTTTTACTTAAATTCAGTTTCCTTTAAACTCTGCATGCTGAGTAACTGGTTTAGAGACCCTGAGTTTCAACTAGTTATTTTAAACCCATGGAGCTACCTGTGAAAGGTGACCATGGATCAACTAAACACATTGCTATGCTCCTCTCATGCACAAAAGACCTAGACAAAGAGACCATCCAGAAATCCACTTTTGGGACTGCTCCCAACCAGATGCTTTTTTCTTCTACTTACAATAAACACTCTCCTGATTTCCTCCTTTTTGTCTGGGATTTCATTATTTGACTTCGTGAAGCAATGGGCTCAGTTTTACAGAGTCTATACGGAGTTAGCTGTTTCATTTATTTAGAGTTCCATACTTTAATAAAACCACACAAAACAAAAGCATAAAGACACACAAGAACCTCAAGAGAGAAGAAAAAGGAGTCTGGAGTTGCGGAGAGGTAAAGGTTAAACTCCTTTATTGAGTGGCTACAGTAAGAGACCTCTTCTTTCCCTAGAGAAGAAACAAAATATAAAATGTTTAGTGAGATTAACTTTTGAGAGAAAAAAGGCTTTTATCCTATATATGACTTTCCTTGTCTCAACCCTGGCATACTCATCCTCTTCTCAGAGATCTTGTTGTAGAGATGATCTATTTCAAATTTTCCACTCTGATCCAGACACTTCCGTGTGTTTGAGTTTCTGCCTTGAACAACCTCAGACAACATCGAGGAAGTAGACAAATACATTATTTAAGAACATGAAAACCGAGTTGTAGGAACTTGTGGGTGGGGGAGTTGGGAAATGTGGAAAACTGCATAACTCTCCAATTTACTCACTTTGAGAAGAATTTAAAGAAGCCAGGGACAATGAAATTGAATTTCTGTCTTCCAGAATTCAGGGTTCTATCTTATCTTCACTAACTTAAAAATATCAAGTCTGCACCTTACATAACTGTAATAAGTTCTATATCATCCATAAAAATAGAAAACTCAAAATATTTGTATTTCCCAATTATCTTTGGCCCACATTTGTGATAACAGCCCCGTGAACTTTCTTCTCAATAAAAATATTAACATATAAAACAGAGCAGACAGATTTTCTGGGCAACCCACTTGGGGCCCCTCCTGTCTCTCAGGAGCTCTTCCTATTCCCCATTCCTTTTCCCAATAAATTTTCCCACTGTGAAAGACAGAAAGAAAGAAAGAAAGAAAGAAAGAAAGAAAGGGAAGGGAAAGGAAAGGAAAGAAGGAAAGAAGGAAGGAAGGAAGAAAGAAAGGAAGAAAGAAAGAAAAAGAAAAAAAGAAAATTTCCGAGTATCTATAAACATGACAAGTCTAAAGGAGGTAGTAGGCAGAGAAGTCTCTGTTACTCATGCTCAACCTTTGTTAGTCTACATGTGGCTCTGATTTACACATCTAACTAATTAAAAAGATTAACAGACATATACTGAAAAACAAAAGCAGCAACTGCGGATTTGCCATTATCTACCATACTGTACATAAGCAGTAAGACTATGGTGGCTTCAATAGTGAACCTATTTATAACTATCATAACTCATTACAGAAGGAAAAGAGAGAAGATCAAAGAAGTAAGCTTCTCTCTCTAAAAGTGCCACTGCCTGAGTATATGACAACACCTAGAATGTTACTCTAGTTTTAACCCACATAAAGATGTAACTGTGTAAAAATGGGAACAAACTTCAGTTTAAAACCTGGATATGAGGCCGGTGAGATGGCTCAGCGGCGTAAGTGCCTGCCTGGCAAGCGCCAGGGCCCGAGTTCGACTCCCGGTACCCACATACGAAAAAGGGCCAGTGATATCGCTCAGCGGCACGGGCGCCTGCTGGTGCGTGAGGTCCTGAGGTCGACCCCCGGTACCCACACACACACAAAGAAAAACCTGGATATGGTCTAAGATATTCAAACCAGTTAACCAACATAATTTAAGAATGTCATCCCTTAGTATCTGATGGGGACTTTTTTCCAAGGCTCCCCGTGATTAACAAAATCCTCAGATGTTGAAGTCCCTCATATAAAATGGTGTAATATTTGCATATAGCCTAAGCACTTACTCCCATATACTTTATTATTTATTTATTTTTGTTTGTTTGTAACAGGGTCTCACTACATAGTGCAGGCTGGCCTCGAACTCACAGAGATCCTTCTGCCTCAGCCTCCCGAGTGCTGGGATTATAGGCATGTGCCAACACGCCTGGCCCCATTTACTTTAAACCATCTCCAATTACTTATAATGCCTTATACAATGTAGTTATTAGCTGTATTGCTTAGAGAATAATATGAAAATAAAAATGTCTACACGTGTTCAGATGCGATTTTTTCAATCTTCAGTTCGCTGAATCAAAGAAAGCAAAACCCTTAGATACAGAGGGCCAACAGTATGCTTCTACTATTTCGATTGTACGCAATGGCTCAATTTCAATGAGAAGTTGGTGGAGAAAAAGACATTCTAGTGTCTGATGAAGGCTAAATATCCTGATTGCAAGTGCATGTCACTCTAATCTAGCTCATTCTATAGCTGTGAGTACTTGTGAATTTTCTCAGAACCTCTTAGCCTTATACTTAGTTATTATCGCCGGTTATTATTCAAACCCCATACACAGAATTGTTTAACTGGTTCCCGTGATCAATACATTCTAGTATTCGTTTTAGAATTAAAAGAAACAACATAGGGTGGTGTCTTAGTGATTTCCTCTTCCCTAGGACACAATATCAGACACCTGCGACATAGAGGGGCAGAGGATTATGCATTTCACTCACGGTTACACGGCACAGTCAGCTGGCTCCGACGCAGGACCACAGCATGTGCGGTACGGTGGCCGAACTATGATCAAAATGGCGGGGGCCGAGCCCGAAGGGAGGGGCTGAGGAGAGAAAGATATACTTTAGGCCACGCCCACAATGGCCACCTCTAAATCAGGCCCCACCTCCTAACAGTCAATCAGCTGTAAACCCCCATAATCCATCAATTTCCAAAACCCCGCCCATGAGCACATGAGGCTTTGAAGGACATCTAGATCTAAACCGTAAGTTACTGGGTTCAACACATTAAACTCCTTTTTTTCCTCTTTTCTCATTAGTAAAATACTTCATAGGCATCTTAAAATAATTAACTGAGTTCATGCATGTTACAAGCTTAGAAACGTTCCTGGCACATAGTAAGCATGATGGGAAGGATATAAAGAATTGTGTAAATGTGTCTATTGCCATTATTGTTGTTAATTTTTACCACGTCAACATGTTTTCTTAGACAAGTCCCTCAGCTGTTTTTGACTGAGTTATCTGATATGCAATACTAAGGTTGCTATGGACAAAAATCTCCATGTGGGTGTAAACGTTAGAAAATCTACCCAGAATTTCCATGTTGAAAACAAAGAAACGACGATGAAAAAAGCGAAGTACTAAATAAATACATATCATGTTTATATATTAGAATAACTTAATATCGTGAAAGTGTTATTCATAGCAGCAGTCCAACAGAAGCCTAACTGCCCGTGTACACCCTTGCTGAATGTGAAAAACTGCAAAAATTATTGTCTTCTGAAACTTAAGAAGTTTTTGCAACTGGTTACATATGCACCTAAGGAGATTCAAGTGACTATGGCGTAACTAGCCTGTAAATGTTCATCCTTGCAGGGGAGGGTGCTGATTTCTACAAGATCTGCTGACCCATTCATTGTACCTGTGCTGACCTACAGCAATGGTCTTGTTTTGTCCATTGTTTACTATCACCACTTACGGAGTTGTAGAGTGCTTACTCCTTACTGTCTTGAAGAAACTGTCCCTCCTTCCTTTTCTTTCCTTCCTGTCTTTCATACTGGGAGTTGAACTCAGGACCTTTACCTAAGCTTGCATCCCCAACACTTATTTGTTTTTTATTTTGAGACAGAGTCTCACTAAGTCACTAAGTTGCCCTTACAAGCTGGGCTCATTTGCAATCCTCCTGCCTCAGCACTAGGATTGCGAGTGTGCATCCAACAAGTTTCTTTTTTACCATAACAGGTATTAATTTTCCCTTAACAAATCTACGGATTCGACATAATCCCAGTCAAAATAGTAAAAGGCTTATATTACAGATAGCAATATTCTGATTCTAAAATTTACGTGACGAGGAACTAGAGTAACCAAAACAATTCCAAAACGTAGAAACTTCAGGGATTCACAATACTCAATTTAAAGACTAACAACAGTAACCAAATAGTCTTTCATTAACAAAAGCATATACAAGTAGATCCATAAAAAGAAAAGAAAGCCACCAAATGAACCAACAAATACATAGTCAACTGATTTTCAATGTAGGTGGAAGGGCAATTCAGTAGATAAAGGCCAGTCTTTAAACAAAAAGGGCTGGAACAATTGGCTATACAAATGCAAAACAAGAATCTTGCAGATATGTCACACTTTATGCAAAACAAATTAAAATGGACCACAAACTTCAACATAGAGAGTAAATTGTAAAACTTTTAGACGAAGGGAAAACCTTTGTGATTCTTGGTAGAGCAAAAAGTTCTTAGGTATGGCATAGAGAGCACAATTCATAAGAACTTTTTTTTTTTTTTTTCGGTACCTGGAATAGAACTCATGACCTTGCGCTTGCCAGGCAGGCGCTATGTCACTGAGCTATATCCCCGGCCTTTGTTTTTTTTTTAAATAATTTTTTAAAATGATATATTTCACTTTATCACTACAGAGTAAAATTTCTCAAAAAATGCTATGAAAATAACAAACGATAGACTGAGAAAATATTTGCAAATCACCTTTCTGTCCAAGGACTTTTAATCAGAATGTATTTAAAAATTACCTCTAAAAAGTAAAAAATAAGAGCAAAAAAAGGAAAAGCAGGAAAAATATCAATAAAAACCTCAGCAAAAGAGATACATAGATGATAAATAAGTACATGAAAAGATACTCAGCCTGGTCAACCAATAAGGTAATGCAAGTTGAAACCATAATTAGATAAAACGAAACACAAAATGACAAAAATAAAACATAAAACAAAAAAATGCCTTTCAATACCAAATGTTTATGAACACTCAGGCAACTTGATCCCTGATATCTGTCAGGTCTCTAGACCAGATCCCCGCCCAGCCAGGAGACAAAACTCCCCAAGCAGATCTGTTACACCTGCAGGTGCACAGCGTAAACAGGAAGCTAGCAGCTTCCCCACGCAGCTCAACCTGCAGAGAACTGATTCCGCGAAAAACCACAAGAGACATGCGGTGCCTGCCGGCACCCCCTGTACCCAACACTGCCCTAACAGCCAGCCCCAGACCCCCTACTCAGAGACCCAAAATTTTGCACCTCCCTTAGCAATGCCCCCCTCCCCTACCTAAACTCCCCTATAAAACATGCTCTTGCCCTTCGCTCAGGGCCAATGGTCTTTTCGCCTTTGGCCCAGCCGCACCCAGTCTGCAATAAAGTCCTCGCACGTTGCTTAAACTCTGCCTGCCTTGGTGGTCTCAACTGTGCCTCAGTTTACCCTAACAATAACTTTCCATAAAAACTGTACAGCCATTTTGGAAAAGTTGCATTTTCTCGGTTTCTTATAAATGTAAACATATACTTTTCATATGACTAATTCCACCCCCACTATTTAGGTAAGGGAAATGAAACTGGTGTTCACACATGTATCTGTATACTAAGGTTTACACAGCTGTGTTTATTATCTCCAACAACTAAAAAAAAACAAAATATTGATACACACACAATCTCAAACGCATGTTAACTGACAGAAACCACACCCAAGAGCCACATCTCGTATTACTACAAAGGAACTAAACACACATTCAAATTTCTAATAAACAAATCAAAAAATTTCCAGTACCAACTGCTAGTGAAAATTTGGGTAACTAGATCCCAAGGCAGCACAAAATGATAAAAGCATTCTACAAAATAATTTTTCAATAAATGATAACTTTAAACTTACACTTACTATACGACCTGCAAGCCCCACTAATTATTATGTACACAAGTAAAACTAAATGTGTTCATACATACATCAATGAGCAAATACATAGAGCAGACATACTTATAATCACGAAATAACTGGTATATTTACAATCATGAAAAAGTCAGACATTCTTCATCTATGACTGGCGCCACACCCAATAATAAAAAGAATCAGACTATTTATTTCTCCCTCCCCACCCCCCATACTCCTCCTTCCCTCTCCCCATTTCTCCCTCTTTCCCTGCATCATCCCTCCCTCCTCCCTCCCATGATTGCAGTAAGAAGAAATCCATAAGGAAAGTACGTAAATGCGAAACTACAAACGCAAAACCTTTCTAAAACAAACACCGAAATCCCGTATCAAAGAATTCAGGCTTCCGAGTAATAATATACACAACCCCTGATACATTACTTACAGTAGACTAAATTATATTTGCAAAAAGACTAACCATGTTTTTTTCACGAGAACATGAAAAAAGGAACTTCCATAACTCAGAAAACACATACTCTAACTTTCAGAAAATTACGGACCGTCTTAGTTAATTTCTTGTTGCTAAGACACAATACCCGACACCCGCAAGTTAAAATAGGAGGAGTTCCTTTGGCTCACCGTTTTTCGAAGCTTCAGCCCGTGGTGGGTGGCGAGCTCCCAGGCGCACAGCACGACACGCGAGCTCCCAGGCGGACAGCACGGCACGAGCACCGGGCGGAGGGGAAACCTCCGAAACCACTGCAGTCCAGACGCGAACTGACCGCTGCGGAGCCGCAGAGGGTAATAAACCCCTCAGGCCACGCCCCCAGCCAACCACCAACGGTCAAAAACTACGGCGGCCTCATGGTTCAATCCTTCCAGAAACTTCGGAGATGAGCGTCCAAAGCTACAGTGGCTCCATAGTTCAATCCTTCCAGAAGCTTCGCAGATGAGTAAAGCTACGGTGGCCCCGTGATTCATTCCTTCGAGAAGCTTCACAGATGAGCGCAGGAGGCTTTGGGGGAATTCTCCATCTAAACCATAACAGGGATCTAAGCAGCAGGAGGGAACTGGGGATGGCTTAAGGAGACTGGAAAATGGGGATGGGAACTGATTGGGGAGAACAGGTTAACAGGACTTTGGAGTAGGAAATAGTTTCTCCAAAAAGAGTATCACTAGCTGGGCCTGGTGACCCACGCCTGTAATTTCAGGAGGATCGTGGACGTCCAGCCTCCACAACTTTGTGAGATCTTGTCTCAAGAAATGAATGAATGGGGCCGGTGAGACGGCTCAGCGGCTTAAGCGCCTGCCTTGCAAGCGCGAAGGCCCGAGTTCGACTCCCGGAACCCACATACGAAAAAGGGGCCGGTGATATCGCTCAGTGGCACGGGCGCCTGCTGGCGCGCGAGGTCCTGAGGTCGTCCCCCCGGTACCCACAAAAAAAAAAAAAAAAAAAAAAAAAAAAAAAAAAAAGAAATGAATGAATGAACGTATAAATAAATAAATAAATCTGGCAAGTATAATACTTTGGAGGCAGATAAGAATGCCATAATGGCAAAATGGCATGGAAAACTTATCACTTCACTCGGCAACTTTAGAAAAAAATGACATTACTCCCGCAAAAATGTAATAGGATTTCTTCAAAACCTTCTATTTCTCCCTCCCTCCTTTGACTTTTTAAGACAGGGTTTCACTATGCAGTTCGGGCTGGCCTTGATCTCACTTTGTAGCCCAGGCTGGCCTCGAACTCACAGCAATCCTCCTGCCTCAGCCTCCCAAGTGCTGGGATTACAGGCATGTGCCACCATGCCCAGCCAGAACCTTCTATTTCTAGGTCATGTCTCTGTTCAACCTGTGAGGGTATATGAGGGTAGCATGTCTGCATTCTTGTGTAGGTCACATGTGCCATGTGCCATGCAATACTCTACTAAAGAGGTCATTTTTAATTATATATCCTTGCCATTATCTGCAGTAGGGGACCATCTACAGCATGTGTAAATCATATCAAAGTGTATAATTTGGAGCGCAGGTCACAAACTAGAATGAATTATAACTGATACAGCAAACATTTTTCTAAAGGTATAAATAAGAAAGAAAAACTTTCCATACTTGAGAGTAAAACATTCGGGATTACGTAGTGTAGAGGTTTGAGACTGAAAAGGGTATTTATGAAGCCCTTAAGGAAAAGCCTTGAAAATTGAGAGAGAGCTGATTTATGTGAAAAATGTTATCACATCTGAGATAGGGTATAATTTAGGCAAAATGAAAATGTGTTCCACAAACCAAAAGGACCACGATAGCAACTGTGACAGTTAATCTTAATTATCAAACTGGTTGGATGGAGAGCTTCCTAAGTGATTAATAAAGCACACTCCTGGTGTGTCAGGGCGGGTCACGGGGCATGAATTTGGGGACTCTGTCTGCTCCGTGGCCCCTTCCTCTCTGGCTCTTCCACAGTGCTCTGCATCCCAGCCTCCACAAAATGAGCGACTTTGCCACTCCTTGCCCTTGTACCATGATGTTCTTCACTGGAACCAACCTACCCTAAATTAGCTCCTCTGAAACTGTGAGGCAAAAGTAAACATTTTCCAATTTAATTTCTGGGTGTCAGGTAGCTTATCCCAGGAACTGGAAAATGACAAATACGACCAAGGCAAAATACTTTTTCCCATTTCAATCAGGCAAATCTGGAAAGAGCGATGTGAATCCCAGAAGAACACCCCCCCCCAAAAAAAAAGGAAAAGAAAAGCTTTTCCCCATGACCTTCAGTTGCTATCCTTTGACCTGGGGAATAAAGTACGTTTAGAAAGTACTTCAGCCCAGCACGAGCAAGGGTTTTACAGCAACATCAGCGTTGTAGGGAAAGGACGTTTCTCCATTCAACCAATGCACCTCTGTTGCTCTCACGTATGTTGTACACGTCATGTGTTACTCTACCTCAGAGGTTTATATCACACTTAATTAGAAATGATCGAAACTCTCTGGGGTACGGTACCACACACAGCAGGCTGTAGGACAGGAACACCGGCTCTTCAGTCATTTCACAAATAACTTCTGAGATGTTTACTCTGTGCCTGTTGATTTTGTTTGCTCAAAAGGTACCTGGAAAACACATCCCACTTTGATCTATATTCATTCCTTCTTGAATTTTATTCACTTAAATTTTGAAGGGTTTTTTACTAGTTTCCCAGGTTTTTTTTTTTTCATTCTTTTGCTTTTTTTTTCTTTCTTTTCATTTTTCTTTTCTGGCAGTACCGAGGATGAACTCAGGGCCTTACACATGCTAGGCAAACACTCTACCATTGAACCATTTTGCCATCACAAGAATTGAAATATTCATGCTGCAGTTTTCAGATCTATGAACTATTAAATCTTCCAGATATGGTATCATGTTTCTTTGTTCATGGGAGACAGATCTTCCCCTGCCTTATCCTATTTCTTTTACATTGTTATGTATAAAGCATCAGCAAGTGGATTGCATTTCCCTGATCCAACAGCTAACCAGGAATTATACTCTATTTTATCAATTCATGTTTGTCATCCGAAGGTCTGAGTTCATGAACCTGACTTATTTCCTTCAACTCCTAACCGCAGAAAAAGCAAGAAAATTACACAGAATACTAAAATGGGAATGGGAGAGTGATCAGTGGATGGAGAAAGAAATACAGTAGAAAATGCTATTCTTTCTCAGACACTGGTGTACAATAAATTAATTTCACCGAGTAAGAGTGATTTATACAAGATCAAAAGAGTACCAGGAGTGTAAGGATACCTGTGTATTCCATCATCTCCTTGGCTTCAAGATCTTTCTCTGGAACAATCTTGTTTAGAGCATACTAGTTTGTTTTTCTATTCTATGATGTGCTATATACAGTGTGTCCACCTCTCTGGAAAAACTGACCAGGAATATCAAAATATATGTTCAAAAAAGGGTAAATGGATGTCACAGGCTGGGGACCGGGAACTTTGGTGATGGCCAACACAATGAATTTCTTTTCCCCCTATTTTCCAATCAAGAACAAATGTGTAGTAAAAGAAATTGCAAGTCTGTAACATTTCTCATTCACCCCCCACACACAGGTTAATGCTTCAGAGTTGGCAAAAAGTTGGGGCACTGTTCCAACACTCTATCCACCCATAAATGGCAGGTTCTATTGTACATGCCACAACTGAGAAGAACATGATCAACTCACACGATTAAGTATCATCCTTAAAAAGCAGAAATATCCCAGTGACAGGAACAGACCACTGCCCTTGATGTCCATTCTAGATCAGTGATTCTAAAATTTTACCTAGTCTGCAAGACTGGCCTGAGTGAGAGAGAATAATAATGATTTTGCAAAAAAATATGATTTTACAGTATTTGTGAGAGAGGATAGGAAAGGTCAGGTCTGACATGTTCTCGAAAACAATGGAATGGGGGGAGTAAATACATTAGATGAGGCTGGAACTCCCCAAGAGCAACAAGAAAAAACACAGATCAGACTGTCAGTGAGAACTGGGGAAAAATATAGCTGGAAAGAGACCTCTTGGTATCACAACAAACCTCAGAGACTTCCCACACCAACTGCCAGTGCAAAAGCATCCAAACCATTTGCGTCAAAGTCTGGAGCAATTGTTGTCTATGACATTTTCAAAACTATTTAATAAATACCTGCAATTCGGGAGTCAAAGGCGCAGAGGAGGTACTTTCAGAGCCAGACAGCAGTGACAAAAGATCAGGAAAGAAACCCTGCTAAATCCACTGTTTATTTTTCCTTCAGAGAAGCCATATTTTGAAGAGTATGCCATACTATGGAAAACTGAAAAAAACTCCACACTCAGAGAAAACGCAACTAATATAGTATAACCAATAAAGGAAGCAAATTCATAACACATAACAAAAACAATACATGGGTGGGGGAAAGCCTTATACAGGGTTATTAAATTTTCTAGTGCCAAGATTTTGATAAAAATTCTGAAGGATGTAAGGAAAAGGAAAGTATATCCCATGCATAGAAGAAAAGGAGTCAGTGGAAATCAGAAACTTTTTAGGAGAGGGCCAGAAAGCCCATATTAATATAAAGAACTTTAAAGCAAAACTTCAGATATTTTCAAAGAAGTGAACAAAACATTATTTGACAAGTAAAGGATATTACTACAACAATTCTTTATCAGATACATATACATAAAATAAATATAATTTAAAAAACTTATTCTCTGGCCAGGGGTGATAGTGATTGTCTGCAATCTCAGCAAAACATGAAACTGAGGGAGAAGGATTGAAAGTTCAAGCCCAGCTAGGGTAACAGAGTGAGACCTTGTCTCAAAATAGAGTCAAAAGGGCCAGTGAGACAGCTCAGCAGCATAAGCGCCTGCCTGGCAAGTGAGAGGTCCTGAGTTCGACTCCCGGTACCCACATAAAGGAAAAAAAGGGCCGGTGATATTGCTCAGTGGCACAAGCGCTTGCTGGCAAGCGCGAGGTCCTGAGGTCAACTCCCGGTACCCACATAAAAAAAATACAATCAAAAGTAATGGCTATGCTTTAGAATTTTGGGGTCAATTCACAGTACCACAAAAAAAGAAAATTCTGAAGTTTAAAGGTACAATATCTGAAATTGAGAAATTAATAAGGGGATAAATACTCAATTTGAACTAACAGGATAAAGGATGAATGACTGGAAAACAGAATGATGGTGATACTACTTTATAAGAAACAGAGAGAAAGATGAATGCATAACAACAATCACAACCTCAAAGACAAGTGGAACACCAGAAAGCACAACAAAATATGTATAATGGGAGTATTACAAGGAGTGAAAGAGGGAAAGAAATAGAGACAAACTTCAAAGAAATAACAGCTGAAACCTTCCCAAGTATGATGAAAAACATTAACCTATGCATGAAAACATGCTCAAATTCAAAGTAGGATGAACACAAAGAGATCCAATCCTATAGATATTAAACTCAATCTATATGCAATCTAGGAAAAGAATTTTGAAAGCTGCAACTGAAAATCAATTCACTGCATACAGGTATCCTTAACATTAACAGCTGGCATTTCATCAGAAACCATGAAGGACAAAAGATAGTGAGGTAACATACTCAAATTGCTGAATGAAAATTGTCAAACAGTATTCATGCACTTAAGGCTAAACATTTTTATATAATGCTGAAAGCACCACATAAAAATGTAAACATACAAGTAACAGCATATCAAAGTAAAATTAATAATTTTATTCCACATTGCACAATGTTAAAAGAATGGAAAAAGATTATGAGACAGATATGAAAATCATATTCCTGTCAAAAGTAGTTGAATCCCAAATATGATTAAAAACTCTTCACTTTGTTCACAATAATAAATGAACATTATTAATTTTTGCTCCATGTTGCAAAATGTTTAAAAAAATGGAAAAGCAAAAGACTAAGAAAAAATATATGCAAATTACATTTTTGCCTAAGGAGATTGGAATACAATAAAAATTCTTCACCTGGAAAATAATAAAGAAGCAGAACCCAGACACCCAGGACATGTCATGCCCCAGGCGCGCAGGCACACACACATCTTTGGCGGCTGGACTGAATGGAATCCGGAGACTCAGGACAGCTTGTCCTGGGCACGTGAGGTAATCAGCGAACCAGCAACGTGGAAGTGTCTGAAGCAGCAGCGAGGAGCCAGCTGGGCTCTGGAGAACTCCACCAACAGAAGACCAGTCCCAGCCCCCACATCCAGAGGCCAAGATGAGATCCAAACGCAGCACAATTCCTATGGCAAATTTGGCTGGAGTACACAGCACATTTCTGGGATCTGACATGGACACTACCACAGAACTGTAAACACCAGAGGTATTGTACTACTTTTATTCTCCCTTGTTTGTCTGATAGGCTACCCCTTTCCTGTCTGGTTGGATGTCATCTTGTTTTGTTTGCATTCTGTGGTTATTTTTGTATTTGTTTATATTTTTCTCTCTCTCCTCTCTTTCTCTGGTGTCCTTTTTCTTTCTTTCTTCTTCTTTTCTTTTTCATTCTCTTTCTCTTTCTTCCTTCTTTATTTCACTGTTTAGGTTTCTTAACTTTCTTTTTCGTTTTCTTCTACTGATCCTCTTTCTCTCTTTCTTCAACTACTACTTTTTTTTATGTGGGTACCGGGGGTTGAACTCAGGACCTCGAGCTTGCTAGCAGGTGCTTGTGCCACCGAGCAATATCATCGGCCCTTTTTTCCTTTTTATGTGGGTACCGGGAATCGAACTCAGGACCGCGTGCTTGCCGAGCAGGCGCTTACGCTGCTGAGCTATCTCACCGGCCCTTCAACTACTTGAATTTAAACTTTCAAGGAGTAAACATTATTGACTCTGCTCTTTCTGATTACTCCTTTGCATTCTATTTCACTCTTTCCCCCCTGTGTCCTCCAGTTTCCCAAAACTCGGGTTTATCATTCTTTGACCTCCAGCCTTGACTCTACTATATTTGACCTCATTCATTACTTTAGGCTGTCCCCTAGCCATCTTAAACCTCCGCCCCCCGCAGAAGGGTAAAATCACTCCACTAAGGGGAAGAATATCTGCATACAAGTGCACGGTATATGTTTGAGTTTTGTTATAAAGCTTTAGAGTTTGCTCCTGTGTCAGAGGTGGCAGGTTAATGGCTACCATAGTTTGTCAGTAGTTAAGCTATACTTGAAACTATTGTTATTACTAACTGCACTACTTTAGCCAGGATGTCATACATGTTATAAAACAGTTTTTCTCCCCAGTATGATAACACCGTGATAGTATGGGGTCATAATCATCACCACAGCCCAGTACCAATGGATAGGGTACTGAGCCAAATAGCAACTTTGCATCCTTTACAAATTGGGATGGTAGGCTTTTGGGATAGCTATAAAGAACCACCTACATCTAGAGGACATCTCTGAAGAACAGACATATCCTAGGAAAGCCTCAATACTAATGATAAAGCTATCATAAGAAATCTGCGTGCATCAGTGTAGAAAACAAAATAAAATAAAAAAGAGAAAATAGAAAATGACAAGATGCAGAAGCAAAATGCAACCCCAGACCCCCAGTCCACCCAGAACAAGCCTGGAACACAATGAGACAGATGAAATTGGAAGTCAAACACTGGAAGTTTCCAAAATGATAGTAACAGAAATGAAAAAAAAAAAAAAGTGGAAAAAGCTACAGAGAAAATAATCTCTCAGGTACAAAAAAAATGCTTAGAATCAAAGATATTAGAGAAGACACAGATAAAAGAATAGATGAACTCAGAAAAATAATGGGAAAAAAATGCCCAACATAGGAAAGAAATGGAATCCATGAAACAGATCCAAACAGAAATCCAGGAGATTAAAACCTCCACTGAAAGTATATGCAACAGATTGAATGAAGGAAGGGATACAATATCAGATCTTGAAGACAGAATTGCAGCTAGTGATCATGAGGTGAAAGATATCTTAAAAATAGCAAGAGACTGTGAAAAATCAATCCAACAGCTACAAGATAAAGCAAAGAAGAATGACATAAGATTGATTGCGGTCAATGAGAAAGCTGCAGACAGGAGAAATGCCATAAAAACTCTCTGCACAGAAATAATGGCAGAAAACTTCCCAAGTGTGGATAAAGAACTTGATATACAAATAAATGAAGCATATAGAACTCCAAACAGCCATGACCAAAATAAAACTACACCAAGACATATAATAATCAAGATTCCAGAAATTCAGCACAAGAACAGAATATTAAAAGCTCTTAGAGAAAAGAAACAGATCACCTATAAAGGAAAGCCCATCAGAATCATGGCAGACTTCTCAACACAAACTCTCAAGTCAAGAAGAGCTCGGAGTGAAGTATTTCAAGTCCTGAAAGAAAACAACTTCGAACCCAGATTGATGTACCCTGTAAAACTATCTTTCAAAATTAGTGGAGAAATAAGATACTTCCATGACAAAGAACAACTGAAGAAATTCATGACCACCAAACCAATCCCACAAAGAGTACAGAAAGATATTCTCGACACAGATAAAAATGACCATAATTCCAAGAACAACAACAGAAAGAAACCACTAGTCAGGGAAAGCAATTAAATAGAGGGGAAAAGCAGAGAACCAACAACTGGAAAATATCATGGCAAAGACAAGCCAATATGTATCAGTTATAACCATCAATGTAAATGGCCTCAATTCACCATTCAAAAGAAACAGACTGGCAAAATGGATCGAGAAACAAGATCCAACAACATGCCATATACAAGAAACACATGTAACTCAAAAAGAAGTTCATAGACTGAAAATCAATGGGTGGAAAACAATCTTCCATGCAACAGGAACCCAGAAAAAAGCAAGAGTAGCTATTCTGTTTGCAGACAATGTGAACTTCAAACTAAGAATGATCAAAAGAGATAAAGAAGATCACTACATACTTGTTAGGGGAAAACTACAAGAGGAAGAGATAGCAATCCTAAGTATGTATGCACTGAATATGGGAGCATCCAACTATATAAGACGATTATTAATAGACATGAAAAATCAAATAACCAACAACACAATTGTAATGGGAAACCTTAATAACCCATTGTCACAAAGAGATAGATCTACTACAAAGAAAATCAGCAAGAAATATCAGAACTGAACCAAACCTGTGAACAACTGGACTTGGTAGATGTCTTCAGAGTGTTCCACCCAACATCATCAGAACACACATTCTTCTCAGCTACACATGGGGTATTCTCTAAACTAGAGCATATACTAGCCCACAGAACATGCTTAAGTAAATGCAAAGGAACTGAAATTATCCCATGCATATTATCTGACCATAGTGCAATGAAATTGGAAATTAATGGCAAAAGAAACTGCAAAAATTCCATAAACACGTGGAAATTAAACAACGCCCTCTTAAACAACCAAAGGGTCACAGATGAAATAAAGGAAGAAATTAAACAATATGTACAACATACTGGAACTTAGGGGATGCAATGAAAACGGTCGTAAGAGGGAAATTTATAGCAGTGAATTCTCACATCAGGAAAACAGAACAAACACAAATAAACAACTTAATGTTACACCTCAAGCTTCTAGAAAAAGAAGAGCAAGAAAAACCCAAAGCCACAAAACCCTACACAAAATCGGAATAAATAGTCTTTACCTCAATCTGATAAAAGCAATCTATGACAAACCAATAACCAACATCATTCTAAATGAACAAAAACTGAAAGCTTTCACTCTAAAATCAGGAACAAGACAAGGATGTCCACTATTGCCACTCCTACTAAATATAGTCCTGGCAACATTAGCCAGAGCAATTAAATAAGAAAGAGAAAAAAAGAATAAGGATAAGAAAGGAAGAAGTGGGCCGGTGAGATGGCTCAGAGGCGTAAGCGCCTGCCTTGCAAGCGCAAGGGCCCGAGTTCGACTCCCGGATCCCACATACGAAAAAGGGGCCGGTGATATCGCTCAGCGGCACGGGTGCCTGTTGACACGCGAGGTCCTGAGGTCGTCCCCCCGTTAACAACAAAAAAAAAAAAAAAAAAAAAAAAAAAAAAAAAAAAAAAAGAAAGGAAGAAGTTAAATTACCATTATTCACAGATGACATGATACTCTACATAGAAGACCCCAGAAACTCCACCAAAAGACTCCAGGAGTTAATAACCAAACTCAGTAGCATAGCTGGATACAAAGTCAACATTGAAAAATTAATAGCATTCCTGTACACAAACAACAAACTCACTGAGAGAGAAATTAGGGAAACCACACCCTTCACAATAGCATCCAAAAAAAAAAAAAAAAAGAAATACTTAGGAATCAATCTAACAAAGGAAGTAAAGGATCTACAAATTGAAAATTACAGTACTCTGAAAAAGGAGATCAAAGAGGATATCAGAAAATGGAAATATATCCCTTGCTCATGGATAAGAAGAACCAACATAGTGAAAAATGGCCATACTCCTAAGATTGTTATACAGATTCAATGCAATCTCAATCAAAATATCATTAACATACCTCACAGAACCAGAGAAAACATTCCTAAAATTCATCTGGAAGCAGAAGAGACCTCGAATAGCAAAGGCAATTCTGGGCAACAAAGTCAAGGCAGGAGGCATCAAAATCTCTCACTTGAAATTATACTACAAAGCTACTGGGATAAAATCAGCATGGTACTGGCAAAAAAAACAGACCTGAGGACCAGTGGAACAGATTAGAATATACAGACACAACCACAAACACACTCAGCCACCTTATCTTTGACAAAGGGGTGAAACATGTTCACTGGAAGAAAGAAAGACTCTTTAATAAATGGTGCTAGAAAAACTGGCTTTCCACATGCCGAAGACTAAAACTAGACCCATCTCTATCACCATGCACTAAACTAAAGTCAAAATGGATCAAAGATCTAAATATTAAAACAGAAACACCAAATCTACTGGAAGAGAAAGTAGGTAGAAATCTTGAAGACATAGGGGTACACAGAGTTCAACAAAACCCCAACTGCAAGGGAAACACTTCAAAGAATCAATAAATAGGATCTCATTTTATTAAAAAGCTTTTGCACATCAAAAAAAATCACCAAACAGAGCGAAAAGACAACCCACAGAGTGCGAAAAAATTGTAACCAGTTGTCCTTCAGAAAAAGGACTTCTATGTAGAACGTATAAAGAATTGAAAAAAATCAGGACCCTCAAATTCAAAGACCCAATCCAAAAATGGGCATCTGAGATGAATATACACTTCTCAGATGAAGAAATACAAATAGCAAATAAATACATGGAAAAATGTTCAACATCATTGGTCATTTGAGAGATGTAAATTAAAACAACACTGAGATTCCATTTCACTCCAGAAAGAACGGCTATCATCAAGAAATCAACCAATAACAAACGCTGGATGGGCTGTGGGGAAAAAGGAACCCTTCTCCACTGTTGGTGGGAATGTAGACTGGTGCAACCACCGTGGAGATCAGTGTGGAGATTCCTCAAAAAACTGGGATGAGAGGTCCCATTTGACCCAGCTATTCCCCTTCTGGGTATTTTCTCAGAAGAATTAAAAATATCATACCACAGTGATATATGTGCACCCATGTTTATAGCAACACAATTTGTAATAGCTAAATCTTGGAAACAACCCAAATGCCCATCAACTGAGGAATGATAAAAAAGATGTAGTTTTTTTTATACAATGGAGTACTACTCAGCTATAGAGAATAATAAACTTGAGACATTGATAGGGAAATGGATGCAACTTGAGACCATACACACAAGTGAAATAAATCAGACTTGCATCTGTAAACATCGTATTGTCTCCCTAGTGTAAGAGGCTGAAAGAGTAAGTAAGATCCAAAATGTACAATAGATATTGTGAAATGGGAAGAAGCTATTCAAAAGTAAAGAGAAACTGGGATGGGGGAAAAGAGAAAAGGGAAAATGAAAAAAAATATATATATACACACACAAGATTGTTAAGATAGTTGTACTGCTAATTGCTGTTCATTCATTGAAAAGAAAGGTTTGTGCCTAAATTGTTTGACGAATTTTTCATGCCTATATCTTGTAAGATGAGCAAATACTTTGAAGATAACAATACACAATATACTAACCATTGTCTCTCTCCTACAATCTTGTTTTGAAACTTTGTACAATTGTTTTTATTTTTTCCTCTAAAATAAATAAAAATTTTTAAAAATAATAAAGCAAAAATTTTGTTTAAATAGGAATATATCTCCATTAATAGTTCACTGAAAGAAATTAGTGAAAGGAAAATAAGTATATAAGGCTATCTTCAAAATTTTAACATACTAGGGAGATGCAAACTAAAACCGCAATGATGTGATTCTGCACCAACTAGAATGGCAAATATAAAGCAAGCCAAATGCCTGCTGCTGCCACATTCTGGTTAGGATTTGTGCATCTTCAACTTTGATATATTGTGCATGGTGGCAGAAACAATTAGAGACATTCTGGAAAATGGTTCTTATAAATACCTTTAAATTACACACTATACGGCCCACAAATGAGATTTTTACATATAGATAAAATGAAACTTGCTTATACGTACATTCATATTGTATCAAATGAATACAGTATTCCATTTACATTTTCTAATGAATAGAAAGAACTCAGATGCCCTTAACATGTGACTGGAATAGCACTCGGTGATAAAAATAACCAATATATTGATTTGTTTCAACTCTTCAATCTCTTTCTCCTTCTGTTTCTCTCTTTCTTGGCCAGTCACGACCCTCCTCAATTTCCTATCCACTCTCTCCTGCCTCTTCTCTTTGGTTTTTCTATTTTTGTAACAGGAAGCTACACTGTAAGGAAAGACCAAAACAAAAAATACAGACTTTGGAAAATAATAACCAACAAAAAAGTCACATCAAAATGTGTGATTAGGGGCTAAATGTACAAACTCTAATAAGTTGACTTATACATCAAACATCTTTCTAAAACATGGGTATTTCCCAAGCAGATGAAAAAAAGAACCTTCCAAATCTGAGAATAAAGCATTTGGGATAAAGTAGTATTACGGTCTGAGATTAACAAGGGTATTTATGAAGACCTGAAGAAGAAGCTTTGAAAATGGTGCAGGAAGAAAATACATGGGGACATTTTATGTCATTTGGAGTTTAGGGTAAGATATACATTATGCCAAAACAAAACCTGGCTTCATGGAAAGATTTCTTCCATTTTATCAGGCAACTCTTGTAGGAGAGATATAAATCCCGGAACTCAATGAAAAAATTTCCTCCAAGATGTTTACTTGCTTAATCTTTCTCTCAGAAATTTCATCTAGAAATTTCCCTGAATTAGCCCAACACAGGTGAGGGTTTTCGGGGGATACCTGTGCTCTAAGAAATAGCTTGCAGGGCTGGGGCAAGGTACTTCAAAAGGCTATATATGCTGTAAATCAGCATCCACTATATGGTACTGGGTCTCCCATAGCCAGGATTCATGGGTCCAGGAATCAAGGGGTGGAAGTGGGAATGGTACCACTCACCATTACCCCTAGTGATCCACTAGCAAAATTTTTGCTTCCTGCCCCCACGACCTTATGTTCTGCTGGCTTAGAAGTCTTACTTCCAGAGGGGGTAAGGCTTGTTCCAGGAAGCACAGCAATGGTACCATTGAACTGGAGGCTAAGACTTCCCCCTGGTCATTTTGGTCTCCTCATGCCTCTGAGGAAACAAGCTAAAAAAGGAGTCACAGTATTGTCAGGGGTAACTGACCCAGACTATCAAGGGGAAATTGGATTATTACTCCACAATGGAGGAAAGGAAGGATATAGGTGGAGTGCAGGAGATCCCTTAGGGCACCTCTTAGTACTATGATGCCCTATTAGTAAAGTCAATAGGAAACTGCAACAACCTAATACAGGCAGAGTGACAAATGGCCAGAGCCTTCAGGAATGAAGGTATAGGTCACTCCACCAGGGAAAGAACCAAGACCTGCCGAGGTGCTTGCTGAAGGTCAAGGGTATACAGAATGGGTAGTGGAAGAAGATAGTTCTAAATACTAGCTACGACAGCGTAAACAGCTAATATGGTTCTAATGTAATATAATGTTGATAGACTTAATACTGGTTCTTAAAAATTGTTAAACCTGTGTTATAATGTTGAAGTTATGAAATGATAAGAGTAAGAATCAACCAAAGAAAACTTACCTTCTATTCTGGTGAGGGAATTAAAGCATTTCCACTTGTACGTAACATAGTTATAACATGTTAGGCGCAATTATATGCATGTCTTTGTATCTGGAGACTGGTTTAAAGAAATGTGTCTGGTTGCCAAGTTGACAAGGGGTGGATTGTAGTGGTTGATTTATTGTTTCAACTTGAGAAGTTTAGAAGCTTAACTAAATTGGCTCAGCAATTCTACACCTGAGGGTGTAGAAGACCCACGCTAGTGTGGTTCATTGCTTGGATGGTATAAAAAGGAAATGAGAAAGGATGGATGGGTTCCCGTTCTTCAAAGGAGCTCCAGTCTTTGCTTTCAGCTTGGACATCTTCTCCTGGCTTCTAGTGCAGACTCTTCAGCTTCCTCCATGGATCCTTCAGCCTTCCTGCATAGACTCTTCAGCATTCCGTCACAGACACATCGGCCTCCTGATACAGACTTGCACAGAACACTGCAGTGAACTCCACACCTTGGACTGGATGCTTCAGTCTCTAGTGTGCAGGCACCCTCTGCACGCTTTCTCGTCCAACTTTGTGGCTGACCACCATAAGCCAATCTTGTAATTTCTTATACATTTGTATATCTTTTGCTACATTCGTTTCTCTAGTAAAACCCTGACTGATATAGACCCCTTAACCTGAGGTTTTAAGTTTCCAGGTCTGTGTAATATTATGTCTTCTCTGTATCTGGTATATTTTCTTGTTCATGGGAGAAATACTTTTCCCTGTCTTATCCTGTTTCTTTTTCCATTGTTATATATAAAGCTTTAGCAAGTGGACTGCACTTCTCAGATGTAGTAGATAATGGGGAATTACATTTTATTTTACAATTCATGCTTGTCATACAAATATCTGAGTTCATCTGGCTGAGTTATTCACTTTAACTCCTGACCACTGCACAAGCAAAATAATCACATAGGACTCTCAACTAAAGAACTAGAGAATGATCAGTGGATGCAGAAAAGAAAACAGTAGGAATCACTTCCTGAAACCCTGGAATATAATAAACTCATTTCACTTAGAGGAATTTACACTAGATGAAAAGTACCAAGTGTCTAAAGATGCCTGTATGATTTTACTTCTGTGGTTTTTTGGATCTTTCATTAGAACAAGATTGTTTAGACCATACTATCTTTTTCTATTCTTTATTTAATTTTCATTTTTACTTGTACATGTTTGCAGTACATAAGGAAATCATTCATCATGGGGAGTTGTACATGTACACAACACATTTTAATTCTTTTTTCATCCCCTTTCCCTCCCCTCCCTGCACCCTCCCTCCATCTCTTCATACCTTTCCCTTTTGCAAAAGATCTGCCTGTTTGGTATTATATAGCTTTAATTTTGCTCTTTAATTTATTTATAATTTAGGTTTCTCATATAAGAGAAAGCATGTGACATTTAACCTTATGTGCCTGATTTATTTCACTTAACATTATGGCCTCAGGGTGTATCCAATTTCCCACAAATAGCTCAAATTTATCCTTCATAGAAGACTAGTACTCCACTGTGTATAAACATCACATTTTTTCTACAAAGTGCTATAGAGTGTGTGCTCTTCTGTGGAACAACTACATCTGGAACATCAAAATAAATGCACACAAATGTGGTAAATATATGCCAGAGGCTATAGATTGAGAACTTCCTTGATTATAGCCTACAAAATGGATTCCCTCTACCCATATTTCCAACGAAGAGCAAATGTGTAGTCAAGGAGGTTACAAGACTCCATATTTCTCATGTACCTCACAAACACGGATAATGCTTTAGAGTTGGCAAGGTGTCATAGGCACTGTTCCAACACTCAACTTTCGTAAAGGCCAGATTCCTTTTGCAAATCCAGCACCTGGGAAGAACATGACTACTCAATGATAAGTCCCATCCTCAAATAACAGAAATGTCCCCGTGAGAGTAACTGGCTACTGTCCTTAATGTCCACTACAGATTAGTGGTTCTAAGATTTTGCCTAGTCTGGGAGACTGGCCTAAATTACAGACAATATTAAAGTTTTCCCTAAAAACTATGATTTTATTTATAACAGCCTATGGGGAATTTAAAGCCTAACATTTTCACAAACAATATAGTTTCGGAGCATAGTAAACAAGTTGAGACTGGAGCTCTGTGAGAGCAACAAGATAACACACCAGATTGCTTGTCAGAGAGAACCAGGGAAAGATACTGGGAAGAGTCCTGCTGGTATGAGAACAAACCTCAAAGATTACGCTCAAAAACAACCAGTGCAAAAGCTGCTAAGTCATTCGGATCAATATTTGGGGAAATTTTTGCCTATAACGTTTTGAAATCTATATAAATAGTCACCTGAGTCCAGGGACTCAAAAGACTGTGTGATAAGCCAGGCAGCCTTGCAAAAAGATCTGGGAACAAAAATATTGGAAGAGAATTTCAATAAATCCACCCCCCCCAGAATAAGCATAGGTTGAAGGCTATGCCTTACTAAGAAAAACAGGAGGGACTTCACATTGCAGGCAAAACTCAACTAATAAATACTATTATCACTGCATTAATAAACAAATTCTGAACACATGAAATAAACAAACAACTTCTGGACAAGGGAAACCATCATCTAAGGTTACTAAAATAAAGGCACTAACATGAAGCTTTCAATGAAAATTCTGAGATACGTAAGAGAAAAAAAGCATATAGGGAGAAGAAAAGGTGACAGTGGAAACACGTAAGAAACTTCCTATGAGAAGCCTTATATATCCCATATTAATATAAAGGACTTTAAAGCACTACTTATGAATATTTTCCAAGAAGTGATAAAACATTATTTTAGAAGCAAAAGGTGATATAATGACAATCCCTCATCAGACATACATACCATTACGGGAGTAGGATATTTTAAAAGCCTGTTCTGGAGCCAGGAGTGATAGCACAAGTCTGTAATGCAAGCTACATGATAGGCTGTTTCAGGAAGATGTTTGAGTCCAGCCTGGGCTACATACTGGGGTCCTGTCTCAAAATACAATACAAAGGGCTGGGGATACAGCTCAGAATTCCTGGGGTTCCATCTCCAATACAAGGATAAAAGAAGATTCTGAATTTTAAGGCACAATATCAGAAAGAAAGAAATTAATAAGGAGATCAATATTAGATTTGAATTAGCAAGATAAAGAACAAATAACTGGAAAATTGAATGATGGTGATACTACTTCATAAACAACAGAGAGTAAAATGAATGCATATCAATGAGCAGAGCCTCAGAGAAAAGCAAAACACCAGAAAGCACAACAAAATACATTCTTTTGTGGGACACAAAAGAAGGAAAGAAACAAAAATACATATAATGGGAATATTACAAGGAGAATAAATAGCAAAAGAAACAGAAAAACATCTTCAAAGAAATTATACCTGAAATCTTCCCAAATATGATGAAATACAGTATTAATCAATGCAAGAAACTCAAAGAAGGAGAAATACAAAGAGATCCAAATATATATATATATGAAAATCTGTGTGTGATGTAGAAAGAGAATTTTGAAAACCATAACAGAAAAGCAAAAATTGCATGAAGGTATCCTCTGTAAGATTAACAGCTAGCATTTCATCAGAAACCATGGAGTCCAAAAGACAGTGGAGTGACATATTCAAATACTTAAGGAAAATCTATTTACCAGTATTTATATATCTAAGATTAAAATTCTTACACATTGGGCCGGTGAGATGGCTCAGTGGCTTAAGCGCCTGCC
This sequence comes from Erethizon dorsatum, assembly GCA_028451465.1. NCBI lineage: Eukaryota > Metazoa > Chordata > Mammalia > Rodentia > Erethizontidae > Erethizon > Erethizon dorsatum. The sequence continues at coordinate 132,150,459 of CM051842.1, forward strand.
CGGCAAGTGCGAGGGCCCGAGTTCGACTCCCGGAACCCACATATGAAAAAGGGGCCGGTGATATCGCTCAGCGGCACGGGCACCTGCTGGCGCGCGAGGTCCTGAGGTCGACCCCTCGGTACCCACAAAAAAAAAAAAAAAAAAAAATTCTTACACATTAAAAGCATAACATAAACATTAAAAACATGACACTATTTCAAAATAAAATTAATAATTGTGTACCATATTGCATAGAATGGAAAAAGAGATTATGGAAAAAGAAATATAAGCAAGTTGTATTTTTGACAAAGGAATTGAATTTTGAATAAAATAAAAATTTTTTCATCTCAACAATAATAAATCAAACAACTTGATTCAAAAGGAGAATATATCCATAGACAGTCGTTTGAAGAAGATATGTGACTGGAAAACAGTATATAAGGCAAACTTTAACACATTTGAACTATAAGGAAATACAAATTAAAACAAAAAAGACGCAAATCTCTACTTACAAGAATGTCTAATACTAAGCAAACCAAAAGTCTGCTGATACCAGATACTATTAAGGATTTGGGCATCTGGAATAGTAATCATTGTTCATGGTGGTGCAAACAATAAAGGAAACTCTGGAAAATAGTTCTTGTTTTGTTTTTTGGATGGAAAAGAGTTCTTATTAAACACCTTTCAATTAAACACACTATATGACACTGACCTATTAAAAAAGTAAAATGAACTTGTTTAAACACACATACTATATCAAATTTATATAATTCCACTTATATTTGCTAATGAATAGAACCAACTCAGATGCCCTTAACATACAACTGCAATAGTATTCAATAATAAAAAGAACCAAAATATTGATTTCTTTCAACTCCTCTCTTTTTCTGTTGCTCTTGATCTCGCCCTCTCTCTCCACTCTCTGCTATGCTCTGAACACTCTCTACAGTCTCATATCAATTTTCTCTAGTGTTTTTTCTTGCATTAGGAAAGAACAATGAAAAAAGTTCAATACAATGTAGATACTTTAAAAGTACTCACAATATACCCAAGAGTATAGTTAGTGACTCAATGCACAAACTCTAATGAATTATGACTTGGAGACCAAACATATTTTCACAAGAATAAGGTATCTACCAAATAGATGAAAAAAGAAGAATTTTCCAAACTTAATAGTAAAACATTTGAGACTAAATATGGTAGTGCTCCAAGATTCAAAAGGGTATTTAAGAAGGCCTGAAGGAGAAGCTTTGAAAATGGTTCAGGAAGCTAATACATGAGGACATTCTATGATGTTTGGAGGTTAGGGTAGGAAATAAGCTGTACAAAAAGCAAATAAGCTTCACAGGCAAAAGGAGCATATGCCATGGTAGAAAATATTTCCCATTTAACTCAGGCAACTTCTGAAAGGGAGATATGAATCTCAGAAGAACTCAGAGAAATCTTTCATCTTGGAGCATCAGTTGCTAAATCTTGTCTCAGAGAAGTCATCTAGAAGAGTGACTGAGCTAGCCCAGCATGGGGAGGGTGTGGGATATCTGTGCTATAGGAAAAGCATGACTTGGCATGCAGCCAAAGCACCTCTAATACCAATCATATGTTGTACATGTCATGCGTTACTCTCCCTCAAAGGTTTCAGTCATACTTAAACATAAATGACTGAGACTCTCTGAAGAAGGGCACCACACACAGCATGCTGGCGGATAAAAATACTGCATAAGCACTCAGTCATTTCGCAAATAATCTCTCAGATGTTTGCAGTCTATAACTGCTGACTTGTATTTGTTTGAAGGAAATCTGGAATACACATTGATTTTGATCTGCATGCATTGTTTCTCGCATTTTGTGTACTTCAGTTTTAGTTTTAAAGTTCCTTCTTGTGAGTTTCTGGACCTTATACCTTCCTTTTCTTTTCTTCTTTTGACAGTTTTAAGATGGAACCCCAGTCCTTACTAATGCTAGGCAAACATAATCTTAACACAGCCATAATCCTCACCAAGCTTTGAAGTTTTTTTGTGGTAGTTTTCAGATTTGCGAACAGTAGTCTTCCTCCTATAGTGTTATGTATTTTTCTGTTCAAGTGATAAATGCCTTTGCCTACTTTATCCTTTTTGTTTTTCCACTGTTATGTAAAACATTAGCAAGTAGATTGCAGTTCTAAATTCAATAGCTAACCAGGAATTAAATTCTACTTTACCAAGTCCCATTTGTCATCCAAGGGTCGAATCCCTCCACCTGAAGAATTCACTTCAACTCCTGGCAATAGAAAAGCAAGAAAATCATAAGACAAAAAAGAAAGGAGAATGATCAGTGGATTGAGGAATGTAGAATGTAGAAACCTCTTTTCATTCTCACACTGTGGAATGGAAGAGTCATTTGACTACTTAGAGTGACTACACAAGATCAAAACTGTACCGTAAGTCTAAGGATCCTGGTGATGTCCGTCTACTTCTGGGTTTTCAGGATCTTTCCTTGGAAAACATTTGTTTAGAGCATACTGTTTTATTTTTCTATTTAAAGATGTGCTATACAGTGTATGCACTTCAGCAGAAAAACACAATGTAGAAAATCCAAGTATTTATACACAGTGGTGGTCAATGGATGCCCAGAGCACAGGGATTGAGGACTTTGGTGATGCTGGCCTACAAAGTGGATGCCATTTCCCCCTATTGCCTGAGCAATGGCAAATGTGTACTCAAGGAAGTTGCAAGCCTCCATTGTTTCTCACTTACCTGACACACATAGAGTACAGTTTTAGAGATGGCAAAAAGACAGTGGCACTATCCCAAACTCAACCCACTCTCTTAATGGGTAGGATTACTGCACACCCAACACCTGAGAACAACAGGATCTATTCAGATGATGAATACCATCCTCAAAACGCAGAAATGCCCCAGTGAGAGTAACAAGTCGCTGTCCTTAATGCCATCTCAGGATCAGTGACTCAAAGTCTTTGCCTCGGCTTTGAGACAGGACTGAAACACAGACAGTTAAAAATATTTCCCTAAAAATATGATTTTATTTGTAAGAGTGTATAGGAAAGGTCAGGTCTAACATGTTCTCAAAAACAGTGTATTTTTGGTGAAAAGTGCATTAGGAGCTCCCTGAGATCAACAAGATAAAACATTGGTCAGATAGTTTGTCAGAGAGAACCAGGGAAATGCATACCTAGTAAGATCCTCCTGGCATCAAAACAAACCTCCAAATCATTCTCTACAAATCACCAATGCAAAAGCATCCAAATTATTTGGATCAAAATTTGGAGCAATTTTTGTCTATGGCATTTAAATGCTCTATAATAAATGGCTGCAATTTAAGAGTCGCAGGGTGAGATGTGATACTTTCACAGCCAGGAGCATGTCAAAAAGATCAGAAAATGAAACAGTGGAATACAATCCCACTAAATCCACTGTTTTCTTTTTTTCTTCATAACGACTATAAGCCGAAGTTTATGCTACACTATGGAAAATATGAAATACTTCACACTGCAGAGAAAGCTTAACTAATATAGTGTTATCAATGCAATAAATAAATTCACAAAACACATCAAAACCTAAACAATACCTGTGCAGAAGGAATCCTTATCCAGAGTTACTATAATAAATGATCTAATATGTCTTATATCACAAAGCTAAAATGAAGAAAAAAGACGCTAATAGGAACTATATAAGAGGCATATTTTTGGAAAGGAGTTGAATTTGTAATACAATAGAAAATTCCTCACCTCAATAATAATAAATCAAACAGCTTGATTCAAAGTGAATATAACTCCATAGGCAGTTCACTAGAAGATATTTGGGTGGAAAATAAGTATATAAGACAAACTTCAAAACTTTCAGGCAATAAGGGGAGCTATATTAAACCTACAACAGTATCCACACAAGAGAGTCAGACCTATTTAAAAAGTAAAATGAATGGTATGTAAACACACATATTGTATCAGAATTAAAACAACTCAGATGCTCCTAACATGTGCCTGGAATATAATTTAGTCACAGAAAGAAGCAAGATATTGATTAATTTCAATCTCTCTAGCTCTTGCTCTTGTTCTTGCTCTCGTCCCTCTCTCCCTCTGGCTCTCACTCTTGCTCTAACCCTCTCTTGCCTTCTGGTTTTCTGGCTCTGTTCTTGTCTCTTGTTGGCTCTCTCCCTCTACCTCTCTACCTTCTCTCCCCGTCCTCCCTCCTTTCCCCTCTCCCCCCCTCCTCTCTCTTCCTCTGTTTCCCTCCAGTTTTGTTGCATTATGAAGTGACACTGTAAGAAAAGACCAGTGGAAAAGACACATGCTTTAAAGAATACTAAAAAAAAAAAAAAAAAAAAAATCATATCACAGGATGTAATTTGGGTTCAATGCAAAAACTCTAAAAAAGGGCCCAGGATTTAGCTCAGTGGCGCAGTGCCTGCTTGGCAAGCACGAGGTCCTGAGTTCGAGTCCCAGTACCAAAAAAACCCCAAAACAACAACAACAACAACAATAAAAACCTACAAAAGTATGACTTACAGACCAAACATATTTCTAAAAGAATAGAGAACTTCCATGCGGATGAAAAAAGAAAAACTTTGCATAGATGAAAGTAAAGCTTGTGGGATTAAGTAGTTTAGTGCTCTGAAATTCAAAAGGGTTTTAAGAAGACCTGACGGAGAAGCTTTGAAAATGGGGTAGAAAGCAAATACCTGAGAACATTTCATGACATCTGCAGTTTAGGGTAGGATGTAAGTTATACAAAAACAAGACATGATGCTCAGGTCAAAGGAACGTCGCTGCCATGGTAGAAAAATTTCCCCTACTTTCTCAGGCAACTTTGAGAAGAGAGATATGAATTCCAGAAAAACTCAAAGGAAACAGTTATCTAGGACCTTCAGTTATCCTATCCTGTCTCACCAAATTCATATGGAATTTCTCTAAGCTAGCATAGCTCAGGGGAGAGTTTGGGGGCAATATCTGTCTTCCAGGGAAAGCACAATTCAGATTTCAGCCAAGGCACCGCTGATGCTATTCATGTGTTGCACTGGCACGTGTTACTCTCCTTCAGAGGATTCAATCACAATTAAACATAGATGATTGAAACATCTGAAGAAGGGTACCACGCACAGCAAGTGGGAGGATGGTAACATTGCCTAAACACTAAATCACTCGACAAATAATCTCTCAGATGTTTTCCATATGAAACTTGTGATTTATATTACTTCAAAGGATATCTGGAAAACAAATCCCATTTTGATCAAAATTTGTTTCTTAAACTTTGTTCACTTTAGTTTTGAGACTAGTTCTCTTAGTTTCTGGAGTCTCTTCTTTTCCTTTGCTTTCCTTCCCTCTCCTCCCACCTCTCTCCTTCCCTTCCCTTTCTTGACAACCCTGGGATGGGTCCCAGGGCCTCACACACTTCAAGCAAACTCTCTACCCCATACCCATATGCTTAGCACAATGTTTCAAATTTTATGTGCCATTTTATGTGGCAGTTTTCAGATCTGTGAACTATAAAATCTTCCCTGCTTCCTAGCATGCTCTCTTATTATGGGAGAAATATCTTTCTCTGACTTGTCCATTTTTTCCATTGCTACGTACAAAGGATTGGCAAGTGTACAGCATTTCCCAGATCCAATGCCTAACCGAGAATTACACCCTATCTTATTGTAATTCATGTTTTTCACCAAAAGCTCTGAGTTCATTCACCTGAGTGCAGAATAAGCAAGAAAATCACACAGATCTTCAATAAAGAATTGGAGAATATCTTATGGATTGAGAAATGAATAGAGTAGGAGAAACACCTCTTCTTTCTGGTATGCTGTTATGAGATAAACTATTAACACAAGATCAGTAGAATACCGGAAGTTTCAGGATGCCTGTGCAATCTGTCAGCAGATTGTTTTTCAGGATCTTTCCCTGGAACAAGTTTATGTAAGTAATTGTATTTGTTTTTCTATTCTAAGATATGCTAAATGGTGTTGCAACTTTCTGGAAAAAGTGAATTGGGAACACAAAATATATGTGAACAAACATAGTAAATGGATATTAGAGGCCTGGGACTGAGGACTTGGGAGATTATGGCCAACACAATAGATTTCCTTACCCCCATATTTCCCAATCATGAGCAAATGTGTCGCCAAAGAACTTACAAACTGCCACCATATCTCGTTCACCTGACACACATAAGTTAATATTTCAGCCAGTGTTGTAAAAAAAGGCAGGGGGCACACCTCCAACATTTTGTACACTGTCATAAAGGGCAGGTTCTACTATACATCTAACACCTGAGAAGAACATGATCAACTCATGTTGTGAGCACAACCCTCCGAAAGCAGAAATGTCCCAGTGAGAATAACAGGTCACTGCCCTTAATGCCATCTCCAGATCAGTCATTCAAACATCATGTCTACTCTGCAGGATTATACTGACTCACAGACAATTATAAATACTCCCCTAAAATATGATGTTGTCTGTAAGAGTATATAGGAAAGGAAAGGTCTAATATGTTCTAAAAAATGAAGTAGTACTGGTGGTAACAGCCTTAGATGTGGCTGGAACTTCCTGTGAATAAGACAAAACATGGACCAGAAATTTTGTCACAGAGAACCAGGGAAAGTCATAGCAAAGGTGCATCCTGGTATCAGCACAAAACTCAGTCTCTTCTGACAAATTATCAGTGCCAAAGAATCCAAACTATTTTAATGAAAATTTGGAGTAATTTATACTATGCCATTTGAAAATCTTTTTTTTTGTGTGTGTGTGGGTACCGGAGGTTGAACTCAGGACCCCGTGCGCCAGCAGGAGCCCATGCTGCTGAGCGATATCACCGGCCTTTTTTTTGTATGTGGGTACTGGGAGTCGAACTCAGGACCTTGCACTTGCCAGGCAGGCGCTTAGGCCGCTGAGCAATCTCATGGGCCCTGAAAATCTTTTTTAGTAAATATGAAATAGCAGTAGAGAAACCCAATAACCCATCTCCAGAATAAGCACATGTTCAAGGCTGTGCTCTAATACAAAAACATAAGAGACTTCACACTGCAGAGTATCAAAATAGTAGTATGAATATGACATAGAAATTCACAACATATAACAAAAACAAAAAAAATTTGGGATAGGGAATATACATTAGAGTTATTAAGATGAATTATCCAATGTGACAAAATTTCAATAAAAATTCTGACATATGTAAGTCATATAAATATATTCCACACACAGAAGAAAAGGGGAAGTGCACATCAGAAACTTCTTAAGAGAGTGCCCAGATATATCAACATAAAGACCTCTAAGCAAATAACATAGATATTTTCACAGTGAACAATATATTATTTGAGTAAAAGATGTTATGATGAAAACACCTTACCAGACATGTCTGTCATACTATAAATTTTTAAAAAGTGTATTCTGGAGATAGTGCAATGGTGCATGCCTACAATTGCAGTTAGGCAGAATGCATATTTATGAGGATCAAAAATCAAGCCCACCTGTACTACACTGTGAGATGTAGTCACAAAATACAGTAAAATGAGAAGGAATGGGGATATATCTAAGAATTCCTTGGATTTAATCCCTAGTACCACAAGAAGATAATAATATTCTAAACTTCAAAGGCACAATCTCTGAAATAAATAAATTGCGGGGGGGATCAATATTAGATTTGATTAGCAGGACAAAGAGTAACTATCGAGAAAGTAGAATAATGATCATACTATTTTAAAATAAAACAGTAAAATGAATGCATAACAAATGAGGAGACACTCAGAAATATGTGGAACACCAGAGGGCAAGACAAACTATATATCATGGGAGTTGTCCCACCTACCTTTCGATCACTGAGGCAAAATAACTTCTCCAACATTGTAAAGGAAGAGACCTTACTTTAGATCATGTTTTTGGTCCATGGTCAGCTGGTTCCAAGGCAACAACAGAATGAGAGATGGACATGGTTGAGGAAAAAGTGCTTAACCCATGGCTGCCAGGAAATAGACAGTGTGCAGGAGCCTGGAACAACTATACACACTGCCATGTCACACTCCCATACAAATATCTCCAACCCTGCCCCACCTCTAGCAGTATGTGCTGATACTGAATTCATCAGTGGATGAACCCACTGATGAGTACAGCACCTGCAAGACCAATTACTTCCACACATCTGAGAATTCTGGGAGATGCTTCAGATCTAAATCATACTATTCTGATCACAGGACCAAAAGTCACATGTACACCTCATCGTGCCAAATGCCTTTAGCCTATTTCTAAGTGTTGCCAAAATTTCAACAGTTCCAGCACTGCTGAAAACTGCAAGTCTAAAATCTCCTCTGAGATTCAAGGCAAACTCTTAGATGTCAGCTGCTACAAAAATCAAAAAGAAAATTATATGCTTCCATATCATTATGTTTCCATAAAAAATACAGTGGAGCAGGATAAACATTCCCATTGCAAGAGACTAGAAAGGAATTGGACCAAACAAGACTGAGTCTCAGCTTGGCAAACATTAAATCCTGTCATTCCATGTACAGCACATGAGGAAAGTTGTGGAAAGATGCGAGATCTAAAAGCCTGCTCAAGCTGGGTGTGGTAGCGCATGCCTCTAATCCCAGCATATGGGAGGCTGAGGCAGGAGGACTGCCATGATTTTGAAGCCAGCCTGGGCTACATAGTGAGTTCAAAGCTAGCCTGAACTATACCACGAGACTCTGTCACCAAAAAAGAAAAATAAAAAAAACAAAAGAAAATAAAAGCCTCCCCTGCAGCACTGCCTGTTATAGCCCTCCTGACCTCTCTCTTGGGGTATTTCAGCTCACTGCCTGTAGCTTTCCTCAGCAGAAGTTCACATTCTGGAAATGTTCAACTTCCTGGTGTCTCAAATGCCCTTTCAGCATCACTCACAAATTCACACAAAACCCTCTCAGGCTGACACTGTCTGGTCTCCCAGGCCTTCATCTGAAACGTGAGTGGAAGCTTCCACGAGCCTATACCACTGGTATTCTGCATAAAACCAGCACCATGTAGAGTACACCAAGGCATGCTGCCAGCTCAAGCAGTAGCCAGGCCCTCTTACATCATGGCTGCAAAGGCTTCTGAGTGTCTAGAAGACTGAACTCTAGGAAATTCTTTCCTTTTTGGGCCCTGAATGAGCTGGGCTCTCTGGGCTCTATTTTCAAGGCAAAATCTTTCAGTTTTGCACCTTTATTCAGGAGATGCCCTCAAGGGATCTTTCCTATTGTTCTGATGCAAATTAATGTGCTTCTTTTTGATGCTAGGCTTTTTTGCAACCATGGTCTCCATGGCCCCAGCTCTGCAGAGCTTCCTTCCCGTTGACACTAAAAATATTTAAATGGGTTATTTGCTCCTCATTCACATTATAAATCCTGCTAAAAGCCAAGGACAGTGCTCGGGCCATCCTCTGAACCTGGCACTGCCTTGAAATTTCTTCCAAAAAGAGTAATTAGTCTTTTGCCCTTAAAGACAGTCTCCTGCAGTGTCTCAGGATATGGGCAAAATGTAGACAAATTTTCTCCACAAGGTAAAAACACATGGTCTCAAGTCCAAATGACCTGGACTTGTTTCCAAATGAAATAACCTGAGGCAAGTCTTTACTGTATTTATTTCTATGAGCTGGTGGTCATCTGAGCTCTAATGAAAAGTTCCCACCAAGCATTGCTTACAGCATTCTCAGGTTTTTGCTATAGCAGGTATCTTCACAACTTTCTAAACTCCTCCTAGAAGCAAAGGCTTCTGAACGACATGGGAGATGTACTTATGGCAACACCCTCACTCTTGGTACCAATATTTGTCTTAGTCACTTTTATCTTGCTAAGATACATAATTAATGTCCACAGTTAGAGGAGGAGAGGCTTATTTGGCTCCCGGTTTCAAAAGCTTCAGTGTGTGACTGGCCAGCTCAAAACCAGAAACCACATGGTGAAATGCCCAGTCAGATGCAAGCTACTCATCCCATTGCAGCCAGGAAGCAGAGATGAAAGAGAAGACCCAGGGAGGAGTAAGATATACCCTTCCAGGTCACACTCCTAGTGACTCACCACCAATTAGGCCCTTGACCTATAGCACCGCCATGATCAAATCACCTTCCACACATGAATAGCAGGATAGAAACCAATGGGGAAAAAGAAGATGGAAACCCAGCAGGGCAAATCTGAAATCCACTAGTTCCATGCCCAAAACCAAGTGCAAGTTGTGGTGAAATATGATCCCTCTCCCTCTCTCTGTCTTTCATTCTCTCCTTCTCTTTCCACTCTGCCCTACACTGTGTCCACCCCCTTCTCTCTCCTCTCAGTTTTGCACTGCATTAGGTAGGTACAGTATAAAAAAATTCTGATACAAAAATACTTTAAAATATTAACAGCATATGAATAGCACAATTAGTAACACAATCCACACATTCTAATAAATTATGACTTAGGGAGCAAACATACTTCTCATACAACAGGTACATTCCAAGCAGATGAAAAAAAGAAGAACCTTCCAAACCTGAGAGCAACGCACTTTGTCTCATGTATTTTACAGGTCTGAGATTCAAAAGGCTATTTAAGAAGGCCTGAAGGAGAAGCCTTGAAAATGTGTCAGAAGCTAATATATGATGATATTTTTGATGTTTGGAGTGTAGAGTATAAGTCACAGAATAACAAAACATGCTACACAGTTAAAAGAACATCATGGCTATAACAGAAATCTTTTCCCCATTTTATCAGGCAACTTTGGAAAAGAGATACAAATCCCAAAAGAACTGAAAGAACCCTTTTACATAAGAACGTTAGTTCTTAAGTCCTATCTCAGAGAACTGATCTAGAAAGTGCCCTAACCTAGTCCAGTATAGGAGTGGCTTTTGCGGGATGTGTGTGCTCTGGAGAAATCATGATTTGGCAGAGAAATCAATGTATCTCTGTTGCCATTGCATATGTTGTACCCATAAAGTGTTAGTCCCTCACAGATGTTGCAATAATATTTAATCATAAATGACTGAGACTTTCTGGAGTAGGGTACCCACACAGCATTCAGAAGGAACACCACTGCCTAAACAATCACTCATTTTGCAAATAACCACTCAGATGTTCTCAGTCTGTGACTGATGACTTGTGTTTGTTCAAAAAATGTTTGGAAAACACCTCCCATTTTGATCTGCATTCACTCCTCAAATATTGTTCACTTTAATTTTGAAGTAGTTTTTGTTAGTTCCTTGTGTTTTTCTTTTGTTTTCAGGTAGCAGTTTTCAGATCTGTTTTATTAGATCTTCCCTGCATCTTCAGATATATATTTTGTTGTTTTGTTTTGTTTTTTGTTTTTTTGAGACAGGGTCTCACTGTGTAGTTCAGGTCTTGAACTCATTATGTAGCCCAAGCTGGCCTTCAACTCACAGTGATCCTCCTACCTCAGCCTCCCAAGTGCTGGGATTACAAGTGTGTGCCACCACACCAAGCCTGGTATATTTTCTTGTTTATGGGAGAAATACCTTTGCCTGCCTTGTCCTGTTTCTTTTCTTATTGTTATGGAAAAACCTTTAGCAAGTTGACTATACTTCCTAGATTTAGCGGACAACAGGGAATTACACTTTATCTTACTAATTTTTCATTGTTTGTCATACAAATGTCTGAGTTTATCTGCCGGAGTTATCACTTTTACTCCTGAACACAGCATAAGGAAGAAAATCACATAGGATACTCCACTAAAGAACTGGTAAATGATCAGCGGATTCAGGAAATAATAAAGTAGAAATCACTCTACTTCCTGAAACGCTTGGACATAATAAACTCATTTCACTTACTCAGAGGGATTTACACTAAATGTAAGATGTACTGAGTATGTTAGGATGCCTGTGAAGTTTCCACTTCCTTGGTTTTTGGGTCTTTCTAAATAGTTTATTTAGAGTATACTATTTTGTTTCCTCCTCTAAAATTTCCTACATATTGTGTGCAAATCTACAGAAAAGCTAAATCTGAAACATCAAATTACATGTACCCAAATGTGATGAATTGATCCCAGAGGGTGGGGATGAGAATTTTGTGGTTATGGCCTACACAATAATTTCTTTTCCACTATTTTCCAGTCAAGAGCAAATGTGTAGTCAAGGAATTTAAAAGCCTCCAGTATTTCTAATTCACTTGGCACAAAAGGCTTAATGTTTCACAGAAGGCAGGAATAAAGGGGCACTCTTTGGACACACAGCCCTGTGTGATAAAGAGCCAGTTCTATTGAGCATCCAACTCCTGAGAAGAACATGATCAGCTCCACGATATGTACCATCCTCAGTAGGCAGAGAGGTCCTAGTAACAGTAACAGGTCATTGCCTTTTAATGCCTCTCCAGATCAGAGATTGTAAGAATTTGGCTAGGATGTGAGACAGGCCTCAATGACAGACAATATTAAAGTTTTTTCCTACATAGCGTGTCTTTATTTGTAAGAGTATGTGGAGAAAGTGAGATCTAAAATGCTCTCAAAAACAATGTATATGTGGTGGGAAGTAAATTAGATGAGGCTGGAATTCTGTGAGAGACAAAAGATAAAACATAGGTCAATAACTGAAATCATGAAATTACTAGGGGGATCAACATTAGATTTGAATTACTTAGATAAAGGAGGAATACTGGGAAACAGAAAGATGGTGATACTACCTTATAAAGAACGGAGAATAAAATAAATGCATAGCAATGAGCAGAGCCTCAGAGAAAAGTGAAGCAACAGAAAGTACAACAAAATACATATGGTGGGACAAAAAAGAGGAAAAGGAACAAAAATATATACAGTAGCAGTATTACAAGGAGAATTAATAGCAGAAGAGGGGAAAAATCTTCAAAGAAATCATAACTGAAAATTTCCCAAATATGATTAAGAATCTATGCATGAAAATATGCAAAATTTCAATGAAAGAGAAACATAAAGAGGTCCAAGTATACATACATACATACATATATATATACATATATATATATATATATATGTGCGTGTGTGTGTGTGCGCATGTGTGCACGTCTGTGTGTGTGTGTGTGACTGTGTGCACTGTAGAAAGAGAACTTTGAAAGCTGTAACAGACAAAAATTGCATTAAAGTATGTTCTATAACATTAACAACTAACATTTCATCAGAAACCGTGGAGTCCAAAAGACAGTGGAGTACCGTATTCAAAATACTGTTAGAAAATCTGTCTACAAATATTCACATATCTAAGATAAAAATTCTTACACAACAGTAAAAGCACATCATAAACATTAAAAATAATGCTATTTCAAAATAAAATATTCGTATCCCAGATTGCACAGTGCTACATATATTGGAAAAAACAGTCTATGAAAGAAATACATGGAAATCATTTTTTTCAAAAGACTTGAATTTGGAATAAAATAAAAAATTCTTTATCTCAGCAATAATAAATTAACCAACTTTGTTAAAAGGAAAAATATTTCCACAGTTGTTTGAAGAAGACATGTGCCTGGAAAATAAGTATATAAAGCAATCTTTAAGACATCTGAACAAGAAGATTCAAATTAAAACTAAAATGTGAGCCGGTGAGATAGCTCAGCGGCATAAGCACCTGCCTGGCAAGCGCAAGGTCCTGAGTTTGACTCCCGGTACCCACATATGAAAAAAGGGCCGGTGATATAGCTCAGTGGCATGGGTGCCTGCTGGTGCACGAGGTCCTGAGTTTGACCCCCAGTACCCACAAAAATAAATAAATAAATAAAAACCTAAAATGTGCAATTCTACTCCTATAAGAATTTGTAATACTACTAAGCAAACCAATAGTCAGGTGATACTACATATTGGTAGGGATTTGATTATCTGAAACACTACTACATTGTTCACAGAGGCAAAAATAAAGGCATTCTGGAAAATGGTGCTTATAAACACCTTTCAATTAGACATACTATATGACCTGCAAAAGTGGTTCCTACCTCTTGAAAAAGTAAAATGAACTTGTTCATACTATATCAAATGTGTACATTAATTTCACTTGTAGCTAATGAATAGAACCAACTCAGATGCTTTTAACATATAACTAGAATGGTATTCTGTTTAAAAAAAAAAAGAAAAGAAAAAAGAAAAAAAAAGAATGAAGATTTTTTTCCTTTCAACTCATGTTTCATTTTCTCTCTTTCTGTCTTACTGTCTCCCTCCCCTGTGGTCAGCCCCCTCTCTGCTATTTCCTCTCCTCAGTTTTTCTATAGATTCCTTAAATTAGGAAGGAACACTATAAGAAAAGTCCAACAAAAATGATACACACTTTAAACAATAGTTTAAAAAATCATATCGAAGTGTGTCATTTGGGGCTCAATGCGAACGCCTTAGGTCAGTATGGCTTAGACAAAAAAAAAAAATATTTCTAAAAGAATAGGCATCTTTCAAGAAGATGTAAAAGGAAGAACTTTTCATACCTTACAGTAAAACTTTTGGGATCAAGTAGTATCAAGGTCTGAAATTAAGAAGGTATTCAGGAAAACCTGAATGACAAGATTTGGAAACTGTGAAAGAAATTACTACATGAAGACATACTATGAGGCTTGGAGTTTAGGACTGGGTATAATTGTACAAAAGTAAAATATGCCTCACCAGCAAAAGGAACACCGTGGTCATGGCAGATTTTTTCCTATTTAAATCAGGCAAGTTTGGAAAGAGATTTGAATCCCAGAAGAACTGAAAGAAACCTTTCATCTAGAACTTTCAGTTGTTAAGTCACGTCACAGAGAAGTCTTCCAGAAATTTCACTGAGCAAGCTCAGCACAGGAGAGGATTTTGGGGAGATATCTGTGCTCCAGGGAAAGCATGTTTCTGCATTCAGGCGATGCACCTCTAATGCCATTCATATGTTGTACATGTCATGTATTACTCTCCCTCAGACGATTCAATCATATTCAAAGATTAATGATTGAAACTCTCTGAAGAAGGGTACCACACACAGCACGCTGGAGGATAAAAGCACTGCATAAGCAGTTGGTCATTTTGCAAATGACCCCTGAGATGTTTTCAGTCTGTTGGTGACTTATATTTGTTCAAAGGATATATGGAAAACATAGCCCATTATGATCTGCATTCACTGATTCTTAAATTTTGTATAGATTAGTTTTGAAGTTATTTCCTTTGGTTTCTACAGTTTTATATTTTATCTTTTTTTTAAGTCTTAGGATGATACCTAAGGCCTCTATCATGCTAGGCATACACTATACCACACAGGCATACTCTTAATACAGGCTTGAAATATTCTTGTGGTAGTTTTCAGATCTGTGAACTATCAAGTCTTTCTCTTATCTTTTTGTTTGTGCTCTTGTTCAGTTGAGAAATATCTTTGCCCATTTAATCTGTTAATTTTACCATTGTAATGTATAAAGTATTAGCCAGTAGACTGCATTTCTAGATTCTGTAGCTAACTAGGAATTACAGTCTACCTTACCAATTCATATTTGTTGCCAAAAGGTTTGAGTCCCTCCACCTGAGTTATTTACTTCAACTCCTGACAACAGAAAAACAAGAAAACCATAAGACAAAAAAATAAAAATAAAAAGGACAGTGATCAGTGGATAGAAGAATGCAGAATGTAGAAATCCCTTTTCATTCTTACACTGTGGAATGGAAGAGTCATTTCAGCTACTTAGAGTGACTACACAAGATCAAAATTGTACCATGAGTCTAAAGATCTTTGTATAGTCTGTCTTCTCCTGGGTTTTCAGGATCTTTTCTCGTAAAGAGTTTGTTAGAGCATGCAGTTGTATTTTACTATTCAAAGATTTGCTGTACAGTGTACGTACTTCAGTAGAAAAATTGAATCAGGAACATCAAAATACACATACATAAATGTGGTCAATGGATGCCAGAACATGGGGATTGAGGACTTTAGTGATTATGGCCTTCGAGGTGGATTCCATTTCACCCTATTGTGCGATGAAGACAGAGGCACTATCCCAACATTCAACCCACTCTCATAATGGGCAGGTTCTAGTGCACTTCCAGCACCTGGTAACAGTGTAATCTATTCAGACGATAAGTGCCAATCTCAAAGCACAGAAACGTCCCAGCGAAAGTTCCAGGTCCCCAACCTTAACCACTTACCAGTCCAATTATTTAAATACAGGATGACCCAAAATTGCATATTTTCTGTTAATTTTTATAAGACAGTATAACAGGAAATATAAAAATTACAATTTTATCACATTTATTCAATAAAAGTGTCTACTGGTTGAAATGACACCTGCTCGAGTGACGCTTGGGATAGTCAGTATGTAAACAAACTCCCTGCTCGAGTGTCACTCGGGGTAAACTGTTAAGTGGTTAATGCCATCCCTAGGTCAGTGATCCTAAGACTTTTTTCCTAGTCTGTGAGACTAGACTGAATCAAAACCAATAATAGCTATTCTTCAAAATGCAAATTTTTTGTGATAGTGTATGGAAATGGTCACTGTTGTCAAAACACTGTACTGTTGGTGGTTAAGTGTATTGTATGCAGCTGGAGCACCTTGAGAGCAACATGGTAAAACATAGGTCAGGCAATTTGTCAGAGAGAGCCAAGGAAAGACATACCTTGTAAGAGTCCTCCTGGTATCAAAATAAACCTCCAAGTATTTCCTCAAAAACTACCAGTGAAAGGCATCCCAATTATTTGGATCAAAATCTGTAGTAATTTTGCCTATGGCATTTAAATTTCATTTAATAAATGGCTAAAATTTAGGAGCAGCAGGGTTAGATGTTATACTTTCACAACCAGGGGCATGTCAAAAAATGAGGAAGCGAAACAGTGGAGCAGAATCCCACTAAATCCATTGGTCTTTTCTTTTTCTTTCAGAATGGCCATATGTCCAAGGTTATACTGGACTAAGGAAAATATAAAAGACCTCACACTTGAAAGAAACTTAGCAAATATTGTACTTCCCATGTAATATAATTTCACAAGACATATCAAAATATAAACACAACCTGGTCAGAAGGAATCCTTATCCAGAGTTATAAAATAAATTATCTAATATGTTTTATATCACAATGCTAAAATGAAGGAAAAATACATTAAGAAGGAATATATGCAAATAATATTTTTCAAGTGAGTTGAATATGGAATACAATGGAAAACTCTTCACCTCAATAATGATAAATAATCAAACAATCTGATTCAATCAGGAAATAACTCCAGAAGAATTTCAAGAGAAGATATGGGAATGAAGATAAGTATGTAAAGTAATCTTTAACATTTTCAGATAGCAAGGAGATGCAAATTAAAACTACAGTGATGTAATACTACATCTACCAGTATAAATTGATATAAAGCAAATGAAAAATCTGCTGTTACCATGTACTGGTAAGGATCTGGGCAACAAGAACACTCATACCTTGTTTATGATGGCAAAACCTATCAAATTCATCCTAAAAAAGAATTCTATAGACACTTTTAAATTATACTTACAATATGACCCACAAATGAGAGTCATAGCTATTTAACAAGTAAAGTGAATGTTATTTATACAGACATACTGTATCAGAAATGAAACAACTCAGATGCTCCTAACATATGACTGGAATACTATTCAGTTATAGAAAGAAGATATTGATTACTTTCAATCTCTCTCTCTCCTTCCTCACTCCCTCACTCTCTCTTGGCTTCTGGTTTTCTGGCTCTCTGGCTATCTTGGTCTGTTCTTTCCCCCTGCTAACTCTCTCCTTCTACCTCTCTACCTTCTCTCCCCATCTCCCCCTTGTCTCCTTTCTCCTCTCCTCTGTTTTTATCTAATGTTGCTGCATTGTGAAGTGACACTATAAGAAAAAAAAATGGAAAAGATACATGCTCTAAAGAACAGTAAAAAGAATCATATCAAATGGTATAACTGGAGCTCAAGGCATAAACTCTAAAAAAATATGACTCAGAGACCAAATACATTCCTAAAATAATAGGTAACTTCCATGTCACAAGAAAAAAGAAACACATTGCATACCTGAGAGTAAGGCTTGTGGGATTAAGTAGTTTAGTGGTCTGAAATCCAAAAGGATCTTTAACAAAGCCTGGGGGAGCAGCCTTGAAAGGGGTTCAGGAAGTGAATATATGAGAGCATTTTATGAAGTTTGCAGTTTAGGGTACGATATAAGTTATACAAGAAGAAAATATGCTGCTCAGATAAAAAAGGATGCCACTGTCATGGGGGACGATCCCCACCCCCTTTTTATCAGGAACTTTGGAAAGACAGATATGAATCCCAGAAAAACTTAAAGAAAACAATTACCTAGGACCTTCACTTGCTAAGTCTTGTCGCAGAGAATTCATGTAGAATGTTCTCTAAGCTAGCACAGCTCAGGGAGAGTTGAGGGGTTTGTTTGTTCTAGAGAAAGCGTGATTTAGAATGCAACCAATGCACCTCTGATGCCATTCACGTGTTGTAATGTCACAAATTACTCTCTTCAAGAGGACTCAGTCATATGTAATCATGCATGATTGAGACTCTCTTGAGAAGAGTACCCATACAGCATGCTGGAGGATGGAAACATTGCCTAAACTCAGTAGCTTTGCACATAATTTGTCAGATACTCAGTTTGTGAGTGGTCACTTGTATTTGTTCAATGCATCTCTGTTAAACCTATCCCATTCTTTTCTACATTTATTTCTCATTGGTTTTTGCCCACTTTTGATTGAAGTTGTTTGTTAGTTTTGGGTTAGTTTATTTTCTTTTTTCTTTTTTTAATTTTCAAGGTTCTGGGGATGGAACTCAGGGTACCGCATGTGTTAGGTAAGCACTCTATATTTACCTGTACCACTAAACCAGGGTTTAAATTTTCATGTGGCAATTTTCAGATCTGTGAAACATTAAGCCCTCCTGCCATCATGCTATGCTCTCTTCTCTTGTGAGAAATATCTTTTTATGCCTTATCATATTTCTGTCTCCATTTCTATGAAGCATTAACAAGTTGACTGCATTTCCCAGATTCAAAAGCTAACCAGGAATTACACAGTATCACACTAATACGTTTTTTTTTTTTTTTTTGGCTTTTTTGTTTTGTTTTGATTTTTTTGGTCATACTAAGGTCTGTGTCCCTCCACTTGAGTTATTTACTTCAACTCCTGACCACAAAATAAGCAAGAAAATACCACAGTATACTGTAAACAAAGAATGAGAGAATACGCTGTGGGTGGTGGCCAATATGATAGCTTTCCCTTTTTTCTCATGAAACTGAGTTGAACAATGTCTTTTTCACTTATGAGATATTATCAACAGGTAAAAATGTGCTAGGCACCTTGTGCCTCTTTAGATGGCACTAATGTTCCTGTTCATTCTTAGCCTTTTTCTGGAGCAAGTTTCTTTTGAGCATGTGTTCAAATTATTCACTCTGAGAAACAGTGTGTCAAGTAAATTACTTCCAGGGAAAGCTGAAATTGGCATATTAAAGTATATGGACACAAAGTCAGTGACTAGATGCCAGGAACTTGGAATTGAGTATTTTAAGGTGACCCTGGCCTAAAAAAGAGAGTTTCCCCCTCAATCTTCCAGTCCAGAGCTTCTGCATTTTATGAGTTGCAAGTGTCTAACATTTCTCATCCAAATTACACAACCCAGCCTAATGTTTCAGAGGGCAAATACTACATGTGTCATTTAGACGTCAGGGATCGTGTTCTTATATCCAGTCATACACAGTGAGGTTTAGATTCTACACCAAATGTAGCTTACAAAGATTACTGAGTTCATCAGCATTCTCCCCCATCATAGTCACCAGGTAAAGCTTCCATAATGGGAAAGCAAGGTGAAAAGAACAGAATATACTGCTATCATTGAGCACCTTGGGTATAAGGCAGGAGAGTCACATCACTGTGCAGAGAACAGGCCACTGCTCCTACTCGCAGCTCAGCAACAGTTGCTCAGGGATTTGTTCCGTGAGAGAGATCAGCCTTGAGGAAAAAAAAAAAAAAAAGACACTCACTGAAAATTTTTCTTTCAAAAAAAGTGACTTCAATCTCTAGCCATGATGGGGAAGATCTCAAGAATAATGTTGATTTTAGTGTAAAGTGATTAAGATGAATCTGGTAGATTCATAAATATAACAATCTAAATCATAAGCCAACTAATTAACAAGAGAAAACCAGAAAAGGAACATGTAATAGAGTTGTTCCTTAACATGACCTAGGTAAAGCAGTACAGAATATTTAGATAAGACTCTGGCCCACGTATTCTCAAAAGTTATAAAGTCATCCACCTGCAGTTATTGAAACTTAATCTGTGGGTGTGATATCACACAGGCAGAGAGCTCAACAAAACAAAAACAGTCAAAGAGTTCTATTAAGACCACTGGTAGCTTAGAGTAACTCGTGCACCAATCAACAGCTGTGCTCTCCATGAAACAAATTTTCAAACTGATGAAGGAATAGACTTATTAAAGAGCATAGCAATGTAGGTAAACAAAATGTAGCCAACAACTGAAATCCCTAGAACAAGACCTGTGTCTAGAGTTTCTATATCATGTTAAAAATATCCAGTTTTTCACAGAAAATTAGAAAATATACAGAGAAATTAAAAATACAACATACAGGACAAGAGTAGATTATAGAAACTGCCTTTGGCAGGATTTAATGTCATACTTAATAAATCAAAGTGATAAAGCATCCATTATAAGTATTTTCCAAACTATGCTTTGGGAAATACATATATATATATACATATATATATATATATATATATATATATATATATATATTCAAACAGTCTTAGTTATAACTTTAAAAGCATGATCCATAAATTAAAACTGGAGAGTCTCTGTCAATGACTATATAAAAATATGCTATGCAAAATCCACAATAAAGAGAATGAAAATTAAACTATGCACTGAAAGAAAATGTTTGCAAATCACATTTAAGTTAAGGAATTGTATTCAGAAACATAAAATTTCCCAAACCTCAATAAATACAGGGAAATACTTCAACAGACAATTCACAAATTAATCTATGTTGATAGTAAATGAGTATATGAAGATATGCTTAAAGTTTTTAGCCAATAAATAAATAGAAGTCAAAACCACAATTACAAAAATCCGTGAACATATTAGAGTAGGTACTAAAAAAAAAAGCACTCAAAAGAAAACAAAAAGCTGCTGATACAAGAAAACAAAAAGCTGCTGATACCAAGTGCTGGTGAGAATTAAGGTAAACGTATCACTGAAACATTATTCATGGCAGTACAGGAAAGTAACGCCATTCCAGAAAGCAGTTTGCCCCCCCCAATTTATCTTAAATTTAGCTCAACATTTAACATATCACCCACAAATCCCACTTCTAGCTACTAACACAAGTAAAATTAAACCTGTATTTACACAAATGTCTGTACTTAAATGTATATAATAGTTTTATTCATAATCACCAATATCTAGAACCAACCCAGATATCCTTTACTGGTATTATCCTAGTCAGTCATCAAAAGAACCAGGCTTCAGATTTCCTTCATGTCTCCTTTCTCTGTCTCTGTCTCTCTGTCTCTGTCTCTCTCTCTCTCTCTCTCTCTCTCTTTGTCTCTCTCTCTCTCTGCCTCTCTCCTTACTCTATTAGGAAGGGACAACAAAAGGAAAGTAAGAAAAAAAGTAATGCTATATATTTTCAAATGTGACAAATATCATACCAAAGAGTGTAATCTTCTCAGTATGATGCATAAATGCTAATGAGCTAGTAATTTTCGTTGAATTCAAACATTCTTTCAAAGCTATGAGCATTATCTGGGCCTATAAAAAAGAAGTAGTTCAATACTAGAGAAAAGATGTTTGGCTTTCCAGATTGAGGATCTTAGAAATAGGAGGAAATTTGAGAAGAACTAAGAGAAACCTTTGAAAATTATGAGAGCAACAAAAGGTGAGAACAGGTTAACAGATTGGACATAAACACAAGGAAGAGGTTCTGAAAAACTGACAATATCCTTCATGCAGAGAGAACAAAACAACAACCAAAAGTCTGCCCCCATTTTGGTCAAGCAACTTTAGAAAAATATATGTGAATCACAGGTACTAAAAAAAATAAAATAAAATAAAGAAAGAAGAAGAGAAAACATCTCAATGGAAAACATTTCCCAGTTCCTTCCATCACTCAGACTTACCTTAAAGAATTTAAGTAGATTCCCTGAAGTAGAGCAGCAAGAGCGGCAGGGTGGTGTGTGTTGGGGACAAACCTGGACTCTACCCAATGTACCTACAGTGCCACTGCATATGTCATACACGACATGTGTTACTCCATTGCAAAGGTGTCTAACTTAATTCTGAATGACTGCTACTCTCTGGAAAAGGCACAATTAAGAGAATTAAGTAAAGGAACTGCAGACCAAGAGAAAATACAGGCAAATCGCATGTCTGTCAAAGGAATTATAATTAGATTATAAAATAAAGATTCCCTTATAAGAAATTAAAGAATCCAATAAAATGGGAAAAATATAACAGACACTTCACTACAGAAGACTTTGAATGACCAATAAGTATATAAAATAATGCTCAATATTATTAGACAATAAAGAAATGTAAGTTTAAACCAAAATACGATAAATCTATTTCACCGAGAGTGATTAAAAATATCAATACCAAGTGCTGATGATGATTTGGGCAACTGGATATTTGATGCATTGCACAGAGAAACCCAACACGGTAAATCAATTCTGAAAAATAAAAATTTTATTTTAGTTTCTTACAAATTTACACATAAAATTTTCACAGACCTAGCAATGCCATTGTATCCATTTATACATTGGCTGAGTGTACCGCTCAGTGGTAAAATGCTTGCCTCACATACATGAGGCTCTGGGTTTGATTCTCAGTACCACACAGCAAAAAGAGCCATTTATACAAGTGAAATGAAACTTATCTTCACATATACATCTGTATGCAAAGTTTATAGCAGCTTTATGCATAGTCAGCAACAACTGGAAATGAGCTATATTTACTTCACATTTCACTGGAACACTACTTACCAATAAAAAGAAAAAGAATAATGATCCACATAAAATATGGATGAATTTTAAGTATATTTTGTTAGGTGAAAAGAGCCAGACCAAAAAAGCAACATTTTCTGTATGTATATGTCTTGGAAGACTAATTAGAAGCATTGAAAAGAACAGTGATTTACTATGCAATAGTGAGGAAGTTCTGGGGGGACTCATCTGTACCACGTATCCATAAATACAAAACTATGCATTTTAAGGTACTCGTGAAACATTCCACCATAAAAGGAGAGTTTTATTAACTTTAAATGTCTGTTTCTCGGGACTAATGTCTATAAAATAGAATTGTTTCTATACTCTGAAATTCAGGGCATGGTGCTGTCATATATCCCAGTTGTTTCAAAGATCAGACAAATAGACAATGGACAAATAACCACAGACTCAAATGAAAACAGAAAGCAGAATAATCTTCGCTCAAACCCCATACATAAATCAACGAATAAACTCAGGGTGTCCAAAATCCATATCAAAAAAATGGAAGACAGAAAACAAAAGATGCAAAATCTAACCACAAATGAACCACTGTGTTAGTAGAGTTTGTATGGAAGCTATGATGGTAAGAGACAAGAGAGTTAGCAATTTCTCCCCTCCTGGTAGGTAGACTTTTGCAAAGAATTGATATATGCTCATATATATGTTTATCCACACAGGCAAAATACCAAAAAGAGCCATTTCCCATTTAACTCCTGGTCAGAATTAAAGAACAGAGGGACTACTTTCTCTCTTTTTGGTCAATACAAACAAGTAAAATTTGCGCCTTGCTCCTCAGACACCTTTGCATTCCAGCTCATGGCATCCAATTGTATGGTACGTACCATTTCCAACTCCCTTGTCTGCCCCCAAACTCAAGATATATAACTTTCAAAAAACATATCAAGAAGTAAAATTTTGGCGTTACTATGGAACAACCCTAAGAAATTGATAAATTACAAAGGACTCAAAGGTGTTTTCAAAAGAATGACCCTTTAGACTCATGAAGAAAGAAAGGATTTAACGCTGAAGAGTAGAAAAACTTGAGCTTCTGCAGGGTAAAGAATTGAGAAGCAAGGCTGTGTCTGTGTAAGTTTGAAGGAGGTCTTCAAAGAAGCGAGGGAAACTTATAGGGGAGAACGCATTAAAGGATCTGAGGGATGGTGTAGGGAAAAGTTTCTACCAAAAAGAAAAATACTCCATAGGCAGCAAAATCATCATGACCACACTGAAAATCTTATTCCTGTTTTGTCAACCAACTTGAGAAAAGGGATGGGAATCACAAAATAAATAATGGGAATTTTTTTTTCTCTGCTGGATCCGCAGTTCCTAGGACTTGCCTCTGAAAGAGAACAAGAGATTTCTCTCAAGGGAAGCCAGCACTAGGTGTGAGAAAGGCTGGCATTTCTGTATTCTGCATGCAACAAAACACCCCCAAAGCTCCCAGTGTCATCATCTAGGTGATATGTGCCATGTATTACTCCACTCCAGAGGACTTCGATCATATTTAATTATACATGATCGCCGAGCTCTGGAGTAGTGTACTGAACACAGCATGTCTAAGGATGGCAGCGCTTCTTAAACACCTGCTTGTGGACCTTTGATATGACCACTGAATGCTTTCAGCCTGTGAGTGGTCACTGGAATCAATCCAAAGGGCCTTTGCAAAAATCATCCCTCTATTTTTCTTTCCTCATCTGTTCTCCCCTGAGTATTGGCTATTCATTCATTGGAATTTTCACATAGAACATTTAGAAGTGAAAACCACTGCACCTCTTTTCTAGGTTGTATTGCTAATGGAAGGCACATCCTTGTACGCATTTTCTGATTCCTTTCCCCACTGTTGAAATAAAGCATTAATGAGCAGTTTGCATTCCCTAGCTCAAACAGTATCCAGAAAATTCATTCTGCTCAATCCAAACATATTACTCTAATACCTGAGTTACTCATCCCAACTATTGAATCATAGGATAAACAATGAAAGCACTCACGATTCTGAAAGGAAAGAGACAGAAAATAACCAGCAGTTGCTGGAATGAACAGAGTAGAAATCTTTCCTTTTCCTTAGATGCTAAACTAAAATGGAGGTCATTTTACTTATCGGAAGTGACCTATCAGACAGATAGGAACTTAGGAGCTATGGGTACCCTGATATACCTCTTAGCACATGGATTTTCTGAGTTTTC
Organism: Erethizon dorsatum; assembly: GCA_028451465.1. Lineage (NCBI taxonomy): Eukaryota > Metazoa > Chordata > Mammalia > Rodentia > Erethizontidae > Erethizon > Erethizon dorsatum. Next base: position 132,175,499 of record CM051842.1, read on the forward strand.
CTGGAGTGGGTTTGTTTTAAGGATACTTTGGTATTTTCCATCCAGGATACATGCTATTAGGTATCTGTATTTTCCTTGGAAATACTGAATATGTTACAATAAACATATAGAGAAAAATATGGTGAATTCATGTGAGACTCTGGAGACTAAGAAAAAATGTGACTCCAAAAGATCTAGTAGGCTTTATTAAAATATATAGCGGTATTGTTTTTATTTTGAATTTTGTCATTGTTATACAAATTTCACATTCATCTAAACTCACAGAAGTGTTCACAGAAATGACGCTGTATTGTATATAAATTAAAATGTGGAACTACTTGTATCTAAAAAAATAAAAGATCAAACATTAGCTCTAAGAGGTTGGAAGGAAGGTCAAGTAAGAAAATTCTCAAACTAGAGTTTGTTTTAGAACTTACAACTAGAGGCTTAAAGATCTAGGGATGGAGGAAAGTTTGAGAAACACTTTACCTAGTTTATAAGTTTTCATTGAAACAAAATGAATATGGGGCAAAGGAAATTATCTCAGTGTCTGAAAGCTTTGAAATCTTCCTTCTTTAATAGAAAAATATGTAGCCTGTATTTATAGCTGCAGAAAGCCACATATTTTCCCCAAAAGATCTAGTATTTTCAAGAAGACTTCAATTCTCAGCATTTTGAATGTCCTTACTCCCCTTCCCAGTTGACTGCCTTGAGGCCCACTGGACACTTTACACATTTCTTCTTTCTGTTCTGCTTACTCAAAATGAAGAAACATTACTTTCCTGTCCATTTCTCTTGGGAGAAAATAAATCATAGCAGAGGAGGTCTAAATCTCTTGTCAATACTGAAGGCTGGATGAGTTTTGTTATCAGAAAGCTTGACTATAATCTGTCTGTCTAATTCACTCTTCCCTCTTCTTCTACCACCATTATTCTGACTGGCAGGAATTGATAAGAGAAAAAAAGATACCAAGATGTCTTAAAGTTAATTATAGGCTGAAATGTGGAGGAGAAGAGCATTAAGAGAAGACATTTTACTAACAGCTTTGGGTCAACGAATCTACCCCCTCCAAAAAAAAAAAAAGGAAGAAATTGTTCTGCCTACTTAAATGTAGGTTTGAAAGCTCTGACTCAAAATGTCAAATTGAGGAGGATCAGCAAAGTGCTATACCATTCTGTTTATAACCCCAACCAATCAAAAAGCAACAAGTACTTCTTATGACTATACTCCTATTGCAAAATTTTGCCTGCTTTATATTGCCCTGACCCTCTTATCTATAGCCAATGTAGATTATAGTGCTTTCCCTTTCTAAAGTTCATAAAAATGTTCTGAAGTCTTATCTAGCAGACACATTTCAACTTCTACTTAGCCCTGCCGCTGGTAGCTGAAGGAACTTTTCCCAAGATCTGGTCCTTTCTTTTTCTGGCTAGCATTAGTCATGGCTCAGTAAACACTTTTCTTGCAGAGATCCCTTCTCAAGAGTTTTGGTTTAAGAAAGCGCAGAGTAGCACAAGCACCAACCATAATAGCCATATAGTGACTTCAAGTTGGTACAGGATAGCAGGTTAGACTCGGTCTTCCAAACATAACTGTACACAACTCTATCAGTTTAACAGGCAGCTACAACTCTTTTAAGAAAAATGTGTCTAAGCCTCTGACCTGCATTCCTCATGGTCAAGGATAATCGACACTGGCAAAAGCATAACAAAGTGTCTTCAATTTCTTACTCGTATTTATTGGGCCTCTCTCAGGGAAGAGCAAGCTAGTCCACCTAAAACATCACGGCAGCAGCGACTGTTTTCTTATTCTCCAGTTCTTCTTCTCTTGTCTCGAGGATATTCTACAGCTTGACAGCCTCTTTGTATCTATGCTACCCTTTCCTTTGCATCTCTCAAAGCAAAGCACTTCAGTATTCCCTGAATTTGCATCACAAAATCCCAAGGAACAGCATGGAACCAAGTGGCTGGAAATGGGTATGAACAGCAAGAAAATAGAAAGAAGAAATACTGACATTCTATTTTCATTGCCTGGGAAGAGGAAAACTCTTACGGCATTGAGAGGTTGGAAACTGATTCTCTTCCTTACTTAATGTAAGACTTTACTCAAATACTGCCTTCTCAGAGAGGCCTTCTCTGACTACCTGATTAGAAGTTGCCATACTGTATTTCTCCTCTCTAGAGTACTGGCCAATCCTCAATGCACTTTATTTTGTTCTCCATACTACTTCCAGCAATTGCATACAGTTCACATCCTACTCATTTATTAGCTACTTACTATCTGTACGAACAGCATATCAGTTTCTTGAAGACAGAAAGTCTTACTTTTCTTGTTATCCTACTACATTTAAAGAACTTGACATACTGCCTGGTGCACAGGCTCGGGATGTGCTCAGTGCTTTTCTCCTAAACAAATTAGTGGATACTCTCTGCTGCTAGTTCCATGTCTAATCTGTGCTTTTCACATGTTCTGTACGTATATGGGACTTGTATAAAACCATGTTGAAATCCCAACAGAGAGGTCACCAAGGACCTATATTGCTCCTATGAAGGTGGAACTGAATTATTAGAGTATAGAGAGCATTATGTTGATAGTATCTCAGCATTATGTAAATCAGGAAGATTTTCTGAGCATAATTTAGGGCTGTAACCCAGTGCAAACTTACCTCTCCTTGGTCAAACTTCCTTAGAATAAAGGGTTAAAGAACTTCAACAGCCAAACAGTTGAACGTGTAGAACATTACTCAGGAAGGTGCACTTCACAACATGATTTATGTGAATTGCACCTTCCCAAGTAGTGCACTGCACACAGTAGGGCTGAACGTTGCTTCTCCGCCCAATCTTCCCTATCACAATGTAGGTCATTTACACTTGCTCAATTCCCCTAAGTAATGGTATTACATTCATCATTATCTGTAAGAACATGGCATTACCCACACGATTGGCCTCTAACTACTCTCTTCCTGAGTAAAGTTCCCTTCACCTGCTCTATGTATATTTGGATAGTTTTCAAAACTAAGAAACCATAAGTCTCTTCTTATTTTTCTCCTCATTTATGCAACATTTACATCCTCTGTAACCTACTGTCTTTCAGATTATTATGAACTAAGCATTGAAAATATCTGCCTCATCCCAAAGTGAAACCATCGCACTATAAACAAAGCAGAAACAATGAAATAATTCCAACACACTCTCACACTTCCTGGCACCCCCATATTCCTTCATCCCTAAATTCACATAAAATTAGTGAAAATATACTAAATTCCTTAGGAAGGAAAGGAACTCAGCTAATGGATGCAAACACTGCGGGGCAAATACTTCATTTCTTGTATCTCCTGAAAGAAAACTAAACATTTGCAATTTGACTGTTCATCTTCAGGAGAGAGAGAGATGATTTTAAATCCAAAAGATGTCTTCTTTTTTTCCTCTTAGCTCCAGACTCACTCAGCTCTTAACCAGAAGTATGGGCGTTGAGAATATATTTTCCTGCTTTTCCATTCTGTGACACAGGACCCCAGCAGTTTGACTGCCCAATGACCACATGAATCTGATAGAAGATGAAAAAGACTATGTGTAGGAGATAGGGGACCCCAAACGAGTCATAGCCAAAGAAAATGGGAGCTATGTTATGTAAATCCTACAAAGAGAGAGAGGAAAGCAAATTTGGAAACACATCTCTAGAGCGAGAAAGTAAGGCTCAGGGAAGGGACATTTACACTGGACTTTCCTAAGTCCTTTCTTTTCTTTTCAGTAAGGTAGTGAGTGTATCAAGTTCTCATATGACAAAATGGTTAGACTTTTTCCATCTCCAGTAAATATATCTGAGCCATCTATGACCCAAGCACTTCATCTGTGGTAAGAAGATTTTTATTAGCAAAATCTCCATGGCCTCTTTCATCCCTGATGGTCTTGCAATAAATTCTCTTCTCTACTTTCACTGTGCTCTGCAGTCTACTGTAAGGAAGCATAATGGGGATTTGGGGATGTAGTTAAGTGTCAGAGAGCATACCTAACATGTGAGCGACCCTTGGTTCAGTCCTCATCAGAGAGAGGTGGGGCAAAGAGAAGAGGGGAAGGGATGGAAGAAAAAGGAAAAAGCAAAGAGAAAGGGAAAGAAAGAGAAAGGGAAAGGGAAGGAGGGAATGGAAAAAGAAAAAGAAAGGGGGCCGGTGAGACAGACCAACGGCATAAGTGCCTGCCTGGAAAGCACGAGGTCCTGAGTTCGAATCCTGGTACCCATATACGAAAAAAGGGCCAGTGATATCTCTCAGCGGCACGGGTGCCTGGTGGGGCATGAGGTCCTGAGTTCAACCGCTGGTACCCACACAAAAAAAAAAAAGAAAAAGAAAGAAAAAAAAGAGAAAAGAAAAGAAAAACGATAATGGGACAGACAGGGCGCTCCCATTTGGAGAACAAAGAAAAAAACAGCTTTATCCTTTTGGGTTCATCTTTAGGCAGGAAAGTGAGAATTCAGAGGGTTCTTTGAAGTAGGCAGTTAAGGGCTGCCCCAAAATGTATAACAGATTTGGGTGCTTGGCTCTTCTAGAGACCTGAGGGTGATAAAAAAAAAAAAGTAATACATTCACAGATATCCATGTTTCTGGACAGGCTGGTCTCCCTGTCTTTGTCCATTTAAGGGTTATCTACCCTAACCTCCCAACCTCCCCACTGAGACAAACTTTCATTTTTGACCTTTCTGAAATGTTGCCTACAAGAACAAACTGTATCTGTCATACTTCTCATTTGAGGTTTAAGATCTTCATGATATTGTCAGTGTGGAAGGAGACAGCATTTCCCTAAACACACATCCCATTGGCTCTCTCACTCATGCGAAGTCCATTCTCCAGCCCTTCCCTCCACGCTCATTTACTCTTCTTCTTAAATACTCCATCTGCAACCCTTAAATGTTTTTAATATCCAAACAATAAATCACAAAGCCCATTATGTAGAAAGCTGTAAATGTCTCTAAAACATTTTTATTTATATTTGAAATGGGTTCCTTTGTTCAGTGAGTACTTTAAAATTTTTTTTAATTGCCTTCAGGACCTACTTTCAAACAAACTGAGTTCATTGCAAAGGCATGGTAGTGCATGACAAAGTCCAAAAGCAATATTCAGCAGTGAAAGTTGATTATTTCTTAGGACACAATACTCCTACTTAGAAGCTGTACTATAAACATACTTAAATGAATATATCAACAGTATTAGACTTCTCCACATATCTCTTATGGATCAAATTCTTCTGAAACAACCATCTAAGGCAACCCCAACCTTCAACAAGAATTCCTACATATTTCAAAGCAATTACAAAACATGCATATGAGATGTCTGTCTGTCTCTCTCTCATACACAGACACACACAAAAACCCTCACACCTTTTCATAAATAAACACACAATTAAATATTAGAATGATCTGCAGTGGTGTCACTGTTATCACCTACGCATATCTGGAAGAGTGAGACTTTCTGTCTAGTGAAACTCTTAGAGCTTAAGAAAGCAGGGAGAAGACATCAAATGCAGTAGACACAGATTGTACACAGATAGTAATGTCAAGAGACAAAGCAGAAAAATCTCTCTCCTTTTAGCCGCAGCCAAAATTTTCATCAATAATTGAAGTAAGGGTGAAACCTGTGGCTGCTTGCAAGAACACCAAAACCCGTTTACCATAACCACTGATTTGTTTAAAGACGGTTAACCCAGCAGAGACTAAATGCTTCTGCCTATGTTCCTACACAAGACCATAAAATTTATAATTTAAATAACTCCAATGAAAACCACATGCTCTATAACAAAACAAATACCTCTATTTGTCAACCATCAGCCTACATGCTGCTCCTTCTCTTCCCGTCTCCTCTTTTGCATTAACTTCAAAGGAGTTAATATACCATAGTCGGGTATATAAGCAGCAGCTGAACCTCATCGGTCAGAGAAGCCCGAAACATACAAACGCTCCTGCATCTATGGATTTCAGCACCCTATCAGAGAAAAGAACAAGATAGTCATTTGCACAGGAAATATCCAATATAAGGAATTACTAACTAAAACTGGTGATTCAAGCAATAATGAATGGCTAGTACAAAATAAACTTTAAAGAATAAATAATAATGTCAGATACATGATAACAAAACATTTTGTAAAATTCATCTCAGTGTTGGAGTCTGCTCAATTTTTTTCATTGTCTTTTCTTTTGTACCGGGAATCGAATTCAGGACCTTGTGCTTGCCAGGCAGGCACTGTGCCGTTGAGCTATATCCCCTGCCCTCATTGTCTCTTCTTATTCATGCAGTTACTTTCCTGGTTCACGGCATGGTGAGTGATTTTCTCTTAAATCTCGGTCATTTGGGATATGATGAGACGCTATATCCTATTTAATTCTTTTTTAAGGCAACCAGTGCCTCCACTGAGGGCCAAGTGGATATGTACCTTCAGCTTCTAACAGGGTCCTGCTGACAACGAGCTAGCGAAAGCGGGGCAGCGACTCACACTACCAATTTGAAGACATGTGGGGTAGAAGTACATCTCCCTCTCACTTAGCTCTGCTGACATTAACCCAGCAAAAGCAATGCACAGACAAGCATGGCCTCATTACCTCCAAGTGGGAGTGTATGATCAGCTCCCAATCAGGCCCTACTTGCACTAGAGAGAAGTTGCTATTTGGTGAGGTGGAAGCTTAGCTCCCTCCTGGGCCTCAGTGCCCTGAGGAGAGGAGCAAAATAGGGTCCCCACTGGGCCTGGCTCCCTCCACCTCACACTGCCTCGTTGATCTTAGGAGTAGGTGAAGGCTCAAGTCCACCTTGTGTGGGCCCTTGATCTTCTCCAACAAAAAATACCAGGGTTTCTTGAAGACATTGTTAAATCTTGAGCCAGGCAGGCAAATTATAAGTCTGGACCATTTTGTATCAGAAAGTTATAAAGAGCTCCAAAACAAAGAACGTGTCACAGACACAGGAGTGAAACTGCAATAACTCCTAATGGCCAAATCTAGAACAACTACAGCAAAAGAATGAGTAATACTTAATAATGCATAATATTAAAACCTAAATTATAAAATGAATATATCTGAGTTCAAAGTGATACAAATGAATTATTAATAAGCAAAATATACAAATATTCTTTATGTAGTATTTCTAAATAATATATGTACATAGCACTGCTTCAAGAAGCAGACAATCTTCCTCCACCATCACTAATCTTTGAATGCGGACCTTACTTTGTAGCCCACTTTCAAATAATACACCTCAAAAGGGAAAACTACAATAACTTTTCAGTATGCATATCTGACAAATACTACCTTAACCAAATGATCAAAGCTAAAAGTATCAATCATGTCAGGGTACATACCATGTACCGTGAAATGATATGATGATAAGGGCAACTTACCTGTGGTATTTTTTCTGAAACTCAATATCCTAGTCTAATTTTGAGAACAGAAACCATTAGACCATTCCAAATTTCAGTACAGTGAAAAAGGATAACTTCTTAATATGCCTTATTCTATGATGATAATGAAAAATAAAGAAAAACTGAGAAACTTTCAGAGTTTGAAGGGGAGAGGTGATATTCTGGATAGGATCCTGAAATAGAAAAAAGACTTAATAGTAATATATTAATATGGATTTCTTAGTTTTTAATAATGTATCACAGTAATGTAAGATAGTAACCAAGGGAAAGTGAAACTGGATGAAGAATATATGGGGACTCTGTACTGCAAATCTAAACATTTTTCCGAAATAAAGGTTTATTTTACAAAGTCAAGTAGTATATTATGAAGTAAGATTGAAAGGCTCAACATTTCTTAGATACCAATTTTTCCTAAATTTTTCTGTAAGTTCAAAGCAATGGGAGTTAAACTTCCCTGCTGTTTTGGGTAAAAATTTATCAGTTGATTATAAAATTTAAATGGAAATCAATTTACATACAATATATGACCAAAATATCCCTGGAAAATATGACATTCATATTATCATGTATCACATTATGAAAGATTTATACTAAAGCTAAAGTATCCAAGACAATATATATATATATATATATACACACCCATCACTGGAACAATTGATTTCAACAAAGGTAGCAAGGTAATCTATTGGCAAAAAAATTATTTTTATAAAAGTAAATGTTTGTGTAAGATCAGGAAATAAGCAAGGTTAATATAAACCATGTCTGCTATTGCACACCATAAACAGAAAGTTATGTAACATTAATCCTGTACCTCAAATTAGAGTTAATCCATAAAACCTCTAAAAGAAAACAGCAGGTATCATTGTGACCCTGGGGAAATGTTTCTTAAGGAGTACATTGAAGGACTATACCTAAAATAAAATATTGATAAACAAATGTACAAGGTTCAGTTAAAGAGATAAGCAGTCAAGATAAAGATTAAGATACAATATTTTAGTAAATTCAGAATGCACACAGTGCCCCTACAACTAAAAAATAAGATAAACATCCTAATAATTAGTGATACATTATCATTTCTCAATCATAGTCTATAATTACACAAAAAGATGGTCAAACCATCAGTCTTCATGGAAAAGTACTATATGACAATCATAATTAGATACCATTACACATGCAGTAGAATGCGCAAAATTAGTAAGACTCAAAACCATCAAGTGTTAGCAAGGACATGGAACAACTAGAACTTCTGTGCATTACTGATAAGACCTCATGGGATGGGGTAAAATTATATTAGAATATTATTTGATAGTTTCTTGTAAGGTTAAATAATAACTTGCCCTATGACCCAGCAACTTGGTTGCTAGTTATTTTCCCAAGAGAATGAACAACAATCAGAAATGAACATAGAGGACAGAATTCAAGTTACAAATAGTGTGGGTTATTGAAAAAAACCCAAATACATGTCAAAGTACAGTTGGTCTTTAAAGCATACTGAGCTGTATTTTTTCCTTGATTTGGGAATATGCTGCAAAAGCTTCTTATTCAAATGTGTAGGGCCGGTGAGATGGCTCAGTGGCGTAAGCGCCTGCCTTGCAAGCGCGAGGGCCCGAGTTCGACTCCCGGATCCCACATACGAAAAAGGGGCCGGTGATATCGCTCAGCGGCACAGGTGCCTGTTGGCGCGCGAGGTCCTGAGGTCGACCCCCCGGTACCCACAAAAAAAAAATGTGTATGAAATGAGGTATAAAATTTTGCAATTAGTATCTATGATTAAAGGACAGACTCAGTCTTCACATATCATTAAAGGAAAGCATTCTCTGAAAGAGAGGGGGCAAACAGAAGATGGGGCAGAATAAAGATCATCTGAATAATGGCCTGCATTTTCTGAACTTAGGTTTCCAATTTGTGTCATGATATGCATATTCTTACAGTCGGGCTTTTGGAGAAAAAAAAAACCTAGCAGCTAGTTACAGAATAATACTACAAATGTTTAAACAATATAATTAATGCATAATAATACAAAGCCTGATTGACACATACAGGGTATGTTTTTAAAATGTGTATCACCATAAGACACATGAATCCCCCCTCAAAATATCCCCCCTCACTTTAAACACTCACACCGTCATTCTTGCTACTTTCTGAAACAATACTGTAAGTCCTCTCTTGTGAGCATTTTTACAAGTTGAGATCAAAAAGTCAGTGAATGCTGGGGTCAAGTACCATCCAAAACAAAGACAGGTTCATCAGAACATGGCAGCTGTTTCTTCATTCACCTTATTCACTGGATCTGGCACTGTGTGACCTCTGATACTCTCCCAAAGTCAAAATGATCATGAAAGGTAAATGTTTTGAATCGATTCAGGCCATCGAGACAGCCACAACAGTGCAACTAAAGACATTCCATAAAGAGGACTTTCAGAACTGCTTCAGAAAGGGGCAAAAATGATGGTATGAGTGTGTTTCAAAGGAGGGAAGTATTTTAAGGGGTACTAATGGCAATGTGGCATTAAGAAGGACTAATGGCAATGTGTCTTCTACTATAATAATTTTTTAAAATTTAAGCGTTCACCATATTTTTCATTCATACTATCTATATTACCCAATGTTTAAAAATGGGGCTTTCTTATAAGCATAGTATTTTCAAGTTCCACAGTTGGGTCAATGAGTAATTTCAGGGCTCAACCCATGAAATTAAACACATAAGATTCCTATATCTACTGAGAAAGCTGGCATATCATTGGTGAATTCACTCTAACCACCTTATCTGAGAAGGCTTTGAAAGGCATAGACAAGGTAGAGGGAAGTAAGGGGAAGATAATAGAAATGAACATGAATGCCAATATATTTCAAGTAGGAAACACAAATTTCACAAAAGACTATCAATCATTTTACTTTCTAAAGTATACTATAAATTAGAAAGAATACTTTCTAATTTATAGTATTCTGAACAAAGGTATCGTCTATCTAAGCCTAACCCAAGAGAACTCTATTTTGACCTTTACATTTTTTGTGCTTATGACTGTGGAGAACTGTTATATCAACATGCCATGCATATTCTACTACACCGTGCACTAAATAAAACTTTATTCCAATTCTTCCATTCAACAACCATTGAATGATGGAATGAATGGCCAAAGAACACTATAGTTACTGTAAAAGCTAAGAAATATTCATAGTCCCTGACCAGTCCAAGATTACTGGATTCATGCATTGTCAATGCCTAGCCCAGTAACATTTATAATATAATGATTAACTTATATTATTCATACAGATTAATGGGTTTCCCTGTGACATTTCCATATGTGCACGAATCATGCTTTCTTCAAATTTACCTTCCCGGGGTCAGGGATACAGCTCAGTGTTGTAATGCCTGACTGGCAAGCACAAGGTCCTGAGTTCGATTCCTGGTACCCACAAAAAAAAGAACAATTATTCTAAAAATTAAATAAATAAATAAAACTAGTTTTCAACCTGAAAAAAAAAAAAAACAAATTTACCCTATTACTCTCTCTTGCCCTACCCTCCACCCCATCTCCTTCCCTTTCCTATTAATCCTTCCACGTTCAGATCATCAATTATTTTCTTTTATTTTCCACATACAAAAGAAAATATGCTATACTTGTCTTTCAGAGTCTGGTACCTGATACCTTCAACTTAAAAGAGAGACTAAACTTGATTCGTCCCTGAAGACTGATGTTTCTCTTTCACACAAGTATCATAATGACTCCATAGTAAAGTAAAAAATTATAAACTCTGGTTCAGGAATTATAAAAGCAGGAATTTACTCCAGCAAATATGTGAATGCCACACATTTTATGAAAACTCATTTCACAAAAGGATTTCAGGGACAGAAATTAAAGACATTGTACTTACCACAAGAATGTCATGAATTTTCATTTTAGTTACAAATAAACATCTGCTGGCAAAAGTACTAATTCTTTAGTAAATTGCAAATTAGTGATTGCAATTGCAACAGGGGTGCTAATTTTCATTTGCTAAATGCTGTTTAAAAAAACAACCTTTTTATAAATCAAGTCCTTTAACATCAATATCATCATATTTTCATGGTTTTGAATTGAAGGCGGTTACCTTAATTCCAAATTCCTACATAAAACCCAAACTGAAGTATGAAACAAAAAGTAAAATTATCACGAGAAAGTGTATTACACACATGCGCTATTGTGTATGGATGCATATGCATGCATATATGAGAGGGTATATATGGGGTGTATGGCAATGATTTCATTACCTATTTTACAAAAGGGTAATTAACTTATGATTATTGAGGGTGCATGAAATTATTTCAACTTACACCTTAACAAACATTGTATAATGTAATTGTCATGTTTTATTTGAATATGATTTAGAAAAATAGTGAGACTTTGGGTTTCAAGGATATTATTTGTTAAGAAGCAAAACACAAAAATGATTTGATATAAGAAATTAATAATGGAGTTAAACTATAGACGTGGCAAAAATGTGAATAAGTTACATGCACCCTGAAGTTTAAGATTTAAATGATTTAAATCATGTTGCAAAAAGTATAATTAGAACATAAAGATAAGCAGCTTCATGTTTTATATTTACCTTTAGCCACCGGATCAAAATTTTCTCTCAGAAGGAGTGGAACATGTGCATGACAAAAATATCCTTTAATAATGTACTTTGAGCCGGTGGCTAAAGGTACATATAAAATATGAAGCTCCTCATGTTTACTCTGATTATACACCTATGCCTTTGTTTATAAGTAATTTCCAATACTATATAGTATTTTGAATATGAGAATAAAAAGTCATGTGAATAAGCTTAATCAATTATACAGTCAAATGCTATAAAAAGGGTCATTTCATCAGCTGAAGAATAAAACAGCTGCAGCTTCCTAAATTATAACACATTTGGCAGTTGCAGGTTATATTTCAAAATACTACCTAGTGTATACAGGAGGTTTTGATAATTTTATTTGAAAGTTATCATGACATCAGTTAAACGTTATTTAATGAGCTTCATAGTAATCTGTTCCTTAATTAAGCATGCAACGTTAGGCATCAACATAAAATGGATCTGCAAAATGCTAATATTACAAGTTTCCTAATTCGTAAAACTTATTATTTATTTATTTCAGGCACCGAAGTATATTTTGATCATTGATGAACTCAGTGAGAGCTCTTGAAGAGATGGTAGAGTAGAAGCTCTCTTACAGCAGAATATTAAGAAAAGGAGGGAAGATAAAAAATCAATCAGTGTAGAAGCCATCTCAGAAGGGACGAGGCTATTCAGTAAAGGGTGAAGGAGAATACACAGAAGAGTATATTTGACCCATTTGTTAATCACCAGTTGTCAGGACAAACACTAAACTATACATCAGCATGGGTGAAAGGATGGACTTTATTGAGGAGAAAATGTTTCTAAGAATCAAGAAGAAAGGAGAAGGCACAAGTACTCCGTCATATTGTCTCACAGAAATATGGGCCAGTGCCTGAGCGACCTGTTATTTACACATGAGGGGCTAAATTAAAATAGAACTCCCATTGTTATGCCTTCTTCTGTAGGCACATGGGAGAAGGCGACCTTGTAAGATGATATACAATAGATTCCCAGGCATACGGCAGTCTGTTTTAGGTGCTAGTTTTATATAGAAGCCAGAATTTGGCATCCCTGGAGTGTTAAGTCTCTTTCCTCATTAAGCACTAAACTTGGATCCAGTCACGTAAGCTAAGAGAAGGAGAAGTCCGAAGTCACAGGTAGTTTATTATTCAGGACAACTAGAAAAAAGCCACTACAGCTACTTTAAACCCATTGTCTTTCCTTCCTTCCTTCTTCCTTCCTTCCTCCCCTTCACTTCCTCCTTCCCTTCCTCCCTCCTTCCTTCTTCCCTCTCCCTTCCCTCCCTTCTTCTTTTTTTGCTTCCTTCTTTCCCTCTTTTTTTCTTTTTTCCTCAAAATGAGAGCATGATTTATATGCTATATATTCAAACAATCAAGTAAGGACATATTGCATTTTGCGGAGGTTCAAGATGGCCCCTGGTTTTGTGATTCCACAATTATAAAAGGTTGTTTTAGTATCTACAGAAAGTATATTTTTGTCCTTGTAAATTTCTATGTGATTTAAGACTGCTTTCCATTGTTCTGTTAGTATTTTGTCCTTTGTAAAATGGTCTTTCAGAAAGAAACTGCAGTGGACTCAGTTGCTACAAGAATGATGGCGCATGATGGAACAGCACCAACATACACAGCAAATGGTCCACGTTCATTTAATGTTGAGTCAAATAAACAAGAAATTATTTTGCTGCATAGAGCAGAGAATCCAAGGGGTCTAGTAGCCTATCATGAGTTAGAATTATGTTTTGCTTTGTTTGTGCTGTTTTGAAGTCCCTATGAGAGTCACCAGCTGCTAATGTTAATGCCTAATCAGAAGGAAAGTGAGACAGGGAGATTCTTACCAGGATCTTTAAGAAAAAGGAAGGCCTTTCTAATTCCTGCTCTCTTTTAACTAGAGACTGTGATTGCTCAACTATCTGTTTCAAAAGGCCTCAGCATATTCCCAAAAGTTCACAATAAGACATAGAAAATCAAAGGTCAAATACCCAATCTGATATCATAAATACTATTACTGATGCCATTTTGAAATTGTGAACTAAATCTCATGGAAATTAAGCACATTAACTCGACATTATATATTAAGGAAGTAGCAGAGAAAAAACTTAAATCCTGGTCTGCTGGTCAAAATTCCATTAGTTTGACCAATATAATATATTTTTCCAGATATTCTTTTATGGTTATTATGAATTAAAATGAAAAATCCCCAAATGTTTTTCTGTATAATCACAGAATGTCTACTTAGATTAAGGTGAGATAAAGAAAAATACGAGTATTGTATCTCCTTTTGTGCACATTTCCATGAATTTTCCCAAGTAATTTGCAATGTGAAGCCATATTTCTGTTTTCCTGAACTTCTGGCAATATGTAAAACACAGGGAAAGCCCTTTTACTACAATGATATATTTAGAATTGCAATTAACAAAATATACCATATATGTGTTAGTTCAGCTTTTCCAAATGCTGGAACAAAGTACTTGACACCAACAACTTAAAGGATGAAATGGTTTATTTTGGCTCAAGGTTACAGAGGCTTTAGTCCATAATTTGAAGGTTGCAAAGTAGGAACATCATGAAAGAAGAGCATGGCAGAACAAAACTACTCTGCTCATGCAGATCAGGAAGCAGAGCACAGGGGAAGAGTGCCAGAGAAGAAAGAGCCAGAGAAAAAATATAGCTCCCAAGATCTCCCCTCCACGACTCACCTAGATACACCAAGAAGGTGTGCTTTACTACTCCCTAGGTGGATAGCAAAACAATCAAGTTTACAATCAATATTAACTCTCATAATATGACACCAATCCAGTAGTAAGCATTTAGAGTGCAAATAGACATGAAAAATTCTCTGTAGATATCTGCACAAATCATCATCCACTAATAAAATTTGGGACTATGTGCTCCTTTGTAATTTAAACCTACTAATTATTTCCCCACCTAACTGCAAGCCCCAATAAGTATGGTGACTTTGGACCTCTCTGAAACTGCCACCTCTGCTAGAAAGTTCCTTTCATTACCATTATTCCTTCAATATACTTCCTGTGAATTCATTTCTGCATTTAGTTACACAACACATAGCTATTGGATTTTCCTCTTGGAAATCCAGTATTCATGTCTTTGTTATCCTGGATCTTCGCAAGAGCATCTACTTTGACTCACAAACTCTGCTGACTTATTTATTTTTGTAGTGCCTACAACATGCAATACACGGGTAATACAGCAGGGCTATACAAATTATATAGAATGCAAAGTTTCTTGAAATTTTTGTCTTTTGGGTTTGTTTAACTATATATTTCTCCTGCCAGACCATAAGCTCTCAGAGAGCAAGGATTCTGTCATGCCTATCTCGCAACTTCTGTCAATTGCTCTCTGGAGTGGAACTAGGCTACAGCAACATGGTCTGGGCTTCAAACCCACTGTCCTTGGCACTAGAATTGTAAATAGTTTGTTCTTTTCTTAGTCTTGTCCATACCTAGGGACAAGCTTTGTTAGCAGTTCTGTCAGCATACAGATTTCACAAGTCTATGCCTAATTAGATTAGGTCAGGATTATATCGATAAATTCTTAGGATGTGTCTGAAATGATTTCTCAAATTTGATCACAAAACTATACCCATGGAAATGTATTCATTCGTTCATTAAATATTACTGAATGCCTATTGTTTGTCAAGAACATCCTGGAACACATATAACTTGTCTTCAAGGTTACTATATCCCTCCACTTAGACACAGAACCATATGAGACTATTTCTTTCTCAGCTCCACACCACCATAAATTACTTCATGCTATCTTGTTTCCTTTCATTACTGAAAATAAAATCTTTCATATTCAAAACTCAGCAGATAATGTGCTACAAAATCCAGATATTTATGATTTTATTCAGACTTGTAGTAGTAATATGAATTACCTCTAGATACCTGGTTTATACCACATATCATGTGGTAAACTTTATTTTCTTTGATTTTTTAAAGAGATTGAAAATCACTTTTTGAGGTACACCATGAACAGTGTTGTAGATAAATGCAAATTAACTCAGAGCTTTATATAATATCTTATTTTTCCTGCCAAGTTTTCCTGAATCAAACTTAAACACTCTCCAGATGAGAGGACGGTATCAGAAAATTGAAGAAAAATTTACTCAGTGCTGTTCCAGTGCACCACACATGCAAACACTCGTTAAATACTTGTTGATTTGATGAAATGAGAGGCAACTCGACCTAACCAACGGTATGGCTCATGTGCCTGTTACTGTACTGCTGTATATGCTGAAGCCACTGAAAGCAGTCACAAAAATCTTAATGACTGTTGAACTGTTTATGACACTTGAAGAAACAAAGTTAGGAGTGACACATTTGCAAGTTCTTTTTGTGACAGAAAGTCCAAATAGTAAGTAAGAAAGAAACAAATTTGTATTAAATTTAACAGATGGCTTCGAATCAACACCAATCAAACCTTAGCACACTAGAAGAGAGTGGATTACAGCTAAAATAAATTACTACGTGGAAACTGTTGATGCTCATCTCGTTGCTTGGAATTATGTAGGAAATTACAATGCATTACTTGTAATTGATGGGGAATTATGAATAATCATATGAATATTCAATTCCAACTTTCAGAAGATCTTTTTAACTGGATGCATATTTGATATACATTTTTTTTTTGTGGGTACCAGGGGTCGACCTCAGGACCTCGAGCGCCAGCAGGCGCCCATGCCGCTGAGCGATATTACCGGCCCCTTTTTCGTATGTAGGATCCGGGAGTTGAACTCGGGCCCTCGCGCTTGCCGGGCAGGCGCTTAAGCCACTGAGCCATCTCACCGGCCCAATTTTTTTTTTATTTCTTTAATAGATTTTCGTCCTTTGATTGTTGTCTCTCAAAAGAAACCATTTTCTTATAAAGATAAAACTGTGTTTTAAACATATTGCTTATAATACAATAAACCATAAACACTATTCTCAATTAGTTTTGCTGATGAACAGCAGTCCTAATTCTTTTCCTTTTTTTTTTTTTTTTGTGGGTACTGAGGGTCGACCTCAGGACCTCGCGCGCCAGCAGGCGCTCGTGCCGCTGAGCGACATCACCGGCCCTTTTTTCGTATGTGGGTTCTGGGAGTCGAACTCGGGCCCTCGCACTTGCTAGGCAGGCGCTTATGCCACTGAGCCATCTCACCGGCCCCTAATTCTTTTCTGAACTCCAGAAATCTAAAATTTCAGTTGATTTTTATCAATCAGTTAATTTTCATCTATTTTTGTGTCAATTATTTATTGAGCTCCTACTAAGTACAGGCGCCAGTCTTGGCATTTATATGTGGACTCCTCCATTTCCCCTCTCATTCCACCAAATACTTTGTTGAGGTTGCTTTCCCAGTGGCTACCAAAAAGTCATGTTAATGTGACATTTCCACAGATCTCCTGTGCCACTTCTGACCAAACGAATGGGAATTCAGCAAAAGTCAAGGTTGTCCACTCCTGGGATTATGATGTATAGTACTGCAGCATCTAGTTTGCAAGCTTTGACACAGACAGGTGGCTCTGTTAGCACTTCCATGTGGCAAGGAACTGAAAGGGGCTTCTACCACATGGGCCTCAAGCAACTGAGACCATCAGTCCAACAGGTTATAGGAAACTGGATTCCACCAACAACCAGGTGAGGTTGGGAAGAGCTAGAATATCTTAGAGATAGAATAAGTCATCTTGACCACAATGCTGATGCAAAGAGTATTCTACTAAAAAATGAACAGAATTACTAAACCATTGGAGAGAATGCGGTTGTATGTGTCTGTGCCCTAAGATCTTATGGGAAGCCAAAATTAAGTATGATAGGCTAAATTAGAAATAAAAATGATAGACAAGTTTCTTTCATGCAAAAACAACAACAAACCAACTATGCTTGGAATACTAGTTACTTGGGAGGCTGAGGCAGGAGGATCACAAGTTCAAGGGCAACCTGGGCAATTTAGTGAGATCCTGTCTCAAAGTAAAATTTTTACAAATAGAAAAAAGACATTTCAAGACAAAATATTCAGGCTGGGCCACAGGGTGTTACTGGAAACTTTCAATCAGATTTACAGTGAGACTTGGGAGTAAAAGTGTGACTGGCAGGGCAAAATAAAGCTTATAAGTTGAACTTTTTTTTTTTTATATGCAGGTACCGGGAGTCAAACTTAGGACCTCTCGCTTGCCAGGCAGGCGCTTGTGCCGCGGAGCTATATCACCGGCCCAAGTTGAACTTTTTTGCTTTAGAAACAACCTGCTTCTCCAAACTTTCTCAAGCCTACAGTGGAAACTGCCACCCTCTCCTCTCAGCCCAGATGAATGGACAGAATATGCAGGTTGCGGACTCCAGGAGGCTGGGCCACAGCCTTCGTTCCACAGGGAAAGGAGGGAGAAGAGGGGCAGGAGGGCTAAAGGAAACCTTGTCTACTGTCTCACTGTATTCCCTTTCCTCTCTCCCTTTCTATAAAAGACTCTTACATAGCTGGACACAGGAAGATGGTGATTTGGGGTGAAATGGTCCCCTCCATCTTCTCAGAGCTAGCTTTCAACAAACAGTTTTTTCCTTTTCACCAAAAATGGCCTCCATGGTTTGTTTTGGAGTGACAAATGAAGGATCCATGAGTATCCACCTGAGTGGCCCCTAAGAGGCCAGTCACTAAAGAAGGCAGAGGAGAAAAATCTAAAACAAAGGGCAGACTTGCCAGGCAAAGAGCAAAGAAAAAGCCTGAAAGGATCCTAGACTGCCTGCCTATTGAAAAGATTAGCAGGAACACTAATTGTCAGAACAACTGGAAAACTGCTTTGAGGGACTCTCAGAAATCATGGAGGCCCTCTCCAAAATAGGCCCAGAGACCCTCCAGGACAGGACCATTTCATAGAGCCTCAGGCACACTGAACAACAAGCTTATGAGCTCGCCTCCTGAGCCCAGGGCTACCTTCCGGTTCTGACTTCCTGCCAGGGTATTCCATAGCCCCTGCAGCTGTGGTGCAAGCAGGCCCAGGCACCGTTCCTACAAGCAGCAGAACCTGGCGGTGTGCACATGGTGCTGGTTCTGCGGGCATGCAAAATGTAAGGGCTGCAGAGTCATGGCAGTTTCCGCCAAGACATCAAAGGAAGCCTGGAAGGTCAGGAAGAAGATGGCTGCAGGGTCCAAACTCCTGTAGGTAGCTTTAGTGTAGCCTTGGGAATGGAGCTAGAGCAGAGGCCCCAGAAAGGTACAGAAAATAGCAACATGAAGTAAAACGCCCCTGCAGGGAAAGCTGCAAGTAGTGTGTAAAAACAGCTCAAGGGTGTAAACATGTGGCCTACCACCAGCAAAGCCAAAGGGGTGGGACTTGAGGAGGACTTGCCCCTCCACCCAGTATACCCAGAATACCAGTCTTGAAGCTTTACAGTTCAGTATCTGCCCTACTGGATTTTGGTCTTGCTTTGAGCTAATTACTTCTTTCTGCTTCCTTCCTTCTCCCTTTTGAAATAGGAATCTTTATTCCACCCCTGTCTCACATTGCATCTCAGCAGTATGTAACTAGATTTTTGATTTTACAGTGGCTCACAGTTGAAAGAGTTTGCCTTGAATTCCATACAAAACTTTGGAACTAGACTTCTGAGCAATGCAGGGAGAGTTAAAACTTTGAACTATAAAGGATAGAATAAATTACTTTTGCTCTGTGAAATGGACATGAACCTTGGGGACTAGTGCTGGAATAATATGATATGGGTGTGGTTTTCCTCTCAAGGGTTCATGTGCTGAGAGGTTGGTCATCAGTTTGGTGATGTAGAGGTAGTGTGGAACCTTTAAGAAGTGGAGCCTAGTCAAGAGTGGAGCTGCATGCCTGTAATCCTAGCACTCTGGGAGGCTGAGGCGAGAGATCGCAAGTTCCAGCCCAACCCAGGCAATTTAGCAACGACCCCATCTCAAAATAAAATGTAGAAAAGGCTTGAGATATAGCTCAGTGTGAAGAAAAAGAGGCTGGGAGTGTAGTTCACTGCAAAAGCCCTTTTTTCAATCCCCAGTACTGAAAAAAAAAAGAAGAAAAAAGGAAACAGAAAAGAGAAAGAGAAAAAAAAAAAGAAAAAAGAAAAGAGAAGAGAAGCGAAGTGAAAAGAAGAGAGAAAGAAGTTGAGCCACAAAGCCGCGAAGCGAAGCGAAGAGAAGAGAGAAAGAAGTTGAGCCACAAAGCCTAGTGGTAGGTTCATCGATCACTGGGGATATGCCTTTGAAAGAGATGATTGGACTCCCGTTTCTCTTGATTCCTGTTTGAGATTGATCATTTCTTCTAAGATCAACTCCTACCACTGTGATTCCATAGTGATGAGGTTCTCAACAGAATCAGGCTAATACTAGTAACTTGGCCTTGAATCTCCAAAACTATGAGTTAAATATAAATACATCTCTTCTCTTTATAAATTTACCCAGTCTCAGACATTTATTATAGCAATGAAAAACTGAATAACACAACCACAGACACATCAAAATAGTAAACATGCTATTTAAGTGACCGAGTTTATGATAATAGTGTTATACAGCAATAGATAACTAAATCACCAACTATTCTGTTAGTATTCCTCATTGGTTCAACTTTTCTCCATCCTTTCTTTAAATATACATGTTCCAAAGTTATATACTTCATGGATCTTCTAGTTTTCTCTTCTTAATTTCTTTGACTGCTATTTATATAATGCTATCATCTTTTACTTCTACCTAATCATTTCTAATACGATTCCCTAACTTCATTGTGTTAGTTAGTTTTCAGTAACTGTGACAAATATCTGACTTAGATTACTTATAAAGAGGTAAGGTTTATTTTGGCTCCCTGTTTCTGGTGTTTCAGTCTATGGTCAGATGGCTCTGCTGCTTTGAGGCCTGCATCAAGGCAGTATATTATGGTAGAAAGCATATGGTAGAGGAAGCTAATTACTTTATTGTGACCTGAAAGCAAAAAGAAAGAAGGAAGAAGTGATTAGGTTCCCAATATCCCATTTAAGGCTATGCCCCAGTCACCCCACTTCTTTCCACTAGGCCCATCTCTTAAATGTTCCAGTCCTTCCTAATAGCACTATAGACTGGGACCAAGCCTTCAATACATGGCCTTTGGGGACATTTAAGATCTGAATTAAAAAAATCATCTCCTCCTTTTGCTCTAATTTTTATCCTGTTTTAGAGTTGTCATTTTAGAGATCAGATTATGTTACTTCCTATACTTAAAAAATCATTTTTTCCCAACTCATTTATGAGACCAATATTACCCCAATATAAAATCCAGACCAATAGAATACCAAAAAACAAACAAAAAACAAAAACAAAAACAAAACAAAACAAAAAAACTACATCCCACAAACTTAGATTGAAAAACCCTCAAAGAAATTTTAGCATATATGACCAGGCGTGTTGGCTCATGCCTGTAGTCCCAGCAATCAGGAGGCTGAGGCAGGAGGATTGCTGCAAGTTTGAGGCCAGCCTGGGCTACAATGTGAGTTCAAGGCCAGCCTGAAATGCACAATGAAACCTTGTCTCAAAAAGACAAAAAAAAAAAAAAAAAAAAAGACAAGAAAGAAATTTTAGAAAGTAAAATACAGGAATGTAAAAAACAATATTTTTTTTCTTTTTTAGACAGAGTTTCACTGTGCAGTTCAGGCTGACCTCAAACTCACTTTGTAGCCCAGGCTGGCCTTGAACTCACAGCAATCCTCCTGCCTCAGCCTCCCGAGTGCTGGAATTACAGGCATGTGCCACTACGCCTGGCTACAAAAACAATTATACACTGTGACCCTAACTAAGATTTATTTCACGTTTATAAGTTTGGTTCAGTATTTTAAAATCAACTAATGTGATCTACCATATCAACAAGCAAAAGAGGAAAAAAAGTCATACAATCATATTGATGCACAAAACACAGTTTTAAATATCCAAAACACATGCATGATAAGGGCTCTCATGTTAAAAATGGAAGGAAATTATCTCAATTTGAAAAAAGCAACTACACAAACATACATATAACATTATAATTAATGGTATGACACTAGATATTTTTCCCTTAAAATTGGGAACAAGGCAAAGATGTGAGCTTTCACCATTGTTAAACATACTACTAAAAGCTATTACCACTCCAATAAGCGAAAATAAATCAAAGGCAAATAGATTAGAAAGGAGAAAATAATATACTTTTGCAGATGACATAACCATCAATATTTTAAAAATCCCAAGGAATCCACAAGAAAAAAAAATCCGAAGAGTAAAAAAATGTGAGTTATTCACTAGGTAATGTCGCAAGACACAAGGTGAACACATAGAAATCAATCATATTTATATATATATATTAATGGACAGTCTGAAATTGAAATTAAAACAAGGTTAGCAAAACATGAACAACTGAAAAATACAGTGCTAATAAAATATAAAAGAAAACCTGAATAAATGGAGAAAAACACTGTGTTTATGGATTAAAACACCACACAGTAAAGATACTCTCTTTCTCTGGATTTACTAATAGACTTAATGCAATTCCTATCAAAATCAAAGCAAGGTTTTTTGTACACACACACAACCTTTTCTACAATTAAGACAGAAAAATATGTCATTCAATAGGTTAAAAAAACCTATTAAAGATGAATAAAATCAGAGTAATCAGTCTTTCACATATCAATGAATAATATTTAGCCACAGTGACCAAGACAATGTGACACTGGTAGATGGACAGACCATAGATCAGTGGAACAGAATAGATAACACAGAAGTAGATCCCCACAAATATGCCCTTCAACTTCTTGGAACACAGTAGCAAAGGCAATTCAACTGAGGAAGAATAGCTTTTTTTAACAAATGGTGCTGGAGCAAATTGCACATCCATAAAACAAAAACATGATTTATGTCTTAGCCATTTAACTCACAGTGGATCACAACCTTAACTGTGAATGTGTAAAATCTTTAGGAAAAAATATCATAGGATGAAATCATCAGGATTTAAGGCAAGGCAAAGAGTTTGCAGGCTTCATATCAAAAGCACAATAACACAAATATATAAATAGTAATTGGACCTCATCAAAAAATTTTTAAATCAGATTTTACTCTCTGGAACTACGTCTGAATAAGATGAAACTGCAAGCTCTACACTGAAAGAAATACTTGCAAACTAGTTATCCCATGAAGTATTTGTGTATAGAATATATGAATCTCAAAAGTCAACAGAAAATATTAGAAAATGTGCAAAACATACCAACAGACATTTCACCAAAAGGGATATAAGATGGCAAATAGGCATGTAGAAACATTTTCAACATCATTAGTTGTCCGGGCACTGCAAATTAAAACTACAGTGGGATATCACCAACACACGCTCGTCAGAAAGGCTAAAAAAATAGTCACAATACTAAATGCTAGTGATCATGTGGAGAAACTGCGTCACTTCTACATTGCTGACGAGAATATAAAATGGTATATCCACTCTTGAGCACAGTTAGGCAGACTTAGTTACGTCCCTCATGGCTAAGACACAATATCCTACACCCGCAATTTAAAGCAGGAAAGGTTTACATACTTTGGCTCACAGTTGGTAGAGGTTTCAGTCCGCTGGCTCCAAGGCAGGGCGGCATGGCAGCCGAGCGTGGCGGAGGTGAACTGAGAGCTGCTCCTGGCTTCCTGGAATGGTGACCAGGAAGCAGAGCGCCTGGAGGGAGGGGCGGGGAAGGGAGAAACAAACCACGCCCTCAAGACCCGCCTCCTTCAATCGGGCTCCACCCTCAACATTACATTTATTCATTTATCTTTAATTTGTAATTTCTATTGATACAGGTTTATATAACATAATGATTACATTTATTGTAGGGAATTGGTACACGTACATAACATCTCAATTCCTTTTTTCCCCTTCCCTCCGCTCTTTTATTTTGCCGGCATCATATTGATTGATTTATCTTATAAATCCTTATAAAGTTAACTATCATGTATACAGATTAACAACCAGACTAAAAGGCCAAAGACATATAAAACACATAAAACAATTATACTAAATCCAGGTACACTTTGAGATACATTGTCCATGCTGGATTACAATAGATTTTCTAATATTGCATTTAACTATAAATTTATCAGTAGATTATCACACCTCTATGATCAAATTACCCCCCCAAAGCCACACCTGAGTGCATGAGGCTGTAGTGGGACATCTAGATATAAACCATAACAGGCAGTTTGTTTTAAAAGTAAACCAGAATGTACAATAAAATCCAGAATTTACACTCCGGGGCATTTATCCCAGAAAGAGGAAAAATTATGTTCACACATACAAAAAAAATGTACGTGTAGTTACTCTACTTGCAATAGCCACAAACTGGAATCCTCTGAGGTGTCCTTCAATAGATATCTGGTTAAACAAGCTGTGAAATATCCATGCCATGAAATATCACTCATCTATAAAGAGGAATAAATTATTGATATACATCGCAGCCCAGAAGAATATCCTAGGCAATTATACTGAGTTAATAAAAATCAAGCCCCAAATATCACATACCAGATGATGGAGAATAGATTAATAGATAGCATTAGAAATTAGGGATTAGGAATTAGGATTAGGGATGGGACTAGGGAGGTTGATGGTCATGATCATAAAAGGCCACTACGAGGATTCCTGTGCTGTCGGGACTGTTTAGTATTTTGGCCATGAGGGTGAATACATGAAACTATGCAGGTAGTAATTAAAAAATAGGTAATTTAGTAGACACACATACACAGAAAAATACAGGAAATTAGAGTAAGGCCTGGGGTTTATATCTGTTAGCTTTCTGTCACCTTAATAAAATACCTTAGAAAATCAATTTAAAAGATAGATTTATTTAGTCTCACAGTTGAAGTCGTTTCAGTCCATGGTCAGCTGGTTTCTTTGCTTTGGGCCTGTGGCAAAGCAGAACATGACAGGTAGTATGCTGGTAAGCAAATCTTCTCAATTTATAGGCCAAGAAGGCCCGGCTAGGAAGAAAAGGGAGACAGAATAAGTGGGTAGGGTTCCAACATCACTTTCAAAGGCATCTTCCCCAATGATCTAACTTCCTCTCACTAGACTCAACCGTCTCATGGTCTTACCACCTCCCAATAACACCACAGGTTGGGAAGCAAGCCTTCAGCATATGGATTTTGGAGGATATATCAAATCTAAACCATAAAAGTATCAATTCCACTTTCCTGTTTGTTTTTATTATACCCTAATTTTTTGCAAAATGTTATGACTGAAAGAAATTGAGAAAACATATAGGGATCTGTCTTAGTTACTTTCTCATTGCTGGCACAAAATACCCAACACCCACAAGTTACAGAAGGAAAGGTTTATTTTAGCTCACAGTTTGTAGAGGTTTCAAGCCATAGTTGGCTCTCTCCGAGGCAGAATAGGATGGTGGCATGATGGAGGGGCATAGCAAAGGAGAAACAGTTCATGGCATGGCAGGAAGGAAGCAGTGCCTTTCTTCTTTCCCTTTTTATTCCATTCAGGATACAAGCCTATTAGTTCGTGCCACTCACACCAAGGGTGGGTCTTCCATCTTCAGTAAATTCATAATCCATACCCAGAACTATGCTAAACCAATCAGTGGACTAATTCAGTATCACATACCTATGATCCAGTGACCTCCCAAAAGCCCCACCTATGAGTGCATAAAGCTTTGGGGAAATATCCAGATATAAGCCATAATAGACCTCTCTGTATAACTTCTAACAACTGCAAGTAGATCTGCAATTATGTCAATAAATAACTTCATTTTAAAACAGCATTTTAGCCCTTTCATCAAAGATCAGATAACTAAAGGTGGATGGGGTTGGATCTGTATCTTCCATTCCATTGGTCTACATGTCTATTTTTTGCCAGTACAATGCTGTTTTTATTACTGTAGCTTTGTAGTACAACTTGAAATCCAGGATTGTAATGCCTTCCCTGCATTGCTCTTTTTGCTCAGAATTGGTTTCACTATCCTTTTTTTTGAGACAGGCTTTCACTGTGTAGTTCAGGCTGTCCTTGAACTCGCTTATGTAGCCCAGGCTGGCCTCGAACTTGCAGGGATCCTCCTGCCTCAGCCTCCCGAGTGCTGAGATTACAGGCAGGCACCAGCACGCCCAGCCTGGTTTGATTATTCTGGATGTCTGATGAAAACATAGCCTCTTTAGAAAATAATGCTATTAAAACTGTTTGTTCATGTGCAGAAGAATGAATCTAGACCCATATCTCTCACTTTGTAATAAAGTCAAATCGAAATGGATCAAAGACATAGATATGAAAAGAGAAAAACAATCTGATGGAAGATAAAATAGGTAAAACTCTTAAAGACCTAGTAATAGGCAAGGACTTCCTGAACAGGACCCCAATTGCACATGAAATAATACCAAGAAACCACAAATGGGATTATACCAATTTTAAAAGTTTCTGCACAGCAAAGGAAATGATCAACAGTGAAGTGCCAACCTAGAAAATGGGATAAAAGTTTTGCCAACTACTCTTCTAACAGAGGACTAATATCTAGAATACATAAAGAACACAAAAAAATTAACCCTCCCAAACAAAAGACCTAATAAAAATGTGCAAATGAACTGACCGAATAGACAATTCTCAGAAGTAGTACTAATGACCAATAAGTACATTTAAAATATTCATCATCTTTACCCACTAGGAAAATGCAAATCCATCTTACTCTAGCAGAAAGGCTATCATCAAGAACACACACACACATACACACACACACACCCCACCACCACTACCACCACCACCAACAACAACAACAACAAATGCTGGTGAGGTCGTCAAAGAAAAAGAACATTTCTACATTGTTGGTGGGAATGTATATTTGTACAACCATTATGGAAATCAGTAAAAAGATTCCTCAAAAAAATTAAAAATACAAATTCCATTTACCTCAGCTATTCTCCTTCAGGTAACTTTCTGAAAGAATTTAAGACATCATATTACAGTGATGCATGTATACCCATGTTTATAGCTGTGAAATTCACAATAGCTAAATTAAGGAAGTGGCTTATCCCAAACATCCACTAATAAAAAACAGCACCTTTGTGATTCCACCTGCTTACACAGATAAATATAAAAGACACATTCTAAGGTTTTTTTTTGTTTTTTTTTGTTTTTTTTTTTTGTTTTGTGGGTACCGGGGGTCGACCTCAGGACCTCGCGCACCAGCAAGTGCCCGTGCCGCTGAGTGATATCACTGGCCCTTTTTTTTCATATGTGGTTTCTAGGAGTCGAACTCGGGCCCTCACGCTTGCCAGGCAGGCGCTTACGCCGCTGAGCCATCTCACCAGCCCCACATTCTAAGGTTTTGCATTAAAACTATCTTCCCATGAACAGGTGTGAAACGGAGAATAATTTAAAGTGCAGTCTAGGAATACTGGAAGCAATATTGTTGCACCAACTATAGGGACACAAGTAGTACAGAATTTCACAAGATATTATATCATGGACACTGTAACAGCTTCAGCATTACAGAGAAATCAGTCATGTCAGTCATGGAGAAGAGGGAAATATATGGTAATCTTACCCATAATGGTGAGTAACCTCACTATTATACAATAGGTGTTTTGTTTTTATTTTTCTATTATTTTTAGAAAATATTCTTCATTTTATCATAAATTTACTTGGAATTAAATTTATTTTTAATCTGTAAATGTTTTCAAGAATAAAAGTGAAATTCTTCATGAGCTAAAAGGGACTTGTTAACGAACAGCAGCAAAATTAAACAAAAGAAAAAATACACGTGAGTTTTATCAACCTCTTCAATATTCTAGTGTTTGGATTAGAAACCTTTGTTTCCCACTTCCTTCTCCACAGTTGGAGAGTTTTCTTGAACTATCATGGACATAAGCAAGGCTTGTCTGATGAGGTTTTACTCTAAGTCTCATGTCAGTTTTTGTAGGTTTTGAAACAAATCTACAAAGAGAAAATACACACTATGGGTTTACTGAACCCGACAGTGAAATTATCAGATCCAGTTCATATAACTGGCTTTTAAAGCTCTTTGATCAAAGGCATACCAATGTTTGAAGATATTATTATTATTAATAATAATATTATTAATATAATAATATTATTATATTATTATCCGTGGAGTATAGAGAGGGGCCAATATTAGCATATGGGCATTCTCAAAGGACTGCTGTAATTGTTTTTGATCACCGCTCTTTTTAACTATGACACTGTAAGGCTTTGAGGAGCATAAAACTAATATTTTCTCTTTGGAGATAATGACAAATATTTGAGCTTACTGCTTTTGGTTTACCTATTAAATGCTTTAATAGACACAATAGACATAGAGTTAAACTGGTGACAATCTGCATGGCTCAAACAAAATTGTGCTTAGAAATTTGTTCTTATTTCAACATAACTTTGAGCCTCCTTTCCATAGTAACTTTCTCCGTTCTTCCAAATCAAGAACAATTAATATCTAACAATATTAGATGACCTTCAACCAAACTACACTAATAGAACATAATAACAATGATGGTAGTGATTCCTAACTAATACTCCAAAAGCTCTAGGTTCATTAAACAACTATAATATTTATACAAATCATTTGTTTCAATTGTGAAGATGAGAATGAAAATGAAATTTAAGATTTTATGTGAGTGGCATTCAACTGAGATTAAAACTAAGCAGCCAAGCAAACACAGGTGTGGTAAGCAAGGGTTAGTAAAACATGCTAGGGGCCAGGGATATAGCTCAGCAGCACAAATGCTTGCCTGGCAAGCTCAAGGTCTTGAGTTTGATTCCCAGTACCAAAAAAAAAAAAAAAAAAATGCTAGACAGAGCAACTCAATCTACAAAGTTACAGAAGTCAGAGGGAAGCATGGACCATTCATTTAGTGAATTTAAGAACTCTAGAGGCAACAGGAAACAGGAGCAAGAGAATTGTCTGAGAATGGAAGGAAAGTCCAAGTCATGCAGAGAAATATAGATCAGTGTAAAATTGTGGATTTTATTCCAAACACACACACACAAAAAAATTCCATGTATGCTGTGGGGACTAGATTGTAAAAAACAGGTATGTATGGATAAACAAAGGCCAGGTTGAGGGCCGGTGAGATAGCTCAGCTGCATAAGCGCCTGCCCGGCAAGCGCAAAGTCCTGAGTTCGACTCCTGGTACCCGCATAAAGGAAAAAAAAAGGGCCGGTGATATCGCTCAGCAACACAAGCCCTTGCTGGCAAAGCACGAGGTCCTGAGGTCAACTCCCAGTACTCACACACACACACAAAAAAGGCCAAATTGGAAGCTACTGACAACACACAAGTGAGAAATGGTGATATTATTAGTGGAGTTGAGAAGAAATGGTCACTTTCAAGCTATTTTGGAAGAAAAAGAGTCAGGACTGTGTAACCCATAATGTGGGGAGCGAGGGAGAGGTCTGGGTCAAGGATTACCTTTAAATTTATGCCTCATGTAGCTGGATATATCTTTTACTGTAATAAATTTTAAAAATATTCACCGTAGTTTTCTTCTAATCACATCTGGTATATTGATAGGGACTGTGCTTGATGTACTGTCTCAGATTTCTCTAATGTCCTCTCAGCTTCCATGCTCATTCAAGCAGCAGCTGCTCTGAAAATTTTATGAGGACTTACAGTCACTTCACCTTGATGTGTTTTGCCTCAAGCACACAGTGAATCTTATTTTCTGCCCTGGGCCTTCTCTGAGGCCAGGGATTGAGAGAGTGCTTAGAGCCTACTGGTCACACAGGGATGTGCACCCAGAAAGTAAGAAAAATTGTTACTCATCCTCTCATCTTGGGGGCAAAGACACCCTCAAACAACTAGTGATGGGAACTCCTATCTATGTACTCCTCTCTGTAAATCCGAGGATGATGACTGTGGGGAACATCCTTATATTTTTCTCTAGATCCCTGATGATCTAATGTATTTTGATTTCTCTTGATTTTTAACAGTTTTCCTTTGTTCTCAAATATGCTTATTTTACTGTGGGCCAGACACTGTAAATGTAAACATGTAGGACAAAGGGATCTTTTATTTTATTTTATTTTATTTATTTTTTTTTTTTTGGTACCAGGAATCGAACTCTGGACCTTGTGCTTGCCAGGCAGGTGCTTGTGCCTCTGAGCTATGTTCCTGGCCCCACGATTTTTAAATGTCACCATGGAGAAACAATCAGCAATAACTAGGGTTGGGAAATTCTGCAGGACAAATGACCCAGTTTTTAAAATAAATATATTGCAATAAGAAAAGAGATAGAAGGGAAACTGATACATTAAGGGAAACCTAAGAAATCCTGATTCTAATAAACATGGTAAAAAATGTGACATTTGTGAGAAAAATTTAAATTGGGATCTTAACTGGACATTTAATTATATTAAAGATTTATATTCTAAGTATAAAATAATATTGTAGTTACATTTTATAAGAATAATCTTAGCTAAATGTAATGTATCCTGGGTTAGATTCTGAAACAGAAAAACGAAAACCTGGTAGAAGCTGAAGCCTGTATTTTGCTTAGTAGGAATGTACTAATGTTGGTTTCTCAGGTTTTGACAAATGCACCATAGTAACATAAAATGATAACAACATAGGAAGTTGTTTTAGAGGTATTTAAAAACTCTCTATACTGGTTTTCGGTATATCTATAATTATGACAGTTTTTTAAAAAAATTCTTACTTAACATGGAGGACTTACTGTTATAAAGGCACATATGGAAATATTTATGGATAACATTAAATGACAAATAGGACAGTCTTCAAAATAGTCTCTGAAGCAGAGAAATAGATAGGGTTGTAAATTAATTAAGATTGGTCATAACTTGTTATTTGTTGAAGCTGAGTAATGGTTGTGTGTGCGTTCATTATATTAGTCTCCCCACTTTTATGTATGCTTAAAATGTTTCACAATAAAAAGTAAATACAAAGATATATGCATGTTAGTTTGAAAGGAAACTTCCACTTTGCCCTTCAAAACATTTTATCAATTTACAATCCCTTATGCTTGCATAAAAATAGCGCCTATGGGGTATAGACCATGATAATGGCTGACAAAGTAATTCACACCATCTCCCTGACAGCAATTACAAGGGGATTGAAACCAAGGGCACTTTAAAGTTCATAAAAGTTTATTTTACAAAACCTTGTGCAAATAATTGGAAAAACTAGACTATATAGTTATGTTCCTAAGAAAATAAAAGTTTTAAAATTTGGTCTCAGGACAAACAGTAAGCCTAAACAAAACCAGATGTTTGCAGAGAGAAATTCTGTCAAACAATTAATGATCAGCTTATTCAGAATTATTGAAAATATCCCAAAATTTAAAAAAATTTCCATATTTTTGATGTGTTTTAACATGGGCCACGCAGGTATTACAACAAAGAATCCACAAGCACATTAAAAAAATACATTACCAAATGGGGTGTATTTCAGGAATGCAAATATAATTCAATGTTATAAAATACATTAAAATAATACATCATTCTAATAGCAGTGAAATGAATCATAATGAAAAGAATCATTAATGAAAAGATTCAAATAATCACCATCGATGCATAAATGGCTTGGACATAAGCAACTACTTATTTTGAAAATTGTCAGTAAAAGATTAATTGATGGAAATGGATGGTTACCTGTGTTATCTGTGGATATATGTGTATAAGCACATAAATTCACAGAATACACACATATATATACATCTAATACCTTACTTACCATAAGGGAAGCAGAATCTTTTCTACTAAGGTGGGGAAGAAGGTAAGTGGACCATTAATTCGTACTACAATTTAACATTATTTTGTCATAATTGCTAATTTAGCGACGTTTTGAAATTTTCACATGTATTCCATTATTTTCCAGTTATATTATTAATTTCTAATTTTGTTGCATTATGGTGGAATAATCATGTTAATATAATATATATTCTTTTGAATTAGCAGGCTTTTTCTTTACTTCACATATAGTCAACTGTTAATATTGACTACCTGAGTTGAATAAAATATATTCCGTATTATGGGGCTTGGACTGCCATATATATATTTGTTAATATTTTCCTTTATGATGAAAATATTTAGGTTTTTATTTTCTCGTGGTGTTGCAGAACAAACCCAGGGCCTTTCGCATGCTAGGCAGGCACTCCACCACCAAGCTACATACCCAGTCCTCTCAGGTTTTTATATTACTCATGAAGTGCTTTTGCCATTTGATGTTTTCAAAAAGAGAATCTTAAAGTATCCTATTATGAGGGTGTTACCGTCTTTTCCTCCTTTTATTCCCTGGATCTTCTGTGTTATTATTGCAGGGAGCTCACTGGATGTATAAATATTAAGGGCTATTATGTCTTCGCTATGTATTATGGCTTTCAACATCAGTGTTTGTCTTTTGGGGGGCATTTTTTTTCAGCTCTATATTGTAATACATCAAGATTGCAATTCCAGTTTTATTTTGATTTGAGTTTCCCTAGTATTATTTTTGTCTATCCTTTTAAAAGGTTCTTTCTGAATGGGTTTCAATTGTGTTGCTTATGTATTGCTTGGTCTGGAATTTACTATGTTAACCTAGTTGAAAAATTTTTCATCTAGGAAGTCAAGTCTATTTATATTTATATATATCACTGATATATTTGTGAACCATTCTGTCATATTGCATTGTTCTATTTAGATGTATAAAATACTTTATAAAACTAATCTTTAACAAAATGGTCTAGTTCATTTTCTCTCACCTTTTAGTATTTCTTATTCTTTATTAAGGTTTATATTTTAATTCTGATAGTCACCTATATGTGATTACTACTCATGGTTTCCCTACTGTGTAGAATAATGAAAGTAACTATTAAATCATTCTTTTCCCTCCCTTCCCAATATCCTAGTTTCTTACCTGAATGCTCTTTCATTCCTAATCCGCAAATTTATTTTATGCTTTATTTTTTCTCCTCATTTTCCTTTCATGTTTTTTATTTGCTCTGTATCTGCATTGTCAGAGCATGTGGTCATTACATTACCTAGTCTCCATTTGAAATCATCATTTAATTTTAGTTCTGTGAACACATATAAATTCTGGATTCACTTTCTCAATCTCATCAAGTCATTTTTGTTATTTGAAAGCTTTTCCCAGAAAACTCCTCAGGAAGGACCCAAATGAACCACATCCCCTGAATCTTTCCATGTTTCTAGTATTTTGTCTATGCTTCCATTTTCAAGTATATTTGATTTGAAAAGTCTGATGGGGATCTGATTTTCTTTCCCTCTAAGTATTTTTATTTTTCCCATTTAAATTTGAACAGTTCTACTGAGTATATTTCTATGTTGATTGTTCTGGGTCACTTTTCCCAGATCTGTGATGTGCCCTTTTAAATATAATATTAAAGTAATTTTATTTCACAAAAGTTTCATTGGATTATATTTTTTACAATTTATTCTTTTAGTTACTTAAATTTTTCATTTGGGATCCTATTGATTTTTCCAAAGTGTTAAAAATGATGATATACTTTCTGTAATCTCTTGGCTCTTCTCCTGAACTACTATATTAATCAATTTTTTTCTTTGCCTCTGGTGTCCTCAATTTTTTTGAACTGGTGTTCTACTCCCAGGGATTGCTTTGCAATGTGAGCCATTGGACTGATCGATATATTATTAATGTATCTTTAAATTAAATTCAACAAGATTTAATAATCATTAATAGATATTTTAATTTACAAATGTAGGTACATACAGATGAAATTACTTGAGCAAAATGTAAAAACAGATTTTACCTTAAAATAATTGGCTACCATTTGGGAACTGTTTTAATTAAGATTTGGTAATAACAATTTTCAGGGTGTGAGGAAAAGGATCAATAATGACTTCAAGGACCGGTGAGATGGCTCAGCGGCATAAGCACCTGCCTGGCAAGCGCAAGGGTCCGAGTTCGACTCCCGGAACCCACATACGAAAAAAGGGCTGGTGATATCTCTCAGCGGCACGGGCACCTGCTGGCGCTCGAGGTCCTGAGGTCGACTCCCCGGTACCCACAAAAAAAAAAAAATAAATAAATAAATAATGACATCAAGATATTTGTTCTAGGCAGTGGAAAGACTCAGCTTCCCTTAATAGGGTGCAGAAGGATTAAAGAGCAGATTACAGTGGGGGGGAGAGAAAGGGACTGAGAGTACAAATTCAGTCATGTTCATTTTGAGCAATGCTCTAGACATAAAGGCAAAGCTACCCAGTAAGCAACTGAGTGTAAAACTCAAGAGAAGTTGCCAGGGCTGATGATACATATTTGGGCATTTTCAGTAAATGTGATACCATGATACTGGAGGAGAACATCAAGGGCAGGAAATGCAATGGATGTGACATAAATACATAAGAGACTCGGGAGTAATCTTCTGGTTACTCCAAAGGAGACTGAGGACCAGTGAAGCAAGGGAAAACAGAATGTGAATTGAGGGAGAAACTATTTCCAAGAAGACATAGTGGTCACCTACCAGAAATGCTGTTGATACTTATATCAAATAAATTGTACCTACCAGCTGAATAGGTCCACTTTCTAGTAATTAATGACCTCTCATTAGTTCACCCCTTTTGGTGTGCACTGGATGAACAGGCCCAGAGAAGGGGAGTAACTGTATCAAAGTTTCAGAGCTAGTTAAAAATAGGCCTAGGGCCGGTGAGATGGCTCAGGGGCGTAAGCGCCTGCCCGGCAAGCGTGAGGGCCTGAGTTCGACTCCCAGAACCCACATACGAAAAAGGGGCCGGTGATATCGCTCAGCGACATGGGCGCCTGCTGGCACACGAGGTCCTGAGGTCGACCCCCCGGTATCCACAAAAAAAAAAAAAAAATAGGCCTAGTATTAGTACTCATATCACCTTAAACCCAAAGAAGTGTGGTTGCCATTCTTCATTAAATTTTAGTATTGAATCAACCAGGCTTTCCTTCTGAGAAGTTTTTAAACTATATTAATGAGTTGTTATTTTCAAAACTGTACATGCTTCTGTGAATATTACTACTACTAATAATAATGTTTAGGTTTAACAATGTTTATTTTAATCTAGGCAGGGCTCTTGTAAAACACCCTCTTCGAAAACTCAAGTACAAGGATCCTCGATCTAGAGGGTCTCCCCAGCAGATCCTTAGAAAACTAGGGTACCGTGAATTGCAATAATCAATCTAAAAATAAAGGGAACAAGAATTAAATAAACACGACACATCCTTTTTGAGCAGGGCTTGTCATCTGGTGATAGTATGTCAAGATGTTTAAAGTATGTTTTAGTGTCAGCTATAGCATAGTTAGTAACCTATAGATACACAGGCTGTATGCAATGTGGATTTTGGAATTCAGAGACAGAAAAACAACCATATTAGTGAAAGCAATTGCCTCTAACAAAATTCCCCTGTGCTAACACAGCAGGGAGTAATCAATAATGTTTCACGAACAAAAAACCATGAAAATCTCTTTGGACCTATTTGAAATACTTCATTCTTCTTTTAATATAATTACCAGAATTAGCCTCATGGCCTATCGCATGTTGAGTGGGCCTTTACACAATCATATGTTTCTTAACTTGGCTGTCTTATGCAATTCACTTCCTCTCGGAGATTCAGGACTCTTTTGAACATTTTGGAAAAAAAATATGGTTAACAATGCAGAAAGTACGAAGGTTATTACAGCAAAGATCTATGTACCTACACTACAATGTGACAAATGTTAACATTTTACCATTTTTGTGTGATATCTTTCAAATATCAGTAACTAAATTTTTCTAAAAAATGTATCATGGGAATTCCCTCTTCAATCCCATCCTCTTACCAACAGCTTATGCCAAAGGAAACCACAGAATTGCATTTATCCCATTAATCCATATATTTACACAAATATTATATCTACATACATATATATGTAATAGAGTTTGCCAAAAATATATACATCAGGAAAAGAAAAACTTGTATAAATATTTTAATACTAATTTTATTGAGACATCATGAGATTAATACAAGTTACCTTTGGCCTCTACGATTACAAGAAGTGTTCAAGTGGTGGCCATTAGCTTCCAGACATTTACTAGTACAGCCAACTGCTAAAGTGTGTATACATTTTTTTTTGGTAGACTCTGTATATACTGTACGTGTTAGTGTTCCGTGGTTTATAAATTATAAAAATAGTGTCCAAACTTGCATATCTTCCTACAAATTACTTATTTCCCTCGAAATTATATTTTGCAAATCTGTCATGTTAATGCATAAAAATCTAGTTCACTGCTTTACCTGCTACATATTGCCATACCTCAAGAATATACCAAACTTTCTTTGTCCATTTTCTTATTGATGGATATGCAAGTTATTTCCAATATGTAATGTGATCCCCTGCTGGTACATGTCTCTGCATTCACACAGGAGAGCTTATCTAGAAATCATATCTCCAAATTGCCTCGATGGGTTTTAGTGTACGCATATATTCAGATTTTGCACTTATTTTCAAATTGCCCTCTGCAAAACAGTTGGCCTAATTTATACATTCAACAGAAGTATGAACTTGTTTTCCCAGATTTTATTTTTTTCTATCTTAAGAGGATGAGATGGTATTTTACTGATGGTTTTATTTATAGCCCTATTACTATACAGATGTAGCATTTTTCCATATATTTATTCTTCATTCAATTTTCTCTACTATGAATTACTTGTTTGTACTTTTGCTCATGTTCATCCTGGATTATTTATAAACTTTGTATGTATTTTTGATTGTCATCATATATTTTGGTTTGTAAATCTTTCCTCACTGTATATGTTGAAAATTTTAAAAATATATCATGTCTTTTAACTTTTTTTGTGTGTTTAACTTCTTAATAGTATCTTTTTGTCATATGAAGTTTTTCAATTTTGATATACTCAATATTTTATTTTTAAAAAACATTTTATTTATTTATTTATTTATTTTTAATGTGGGTACTGGGAGTCGACCTCAGGACCTCGTGCTTGCCAGGCAAGCACTTGTGCCGCTGAGCGATACCACCGGCCCTTTTTTTCCTTTATGTGGGTTCTGGCCCTTAAAAAGCATTTTAAAAGAAATCCTCTTTACCCACAAGATTATGACAACTTGCTTATACACACATGCATATATATTTTAAACATGTTTGATGTTTTGTAGTTCATATTTAGGTTTTAATCTATTTGGAATTAATTTTTAATGTATTCTAGATGTAAAGTAATTTTAGGGCTTTTTGTACTTATATGATAGTAACAATCCATCCATTCCATACTAATACCTAATATTAACTCTAACATACACTGTTTCCTTATGTGAGTTATTGGTGCATTTACTTTAAAATTGTAAAACTCTATTGTTAATATATTTATATGCTATAGCATAACTGAGAAGTGTGTCTCTATGGCAAAGAGTGGGAAACTGAAATGCTCTCATACTGTCCTCTGTATTTTATTTGTGATAGTCACCTCCTGATTTCAAGATATCTGTCAAGTTAACAGAAAACTGCATTGTAAGATGATGAGAACTGATTTCAATGTAAGTGACAATAGGAAATGTTCATTATACAATGGAGAAGTCAGGGCCACTCATAAAAATGATGAACTATGCTTAGATTATAAGACACACAAAGGTCGCTGGTCAGTAGTATAATTTTGAGCAAAGTACTTAATATTTCAGAACCCAGTTTTGTCGTTTATTAAATGATCATAATATCTCTAAGGCAGGATAGTTATATGAAATAAATGAGACAGTTTTGCAGAATGTTCAGCACAGAACCTGGCTCACAGAGAGAGTTTGGTAAATGTATGTCACCCTCCTTGTGAAGGATAAACTTCACAATTATATTTGACAATTAATTGTATTCACTCAGTTTTATAACTATCTGCAGTATGTTTGTTGAGCAAGTTTTAATATATAAATATTATAGATTATCAAAGAGTTGACTTATCATCAAATGTATTCCATGGAAGTATTACGGGAGCAGGAATATGTGTGTCATTAATGCAGCTTTTAAAAGCCATCATCTACTCCTCTCCTTCAGGACGTACAGCAGGCTTCTAGTCTAGTAATTGTTTTCAAACTTTATCATGCATCGGAATCTTCCAAAGAGCTGAAGAACTGACTAAACGCAGACTGCTGGACATTGCCCCTGAGTTTCTGATTCTGTCCAGAAAGAGATCTATGACCACTGCTCTAAACTGTCACTAGATGCCTATTGCCACCAAACACCTCTGGGTATTAGCCTCCTTGCAATGTGTTGCATTCAATAAATTTACTAAGAAATTTATTTAGAAATTCTCATGCAATGGCCATTCATACGAGAAAAGACTTTAGAAGAAGATATTGTATGTTAATTATTTTACTTTAAGTCAATTTATGACACTGTTTGCTATGGTTTGGATCTTGAATGTCCCCCAAAGGCCATGTGTTGAAGGCTTGATCCCCAAAGTGGTGCTGTTAGGAGGTGGTGGAGCCCTCAGGAGCTGAAGTTTAGTTGGATAAAGCTAGGTCACTGGGGGTGTCCTTGAAGGTTAAAGTGCAAAGCTGGTCATTGGGGATATCCTTGAAGGTTATGGTGCAAAGCTGGACCTTTCCTCCCTCTCTTTTGCCCCCTGGCCATGAGATGAATTGTTTTGCTCCGTCACACAATGCCACCATGACGTGTCATCTCACCAAAGGCCCAAAGCCAGGGACCACTAAATCATAGGTGGGAACATCTGCAACCATGAGCCAAACAATTCTAACCTTAACCCTAATCTTAACACAACCTTTAAATTTTTTGTCTATAAGTTGATTTTCTCAGATATTTGTTTATAGTACCAGAAAGCTGCCTAACACATTCCTTGTAAAAAGTAACTACTGAAAACAGAGGAGCAAATAAATTATGATATTTTTAAATTTGCTAGAAATGGAAATTCTTATAACACTACATTGTCCAATTCATTTGGCCAAAGACACCACAATGGCACATTCAATGTGCCATATATTTTACTCACAGCAATCCCATTAATACTAAATTTCCAATGGAAACATGCAAGCCAAACAACTGGATTAGAAGAAATGCCTGCTGGGATTAGGTTTAGATAACAGAAAACAAAAGAGAATCTGTTTCTGATAAAACATAAACACTGAAATCTAATCAGTCTAAGAGACATGTTGAGCATAGTTAAAATAATATTGCATGTGATCTCAAAAAGGCAACTACCTACTATTCCATTAGCTACTCATATCAACTTGGAAAAGCATCATAACCACTCTGATTTCCAGTGCTTTTATCTGTAAAGTAGAGGTAACAATGTCTAATTTAGAAGCTCTTTATAAACAGCATGCAAGATATATAAATCTTCTTTCCAAACTGTAAAGTGCTATCAGCATTAAATATCACATGTCAATCAACAATTCCTCCAGGCATGTAGCAAGAAACTAATCATGGAAACTTTGTCCTCCACAACAATAACACAGAAGGAGCAAGGCTGACAACCCCAAGTCTCTCAAGATTAGAATTTCCAGATTCAGCAAATGAAAATATAGGATGCATGGATGAACCAGAAATAGTTTTTAGTGAAAGTAGTTTTTTGTGCAGTATTTGGAACATGCATATAAGAAAATTTTATTCATCATTTCCCTCAAGTTCAAATTTTACTGTACATGTTTTATCTAGTAACCCTACCCAAGGAGCTTATATTCCTACAGATCAGGGAAAGCTCATCAAATATGTCTGCTCTCCTCAAACTTCTAGGCTCCTCTGCAACCTCTCGCCCTAACTCCCGCTAACAAATGACTTCTCCTACTGCAGTGAGAAAATATTCCTTACCCTATGTTAATTCTGGCAGCACTTCCACCACTTCAAAGAGAGGATCAAATTGCAGGCATTTTCCATTTGCCTCTCTTATTGCTATTTGTCTGTCATGTTCAGCTACCTCACATAACATGATATACTAAACTAATTTGATCCCCACAGTAGCAGTGTGAGGACTTCAGGCAGGCATTTTTCTATGCTCTTGAAACAATAAAGAGGCTAAAGCCCTGAAAATTAAATGGTGTAAGCAATATGGGGCACAGCAAGAACAAAATACAGTACCTTTTCTTCAATCCTTATCCAGGGTTCCTTTCATTATACTCATGTGCATTCTCCAGTCCCTGAAATGCTATCCACCGCAGAAGGAAGAGAAAAAAGGAAGTTGTTATATGGTATGTGAGTAGAATTAAACTAAGAAGTCAATTGTGTACTAATTGTTTCAAGAAATTGATGTTGGTTGATGTAATGACCAAAAGTATAATAAATCCATCAATTTCAACAGCTGCATCTTAAAATACCAGAAGCTCCACTTGAGGGCGTCCACGATTTTCTATGTTTCATTGGCATACCCAACTTTCTCATGTGTCATGGTCAGCTACATATGCAGAAGAGGAAACCAATTTCAAGATTTTTAGCACTCAACATAGCAACAGGTTTTTTTCATTTGTACTGCCAAAACTTACCTGTTGCTTTCTCAGTTGAAATTTTCATTTATCCTAATGAGATATATTCAAAGTCTGCCAAAAATAATGTATACACACTTCAGTAGTTCACCATACTAATAAATGTCTGGAAGCTAATGGCCACTGCTTTGAGTACCTCTTGTAATCGTAGAAGCCAATGGTAACTTGTACTAATCTCACGATGTCTCCATAAACTTAGTATTAAACTATTTATACAAGATTTTCTTTTCCTGATGTATACATTTTTTGGTGAACTCTGTATCTATATCCCAAAATGCAACCCAAAAGCCATGTATATGCTTGATGTTTCGCCATTGCCTTTATTTATCTTTCAATATAAGAATCATGTGATAGATAGTTCCATACTCTTTAACAAAACCAATAATGCCTCTTGCCTCCTACTGCTCTACTTGTTAAATTTCTCTTATGTTCTCAAAGGTAAATACTCAGTCTTGTTCATGTCTGAGTGGAGAGATGCATAAAATTCATGTTAATCCTATATAGTAGTGGTTCTCCAACATGGATGAGTACTGGGATAATTTGAGAAGCTTTGATTAAAGTTAAAGTCTGAGTCTCAATCGCACTCCATCTCTTCTAAAATTTTAATTGGTTTGAGGTGTGATCTGTTTATTTACTTAAAGGTTTCCCTGTGTTATTGAAGTATGCAAAAAAATTTGGTATCCATTAATTTAGGAAAGCTTGGCTACAAATCACAAACAACTGAAGGACATTTTAAAACTTCCAAACATCCAGGACAGACTTCAAACCAATTTTAAAAAAACTACCTAAGGGTGGGCTCCAAGCATATAATTTAAAGCTCTCCAAGTGACTCCAGCCTGAAGTCAAGACTGAGAATCACCACTTACTGCATTTTCACACCCTTTTCTTCACTCAAGCCATCACAAGAGGACACAGAACGATTGTTTGTTAATCTATTTAATCTCATGTTTGAGTGAATACAGTGAATTCTAAGTTGGACTAAGATCTTGGAAAATATTTTTTTAGTATAAGTGTACTCCCAACAATATTTGGAACTTACTTATACGAAACCATAAACATAAATAAAAAAAAAAGTCTGTCAGGCACAATCTCCTAATTTAGAACACAATTAAAGATTCTAGGTTCAAAACCACACTAAAAAACAACATAAAAGCATGCTGAAGTATAACTTTCACAGGTGTAAATAAATATCCGAGGTGGAATAAAACTATATACTAAACATTTAAATTAAAAAAATTATTAGACTAAAAGACATATTGCCATGAATCCCCCTCAAGATATTCCCCCTTGCTTCAAACACACTTATCCTATCATTCTTTCCAATTTCTGAACTAGTTCTGGAAGTCCTCTTTCCTGAGTATCTTTAGAAGGAGCGATCAAAAACAGGCTGAATATCATTGTCAAGTGCCATCCAATGGCAAGGCAGGCTCATAAAAACATTGCAGTGTGTTGTCATCCATCTTATCTATCACATCTGGCACTGCAACTTCTGGTTCTTCCTCAAAATCAAAATGAACATGACAGATAAACCTTCTGCATCAATTCAGTATATTGAGGCAGCCATCACAGTGCAGCTAAAGACACTCATGAAAGAACATTTCCAGAACTGCTTCAGAAAGGGGCAAGAATAGTGGGATAAGTGTGTTTGAAGTAAGTGGGAATTTCTTGAGGTAGATTTATGGAAATGTGTCTTTTACTATAATAAGATTTTTAAAATTTAAACATTCACCATTTTTTCAATCATACTTCATATGTCAGGTAGAGGATATTATAACACAAATGATGGTATACAAATTACCCACAATTCTGACACAGAAATTTATGAGACAAAAGTATTAAGAATAACTGTAGTCACAAAAATCCAGTAATATTGACATTTCTTTCAGTGCACTTGATACAAATATCTATATACATTTCTATTGTAAAATGTCACTGATATGGGCATATTAAAAATGTAGTCATTAACAACTTGCTAAACATAATAAAGAGTTGCTAACAAATTTGAGAAAAATATTAGACAAATCAATTGCTTTTGAAATACAGTCACACACTGCATAATGATATTTTAGTCAATGATAGAACATATATACAACAGTGTGGTCATAAAATTATGCTATCTAGTGATGTCTCAGTCACCTTAGTTCATGTAAGTACATTTTGTGATGTGTGCACAATGACAAAAGCACCTAATGACACATTTCACAGAATGTATCCCCATCATTAAGTAACACATGGTGTTATCTCCAATTGTATAAGAAATCAACTAGAATACAATTAGGCCAGGCCTAGGAGTGACCATACCAGTACCCTAAAAGAATTTTAAATGTCAGCCTCATCTGAGAACCTGTCAGAAATTCAATTTTCTAGGTCTCCACCTATACTGCTGAATCAGACAGTCTGACCCAGAAGCAGATGCTTAAACAAAGGAATGCTGAAGAACACTCAAGCTTGAGAAAAAGATTTGAACCCTGCTTCTGTCATCACCAACCTGAGTAACTTTTACAAGTCAGCTATTTGAGGAATTCCAAGTTTATTATCTCTAAGAAGAGATAAAATAATCTATCTTTTAGGCAGGTTGTGAAGAGAATCATAGAGACGATGAACATGAAAGCACTTTGTAAACCTAAACGACCATAAAAATAGGAGCAACCAGTCTTCTATGTCATGTGGACATTTTTAAAGTTTTTAAACACACATACTATGTATTCAATATATGATGAGTATGCATATATATTCTTATTAATTTTGGTAATTTTAATCACCAAAAACAGAATAAAAAAAGAAAAATATTCAAGATTGAAATGACCTTGGGACCTCAGCTATTGATTCTATTGGCTAAAAGCATCCTATTAAATCTTAAATGTTTGCCCTGACCTGTATCATATTTTATCATTTCTAAATGGGACAACTCCATTGATGACGTTCCTTTTTTGGAGGGCCTAGAACAGGGATCGGGCTTACTGGGTTCAAGGACTGGCTCTACTGTGCAATCACAGTGCAATTTTGGACAGGTTCCTACCCCGCTGTGCAAGTGCAAGTGTTCAGCAAGATAAGCCTTGGGATCTCTTTAGGTGCTGGGTATATTTTAACACTTCAATGCACCTGCACTCACTCATATTATTTAAACTCTGAAGGTTTCCAAGATGTACGTCTTTGCTCAAGACTCCATGGAATACTTAAAGAGAAATCCTCTCTGAAAGCATTTATCCATTTTCAATTTATTCAGATCAAATATTTTATCAGACCAAATTCAAAAGACAAAGATGGACAAATGAATGCTGAGCTCAGTCCACCAGAGTTGTTGCTGCTTCCTGAAACTTTATTTCTACATCATCTAACATTCCCTTTGGTAGGTGTATTTTATTGCCACTTACAGTAAAAAATTGCAAAATATGCCTTGGTTTTTAGAGGTATGGATGAAGGTTTTAAGTAAGAAAACCTCAAGGTCAGAAGTAAACATTTTTCAAGAGATTCATAACAAAAAAAATCAATATTTTGAGCAAAACATATTGGGTTTGAACATGGAAAGCATAAAGAATTCAAAAATATTAATGTATAGGCATCTCTCCAGAATAGCCATTGGCGAGTAATAGAGTAGCCATTTATTTTTCCAAAAACATCAAAGAGTTCCCAGCCTTTAAAAAATGCAGAGGGATGTTGACATCTCTATTTCCCCACTTTAAAAGCATCACTTTAAGAAGATGTACACAGTAAATTATCTCACTGGAAAACTGTTTTGACTATTTGCTGTGGTTCACTTTAAATTGAAAAATAAAATCTTAGACAATGTCTACAGAATGCCATTCAGCTATGTCAGAAAAAGAAAACATGTATATAAAAGCATCATCCAAGTTGATTTTCTTTTTTCTTTTTTTTTATGTGGGTACTGGGGAGTCGACCTCAGGATCTCATGCGCCAGCAGGCGCCCGTGCCGCTGAGCGATATCACTGGCCCTTTTTACGTATGTCAGTTCTGGGAGTCGAACTCGGGCCCTCGCGCTTGCCAGGCAGGTGCTTATGCCGCTGAGCCATCTCACCAGCCCCAAGTTGATTTTCTATATGATGTTATTCACTTTTTTTTTTTGTGGATACCGGGAGTC
This sequence comes from Erethizon dorsatum, assembly GCA_028451465.1. Classification (NCBI taxonomy): domain Eukaryota; kingdom Metazoa; phylum Chordata; class Mammalia; order Rodentia; family Erethizontidae; genus Erethizon; species Erethizon dorsatum. The sequence goes on from CM051842.1 coordinate 132,219,977, forward strand.
GAACTCAGGACCTCGCGCTTGCCGGGCAGACGCTTATGCCGCTGAGCCATCTCACTGGCCCTATTTACTTTTATTTGTAATTTACAACCACATTTTCTTGTCCTAAAAAAATCCTAACTTTATGTTTAGGCAGACAATACATGTTTACTGTGTCAAATGTGTACTTACTCCTAGGGCAGGTGTTAAAACAATGGCTACTAAAACATAAAAGCTCTTCTGACACTGAGTTTACATCACTTGGAAGAGACACAAAAACATATAGATTGATTTCAAAATAAACATCACAATGAGTTAATTGAAAGAAACAGATGATGTGGCAATAGTGAATTGGACAGTGATTTACATGGACTGTTGAGGAAGGAACTCTGAGGACATTATTGAGCTGAAACATGAACGAGATGAAAGCAGGAAGTATGGATTGCCCTAAGTTGCAAAAAGAAACAGATGTCTTTCTGGATGAAGAGAATAATAAAGAATTAAAAATTAGTAGTCGAGGAATCAACAGTGAGCTAGATATTATCCTTATCCTTAAGGAATACCTAGTCCTGCAAGTAAGCAAATATTTACAAGGAAAGATGAATAAGTGAACCAGGTACTGTTAAGAAGAGTTATGAGGATCTTTCAGGGTATAAAATAACAAGGCATGGAAAACCTGGATCATGGGAATCACGAGGTCCTCTTTGAGAAAATAATGTTCAAATCTGACATGAATAAAACTAATAAATTCCACATATCATAGAAAAGATGAACCATCTATATAGGATAGTAAAGGTATATATGTAATTCTAAGTATAAGATCCCAAGATAGAACTACTAAATCACTTTCAATTAAAAGTTATACCCATGGATCAATATTTTTCACATTGGGAACATCTTACCAACTACAAGATACAAACCTGAATATGTTGGCTTTTAACTGAATCAGATCACACTGGGTAATATTAGTCAAATGTTCCCCAGTAGGGTTAAATTTCTCATTGTAAATTAATATAATTCCTCATTAGTTAGAGAAGTCCTATTCAAATACAGAACTTTTGGATTTCTATGTTCATGATTCTCTTAGAATACCTAGGATGTAAAAAAGTCATTTGAGCTATTTACCAAGAATATCACTCCCTAGGAATAGGGACATGGTCATCATGTGTGATTTTTTTAAACCTCACAGTCTGATTTTAATAAACTTTAATTGTGGCAGAATATATGAATAATAAAATTGTTCAACTCTTATCATGTTAATTGTATAATTTGGGGGCATTAATTACACTCACAATATTATACAATCATCACTATCACTTATTTTCAAAATTCTTGCATTACCCTAAACTATGTAATAGTTATTAAGCAATAACTCCCCATTTCTCCCTTCTTCCAGCCTCTGGAAACCTCTAATTTACTTTCTGTTTCTATGAACTTTTTCTATTCTCTATGAGAAATATTTTTCCAATTGCAGATATCTGAGAAATATTTACAAATAAAAATATGAAACTTTCTTATCAATATATCTCTAAATACTAATTGCATGTTGTTGCTATTAGACCACTTCCCTCAAAACTAAGTATGAATGTTAGCAAACTCCTAGAATAACAGATCCATACTCAACACAATACAAGAAACAAAGACAGTGAAACACATAAAGTGTAATGTAATAAAGGAAAAACAGGGTTAGCAATTTACATGTGTATTAGTCAGCTTTCCTGTGGCTGGGACAAAATACCTAACACCCATAACTTGAAGGACAAATTTGTTTTGGCTCACAGTTTCAAAGGGTTCAGTCCATTGTCAGTCAGCTCAGAGGCAGGAATGGCATGGTGAAAGGGCATGACAGGCCATGACAGAGGAAAGCTGTTGAGATCACCTAGGAAGGAGCGGGAGGTTGCGAGGGACAGAGATACAGATTGAGACAGAGATAGAGAGATAGAGATTGAAAGTGAGTGCCTGGGACTATAACATACCCTTCCTGGTCACAATCCCAGTTACCTCTCTATCCAGGCCCCATCTGCCAACAGCACATCCAGCTATGCACTCATCAATGGATTAATCCACTGATAACTATAGTGCATCCTCATCCAGTTACCTTCCGAAAGCCCTACCTCTGAACACATTTGAGTTTTAGGGGCCATATTAGATCTAAACCATAACAAGATAGAACTAAATTTTTACCTGGCTCTGCAATTTATTAGTTGTGTATACACTAGCAAATTAACCCTCTCTGAATGTCTCTTTCTTCATATGCATAATAATTGATGTTGATTATGATTACTGTATGAAAGAGAGGAAATACTAAGCTGGTCTTCGTGGACCAAATTTAGGCTAATGAAGAAGGCAGAAAAATCAATGTCTTTAAATGTTTCTCTCAATCAAGTCCAGTAATATATAATCTTTCTCAGCACTGCATCTCTTTAAAAAATATCCAGAAACTTTTGACCAATTAGGAAATTAAATACGGTTTTGGGGAATTCCCTTTGTCATACTCCACAAAAAAAATGCCTTTAACACAAATTACTACAACGACTTTGATGCAGGAAAATTAGAATTGTTGTCATTCAGTTTGTTTTGTCTCTATCTCTTTAGTGCCATTGGTCAATCAAACACGCAATGTATAAAATGACCACATCATCCCATGAAAGAATTCCTGGTCAGGCTATGATATAAAGTAACAAAAGATGAAAATTTATTGGGAAAAACAACTATTTATTTTGAAGACTGAAATAATATATACTGAGCACTTAATGTAAAAATATAAAGATATAAAAACTTTGGTTTGTACAACAAAATTTAAGATGCTATGACTGGTATACTTTAAAGGGATAAGAAGACATAAAGAAGAATTTTATAAGCTTTATTTTTATCTATTTCATTTTATTAAGATGCTCATTAACAAAAGAAACACATCTAAAAAGCAAATACCTTGGAGCATGGGAAGAGAGGTTGTTTATATAATGGCAACAGCGATGAATAGATTCTGAGCAGTGATGTGCTAGGGCTGGTCGCTTAGGCACATTTCTTCCGAATTCCAAGTTTAGTGACATCATGTTGTTAGCTTCAAATTAGCTAAGGTGGGAGTCTTCACACCATAAAATTGGCAAAATAGGAATCGCAATGTTTTTTTTTCAGAGAGTCACTAGCACAACACTAGTGTTTGGGCAGCATTACTTACATTATGGTTGTATAAAGAAGAAATGTGGAGATACAAATCCTTCTGTGCTGGAGACAGTGTGTGAAGATTTCTTTATTGTCTGAAAACACTTTCTTTAATGGCAGTGCTTCTCATCCTTTAGTATACAGAAAAATTAACTGACAATCTTGTTAAAATACAAATCATCATTCAGTGGATCTGGATTGGGGCTTAACATTCTGTTTTTTGCATTCTTACCAGTTAAGCTTATGTTGGTCTTAGAATCAATGAGTAGAAAATGGTTATGATACATCTAATCAACTTCCTTTAACTGAACAAGGCCCCCTGGAGTGATTTTTTTCATCAAAATCCTTTATATATAGATGGTGAAACTAAGCTCTTAAAAAACTATTTACATAAAAGACTTTAGGTCATTGTTTTAACAGTAGAAGAGTATAAAATATTTTCTACTTATTTTGCAATGTGGACAATTTATTTTTGCTAAACAATAACCTACTAAATAATATTCTGCTAGAAATTCTAATAAAACTCATTTTTAAATCGCTGGTTAAAAATTAAAAAGCAATGATTAAAAAACTTTTCTACTTTCATCTCTCAAAACCTACCAACAGCATAAAACAAAGTAGAATGCGTATGCATGTATGTGGTGGGGAATGAGTTAATTTTCTAAGTGCATGAGAAAATGATCACAACCATTACCCCAAAATTTTGAGGCATTTCTAAAAAATTGATGAAATATGAAACAAAGTATTGGAGAAGATGCAGGGATACAACACGTTTCATACCTCAACAAGCATTCAGTTTTTTTCCTAAATAATCATTATCCTTCGAATTCCATTCAGCCATATATTTTTTTGTTTTGGTTTTGGTTTTTTATTAGTACATGTTTATGGTACCTAATGTTTAAATTCCTTATGGGAAGTGGTGCATGTACATAACACATCTTAATTCTATTTTTCATCCCCTACACCTCCCATCCCTTCCTGCTCTTTCCAACTCTTGATCCTCTTCCCATTTGTAAAAACTCTATTTTCATTTTTTTCTCAATTCTTTTTTTAATCTCCTTTCTCTCCTCTCCTTCCCTCTCCCTCCATAACAGCCATACTTTTGAGTCATTAGATTTAGAGCTATTCAAATTGTATTAGTCTAATTTTTCTAACTGGGCCACAATAACCAACACCCATCATGTAAAGGAGAGGTTTAACTTAGCTCACAACTTCAGGGAATTCAGTTCATCTTCGGCAAACTCCACGGCAGGAACATGTCAGAAAAGCATGATGGAACAAAGCTGCTTAGTTGATGGTAGCTGAGAAGCAGAGCAGAAGAGTGCCAGGGAGCAAGGGGACAGAGCCTATATATTGTCCCGGAAGTCACGCCTCCATGACTCACCCAGACACACCCAGAAGTGTGCTCCACCAATCTCCTGAGTGGATCCCAAAGCCAATCAAATTGACACAATCAAGTTTAGTGATCACAGGAAGACAACTAGAGAAGCAGAAAACATGTCTGCAGAAACTCAAATTGGTATTGCAGAATGACAGAGGAACTGAAGAAGAAACCATACTATTATTACATGTTTATCTATGATCCAATCTCATATCCAGATGGCATTTTTGGAAGTGAAATGGAAGCAAAAATTACTACAGCACAAAACAGATAGCCTAGAGCTTAAAGACTTTACTGTGACTAGCCAATCATTCAAATGCTAATAACCCAGAGCAGACATTCCACTAGGAGAAAAAGACACACATTTATTTTGAGAAATTGCCCCAGAAAACAAGCCTGTATCAAATTTTGGCATCCCTACCTCATTATCTTTTTCCCTACATTCTAAAATCTTGCTGGCTCCATTGAAAGATGAATAATGATCTCAAATAGATAAACATTAAATTAGTCCAAAAAATGAAACAAGTTATTTTTAATTAAAAGAAGGAATTGAATGAGAGTAGAAGGCCAATAAATAACACACACCTCAGAAACAATTATTTGAGCATTTGCAAGCATTAGTTTCATGATGAGGAAAGCAGCTCCAATGATAAAAAGGTTCAAAAAGGTTCAAAAATTTGATAAGAAATAGGAAAGCTAAAAGAATTTAGAAATTAATTATAGGAGAACAACCGATATTAAAAACAAAATTATGCATATGCATTACTAAAAATACTGTAGGACTTAAAGGTAAAACAAAGAAATTACACTAAATAAAAGCAAAAGAAAAAGAGGTATTAAAATATGAAAAGCAATACCTGAAACTCAGACAAAAGTTATCCAGCTCGTACAGAATCGATGTTCCCGAAGAATGAAGCAAGATATTTAAATTCTGAGAAAGGCAAGAATGTGGAATAAAAAGAATATATTGTATCTAATGGGAAAATGGTACAGAACATTCAGCATGAGAATCTATCTGGAAAAAGTTGCTAATTTCAAGGATAAATCAAGATACATGGAGACATTCGGGAAGAAAGAAGGTTTACAAAGAAGGTTCTTATTCTCTGCTGCGTGGGAGAGGGTAAGTGATACTAGAATTCCTGTTGAAAAATATAAAATAAAAACTGGGCAAAATATAAGAAACAACTGTGTCCAACTGTGTCCAACTGAGTACAAACAGTTCAAGGCTGTGATCCATGAATTAAGGGAAGTCAGTGAGTTAGGCACTAAATACACTCTAGCTATACAGTTAGAGGCATGTCTGGACCATAGAACAGGAAGGGAGAAACGAGCTAGTATAGTGCTCTTGCTGAATTAAGAAAACAAATATCACAGGTTAGGGTGGATGAAGCACCTAAAAATAATAGAGTAGATAATGATAGAGTCAAGAATTATGTAAAATAAGAACTGCGAGATTCTTCTCAGAAACCTCCTTGAGTTTTCTACTGAATATGAAGCCGTGCATGTATAGCATGAAACACCAAGAAGACAAATAAATTACAAATCCTGGAAATTTATATTTAATAACTCCTAGAGTTTACAAAACACATGGATGCTTACATAACCAGGCAGAATGCAAGGATTATGATGGAGATCCAGAGCATTTAGTAGAAACACTAGAAAGATTATTCTTCAGGAAGAGTTGTGGAATATCCCTAAAGTTTACTATTAATATGATTTAATATATGTATGTAGAAAGCCAAAACATTAGCCTCTGAATGATCAAGGAGGGTTCAAGTAACCTAAATGCCAGCCTAAAGTAAATATGTAAACATTAATACATTCAGGAAGATATCAAAATTTAGACATTAAGTAATGTAAAAATGATAAGGTATAGTTGTAGTATAAGAAAAAGTCCCTAGACATGCTGAGAAGAAGAAAAATATGCTCATGACCAAAAGAAAAATGAGTCAATAGAAACAGACCCAGATATGAAAAGCATGATAGAAACACCAGAAAAATACATTAAAACAGACATTACAAAATTTAAAAGTATTTATGAAAAAGCCTAAACAAAATAAGAAATAGAAGGCATTAAAATATGTAAAATTGACATTCTAGAGTTGAAAAGTAAAATATTTGAAATAAGAATATCAGAGAATTAAATTAAAAAAATATGATACTGCAAAAAATCCTGAAGACATGAAAACAGAAATTATTGAATCTAAATCATAAGTAGGAAAAATATTGCAAAAATATGAAGAATGCTATGCAAAAGAGTCTTAGTTTGATGCAATACCATTTGCCAACTTTCGTTTTTGTTGTCTGTGTTTCTATAGTCTTATCCCACCCCAAAAATCTTTGTAATGAAGTGTTTCCTTTAAGTTTTCTTCTACCGGCTACATAATTTCAGGTCTCACATTTGGGTCTTTGGTTCATTTTGAGTTGATATTTTATATGGTGAGAAGTGGGGGTTTAGTTTCATTGTTCAACATATGTACATCTGGTTTTCCCAGACTATTTATTGAAGAAACTATCCTGCCTCCAGGTTATATTCTTAGTGCCTAAATTTTTCGTGTTCTCAGTCATTTTTTGAAAGCTAAAAAAGGTTACAAACAGAAGGTGACAGTAGAATAGAGATCACTCTAGGCTGGGAAGAAGGGATAAAAAGGATTAGAGAGACACTAGATAATAGGTACAAAAAATTCAGTTAGATGAGAGAGAGAATTCATTTCTAAAGGGGAACTAAATATTACAATAAATTTTTCTTTCAGAATAACTACAGAATAAGAATTTTAAGTTTCTTAACACATCAAAATGATAAATATTTGAGGAGGTGGAAATAGTAATTTTCCTAATTGGAATATTATACGTTAAATAGTTGTATCGATTATAATACTGTTCTTTGTAAATAAGTACTAATATTATATATTATTTAAAATTTTTAAATACAAGGTAAAATATACCTCATAGATGTGTAGAGACATATAAAGCAGTCTAATAGATGCATAATTTTAGATTGAGAAGATCTAGAGGCAGAAAAATACTTTAAAAATAAAGGCTAGAATGTCAGAAAAAATAGAATAAAAACATACAGAAATTTTACTTTCTGTGGAATCAGTAAGAATGGCAAAAGAAAAATGCAGTAACAAATATTTTCTGAGCTCTGGAAGCTAACGAAATTTTTGGAGGAACCCAGAGAGTATCTACTCTTGAAAAATTTCTGAAACTTTGTATCTTACTCCTCCATAAAAGCAATAAAAGCACTAGTAAAAATTTTTTTTTTAAAGTGAGAAACAACAAGCATAAATAAAGGCCAAAATGGGTGACAGATATTGGGAAGTAGGAACAAAATATTCAAATGGGAAAGGGAAGAAGGGAGGAGGGAAAAGGGAGGGAAGAAAGGAAAGAGAAAAAAAAGAGAGAATGGAGGAAAAAATGGAAACAAAGCTTTTGCATATGGGGAAGAGAGGAGGGGTTGAAGGGTGGGGAGGAGAATGGGGAAAAATGAATTAAGATATGTTATGTACAGGTACAAATTTACTATGATGAATGTGATCAAAATGTATGACAAATACGCATTAATAAAAATAACATTAGAAGAACGAATTTTAAATATTTTTCAAAATTAAGGCTTACAACAATGTGATGAGCATTTCTAAAACATACAGCACAATATTGAAAAGAAGAGGAAACCTTAGCATTGTTCTTGTTCTATTCTCATATACCTTATCCAATTCTGTATAGCCTTAAAAACACCTCTGTGAGAACCAGCAATCTGGAAGACACTGGAAATAAGTAAATGGCTTTGGAGATGTAAGATAGCTTTATTCTCAGAGACTTTTCACTGTGACATCTTTCACATGTTTGACATATATAGCTTCCTGAATTTTCAACATATAGCATTATATGAGCTGTTTCAAAATTCAGCACAAATACCAATAATCCTAGGGGGCTTCACAAAAAAATTTTGTGATAATTGTTTAACATAGTAGTGGTCTAAGGTTCCATTACCAGCGGAGGCTAACAAAAGATCGACAAATTTTGTTTTTTTAAATGGAGCATGAGAATCTATATGGGTTCACTAAAATTCCAATTTATCCTTGGGAATCTAGAAGGCCACGCATATGTGCAGAGCTGTATACATGTCCAGTAAAAATAGTCTCTAGTCTTTGGCTGTGTAACTATACTCCAAAGAAATAAGTATGAGTTTATAGACATGTTAATTTCTTGATTTAATCATTTGAAAAAAATATATATATAATTTTCCTCATTGTCCTTGGGACAATTGGATTGAACAAAAAAAAAGTAAACAAATTGGATTTTTTCAAGCTTAAAAAACTTTGTGTATTACAGGACACAAACAATAAAGTAAAAATATAATTTAACTGAAGAAAATGCTTGACAATTACGTATTTAATATCTCATAATGTACTAGGATTCAGTGGGTACAACAAACTTTTACAACTGTACAATAAAAAGATAACAAAAGTGGGTAAAATAATTTTTTGGATATTTCTCCAAAGACAATTCTGTAAAAAACTTTACAATAAATGTTCCACATCCTTTGTCATTAGAGACACAAATCAAAGTTACAATGAGCTACAACTTTACACCCAAGATTGTTAACATTTAAAAAATACATAAAATAGGGGCCGGTGAGACGGCTCAGCGGCTTAAGCGCCTGCCTTGCAAGCGCGAAGGCCCGAGTTCGACTCCCGGAACCCACATACGAAAAAGGGGCCGGTGATATCGCTCAGCGGCACGGGTGCCTGTTGGTGCGTGAGGTCCTGAGGTCGTTCCCCCCGGTACCCACAAAAAAAAAAAAATACATAAAATAAAAAGTACTGGCAAGAATATGTAGAAATTTTCCCTCTCAAAAATTTTTGGTGGTAGCTGAAATGTTGTTACCAGTATAGAAAATAGTTGAGCAGTTCTTTAAAATATTAAGCGTAGAAGTTCTATGTGACACATCAATTCACATATCACTGCTAGGGATATATAAAAAAAGAGATTTTTATCTGATGTTCATAGAAATATTAACCTAACTAGCCAAAAAGTGGAAAAAACTCAACATGTCCATTTTCCAATGGATATACTAGAAAAATGTGGTGTATTTGTATGCTATAATATTAGATGGTCATAAAAAAGAATGATATACAAAATTCATACAACGTGGATAAACCTTGAAAACATCATGCCAAGTGACAAAAGTCTGTCTCAAAAGGTCACTTAATGTTTGATTCCATTAACATAAAATATTTAGAGAGGGTAAATCCATCTAGAAAACAAGTAGATTGGTACATGATGGATGCAGGGAGGAGGTTAGAATGTATAGTGACTGCTAACAGGTATGTACTTTGTTTTCTTTATTTTTTTAGATTTTCTTAAGGTGATGAAAATTTTCTGAAATTAGTGGAATGATTGTATAACTTTGTGAATGTGATAAGAACCATTGAAATTTTACACTTTAATGACTTTGTGTTAATTATATCTCAATAAAGCTATCATTTTTAAAACAATCAGTAGAAATTGACCATAGATTTGAACATGTTACTAACAGAGGTGGCATATAAGCACATAATATAGTGGTAAAAATAGTTTATTGTTAGGGAACACCTTATTAAAATTACAATGAGATACTCCACCCACCTAGAGAATTGAATAATGAAGAGTCTTACACTATCGAGTTTTGAAGAGACTGCATAGCAACTAGAATTCTCAAACATTGTTGGTAGGGAGTAGAAAAATTGTACGGCATCTTTGGAAAATGATTTGACATATTTTTATGAAGTTAAACATATCACGTGGCCTTGCAATTCCAGTGTTAGATATTTACACAAAATAGATTAAATGTATATGTCCACATACAGACATGTCAGATTATGTTTACAGTAGTTACTTATAATCATCAAAAACTGGAGCAAAAATGTTTATAATGTGGTGAAAAGATCAATACATTGTGATATGTCAATGTTATGTTAGCAATAAAGGAACAAAGATTCAATACAGCAATATTGTGGATTAACACACAAGCATTACACAAAATTAAAGAAGGCAGACACAAAAGGCTATTGTTACACTTATAGACATTCTGGAAAATAAAAATCTAAAAGGCTGGAATTCAGATATGTGACTGAGCACGGGAAGAGGAGATTCAGTTGAAAGGAACAACGGAAACTTTGTGTAATGGACATGATCTGTATCTTGAATTTGGTGATATTTAAATGATTGTATACGTTTTTTAAAAAAATTGAGCTATATACTTTAAAAATGTGAATTTCCCTCCATAAACCTGATCACGTGTGGAAAATTATAATTAATAGTTTAAAGCAAATAAGTTAATATGTAATGTGGCTTATATCATATATTGAAGCAAACAGTCACGTGTAACACAAAGAGCAGAATAAAAATTAAAATATGGTATCACCTTATCCATGAAGTGGATGTATTAAGTCAGCTTTCCCAAGGGGACACGGCACCTGGCACCCACAACTTAAAGAAGGAGTTTATTTTGGCTCATGGTTTCAGGGGATTCAGTTTACGATTCACTGGCTCCAAGGAAGATATATCATGGAGAAAGGGTGTGGTAAAGCAAAGCTTGTCAGTTCCTGGTACTCAGGAAACAGAACAAGAGAACAGTGCCAGAGAGAAAGGGGTGAGGATCCATATATAGAAAAAAATTTAAATATAAACTTTAAAATGATGAATTTATTGGATTAGCACCCCCCCCAGACAAGCCCAGTAATGTGGTACACCAATCCCTGGGCAGGTCCCAAAGTTAATCATGTTGAAACTCTAGCACGTTGGAAGTTCTGCCTAATAAATCCCTTTACGACGCTTAAAAAGAGTTGCCTCTCCACTCTAATCACCACAGTATTATTGAAAGTAGACTATAAATATGCATATTTTAAAACATTATAGGAAGCACTAAGAAATTACACATAAGAAAAATTGCAGGACCCACAATTTCCCAGTATGCTACACAATGAAGGAAAACTGTAAAGCAACATCTGCAAAGCTCTAGGCAATGACAAACTAATCCAAGAATTTTATATTCAAATTGTACTCTATAAAGTCTGTAGGACATGCTTGCATAAACACCCTCATGATTCTATTCTTTATTTGTCCCACTATCTTTTGTCTCTATCCCTACAGCAATATTAAGATCCTTTATTGATTCATCTCTCAAGATTCTCTGTGTCAGTTGAAGAAAATGACACTTCACAAATTGTTGCCATACAAACACATATTCCTTATCAAAAAGTTGGCCCACAGTGAAACTTGGTAATACTCTTTACGTTCAGCTAAAGTTTTTCATCTCTCTTTTTAAATTTATTAGAACATAATTTTAAATCTCCCACCCCACCTGAAAAAATAAGAGGTCATTAAATAGAACATTTGGAACCGCTGCCACTCTTCATGCTAACAACTGTCTTTACACCATATGTCTCTTACTTTATTCAAGATTCATTCTCATGCCTGTTCTCTGGATCCTATTCAGTGCTGCCTCCTAAAAGAAAAACAAAATTCCTGCAGTGTCAACCTCGCTCTGTACCTTCATCTTCCCATATATGCTGAGACATATTTAGTCTATGATGCATTAAAAATAAGGAGTTACAATGAAATCAGAAAACAACCCCCACTGACTTCCTGTCACTAGTTAGTATCCTATTTCTATATTGCCCTTTATTAAAAATGTTCCAAAATCTGTTTACAGTGTCTGCTTCTTCTAACTTTCCATTCATTCTTCAACAAACCCAGTCTGATTTCTGAGCAGTCACTGCACTGAAATGGCTCTTGCTAAATTCACTGAAGGCCTCTATGCTATTAAAGTTCATAAAATAGTTTGGAACGTGGTGGAGTCTCAATCTCTCAGCAGCACTTACAAGTGTTAAAGCTTTCCAGGTACTATTTTAGCAAATGTGTTTTTCCTATGAATAAAATCAGTTTTTTCAGTAATAGATTTAAATATAGAATTCTCACAAATATAATATGTAAAATTGCAATATTCTCATAATATGTTTATTCACATTCCTTTCAGGTAATATGAATTATGTTTTTGAAAACTGAAAGTTAAAAAGTTTGATATTTCAAATCCTGCAACAAAACAACTTTCTAGATTTAGCCCCATTGTTCTGTAATCAGACGTATTTTTGTATTTATTATATGCAATGAGTGAAGAAATAGAAAAAAGAGGATTAAACGTGCTCATATTCTTCTAAAAGGGCACAATGTCTCTGCTTGTCCCACGTTTAGAATAGCTATAACCTGAAGTTTTACTAAAATCAAGAACTGCTATATTCAAATTAAAATTCTTTTGTATAAACAACATTATTATTCATTTTATTCATCAGATAAAAATCTTTCATACTGGCCCATTTTCCTTATAGAGAGATAATACATGTGATATGCTTTTATTTAAAATACATTTTATTCCTTAATAACAATACCTATCTTTTGTAAAGCTGCAGACCTTACAAGACATTTGTGTTAAAGTTGCCCTAAAGCAGCCCTGTTATGTTGCCACTCTGCAATAGTTCGTCTCACCTGGTCTGTCCATGCCTGGTAGTAAGATGATAATTCTGAGTATTTACTACACTCATTCAATTCAGGTTTCTCTCCTACAGCAGTCTTTGATGTTTCTTCTTGTTGTTGGTTAATTTTCCTTTGGGAAGATTAAAACAGACAATGAAGATTAACTGAGAACAATTTAATCCATACCCAATCATGAGAATAAAGATGATCATGATCAGGGTAAGATATGATTTTTGCTCTTCAACACCAAGCTCTGCATTCCTATGTGTGAGCTAAATGTTTTGCAACAATGGTAGAAAATGTTTTCATGCTAGTCCTGGATTAATCCCTCCACATTTTATCATATTTAAAATCATTGTACTTTGACACACCACTCTCACTGAATAGTCCAAAAAGGTACTTTTCATCTTCCTATGATATACAATTTAACTAGCTTTACTTCTAGAGGAAAATTTCCTGCAAAGTTCTGGGAAATTCCACACTATCATCTGAATATACAGATGAATTATCTTCTAATTCTTTAAAATAGTTCTGGAAGCTATTTCTGTCCAGATTTTCCTTACTACAAATCACCTTTTCTTTGTTACCTCTGCAGTGGGAGAAGTTTCATAGACTTTCCTTTATCAGGAATGATAACATCTCCCTATTTGAAAGCTAAGTGGAAGAATCAGTCACTATTCTTAAATAACTTACACTGTGATTTTTTTTTTTTTGTGGGTACCGGGGGGTCGACCTCAGGACCTCGCGCGCCAGCAGGCGCCCGTGCCACTGAGCGATATCACCGGCCCCCTTTTCGTATGTGGGTTCCGGGAGTCGAACTCGGGCCCTCACGCTTGCCGGGCAGGCACTTAAGCCGCTGAGCCATCTCACCGGCCCATACACTGTGATTAATCCTTGTACAATGATATCAATAATCCATTTATCTCCTATCCTCACAAATAGCAGTGATTATAACTCAGATCCTTCTATGTACCACACCAAACATTTTTATTTTCTTTTTGTACTTTTTGCCTTTGTGTTCAACAATATATACATCACTCTGTACCATGCATCCACAGCCTACCTTTTAAGATCCTGCAGACCAACAAAATTGAAATACTTATACTATGTTCTAGTGTTTGCCCATGTTCCTACTCTTTGCAGGTGATCAGTTGTGCCAGTTAACTCTATTCATGTTCTGTATAACATAGCAGAGGCCAACAGATTTAGTTTTGAGCGCTGAGTTCACCACTTGAGCAAATGATCTAATTCCTATAAACTCAATTTCCTCACATGTACAATGAAAGCTCTTATTAGTGCCATTCTCTAGAATTCTGAGAAAAGACTGAGAAAGACTGTAAGTGAATTATTTAGCATAATACCTGGCAGATAGACTTAGTAGTGATAGTAGGTGTTTAAAGTGCCAGTACATAGCATTCTCCTTCCCGTGTGCACCTACTGAACCAATAATTAAGAGTAAAAAGATGGGTAACAACAACAATGAAAAAAACTCCTTATCCCTATAATATCTAATACAGAATAGTATGGTTTATTAGGTCTTTGAGAATGATGAACTTCCTAATACTCTAGAATTAGCCAGACCTGCCCAACCAGTCCTAGGCAGCACTGGAGTGTCACAGGTGCCATGTGAAATACATATCATGGAAGAACATGGCACAACTTACCTTTTTATAGTCAGTGTGGCCATCAACAAGAGGAAGTGGAAAGGGAAAACATCTATACACACACCGTGCTTACGTGAAAATTCACTGACACATTCAGCCCCTTCCTCTTCAAGGAGAACTGAATGAGAGGATGAGAAAGTGTCCCTTTTCCTTCAAGTTCTATGTCATATGTTACCTTCTCACTCAATCTTTTCATACTCGTCTACTCTGAAATTATTTTTACCCTTTTTGAATCTTCATTGTTCATTAAGTGTGACTCTCTTAAAGCACAGACATTACTCCATAAATGACTGCTGTTCTCTATAATTATATATTATTTTCGCTTCACTTACTTACACAACAGTAATCTCTTGGTGACCCTCAATGTGCCAGCATATACATGTGCCAGAGATGGGGAACAAAGCACGTTTCCTGTCTTCCTGGAGCTTAAGAGCTGGCAAGGAAGATGGACAATCATTTCGTTGAGAGCATGATCTGTACCTGTTTCACTTTCTATACCCCCTTAAATCTTAATATTTTGTCAATAAAATTTCACGGATGGAATGATGAATCCTTTAATAGAAAAGTAATTACTTGCCTCAATCTTGGGATGCAAATAAAGGAAAAGTTTTCTTTTGAAATGTCCTATTTGAAATTAATAAAATATTTGCTCAACTTACACTTAAAGTATTTGAAATATCAGTGTTTATGATATTCCTGCAAAACATCTTCACAAACGGAATACGAAATATTAATGAACATAAATCAAATTTATTTAATATAAGGACCCGCTTACATAGAGAAAGCATTGGACATAATTTCAGAACCAGCTGGTATACTTTTATAAATAAGAAGATATCAATATCTAATAGATGAGCAAATAATTGAAGAAAAAATAACATCATCTTGACCACTTAGACGTTAGTGTGTATATGATTTGCCTGTAGATCTTATTAAAATATCCTTTCTTGGGATTTACCCTTAAAGACCCTTTTGCTAAAGCCCAGAATTTGGATTCTCATAGGCATAGGGAATCCTAATGCACATGGTTACTGGATAATATAGTATTTAAGAAAGTGTAGGGCTGGTGATATAGCTCAGCGGCATAAGCGCCTGCCTGGCAAGCGCAAGGTCCTGAGTTCGACTCCCGGTACCCGCATATAAAAAAAAAATAGAAAGTGTAATACACAGGTTATGAATACTTCCAGTCACCCAGACAGATTATCTCTCAGGTAACTTTTTTCTGAATTTAAGGTTGAACTCTCTGTCACAAAAGTCTAGACATAACTGATATGCAATGAAATTTAATCATATGTTGAAATCTTATGGGAATACTTAAAATATACCAGTAATTATATGCCACCACTTGAAATTTTTGCTCAGTTGACCTGGGATTTATCTGGAGAATTAGGAATTTTAAGAACTTCCTCATTATGTTAAATAAAATAAGACACCCAGATAAGCATTAAATGATCTCATTCATATACAAAATCTAAAAAAACTGATCTCATAGTGGTCTCTGGAGGCTGGGTTTAGTGGGTGCTGGTCAATGGCATTAAGGTACAGTTATACAGGAATTAGAAGCTGTGAGGAACGAATGCACATTATGGTGACTATAGGTAACAATTATGTACTGTACGTTTCAAAAAGGTAGAAGAAAAGGTTTTGAAAATTTTTGCTCTAAAGAAATAAGTTTCAGTTAATGGCTATCCTACTTACCCTGAGTTTATCACTACCTGATATATGCATGAATTGAAACATAATATTGTACCCCATTAATATGTGCAAAGATTATGCATCAATCAAAAGTAAAATTAAAAGATGAAAATTTCCTCAGGTGGTTTTAATGTAAAACCAAGCTTAAGCTTTGTGTGTGTGTGTGTGTGTGTGTGTGTGTGTGTGTGTGTGTGTGTGTGCTGCTTAGGATGGAACCAAGGACCTCATGAGTGCTAGGCAAACGTTCTACCACTGAGCTACGACCCCAGCTCCAAAATTTTTTAAAGTGCTTCTCAAACTGTAATGTATATACAGAGTCATAAGAGATTATATTTTTAAAACACACTCTGCTTTGAATATGTTATCCCACAAATGAGCTTTTTCATTGATAACAACGATATACTGTACAAAATAGAAAATAAAAGTAACTGTCAGAGGTCTATGAAGAGAAAAAGTAGAGTATGGAAAGAAGTCAAAGCTTGAAGAACTGACAGACAGGAAAATGAGTTTTCTTTTGTAATTTTCTCTAGCTTTTCCTGGGAATGTGCCAAAATACCAGAGTGCCATAGCATAAACAATTAAAATTCTGATAGAGACCTGGTTATTTTTCTGGCTAAAAGAACCAAAATACACAGCCTGGGTAAACATAGCCAACTTCTGGAGAGTAAGAATGGAATGAACTTTATATGAAATCATACACATGTCTGAGACTAATCCCCGAATGATGTGCGTGCAAGACCAATTCAGGGCAGCACAAGGAAGGCTTAAAGAATTGAACTGACATTTGAATCATGGCCTTCAGAAGATAAAGCAAACTTATTTTCAAACTAACAAGGTTAACTGCCACCTCAGCTAAAAGCATCATCCATCCACAGATATTCTACAAAACATAACATTTACAGTGCTCAGCATAAAACTCAAAAGTGAAAAATCACAAAATAAGCTGGACAATGAAATTCTTTTGCAAAGAAAAAAAGTAGAGGTGAACCCCAAATTGTCTAATTTAGAATTACCTGTATGTAGACAGCTTTTTGGTTATTGAAACACAATACCCAACACCCACAAATTTAAAAAAAAGTTTAATTTGGGTCACAGTTTTCAGAAGATTCAGTTGGTGGTTGGTTGGCTTCAAGGCAGAAACAGCATGGCAAAAGGGCAGAGCAGACAAAGCTGCTCACCCCATGGCAGACAGAGGGGAGCAAAGAGTAGAGCTGGGGACAAGAACACAAGCTTGAAGCTCACACCTCTCAGTGATCAATACACATTTTTGATCGAAACCATAACAAGAACCAAAATTTGCCAGAATTAAAGAAAAAATAACCATTTCCAGAATCATACTAGGACATTTTACCATCTATTTTTTCAGCAGTTTAGAGAAGAATCACATAAAGATCAGTAAATGTATAGATTTAATAGCACTAGCGATCATATATCCTAATTGCTATTGATAAAATACTGTCTCGAACAAGTCAAGAATGCATATTCTTTTCATATTCACAGTGTATATTTACCAAAACACACCATACACTGACTATAAAAAATGCTAATGTTTTAAAGAATCCAAAATATTTTTGAGCATATAACCACAATAGAATTAAATTAGCAATCCAAATGTATGTCCAGGAAACCACAAATACTTGGAAATTCGACAACATATTACCAAATAACTCATAAGTCAGTGAAGAAATCACTTGAAAAATTATAAAACATTTTGAATTGAATGATAATAAAAATAAAACATGTCAAACTATGTCATATATAGCTAAATCAGCACATAGAGGGGTAATTGGAGGTCTAAATGCTTACATTGTGTCTTAGTTACTTTTCTTACTGCTGAGACAAAATACTTGGCACCCAAATTTAAAGGAAGAAAGGTTGATTGTAGCTCACAGTTTGTAGAGGTTTCAGTTCATAGTTGGCTGGCTCCAAGGCAGGGTTGCCATGGTAGAGGGGCATCAAAGAGTAGGTAGGCAGAAGGTAGTAAACGGCAAGCAACAGCAGCCCTCTTTCTGTTTCTTGTATTTTATCCAGGCCACCTGCCCTTAGAGGGGTAGCACTCACACCCTTAATCCTAGCATCGCATCGTGAATCAATCCCAGCATCACATCCTTGAATCCAGCATCACACACCCTAGATCCAGCCACCTCTGAGAAACCCCACCTATGACCACATGAGGATTTGGGGTGGATGTCTAGATACAAACCATAACACATTGGAAATGAGGAAATATCTAAAACTCAATGAAAGAATATTCTACATTAAGAAACTAGTATAAACATAAGCATGTTAACAACAACATGAAAACATAAAGTATAAAACTCACCAGTAAAAGTTATGTATAGTCTAATGAAGAATATGGTAATACTATAATGTTGATATGCAAATCACTCATATCTCTAGTTTAAATGTTAAAAGACAAAATTATTAAAAATAACTACAGGTGTAATAATTGGTAATTAACATGTAATTTAAATCAGAAAGTAAAAGCATAGTAAGTGGGAAGAAAGAAATAATTAAAGCACAAAATAGGAAAATAGAAAATAGACAAGCAAAGAATAAAAAAATAAAACAAAAGCTAATACTTTGAAAAGAGCAACAAAATCAACACATCCCTAAGAAGACTAATCACTAAAGAGAAAGAACACAAATCACAAGAACAAGAAACAAAGCACTGTTTACTACTACAAATTCTAAAAGGTAAAAAGTAAAACAAAATATTACAAACAAATTTGCTAGCAAAAAAGTTGTAAATACACAAATAATTTGAAATATTCAAAATTCAGAAAATGGCAAAATAATAGAAAATATGAATATATTAGTTAAAGAAAGATCATTTTTTGTCTAATTTATCACATGATGAGTGCAGACATGATTTTATTTGTGAATTCTATCAAATAATTAAGAAAGGCATCTTACACTAATGTGGTGGTTAAATTTAATTTTGTCAGCTTGGTTGGATTTGGATTCCTCACTGGGGACTGGTGGAGCATATGGCTGGATATTTCTGGGTGGGTCATGAAGGTCTTGGGGTCTATATCTCATCCCTGGCCTCTTCCTCTATGGCACTTCCTCTGTTCTGCTTCCTGGCCACCATGAACTAAACAGCTTTGCTCTGCCATGCCCTTCCATCATGAATTTGCTGTCTTGGAGCAGCCAGTTATGGACTGAAACCCCTGAAATTGTAAGCCAAATTAAATCCCCTCTTCCTTTAATAGTGGGTGTTGGGTATTGTGTCTAAGAGAAGGGAAAGTTGACTAATACAACTAATATTTTCAGAAAATAGAGTAGGAGGAAAACTCATGTATTTTATTAAGTTAGCACCACCTTGTCACCAAAATTAAGGACATTATATATAACAAAGCAATGAGTATCATGAACAGAGGAATACAAATCCAATAATATATAAAAAATAATCCAATGTGACATAATATAGTTTTTACTAAAAATACAAGTTTTATATATGACAATAAACCAATATCAAGTAATTACACATTAATAGAATAAAAGAGAATATTCTCTTTTTAATAGATGGACACATACATGTGATTTTAAAACAAAACTCTCAGCAACATGTGAATAGTGGGGACTTAATACAATAAAGTTATCTATGAAAAACCACTGACTGTATCTTACATAAAAATCAATGAAAAAAACTGCATGATTTCTCCATAAAATTAGAATTGATGTAAATATGTCCACTTTTGCTACTTGTATTTGTAAAGACATGAAGATTGCAAAGGAAAAAATTAACCAATTCCTACTCTAGATGACATGATTATTTACATGGAAAATCTCATAGAAACAGCAGTTCAATTGCCACAATTAACAAGTGAACTTGGTCAGACTGAAGAATATAAATTTAATATAAAAGTTGTGTATACCACCAGCAAGTATTTGGAAAATGAAGCCACTAAACAACCATGTACAATGGCATCAGAAATTAAAATACTTAGAGTTAGTCTAATAAAATATTTCCAAAAATTTTACTATGAAAACCAAAATACAGTATACCTCTGTGAAGTAACATTTCCGAGTTCGCGGTATCACTCATTCGCGGATTCCTCCTTAGAACCTAATTGTTCAGGGAACCCCCACAATTTCAGGAAACCGCAAATATCCTTCACAATTGTTTTTTTGGCGGAAGGTTTGCAAGTAGCCAATCTGAGAGAGTTATTCAGTTCTCCTTGCTGCCGATTGGCTGCTGCTCCGTAACCCATCTCCCTCAGAGGCACCAGCATTCCTGCATAGTAACAGGTTGCTATACCGTGTAGCTATCTTGAGTGTTCTCGGTTTTGTTCTTAAAGCCCAAGATCCCTAAGATGCTGCCAAAATGCCCTCTAACGTCTAAGGCTTTATATTTTTATTTTTAACTTTATTTTTTTTGTTGTTTCTGTTTTTTGAGACAGGATCTCACTATGTAGTGCAGACTGCCCTTGAACTCGCTTATGTAGCCCAGGCTGGCCTTGAACTCACTGTGATCCTCCTGCCTCAGCCTCCCGAGTGCTGGGATTACAGGAATGTGCCACCACACCTGGCCTAAGGCTTTATTAAAACAGTATTTTATTAAATTAAAATATATAAGTCCAAGAGATATAGCATATTTCGTGTTTAACCTATAAAAATAGGTATTTACAGGCATTTTTCTGACCATATCTGAAATCCACGATTTTTCACAATGTGCGGGTGCTCTAGGAACACAATCCCAGCAAATTTCAGGGGTCCACTGTACTATTGAATAAACTATAGAACTCCTAAATGCATAGTAAGATGTACATCTCAAAGCTCAGCATTGTTAGGATGCCAGTTCTCCTTAAGGTTTTGTATGCGCTCAATGCAATCCCAAAGAAAATTCCAGAAGGTTTGTTGTTGTTGCTTTTTTTTTTTTGTAGAAATTGACTTTTTTTTTAATAGATTGAGGGTCTGAATTTTTTTACATTAGATTTTATTGGCACATTTTAGATATACATAATGATCACTTTCATCATAGAGAATTTGTACCAAAATTGACTTATACTAAAATTTACATGGAAAGATGAAGGACTTAAAAATAACCAAAGGACTGTTTTTCAATCATCAAGTTGAAGATTCCACTTCTAATTATCTTACTTACTCTAAAACATCAGTAATGAAAATAATTTGTATTGGGGAAAGAATGTAGACATAAGGAAAGGAGAAGACAATCTAGGAATAGACACATACAAGTTCCAAGGCAATTCACTGGGGGAAGGACTACCTTAACAACAAAGGGTGTTCACAAGACAGACAAATATAAGGAAAAATTCTATCCTACATCATACCATACATAAAATTAAACTTGAAATGGACCAGAGACTTAAAGATGAGACTTAAAACTATAAAATTTCTCAAAGAAAGTATAGGACAAAAATGTTTTACCTTGATCAGGTTGAAGTTTCTTGTATAGGGCACAAAAAGCAGAAATCACTAAAGTAAACATGGGGTATATTGAGATCGAGCATAATTAAGCCATTTACCCATGAAATACACTGTTAAGCAAAAATTAAAAATTAAAAAATAATTTTAAATGTTTAAAAATAAATAAAAAATTAAAGGTAAGTCACTGGCAGAGAAAAAATAATTAACAATGTGTATATCAAACAAAGAACCTCTGTACGGAATGTACCAAGAAATCTTACAACTCAATAATAGGAAGAAAAATTATCTCATGAAAAATGGACAACAAATTTAAAGAAACACTTCAGGAAAGAAGACATATTAGTGAAAAAAAGATGTACTACTGAAAAGCAGAAGAGAAGAGGCTGAGTATCATTAATCTTCAGTGAAAAGCAATGAAATCCACAATGAGATACCATGATATGCACATTAGAATATCAAATTAAAAAGATTGATGACACTTAGATTGATTGACATATATGTAGGGCACCTGCAACTTTCACAACCAAATAGTGGTAATATAAATAATACAACACTTTACAAAATACATATGTGCAACACCCCACATTGCCCTTTTTAAAAATTTGCCTAAGATGAATGAAAATGTATACATATATCCACAGGAAGGCCTGAACGTGAGTATTTAAAATGACTTCATTCATAATAGCCAAAAACTAGAAATTTCTGAGATACTCATCAAGTATCATCAAGTGAATGGATGAAATAGTGGCACATTCATGTAGTGGAAAATACTGAGCAAGAACAAGAGATAATTTACTGATAAACACAAGAACATTGATGAACCTCAAATGCATTGTGCTAAAGGAAAGAAATTAGATACAAAATGCTACATACTCTATGCCTCCATATACGACACACAGGAAAGGATAAAACTAAAGGTGTCATCAGTGGATTGCAGGGATTTAACCACTTAACAGTTTATCCTGAGCGACACTCAGAGAGCGCATTGGTTTAGGTACTAACGACCTCAAGTGTTGCTTGGGCAGGTGTCATTTCAACCAGTCGATTTTTGTATTGAATCAACTTGATACAATTGTCATTTTTATATTTCCTGCTATATTATCTTATAAAAATTAACAAAAAACATTCAAGTTTTCGTCATCCCGTATTTAAAAAATTGGACTGGTAAGTGGTTTAAGTGGGGAAAAAGGATTGACTAGAGAGAAGCACATGGGAACATTTTTGTTTGGATAAAAATATTCTATGTCTTGTAAAATGTGAAAGGATAAACCTAAATGCATGGAATTTAAACTTTATATCAATTACACTTCAAGAAAGTGACCTTAAAAGCATATAAACTCAACAATTTCTGTGCTAGGTATATAATCAACAGAAAGAAAATGTGCAAACCATACCAAAATTTCTTTACAAATTTCATAGCAGTTTCTTTTGTAATAACCTCAAACTCAAAATAATCAATCTATCCACCAAAGCATGATGGTATAAAAAGAATGTGTATCCACACAATGAAATACTATTCATCAAAAAAAAGAAAGAAATGAAAAGGAACTGTTGCTGTACCGGGAAGAAATAATGCAGAAGACACAAGAAAACTTTTTAGGGTGATGAATATGTTCATACTTGCAATTGTAGGTATGACTCCATGAGTGTATACATGTGTCGATATCCGTGAAATGTTTCATTTCAAAATGTGCACTGTATTTTATGTGAATCGATAGCTCAATATAATAAAATGAAGATTGGTCAGTATGAGTGGACTGAGGCCAATGTTCTGATTTTCTAAGAAGTCCCTAGGTGATGTCTGCACTCCTGGGGTCCACACACCATAGTGAGGAGCACAGCTTCTCTCCTATTTCCAGGCGTTATCTCTTTAATAAGCCCAACAGTTGCAAATCTTAACTAAATCTCCCTATCTCTGACCATATAGAATTTCCTTAAAGATTTATGATTATACCATCAGTTAGTTTAAGGACCTGTGTAAAATAGCATTCAGATTGAGTCCACTGGACTCAGGATAAAATCCAAAGTCCTTAACATGGACAACAAGGCCGTGAATATTCATAGGAGTTCTTTTGCCTCAGATCCTCTTGGCTTTCAATCACTATGCCCAAGGTCACTGATTCTCTTTCTTTTGTTCCGTAATTGGCTAAATCCTATTACTCCTTCACATCTCACCCTAATGCTTACTTCCTTGAGTGACTTTCCCTGACATCACAATATAAATGAAGATTCCTGCTATGGATATACTCTTTCTAATGCATTAATCCTAGAAAATTCATGACAGCTAATCATAATTAATACTTAGAAATATTAAGACATGGAAATACCTATAGTGGCAGCTGGGCGTCGCGGCACACATCTGTAATCCGAGCATTCTGGGGTCACAAGTTTGAGCCCAGCCTGGGCAGTTTAGTGACTTAGTGATACTCTATCTCAAAGTAAAAAATGAAAAAGGGCTGGGGTTGTAGCTCAGTACAAATCTCAATCTCCAGTATGGAAAAAATTAATTAATTAAAAGTCATTACAAAGGCATTTGAAGAGGAACGATTTTTACTAGAAAACTTTTTTACTGACAAAAAAATTAACTGTGCTTTAATTCCTATTTTCAGAAAAGACAACTTCAATTCTTTTGGAACTTCGTTTTTTCCTTCAAAAATGGGATCTCTGAATTTGGGAGGGAATAAACTTGTAGTAAAGTTGGTTGATAAAAGATTAGTGGGTAAGGTAGAAAAATGAAAAGGACAGTAAAAGAAAACAGCTTCATGCTAATTTACTAAGACATTCAGGCAGTCTTCTCTATTGCTTGTCAACCTTTCTCTAAGGGAAGGAAAATAGAGACCACTGAATAGTGTCCAAATGCAGTTTAAAATAATTGCTTGTACACTATTTCTGTGACCCTCCATAAAACAGTTTACCTATCTGCAACTTACTTGTTTCATCTCTAAAAGGTTGTTATCCATCTGACCTGTCTCCTAAAGCTATTCCAAGAACCAAATGGGATAACACATAGAAATGTGTTGCTAACTGTAAACTGTGTCAAATTGTAAATTAATCCACTGACTCAAGGTAAGGCCCCGGTTATCTGTACATGATAACTATTTTGTGCTTTCTTTCCTAATTTTTTTTTTTGGTACTAGGAATCAAACTCAGGACATTGTGCTTGCCAGGCAGGTGCAGTGCCACTGAGCTATATCCCCAGCCCTCTAATATTTTCAAATACGTTTACCTTTTATTTTATTCTCTTGTCAATTTGCTACTTTCACTGATTGATACTATCAAGTATTTCAGAAATTCATTATAGTTGCCATCACTGTCTTAGTTTTCATTGTAATGAGAACATTCCCAGTATTTCACAATGGGACATATTAAGGAAGTGTCTATTTCTACACCAAAAACAATGGAAAGACCTAATTGACCTACTAATGTGCCAAATTATATAAATATGTTAAGCTTTGTATTGAGTTATCTCTACATTCCAAATAATGCTTATTCGGCTATGGTAAATTAATCTTTCAATGCAACGCTGAATTGTTACTAATATCTTATTTAGGATTTGCACATAAATATTTATGGGTTTTTCTTTCTGTCTGATTTTTTTGTTTCAGCAATTTGTCAATTTTAGAAAATATTAGCAGCTCTCATTCACTTTCTTTGCTTTGGAATAGTTTAAATACTGTAAATACTATGAGACTTTTAAATATTTTAAATAATTAACAGAAATTAGTGGGACTAGGGTACAAATTTAAAGCGAAAGACATAGTTCTGGTGATAACTTCTGTCTCCAGTTTTATGAACCTCTTCTCTAATATTTTGGATACAGATAAAAGGAAAAGAGAAAACTTTATCTTATAATTATTTTGGCAGATCTTTTCTATTAGAAGGGCAATGGTGGGAATCAAAGGAACATCAGTAAACTGTACTACTGAACTGAATTAAAAATTCATTCATTTAACAACTATTTATTTGCTATCTGCCAGGCACTATGTTATGTGCTAGAAATAGAATGGTAGAATAGATATCACTATTGTCCTGTGAAGCTTGGAGTTTAGTAGAGGAGACAGTTGTTTAACAAATAGCTACACAAACAGAGCATTAAAAATTTCTAGAAATGCTGCAAATGAAGGAAAAGAGGCTTCCGGCAGTGAACAATACCATTGGAAGAGTGGTGGTACATGAGGTTAGGGTGACAAGCAAGGGCAGACTCCATAGTCTTCCTCCCTGAACATAGGTGGTCAAAAGGTCAAAGGAGTCTTCTCTAGGAAGGTGACATGGAAGTTACATGCTCAAGGTGAACAGAGCATCCCATTTCTTTGTTGCTTTGGAACATCTCAATTGGGACCATGCTTCCACTGTCTAACTCAAATGACCCTGCCTTTATTGGGAAAACATAAGGAAAGAATCAAAAACTGTCCAGGTCATGAAAATGCTAAAGGCAGTGTTGGAGATTCCCTTCCAGTACTTGCACTACACTGGTGTACTAAAATTCAGATCCCAGAACTGCCCAAAGCGGTGCTGTTCTCCAGCTCCTGCTGCTCTGAGTTGAGGCGTTTCCATATCCTGCCTAGCACGCCCATCATTGAGACTTAGGAGCTGCACTGCCTGACTCTCTGTCTTTTATGTTCCCTATTGTATATTGAAAATATCAGAGACTTCTTGTGGGTAATATTTTTCTCTAGTTTCTATACCTGGTATTTTTTTTCTTCATTTTATAGTCCCTTTTAAGTTTAAAAGGAACCGTTGAAAGAATAGCTAAACATATTCATTTGGTTTGTTATTTCAAAGTAAAAGTCTGAAGAACACCAAATTAAAAAAGAGAAAATTTTATGTTGCTTTTAGAGTAAAACTGAAGAAAATACCTGTCCTGAAGAGCAAGAGATAGAAATTGAGATAAGACAACAGATTAAAATATATGGAACATTGGATGAGATAAGCAATAGATATGGGTAAATTGTAAATGTCATAAACAAATTTAAAATTGTCCAAGATGTAATAGTAACCCAAATTTTCAGTGTAAAAACCGAATCAATCAATCATTCAATCATGTGGCAATAAAGCATTTATGGTAGTTTTAAAGATAATATTCTAAGGTACATTAGTATTGTTGGTATAGAACTCACACACACATGCACTCCTGTGACCAGCCAAAAACTTCTACCTGTATGCAGTAGCACACTTTGCAACTGAACACACCGTTTTGAATATGTACATGAGCATAAGAAAGACAACTGAAATCCATTCACCAAGCTTTTATCACTTTTCCTTATCTGTCAGATCTATTGCATGGATATTTTCATGATGAATGGCCATGGAAAAGTAAATTATAGGTGAAGAGAAGCAAAGAGACGGTTAAATAGATACAGGCTTTCATTTATTTTCTATTCTGTTGCCTAGATACAGTCCTTAGAATTTCTAACGTAACATGATTTGCTGTTGTCACACACCCTTCCAAATAGTAGGTAAGAGAAAATGAAAAACTTGTAAGCAACTGTTGAGATTATATTTAGAAATGAAAATAAAGGGCTTTATTTATACTGAATGGAAAACTTCCAAAGTAAATATTGGTTAAGTGAGTCATCAAGTCTAGTTATGTCAATTTTTATTTTACAAACTACACATCTTTAATGCTTCACTAGAATTTTAAGATTCATAATAGCTTAGTCTAGAGTTTTAACAACATTCAGTTTTCTAGGTACGTTGTATTGAATTTATAGGAAACTTTCATTTTTTATGATAAAGCCAGAGAAATATAGGATGCTAGTTATAACACCATTGCAAATGCCTGTGACTTTTATTTGGTATACATGCAATACATTTGTCCAAACAATTTATGTGTAAAATCTGTTCTCCAACTGTCCAACGTTTTCAATATCCTACTGTCTATTCCATTTCAGTGAACTTTACTAGAGGCATATTGATATTTGTTCATATTGTTCCCTCTGCCTAGAACATATTTAAAATTAGTGTCTTAATTTTGCTATTTCTTATGTGTCCTTCAAACTTCAGAATTTATTTTATTTCCTTAGAAAATTTTTCAATGACCTCCATGTAAGTGTTAATGGCACTCTTCAGTATTTTTATTGCTATATGTTGGCTATACATAATAATGATATTCATCTTGGGAAATTCGTACATACTTGTACATATCACATCTTAGTCATTTTTACTTCCATTTTCCCTCCCACCCTTCCCCTTTCTCCCCAGGCCCAGATGCAATTTCATAAATGTGTGTTTTGCCTTTTCCTTAAGATCAGTTTATAACACTAAAGTTATGTGGAGGCTGGACAATGTCTGCCTTAGCTCACCATTCAATTTTGATAGACTAACATAAAATATGTAGACTGGTAGGTATGCAATAGATATTGAATGAATGAGTGAATATATAAATGAATGGATGAAATGCATATATTAGTCTCTGTGGGATTTAATTTTCATTTGTGTAGAGTGGTATTATTAATACCCAATGCAAATGAGTTTTCTGATGATTTATTTGGTTATAATAACATGAAAAGCATAGAACTGTATGTCTACTAAGTGTAAAATAAATGACAGTAGTAATCTACCACTATCTCTATGGAATCCAGTCCAGAGGTACAGCAAATAAATAAATAGGTCATGGGAAGCACAATAAGAGTCAGAAGGGAGGTACAGGAGAATAAGTTGCAATGGGAACTCATAATGGACATGAATAATCTAAATGAGAAGGAATCTCCTTGAGAAAGGAATGAATGAATAGATGGACAATGAATTCATAAATTAAAATAAATGAAAACTATGACTACTAGGTTCCATGCTAGGTTGGGGAAATAAGGATGAATTGTCAATACTCCTTCCTTTAGAAGATTAGTTTTTTGAACTTGTTTAATAATATTTCATGTAAAGAAAATTGTCCTCAAAAAATGAGAAACTAGTGTAAATATCTTCTAAGAAATCTCAGAAATCCTACTCTTATTTTTAAAAAATTGAGAAATATAGGGTCATATCAAATTGTTTCTTTTGACAAAACAATACCACACAATTCACTTAACTGAAGCCAGTATTTGTGGTTTTGTGTAGTCACGAGGTTTATTGTACATGTCCTTTCCTATATTTCAAAGCCAGCATGTTGGTAAGCACAAGATTCTTGGGAATGAAAAAATGACATCATCACAACATTCATTTCACTTAACAATGTGGAGAAAATTGTCCAGTCCTAGATAGAAATTTGCCCTACTAACATATTAAGTGTTTGTATCCTGCATTATTGTGACCAAAAATAGTTTTAGAGAAGCAAATCAATATTTTTCAGAATGTTGAGTACGTCAAACACATATCCTTACACTTAGTAAATGTTTGGTACATAATACACGTTATCTGCTGCATTTATGTAAATCAATATGTATTAGAAAGGATATATTCCTTTGGAAACTCTCTGTTTCCACAGAAGAGAACATTTTATTTTGCAGAAAATTGGAACTAAGAAAGTCAAATGCCTTTGATAAAGGAAGAGAACAAAGTAGATATCTATATATTTAAAGTCGCTTCATTGCATAATATTTAATACCTGCATATCCTGTTCAGCAACACAAGGAATCTATCATCTTACCATTAAATAGGAGTTCATTTGAAGTTACTGTTGCAATTGTTGATTTGCTCAAAAAGGGACACATCTTCATCCCCACTCACAACACTGCTTCTTAGGAGGAGAAGGCAAGGAGATACTCTTTTATATTGACCTATAAGATGAAGAAGAGTTATTTGTAATCTATTGGAAAACAGTAGAATAGTCATCATAGCTGTGCTTGTTATCAGTATCACATTTTTATTTTATTTATTTATTTATTTATTTATTTATTTATTTGTGGGTAGCGGGGGTCGACCTCAGGACCTCGCGCGCCAGCAGGCTCCCACGCCGCTGAGCGATATCACCGGCCCGTTTTTCGTATGTGGGTTCCAGGAGTCGAACTCGGGACCTCACGCTTACCAGGCAGGCGCTTATGCACTGAGCCATCTCACTGGCCCAGTATCACATTTTTTAAATGAGTGACCATGAGAAAAGAAATGTGCAAAAACATTTCCACTCCTTACTTCATTTCCTTCCTTATACCAAGAAAACATGAACAATATGTGTTACATGTTTTAACATGAAACGAGGTGATTCCAGAATTATACTGCGTTAGATTAATACTGAAGTAAATGATGACTATTGAAATTCTTTTTGTTTATGTCTATTATGTTTGTGATGCATAATAATTACATTTGTTTTGGGGCATTAGTACACACACACACACACATCTTACACCATAGCCTCATCTCATTCTTTACTCCTCTTGGGTATTTCAGGCATAATCTCACCTCCCTTGAGGAATTTTCCTCAAAATTCGTCCTGCCTGAAACATTCTTCTCATGGCTATTTACTTAGTGCTGTCCTTCACTTCTGAAGTTCTGATACATACTTTATTCTTATTGTGGTAACATAAAAAACATAAAATTTACAATTTTAAACATTTTACATGAACAGTTCAGTGGCATTAGGTACATCCACAATATTGTACAGTTCTCACCACCATCCACCAGCAGAACACTTTCACCTTATGAAACTCAAATTCAACACTTACCAAACAATAACTTTACATCACTTCCTCCACCGAGTCCTTGGCAGCCACTCTTACTTTCTTTCTCTATGACTTTGAGTCCTGTAGGTACTTCATAGAAGGGGACTAATACAATATTTACCCTTTTATGGCTGGATTACTTTGCTTAGCAGAATATCTTTGATTTTACCACTGTGTTATAGCACTACTTAGACTCTCCTTCCTTTTTAAGGCTCAATATAATCCCATTGTATGTGGATTACCACAATAAGTTTCTCCATAATTTCTCTATTCTCATATAGTTTCTCTATTCACCAATCAATGGACACTTGGGTTGGCCACTCTTTATAACATATTATACGTACATATGCACAGTCTTCCATTTCATTCACACAGTGCTTTAATTTTGTCACAACACTTCACATCCTTTGTCATATTATATATTTAACTATTTATTGTGAAATAGAACAAAATACTAAAATATATTCTATATAATACTAATCAATAGTATAAACGCTAATGTAATCAATACCTAAATCAACACAGAACTTTACCAGTTTTACCATAGAAGATAATGTATCCCTTACAAAACACAAGCCTAGCCCTCTTCCCTAAGCTATCAATCACACTGATTTTTATAAAAATGTATTTATTGCTTTTATTTAGCTTTTTGATATAAATACACATCTGTGGCTAATAAATATATCTGAAAGTTGTTTTGCATATTTGATCTTTTATAAACCCAGTCGTGTTCAATGTATGCATTTGTGTCTGGTTTCTCCTCTTAATATCATTTTTAGGAATTATACAAATAGTTCTATATAAATAGTTCTATATTCGATGTTCTATATAGCTCTAAGTTATTCAATTGCATTGCTATATGTTATTCCATTACTAGGTTTATTTTAAAATTTGCACTTTATGGTCATTTGAGTAATATCTACTTTGTATAATATATGAAAATTCTTATAAATATTGCTGAAACATATATGCCCATACTTCTTTAGGGCATTTACTCAGTATAGAATTTATAGGTCATTAATATATATATATATATATATA
Organism: Erethizon dorsatum; assembly: GCA_028451465.1. Taxonomy (NCBI): domain Eukaryota; kingdom Metazoa; phylum Chordata; class Mammalia; order Rodentia; family Erethizontidae; genus Erethizon; species Erethizon dorsatum. The sequence goes on from CM051842.1 coordinate 132,251,401, forward strand.
TATATATATATATATATATATATATATTTCTACTTAACTGGATAATACAAGCTGTTTTCCAAGTTAGATTTACCAGTTCATACAATCCTATAAGCCATGTATAAGAATCTTGATCACTGTACATTTTCACCAACATTGCATATTGCCTGGTATTCATTAAATTTATAATTTTGAAACAAAGTTAATAAAGTTAACTAATACGGAAAACTGTTCCCCAAATGTATTGGAGAAGATGTATTCTCTTATACACATACACTATATGTGATAATTGGCCAGGTAATAGGGACAAAAGAAAGCATCAATAAATTTCAAAGGATCTTTGTACAGACTGCATTATTTGACTAGAATGCAATGTGGTTTATTTCAGTGAAAGTTTATCTTGAAAATATTAATAAAAACTCAGAACATTAGGGAATTTTTAAATATGTTCTGAGTACCTTATAGATCAAAGAAGAAATTATAATGGAAGTTGGAAATTTTTTAGATCTGAATGGGAATCCTCCACATCAGATAAGAATATCACATTTCAAAACTTATGGAATGTAATGAAGCTAAATGAAATAATCAGAATGAAAATATTGCTTTAAATAATGATGAGACTGTAAAGAAATGTTGAAAATGCAAGAGCTAATCATCTAATTTAAGAGTTATGAAATATCAATCAAATCAATATGAAGACAGTGGAAAAAGTAAACAAAGACAAAGGCAGAAATGATAACATGCCAAATCATAATAAAATAGCATAAAAGCAACAAGTATAATTTTGGAAAGACTAATGAAGTAGACAAATCTCTGTATTCAGAACAAAATATTGTTGAAAATGTAAAGAGGACACAACTAAAAACATACTAGTGGTTTGAAATAAAATAAACTTGATATCATGATTAACCCTGGGCCTACAACTATCAAAACTATAAATTGGCAGTTTTATCGAAAATATAATTCAGTACTGATAAGAAAAGTAGAAACCTAAATATATCTATGAGCATTAAAAAATTGAAAGTCCTTAAAAATTGTATGCCGCCTCCCTCAGTCTGTCTCTCCCTCTCCCTCTCTGTCTCCGTCTCTCTTCTTCTCTCTCATTCTGCCTCTCTGTCTCTCTCTCTTTTCTTCCCAGATAAAAATTCAGGTAGATGTACAGGTGTAATCTATAGCTATATAAAGAACATTTGATCCCCACGTTATGTAACTTTTACAGCAAATTTTAAAGAGAGAACAATTTATTGAAGCTATCATAAATTTTATAGCAAAACTGCACAAGGACAGCAGGAGCAAGAAAAGTCACAAGTCAAACTTTCAAACACAATCAAAATTCTTAACTAAACATAACTTTTTACACTTATTAAGCTAAAATTAACATTTAAAATTAAAATCCTAAACTAAACTAACACCGACATATACAATGGATGCATCCTAAAAAAGCAAGGATAATTTTAACATTCAAAGATCTATTATTGTCGTATCTTACATTAACAACCAAATGGAGAAATCTCAAATAATAATCACCCAAACATAAAAAAATTGGTTTCTTTACATAGGTATTTTGGTGTCTGGATTCATAATCTGGCTCCATCACTAATATTAAATTCTGGCTAATTATTGATGTTAGTCATTTAGGGAAATAAAAATATTAGCTTGCATATCAAGGAATGAAAAATGTTATAAACAACACTCACCTTAGTCCTGGTGCAACCAGTGTGCTTGCCTTAACTGTTAGCTACAAAAGCACACACATAGAAAATGCATCATTTTCTTGCTGACAAAGTGACATTTTTTGCAGAACACCAAATTCCTTGTGATAAAAATATTCTTTTCATGGTTAGGATGAAAAGAATTTAATGGAAAAGAAACATCTTTTAAAATATAAACATTTGTCTCCAAGTAAATACACTTGATAAAGATAACACATTGTTGAGAAACTGATTAACACGTATTTCCCAGAAAGCACGGAACAGTGTACAAAGAACCAGCCACCGTTACTCTAGTTCCTTCAACTGCTCTCTTACATCTTAGAAGTTCAGATTGCCCCTCTATAGAATTATAAATATACAAATAATCTAACCAGTAGCTATCACTCTGAATAATGGAAAAATGGATTTTGTTCTTAGAAGTAAAATCACAGATATTTTACTCAGATGAAGAAAATAGTAAATGCTTTTAAACCAATCTTCCCTAGGTAATATCTTTAAAACTAAACTTTGCTTAAAGGGATGCTGAAATTTTATCTGTAAGATATTCCATGATGATTTTGTAACAATGATAATTTGCCTTGATAGAATTTTGAAATTTCAACTTTGGGTATATCCTGGGAGCAGAGAATCTGTATTATTATTTCCTCAGATTGAGAATGAGTATAAGAACTAAAGGAGCAGGTTAGAAGAACTAATAACTTTTTCACGTAGGATTTATTTTTATTTAACTTGATTCCATCTCAACAAACCACAACATCTGCATATTGCTGTATAAAAGTTTTCACCGTGACTAAAGCTGTGAAGCACATGGTCTGGGCTCTCTGCAACCAGCCTGAGTTATCTTTTACAATGAAATATGATAGAATCAATAGTTAAGTTAGATATCATTTCTCTAAGTCAAAAATCAAAATCATATATCTACAGATAGATATCTACAGTTACCTAAGAAAATAGTTAATTAAAATTTTCTAGCCCACATATAAATAGCACTTAGGAGTTTTAAAATGCTTTCCTTTCTATGTGATTCCCATTTACAAAAGAGAAAGCTGAGATCTTGGTAACATAAGTATAGTAACAGTACTACTGTAACGTCTAGCTCATCTAGCAAGCACCCATAAATAGTAGCAAAGTGGCAACTGCTAGGTTGGCTTGTCACAATTCCATACAGATGTCAACAAATGCAAATGGGTTCACATTATTACTTATATAGAGAGACAGGGAAAATCTGAAGGGTGTCCCTTTCACACATTTCTGGGCCCTCAAGAAGACATTGAACCTGAGGGGCCAGCTGAAGGATGACCTGAGGAATGGGCCACGTGATCACTGAGGGGTCAGTTTTGTAAACTCACACAGAAATCTCACCTATGCCTAAGAGGGCAGGCAGGTCAAGGCGCCAAGTCTTGGGCCTCGTGGGAACCAGAGAGAGAAATGATAAGCTGCCCTTCTGCAGCCTCCCCCATGAAGGGAAGATGATCAGAAATGGGCTGTGACAGCCTTCACAAGACTGCCCATTCTGCCGCGTGCCTGGGAGGATTACAGAGTGTTCCTCCAAGATTCCGGTCAGCCCAAGGTTGACCACAGCCCACGTGTCCTGCGTGGAAACCTGCAGGAAACTGGCGTGGTGTGGTGGAGCTGGTCCTCTGCACATGCCTTACAGGTATTAATCTTCACCAAAAGAACCTCCTATTGTCTCCATTTCACCAATAGAACACCTGCAACTACAAATGGTTAAATACTTCTGTGTGCTCAGGGCACAGTTTATGAATTTGGAGTTTTGGAGGCTACAAGTAACAGAATACCCACTTTAAAAACATAACAAGGAAAGTCTATAATTTTTGCTAGAGCTCTGAGGGTTGATGATTCCAGTATTGGTATGTGAGCTCAATTATATCATTAGGAAGCCATACTATTTCCGTGATTCCATCCTCTTCCCTTTAGTGTGTTACCTGGTGACCTCATGGTAACAGGATAGCTGCTGCAGTTCCAAATCATCAACTTGCTACAGGACAATGATCAAAACAGTGAGAAGGCAGGGATAGCACAAGAAGAGAAGGAAGTGTTGGCATAACAAGGTCAGACTTCTGCTAGCAAGGAATGGGGGAGAATTATCATCAGGTGGCAATAGACAGTATCAGCCACACACAGATAATTAGTAATGAAGTTAAAATGGCAAAAGGAGCTCACATTTTTATACTCTAACTCCAGTGCTCCCAAATCTGTTACAGTTTTCCACATCTGTTTGCAAAAGAGTAGTCTGATTTTTTTTGTCAGTGGAGCCCACTGAGTGAACAGAATAGAAAAATTATTAAAAATATACTTAATCCTACAGGTCTCTTAGTTTTATCGCTATCCAAGTCTGAATAGAGCAAACAAGAGGCAAGGATATCCTTGAGTTAAACTGAAAGGTTCTCATGTGTTGAATAAGCGATCAAGAGCAGGTTTTCCTTTGCACAATATGTCACTAGGTTTCTACCTCTTTCTTCCATTATTTCTATACCTCCACCTTCCCCCTCCCACTTCCTCTTCTTCCTCTTTCTTTGGCTCTCTATAGAGATAAATATTCAACTAAAATTATTTTGCACATATGTACAAGGGACAATAAAAATAGTAGCAAAGCAGCTATCATTTACGGAGAGCATTCTATGTAGTAGGTTTTTAATATCCATTGTCTGTAAGGCTCACAATAACCCCACTGAGAGAAGCACTAAAACTCTCTGTTTTTAAAGCAAGTAAAATTCTTTCCTAAATACTCATATATGTCCTAATTCAAGAAAAAACATTTAGTTAAAAAATACTGTGTGCAATAGATATGGAGGTAGGTTTTTAAAAAAATACTATGTGCAAAATATAATGATAGACAGTAGAGATGCAATGATTAACAAAATAATACATGATGCAGTTTAGTGAAAGGACATAAGCATTAAGCAAGTAATGAAATAATCTTGTGAGAAATCATGAAGAAAAATATACAACCGAGATAAGTCCTTGTGTAGGGTGAGTTCATTATGCTGTACAAGACTTTGGTAGGGGCAGTTGTCTTGTTTAGGGTAGACCGGGTGGACTTCCATGAGAAAGTGGGTAAGATTCAACCACCTAAAATGTGGCATTCCAAAACAAAGGGAAACCATGTCCAATGACCATGTGACAGGGAACTAAAGGTAGGATGGGGGTGAAAGGTGTGGGGGTGAAAGGTATGGGGTGAAAGGCATGTTGCTGAACACAACTGGAGAAATAGGTAGGAATAACATGAACCAGAGTGTCATAGTTCATTAAGAAGTTTTACCTTAAATCAAAATCAGAGTCAAATTCTCATTCACAGAGTTATCACTCATTCATTTAACCGGTATTGAGTGCCTATATCTGTCAGGCACTGTTTAACATACTGGGTATGCAAAGTAGGCAATACACGTATGGCCCCTGTCCACATGGAGCTTAGAGGGAGACAGCGGTCAATAAATAATCACAAAACTACTACATAAACACAAATTATAAGGAGAACTACGAAGAAAATGAATAAGGGCCTAATGCAATGCTCTGTTTTAGGTGCTGAGAAGCAAGGGAGATGGTACATGTGGCAAACAGGAGCTCTACTTTCATGTAGCTTAGAGTTTAATGGAGTGAAAGGATACAGGCAAGCAAAGAGATCATTGCAATGCTGTGTAAGAAATTCTAGATCGGGGAACACATAGGTTAACTGCCAGTTTAATAGGAAGACAGGAAGAGGGAAACGGAGGAAGAGAAGGAGAGAGAGAGAGAGAGAACAAAATGAAATACAGAAAAGCAACCACGTATAGTAGTCAGAAATTCTGTCCACATTTTGCCAGGCACATGATAGTAGAATTGTTCTTTTCTTCCTTGCTGAAGCTAGTTCTGGCCAAAGGACTTATTTTGATCAGTGCAATGTAAACAAATATGGTACATTTACTTCTTGGAAGAACACTTTAAGAAAAGCAGTGATTGACAAACTTATCATTTTCTGTAAAGAGCCAGGCAGCAGTAAGAATTTTAGGTTTTCTAGGTCCCATATAGTTTGTAACAGCTAAGTTTATTCTTCCCTTATAGTATGGAAGAAGCCACAGACAATATGTAAACAAACAAATATGACTATGTCCTAATAAAATACATGTGAGCTGGATTTGGACTCCAGGCTATAGGTGCCAATGTCTGCTTAAATAGATCACAGACCAGCATGTTTTCTTCCCACTGGCCAGAATGATAAGTGATGCTCCATACATGTTTTTGTTTGTTTGTTTGCTTGTTTTTGTACCGGGAATAAAACTCAGGACCTTGCACTTGCCAGGCAGGCACTTGTGCCGCTGAGCTATATCCCCAGCAATGCTCCAGATATGGAAAAGACCATCAATGTGGGTTCCCAAGTGAGGATGATGATGTTTGCCTGGATGTGTAACAAAGTCAAGATAGATGTATAACAGGAGTAAGAGTCACTGAGATGTTTGCACGTTACTGCAGCATAACCTAGGTCATCTTGACAAATATAGCATGTTTAATCATTGTGTCATTAACTTAATTATATATTTCAGTAATAAAGAGAAAACAACAAAGACTGGAACACTGATGAGTGGGAGAAATACAAAAGCTTCTTAAATTGTCAACATCTTCCATTAAACCCTTTTCAAGCTTATTTATTTAGTTTCCATATTGGTCAGCTTTCCTGTTGCTGGAAAACATTGCCTGCCACCCACAATTTAAATGATGAGAGGTTTCAATTGGCTCAGAGGTAAGAGGAATTCAGTGCATGGTTGGCTGGCACCAAGGGAGAAACATCATGGCAGAAGGGCATGGCAGAGCAAAGGTGCTTAGTTCATGGCAACTGGAAAATGAGAAGGTTAGCAGTGCCAGAAAGGAAAGAACCAGAGACCAGATATAGTACCCAAGGTCACACATCCATGACTTACCCAGATATACACAGAAGTGTGTCTTATTAGTCCCCTAGGCAGTTCACAAGCCAATCAAGTTGATCATTAAGCTTAACTGTCACAGATTCAATTGACAAATAATAATTGTTTATATTTTTGGGATACAATGTGACATAATTATTGTGAAATGATTAAATCAAAGTAATTAACATATGATAACCTCATTAGTATTCCTGCAAATACATGTGCTTATGAATTGGGTGTTTAGGACTGACCAATTTCTCTCCTTTATTGGCAGCTTCCTCCTTTGTTACATGATTCATATATATACATATATATATATATATATATATATATATATATATATATATATATAAAATCTCATTTTATATTTTAAACGTTGTGGATGGTTACCCAAGTCTCTCTGACTACCTGGTCCTTCTGTAATGCAGAAGGGAATGCTGCAGAGGCAAATCACAAAATCTAGTACTGAGAAAGCAGGGGATGACAGAGACTGGAGCACAGGTGGAGACATAACCTTGAATTGGAAAAGAGTCTCCTTTTCCATGGAGACCAGGAAGAAAGAAGTACAAGTAAAACCCAACAATAATTACAGTCGATGTTGAAAATGCTGTAGTAACAACATATTAGCATATATCATTCATAAAATTCTCTACTCTTCTCTAATCTTCACAATAACTCTGTAAATTATTATCTGCATTTCAGAGGCAAAGACAGTATATCTTAAAGAGGGTAAGCAACTTCCTGAATACAGAAGATGAATGAAAGGCAAACTAAACATTTAGACCTGAGTCTTCTTGATTCCAAAATGTGGGCCATAAAGTTGCTGGACTGTAAGCTTCCTAAAGCCAGTTGCTATCCATCAGTGTGGAGGGGTGATTTTATACCTCAAGGGACACTTACCAATGTCAAGAGACCTTTTGGTTATCAAAAAATGGGTATGGGTTATTCCAAAGATTAAACCTAGACCCTTATTTCTCATCATGCACTAAACTAAAATTGAAGTGGATCAAAAATCTAAATACTAAAACAGAAACACTAAATCTGCTGGAAGAGAGAATAAGTAAAACTCTTGAAGACATAGGTGTAGGCAAAGACTTTATGAACAAAACCTGATTGCACAGGAAATATTACAAAGAATCAGCAACTGGGATCACATTGAATTAAAAAGCTTTTGCACAGCAAAAGAAACCATCAACAGAGTGAAGAGACAGCCCACATAATGGGAAAAAATTTTACCAGCTACTCCTCAGACAAAGGACTAATACCTAGAATACATAAAGAACTCAAAAAAATCAGATTCCCAAAACTTAAAGACTCAGTCCAAAACTGGGCATCTGAAATGAGTAGACACTTCCTAGATGAAGAAGTAAAAATGACAAATAAATATATGAAGAAATGTTCAACATCACTGGTCATTCCAGAAATGCAAATTAAAACAACACTGAGATTTCATCTCACTCTAGAAAAAATGGCTATTATCAAGAAATCAACAATTAATAAATGCTGGCATGGCTGTGGGTAAACAATAAACCTTCTCCGTTGTTGGTGGGAGTGTAAATTGGTGCAACCACTATGGAAAACAGTATGGAGATTCTTCAGAAAACCAAAAACAGAAATTCCATTTGACCCAACTATTCCCCTTCTAGGTATCTTCCAGAAAGAGTTAAAAGCATCATACCACAATGATATATACATACCTATGTTTATAGCAGCACAATTTATAATAGCTAAATCTCGGAAACAGCCCATATGCCATCAACAGATGAATGGATATAGAAAATGTGATTTTTATATCAACAGAGTACAACTTTGGCATAAAAATAAACTTGAGACATTTTTAGGTAAATGAATGCTTATGAGAACATAATTTTAAGTGCAACAAATCGGACACACAAGTTTAAATATTGCATTGCTTCTCTTTTGGGAGAATTTAAAAGGGTAAATAAGGAGCAAAATGGAGGATAGATATTGGGAACTAGGAGGAATTAGTTCGAATGGGAAGAGGAACAAGGAAGGGGAATGGGGGAATGTAAAAATGAGAAAAGGGATTTAAAAAAGAGAATGGAAGGAAAAATTGGAAACAAAGCTTTTGTACATGGAGAGGAGAAGAAAGTTGAAGGGATGGGAGAGGAATGGGAAAAAAAGACAAATTAAGACATATTATGTACAGGTTCAAATTCTCTGTGATGAATGTGATCATTATGTGTGGCAAACATGTACTAATAAAAAATACAGCACTGTGAAAACATGGGTATGGGGGGGTTGTGCTGACACCCAGAGAGGAAAGACCGAGAATACTAAACATCTTGAAATGCAAACGACACTCCCTAAATAAAAAGAATTATCCTGGCTCAAAATCTCAGTAATCACAAGGCTGAGAAATCCTTGTCTACAGCTGACCTCCTTTAAAACAAATCCTTACCATGGCAAATGCTTACTGACTGTTGAGTTGAAGTGTGGCACCTGTTTCATAGAATAATTTTTATTAATGAAAAGATTGAAATCTGCTGTATTTACCAAAATGATAGTCATCAGATGATACTTGATAGCATCTGTTTTTGGATAACATCCAGTTTTGCTGGCAATACATAAACAAACAAGACAACTTGACTTGACCCACAGATCACAGTAGGGGCATATGTTTTATTTACCATTCCTTGCCAATTCTCTGTAGGCACTTTAGTATTCGGGACATTAAGGATTTTAAGACAATTAAAACGTTGAAATGCAGCAACAGACAAGTAGTGTTAGACTTAATTTTAAACATTCCACCAAAGCGTGCATTCTGAATATCAATACGTTTCTGAAGTTGCAGCCAGTTATACAGTAGCAATGTGTTCTGGTCCTCCCTGACAGAACATTGCTATTAGTAAGCACTAGAGAATCCATTCATTCTCATCTCAGTAAACACTCATAAACTTACAGAAATCAAAAAAGAAAGTATTGAAAGCAGCTGTGACTTAAAAAATAAAATGACTTAATAGGCAATGGTAAAAACCTTTCCAGAAGCTAATATAAAAAGTTGTGCTAAAAATTCTGAGAAGCCCACATCTTTTTACTTACGGACTCTCCATCTGTATTCCTTTTCCTTCCCAAATCCATCTAGCATGTTGTGGCTTGATGAATGGGACTGTTCTAAACTTCAGAATTGACTGTTTCTCTGTTTGCACAAATTTGTGGTTACATAATAAAATATAAATTCATCAGACTGGAATTCAAGGCCATTAACAACCTTATTACTGTACCACTCTTAATCCACTTTATATTTCAGTCAAAAGACTGGTCCTTTTCTATGTGCACAGAATGTCTCCATTTTTCACTCTATTTCCTTTACCTCACATACTTCTCTTCTACCTCCAACCACGTTTCATTCAAAGGGAAGTTTGAGTTGTCATTGAAACACACTGTGAATGTTTAAACTAGAAAATAATTATAATAAATGGTGATGGAAAAACTGGCTTTGCACATGCCAAGGATTACAATTAGACCCATATCTTTCATCATGCACTAAACTAAATTCGAAATGGATCAAAAATCTAAATATTAAAACAGAAACATTAAAGCTGCTGGAAGATAGAATAGGTAAAACTCTTGAAGACATTGGTGTAGGCAAAGGCTTTATGAATAAAACCCAATTGCACAGGAACTATCATAAAGAATCAACAACTGGGATCTCATCTTATTAAAAAGTTTTTGCACAGCAAGAGAAACCACAAACAGAGTGAAGAGACAGCCCACAATATGGGAAAAAGTGTTTGCCAGCAGTTCCTCAGACAAAGGATTACTATCAAGAACATATACAGAACTCAAAAAAATCAGACCTCCCAAATTTAAAGACCCAATCCAAAAATGGGCATCTGAGATGAATGCACACTTCTCAGATGAAGAAATACAAACAGCAAATAAATATATGAAAAAATGTTCGACATCACTGGTCATTCAAGAGATGCAAATTAAAACAACACTGAGATTCCATCTCACCCCAGAAAGAATGGCTATCATCAAGAAATCCACCAATAACAAATGCTGGAAGGGCTGTGTGGAAAAAGAAACCCTTCTCCACTGTTGGTGAGAGTGTAGGCTGGTGCAACCAGTGTGGAAATCTGTGTGGAGATTCCTCAAAAAACTGGGATTGGAGGTCCCATTTGACCCAGCTATTCCCCTTCTGGGTATCTTCCCAGAAGAATTAAAAACATCGTACCACAGCGATATATGTGCACCCATGTTTACAGCAGCACAATTTGTAATAGCTAGATCTTGGAAACAACCCAAATGCCCATCAACCAAGAAATGGATAAAAAAGATGTAGTCTTTTTATACCATGGAGTACTACTCAGCCATCAAGAAGGATAAACCGGAGACTTTTATAGGTAAATGGATGCAACTCGAGACCATACTCACAAGTGAAATAAACCAGATGCACATGTGTAAACATCGTATTGTCTCCCTAGTGTGAGAAGCTAAAAGAGTAAATAAGATCGTAAATGTACAATAGATATCGTGAAACGGGAAGAAACTGTTGAAAAGGAAAGAGAAACTGGGATGGGGGAATGGAGAAAAGAAGGAAGGGAAAAGCATAATATATCTATATATATCTATATCTATATCTATATCTATATCTATATATATATATATATATATATAAACGATAGTTAAGATAGATACACTACTAAATTCTCTTAGTTCATTGAAAAGAAAGGTTTGTGCTAATGTTGTTTGGACAATTGAATGCCGATATCTTGTACTCTGAGTAACTAATTTAAAGATAACAATATGCAATGTATTAACCATTGTTACCCTCCTATTATGTTGTTTTGAAATTTAGTTCTATTTTTTTTCTCTTTAAAATAAAAAAATAAACTCCATCTTGGCCAGCCAGAGACCCTGGGCCCTTTCAGAGCCCCAGAAGTGATTAACGGCGTTCTTCTGAGACCCCATGAAAGTGAAATGCCTTCTCTGTGCGGGGCTGCTCAGTCTGTGGAGCGGCCACCTCTGCTGTCTGTGTTCTCTCTTATAATAAATTTGTATTTTATTTTAGCCTTAAAAAAAAGAAAAAGAAAATAATCCTTACACTAAAAGCCACATTTCCTTGAGCGTCCTTCAAGCTACTCCCCCTTACTTTGAGCATACTAATCGCATCATTCTTGCCACTTTCTGAAACAGTTTTGAAGCTGTCTTTGGTGAGTGTCTGTAGTTGCACTGTTGTGGTTGCCTCAAGGTCCTGGATCTATTCAGAATGCTTACCTTTCATGGTCATTTTGAGTTTGGGAAAGAGCCAGAAGTTGCATGGTATGAGGCCCAGTGAATAAGGTTGATGAGGAAACAGTATTAGCTTTTACAAGCCTATGAGGGGTGTTGGGCAGCAGCATTCACCATATGATTTTATCACACCTTGTAAAGACACAGAAGTTTAAATATCACATTGTAAAGACACTCCTGAAAGAAGACTTCCAAAATTGCTTTAGCAAGTGGCAAAAACAAAGGCACCAGTGTGTTTGAAAGAAGAAGGAACATTTTCTTTGGGGAGGGGGATTAATCACAAAGTGTCCTTTATTGTAATGAATTTTTAAAATTTTAACATCCATTGTCACTTTTGATCCCCCTTCACATATTACAGGCTCTGGCCATCTTAAATTTGATGTTGTACCATTTGTCCTTCTTATGATGGCCTTATTTGCCTGAGACTTAGGTCGTACTCTGGAATTGAATTTATGAATAAATATGTAAATAAAACAGCATAGAATAAAAAGAAAGAGAAACATTGATGGATAAATAATAATGTATCAGGAAGCAAAGATTGAAGTCCACGCATACCAGTTCCACTAGAAAGAGAAAAACAAAAAGAAAGAAGATAAAAACACTGCCCCCATTGTGTTAGCCTTTGGAAGATGATACAAAGTTTATCCATGGCAATTCAGAGGAAATCATTTTACAAGCCAGAGGAATTACATTTTACAATGTAATTCTCTGCATAAAGAGGGGGTGGACTTAGAGCTACTGAAGGCATTGAAACAAACAAACAAAAAACTGACCTTCACAAAATTGCAGCTTTATTGGAGAGGAATTATATAAATTTAAACATTTTGTTAACTATCACATGCACTTTAAATAGAAAATAAAGCAATTAAAATCAATAGTAAGGAACATTTTTAAGTTAAGCATTTTCCCCTAAACATAAAATTGTCTTCCAGCAAAAAGTAAAAAAGCTGTGAATCAGTAGAACAATTAACTCAAGTATCTGACCAAAAATAGTAAAATATAAATACAGGTGTACAACAGGAAATCAAAACAAAGTGAACTAATTCTTTAGTATGATGACACATCTTGTGGCAAACAATAATTGTCATAACTTTCATGCATAGGAACGCTATACTGTATTCAATTAGTCACTCACAGACCAATTCATTTAATGACCTAGGCTAGGGAACAGAACTGGGTTACAAGAGGGAGTGTCCCTATTGGCATACAACTTATCATTCTGTCTCTGCTTTGTCACTCTTCACCTACGCCCTTTGAAATAGTCTCCACTCTATTCTTCTTTTCATGTTCTAGGTAGTGAAGGCCCCATACACTGAACTACCTGACCACCTTAATTCTGCTTATTTAGCCTGGTAAACTTGATACCGTAACTCCCATGTTCCCACACAGCCTTGTGCTCCCTTCCAATGAAATAATACAACACAGGTATGGAAAGCCGGCCTAGATCATGCCTTGGACCCTAGTGAAGGCTTCGGCCCACAGGTGCCCTTCTTTCTTCTTGCCCACATGCTGGCAGAGATTGCATGTTCTGGATGCCCTTGCCCCTTCCCATTAGCCCTGTAAGGCAAGCTTTCCCCTTCCTTTGGAGACGTGGGAGTGAAAAACTCAATCTTCTTTGCCATTCAAGGCTAAGTTTCCCTCACTGTGCAGCCCCTCACTACTTCAGGCTTAATTTAAGTACTTAACAAATCATAACTGTGATATTACTAACTTCTTACAGGAATGTAAATCTCACTTTTTGTAATTCTTGCCATGCTATTAAAAAAAGCATCCTTTGAAGTGAATTTCAGGGATTTAAGGTATCCACATTTTAGATGAAGAGGCCTAAAATCAACCCAAGCAAATATCTGAAGCTTATATTTTTCCATATAACTCTTTCTAGTGATTCATTGCGTTCCAATAAAACTTCTTAAATAGAAGTTTAAAATTGGTCTAACATTGACAATGAACTAAAAAAAGAAATTTTTTAGATCCTTTTACTTCTACTTTTATGTCATTCTCTACTGCTAAGTATGGAGAATTGGTTTCAGTTAAGATACTGATATCCTAGCCTTCTATTTGAATGGGCATTTAAATAGCAATTGTTACTGTTTTTAAAGAGAAATATTACCTATTTTAAAAGCAGGGCATTTACAGAAATAATGCTTAATGATCAAAACATGTGAATACAAATTTTTAAAAATCTAATTCATCATAACATATTTTCTAATATAATGTCTAACACTATAGAAAAAAATATTTGTCTTTGCTGATTATTTCCCAGATCTCATGCAATCTTTACTGTTGCATGATCATTTATAGAATCACGTTTCTAAATAGACAGAAATGTTTAATATTTGCACTCTGAGCATGTTTTTGAGTTATTTAACTCTTAACATTTTTAAACTTATTTGAAAATTATTTAAATGAAAATAAGCTTTTTGCTTTCCTGTTGTCTACATGTACAGAGTAGTTGTAAAGCTTCCACTTGCTTCATCTGCCCCCAGCAAAATCAGTTTCAACACAGATGTAGCTCAAATATTTTCTATAATTTGAGTCTCATTGAACTGAATTTTTTTTAAAGTAAAACTACAAGCTGCTCTTAAAGCTTTATATTAAATAGGATGAATAACAAGTGTCGATTATTTCAAAATCAGATTTTCCCTCACGTAATTCATGTGCAGAATCTAAACTGGGAGAAATGACATGTCAGTGAAAATGTATGAATGCTAAAATTTGCCCATGGAGTACAATGGTTTTGTCTATATAATAGATCACTTAAAATAGGATTTAGAAAGACGAACAGTGAGTAGTGAATGGAGACTATTAATCTTTCATACACAAGTTGAAAGCCATCTACAGTTAGCAAGGTTTTGCAAGATACAGGAGCAGTAACTACTATGTCAACATTGATTACTATTACAAGGCCCAAGTGATGAGTGGCTTTCACTTGAACTGATACTATTTATAGACAAAAATCAAATGGGGTTATCTAATGCAAAATCAGAGAGAAAGATTTATATTTTAAACACAGCCTAGATATTAAAAACAAAATTGATTTACAAAATGGTGGCATAGCACTATTTAAATGTTATGTGCAGACGATTCTTAAATATTTAGGAGGTAAATATAATTTTGAGAAACTCTATTGGTGTTTACTCTTTATTGGCCACTGTAGTCACTGGAAATGGAATATTAAATTATTTATTTATTTGCCGTAGAAAAACGACTTCCATGTTTCCAGAGTGCAGTAGGAGTGTTATCTGAATAACTCTGTTTTCAATGCATATGTTATGATGGGGTTGATAGTTATAATATTGCTAATGTTAATGGTTATTCTCATCATGCATCTCCCTGCTTGACCAAAGATCAGTATTAGGCAGGATTCTAGAAATCATTAAGTTCACGTTCTTTCAAACTTTATAAAACAGTAGAATGAAGTGTACCACAATGACCAATATTTATCAGTAACAAAAGTAGAACTATTTGATGGAAATTCTCTTCTGTACCCTTGGGGTTTCCTAGGAGCCCTTCATTTTAAAGAAAATTAAAACTACTGTATTAAACAAAGCAAATTTATCTCACAACATTTTGTATTTAACTAACAAGTACCTTATGTGAATGCCACGCTACATATTTATAATGAAGTGTGGTTGTTGTAGAGTTAAGAGAGATTGTCAAATTTATTCCAGTACCGTACGAGAGCCAGGCCATGCGCACCATCAGCGGTACTACATACCGGTCTATCACTTTATGTACACAAAGAACAACCCAGGAAAAGAAGTAGCGTCTCACACATACACACAGAAACTTACACATGTTTTTTTCATACCACATTCCCTCACCTCCACATACATATACATGTACAGAAGCATCTTTGTGGTAGTGCATTAAATAGCTTTCAGGGATTACCATTTAAATGTTCGTTATGTATTGTGTCCTTTCATAATTTATTTAGTATCTACAATACATCAGAAATGGAGAAAGACATGATTTCTAATCTCAAAGATACTATATTCACTGAGTGTCTATAAAGTTTCTCCTTTTTTGAAAAGCATCCCCCAAATATATCCCTATAAGCCATATTGAACGGGTCAACCTAGGTATCCCACAACTCTGTAAAATACCAGTAATTCTCCAGTTGATAGGAGTAAGACAGAAAGAAGTATGTTTACCTGACTCAGAGATAGTCTTCTGACTAGCCAACTAGCAAGGTTCCTGAGAGGTCTCAGGAGGAGTCTTTCTTGATACATCAAGAATGATGGTGGTGACTTAAATTGAAGTATCTGAAATAGATCGGAGAGGAACATTTTGACAATATGTACAGAGATGAGAGAGCACAAGACAAGTTTGTAGAGAGAAGAGAATGGAAAAAGATAAAGGAAGAAATGAAAAACCACCCTAAAGACAACATGAGAGAATCCTTTCAAAATTTCTAATTTAATTTTAATAAATTGTGTGATAAGTTTATTTTTATCAAAACCAAAAAGATGCAACTAGAGCAGAGGAAATACAAAAAATGTATTAGCACTCTTGAGTGGTTGAATTATAGGTGTTTTTTATCTTTTTCACTATGATTTCTCCATTTTCCATTGGCTCCTATAATTAGATTGATGTTCATGCAGTAAATATTTACTATGCATCACGCACTGTCCTACCTTCTGAATATATAATATGGGAAAAAGTGGGCAAGGTCTCTACTGTCCTACCACTAATATTACAGTTCATGCTTAACTCACCTTCTCTTACTGGTATGCACTGAATAAACCAAAGGATTCTAAATGACTTCTTTGGTTACTTGTTTCCTAATATGAATTTAGTAAGAACAACAGCTCAAAATGAAAACTTCTCCTAAAATACGTACAATTCTTTGAAACAAAATGGTCATACACACATACATGCATGTATATACACACACACAAAAAATGAAATAGTAGCCTTTCTTTGCAAAAGCTATGTTCAAGTTCACTGAAATTGCATTTTACACCCTTGGGCATTTAAGGTAAAATTCCATTATTGGAAATATGGTTTGCATTATGATGGCCAGAATGTACTATAGATTAGATTGTATTACAGAAATATTCTGGAAATTCTTAAGTATGTGATCTGCTTTCTACCCACAACCACACACAAAATTTTTGTAATACTGTTTTACATCAACCTGGTAGGCAACATTTTTATTTATTTTTTATTTTTTTATTTTTGTGGGTACCGGGGGGTCGACCTCAGGACCTCGCGTGCCAACAGGCACCCGTGCCGCTGAGTGATATCACCGGCCCCTTTTTCGTATGTGGGTTCCGGGAGTCGAACTCGGGCCCTCACACTTGCCAGGCAGGTGCTTAAGCTGCTGAGCCATCTCACCGGCAAGGCAACATTTTTAAAGGCAGCAGTAGCTGTGTCAAATGTATTGCAGATATTTCTAACTCTTTGAAAGCTGTAGACAAGAATAGAACAAAGACAGCCTGTGAAGAT
This sequence comes from Erethizon dorsatum, assembly GCA_028451465.1. Lineage (NCBI taxonomy): Eukaryota > Metazoa > Chordata > Mammalia > Rodentia > Erethizontidae > Erethizon > Erethizon dorsatum. The sequence continues at coordinate 132,268,703 of CM051842.1, forward strand.
CTAAAAGCATATCTCAGGAAAGTTATCTGCCTTGGAAAGCTAGAATTTGCTTTTTTGTAATAACCTATCTTGAAGGACAAAGAGTTTGTACAAAAAGATACAATTTGCTGAGTAATACTGTGAAGAGTGTAAAGTGTAATTACAGTTTTATCAGTGAGAAAAGATTGTCTTCAAATATTTTTTGAAAGTAACAAGAGAATTCTACTTGGTTTTATGATTCATGGTGTCCTCCAATACACGCTGTTAATTATCTATGGGTGTAATTATCTATGGGTGTATGCATATCTAAAGACAAAAAAAAAAAAAAAACTACTGCAAAAGAACTCTTGAAAATGGAGTACTCCCATGCATAGTGTGCAGCGACTTGTTTTGAAATTGGTCACAAAATGGGGTTCATGATTTTCTGCAAGGTTTTTGATGTAACTCATACCTCCCTTTATTCTGCACTTAAGGAGAAAGGACAAATGAGATGAACTTCAGTTTTATTTGCACTTGAGCCCAAATGCAATGCTACATCTTTTCATGGATGGAGAAGGGCATTTTACTGGTGAACATTTCCTCCATGTATATTGTTTTCTATTTTAGACTGGGGCTTGGGTTTCATGGGGAAAACTCCCTCCCTACCAGTAGCATTTACCTAGTAGTTCTGGTTTATTAAGAAAGAGCTGGAAGAGGGGAAAGTGAAAACAAAATAAAAAGAGCCATTCGATGAGCATTCAGTGTATCTCAGCCACTTTATGGTGCCCCCTACACCCAGTTTTTTATTGAATCTTTTCAATTCTGTTAGGCATGTAGTATTGACATCTATGTTCTATAGATAAGTAAAGAGAAATACAGAGAAAACTTGCCCAAGGTCATAAGGCTGATATGTGGAAAGGCTAGGACTTTTAATCTAGGACAGTACAAATCCAAGCCCATTCTCTAAACTTTAACGCTAGCCCTATTCATTAAAGAAATGGTATATACCCAGATTTATTCAGTACCTATTCACTGACTGCTGTTGCATCCCAAGCACCACACTAGATAGTATGGAAATGAATAAGATAGGACTTAAGGGACTCAAGGACATGTGTAGGTGACTCATACATTAATCAACATAGCTAAAGTATGTGCACTGTGTTCTGTAGAAATACCAATATAAAAGTAACTGTGCTTAACAGCTGGAGAAAAACTTCACAGTGACGAGTGACATTTGAACACAGATTTGCAGACAGGATAATGGTTCAGTGAAGGTATATCACATGTGAAAATATTTATTTTGTTTTGGGACTCCAAAATCATTAAGTGCGATTGGGTCACCAAAACTTAGCAGTGGAGATAAGGCTAGAAAATTGGAAAGGATACACATGGCAATGAAAAGTTCCCCTGAGACAGATTAAAATAAAACAAAACAAAAAGGGTGCTGTTTAGCACTTGATTACAAAATCAGCCTTGGGGCCGGTGAGATGGCTCACTGGCATAAGCGCCTGCCTGGCAAGCGCGAGGGCCCGAGTGTGACTCCTGGATCCCACATACAAAAAATGGGCCGGTGATATCGCTCAGCGGCACGGGCGCCTGCTGGCACGTGAGGTCCTGAGGTCGACTCCCGGTACCCACAAAAAAAAAAAAAAATCAGCCATGATTTTTTCTGCCTTTAAAATGGAGTAGTAAGGCTTCCAATGCTTTGTGAAGTCCTTGTGTTTGCACCGGGGCGAGTAAAGGGGAAAAAGCACAGGGAAATGTAAGAACTCCCATTAGCATATTTATGGTATTCTAAAGGTCAGCTTCTAAAGTTTTCAAAACAATATGCATTCAGAGATATGTGTCCTGTCACCAAGTAGGGGAAGACCCTGTACAAGGTGAGTTTGTGATTGATCATCCTGCCAACTCCAAGAGGACACCTCGGCATTTACTACTTATGTGAGCACGAAATCAGCAGCAGCCCATACGGCACTGAAGAGAACACTTAAAGGAGAGATAAGGAAAAGCTCTATGGCAGTTGAAGTAAGTTATTATTTTGCAGGCTATAAGGATGCTTGCTATATTTGCAGTTTATATAATAATCTATCAATTCAGGACAGCAAGTTAGTATTGCAATTGTTCCAAACTATTCAGAAGTTTTTTGCCTATTTGTTAGTGTTTAGACACTATATATGTGCTTATTTTGCACACTTAGACACAAAATATACATGCATGCTCACACATGTGCATGGGCACGCACATGCACACACTTTGCTCCAGAAAAGAGTGCCACACTGAAACTGACCCAAACCATTCTAGCTTTTTTTTTTCCTCTAAAGAAAAGTGAAGGAGTGGGGCTGTATCTCAATAGTGGACTGCTTTTGCATACACAGGGCCCTGGTTCAATCCCCAGCTCTGCAAAACAAACCAAAGAAAAGCAAAGAAGAAGAAAAGTGAAAAGATTGTCACATGTATAAAAGATTTCTAATCTGACCTTAGATAATTCCTCTTCAGCCTCATGAAGGAATGGCCGTGCTTATATAACAGAGAAAAATTTTTTTTGAGGCAGGGTCTTGCTATGTCATCCAGGCTGGCCTTGAACATTCAGTGTAGCTCAGGCTGGCCTCAAACTTGCAACCCTCCTGCCTCAGCCTCACGAGTGATAGAATTATAGGTGGCCTGACTTAAACTCTTAACAATCTATTCTCATATAGTTATGTTTGGCTACTAAGAATGCTCCTTGGAGAAACTGAATTCAGGTCTTGCTATGGGACAGGAGCTGGATTTTAGAATTTTGGTTATTTTTTAAATTTGAATTTATTTTATTCTTTAAAATTGGTTTAGGAAGATTCTCAAGTGAATATTATCTTGGTGTGGATTTACCCTCAGCTCTTTGCAAATAAAATTTTATATTGTTTCATGATCAGGATATTAGCTAGAGTAAATAGGACAAGCCCGATATGTCCTAAAAAAAATATGGTCTCTAACAGAAAAAAATAAAAGCTAGATATGGTCTTAGTAAAGCCTATTTTAAAATTTGTTAGTACCATAGTGAGCTGATTAAAAAGAATGTGATTCAGTCCTTTTAACTGTTAAGTGTCTTCCTAGCAGCCCCCCACGAGTACTGTAGTTTCTTAACAACTACACAGTTTTGTGTACTCTGATTGATGTATTATTAGTTCATCCCTGAAGTAGTCAGCATAGATTGGTTGTTGTTATAAACAATTGTCGGGCCGGTGAGATGGATCAGCAGCATAAGCGCCTGCCTTGCAAGCACGAGGTCCTGAGTTCGACTCCTGGAACCCACGTAAAAAGGAAAAAAAGGGCCGGTGATATTGCTCAGTGGCACAAGCACGTGCTGGCAAGTGCTAGGTCCTGAGGTCGACCCCCAGTACGCACATTAAAAAAATTGTCAACAGAAATGTAATAAAATATTCAGTTATATTCCATAAAGTCAATAACGAGTTTAGGCTTCTTCAACTGGATAACTTCACCATCCCACAAAGTGTAAAAGAAATTCACTTTATCAAAGAACTTCAACATGAAAGACGAGGTGGAAGACTGCATAAGAGTTTGCAGGGGCCAGGTATGAAAATGAAGTGCGTCACTTGAGTCCACAATTTTTATTTTCCACAATCTGATCAAATGCCTCCAATTGGTTGTGAGAAAGACAGAAAATGTATTCTAGTTGTGGGTCTAAAGGGAAAAGGATAAGAATTTGATAAATACATACTATTTCCTCTTATGTGGTCCCTTTCAGGAATTGTTTGCTTCAGGGAGAATTATCAAACGTTAACATAAAATTTTCACTGAGTGATTTCAGGTATTCACAATGTTCCTTAAAAAGAAAGAGTAGCAGCATAAAATTCACTGTACTGTGTTATGGTAACATACTAACATCTAGTCATTTCAAAAGGACAATTGTCTATGACAGTGCTTATTCCTCTATTCTTGCCCACAGCAGATATTATCATTTTGTAACCAACGTAATACATTCAATTAATAGTAGAAAATGTAAACACCCTACTAGAATAAAGATGACAAGTAAATGTACCCATCCTTTTGTGGGCATCATTTTTAATAACTCTACTGCTGTATTACAGGTATATTACAAACTGCATATTTAATGTATACAACGTGGTGAGTTTGGACAGACGTATACACCTATGAAAACATCATCACATCAAAGTAATAGACATATCTGCAACCTCCGAAAGATTTTTGTGCCTCTATTTTTTTTGTTGTTTTATGCACGATTAACAAGAACTCTAACCTTGTAATAAAAATTTAAGTGCATAGTACAGTAATAGCTATAGGTGCTATGTTGTACCACAGATCTCTAGAACTTATTCTTGCCTAGCTGAAGTTTTATGTAAATTGAACAATAACTGTCACATTTTCTGATACCCTCAGCACCTGGTAGCTACCATTTTATTCTCTGCTTTGATGAGATTGACTCATATAAACACTTCATGGAAGTGGAATCACTTATTGCCCTTCTGTGATGGACATATTTCATTTAGCATACTGTCCTTTAGGTTCATTCATATTGTCACAAATAGCAGAATTTCTTTTTTTTCTAAGTCCCAATAATACTCAAATATATATATATGTCAAACTTTCTTTATTCATTTAGCCAAAGAGGGACATTTGAGTTGTTTCCCTGTCTTGGCTGTTGTAGATAATTCCGCAATGAATATGGGAGAAAGGCAGATATCACTTCTGGATACTGATTTCAAATCTTTTGCATATATGTCCCAAGGTGGGATTTCTGGATCATATGGTAGTTCTATTTTTAACTTCTTGAGACAGTTACTTACTGTTTTCCATAGAAGCGTTACCCTTTTACAATCCTATCATGATGTATGAGGTTCCCATTTCTCTCTATTCTCTCCAACACTTGCTATTGTCTTTTTGCTAATAGCAATATGGACAAGTGTGAGGTAATATCTCATTGTGATTTGCATATCCTTGATGATTAATACTGTTGAGCAACTTTTCTCACACTTGTTAATTATATGAAAAATGTCTATTCAAGTCCTTTGCTCCATTTACAATTAGGTTATTTGTATTTTATCAGTTTGTTGGCTACTGAATTGTAGGAGTTTCTTACATATTTTTGGATATTAACTCTTTATGGGATAGTTTAAAAATATTTTTCTCCCATTCTGTAGGTTGCAGTTTCACTCTGTTGTTTCCTGTACTGTCCAGATGCTCATTAGCCTAATGTCATCCCACTTGCCTAATTTTGCTTTTTTTTTTTTTTCATTCTTTTGGTGTCGTACGCATGAAATTGTTGCCAAAATCAAAGTCAATAAACTTTTCTACCTGTGTTTTCATCTAGAAGTTCTATGATTTCAGGTCTTACATTTAAATCTTTAACCTATTTTTATTTTGTGTATAGTTAAGGGTTCAATTTCATAGTTTTATACATGGGTATTCAGTTTTCTTGGCATCATTTGTTGAAAAGACTGTCATTTCCTGTTTTCTTCACACCCATGTTGAAATTAATTTGACTATATATGTAATGGTTTATTTCTGGCTTCTCTATTTTGTTCCGCTGTCATATATATCAGTTTTTATGCCAATGTTATATTGTTCTTATTAAAGTTTTGTTGTAATATATTTTGAAATTGGGAAAGTGTGATATCTTTAGCTTTTGTCTTGTTTCGCAAGATCACTTTGGCTATTTGGCATGATATTCATCAAAAGTACCAAATATGAAAATATCGTCATGGGCTTTATCAAATTTGTAATCAGAGTTCTTGCTTTGTTCATTATAAAAAGAAACTTATGGCACAGTGGTTATTTTGGATTACACATAGACTACATGGAAATTTTGATAATAACTGTGGGAAATCTCCCCAGAAATGCATATATACAAATAGAGACAAAATAATTATAAATAAATTTTAAGAAATTAGCATATTCTCTATTAAGAACCAGGGTTTTAGACCAATACACCAAAGCATTTGATAAGATAGATATATTCTATGGCCAAAGCAAATTATATGCCAAAGGCCATAGATAAAATTTGGACAAATGAATGTAGCTTTATTCTAATAAAATTTTATTTTCAAAAGCGAGTGGCAGGCCAGACCTGATCCACGCATCATAACTACTGACCCTACACTTTACCATATGGGAAACCAAATCTGAGTTTGGATATATCAAAGACTAGAGAGTTCATTATCTTCAAAGCAAGACCATTGTACAAAAGGATAACAGTGAATATTACCTATGAAAGTGACTTGGAGAGAGATACTAACATATTCTGAGAACAGGGAATATTTGTTAATTCATCGATTTTTTCTTCTTTTTTCAAAATGTCAAAACTATCACATTTCTTTCAGTCAGATGCTTCTTTCAGAGTGTTTTTCTGTAGATATAGGGAGATTTTTAAACAAATAACTATAAAAAGCAGAAAATTCTCAGGCTGAATTTGGAAGAATACAGGGATAGAAGACACCAGAAGTTAAATGAGTGGAGAGTAGTACAATATACTTAGGACAAATAAGCTAGTAATGGGATCAGAAAAAATACTTTTGGTTTCCAATGCCAAAGATAGTCTTTTTTTTTTTTTTTGTGGGTACCAGGGGGTCGACCTCAGGACCTCGCGCGCCAGGAGGCGCCCGTGCCACTGAGCGATATCACCGGCCCCTTTTTCATATGTGGGATCCGGGAGTCGAACTCGGGCCCTCGCGCTTGCAAGGCAGGCGCTTAAGCTGCTGAGCCATCTCACTGGCCCAATGCAAAAGAATAATAGATGGAAAGTTGTTTCCTAGGAAGATTATTCTGCCAGCAATGTAAAGGCTATATGGAGGGTGAAGAATCTGAGGGTGAGGAAGGCATTCAGATCCTTGGAAGACACATGACGTGAGGGGGTAAAGATCCATGCCAATGTGGTGGTGGTGGAAAGGGGAAGGAAGAGACAGATATAAAAGTCATCTATCTCAGGAAGAGGATTTGCAAAACTTACAGTTCTCCTAGATGTGAGAATGAAAGTGGCAGAGGGTCAGACTTCAAATTTTGAATAAAAATATCCTATACTTGACATCCTTAGCTGACTTAGCATGTGATTAAAATTCACTAGTCTCAATTCTTACTTGGTTTAAGTACATGGGATTATAGAAAGTCAATGAGTTTAAGTCTACATAATCAAGTTTTGAACTGTAAGTATAAACTCTGTTAATTCCAGTTTGAGTCTCTGAACCATGTCTCTCAGTCTCTGTCAGTTAGGTTCAAGCTCTCTCACCAGGCGTTGTCAAAGCTGACTACACATAAACTAACCATTGTAATTTCATAATTAAGTTTCATAACTGACCAAGAGTAGTTCATTTTTCTAGGGAAAAGAGAGCATCTGGAAATGTTAGAATTAAGAAGAGCTTCAAAATATATATTTTCCTCAATACTTCAGCAGTTAATGGAAAGTTAATGAGTGTTATATTAAAAAAAATGAGTCCAGGATGTATTATGTAAACTTATAAAGGAAATCCACAAAGAGATTTCACAAACCAAATTACAAGACCAAATTGATAAAGTAGATTGTTAAAATTAAGATCTTGAATTTGGTTTATCTGCAAATCAAAAAAAATTACACCGTTCTGTAATTAAAAAAATAATATATATATATATGAATATATTGCACTTGGCATCATTTTAGTGTCTTTATTGTCATATGTGGTCTCTTGATTTTCAATCTCAAAACAAGAAGCAGTGACAGAATCTTTAAATGAATCATAAAAGACGAAAGAGTGTGTTAGAAAGAAATAGTTAAGTACTGAATGCTCATTCTTCTTCCTCAGGAAAGTATGCACAAACTCCAGCTGTTGCTGATATACTCATTGGGTTGGCGATTTAATCATGGATTGCTTACATACATTTCATGCAGTCATCCTGTGAAATAATCCATCTAATAACTGGAGCCTTGGCTTCACATACCATCAACATAAATAAATAGAGTGAATTAGAAGTCAAGTCTTAAATATATGTTTGCAAAAGCTTATGAAAATACAAATAAACATACCTTTATTCCATTCATGTTCCTTTTCAATACAGGGTACAAAATACTAGTGAATTAGATACTTGACATTTTGTGAGGTCATTTGAGAATGTATATTTATGGAGTTACTCAATACAAATCTTGGTGAGATATAGATCGTACCTTCTATTATAGAAATGGGATATGCCAGATTCTTCTTTTTCCAGTTCCTGACAGGGATTTAATTTGAAATGACTGACAGATATACACAAGAGGATAAAGAACTGAACATTATTAATACTGTGGAAGCCATGGTTTGTCAGCCGCAGTCTGCCCTCTGGCCACCAATGACTCAGGTTCCTCCTACTTGCAAAATACTTTTAAACTTTCCCAAAGTTCCCAAAGTGCCTCACTCTACTACAGTATCAGTGTGAAGTCCAAAATTTTATCATATAAAATTCCTAAGTCATATCGAGGTGCTGTAAGGCTGGATGTCATTCTCTGAGCGCAGCTCCTGGAGCACAATTACTCTCCATCTTTCAGTCTGTGGAACAGCCCCAACACCCTCAACATGCACTTGTTGGAGGGGAACAGGGTAGTAGCTGTAGATTTTCTGGTTCAAAAAAGTGACAAATAGGTTAAAAGGATACAGCAGTTCACAGCTGCTCTGAAATTCACCTGCTCAAATGTTGAGTCCCTTGATTACCTAAAAGGCTTAGGAATAATTCTCCAAAGCTCTCTACTCTGCTCTTCGGACTCTTAATTCCATTATTTGAGTCACTTTTTCAAAATGGAAACTGTATTTGTTTGTAGTATGTATAGAGCCTATGTGTGACTAGCTTGAGGGGTTAAAAACCCTGAGACCTAATCTAAGGTCACTTTCTAAGGTCACTCACACTTTCTTGAGTTTTATCTCTAAAAGTCCCACCAGTTCTCAAGCTGAGAATAGAGAAAAATTCCCTCAGGATTCAAGCAAAGGGAGGAGAAAAGTAACCTTTTTGAAACAAAACCCGAAGGTTCACTATAACAAAGGACTGTTCTCTAAGGGAAATTTTCCAGAGTGTTTTCTGACCTTGAACAAGGATAATCAGAAAACTACATCCCCCTCTATTCTCATTTTAGGGGAGAACAAAGAGGTAAGAAAGTCTTCTGAAAGCCCAAGACTACAGATCCAGCCTCTGTCAAAAATCTAATATTTAATCTTTTTTTTTTTTTTTTTGTGGGTACCGGGGGTCGACCTCAGGACCTCGTGGGCCAGCAGGCACCCATGCTGCTGAGCGATATCACTGGCCCCTTTTTTCCATTGTGGGTTCCGGAAGTCGAACTCGGGCCCTCGCTCTTGCCAGGCAGGCGCTTACGCTGCTGAGCCATCTCACTGGCACCCTAGCATTTAATCTTAAAATTAGAGAATGCATCCCTTTTCCAGCAGTTTACTCCACAACAATAGAGTTCCAGTAAAGTGCGACAGAGTGCCACTGGAAGAGTTCTAAAGCAGATTATTTAAGAAGTAATGAAATCCAAAGACAGCTGGGGAACAAGAAAACAAGGAAGCTAGAGGAAACTGAGGCATCTGGCATTTATAGCTATAATAAACATTTAATACATCCAAATACCTAGCCAGATAAACATGTATTCTCAAAGTAGCCACTTACTTAGTTAAATTCTAGTTACCTGATACCACATATATGCATTCTGTAAAGTAGGGGGAAAAAAACACAGAAGAGACAAAGCAAGCATCAGAACCAGACTCAGATGTGACACAGATATTACCAGAAAGGGAATTTCAAATAACTATGATTAATATGTCGATGGTTCTAATGGAAAAATAGTAGATAATATGCAAAATGAGATAGATAATGCAAGCAGAGAGATAGAAATTTTAAAAAATTGAAAAGTAAATGCTAGAAATAAAAACCAAATCTGTCATTATGACAAAGAAGTCATTCGCAGGAAAATGGATGCACCTTGAGACCATACTGTTAAGTGAATAAATCAGATACACAAGTGTAAATATTGCACAGTGTCTGTTATGTGAGAAACCCAAATTATAAATAAAGAGCAAAATAAAAGACAGACAATAGGAAGTAGGGAGATAGATCTATCTCAAATGGGAAGGGGATCAAAAGATGGAGGAAGGGGGAGGGAAGGGAAGGGAATGGGATGAGAAAGGAATGAAGATGTGTTATGTGCATGCACCAACTCCACACAAAGAATGGAATCATTATGTACTGCAAATTTGTACAAAAACAAAGAAAAAAAAGTATGTAAAGTTTAAGGATTTTAGTCACTTCTAAGTAACTATTTTTTTTTTACCTTTTAATGATTAATAGTAATAGGCTAACAGTTTGAAAGCAGAATCTGGAAATATTGACTGAATCTGAATTCTTACTGTAATATTTGAGACACCTGAAAATCAAACACAATTGTGGAAATTGAGACATATTGTTATTTATTGAATAGCCCTGGTAACATTGATGATGTTCAGATACTTTAAGTAAATGGTTATCTTTGACAAAGAACAAAAATCTACTTCTGTAATATAAATGAAGAATGCATTCGCTAGGCTCATCAGCATACTTCAAATGGCACAGGAAAGAATCAGTGGACATAGAGATACGTCAGTAGGAACCTCCAAAACTGAAATGCAAAAGAAAAAGATGAACAAAAAGAAGGGAACAGAATATCCAAGAAATGTTGGACAATTACCACATTTGTTACATGTTAATAATGGGGATATGAGGAGGAAAGTAATGAGTGAGAGGAAGAGAAAAATATTAAAAGCAATAATGGTTGATAATTTCCAAAATTAATGAGATAAAATGACAGCTCTAAGAAGTTCAGAAAACGTAACCAGAACACATAAAAGCTCTCTATTTGTAAGCATATGATGTTCAAAATGTAGAAAACCAGAGATGAAAGGAAAACCTGGAAAGAATGCAGGAAGGATATGAATTCTATCCAGTGAAATTCACTTTCAAAAATAAAGAAAAAAATGAAGATTTTGCTAAACAAACAAAACCTAGGAGAAGTTGTCACCATTTTGCAAGAAATGATAAAAGAAGCTCTTCAGAGAGAGCGAAAAGTCTATAAGATCAGAAGCTCAGATCAACATCAATCCGGAGCATGAGAGAATGCTTTGATAGGAAAAAAAGAGCATCAGAGAATGACTGGATGAAAGTAAAATAAAACTTTTAATTTTATTATTCTTCTTGAACTGATCATGAGTTTTTTCCAAATATTAGCAACAATGTAGCATGTGATGGTGGTGTGTGAGTGTGTGTGTGTATGATGAATGGTAGCAGTGTGATAAGTAATGAGAAGTAGTACTTGAGCTTTTGTGCTGACAGGCAGTACTGTGTGATTTGAAAATGGACCTAGATTCGTTGTAAATAGATATTCCGAACTCTAGTGCAACTACTTTTCAGAGATGTGTAACTGTATAAAATGCTCAATTACAGCCAGAGAAAGCTGAACAAAGGTGAAAAGACGAAATGAGGAACAAGTACAAACAACAGAAAAACACTTCACAAACATGCTAAATATTAATCCAGTTATATCAGCAACTACTTTAAATGTGACTTTATCTCAGTAAATTAATTAGAAACCAGAAACCATCAGATTTGATTTTGTAAAAAGATCCAACTGTATTTCATCTATAAGACACCCACTTTAATTGTAAAGCCACAGAATAAAAGTAAAGGCATAGAGAAAGATGTACCATGCTAATGTTGAGAAAAAATTAGTAGTCATGTGAATTTCAAGCAAAACGAACTTTAAAACAAGGAAAACTGTCATGAACACAGTGCCTTACATAATGATAAAGTGGTCAATCCTGCAAAAAGCTATAACGACTCTTAACTTGTACACACTGAAAACAATGCTGCGAAATTCATCAGATAAAAACGAATAGAATTGCAGGAAGAAATAGACAAATCCACTGTTTAGTTGCATACTTAAATGTTTTTCTATTAGTGATCAAGAGATCCAGCAGGCAGAAAATTATTAAGAATATAGTTGAACAGAACAATGATCTCCATCAAATGGATCTAATAGATATAGATTTAATACTTCATCCAACAAAAGAAGAATACACATCCTTCTCGAGTACATATACATTCACCTAGATAGACACAGTGTGGGTCAAAAAACAAATTTAACAAATTAAAAAGAATAGAAATAATACCAAGTATGCTCAATGATCATAATGGAATTAAATTAGAAAACAATAACAGAAGCATAGCTGAAATATTAAAAAATATTAAACGATTAGACAACACACTCTAAAGTAACATATGGCTCAAAGAAGCAATCTCAAAGAAATTTTTGAACTATTAATTTAATGAAAATTAAAATGCAACTTATCAAAATTTATAGGGTACAACCAAACTGATACTGCACAAAAAAAATGTTTAGCTTTCACTGCATATAGTACAGAAGAAATTCTAAATGTAATAATTTAAGCCTTGATCTCAGGAAATCAAAGACTGATATAAAACTGAAACAAGGAGTGAACATAAATAGTAAAAACTAAAGCAGCAATCAATGAAATTAAAAATAGAGAAAATCGATATTACAGTATTTTTTGAATGGATTGATAAGATGAATAAAGCTTGAGCTAGGCAAATAATAAAAAAAAGAAAGATACAAATTATTAACATCAGAAATGAAAGGCTTTTGTCAATACTGATCCCAAGGACATTAAAAGGATGAAAAAATGAATATTACAAACAACTGTATGCCCACAAATTTGATAACTGAGATAACATGGTCCCATTCCTCTGAAGGCACAAATGACCAAAACTCACCCAATGAGATACAGATAAACTACGTAGTTCCATATAAATTAAAGGCACATAATCACTACTAAATAAACCTCCCTAAAAGAAAGTTACATCATCTCACATGTGAATTCTAACACACATTCAGGGAAGAAATATCACTTTGCTATAATCTTATCGATAACAAAAGAAACAGTGTAAGTGCATGTTAACTCTTTCTGTGAGACCTAATATTGCATAAAACCAAAAGCAATTAAAGACCTTAAGAGAAATAAAAAAATAGTGACAAATTTCTGTCACAAACATATGCAAAAATCCTGATAAAGAACTTGGGAAACTAAACCAAAACATTTTTTAGTAAGTATAAATGCAACCAAATGGAATTTATTCCTGGTATGGGAGGCTGACTCAAATCAAAATCAATTAATATAATCAAATGCATCAAGACACTAAAGAATTGATCTAACTCCAGAGGCACAGGCAAAAAAAGCACAGAAAGGCACAGAATACTACAAGTTAGAAAATGCCTGCATAACAAAGGAAACAACACAGTGAAGAGACAACCTGTGGAGTGGGAGAAAGTCTTTGTAAACCACACATCTGAAATAGGTAAATACTCAAAACTATGTAAAGAACACAAAAAACTCAACACTCAAAAATAATTAACCTGATTTAAAAATAGGTACCATCAGCCCTACGAGGCCAGTGGCAGCAGGCAGCCCTCCAGGGATGGGCCCTAACCTCAGGTTCTCTCTGAGATATCTGTCACATGAAGTGACATGTATAGGTAGGAAGCACTGAAAATAGTGTTCCCAGAGCACTTTGTAACTCACTGGGTAAGAGGGACGACACCTTTTGGTTTTTAAATACCAATCAACATGGAACTTATCTGTCGTGGGTACAATAAGAAGTTTCTACACACACACAAAGAATATCGGGCCAAGAATTTGGTAAGCCCGGAGGGAATTATTGCCAAAACCAAAAATTAACTTTCAAAAGAAATCTAAATTTTATGAGAAAAATTACGTACTCGCTGTGTTGCCTAAAGTTCACTTTAGCAGCACAGTGGGGCCCGCCATGCAGGGGCAGAACTTGAAGGGTTAATGACACCTAAACGCTGGTATTTGATTTCCTGTGTGTGTTGCCTCAGCATTCAGGGCATTTTACCCTTGCAGTTTGACTAAAACCCTCTAAAAATTATTCCAAGCTTCATATTTTCCTTACCTGTCAACATAACAACTTCATCAACATTATTATATTGTTGAATTCCTACTGATATTATAACTGTATGGGAGCTTAACTTTATAAGGAAATGTACTTTGACACTGATATCTTATTAAAGTATTCTGATCCTAAAAAAAAAAAGGTAAAAGACCTGGATAGATATTTATCAAAAGATGACGTTCAACTGGGAAACAGGTATATGGAAAATACTCAGTATCACTAATTATTAGGGAAATGCAAAAATAATACCATAGGGGCCGGTGAGATGGCTCAGCGGTGTAAGCGCCTGCCTTGCAAGTGCGAGGGCCCGAGTTCGACTCCCGGAACCCACATACGAAAAAGGGGCCGGTGATATCGCTCAGCGGCATGGGCGCCTGCTGGCGTGCGAGGTCCTGAGGTCGTCCCCCTGGTACCCACAAAAAAAAAAAAAAAAAAAAAAAAAAAAAAAATAATACCATAGCGAAATATCACCTCACATTTGCAGGAATGGCTATTATAAAAAAGACAAAAGGTGACAGATGCTGGCAAGGTTCTTATACACTGTTGGTGGGAAGGTAAAATAGTGTAGCCATTATGGAAAACAGTATGGAATATCCTCCAAAAATTAAAAATAGAGCTATCATATGATGCAGCCTTATGATCTAGCAATTCCACTGCAGGGCATATATCCCAGAGAAATTAAATCAGAATGCTAAAGAAATGTTCACTCCAATGTTCACTGCCACATTACTCACAATACCCAAGATATGTAATCAAAATAAATGTTCATAATGATGAATGAACAAACAGAATGCGATATTGCTACATAATCAAATACTATTTCGCCTTCAAAGAGGGGGACCCTGAAATTTATAACAACATGGATGAACCTGTAAGACATTAAGGTAAATGAAATAAGCTAGAGACTGAAAGAGAAATACCACAGGATCCCACTTATATTTTTGCATTTGAAATATAAAGAAGTCAAATTCATAGAAACTGAGAGTAGAAATGGTGTTTACCAGAGGGTAGGTGAAAGAAGAGGGTTGGAGAGTTTGGTCAAAGTTACAAAACTTCAGTTAAGCAGGAAGATTAATTTAAAGGGCTATATTGTGTGACTTAATGACTATAGTTAATGACACTGTATTGTGGGTTTAAAAATTGCTAAGAGAGTAGATTTTAAGTATTATCACCACAAATAAATGATAAGTATATGAAAAAGGCTCAAGAATAAAAGCAATAAGATCATATCCAAACACATTCAGATTAAAAATGAAAACAAAAATCAACAAACAAAAGTCTCAACAAACTAGAAATAAATGGAAATTTCCTCATTTGGATAAGAAACATCTCCAAAAAGCCTATACTTGACATCATACTAAATAGTGAGAACCTTATCAGTGGTAGCGAGCATATGGCATGAATGCTACAAAGGGCTGTTTGTGTACTGAAAGCTCTAAAAGGTTCGCCATCAATGAAGATGCTTTCCCCTTGAGATCAAGAAAAGGTATTGCTCCTATTCAGCATCACACTTGAAGTACTACCTAAGGCACTAATACAATAAAATGATATAAATTTATATGAATTTGGGAACAAGAAATGAAACTCTATTCTCAGGTGATAGGTTGATCTTTGCAGAAAATTAAAAAAAATCAACAACAACGAAAGCTGCTAGAACTAGGAAGCAATTATAGCAAAATTGCACAATGCAAAGTTAATATGTAACACTCACTTGTTTTCCTATATGCTAGCAGTGAACAATTGGAATTTGCAATAAAAGTACAACATGTACATTAATTCAAAGAGTGAAATGCTTAGTTATAAATTGAAAAATACGTAGAAGATCTATATGCAGTAGGACAAAAATATATGTTAATGATCTGAGAAAGTACAAAACTGATAAAAGAAGCAGATCTAAGTCAATAGAGAAATATCCCATGTTGATGGATAGAGGGTGATATTTTAAAGATGCTAGTTCTTCCCAGCTTGATTTCAAGATTTAATGCAATCCCAATTAAAACCTCAGAAAGTTACTTTTTGTATATCAGCAAAGTGATTTTAAATTTTATGTGAAAAGGCAAAATATCCAGAATAGTCAATACAATAATGAAAAGAACAAGATTCATATATAGACACTACTTGTCTTTGAAAGCTATAGAAATCAACAATAGACAGATCAATGGAACAACATCAAGAGCCAGAAATAGAGCTATAGGGCTGGTGAGATGGCTCAACAGTGTAAGCACCTGCCTGGCAAGCGTGAGGCCCTGAGTTTGACTCCCAGAACCCACATACAAAAAAAGGGCCCATGATATCACTCAGCGGCACGGGCGCCTGCTGGCGCGCGAGGTCCTGAGGTCGACCCCTGGTACCCACAAAAAAAAAAAATTGAAAACTTTTGCTCTAACAAAATATACTTTTTGTTGGTACTGAGGATTGGGCCCAGGACTTTTGCACTGAACTCCATGCCTAGTCCTTTTGAAAATACACTTGTAAGAAAAAGGAAAAAAAAACTACAAATCACAGTCTGGAAGAAAATATTTGCAAATTACATACCTCATAAAGAATTTTTATGCAAAATGTATAGATCCTTTAAAAGTCAACGGTAAGAAAACAAGTAACCAAATTAAAAATGGGTAAAAGATTTAAACAGATACTCTACAGAAGTTATAGAAGATAGTTCACAGTTTGGTAGCTTTTACCAAGAAAAACAATCTTATTATAAAATCTAGTAATCACACTGCTAAGGATTTATTCAATTGAATTGGAAACTTATATTCATACAAAAACCTAAAGATGAATGTATATAGAAGATTCATTCATGGTTGGTTGTTAAAAACAAACAAACAAACAAAAAAAATTTGCGACATGTCCTTCAGTAGATCAATGGTAAATGAACTGGTTACATCCAGACAGTGAAATATTTTACAATAATAAAGATTAATTACTTATCATGTCCCCAAGAGATACAGAACAATCTTAAATGCATAACATGAAATGAAAGAAGCCTGTCTGAAAAAGTACAAACTATTTGATTCTAAATATATAACATTCTGGAAAGAAAAAAATATATAGAAGAGAGAAAATAGAAAAAAAATAAATGAGTTTTTGCCAAGAGTTCAGGGGTATGAGAGGAGGGGTGAATAGATGAACTATGGGGAATTTTACAGACATGATACTATAATGAGAGATAAATTACATGCATTTGTCAAAATCTATCAAACCATACAACATGAAGAGTAAATATTAATATAAATGGTTGTCATTGGAAAAAATGATAATATATCAATATTGCTTCACTGACTAACAAATACAGCACATTAATTCAAGATATTAATAGTAGAGGAAACTGTCTACAGGGGACACAGGGATCTGGGAACACTCTGTACTATTTTCTCAGCTTTTCTATAAATCTGCTTATTTTGAAAGAAAACAACATATATTCACATCTTACAGTTTCTGTGAGCCAGGAGTCAGAGTAGCTTAGCTTGGTGTTCTGCTCAGGGTCACGCACAACTGCAATCAATGTGCTGGCTGCACTGTGGTCATATCTGAAGCTTTGGGTCCTCTCCCAAACTTAGATGGATGTTGGCAAAATTCCCTTGTCCCTGTAGAAATGAGGAGAGTTTGCTTCGAGGCCAGCGAAAGGGTTTGTCTCTGCTAGTTCTAGTATCTTTTCTCTAGACCCTTGTTCAAAGGTCTAACCTGATTAGGTCCAGTCTGGCCAGGATAACCTCTCTTTTAACTTACTCAAAGCTAACTGATGAATCTTCATTAAATCTTCAAAATCCTTTCCCTTTTGTCTAGTGGATTAACATAACCCTAGGGCTGATAATGTATTCCCTTTGCCATATTATATTAGTTAGAAGCAAATGAGGCTATAGGAAGCAATATTGAGAAAGTGTGAAAGGAGAGAAAGCTGGTAAAATATTTCTTGGTCTTGGTGGTCATTACACGGGCACAATCTTTCTGTGGTAATATGCTCTGAGTCTTCCACTTTTCTGAATTTTGTTACATTTCAAAAATGTTAAAAATGTATTCTCTGATTTTGCTTATTTTGAAATTTTTACGTCAAATTTTAATTTTCTTTTATGATTTTCAAATTAACACATGAAAATTACACGTATAGATAGCAATGTGATGGTACATTGTATTCACTGTGTAATTTTTAAAACAGGTTACACATATCTATCTCCTCAAACATTTTTCATTCAATTTTGTTGGAAACATTCAAAATCCTTTCTTCTAGTCTTTTTCAAATATACCATACATGATTATCCATAGTCACCCCACTGTGTAACAGGACATAAGAACTGATACCACCGAGCTAACTGTAACTTAGTACTCATTTATTACAGATCACTGCAGTGGGTTCCAGTCTCCTGCCCGGGTTATGGCACACAGCAGGAAAGGAAAGAAAGAGCAAGAGACAAAAATAGAGGGGCGCATAGCAAGGATCTGGGATGACCAGTTGCTCTCTAGGAGCAAAAGGCCCCAATGTCCAGCTAGCCACCATTTTATTAGCCAGTGCAGGGGAAGGGGTAGGGTGCTTTCCTGGAACAGCGTAGAGGCTGTGGTAGAATGGGCAAGTTTATCATCATAAAGGAAACAAGCCAAGATCCATGCCCACATCTTGGTGCTCATCTCATTGACAGAGAAGAAGCTGGATTTCCACATTCCAAAACCTGCCCACAAGGCAGGCAGGGCAAGGAAAGCCTAGGACAGATACTATGTCAATTTATAATTCGTGGTCCCCAACACCCATTGACCAAGCTTTTCCCACTCTTTATCTCTCCCACTTTCTCCAGTCTCTGGTCACCACCATTGTACTCTCAACTTCTGTGAGATCAAAGTTTTTAGGTTCCACACATGAGTGAGATCATGTTATTCTTTTCTTTCTTGCATGATTTATTTTGCATAACACAGTGATGTCCAATTCCATCCACTTTGTCCCAAATGAAAAGATTTTCTCTTTTTGTGGCTGGAGAGGATTCTGTTATGTATATATTTACTTATTCATCATTTGGTGGAAACAGGTTGCTCCCATTTCTTGGCTACTATGAATAGTGCTGCAAGGAACATGGGCGTGCACACACCTCTCTGCCATACTGATTTCATTTCCTTTGGATATGTACCAGAGTGTGATTGATGGATTATATGGTGCTTCTTTTTTTAAATTTTTTTCTTATCTTTTATCTTTTTTAAATTGTTAGGATTTTCACTGTGATCTTCAATTGCGTAGGTTTTCCTTTCACTATTACGTGTGCGTGATTCTTACATTTTATTGCTTATTACTGTAGTCAATTCATTTTCACCAATATGAACTATCTTTATTGTGTGAATATGTCCAATTTTATCAAATATATACATTTGTATTGGGGTTATATCTAGATTTTTGCTATTTTAAACAGCACAGCACTGAACATTCTAGGACAGGTCTGCTGATATATTTATGCTAAAACTTCTCTTGAATTATCCCTGGGGTGGAAATGCTGGGTTATAGAATATACAGATGCAACATTAGAAGAAAAAGTCATGCCAAATGTTTTATATGTGGGTGTATATATTTACATTTCAATCAGAATTATCGATAGACATCTTGAACGGATCTTAGTAATATAAAACTTCTAAGTAGTTTTCTAGTTTGGTAGGCATAGACTTACATCTAAATATGCTTATTTAAAATTTATGCCATTATTTTTAACACTTATTGGGTTCAAACTCTTCCTAACTTACATGATACTCCTGTAAGAATATCTTATTTCCTGTTTTCATCTTCTTTCTTGTTTTAAACTCCACGTTAAGTAGTATAAGCATTTCTAAGGTTTTCATGCACATTTACCATTTTATTTGCTCACCACAATTTCATATGTCTTAGATGCCTAAGCTATTTCCTTTCTTTTTTAATTTTTAGGTTTTCTTATTAGTCCTTGTTTGCAGTACATAATGTTAACAGTCCTGTGTGAAGTTGGTCCATGCGCACACCACATCATAATTCCTTTTCTCATCCTCTTTTCCTGCCCTCTCTACCCCTTCCCTCTGTCCCTTGATGCTCTTCCCATTTGAGAAAGATCTATCTCCCTACTTCCTATTATCTATCTTTTATTTTGCTCTTTATTTATAATTTGAATTTCTCATATAAGAGAAATCATGCAATATTTAAACTTGTGTCTGATTTATTTCACTTAACATTATGGTCTCAAAGTGCATCTGTTCCTACAAATGACTCAAGTTTATCTTTCTTTCTAGCAAATTAGTACTCCTTTGTGTATAAATACAACATTTTGTTATCCATTTATCTGTTGATGGACATATAGGATGTTTCCAAGATTTAACTATTATGAATTGTGCTGCTATAAACATGGGAATGCATGGATCACTTTAATATGATGTATTTAACTCTTTTGGGAAGATAGCTAGAAGGGAAATGGCTGGGTGAAATGGAATTTCTATTTTTAGTTTTTTGAGGACTCTCCATACTCATTTCCACAGTGGTTATACTAGTTTACTTTTTCATCCACCGTGTAGGAGGGTTCCTTTCTCCCTGCAGCCTCTCCATCATTTGTTATTTCCTTTCTTGATGATAGCCATTCTTTCTGGGGTAAGATGTAATCTCAGTATTGTTTTAATTTGCGTTTCTCTAATGGCTGTGATGTTGAGCATTTCTTCACATATTTATTGGCCATTTGTACTTCTGAGAAGTGTCTATTCATTTCACTTGCTCATGTTTTGATTGGGTCTTTTATTTGGGAGGGACTAATTTTTTTTAGTTCTTTATATATTCTAGATGTTAATCCTCTGTCTGAGGAATAGCTAGCAAAAAATTTTCCCACTCTGCAGATTTTCTTTCAATCTATTGGTTGTTTCTTTCTTTTTTTTTGTGGGTACCAGGGGTTGACCTCAGGACCTCGTGCGCCAGCAGGTGCCTGTGCCGCTGAGCGATATCACCGGCTCTTTTTTCGTATGTGGGTACCGGGAGTCAAACTCGGGACCTCGCGCTTGCTGGGCAGGTGCTTATGCCACTGAGCCATCTCACCGGCCCTGGTTGCTTCTTTTTAAAATACATTTTCATAAATTACTTTATTAATCTCTCTGAAGTTTTTCTTTACCTTAGAAAAAACTTTATTTCTCTTATTCTTAGAAGTTAATTTCGCTGGATTAAAATTTTAAGTTGATAGATGTGTTCCCTCCTCACTTTGATGATATTATTTCACTGTTAACCTAGATCCAATCATTTATTTTTCTTTTTTTTTTTAATGCGGGTACTGGGAGTCGAACTCAGGACCTCGTGCTTGCCAGGCAGGGGCTTATGCTGCTTAGCTATATCACCTGCCCCAATCCAATCTTTTTTTGTTGCAGAGTCTCCTGCTATTCTATTTGCCATTCTTTTTAGGGTAATCTCTCTGTCTTTTATCTGTGACTGCCTCAAACATATTCTTTTTGGTTTCGGTGTTATACAGTTTCATAATAACATCACTGGATGTTGGTTTGTCTCTTATTTATGCTTTGTGGGTGCATAGGTGTTCTGAAAATTACAGAATTATACATTTCATCAAGTCTGAAAAATGCAGTTCCTTTTTTCTGTTCCCTGTCTTCTCTCTTGATGAGACTTCAGCTAAAAAATGCGTATTTTTTTATTCCTACCTCAATGTCTCAAACTTTCTCATATTTTCGGTCTGTTGCTCTGTGATGTAGTGAATGCAATTTCTTTTGAACTGTACTATAATTTTGTCTTCAGTTGTGTCTAGTCTGCTCTTTTTCCTCATCCTATGGGTTTAAACTGTAACAATTTTTTTTGCTAACTGTTCTCTTTAATTCTTTTTCATATTTGTTGGCCATTTTTGTAACGTGTCATTGATCACCCATTTTACTGCATTCACATTTATTTCTTTAAATATTTAATAAATAGTGAGCCGTTCGATGTTTATCATGATAGAACTTAATTTTTCAGAACACCAAAGCACTAAGTTGCTTTCCTCCAAAGAGAACTGGTGTCTCCTTTTGCAGAAGACAAGGAGGATTTAGAAACCTCAGGCAGGGTAGCCTTCTTTTTTTTTTTTTTTATGTGGGTACCGGGAATCGAACTCAGGACCTCACACTTGCCAGGCAGGCGCTTATGCCGCTGAGCTACCTCACCGGCCCAGTCTTCTTCTTCACTGGTATAGAATTAGTGTACTTATCTCATTTTTACCTCCTGTGTCTTGGAGGGGCGGGGGAAATAAAGGAGATCTCAGTTCCAAAAATATAATTGACTTTTGCTCACAAAGCAAATCTGACTTTCATGTTTACTTACAACTGACCTTCAGAGGTTCATTTCACTGTTTCATTTTATGAGTCTCCTTGTGAATCTTCAGAGGCTTTCATGAAAAACAGCAGTGTTTTAAAAGTTACCTTTTTATAATTTATCCACAGTGTGGCTTTGTTAGGTGAACCCTTAATATCTATCCTATTATACTAACCAAAGTTGAATTCCTGCCAGAATTTTGGGTGCTCTGAATTTTATGCCTTTACAACAACTCACAAATAAGCTATTTTTCCTTGATAGATTTTAGGCTTTGTTTATTAATTTTTCACTAATATGCATATGTGCAGAGAGACTTAATACTAGGCTCATAGACACAGGGCCGTGTAGATGAATCACAAAATTTGGTCATCATTAAAACCACTGATCTGTGCCCATAATTGTATTTAGATCATTTACTTTTTAATTGTGTAATTTATTAATATAACAACCACTATTAAAATACAGTGGTGCCTCAGTTCATGAACTTAATTCTTTCCACAATTCTGGTCACAATTCAAATTGGATGAGAATCGAATGAAGAGAAATGGTTAGGTTCAATGTTGACCTTATGGGGAAATTTGATTCTGTTGTCATCCAATTTGGTTTGTGACCAGAATTATGAAAAGAATTAAGTTCATGAACTGAGGTACAACTGTATATATTTCCTCTTTCTTTACTTATTTTGATTGGCTCTTTTTCCATTCTCATGTGTAAATGTGCAGCTATACTAAATAGTAACTTTATATGAACTATAATGCTTTTAAGACACACTCTATTCAATCCAAAACTATATGTTCATGAAAGGCACAATCACAGGGACATAACAGACATAAACCTGAATAACTGGGATATAGGGATGACTCTGGATAAGTGCTAGTTTAGCAGTATATAAAGATCAAATGTCAGTTTGGAAGCAGAAAGAAATTCATCGTGACTAATGGGCAATGATAAAATGTGTTATTACATGTTTTGTTCATCTTTGAAAATTTTGAGAGTATGTTTTACTGGTTTTTAATGAGATAGATTTTTCCTCTCTTCATTTCTTTTTTTTTGTTGTTTTTTGTGGGTACCGGGGATCGACCTCAGGACCTCACGCGCCGGCGGGTGCCCGTGCCACTGAGCAATATCACCGGCCCTTTCTTCGTATGTGGGTTCCGGGAGTCGAACTCGGGACCTTGCACTTGCTAGGCAGGCACTTATGCCACTGAGCTATCTCAACGGCCCTCTCTTCATTTCAAACAAACCCTTTTTAGGTCTTTTAGACCTTTTTTATGCAAGATTCTTTTAATAGGTGTTATATTTGTATTTTACATTTCACTTTAAAAGGTAACAGGGCTGGTGAGATGATTCAGAGGCATAAGCGCCTGCCCGGCAAGCGCAAGGGCCCGAGTTCGACTTCCGCAACCCACATACGAAAAAGGGGCCGGTGATATCGTTCAGCGGCAAGGGCGCCTACTGGCGCGGGAGGTCCTGAGGTCGACCCCCGGTACCCACAAAAAAAATAAATAAATAAAAAATAAAAAAAAGTAACAAATTATTAGTGCTTAAATACATGGCTTGAACCAACTCCATATATTATGAATTTTCTCTTTCAAGAAAAAGGAATATGAAGTCCATAATGCAATATATTCATAATTAGAGCAGTGATCCATTTCTAACAGAACTTCTCTGAGACTAACAGACTTTTACTTTTAAGTTCCTTAGACTGTAGCATTATTACAGATGACATCAAATGAAGACTGGAACAGAAATTGGATCCAGCTCTTGTCAGTAGAAGTTCTACAATGAAGCTTTCTTTTGAAAACTACAAAATTGTCGGAATGGAAGATAGACCTCAAAATGGAGAAACTTCTGTTCTTCATAGCCCCCCAAATTATAAACGCTCTCCATCCCAAATTCTCTTTTTCCTGATTTAATCCTCACATCCTAGGTTCACTATCAATGCATGTGCACCCTGTCAGAAAAAAAAAAATCAAAAGAGAGCATCATTATAAGCAATTCTGAATTGCGTATCACTAGGATTTTAAAACTGATTATCTTTTATATGTCAAGGGCTTTTACTTGTCAACTTCTATAAGGAATTTTTGTAAGAAATCCTGGAATGTTTATACTTTGGTGGCTCTACAGCTCATACATTCTTAACTACACCACTGAGGGTACACTGTATCTCCCAAAACAGATTGGGACTACATAGCAAGATAGGACACTATTGTATAATTACTCTTTCCCTGTCTACCAATTAGCTGCAAGTGGCCAATGTTCAGGTTCAGTGGATTTTAAAAAATATTAATATCTAATGTTTATTAAGTGTCTTACACTTTTCTGGGTAAAATAAAGATATTTTATTTAATACTCAGAAAAATCCCTGAGATGATTACTTTTTTCCCTTCTACCATGTGAGAAAATTGAGTATTTGAGAAGATAAAAAATTTCTCCAGTCCATCTGATTGTATAAACCCTGCTCACTAAGTCTAAGGCAATAAATAGTAGCAATGCAGAATCACAGAGCACTTATTATGTCAGCATCAGGAATGCATGTTGTAAGAAAGTTCCTGAGATACAATTTTGGTAGGGAGAGAAGCATCAAATAAATTTAAAACAACAAAAAATGCCCTTTCTCTTCACTGGTCTAGTCCGAGAGGTTAATACGTGGTTGTGGTTGTTAAACTTCATTGTGTGAGCTTGATTGGCTTTGGGAGCTGCCTAGGGCATTATAAAGCAAACTTATGGGTGTGTCTGGATGGGCCATAGAGGCATGACCTGGAAGACTACGTGTGGCCCCTCTCCCCTTCTTTGCTGGCACTGTTCCCCTGCACTGCTTCCGGACCACCTGAAACTGAGCAACTTTGCCCCACAATGCCTTTTTGACGTGATGGTCCTGTCTTTAAGCCAGATGATCATGAAGTGAATCCTGTGAAAACATGAGCCAAATGGAACCTCTTCTCCTTTAATTTGTGGGTGTCCAGAACTTTGCCCCAGTGACGGGAGACCTAATAAAATGGTCAGTGAGGTGACAGCTGTAGAGAACACTATAGATCCCACTAAGGTTGGCTTAAGGATGCATTGATGAACTTCCAGATTTGAATGTAAAATGATTCTATTTCCAGCCCAGCTGTAGCCCTCATTAATTGTGTGAACTTCTGAAGATACTTAACCTCCCTGAGCTGTAAAATAGGAAAAAATATGAACATCTATAGTTCTCTACAATTCAGTGTCCTCATCTACATAAAGCAGGAAATGATATTTTTTAGGCTGTTCCAAGGTGCTATGGTTTGGATCTGAATTGTCTCTCAAAGCTCATGTGAGGAATGCTTGGACCCTCATACTGTAGTGTTCAGAAATGACTGAATCATGAGGTCTCTAACTTCATCAATGAGTTAATCCATTGATGGTTTCATAATTTGATGGCATTTTTGGGGAAGTAGTAAAAATAGGAGGTGGCACTGGATGGAGGCAGTGGATCAGGGGTCATGACCTTGAAGATTGTGTCTGGTCCCTGGCCCTTTCTCAACTGTACCTTTCTCTTTCTTTCTGCTTTCCAGCTGCCACGAGTCAAGCAGCTCTCCTCTGCCACACCTATGTGCCATGATGTTCTGCCTTACCACAGGCCCATAGCAATGGCACCAGATTACCATGGACTGAAACCTCTGAAACCCTGAACCAAAATAAACCTTTCTTCTTCTAAGTTGTTTGTCTCAGGGGTTTGGTCACAATAATGGAAACCTAACACACAAGGATTGAAATATTGTATGAAAGAGCTGAGTAGTCTTGATCATATAATGAAGGCCCAGAAAAGGAATTTTAGCCTTCAGTCCTCATAGGTTTAAATCCCACATGAAGTGGGCATTTTACCGGTATTTGTTCAGACTCATATTGGAACTTTCTTACATCAATTGGAAAACAAGTGTTTCAATTACTCACATTGTGATACATCTGAAAACTGACCAACAAAGTCTGTCCATTTGTCTGTCTGCCCATACATCCATTTCTTTAAAAGAAATTCATGAGGTATATATTATATACTACGTGGCATTCTGTGCATTGGGAGTGCAGCAATGAACAAATTGACCTGGTTCCTACCTGTATTAAACTGACAATCTACTATAAGAACCAGGCTCTAAATGAAAAAACTTTGATAAATTTACATTGATAGTGGATAGTGCGATGAAGACAATTTCATGGATATGGCAGATAATATTACAGACAATAATTTCTTCATAGAGACAAAATTTTATCAGTAAATACATAAACTTAAAAAGCAGTTATAAAACCTTGTGACAAGTACTACGGTACTAGATATATAATGTGCTCTTGGTGGAAGATAACAGAACTGACCAAGCCAAAAAGGAGTTGGGAATCAGATAGGGAAGTTTCTCATAGTGATATTTAACTATAACCACATGGAGTAAAGGAGTCTAAGTAAAAGAAAATTTGTATGCAAGCTGTGAGGCCATATAGCCTGATACATTTAAGGCACTGAACAAAGTTCGGTACAGAGTTTAAGAAATGATGGAGCAAAAACTGAAGTTGTGACAAAGAGATGAAGATCCTGGGGAAAAGTAATTGAATGGATGATTCATAGAATTTCCTTAAAGTTTAAGTTGGATGTAAATCACTCGGGGGAAGGGTGAAAATGAGATAAAATGTTACTGCTCCAATGGACATAAAGAGCAAGCATAGTGAGAATAGTTAATCGAGAAACCTGAAAGAATAAGATATTTGAATCAGGAAAAGAAATGACAGAATTTACATCAGAGGTTAAGAAGTCATACATACTAACAAGGCCAGGGTGTTGGGATCATTGGAATTAGTGACTAAGAAAAAGGAGCAAAACAACAGATTACTGAGAATAAAGAGATAAATCAAAGGGCCTGTGGACAATGAATGCATCTAAGACCAAAGTAGGAACAGATGGGAATTCCATGAACTGTTGACAAGTTTTAGTGAGTGCAAATTACTGAAAACTTGGGATAACTGATAATATTTGTGCTGCCCAACACTGTAGCTGGCAACCACATGTGACTGTTGAACACATGAAATGTTTCAAATATACCGTGGTTAATAAAATGTAGTTTTAAAATGAATTTCCCTTGTTTCTATTTGCTCCTTGAATATGGCTACTAGAAACTTTAAAATTACATAAATGCTTTACATGTCAGCTTAGATTATGTTATTTCAAATAGCACTTGATAGTAGGAAGAAATAGAGAGTGCTTTGCCTGTACAAACTGATGCTCAGGAGGCAGGGCAGTCTTATATATTACACAGCAATATCTCTTGGTGCAATTATATAAGCTCTTTGTTTTCATGTGCCCTTATTACATCATAAAACTGAATAGAAAGTAAAAGTGCTAATTCTATTGTTAGTACGGTTGTGATGAAATGGACATAATTGCCTGCACCAGAACAGATGAATCCTTGAACTTGAATTGGCTTCTCATTGACCTATTCTTCCTATTTGCACACAAAGGTGACCCCTTGTCATGTAGACAAGTTCACACGCAGGCTGTTTCCTCAAGGAATGAAAAAATTTTGCTGCTCTGATTTTCATTCCTTTCCCCTTGATACTGATGTATGAACAAAGGATTGTCCTTCCTTTCTCTTTGTATGATAAAAATCCATGGCTAGAATTGGAGTTAAGGAGAATGGACAAAGCCAGCTGCATAACTTGGATAGAAGAGTTCTCCCAACAATTTAGCTTAGTTTTCTAACATTCTGTATTGGAAAAGGGCACGACATAGCCACAGTCAATAAGAAAATAGTATTTCCCTTGATTTTTTACTCAACTTTTGCTATGTCATCTTTCGTAGAATTAAGTAAAACAACAAGAACAAAAAAAAGCAAGCACAAAAAACTAGAAATAGATCATTTAAACCAGTGTATAAAGACAATGTATAGTCTTGTGGGACATCAAAATTTTTCACCATCAATTAAAGAATCAGAGTAATTTTAAAATCAAGCCATCCACATGCAAATAAATTCCCAAATCCATAGAGCTTTGATTATTATAGAATCCCTGGGAATGGACTCAGTGAATCTAAACTTTTAGCGAAGGATGTACCAAAATGTGAGAATTGCTAGCCTAGTCTAAATTATCCATTCCAGGTCGGGTGAGATGGCTCAGCGGCGTAAGCGCCTGCCTGGCAAGTGCGAGGGCCCGAGTTCCACTCCCAGAACCCACATACGAAGAAAGGGCCGGTGATATCGCTCAGCGGCACGGGCGCCTGCTGGCGCGTGAGGTCCTGAGGTCAACCCCCGGTACCCACAAAAAAAATAAATAAATAAATAAATAAAATAAATTATCCATTCCAGTAAGAAACTTGAGATACGGAACAATTTTGGTGACGTACACAACAAAGTAAGTAGCAGAACTTGGTCTTAAACCTAGGCCTCCTAATTCCTACTTTGGAATGATGTCACAGTGCCTTGTGTGTCAGGTACTGATCTCTACTAGTGGAGTCAATAGTTCTGCTCAACTTTTTGAATCTTCTCAAACTGGTTTCGCATGATGAGCTGGAAGTTTATTTTAAAAATAGACACTCAGGGCTGGTGAGATGGCTCAGCGGCGTAAGCGCCTGCCTGACAAGCGTGAGGGCCCGAGTTCGACTCCCGCAACCCACATACGATAAAAGGGGCCGGTGATATTGTTCAGCGGCACAGGCGCCTGCTGGCGCGTGAGGTCCTGAGATCGACCCCCGGTACCCACAAAAATAATTAAATAAATAAATAAAATAAAAATAGACACTCAAAGTTATAAGTAAAAAATTTTTCCTTTTTCAATGAATTTCCTCTGTGCTATCTTCATTAAAGGTCACCCTTTCTCTGCTTAAGCACCTCTAGTGACAGAGAGTTCACTACTTCCTAAAGCAGCCTGTTTCCAATTGAACATTATTCTGGACTTTCAAAAGTATTTTTTTCTATTTTCAATCTGTCTTCCTGAAACATCTATCTAATTCTTTTTTTTTTTTTTGTGGGTACCGGGGGTCGACCTCAGGACCTCGGCGCCAGGGGCGCCCCTGCCGCTGAGTGATATCACCAGCCCTTTCTTCGTATGTGGGTACCGGGAGTTGAACTCAGGACCTCGTGTTTGCCAGGCAGGCACTTATGCCGCTGAGCTATCTCACCGGCTTCCAGAATCTTTAAAGCTGATGACTCTAAATGAGGCCCAGTGAAAAATTTTGTTTTATTCTACTGTGTTTAAAAAAATTGTGACCCAGGATATAAAATTAGTAGACCACACACAAAAATTGAATTTACCATAATTCTTATACAAAGGTAGACAAAATTGTACTTGCCTATGATATCAGGCCACCGATCCACCACTGCAGGTATATGTGTGTTCCCTGACACCTGCTGTGCTGCCGGTCTCAATGTTACTTACCTAGCTCTCACAGGCATATGACTTTGTTAATATAAGCATACTTCCTGTTTTGGTGCCTCTTTTCAAGTGAACTTCAAACTTCAGATGTAGTTTGCCCAGCATGAAAAAGAGCAGGAAGATCAGTTTCTTTGGTCCAGATATTACTATTACAGATAAGTTGTCTCTTACCTGGATTTTGGTACAGTGTCAAGTTAATGCAGTTTCCTGAATCCTGTCTCTCTAACTTATAATCACTCACCAGAGAAACTTTTCAAAAAATAAACTTTGATCACATTACTCTGCTGCTTGCGAATCTTGGGTTGATCCTAATTGCTCCTTGGCCTGTCGTTTAAAGGTCTCCCATTTTTAATTTCATATCTGAGTTTTTCACAGGCCTGTCCTCTGGCTGTCTGTGAGTCCTGTGAGGGCAGCAAATGGACCTTATTTCCATTTTAGCCAAATTGCCTGTGTTCCTAAATCACTCCCTTACACCTACATAGGACTACACCTATGTATGCAAAAGGTGGTGTTATCGCTTGCGGTGCAGATCTCCATGGAAAGGAACTTAACACACTATACATAATTGTATTCTGTTATACACAGAGTTTTAAGCAAGGTATATGTTTGACTCATATCTAAATATTTATTACTTCAGAGATGCTTGCATTTCAAATTCAAATGAAACAAGTTTTATGAAACCAGTACCCTAGTCTTCTGAGATCAAAGTGCATTTGTCCTAAATGAAAAGCAATTATCTTTAAATTAAGTTGTTGGAAAATATCTCAGAAAATAAATTATGTGTAAGTTAAATGATCTACAAAAAGGTATGAAAAACAACAATGAATGAATTTGAAAAATTAGCCAATTATTGATATGTAATATAATTTAGGCACTAGTCCCCAAATGAAATGATAAGTTCCCACATGCATCATCCTTAAAAATTAAAAAAAAAATTACTGGTCTCTGGAAATAATACACTTTAGGCTTTATTGTTTTCTTGGTAAAAATTTTATGTACTTTACCCACCCTACTAGGATATTTTCCTCGTTCTTTCTACTGTCGACATTAGTGGAAATGAAGACAGCAAATACCAGCAGCACACTTGAAACAACTGAAATCTAATCCTCTAGCAGCAGCACGTTATAGTGGCAAGTACACTAGACTTTTAAGTCAAGATCTGGATTCGAATCAGTTCCAATGCTGTCATTTATTATGCAGCAAACTCCTTAAATTCCATATTCTTTTTTTTTTTTTGTGGGTACCGGGGGGTCGACCTCAGGACCTCGCGCACCAGCGGGCGCCCGTGCCACTGAGCGATATCACCGGCCCCTTTTTCGTATGTGGGTTCCGGGAGTCAAACTCGGGCCCTCGCACTTGCCAGGCAGGTGCTTAAGCCGCTGAGCCATCTCACCGGCCCCCTCCATATTCCTTTTTTTTTTTTTTTTTGTGGGTACCGGGGGGTCGACCTCAGGACCTCGCGCGCCAGCAGGCGCCCGTGCCGCTGAGCGATATCACCGGCCCCTTTTTCGTATGTGGGTTCCGGGAGTCGAACTCGGGCCCTCGCGCTTGCCAGGCAGGCGCTTAAGCCGCTGAGCCATCTCACCGGCCCCCCCCTCCATATTCTTGAATTGCACAAATATGTTATGTATACAGAAAACCAGTACTCAAAAGCAAGCATTCATATGCTAAATAATGAATTATTTCCCTCAAAAAGTTTTTTTTCTTTATATATTTATGATAAAAGGGAGTATTTAGATTAAAAACTGAAAGGAACCTAAGAATGTAGATTCAGAAGATCTGGGCTTCAATCCAACTTTTCCATTTACTAATTTTTGTTTCCATGGTGACCATTATAAGACCTGATTTTCTCATTTTCTAAATGGTGTTGGTGGCACTTACATCATGGGGTGGATTTGAGAATTATTAGTGGCTCATACTGGCTGATTCTGTGGCTGATATTAACTCAAACTACAACAGTAACTCCAGAATTTCTTTTTTTTTTTTTTTTTTTGTGGGTACCGGGGGTCGACCTCAGGACCTCACGCGCCAGTAGGCGCCCGTGCCGCTGAGCGATATCACCGGCCCTTTCTTCGTATGTGGGTTCCAGGAGTCGAACTCGGGCCCTCGCGCTTGCCAGGCAGGCGCTTAAGCCGCTGAGCCATCTCACCTGCCCCAGAATTTCTTTTGAAGGTTTTTTTTTTTTATTTTAAAGAGAAGAAAAAACAAAACAAATCAAAAAAAGAACAAATTTTCAAAACAACATAACTCATTTGTATAACAGCCTTTACTCTAAGTTTCTTTCATTACAACCGTCTGGTGATTTAAAAAATATTCAGAAAATTTAGACTCTCACCAATTACAAATTTGAAATTTTAAATGTGAGCAGGTTGGACTAGTGATCTCCAAAGTTCAGTTTTACGGAAAGTAATTTTGCCACTGGTAAAAATTAAATGATTCCACTTTTAAGTTAGAATGTCAGGGGCATAAATTTAAAGAACACCGCTTTGTTTCATTTATCCCCAAAGAACACTTGGGTGTTGAAACCCTACAATTGGATATAGACAATTATGCAATGCAAATGAAAATATTTCTCAAGTGATTGATGGGCAAATAGCTGATGGTTCTGCAACCCAGAAACACTTGCATTCTTATGGGTATTCATGGTGTATTTCATTACTTGCATGAGCTTCTTTGAATAATACGGCAACAATCCAGTTCTATCTGCCTGTTAAGTTAGAAACTTCATGAGATCTGAGATTCTACAGAACCTGTAGCTAACAAGTTAGGCTTTATATATGATATAAAACTTCTGGATCAGAGATAAACACCATTTACAGTATTACAGCGAAAGCATTAGTCAGAGAAATATATTAGCCCTGACTTTTTGAGCATCGATTGTCATGGGACAACACACTAAGGGTCAGGTGGTACCAGCATATGCAATGCTAGATCACAACAGAGGAAGCCTAAACTTAGGAAATTCTCCCATTATATAGGACTGGTGGGGACGAGGCGGGGGGAGTCCTCATATCCAAATCTTTATTCTGGGTTAGCAAATATCTCTCCGGGAAAGAAAAGAGGTCGTTGTCTTTAGTCCGCTCAATGTCTTCCAGGAAGGAAGAAATACTCAGTTTTACCATTCTAGAATATTTCTCCTTATGCAAACACTCATAACTTGACTGCAAAGTCTGTAGGACCTGAACCATGAAGAAATAAGATATTTGTAAATAAATATTTCCCAACACCCCTTTCCATGCATCCACTATGGTACACAAAGAGAATTCAAGTGTTAAATCTCAAAATAGCACACTTGCATTTTAGCTTCCTTTTGGGTGTAGGGTGTACATATGATGTTCAAAGAAAAAACAGACTAATTTAGGCAATGGAAAAAATATATGTATATGGAGAGGCAGCTTGTCATGGTAGAAAACACAGTGACCGGAAGTCGGGAAGTAAGTGTTCTAGCTCTGACTCCGACACGATCTCATGCTACTATCTTGACTCAGTTACTTTTCTCTGGGCTTCATGGTCCTCACATGTAAAATCAGAATCTGGAAGAGGGTGGGACTAAATAATTTCTAACATTACGTTCTGCCATCACATTCTATTCTACCAGTAAATCAAATCAGTTCACGTTGATGTTCTCAAAATTTTCAGCTTCAGAACCATGTTGTATTTGTTAAATAGCTGTTGCTCATTGGTAACGTACTACCGAAGCAAATGCTGTGTATGAGAAGGCTGAAAAGAAACATTTCATGAAAAAATAAATAATAAATAAATAAAATACACTTTAAAAATTTTGATACTGTGTCTACATGTAATTGTTTATTTGAATATTTGGAATATCCAGTTTAGGATTCTGGATAACTGAATATTCTAAGTGAAAAAAAAATATATATATGCATATATATATACAGATTTGTGTTTTAAAATATCAAAATAGCATAAATACAATTGACATTAAATTATGTTGAATATTAGTTGGATGAAAGATATTTCATGACCATAATAAAGCCAACAATCAATGTGGTATATTGATGTGGTGATACAGAATTGTTTCACATGACAGGATTTTGAGCACATTTGCTATTAATTTACCCCCTCTGTGGGTACGTTTTAGTCCATCAGTATAGTCCTATCCGCTACATAGTTTCATGTGTGCTTGCTGTCATGAGAGCACAACTAACACATATTAAGCTCTCAACAAAGTCTAAAAACTATTTTATCCTCAGGTACATTGTGTTTCTCTTAAAAATAGGTCCCATCTGGTGCCCGGACTCAGTAGTTCGTGGTAGGGTGTTAGCACAATGCTGTACCTATGAAAACAGTCAACATAGCACACATTTGCCAATTTCCGCGCTTTGCTGAAGGTGCAATGATGTCTAAGGTATGCTTTATAGGAGATAACAATTTACATGCCAATGGACTGATTATCAGTTTTTGACAAGGGCCATAGCAAAGTGCATATAGTATATGGATATACCCTGTAGTTACAATTTGGAATTAAAGAAATACTCCTTTATTGATTCCTTTCAGATATAATAGCATATATTCAAAATTAAAATATAGATTGCAGTAGATTCTGCTAGTCATAATAATTCAAGCCCTTTAAAAGCCAAGAATGAATGTCAAATGATTTAATGCTTCTGGATAAAATTAAGATGATAAAACATGATGAAGCAATATCCAACATCTCATATGTATGGGTTGACTTTTGAATAGAGATCACTAAATGCATTTATGTGGGGCAAAATATCTTCAAGTAATCACTTTTAATTCTATGGCTAACATGGGATTTAATAATAAAACCGTGGTACTGACATTAACAGTTCTTCAGCATTCCTTTGGGATCACATAACTATTACTATACATAAAGTTTGGGTAGATAGGTTTGTGGGCTATATTCCTGCTGAGATTAAAGTGATAGCCTATTTACTTATCAGCACTTGTGGTGTAGTAAATTTATTTAGCCTCTGCAAACTAGAGAAGTGAAATGGGAGAAATAACCTTCTTTCCTTGTTCCAAATGCTTTTCCTCTATCCAATTCCTGAATCTGTGTTTCAATTTCAATTATATGTAAGAAAGAAACAGTAAGAGAGAACTAAAAATGTCAAGGTCAATATTAGATGTAGTGATTAATGTTCCAACCCAGAATTTTTTAATGATTTATCTAAATTTTGTGAAGGTATAGACTAGGAATATATTAGATTCAGAAGAGTTTGAAATAATTTTACAGATAAGCAATCTCATGCCAACTAAATAGAAGTGATTTCTGTATGTTTATGGAAGGTTTCAATGACTACAATATAGATAATATGCAGTGTTGTTTTGTTTTGCTGTGTCCTTTTTAATTCAATTTTGTTTCTTCCATGGTTTACTAATATGGAATACGTTTCTCTAGGCTTAGTCTAAATATACTTAAGAGTTATGAATTTTAATTTCAAAAATAAATTATTAATGTAATTATTAATTTGTATTGAATATTAACAATATAGATTAAATTAAGCTGCTATCCAAGGTGATCTACTTCGCATGTCTTGTATTAGTTTATAACTGCTATTGTAATGAATTATCTCTGTTTGTTTTAGCAATGGGAGTTTATTATCCAAATCTCTTGTGGGTCAGAAATTAAAAATGAGTCCTATGGAGCTAAAATCGAGGTGTCAACAGAACTGCATTTTTTTTTTCTGGAGGCTCTAGGAAAGAAAATTTTCCTTGAACTCCCCAAATTCTAAAGGCTGTTCGCATTCCTGCACTCACCCTGTATCACTGCCATCTTAGCTTGTGTCCTCCATCTGTCTCTGATTCTGACCCTTCCTTGGCAGGATCCAGGGGAGTACAATAGACCAAGCCCAAAAATCCAGAATAATCTCCGCATTTCAAATTCCTTAATTTAGTAACTTCTGCAAGATCCCTTTTGCCATATTAGGTGACATACTTGCAAATTTGGGGGATTTGGGCATGAACAGCTATGGGGGAAGGACATTGATCACTTGCTCTTCTCTGTCACTCTAGGAAATAGGCGTGGAGAGACAGATTTCTAGGAGTTTAGAAGATTCTACATAATTTGAGTATCCCACAACCAAGGACAATTTAGTAAAGAGTTTGAAGCAAAGCAAAGACATCACCCAGTGGACATTTTTGAAACATAGATAAATTGGATAAGAAAAAAAAGATAAGGAAAATGAGAGTGCAGAGTGCAGACAAACATTTCTGAGGAAGATTTTACTGAACTTGATGGCTATCAGTATGTAGCTAAGAGAGAGAAGGAAGAGCATGAATGACTATGGGCTTCTAGGTTATGGGGGGAGAGATGATGCTATTAATTGAGGTACAGAATACAGAAATAGTAAATTGTGGTGTGTTAGAGATAACCACTTTGTGTTTGTGTCTGTATAGGTTTTCATTGTTCAGAAAAACAAACCTGGACATAGTATTTATACAATGAGAAAAAAGTAAGATTTCAAGACTATTAGAGCTAGAACTATTTCACTAAATCTTTCTTACTGATATTTGAGATAAACAAACTGAAGAGCAGAATGGGAAAGACCTCACATAAACATCATGTACTAGGGGAGAATTGCCTCCAATAATTACAGAATTTTCAGGCTAAATTATGGTTAGTCTGTCACTGTCAAATGTAGACTTTGAGGACACTAATTTCACACACACAGTTAGGTTTGGCTGAGCTTTTTTCTCCTCAGCAAAAATTTCAGTGTGTATATTTTATAGAAGAAAGCAAACTTTAAAATATTTGTTTGCATCTCAAATGCAATTTACCTGAATAATTCTGTAAATATAATACAGGAATTTAAGCCATAATAATTTTCTTGTGTAAAAACAGAGAAAGTCATAAGATTTTCAGTGACAGAGTTGAGTCAAGCCTCAAGCCCAGATTTCCTGTCTACCCCTTGCTGTTACATCACATTTTGGCTTCCTAGTAGTTGGAGTTTCTAATCAATAACTGTAGAGTAAAGATACCTTCAGTTTCTCTCTTTCTCCCCCAGAATATAGCTATACCACCATCATCCGTAGAGCTGTATGGCACAAAGAAAAGGCACCTAGAAAGAGTTAGGAGGGGGCATTTTTTAGTTGCATCACATCTTCTGACATTGGTCCCTTCTGGCAAAATTGTCTTGACCTTCTTTCTTAACTTTCTAGTGATTCTATCCAGCAAGGCTTCATTTGCCATTGGCAAAGCAATTTAGCTGGAAAATAGAATGCAGGAAAGGGGTCTGGCTGGTGTTGAGGGATGTACAACTAATTTACCCTTTGTCTGCAAAGGACTATTGCTTCAACATTCCCACACCTGAAGGGACAATTTACTAGGAATCTATTTCACCAGCGTGGGTGAAACAGGTACAAACTGCTAATGCTGTGTGAACCAGCGGCTAAGTAAAATGTCATGGGACTGCCTCCGCTGCTTCAGCATGGCATGAAGGAAGTCAGGCTGCATTCCCCACAGGGAAAATGTACCTTCAAGTGTACCTTGAGTTAGTATAATTGTCTTATATGTTTTATATGTTTTTGGCCTATTGGCCTCATTGTTAATCTGTATACATGATAAACAACTTTCTAAAGATTTATAAGATAAATAAATGAATCTGATGCTGGTAAAATAAAAGGGGAATGGAAGGAAGGGGAAAAAAGGAACTGAGGTGTGTTAATGTACATGTACCAATTCCCCACAATGAATATAATCTCTATGTACTGCAAACATGTACTAATAAAATTTTTTAAAATAAAAGCATAAGTGAATAAAATAAAAAAAAATAACTGACACACACACAAATAGGTATTGCCAGTTGCCACGTGAAATAATGGCTGTGCAGCTCAGTATGACATTATAGATAAGCAAAGGTAATTTTCAGGATTAGGACATTGCAGAAAATCAAAAGCATATGAAAACCACTAAAAACACCCGTTTCCAAGCTACAGAAGAAAAAAATTTTCTGTGTGCTGTTTTGATTTTCCAATAAAATATAGATTGCAAAGTTTAAAAAAATACAGAGAGGAGGCCGGTGAGATGGCTCAGCGGCGTAAGCGTCTGCCTGGCAAGCGCGAGGGCCCGAGTTCGACTTCCAGAACCCACAGACGAAAAAGGGGCCGGTGATATCGCTCAGCGGCAGGGGCACCTGCTGGCGCGCGAGGTCCTGAGGTCAACCCCCGGTCCCCACAAAAAAAAAAAAAAATACAGAGAGGAATATTTCCCCAAAGTGTGTCCTACAGAATATAAGTGAGTCCACTGTTAGGTTCTGGAGGTGGGGGGGGAGATTCTAGAATATTTTAGTTGTAGCAATAGGAAGCATCATCATCATTATAATGATCATCATAATGACTACTAATGATTATCAAATTTGGGGCTTACTGTATGTCAAGCATTATGACAAGCACCTTCATATATTTCACTGATTCTAATTCATATGCTAATATTATAAGGCAAGGACTACCTTGTCTCTTTTTACAAATAACAAAACAGTACAGAGATACTAAATAATTTACCCAAACTCATATAGCTAATGTTCAGCAAGTGCATTCGAAGCTCTGGGAAATCCTACAGAAAGGAAGTCTGCATTATTATGTCCAGCGTTCATCAAATTTGACTCAAAAGTCAGTTACAATTGAGCCACGTTGACATGTGGAAACACATTGATAACCAATGCAGAGAATTCACATGTCTACATACTTTTTTCCAGGCCAGTATTTAAAAAAACACTAATCATTTTTGAAAATGTAGAACATAATAGAACAAATTACATTTTATTAAAATTGACATTCACCTCAGCAGAAAGAAAATGAAGATACACCTTCAGATGCCTAGGAATTTTAGGCATAAAAGCCCAACAAAAAGATTCATTCAGCTGGATCAAGGCGAGAGCCAATGACATGAGTGGGGCGAAGCAAGCTCAGAGAACTCAGAAAAGTCTACATGAGAGAGAAAGTTACCTTTAAAACTTTGCCAGAACAATAAAGTACGAAGGCCAGCACCTTTTTTTCTCCTCTTACTCTGCTACACAGCATATTTCAACCTCCAGGAAGGAAGTGGAAAAGCAAAATGAAGCTTACTATACCCTCTATCTGTGATTGCATCTTCCTGCTACAAAGCCCTAGCAGAGGGAGTTGGGAAAGTCGTAAACTTGAACGTCACATGTCAATTATTATATGGAAATTAACATTCTAATTTCAGAATTGACATACTGTTTGATGTCTAAAAATGATAACCAGTTGTTTCTCTTATTTATCTAAGAATAACTGGAGAGAAATGGAACTACCTAAAGTTTTTCTCTAGGTTCAAAGAAACAACTCACCTGTTCACTTTAAAACTTCAGTAAGAGGCAAGAAAAAATGTATTTTTGCTACGATTTCATTCCACAAGTTGAGCCTGTTAGATGCAATAATGCTAATTAATAAATTCAGCACAATACTGTCTGTGATACAATTACTAGGCTTGTCTTTTTTCAACTTTTGGAAATATTCAACTGTTATCTCTATAATTTGTAGTTTATTTTGGAAGATATAAGTGTGTGAAAGCTTTTCAATCTGTTTTTCACTTCTCTCAACGAGTCTGCTTCAATTCGAATTGGCTTAATAGCTGGGCAGGTGTATCGGCAGAAACAGGATCCAGCTCTCCTCCACCTCTACCTCTGTCCTTTCTCAGCTACAGGAATTCAACTACTAATTTAAATTCAGATCCTATGACTGAGACCCCACTAAGAAGTCACTGAAGTTACTAAGACACAACAGCCAAAAAGCCAGTTGTCCTTTCCGGAGTCAGCTTCAACGCCTGGAATCATCTCTAGGAGTCTTGGTCTTACTTGGGTAACTGCAACTATATGCTCTAAATTTCTTTTTTTTTTTTTTTCATCTAGACCAAATAAAGTATATTGTTCCAATGCATGTTGCAAAGTCCAGCATGGAGTAAGTAATTAAGTATACGATACCTTTTCTGAACTAATTCAGTTACATGAATGAGTCTACTCAATCATGAAGATTTGATTTAAGTATCAATTTCTCCGGAAAGTCATTCCTCACTGTTCTGCCCCAAGACATAGATAATTCCCTCTCTCCTGTTCCCTCCTACCACTTTTATATCTCTAGCACTGCCTATGTCACATCTGACCCTTCAGAAAGTAAAGAATTTTTGAAGCTGGAGTTACTATGGGTTGAGTACTATACTATATATACCAGGGATGGTGATATATTCTTTCACATACACTGACTTGTTTAATCATTCATTAAAATCCATTAACCAAGGAAGAATTGTAGCTCAGATTGGCACCTTCCTAAGTCTAACTGGTAAGAAAATATGCTGGTATATTAGTCAGTGTTCTCCAGAGAACTAATAGTGTCTGATTCTTTCTCTCTCTCTCTCTCTCACTCTCTCTCTCTCTCTCTCTCTCTCTATATATATATATATATATATATATATATATATATATATATATATATATATACGGTGTGTGTGCTTTGTTCAGGCAGATATTTAGATACCTCTATATATTGCTATATATGCTATATAGACATATATATGTTTCTATCTATAAAATTATATATATATATATATATATATAGAAAGTCCCCAACTTATGATGGTTTGACTAGCCATTTTTCAATTTTACAATGATGCAAGAATACACCAATATTATCATTCTGTTTTTCACTTTCAGTGCAGTATTCAATAAATTACATGAGCTGCGAGAAGTTAACAAAAACTATAGCAAATTTTCTTTCTTTCTTTCTTTTTTATATAGGGTCTTGCTATGTAGTCCAGACTGGCCTTGAATTCACTGTGTAGTCCAGGCTGGTCTTGAACTCACAACAATCCTCCTGCCTCAGCCTCCTGAGTACTGGTGCAGTAAATTTTTGAGTTAAAATTTTTTTTGAACAAAAGGCACACTGCCATTAATCTCCCTCAAAATATTCCCCCTTGCTTCAAACACACTTACCCCATAGTTCTTGCCACCTTCTGAAGCAGTTCTGAAAGTCCTCTTCTGTGAGTGTCTTTTGTTGCACTGTCATGGCTACCCTGGTCACTGAATTGATTCAAAATGTTTACCTTTCATGGTTATTTTAACTTTGAGGAAGAGCCAGAAGTCGCAGGGTGGCAGATCTAGTGAATAAAGTTGCTGAGAACACAGTGTGATGTTTTTGTGAGTCTGCCTTTCTGTTAGATGGCACTTGGCAATAGCATTCACTGTATTTTTGATCACACCTTTCAAAGACATTCATAAAAGTGGTTTTCCTGAACTGCCTCACAAAGTGGCAAGAACATTGGAATAAGTGTGTTTGAAGTGATGGAGGAGTGTTTTGAAAGGGGTCACTGGCAATGTGTCTCTCACTGTAATAAATTTTTAAAAAATTTAAATATTCTCTGTATATTTCAATCACATCTTACATTTAACATGTCATTCTGAAATAGAATTTGTGTTAAATGATTTTGCAAAACTGTAGTCTAATGTAAATATCTTGAGTGTGTTTAAGGCAGTTGAGGCCATAATATGATGTTTGGTAGGTTAGATATATTTTCTGCTTATAATATTTTCAATGTAAGCGAGAGATTTGTGTATAGCCTCACATAAAAGATACATATGGGGCAGGCAGCCTAAAATCAACAGAGCAAACCAGTTAGAAATCCAGGTTAGAGTTTTTGTTGCAGTCTTGAGTCTGAATTCCACAGGGAATCAAGCTAAAATCTTAAGCAGGATTTCTATATTGCATTACTGAGGCGTAACTCTTTGGGAAATCTAAGTTTTCTTTCTTAAGGCCTTCAACTAATTGGGTGAGGCCACCCGCATTATGAATGATAATATCCTTTACTAAAGCCAATGGATTTAAATGTTAAAATAACATATTTATAAAAAATACCTCCACAGCGACACGTGGACTATTGTTTGGCCAAACATGTGGACACCATGGCCTATCCAAGTTGACACGTAAAATGAATCATCACTGTTGGGACACAACCCCAAGTTTGACTCAGAAATCTCTGCCTTTACCACTATATTATGCTCCCCTGCTGCGCATAGGATGTGCCCTGTCGTATCTGTGCCTCCAGTGCCTAGTGCCGAACCTCGTTAAGGTAGGTTATAGAAAATATTTGACGAGTAAGTAAATGAGCATATATTGAAACAGTTACCTGTACCTGTGAAAGGAGACTGGAAAGAACTAATGAATAAGTCTGACGTTAGATGTTTAATATGCCAATAATTTTAAAAATAAAAACACAACTGGCATAAAAATAATTCTGAAAATAATGGAGACAAAATAAGACTGATAAACAGAGACATAGTGATGACAGAACAAAGATTTGAAACGTACTGTGGATATTCTGATTCTGGAAGTAACAAGAAAATAATAAACCTAGAAAGAGTAAACAAAACTAACAAAGAGCAATTAGTAGATAACTCTTGGAACTAGTCTAGTAAATAATGCCCTGTAAACCTTTCTGTGAATATCAAGTTTTGATTCTTTTTTTTTTTATGGAATCTTTTTAAATTGCCTCCCTCCAAAAATGCTGTTGATAAGATACAAAACTTCAGATGGCCACTTGCTAGTTCTCATGAAACATACAATTTTCCAGCAAAATCCAAACTCATCAACCTACAAAGTTTGTGTCCTGCTGTTAAATCATGTCAAAGATCTTTAGAGGAAAAAAGATAACATAAATGGAATATTAGCCCCTGAAGAGACACACTGAGTGATGAAGGTTATTGTCAACTCAAATCAGTGGAGACAATGGGTCACAGAAGCCCCAAGTCCCTCAGCCAAATATTCTTTCTGATCTGTTTGAATGCAGGAACTCGGGGGGGGGTATGTGAAAAGAATTTCAAGTAAATGTATCATTAAAAGCATAGTACTGGCAGATGGCTTATGTTTAAAAAATTGGCCATGATTCACAGAACTGCAAACATGAATGAGTCAAACTTTCCTTTTACTGGGTTCCAAATTTAAATTAGAAATTTATTGTGCTTTTCTTATCTATGACCCATAGTAATGGCACAAATAAAAGAGATGTTGCTTTCTTGTTAATTGAGGTCAATAAAACACTGTGTCCTATTTATGTCAACATCTAGAGCGTTTTAAGTCAAATCATGGAAGTAGTGACAAAGTGGTTCTTTGCATAATTGTTGCTGCTTTCATCCTTTTATTAAAGACAGTCTAGGAGTAAAACAAGCAGATATTCTAGGGGTGTTAAAACCAAGGCACAGCAACAGTTGAGAGATACATGATGAGATTAAAGCCAGTCAAGGAGCTAGGCAACAAATGCTTGTGTTCTGATAAGAATAATACTTACAAAGTAACCATATCTATTAATTATTTTGCCTCCTCAAGTGTTTTATCTCCACTTTTTAAAACTTGTATTGTGGGGCCGGTGAGATGGCTCAGCGGCTTAAGCGCCTGCCCGGCAAGCGCGAGGGCCCGAGTTCGACTCCTGGAACCCACATACGAAAAAGGGGCCGGTGATATCACTCAGGGGCACGGGCGCCTCCTGGTGCACGAGGTCCTGAGGTCGACCCCCCGGTACCCACAAAAAAAAATAAAAAATAAAAAAAAATAAAACTTGTATTGTGGAAATTAATTAGTGAAGATTGTCTTCCTAATCTCTATTGAACAGAGCAATGTTGAGAAAAATTATTAGAATGGTTATAGGGAGAAACTAGTCTCTTTGAAAGGGACCATTTTCCTGCTCTTCTACCCCATCAGTATTTACGGGGTTAACTTATATGTGTGATGGTATTTTCACCCTT
Organism: Erethizon dorsatum; assembly: GCA_028451465.1. Taxonomy (NCBI): domain Eukaryota; kingdom Metazoa; phylum Chordata; class Mammalia; order Rodentia; family Erethizontidae; genus Erethizon; species Erethizon dorsatum. The sequence continues at coordinate 132,311,996 of CM051842.1, forward strand.
ATTTGTAATGCTTTTCAAATATCTGTTTCTGTACATTTCAAAGGTTGGTATGCTCAGGGAATAGTATCTTCAAGGCCTCTTCAATGTCAATTTAGAAAAACTTCTAAGAATATCATAGTCTTACATCATTACCCAACAATCTTCTGCCTTAATATAAAGTCTTCCTCTTGACTTCCCTAGTACTATTAAAGGTGCTACCACTTTTTCATTCAATTAGTTGAACATAGGCAATTCATTCTTGATGAAGTTTTTTTCTCCCTCTACCTAACCCAGTGTGTGTCCATGTTTAATTTATCCCACTTCTTTAGCATCTGCACAATGTCCTCACTACTGCTGGCATTGAAAAAAAGGTTTAGATTATTGACATATGGTATGGTTTGGATCTAAAATGTTCCCCAAAAGCCATCTTCTGGGGGCTTGGATGCCAGCTGATGGGCTTTTAGATTATTGGATCACGAGAGTCCTAACATCATGCCTGAATTATTCTGTGGGTGGATTCATGGTCTGATGGCATTACTGGGGAGCAATGGAAACTTAGAAGGTGAGGCCTACTTGAAGGGAGTTGGTCATGGCAGGAGGTATGACCTTGGGGACTATGTCTTTCCCCTGGTTTCCCCTGAACCCTTCCTCTCTGATCTTTCCCTCTCTCTGCTTCCTTGCCACCATGAGCTGAGCAGCTTTCCTCCACTATACCCCTGTGCCATCATGCTCTGCCCACTACAGGCCCAGAAACAATGGAACCAGCTGACCACGCACTGAAACCTATGAAATTCAGCCAAAAGAAATCATTCCTACTTTAAGTTCTTTCCCTCAGGTATTTTGTCACAGCAATGGGAAGTTGACTAGCACAAAGTCTAATGGAAGAGTCATACTTTCCATTAATTAATCAATCAATTATTTAAATGCCTTTGTAATATTAAAAATAGCATCTGTCTAACCACACTGTTTTATAAGACTTTATGTTTTCTAATGACATTAAGATTTCTATACATGCAGACACCTCAGAAATAGTATTCCTTGCCAGTTTTTCTCCTAGACGTTTACAAATTATGTACATGTTCCTCATTTGATGTAAATACTAAAACTATTGCATTTTTTTGAGACTTCAGTATGTAGTCCAGGCTGGCCTCCAGCTCACGGTGATCCTCCTGCCTCAGCCTCCCCAAGTGCTGGGATTACAGAGTGCGCCACCATGCCCAGTATTGCATTGTTTTATTGTCTGTCCTTTCAGTGTGCTCCAGCCTATGTTAAACTTCCACTATCCACATATAAGAATCCACGCACCCCAAACACTCAACGGCATTCTGGTCACACCCAGGGTTTATAGGAAATACTGATGCAGATGAAGTAACACTCTCTTGGAAAAAACTCAAAATTATGACTCTTAAGAATTAGAAGATTGGGGCCGGTGAGATAGCTCAGCGGCATAAGTGCCTGCCTGGCAAGCGCGAGGTCCTGAGTTCGACTTCCAGTACCCATGTATGAAAAAAGGGCCGGTGATATCGCTCAGCGGCACGGGCGCCTGCTGGCGGGCGAGGTCCCAAGGTCAACCCCCAGTACCTACAAAAAAAAAAAAAAACTAGAAGATTAATATACCATTACACACAGATGACATAATTCTGAGGTATATCATGTCATTTTGTTATAGGGTTCCCCTGAAACCATTCAGCCATGCTCAGGGGTGGTAGTGGCGGCAGCTTGGTATGTGCCCTGTTTGGCTTCCTTGCTTCTTTCACTTACCTCCTCACCTGCTTATGCTCCTTTCATCTCCCAAATAAAGTAAATTTTCTTTTACACTAGTCTCTGGATCTATTTCCTATAGCAATCTAAATTAAGACATTATGCTACTGCTATTTTAACAATCCCCCAAATATTTGAGTTTTTGTTACTTCGTATTTGTCATTATAGATGGTGCCGGTATAAATATCTTTGTACGAAAAAGGCTGTTTTCTTTTGAGTCACATTCCTGAGCTATGTTTCAAAAATGTGATTCCTTGGTCAAAGTATATCTATAATTATGCATTCTCTTTGAATTACATATTACTAGATTGCATATTGAGACAACTGTAAGAACTTTCAAACTGCCACCACATTCTGTGTATTTGATTGATTATAGCCTCACCATAGGATTCATGAGTTTTAATTTTTCATAATGTTGTCAAATGAGATAGTACCTCTCTTAATACAGTCTAGATTTTCTGAGGGTAGGAATAATGTTGATCTTGTTATTGTGATCACAAGTATCTCCTAATTATTTGATGTATGATTGTTATTCAATAAACATTTGTGAAATTGACTAAATTATTAAATCTTAGTTATTTATATTGACATTCTTTTGACTATCATTAGTGAATTAGTAAATATTTTAGAGTTACCCAATATAGAAAATGTGGAATAATTTATTTTTTTTTTTTATATGAGGGTACCTGGAGTTGAACTCAGAATCTCACGCTTGCCAGGCAGGCACTTATGCTGCTGAGCTAACTCACCGGCCCAGAATAAGTATTTTTGATTCCCTCAAATTTCATACTTAGCCCAAAGTAGATCAAATAACAGAAATTAGACCAATTTGATGGGGAAAGAATGTCCTTAACAGTAAATACAGATAATGTAATTGTTTTTTCTCAGAAAAAAACTGAAGCAGAAATTTTTGGATCTTGTTTTATTTTCCCAGTAATCTCAAATTCTTTCAGATTCTTTGCATAGGAGAATTAAGAGATGTCCTTAGAGTCCCCATGCAGTCTCAGGCAGACTCGAAGGAAGTTACTGTGATACTACCACCCGCTCCCCTTTCTCAGTATGGCTTCTTGCCTGACACCTAGCAGTCTCAAAAGACGGGAGATCTTTCAAGATGAGAGTATCCCAAATCGGCATGAATCTTGTCTCTTGAAGGTGCAGAAAAATAGAATTCTGGTCTTGGGTTAGTCATTAGCTCCAGCTCATCTTAGGGTAGAGCTCATTTTATCGATACACTGTCAAACATGACAACAGACAACCATCAAGCAAAAAGGCTGCCTAGGGTCCAGATAGAAGTTCACAGGCTGAGGTCAGTCAGAAACGGGACTCTGAGAAAAGCACAAATTGCAGAGAAGAAAATAGTCAAGACAGTGGACAGCACTGAGAGTGGTTGAGAAAACATCAAGGATCAAGGCTCACAAGATGGCCAAGCTAAAAATGCACAAAAGAAACATATTTGCTTATTTTTCATCAAATATGTAGGATGTGTCCACTATGTTCTAAGAATTTGTCTTGGTTCTGGGATTGCTGTAAACTTTTGTACATGTATAGACGTATATAACACAAACATGAACCTTGAACTTAGGGAATTTGCATAGTGTTTGGGAAGTCAGACAACTGAGCATGCACATAAATAAATTAAAATAATTATATAATTGAATGCATGCTATGAAGAGAACCAATAGGAGCATTTATAAGGTTAATAAGTGAGAGGGGCCTATTTATATATTGCAATTCTGACAGTCTTTCAGAGGATGTCCTAATTAAGCCGATTGGGGCTAAGAAGTGAAACAAGCCACACAAAGAGCAAAAGAAAGCATTCCAAGGAGAATAAATATCATAGGACTTGAAGCAGGAAAGAATTTGGCATATCCCAAAAAACTGAACATAAATCAGTTTAGCTATACCTCTATGGGTAAGATGGAGAATGGTTAAAAATGAGCAAGGGGACCACTTTTTGGAGAAAATTGCAGGCCCTGTTAGAATGTTGAAATTTTATTTGAGGTGCAACAGAAAGCTATGAGAGAATTTTAAGATATTTAGTATCATGATCAGATTTCAGTTTCTAAAGATCACTATGCTTATAGCAAGGAGAAAAGATGGGAAGGCAAGCAAGAGGGAAGAAGGAAGACCAAGTAGAGGATTATTGTGATAGCGCCAGTGAAACATAGCTTTTGAGCAAGTACAATGACAATGAAAATGGAGAGAAAGAGTTATGCTCACAGTATGTTCTGGAGATACAACTACCATATTTTGTCAATGAGTTAGTTTGAGTAGTTTGGGAACCAGGAACATGTATCTGGCAGTGCCATCTACTGAGAAGGCTTACACAAGTTGGTAGGAGTAGATAAGAACTGATGTGGAAAAACAGGGACAGACCAAGCATACAGTTTTAATAAGTTTGAGATATCTCTGTGACATATCTAAGTGCAGATGCCAAGAGCATAGCTGGATATGCAAATCTCATAGGCAAAGGATAAATCATCAGGAAAAAGAAATTAAAGAGAGTTGTTTCTGTTTGTTAAGGATGGCATCACAAGACACCATAGATTGGCTGGCTAAAACAATAGTGATTTCCTGCCTCACAACTTTGGATGTTGGAAATCCAAGATCAAGGTAATAGCAGGGTTAGTTTCTTCTGAGGCCTCTTTCCTTGGCTTGGAGATAGCCAGCTTCTTCCTGTGTCCTCATGTGCTATCTTCTCTGTGTGTGCATCCCTGGTATGCTTTGTGTGTCCAAATTTCCTCTTTTCAAAAAAGCATCAGTTATATTGGATGAGAACCCACCATAGTTGCCTCATTTTAAGCAAAACACCTCTTTCAAGGCCCTATCTCCAAATATAGTCACATTCTGAGGCGTAGCACCTCAACAAATGACTTTTGGAGGTAACAATTCAGTCTGTAACAAGAGAACGCAAGAAAAAACGTGATCCAGAGTACGTGTAGAGGAAGTCAGCCTTCAATAAGAGAAAGTCATCTTCTTTATTGTAATGGGACCGGGCACGGGAAAGAAACAGGAAATGGCTAGAGATTGAATTTTTGTAGGCTTTGTGGCAGGGAAACTAGCAATGCCTGATTCAGTTTTCTAGTGAAATTTGAAACAAAACCATCAGCCGAGAGTGAGGGTGGGAAATGTATAGGCGACATTTGAGGAAATGGGAAAGTAGCTGGAAGCTTGGAATACTTGTTTGAAGATGGCATTTATTTTCCTTACCTCTATTTCACAACTATGCGGGCCAATCCTTCACACTCAGCGCCTACCTGCCTCCCTGTAGGCTACTGATGCTTTACAGATTGGTCCTTGGCGCTGTCGAAATAGAGAAAAGCTTGATTGAGAGCCTTTAAAACAAATAAGGTAATGAACAGAAAAAAAAAATTGAAAAAATGTTTATTACCATTCAAAAACAGTAACTTCAAAAACAAATTGAAAACCACATTTGTCGAGTTAACAAATCATGAGTTAAGAACAATTTAATTTTTAGAGACTTCCCTTGAGTTCAAAAACTAGTGAAACTACTTTATTAATTTAACTGTTTTGAAGTCAGTGTTTTGGAACTCAATAAAAAGTGTTTTTATTATTTTCATTTTCTTTAGCTTTCCTTTATACTCAGTCAGTTCCCCTTTGTCAACCTAACTGGCCCAGCTGTAAACAGGACAGATTCTATATATGACAATAACTTCTCTCATATGCATTTCTTACATTTAAATTTCATATTCTAAACTCATCCTCAAGGGCCTCTATTGCTTAGTTTATTGCGAGTTCTCTTATATGCCCTACATACTGTGTGTGTGTGCGTGCGTGTGTGTATCTATGCCAGTTAGTAAATGTAACAGTCCAGATCTGTTCAGAAGACGTGGAGAGGGCCGGTGAGATGGCTCAGCAGCATAAGCGCCTGCCTGGCAAGCACAAGGTCCTGAGTTCGACTCCCGGGACCCACATACGAAAAAAGGGGCCGGTGATATCGCCCAGCGGCACGGGCGCCTGCTGGCGTGCGAGGTCCTGAGGTCAACCCCCGGTACCCACAAAAAAAAAAAAAAAAAAAAGAAGAAGACGTGGAGAAACCACACGACGTAGTACCTTGAATAAGAAAAGTGTAATACCGAGAACTGTTACATATTTAAACGTGACTAACTGGGAAGAGAGGTAAAGGAGGACTCTAAAGCTGAAGGAGATTGAGCAAGGAGGAAACTCAGGAGAGGCGCTTCCCAGGGCTGAGGTCCAGCCTCTGAGTGGACGGATATGACTAGCACAGGAACACGCAGCATGTCAGGAGAGAGAGACTTCCAGAAGCCAAAAGCTACAGCTGAACGTCAGGAGCAATCCATCAGCCAGTGGGCCAGAGAGGTGCTAGGGCACAGGCCACAGCTAAGCTGCGAGGACCTCCCCTGTGGTAGCAATGAATCAGGCCAGAAGATGTGGGGAACTGCCTACAGGGAAGGCTACTGAGGTTAATGCTAGCAGGGCTCCTGATCTACTGATCTCAGTGGAAGACAGGACGCAGAAAATGAAAAGGCTCCTTCCTTTCTCTAGCCTTGCAGTGTCTCTCCAGCGTCCTCTATCACTAAAACCTAACAAGACGCCAACCGCCAAAGGAAAAGGAAAAACCTCTGGATCCAGCGCCAGGATCACAGAAAAGGGCAACGTGGAGAGTCTGATATGAGACAGAGTAATAATTTTCAAATTAAGCTCTTCTCTGTAAGCTTCAAATTCCTTATTTTTTTTTGTCTTTTTGAGACAGGGTCTCACTATGCAGTTCAGGCTGGGCTTGAACTCACTATGTAGCCCAGGCTGGCCTCAAACTCGCAGTGATTCTCCTGCCTCAGCCTCCCGAGTGCTGGAATTACAGGCATGCGCCACCACACCTGGCTTTAATTCATTATTATATATTGCTTTTCGTCATTTGGGGGAGTCTGTGGCTGGCACTGTCCTCTGTCAGATGACACATAGAGCAAAGTTTCTTCTAAGAGACGAAAGGACCATCTGGTCTTCCTGTCTCCCCCTCGCACCACATTGAAAGACGTGGAAGGCAGCGTTAGGGAAAGCAACGTGCAGTATCTCATAGTTGATTATTGGTAGAGCAGATTTTCTGATCTCCAGCACTGTGGTCTCTTCCTCTTCCTCTTAAGTCACTATTTTTAAGATATCACATAATAGGTTATGCTCCTTTATCAATATCTGTACTTCTTTCAGCCTTCTGCTTAGGATAGTAAATCTAACATTTACAGAGAAGTACAAAACACTCTTGTGAGTCTTTTGGGAAATTTCCAGTAGCTGCAAGGAAAAGTTGTTATTATGTTACATGTAAATGTGTTTTTAGCCTCAGAAGGGAAAAATAAACATAGCTTCTATAAAAAGAAAATTAACAGCATATAAGAGTTGCTAGCTTAGTTAAGAGATCAACTTACTTGGTTTTATGTAAAATTTTTTCAATATAGAATGAACTTTAGGGGTGAATTACACAGCAAGTAGCAATGGTTACTATGGTTGCAAAAGTTAACCTTATTCTTGGTTGGTGAATAGGTGTTGTTGGATGTTTGCCATCATATTCTTCCTGTGTGGGCTTTAAACACTTTAAATAACCAGGAAAGGAAACGGAAGAAGGAAAACATTCAGGACTTCAGCAGGTCTGTCTGCAAAAAGAAAAAAATTTGCTGAGGGAAGCTACTTCTAGTGCTCATTAACAGAGAGGCAAAAGTGATGCATTGCCTTGACAGAACCACTGGGATAAAAGCCTGTCTACAGGGGTTTCTGAATACCCAGAAGCAGCCGATCTGAGCCAAAGGGGAAGCAGGGAAGCAAGCCAAGGTAACAAAATTTTATACTAAAGCTGCTCTGTTCACATGAGACCAGATCCTTCTGTCGGCTCAGCTAAGACAGATCTTTGGTTCCACACAGTCAACGGATCCAGATGCCTGGTTGGGGTGGGGAGCAATCTCCTAGCAGTAAGAACTAGGTGAAATCAGGTGGAAGAGGAGAATCCTTGGGAAGTGCTCCCTCTGCCCTGCTCATAAAAGAATCCTGTTTTCCTGCAGGTATATGATTCAGGAAGCCTCTACAGAAAAAGCAAGGGCTTTGGAATTAAGACAGATATGGATTTAAATCTGGATTCTACAAATGACCAAATCTCTCAGAGTTCCAATTTCCCTGTGAATAAAGCAAGTGCCTAATTGCAGGGCCATTCAGGAGATTAAATAATCTATGCAATTAAGTAAGATAAATGAGATACATAAGTAAACAAGATATGCAACTAAAGCATCTAGTTCTATGTCTTATCTATCAGTGTTTGGTAGATGTATTTGATGCTAATATTACTACCACTAGTACAAATACTTGTACTACTATTATTACTGGACCATTACTACAACTTTTGAGCCATTTCCTGAGGAAAGAACAATGACAAAACCAGTCCACAAATCAGGTTTTCTACTATTTTATATTCTACCTCTCCATCTTGGGGAACAGACTGGATTAGGCACAAACACATAAATTAATATCCATTGCATTTACTCCCAGTCCACAGCAATCTCGATACACAGCCTCTTCCCCTTTAAGCATGATAGAACTGTTGTACTATTAGTGAGACAAAATATGCTTCTCTAAAAGAGAACAAGATAAAATCTAAAAGTAATAAAATTATCTAAAACAAGTACTCAGACATGAATGCAAGTGGATGTAATGGTTTTATGATGACCTGGTTCTCATAAGATCTAATAACAGGTTACATTCAATGAGAACACACTTGAATGAAAATGGTAAAATATTCTATAAACACTACAATATTAAAATGAATCAATAGAACCTAGAAATTTGAACAAAAACAAGTTTGGTGAAATGTGTCAAAATGAAAAGGAATGCACTAAAGAGATTGCTTGGTGAAATGAAATGGAGTCATCTGCCATATAACAATGTCCTTAAAACAAGTAAATCAACTAAGGACATGTTTCTCTTAATGTAGCCCCATTATTAAGCAATGTGGAATGGTAGCTTAAAATTCCAACAAACCTATGTAATATAAAGAAACCAGCTGAAAATAAATCCTGTCTGGATAAGCTGTCTTTTTTAAATGGAAGACAAGGACACATCTTATAAAAGGACACACTATGGGGTAGACAGGGGCAAGTGGCATGTATCTAACCCAAAGGCAAAAAGCTGGTCACTGAAGAAACGATTCTGAGCTCAGTATTTTGTATCTCACTCAGCTCTCACATGATAGTAGAAACACAAGACAGTACAATTTTATAGCAATTATAAAGAGTTGTTAACTGTTAAGAGTTGATTTTTGAGCTCTAGAAAGATAGGATAACATCTGGGCTGTATCACTTATAAGCTGTGTGATAGTTGACAAATTATGTAATCCCTCTATGCCTCATTTTTCTCATCTATAAAATGTGGCTACGAATAGTGCCTTCTTCATAAGATAGTAATGAAAATCAAATGCAATTATCCATTTGAAGAACTTAGTACAACCTACTGCGTTAGCATGAGCTCAGTAAAGCATAGATGTACCTTTTGTTACTATTACTTTAGGTCACAGGGTTAGGGAAGGTGGGGGTAGAACTCTGTAGAGCTCCTCAGCACATAGGGTCCTGAGAAGCTAACCAGTTTGGCCAGTTGTACAATGGGCACTTGGAGAAGCATGACATACAGGATGACTCTGAAGGGTTTAGAGTTTCCCCCAATTTGATTGAGAGGAAGCCAGAAATATATTGTTTTGTAATCTGTATATTTGTGCCCCCAGGGGAAACATGTTCCAGTGTTCCACCAGCAACAACAGAAGAGTATAAGGATTAACATGGAAGGGGATTCTCTCTCTCTCTCTCTCTCTCTCTCTCTCTCTCTCTCTCTCTCTCTCTCTCTCACTGGTAATTGAACCTAGGACCTCACAAACACCAGACAAGTGCTCAACCACTGAGCTACATCCCAAGCCCATGGAGCAAGGTCTTTGGAAAGAAGCTGCGAGCCTCAGAAAACATTCCCCATATAAATATTCTCCTAATAATGGAGTTCTCTGCAGGAAGTCCTTAAGCAGCTATGTCCCATGTAGCTGGGTCCAAAACTTCTGACCAAAAGCCACCCAATAGTTACTGACATCTTTAAAACAGAGAAAAGTTTCAAATCATCTATCAAAATAATGCCATTTAATTGCCTGTAGGGCCCCAAAAGCAAGCCAAGGGTGCTATAATATTCTTGTACATGGTATTTAGTGATGACAGGTATGCTTTTTTGTTGATTATTTACCAAATAAAAGAATCCATGAATCATAAAAGTCTTTATACTTGTAATATCTTAACATTTGGTGATATTGAATAAATCTTCTGGATGAAAAACAATTGAGAGAGAAAGTTCACCCAAGTGTGGCCATGTCTGATCTATCATTCAAAAACTCGTGGCAGCACTGGGAGATAAAGCTGCCTCCAAAGCTGCTTCAACATTATGTCACCTGGAAGAAATAAACCCCATGGGGCTTATTTTGAAAATTCAACTTAATTCACTCAATTCAAGTGACTTCAAGATTATTTCTTTTTTTTTTATGTGGGTACCGGGAGTCGAACTCAGGACCTCGTGCTTGCCAGGCAGGCACTTATGCCGCTGAGCCATCTCACTGGCCCAAGATTATTTCTCAATGTAGAAGCATACTAAGTATAGTCACATATTTAAAACATTGGCAGACACATGGTGCACATCAACTCTAGGTCCCCACACTAAAAATTATAGGAAGATTCAAACTGGTTTTTGTTGTCTTAGTTTTGTCCAAGCCTTGTTTGGATGATACTAAAACATTTCTTCTTTTTTAATACAACATTCAGTGAGCCTAAAAACTACATGAAAAAAGTAAACACTTGAAGAAAATTATCTACTTAAGCCTTTGTACTGAGACCAGGTTTTCCTAGCTTCTTAAACTGTCTATTCTGATTTAAAAAAAAAAAAAAAAAAAAAAGGAGAAAGGTTCTTAGAACTGTGAAGCTGCCAGGACTCAATGGGAATTAACTCAACAGCATTTTTAGTAATATAAACATTGCATGTGGGAAACGGTCTCCTGATGTTCAAAATGTGATTGACAAGGCTCATATCCTCAAGGAACATTTTTGGTCCAAACAAGAAAGGATCACCCAGCTCAGGCAGTTTCATCAGTATTCATGGTTTCACCATTTTCCATAAATCGCTTGCACTGCTCCTCTATGCCTATTTCACAGATGAGAAAGATGAAACTGGGAGAAAGGAATTTGCCCAATCTCACTTATCACAGTTTTAGCAAATCCTTGTTGGCAAACCTGCAACTACATCCCAGTATATGGCCCCTACTATATTAGGATGTATTAAAGTTTTCATACATCCATTATGAATATTAAATCTTCATTTTCACTGTAGTGAATATGAACAGTATATACAACATTCCAGATATGATACATACCTGCACATAACCAACATTTCTGCTAGTACCTGTAAAAGCCTCATGCGACCTTAACGTATTCATCATACATATACTTTAGAATGGCAACCTAGTAAACATTTATTCACTTAAGAATTTGTTTACTTGGCAACTATATTGAGCATCTGTCACATGCAGCACACTGCTGGGAACTTGGAAGAGAGCAATTATCAGCCAGTATATATCTGCTCTTAAGTGTTTACAGATTACTTGGGGTAACTATCAAGAAAACAAATAAAAAATAGCAAACCAATGAGATGACTGTTATAATAAAAATATATGGAAGCTTTTATAGGGCCACTATCTAAAGAAGAAAATACTAAGTATGTCTTCCAGTGAATGGAATCAGAGAATTTGCTGAAGAAGGAATGTTTAACCTGAATACTGAAGGGTGAGCAGCATGAAGCTTGCCAAAGGACAAGGACAACAGTGAAAAAGAAAACATATTCCTGGCAGAGGTGCCATCATGTAAATCACAACACTTGTGAAATCACAATGTACACCACTAGCACAAAAAGTGCTACTCAGAAGTCTTTGAGTACAGACTACACATGAGGAGCTGACACGTCTCAAGGGTAGAAAAGTAAGTGGGGACTGGCGCAGTAGGCTTCATTTGCCAGGCTAAGGAGTTTGGGCTTCATGCCATGGATAATACAGAATCCCTGGACTATCTCAAGTGGACCCAATTTAATTTTAGAGATATCACTTCTGCTGCAGTGCAGGGATGTAATCACAAGTAAAGTATTGGACATACACGGGCCAGCTGAGGGAGCCAATTGAGATAGGATAGTGGTTTCATCTAATATTAAAAGAAAGTGGCTGGTGAGAGTAGGCAGTGTGCATAATGAAGACACTTTTTCTACCCTGTAAGGAATGACAACTCAACAACTCTATAACATTATGTGGAATACTTTCATATCTTCTTTGAAAATATCCTTGTAAGAGCGTGTTTTAAAATCTCATCTATTTTTTTTCCCTTTGCTGGAAACACACTTAGTAACATGAGACCAGTGCTGATCCTGTATCCCCATCTTCATTGGGAGAATCTTCCCAAAGCTGACTGGGAAAATATGCAGTACAATAGCCTACTATTGCTTTTGATCTACCACCCATGTCCCCTTGTAAAAATGCAGGGATGGTTTCATAGTGGAATGAGCATGGGATTTGGAATGAGATGACCAGAGATCAAATCCCTTGTTCAAAGTTTGCTTATTTTATAACCTTGCCTAATATGTATTTCTAACACTGAGACTCTGCCTCTTCAAAATAGAATTATTGCATATGCCTCCTTAAATCACAAGATTCTGGGGAAGATCAAATCAAATAAAAATGTGGTGTGAAATTACTCTGCAACCTACAACATGCCATTTATTTGCTACTTACTGGAATATATCACAGACTACATCTCTGGACATGAAACAAATGCCCAGTTAAACAGTATTTCTTGCTCTCAGCCATAGACATAAATCACAAAAGAAATGAAAAATAAAAGCTGAAGAGCTTCTAAATGCTTCTCACTTTCTCCACTACCACCATATGCCTTGATTCAAAACTTAAAATCAAGGTGCTTATAGATTCTCAGCCTTATTTTACTCTACCAGAATGGCATTCATTTGAGTTGTCACTATCACTCACAAGAGATCTCCTTTATTTTAAAAGCAATATCGTCCTCCTCATAAGTCCATTGGTTTAGGGTGCCGAACTGGGGAGATTATACACCATGAGCTCCTGCTATTTCATACATGATGGCCACTGACATTAGAAGTGGCTCACACACATCTGAAGTTTAAGTATTCTTTAAATTGCTTACTACTCACTTGCTGAAATGAAGTGACTCTATCTCTGGATATGTTAGCTATGTCTCTGTCACACTCAACCATGACTAGTGTACAGCTGAACACAGGGCAGACATGGGTCCCGGACAATAACGCTGAAGGAGCCTCACTCAGGAAACAACTGTGGCTCAAAGGGAAAGGGCAATGGGAGCAGCCCAGCTGCTTTTGTGTTGGTTAAATGCTGAGCTAGCCAACAAAAGATTCAATAAGTACAGAGTGAAATTTTCACAAGTTTTGCAGACATTTACCCCAGTAAATCTTGGGTGAAAAACACCTCCTCTTTTATTCTTTCCAGGATATGTGCAATGACAGGCAACAGATTGGTATAGAGTTGTTATGGCTCGTATCTAGACATCCCCCTAAAGCCTCTTGCGGTCATAGGTGGGGCTTTTCAGAGGTGGCTGGATCTAGAGTGTGTGATGCTGGGATTGATTCATGGTGCAATGCTGGGATTGAGGCTGCCCCACCCTGGGTGTGAGAGCTATGGTCAGGTAACCTGGATAGAATACAAGGGACAGAAAGAGGGCTACTGTCATTGCTTGCTGCTTGTTTCTGGCCACTTTTGCTGTCTTCTGCCTGGGATGAACTATTTCTCCTCTGTGATGTCCCTCTGCCATGACACCCTGCCTTGGAGCCAGCTGATTATGGATGAAACCTCTACAAACTGTGAGCCAAAATGAACCTTTCCTCCTTTAACACTGGGGTTAACATCAGGTATTTTGTCTCAGCAACAAGAAAAGTAACTAAAACCAGAGTCAACATACATTTATTTGTTATTGATTGTGGTCTAGGCATATACAGTCTGTAGGGCTCAACTGGAATAACCAACTGTATTAACACAAACCATTCCTCTGAGCATCTTTTAGAAACTGTGGATATAGTAGACATCTTTGATCCATTCCCCAACATCCATTTCCTCTCCTTTAATAACAACAGAATCCTGAATTTTCTCAACTAGATGACTTGCATAGGATTAACCTTACTCCTAACCTCTGGAGGTGAACACAGAATGGCTCAAGCTAATTGGTATTTTCTAAACATTTGAACACTATCATTATTGAAATTGGTAAGACACATTCAACCTTTCTCTCCTGAACAAGGAAGCGAGTTTCTAGGGAGTGGTTCACAACCATGTGTGACCCTAGGAGTAACTAGTTCTAGGATGAAGTCAATCAACAACATGGAAGGTAGAAAGGAAAGACTGAAATAAACCAGGTCCTTAATGATCATATCTGGTCCCTGAATCAGACAATAGAAATCTTATAGTGCCTCTGTATTTTCAGTTACGTGAACCTATATATTACCATGTTAACCATTTTTAAGTCAGGTTTTATATTATTTTCAACCAAAAGTATTCCCATTTATACATTGGTAATTGTGAAATTAAAATGAAAGTTGTACATAGGAAGGGTTAAGATTTATTTTCTAAGTGGAAGAACAAGTATCTTCTTGAAAAGAAAAAACATTAATGAAGTAATAAACGTTTATACAATATTTACAAATTTATAAGAGAGTATGAAATCTTTTTATACTAGCACACAGAACTGAAGTCCTTTTTTCTTCCCGAGGGTGAGTTCTTACTTCAAATGTGGGTTAGGGAGAGATCTTAACTCCTTTCCAAAGTGCAATTCTAGGAGCCTAAGACAGATTCAGTTTCTTATAATGCACTGACCTGAATGTATTACATTCACATCACTAACTTCCTCAGAGAATTCCTGCACAAATATTAGGACCCTCGTAAACTACAAATTTGTAAAGATACAAATCTATAGAGCAGAATTGCTGGACACCCATAGCTGTTCCAAGAGGCATGCACGACCATGGGCTTCTTAGAGTTAGCCTAAGAAATAAGGATTCTTGCCAAGTAGCTACATATTTAATTTAAAATGTATAATCCCATGAGCAGAGTGTCTTTAAAAGTATAATAAGATACTCTTACATAATAGGATAAAAATAAGGCCTCTGAATTTTCATAATAAAACCATATATTTCTCATGTTGTCATTTGGTTACTAAGCATATAGTTCCATTTCTAGTAATTTACATAGAATATCTAAATTCCAGGAACCCAGTCTTGATTGGACTGCTATCTAGTTCTTGCCAAAATCATAGCTAAATAGTACTGGCACAAGAACTGACAGATTGATGAACTGTATAGATTTCACAAAACAGAATCAACTTTAAATAAAAATGGAGAGGGTGATTTAAAAAAAATAGCAGCATAATTGACTAGTTAAAAAATGGAGAGACTATTCAGATAATTTAAAACAATTGTTTAGATGAAAAATGACTCATGATAGACATTTAAATTATATACCAAAATACATTGTAGATAGATCAAAAAAGCAAAACTGAAAAATGAGTATATAAATGGATAATTATTTAATCTCCTGGTAGAGAACAAATTTTTAAACATAAAAGCAATGAAATAATTTGCAAAAGCAAAGATAAATCTGATTATCTAAACATGTAACATTTCTGAGACCCAAAAAATGTTTTAAGGAAAATACCAAATTGGTAAAAAATTTCCACAAAAGGTAATGATGTCTTAACATGTTCAATATAGAAAAATGCTCTTAATACATTAAAAATATGCTCTAGTACAAAAATAGGCACACAGTGGAGGGAAATTCACACAAAAATAAGCAACTCAAAAGCACATTTATCATAGTAGCTAAATAAAATTGTTGATGATACCAAGTGCTAGTGAGGATGCAGTGATACCAGAGCCTTTGTACACCACTTCTAGGACTGGAAAATGTCCACCATCACTCTGGAAACAATTTTATGGTTCCTCACAAAAGTAAACATAAGCTGACCACATGACCCAGAAATTGCACTCTTAGGCATCTACCACAGAGAAATCAAACTCATGCCCATGTAAAAATGTGTGAAAGAATTCTCATATGGCTTTATTTATAGGAACCAAAACCTAGAAACTATCAAAAATATTGTAATATAGATGAATACCAGACAAACCGTGGTACATCTGTACCATGGAATAATACTTAATAACAAAGGAAAAATTATTTATACATGTGAAAACTGAGATGGATCTTAAAAGGATTTTGGTGCCTGAAGAAGGTGATCTTAAAAAGTTATAAACCACATGATTTTACTTATACTACATTCTAAAATTGACAAAAGTATAGAAATGGTGAATAGATAAGTGGTTGTCAATGTTAGGGATGGCCATGAATGAGTAAGAGTGGCTATAAATGGATAGAACAAGAGAATCTTATGATAATACAGCTCTACACCTTGATTATGGTGAAAGTTACATAAAGCTAAAGATGATAACATTGCATAAATAGAACTTCACATATATACAAACATAAATTCATGGAAATTAGTACATTTAAGACTAGTGAAATCTGAATAAGGTTGTGGATTGTACCAATGTTATTTTCTTGATATAAATATTGTGCTATAACTATGTGTGACACTTATGCTGAACTGTCAACTTGACTGGCTTGTGAGCCACACTCTTACTGAGTGTTACTGGGTGGGTAATGGAGATGGGACCATGGGTACAATATATGGTCCCTTGTACCTTCCTGTCTGGCTCTGTTCCCCTGTTCTGCTTCCCAGTTGCTACAAACTAAACAGCTTTCCTCCACCACACTCTTCTACCATGATGGTCCTGACTTGGAGCCAGCCCGCCATGGACTGAATCCCCTGAAACTTTGAGACAAATTAAACCTTTCATCCTTTAGGTTGTGCTATTGTGTTTCAGTGAAAGGAAAGCTAACTAATACTTTATGTATGGAGTTAACTTGGAGAGAAACTAGGCAATAAGTGCATAGAATTCACCCCACACACAGTTCTTTGCAATTTCCATCAAATGTAGAAAGAAAATTTAAACAAAACACAATTTTATCATTTAAATTATCATTTTTCAAATTACAATAGTCAAAGCTGGTTGTGATGCAGTTAGTTAGGTACTAGTATGTATTTCCATATGGTTCCATAAGTTAGTAGAACCCCTCTGAAGAGCAATCTGGAAATAGGTAGCAATAGCGTTCTTACGAGTATTTGTGCTGTGACAGGGAAGTCTCTGCTACATGACTAATCCTGCCTCCTTGTCCTACCTTCCCCCAACAGGAAATGTAATTGTGTTACAGTATATTTTTCAGGCTAACTTTATTTGTAGGTAGGGTAACTGCTAAATAAGAGCACTCACATACTTGTGGTTCTCTCTCTCTCTCTCCCCCCCAACACGC
Organism: Erethizon dorsatum; assembly: GCA_028451465.1. Classification (NCBI taxonomy): domain Eukaryota; kingdom Metazoa; phylum Chordata; class Mammalia; order Rodentia; family Erethizontidae; genus Erethizon; species Erethizon dorsatum. The sequence continues at coordinate 132,329,220 of CM051842.1, forward strand.
CCCCTCTCTGCCTCTCCTTCTCCCTCTCTCACTCTTTGGCTTCCCTCATGTAGGCACCTGGACTGGGAAAATGCCATCCAGCTATCTTAATCCTTTCTCTTGTACTTTTACCTGCAGCACTTGTCATGTGCTCACCAATTCAGAATGTGAGTCTGGCTATTGAAAGTATTTTGACTTGAACTCAGGAAACAGAGGCTCCACAAAGGCTTTGAATGAGAGGCATAGACTCACACTCAGAATTATCAGGAAGTTTCTGAAATGCTATCTTGGTTTTCTACCATTGTTCTTCCTGAATATGTACTCTTGGATACTATGTGGGGAAGATGAGACAACAGAGCAAGATTTGGATATCTCTGAGTTCTATCCAAATGCTATCAGATACAGCCCCAAATTCTACACTGCATCTCCAACATGGCTTAAAGAAATCATTATCATTGCTGTTCTAAGACTTATGCATAGGGATGCTCACTACAGTATTAATCATAAGAATTAGAAAAAGCTATACAATAAGGGACAAGTGAAATATGTTGGCTATAATGCAGCCACTAGAAATAATAATATTGAAAGACAGTGAACGACACTTTAAAATCTTCAAAATATAATAAGAAATTTAAAAATCAACATATAAGAAAATCAAGATAGAGTAAAATGTATTGTTAATTCTTACATTGAAATTATTAAAAAATCTACATTCAAGTTTACTACTTAATAGCACACATCTATAACTGTTAAGTTAAAATGTAATGCTTTTATATTTCAAAATAGCCCTAAAATTATTGGCATTAAAAAAAACAGGTGCTGTAGTTTTTAATATTTGTATTTTTCCATTGTATTTACTTATTAAATATTTTGTTACTGTAATGTACACGTAAGTGTTAGACTTTTAATCACGACAATCTGGTTGTTTAAAGTTACTTATTAGTGTTATTTATTTTAAGTAGTTACAAAAATAAAATTATCACCTGCATAGAAAATGCTGGTGGCTCCATAGCTTGACATCTTCCAAGTTCCTTTCTCCCCATGCAAAATATTTTTAACCATATTGAATATTATGCCTTTTATGTAAATCCTCAAGAAAAGAATAAAAATGAAATTTCATTCAAAATGTGGGATTCTATGATTCTATTATACTCTTTCGCAGCAAAATGCAGAAGATACAAGAAAAAACCTCCAGCATGAACAGAAACTCTAATCTGCTTTTCTTTGATTACTGTCATATGTCTATATTTTATGATTTCCTATCCACCTTCAAGCCTTTCTGAAACTATTCCTGTGCAAAACATAGAAAACAAAAGTAGTCATAGCTGAATCTTTGTGGTGGTTCTAAACACTGCAGTTGATGGAACTCTTGGTGTATATTATACATATTTATATTTCATTATAAAGACTAACATATCTAGTCAGCATCACTGAAGATTCAGGCATTATTCACACATACACACATGCCACACACACACACACACACACACACACTTTCCAGATAGACTTAACATTAATATTTTCATCATCAAATTATTTTAAGGCAAGCCTTATTTTATCATATATTCTTGCATTTTCAGACTGTTAATATGAAACTTAAACTAGTTTTTTTTAACGTGGGTCCCAGGAGTCAAACTCAGGACCTCACGCTTGCCAGCAGGCACTTGTGCTGCTGAGCGATATCACCGGCCCTTTTTTTCCTTTATGTGGGTACCAGGAGTCGAACTCAGGACCTTGCGCTTGTCAGGCAGGCGCTTATGCCGCTGAGCTATCTCACTGGCCCTTAAATTAGTTTTAAAAATAACAAATTCCATCATTCTGATTGTCTGCTATGTCATATGATGCACTCAGGAGTTTGTGACCAGTGTAAGGATGTTTGTTCACTTTTATCCAGAATGACTCTGAATGATATTTGCTTAGAGTTATCTGTCTCTTTTCCCAGGGTTTATCAACACATTTTAAGGCCATGTGTGCCCTCTTCACTTCTGCTGAAACAGAAGGTAGTATTTTAGGATTTTTGTTTCTGTGAAGGCTGAGACACCTATGGTGTCAGGCTGTCCACACCTATGGTGAAACTATAAATTACTGGCCAAATCAAGGCACTTTTAAGAGTGAAAAAGAGTGCTGGTACTAATTATGCAGTAACAACATGATTAAAGGAGGAGTGTCCAAGGCAAACTGAGATTTATGGTCACCCCACCTATGCCCCAAGTAGATGTCAGAGGGAAGCTCAAAATGAGAAGGTTGGACAGATGCCTTAAACAAAATGAGCTTCAGTGTTAATTTCTCTCCCTTTCCCAATTTCTCTCCCTTTCCAACCTCTAAGGATTTTCCTTAATTTTCTAGTGAGTTCATCAATGTAATTTATAATGTTTTAAAAATAGTTTATCCAGGATTTTTGGTTGTTTTTACAGGGAAGGATAATTCAGGGTATCTAGTTTCCCACACTGCTACAAATAGAAATCTTAATTGTTATCGTTAAGCACATATAAAGGTGCAAATACATACATACAGAAAAATGCAATTGAAAAAGGTCTGGAAAGAAACAAAATGTGCAGTCATCACTTATAGGAAGCAGGCATATGGATGACTTATTTTTTTTATTGTCTATATCCAAATGTTTTACAGTGAGTTGTGTTACTTTTGTTTAAAAGAAATAAAGCAGAGATGATTGATATTTGAGGGAATCAATCCAAAAAATATAAGCTAATCCTTCATTAGCAGAAATTCAACAAGCTCCATTCTTATATGAAATCCTGTAATCAACAGCTGTGTATCTTGACTACAGTATTTTATTTCCCTTTAGAAGCACTTTCTTTATGTTATTTATAAGCATTTTGTGCTTGTTTTTTGCCAAAGACCAATACATTAGAAAGAGTCATTTGAAAACACTGTCCAATATTTTGTTCAAGCTCTTGTATGCATAAACATTCATATCACCATTTTCCCTCAAAGAAACCAGAAAAAAGTTTACCTACTTTGACGGCCTGGCGTGGTTAATTTGAAATAGTGACAGTATAAAATGCATTTCTTTTTTACTTTGTGTCAGTATTCTCACACAAAAGTATAGACTCTAATCTGTCTGAGGATTGCTGTGCTAACTGCATGGCACAGCAATACAAAGCTGCTGGTACAGCATCTAGCACAGGGCTAAAAACTGGTGCCCATCTTTTTTCTATTAGCAGCCAATATGGCCTTAGTGATATTACATTATCTTAGCTGTATTTGTTGCTTGGCTATCCATTGTTTTAATTTTACCTGAATCTTTCTTGGTAAGGCCAAATTCTTTTGTAAAGTAGATAAATGTAAACGACCCACAGAAATCAAGTAAGAAGCTTATCGAAGGAGCTGTTTCCGTGGGGTTACCCATTGTTATTGTCACCACTAGAAGGCTCAGCTGGCTTTTGAAAGTGCCATCGATTGATTTAACAGCATTTACTGGCTAAGCAAACCTTTACTGTTGAGACAGACCATAAAGATGCCAAATACAGACTCCGATACACGACACTTTGAAATATGCAGGATAGTGTGTTTCCAAATATTTGAATGGTTGCTTAAGGAGTGTTTGATGGTTATGTAGATGATATCTGAACTAATTATTAAGTAAATTTGTATTAGGAGGTAGACATAGGATTCAAATACAAGTAATTTGATTTCAAGGCCTGGTGCGCTTACCACTATAGTACGGTGCAAAGAACAAGGGAAGAGCATATCAAGAAGGACATTAAGTTCAAAGGTCATGAAGTGGGCAAGTGGGTGTGAAAGAAATGATCCAGTAGAGATTGCAACATTGATGCATCAGAAGAAAAAAGCTGGAACAGCAGGAGTGACATCCTTAAGTGGGGAAGAATTGCTGCTGGGAGAAAAGAGCTGTGCACTGGTGCTCTTGAACTCCACTACCGAGAACAATGATGGGAGACTAGGGCTGACTCACAGCTCAGAGCTACCACAAGGAGCAGAAGCTAGTGTGTAGGCTGGGTAGCCTGCTGCCTGCTTTTCTCTCTCCTAGAGTGAATCACTCCTGAGAAAAGGATGTTAGCCAGGAATAATCTCTAAACTCCTCACCAGGGAAATTATTACAGTTTCCCAAACAGATAATCAAAGAAAACAAACAAAAACTGGCAAAGTTTGAAGACCCAAAATATTGAGTGGGTATTCAAGCTATTTATTGGCATTCTAGATGCTTCTTGCATTTTGGCTTGTGATCATGTGACTGTTTGTTTTATCAGAGCAGAGATTTTGATCTTTGTAATTGTTGTATCCCCTGAACCAATAGCTGTGTTTTGCATGGCATGTGTTCAATAAATGTTTGCTAAATCACTGAAATATTCTTGGTGAGAGATAATGAATTCACATATAATTATCTCATTTCAACCTGAAAATAAATTCTGGAAATAAACTTGGTATTTGGAGCCCTATATAGTAGCCTCCTTTTATCCATGAGGGATATGTTCCAAAATCCCTAGGTGGTGCTTGAAATCATAAATCATACCAAAACCTACATATACCATGTTTTTTTTCCCCATGGATGCATACCTAGGATGAAGTTTAATTTATAAGTTAGGCATGATAAGAAATTAACAGTAATGACCAATATTAAGATAGAATAATTTTACCAATATACCATAATAGAAGTTATCTGAATATAGTTTCTGTTTCACAAAATATCCCTTACACTGTACTTGTACTTTTTGTGAAGATAAGAAATGACACAATGCCTAGGTGATTAGATGAAGGGAGAAGAATAATGTAGGCACTGTGACTTAGCCTAGGGTACTACTAAGGCTTACTTGGATATAAGGACTGCAGTACTGAGACAGTCAGTCCGATAACTGGGGTAGCTGATAAGTGACTCATGGGTGGGTGACATATACAGCATAGGTAGCAGGATGACATGAGATTTCATAATGCAATTTAGAACACCATGTGATTTAAAACTTATGAGTAGCTTATTTCTGGCATTTTCCATTTCATATTTTCAAACTTTGGTTCATTGCAGATAACTGCAACTGTGAAAAAGGAAACCATAGATAAATCGGGATTATTTTAGCAGACTCTGTCAGTGTTCTGCCCACGTTCCATTGGATCCCATTGCCATTTACATGCACACAAGCCCTGGTGTGTTTTAACTTCTAAAACCCAGCACTTTCGTTAGTGCACACTGTTGAAAGGATGGCCCGCAGACTGCTGGAATACCTGACCACACCCAAGAACAGCAAGAGTTGCCTCAGAATTAATGTCCTCCACAGATAGCCCTGGTCTAATGCAGAAAAGCATAAAGGTATAGATAACCCCATTCTTTCATACGTGTGTGGAACAGTTCTGAAATGCAGCCCTCAGTGTCACTCAGGAAGTCCCAAAAAATTGAGACAAACTTACACTTTGATGTGGTTTGCCTGATAGAGAAACTTTGATGTTCTTCCATTCCTGACTTCAACCCATTACTCTAATAGAATGTTCATTTAGGGAATGTTTTTTCCTGAGTCAATTTCACACAAATCCTCATCTCAAGTTCTGCCTTGGGAGACCAGGCCTAAAATAATATTCCCCAAATTTATATTTTCCACATGTTAAATTTCAGGGTGACACATTTATGATGGCCATTTGTTAAGACCAGTTACAGCAGCAAGGATGGCTTCAATGAGTCTATATTTAATATTTTAGCCACATCAGATATTTATGTAAAATTACTTAAGGTGGGCAGGATCATTGATTTATATTTTAGTGAACCACACAATATGATTCTAGTTTCCTCTCTTTCACCCAGAACTGTAATACCTCATTACAAAAAACAAAATCCCAGGGAGTTAAATAAGAGTTTCTTCAATAAAGTCCAATTATTGAAGTGATAGTACATTGATTTATGTTATGGGTGCATGTGTTGTAATTGCATTATCCTCAGCAAATCTCTGTGAGTTTTATAGTCCTCATATAAACAACAGGTGTAATCACAACCTGTCCTATCTGTGTCATAGTATTGTCATAGGCAATTCAATTTTCAAAAAGGCATTGCAAAGTAAAATGAGCACCTAAGAGAGGGATTTTACTTTGCTTCCAGATCCCATGAAAAAAAAAGAAACATTTCCACATTTGTAGTTTGTACTACAACCACTTTGTAGTTTTTATGGTATTTATGATATCACAGAAACATTTAAATAGTTGTAGAATTTCAAAATGTTGCCACGTAAAAATGACCTATCTAACTCTTCATTGCTAAATGGGCAAATTGAAGCCCAGAAAACTTAAAAATCTCCACAATCAAACAGTCAATCAGGGTAGAAACAATTTTTTTTAAAGAATAACCTCATAATGCTCTCTTGAAATTCTGTCTGGCACACTTGAGTCAACCAGAGAAAAGATAACAAATGGATAAGCATTCTAAAATAATATCACCAGATCAGAAACCATGAATAGGATGTTTAAACAGGCTGAGTACTTACACCAATTTCTGTAACCTGGGTTACTTTCTACAGTGTGCTTTATTGTTATTGTTTGTTTGTTTGTTTGTTTTAGAAAATGTGTTATTTTGATGTAGCTATCCTTAAACAAATACTGTACTTACATAGGATTCACTATGTGCCAGGCACTATGCTAAGAGCTTTACAAATATTAACTGATTCAATTAGTTTAAAAATTGATAATGTGACTCCTAAGCCTGGTAACTGACACTAGAAACTTGGAGTTCTCTGCCACTACTCTATAGTCTTCTTTGGAGGTTGCTGGTGGAGAGAAAGGTGGCACGAGGAGGCCCCACGTCCTCACTTAATCTCTGCTCTGCTTCTAGTGGTCCTGGTCTAGAGTTTTAGTAGTATTTTTCTCTGTTTTTCCAAATGCAGAAAAGCAGCTCCTGTTCCATGTAAATCTTAGGTGAGACTTTGCCCAGTGTCAGGGGGTGTGGTGAGTTCAAGAGAAACAAAACAATTTAATCACCATTCCTAGATTCTGAAGAGTTTGCAGTTCAATGAATGAAACAGACTCTAAAATAAATTTCAGGAGACTATTAGAGAAGAGGGGGAGGGGGAAGAAAAGGGCAAGAGAAGTAATGGGTGTGGAAGTGATCAAAATATGCTATATGCATGTATGAACATGTCAAATGAGACCTATTATACTGTATAACTAATATGCACTAATAAAAAATAGAAATTAGCACACTAAAAAAATAGAAATTAGCACACTAAAAGTACAGACAAGAATGAAAGAAGAAAAGTGGGAAATCAATAATTCTGCCACAGGAAATCAGAGAAGGCTACAGAACACTTTTTCAAAGTAACGCTGGAAACCCTGTAGAAGTTGTTTTAAAATGAGAAAAGTGTTAATGGTAAGTATTGTACTTTAGATTCGGAATATGTATCAAAGGCTCACGTGTTGCAGGCTTGGCCCGCAGCCGGAGGTGCTGCTGGGTGGTGGTGGAAATCCTGGGAAGTGGGGCCCAGTTGGAAGGAGTAGGCCACTGGGGTGTGCCCTTGAAGGGTGCATTCTGTTCCTGGTCGCTGTCTCTCTTTCTTGGCCACTGTGAAGCAGCTTTCATCTACCAAACACTTATGCTATGATGGACTACATCACCACAGGCCCCCAAGCTACCTAGTCAAACCACTATGGACTGAAACTTCAGAAACTGTGAGCCAAAATAAATCCTTACTCCTTCAAATTGATTTTTCTCAGGTATTTTGTCACAGTAATGGAAATTTGACCACATCATACTTTATATAGTAAATTACTATACTACTCTCAGTGAAAAAGGATGCTTTCACTTAAAGATATTTATTGTTCATATAATACTGACAATGAAAAGAATACTGTTTATATACTAGTAAATAGTTCAAACTAATAATAATGTTATATAAAGTATAAAGTAATATTTTATATACAATGTAAGGTAAATGTTTTAAAATACAATAATTTCCCTTTATATAACAAAAATCAGTTAGATAAACATTATAGGAAAAGTGATTTAATTCACAATAACCCCAAGCATCAGTGACAACAAACACCAGAAACAATATTTATTTAAAATGAATAGAACTGATAACATTAGGAAAGTTTCCAAACATTACTAAGGGATATCAAATAAGACTTATGTAAGTAGAAACACAAAAGCTGTCCATGGTTGGGAGGATTAAGTAATATTAAAATGTCACTTTTCCCAAATCAGTTTACAATTTTAATTAAATTCTGGTTGAAATTCTATTGTGATTTGTTTTAATGTTTGACAAAATAATAAAAAGTAGGTATAACAAATACTTTAAAATAATAAAAACTTGATAAAAGATAAGTTAATAATAGGAGACTCATAATAGATACTTAAAAATTATTGTTACAACTGCAGTTCTGTCACATGAGTAGATAAATTAGTGAAATACAATGGAGATCAAATTGCAAACATATAGTAATGCATATTTTATAAAGATACAGTTAATATCAGTGAAGAAAAATTGATTGTGTTGGGATAAATATCTAATAAACTAGTAATATATAATTTTATCCCTACACATTCTTTACTCTGAAATCAATTCCAGATGGAATAATGACCTAAACTTGAAAAAATAAAACACAGAAGTACTAGAAGAAAGTACTGGGTATTATTTAATACAGTCTTATAATAAAATTGGCCTTGGGGGCCGGTGAGATGGCTCATCAGCGTAAGCGCCTGTTTGGCAAGCGCGAGGGCCCGAGTTCGACTCCTGGAATCCACATACGAAAAAAGGGCCGGTGATATCGCTCAGCGGCACAGGTGCCTACTGGCACGCGAGGTCCTGAGGTCGACCCCCAGTACCCACATACACACACAAATAAATAAATAAATAAATAAAATGGCCTAAAATTTTTTCTCTAAATAATTACTGTATTCCCTGACATCTCCACTAAGGAAAAAAAAATGGCTTGAAGTTATAAAATAGTCAAATGAACAGAGAAAAACTGTGGAAATGTTTGCAATACAAATTACATAACATTAATGTATGTATAATTCAACATATCAATACAAAATTTAATACTAATATAATAAAAATGTAAAAGGCATTATCAGGTTCTTTCCATGGTCAAAACCTACAACTGCCTCACAAACAAAACTAGAACTCATTCATCTGTTATCCAAGATATTTCAAGATTTTATTTCAATGTATCTTCCAAGCCTTCCCCTCCATATTTCATTCTGTAATGTCACGGCGGGAGTCTGGGGACCTAGGGTTCTTCCGTGACAGGAACCCCATTCCTCGGGTCCCTGCTCTCACTCCAGCGAGGAATGCAGGAATGGGGCAAGGCTGATTCAAAGCTGAAGATCCCCCAAGTGGAGAATGAGGAAGTCAGAAAATGAAAGTAGTTAGAAGCAGAGGTTTATTTATAATATTGCAAAGACCAAGACTAAGCTGCTTAGCAACAAGTTGCAGGGCAGAGAGGAGCTAAAAGGAGCTTCTAAATGTGATGGCTTTGCTCTGCCCATACTTACAGGGGTAAGCTGGTCTGGGGTGAGTTAAGGGTTATGGGATCTTCACTGATTGGTGTACTCTAGTCCAATCAGGGTCTTAGCTTTTGTTGCTGGGATGAGCTGTTGTTGGAGTGAACTGTTGCTAGGGTGAGCTAAGGGTCATGGGGTCTAGGGGCATACAGTAAATGCATGTAAGCTGGTCCCTAAAATAACTGTTCTGCACCTGCAAAGGTTTCACAAAGGGCAACTTCTTCTAGTAAGCGAATGGTCATTTCTATAACCACCTGCCTTGTCAGTCACTTCATGCCCTACGTCCTTGCCTATCTCCCCTTCTAACTGTCCCTATCATTCTGTGCATTTGACAAAACAGACAAAACTCATTGTTTTGAGCACGAATTCATTTCCTGCCATTATTCTATTGTTAAAATCACTTGTTTGGCATGAAATGATAACTTCGTCCCTTCTTTCAATATCTAAATGCTGAGCAACCTTTATTTCACAACTCAAATGCCTCTTACATAGGAGACCTTCCTTAACTCGGACTCTCATAGATTTTACCATAATCCCACTTATGTTTTAGGAAATTGTGAATGGTTTTGCCTCCTTAGCTTGGGAACTTCTCACCTACTTGTTTTCCCAAGATAGAACCAACATAGATGAAGTGGCACACAGAGTCATTAAGATGAGGTATAACAAAGCAACTGTGTCACACTAACAGGAGAAAACAATAGCTAAAGCAACTTGTTTAAAGCCTAGGTCTGTGGTCTTCTAAATAATTCAGCAACTTCTCTGAGCCTCGTGACTTTTATTCTACAAAACACAGTGAAACGTATCTTAGGGCTGTTGAAAGTTTTAAGTAAGATACAATTTTTGTTGTTATGGTCCTTATATCATTTATAAAATAACTGTTACATGCCAGGCATTAAGATAGGTGCTTTATATCTGTTAGCTGCCTAGCCTATAATTATTTGGATGTGAAAACATCCGATCGTAAATAGACAACTTGCACTAAGTTATATATCAGTGTATAAGTTGAGTAACAGCAAGTTACTTATACAGATGTTTTGAATTTGAATCACTGAAATTACGAATGAAACAATTCTTGTTTCTCACAGCATTGGTGAATAACACTGCTGTAGCCAATCTAGTAAAAAATTATAGGCTACATAGATACACAGAATTTAGAATAGGGCAGGAACAGAAGATGTTTTTATTTTATCAGGATAAGTCTATGTAAAATATTATAAAAAGCAAAGGTGAAAATCTTGAGAAAACAGACACTTCTGTATGAAAATCACATTATCAAAATCGCTTCAAGGAAAAAATCAAGACACCTGAGCAAGTCGGGTGCCTTGTGGTAAGCAACTCAACAGGGGTGAAGAAATGTGAAATGGACCCAGGTAGAAAGAGAGGAATTCTCCCAACTTTTACATGGCAGACAATTCCAGAAGTTGGAAATCTTTCTTCTTATAAAGCCGTAATGATATTGATATCCAAATCTGGAAAAGGTAGTTTCAAAGAACAAAATGCAAAGCACTATTACTTTTGAACATAAGTATAAAACATTAAGTCCAGCAGAAATTTGTTGACTTATGCATCTGCAAATGCTCCACTAAGACTTTTACTAGATGCTTGCCATTCATATTAACTTATTACGTCTGCAAAAATATGAAATCCGCAATCTACATGCACTTAAGAAAGATAAAACAGGGAACATATATAAAAACCATGGATGAAAGGACATATAGGATAACTTTCTACTATTCTGGTGTTTTGTGCAGGGCAAAGTACAGATGGAAAATGCTATGAGGCAGAGATCATCAGAGGAAAAGCCAAACTTTTATGGCCAGAAAAAACAAAAACAAAACAAAACAAAACAAAAAAACCAAAGAAACAAAAAACACAGGATTGGCCCAGAGGAAATCATGGCAACTGAAAAGAAACAGAGAATATTGAAAGGGAAAGATTTCAAAATGCTGTCTACCATCATCTCTGTCTGACCTCTGAAATGTACATGTGCAGAACAGAATCAAACTGAAGACAGAAACAAAAGACTGAACTGAGACAGAGACGCTGCCCAAGAAACAGTTTGCAGTTCATATCCAGTCACAATAGCTGCCAAGTTAGAGAGAAGGCGGAGGGACTGACTCATCAGGAAAAAAAAAAAAAGAGAGAGAGAGAGAGAATTCACAGTATCCACAAATTAACATTCACAATGTCCAGACAACTTGTAAACTTATCTAAAATATGAAGAACGGATAGAATACCTCAAGAAGAAAAATCTGCGAAGTCTGAATCTAGGACGAAACATGTTGGAATGAGCAGGCAAGATTTTTATAGTGGCTACTGTTGCTTTCCTAAATGAAGTGAATAAAACTAATGAAAATAAATGAGCCCAGGGTGGTGGCACATACCTGTGACCCCAACATTCTGGAGGATGAGGCAAGAGAATTGCTGTGAGTTCAAAGCCAGCCTAGAATACATAGTGAGTTGAACGCCTGCCTGAACTATATAGTGAGACCTTTTCTCAAAACGAACAAACAAACAAACAAACAAACAAACAAAAATCTATCTTTAAACTGCTGGGGAAAAGAAAAACCCAAAAAATGTCCTTTAAGAACGGAAGCACGGTGAATACATTTTCACATGAACAAAAATGAAGACAATTCATCTCATCAACTGAAAACTATAATAAATTCTTAAGTAAATTTTTCCATTGGAAAAAAATGACAATATTATTAAATGGTGTTCTTCAAATTTATCAACAGATTAAATGCAATACCTATTAAAATTCCCACTACATTTTCTCTGCTGAAATTTGTAAATGGGTTCTGAAATTCATATGGAAATGCAAAGGTAGCAAGGAAATTCAGTAGGGAAAGTATAGCATTTTCCACAAGTGGTGTTGGGAGAATTGGATATCCATATACAAAGCGATCAGTTTGAACCCCTACACACCTTAATCAAAAATTAATTAATATGGATCATGGACCTGAGTGAAAGAGCAAAACTAGTAAATTTTTGGAAAAGAAGAAGTCACTGAGACATTAAGTTACAGCAAAAAAAGACTTTTTACAATAGGCAAAAGATCTGAATAGACATTTTCCGAAAGAAATATACACATGGCCAACAAGCATCTGGAAAGAGGCTCAACATCATTAGTCATTTGGGAAATGCAAATGATAACTAGGAAATGCTACTAGGGTTGTTATAACCAAAAGGCAAGAGTCGGTAAGGCTTTAGAGACACTTGGAACAACATGGATGGATTTCAAATGCACTAAGGTAAGAAAAAGAAGCCAGATTTAGAAGGCTACCCAATATTTAATTACTAGAATATCTTTAAAAGACAAAAAATGTACATACCTGTAATCCCTAGCACTCTTAGAGGTTGTGGTTAGAGAACTGCAAGTTGAAGCCCAGCCTGGGCAACTTTGTGACTTAGCAAAACCTGTGTCAAAATAAGAAGAGATGGGGGTATAGCTCAGTGTGAAGTCCCTAGATTCAATACTTACTACCCAACAAAAACCAAAAAGATAGATAGGTAGATGATAGATGGATAGATAGATAGATAGATAGACAGATTATTGACTGCCAAAAGTTAGAGAAATTTAACAATAAAAAGATGCAAAGTAAATCTGGATGGTGATTATATGTTTGCATACAGTCATAAAACCAGAATTATTCATGAAAGGCTAACATTTTAGTTTTTTGGCCTTTTTATTAGTACATTTGCGATATATAATAATTACATTCATATTGAGGAATTGAGATATATATATATATATATATATATATATATATATATCGCATCTTGATAATTTTTACTAATTTTAGTGAAGGTAAATTGTACTTCAATTAAACTAACTTACTAAAAACAAATAAATAAGAAAGAAAGCCAATAGAAAAATATTAAAAGCATAAAAATAAGCTATTCACAATAGTTATAAGTGTATAATAAAAATATGAGAAAAGACACAACTATTTTGATAGTAAGATAAGTACAAATTAGATTTTTAAAGTAAGTAGCCTATGCTTATCATCAGATTGCCAAATATTTAAACACCGATATTCACTGCTATTATAATTATGGGACACTATAAAGACCTTGTACTATAGGATAAATTAAGTATTTTAAGTCAATAAGCCAAAAGCTCAAAGATAAATAAAAAAAGTGAAGGTGGAAATTTTTAAAAAGTAGATGGGTTGGAATAAGGAAAAGTTTTAAATAAAATTCAATTATTGAACTCTAACCTTAACGATAAAAAAGTTTGACGAAAAGATATCAACAAAATATAAAATGTAAAAGCAGAGTAGAGTACATAGAAATGAATACAGTATGACAAATGAAGAATTATATATTGACTGGTAAAGATTGTTATCTCAACAAAATGGTTATTGGAAAATTGATTTGAAAACTTAAAATATTATGGCCCTGTCTCACCCTATATGCCAGAATGAAATTGAGATGAGCTAAAGAATTAAAAAGAAAATAACTAATTGGTATTTAGAAGATCATTTCCTTGCTAGTGTGTTTTCTCCCCATCCTATTTTATCTTTCTAAAGAAATCTTAGTTAAAATACACGTATTTCCCCTCTAAAAACTGACTGTATAATTTTTAAAATGAGGTTTTGTTTGAGAGCGATATTTCATTTTAATATATCTTCAGGAAACAATGGTATTTCAAACACACACCAGAGAATTATCCATAATGCAATTATTTCTGATTAATGATGCAAGTTTTGCTTTGCAGCTAACTCATTTGAGGGTATTATTGTTTGCTGGAGAAACTGAAGATACCAAATTGGCTCTGGTATTTTATAAACAAAATTCAAATTCTGTTTCTCTGTATCTCTCCTCACTTCATTTTAAACTTGTAAAGTGAAAATATATAGGTTGAAATGGCTCTTAATAACAAGTTTAATTATAATTATTGATGCTGGAAGAGACAAAAATGTAACTCTGTTAAAATGAATTTACTGAAAGTTGCAATTACAGTATCATTTTAAAAACAATTTTGCAATGCCCAGATACTCAAATCAATACAAATATTGGGTGTTTTAGCAACTTGCAACTGTGGTATAATTTCTTTTATATTACTAAAATTGTCATCTGAGCATTTTCTGTTTATGGCATAAAACTGGTAATCTGGAATGTTGTACTATACTTCTCTTTAACTATGAAAAACACTTTACTTTAGTCTCTCAAAAAGGAAATGAGTCAATGACTTAAATAGACATGTTATAACATTAGGCACATTTCTCTACATATCTCAAAACTGGTCTTCCTGTAAGAAGACACAATGCACATTTCATTTCCTACAGTGCTACAGCATTCACATTTTTGCTATCTTCATTTAAAACACGAGATTATTGATCTCTTGATAAATTGTTTTAGAATCCTACAAATCGAATATTACTTTGTACCTTACCAGTTAAAGAAAGTTTTGTTGTAAAACCTTCATTCTTCAAGATTCTATTTTCAACAGCAATTGGGTTTTCCTTTGGAGGAACTGGATCTTTTCTATCAATATACTCGATATTTTCTCTTTTGAACTTTAGTATCTGCTACAGTTTGAATAATGAATGTCCTCCACAAAGGCTCATGTGTGAAGGGATTGGTTCCCCCACCTGTGGCACTATGGGGGGTGGAACCTTTAGGGGGAAAGAGGACCACTGGAGTGAAGTCATTGAGAACATACTCTTGAAGCTTTGTGCTTCCAGGCTCTCTCTGCCATGTACTTCTGCCGTTATATACTGTGCCAAGCTTTGTGTACCATTGACTCCAAAGCAACAGATCCAACCAACCATGGACCAAAACCTCTGAAGCCATGATTCAAAATAAACCTTTCTTTCTTATACTGTTCATCTCAGGTATCTTGTCATAATAACAGAAGCTGACTAACACAATGCCTAAGAAAGGGTGACCTCTACGAACTGTCTTATTATCTCTTGTCCACATACAATTAATTTTAGTAATTAACATGGTGTTTTTTTCTGACTTTTTATTAGTGCATATTGGTTATACAGATTAATGAATTTCTTTGGGAAGATTAGTATGTGCACAAATATGTTAATTATTTTTCTTCAATCCTCCCCTTCAACTCACATTCCTCTCTGGTTTCACATGGTTTGGAAAGGATTTCACATGGTTTGGGGAGGATTTCAATGTGAATAATGTAATAATTTCTCATGAGATTTAGCATTAAAACACATAAGAAAGCAAAATATATGATAATAATAGCTCAAAGACTAACAGAAAGGAAATAGAAGTATGTTGTTAAAAGCACCTTATAATATACATGAACTGGTATCTTATTTGAAGATAGAATTTGATAAATTGCACACTGCAAATGCTAAAGTAAATATTTTAAAAATAAAGGAAGAGCTGAGAAGCCAATAAACGTGCTAATATGAACTATTACCAATAGTGCATCTAAACAAAGCAGAGAAAAGAAAGAAAAGAAGCCAAAAAAGATGGGACACACAGAAAACAAATATGATCATGTTGTATTTCCATTAATTTAAAATTGCAGAATGCCATAGATAAAATACAAAGATTATAGTACTTAATACAAACTAATATATGATTTTGTGCTATAGACAAAATAACCTTGATCTAAATATGAAATGTAAATTAAAAATTGAAATGAAGGGAAACTACACCATATAAACACTAATAAAATGAAAGCTAGAAAATTATATCAAAGTAGATTTCAGTGAGGAATATTACCAGTGGTAGAGGGTTATTTAATAATGATAAAAGGGTCAATTCAAAAACAGTACATAATAACCCAAAGAATATATGTAGTGATTAAAAGATCTTTGAAATAAATAGAAGCAAAAACTTTGAGAACTGAAAGTAAAATTAGACTAGAGCTTGATTATAGTTAGAAATTTCAAGACCCTTCTATTACAATTGAGAGAATAAGGCAATAAAAAATCAGTAATTATATAGAAGATTTAGCACATAATTCCAAAATTAAATGCAAAGAAATCATACCAAGTATATTCTCTGATGAAAATGAAAATAAATTAGAATTAAATAAGAAAAAAGCTAGAAAATCATCAAGAGTTTATAAATGCAGTATTACCAAATAATCCATGGCACAAATAAAAAATCACAAAATAAATCAGAAGTTCTTTTGAACTAAATGAAAATGGAAACAAAATCGACCAAATTCATGGCAGGCAGCTAAAGTAGTGATTAGCTGAAAAAATACAGCACCACATTCTTTATTAGAAAAATAAAGGCTTCAGATAAATGAACTTTATCAGAGTTTATTTGAGAAAAGAAATGATTCATAAATCAAACACCAGTCCTGACCGAAGATGGTTAGAAATGCTCTACTCCACCACATATACAGGATTCATTTATAACCAGAAAACGGAAGTGACACACAGAAACAACTTGTTTAGTGCTGTCAGAATTTGCCTTATGTGATCACTGGGAAGCTTTCTGTCTCTCTTTGGCTGCAAGTTCATCTGCTGTGGTTGGCTGAGACTCTGCTACGGCTATAAGATTATTCTTCCAAGTTAGGTTGTAGTCTATTTACACATCAAATGAGAAAAACCTAGATGAAACTTAAATAATGTATGGAAACAGCTTTAGGCCAAACTTAATTCAATATAGCAGAAGAAAGCTTAAAATCAATGATTTAATCTCCCACATTCACAAATTAGAAGATCAAATTAAACAGAAAGTAAAAAGAGAAACAATAAGTGTATAATTTATTTGAAAGGCACAGTCATACCACCAGCCTACTTGATATTTGTAGACCAGCCAATGCCACAACATCAAAATTCACATTTTTCTCGAGTGCACAGAAGTCGTTCATCACCATAGATCACATTCTGGGCCAAAAGCCTTAGTAGATTTAAATGGATTCTAGTTCGACACAGTATATTCTCTGACCCAATGAAATAAAATTAGAAACCAATAACACAAATATTTCTGGAAGAATCTTCCTCTTGTTTGTTGGTTGGTTGATTAGTTGGTTTTTGTTTTTTTTGTTGTTGTTGCTTATTTTTTTTTTCAGTGCTAGGGATTGTACCCACATATAAACACTTCAGAAAACAGCATGACAGTTTTTCAAAAGGATAAACACGTATCTAGCATAATATCTACCCAGCACACTGCTAGTTATTTACTAAACAAAAATGAAAGCATATGTCTACTCAAGGACTTTCAAACAATATGCATAGCAGCTCTATTTGTAATAGCTAAACATGAGGACAATTCAAATGTCCATCAACAATTTATTGGATAATTGTGCTGCACTACTATAGACAGTAAAATGCTACTCAGAATATAAGAGAAATTAGTTATTGATATGGGCGATAACACAAATAAATTTGGAGATATCTATGCTACCTATACATATATATATAAGGGGGCGCCAAACAAAATGTATACACACTTCAGGAAAAGAAAAATAATAAATGTCTGGAAGCTAACAGCCACCACTTTGAGCACCTCTTGTAATTGGAGGCCAAAGATTCATAACTTGTATGAATCTCACAGTGTCTCAATATATTTAGTATTTAAATATTTATACAAGTTTTTCTTTTCATGAAGTGTGTAAATATTTTTGGTGGACTCTATATATGACTCAATTTATCTATAATTTTCAAAAATTCAAGCTAATCTATATTCATGGGAAACAGACCAGTGATTATGTGAGTATGGCAGGATCTGGGGACAGCAGCAGGGAACACAACTGTCAAGGGGTACAAGCAAATCCTTGAGGAGGCTGGATATATTGTTGTGACAGTTTCACAAGCTTATGACTATGTCAAACTTATCAGACTGTGGATGTAAATATGGAGTGTTTATTTTATGTCAATTATACCTCAATTAAGCTGTTAGAAAGGATAAGAATGGTCACTGTCACTTGGAAAAAGATGAGGATATTATCAACAATTTCAGGCCAATAATTAAGGTAACAAAAATGAAACGAACAAAGTCTTTGCAACACAATCCAATACTGCCAAAGCTCACTCAGGAAAAAACATATAACATTAATATTTATAAAATAGCGTTGACAAATCAAAACCAGCCACGGGAAGTGGGACTCGATGGTAATAATGAAGAGGAAGTACAAGGATCCCCTTCTACATACATAAAGCATAAAGCTTTGAGAAAATAAAACTAGTCATTCCACTTAGGGGCACAGGAAAGCATTTAATTTTGAAAATACAAACAGCACTGGGGAAGAAGGGCACTGAGAATCTACTGTGAATCTGCAGATTTTGTTTCTTGTGTTACTCCCATGCTCACGCCCTCCACTCAGCTGTAAAAGCCGTAGCTATAGTGATTTGAGTCTGGCAACAAAAACAGCACCTTTGCAGCAAGTGGTGGTAAACTCAAATTGCAGAGGTGGGGTGGGAGGAGGAGATGTGGAAAACTGAAAGCTTTGCTGGCTCTAACATGACAGGCTCATTTCAGAGCAGAGAGGAAAATCCCAGAGCCTTGTTAGCCCAGCCATGCTGAAATGATTCATGATGAAAAGAAGACCAGACAAAAAATTAAAAGGGTCATTCTAGAAATTAGAGGTGTGGAAGAGATGAAATTAGCTTTCACACAACCCTCATTGACTACTAAACCACATGTGTACTGGGGAATCCAGAACAGCCCATAAAAGAAAAGAGACCTAAAGTACAACATGAGGATCATAGTTCATAATATTGTAGTGTACATAGGACATCTTCTGAGAGTTGGTTTTGGGTGTTCTAATCACAAAAATGGTAACTAAGTGATATGAAAGATTGCTTAATTGGTGATAGTAAGCATTTCACTTTGTATATGTGTATTAAAACACCATGTTAAATATATACAAAACTAGATGCAGCTTAGAACAGATTCCTGAAAAGACCCAGCTCAGTCTGCACAAGAGTGGAAGCCTAATGGGCTGAAGGTGCCTGGCCACAGACTTTTTCCAATTCATAGGCTGACTATAGAGGCACAGGTATAATCTCTAGAAAACCAAACCGAAACATATGAATGAGAAGGTTTTTAAGAAGAAAACAAAAATTACCTGAGACATCAAAGGATATACAGGTGCAGAACACAAACTCTACAGTAGCACAAGCAAAGTATTATGCCAAAAAAACACAATAAAATGATTTATAACTTAAGAAAACACAACAGAAACCAGAGATGCTGCAATATACAATATCAAAAATGCTTGCAACTAAAAACCAATGTGTGTGACCCACACCCAGGAGAACAACAGTCAGCTGCACCTAGATGTTGAAGTTAGATTGGTCTTGAAACGACTGTCAGAAATATGGTCAGAGAACTAAAGGAAACTCTGCTGAACTATTGTGGTAATATGCTAATAATAAATAAAAAATATCGGGGACACAAAACAGGACAGGAAATGGTAATAAGGAATCAAGTGGAAATCCACATTTTAAAACTACAATAACTTCAATGAAAAAATTACTAGTTGAGTTCAACAAGCAGAGTTTAGATAGCAGAATAAACAGAAAACTTGAAGATAGATACAGAAAATTATACAATATTTGAAAGTTTACTAAAATCTAAAGGGAAAATGGATAGACCATCTAAGATTTGTGAGGCAATGAAAATCATTCAACATCTGTGTAGCGGGAATCCCAAAAGAAAAAGGAAAAAAAGGGACATAAAGATATTTGAACCAATAATGGCCAAATGCTCTTAAGTTTTTTTTTTTTTTAACAAATTTAAAGATCCAAGTTAAATGAACTCTGTATAGGTTTTGTACAGAAAGAACTACATCTGGGAACATCATAATCAAATTTCTGAAAAGCAAAGACAAATAGAAAAGCAAAACAAACAGCAGCCTTCTCCTCACATCATAATAAAAAAAAAAATCCACACAAAAGGATCTTAGATTTAAATATAAAACTTAAAACTAAATTTTCTAGAAACAGCACAGGAATAAAATATTAATTGAGAAAATAAAATACATACATAATAAAAAGGTTAATAAATTGAACTTTATCAAAATTAAACATTTTTCAATTCAAAACACAGTATTTGAAAATAAAAAATACAAGCCAAAGCTTATGAGAAAATGTTTACACAGCAAATATTTAATAAAATACTTGTACCTAAAATATATAATAATAATAATAATAATAATAATAATCAAATAGACCAATATAATGATCAAATAGAAAAATATTGGACAAAACACTTGAATAGACCCTTCGGAAAAGACAAGGCACACAAAAGGCAAATAAGTGATTGCAATTAGGTTCAAACTTATTCATTATTAGGGAAATGCATGATATTTCCACAAAGCAATATCACCACATGCCTGATAGAATGTATAAAATTTTTTAAATGACAGTACCAAATTTTGGTGAGGATACAAGGAAATGAAATCCCTCATAAAACGGAGAAGGGAATATAAAATGGTAGAGACACTCTGGGAAAAAGTTTGGTAGTTTCTTAAAAAATTAGAATTATCGGGCCGGTGAGATGGCTCAGCGGCGTAAGCGCCTGCCTTGCAAGCGCAAAGGCCCGAGTTCGACTCCCGGAACCCACATACGAAAAAAAAAAGGGGCCGGTGATATCGCTCAGCGGCACGGGCGCCTGTTGGTGCGCGAGGTCCTGAGGTCGTTCCCCCGGTACCCACAAAAAAAAAAAAAAAAAAAAAAAAAAAAAAAAAAAAATTAGAATTATCATATGAGATGGGAAATCCACTCCTAGATATACAGCAAAGAAAAATTAAAAATATGTTCACATAATGAATTATGCAAGTATGTCCTAATGATACACCTCAAGGTCCTAGAAAAACAAGAACAATCCAAACCCAAAGCTAATACGAGGAAGGGATTTATAAAGATCAGGGCAGAAATTAATGAAACTGAATATTAAACCTATTAGTTTGGCTTTCAATCTGTATATATGATAATTAACTTTATAAGTTTTTATAAGATAAATAAATGAATCTGATGCTGGAAAAATAAAAGGGAGGTGGAGGAAGGGGAGAAAAAGAGGGATTTAAATGTGTTATATATATGTACCAATCCCCTACAGTGAATGTAATTATTATGTACTGCAAATATGTACTAATAAAAGTCAAAAAATTAAATAAAAAATTTTATTGCCTAGAAAAAGCAAGTATGTCCATTGTACCATTATTCATAAAGTACAAAATTTGGAAACCATGCAAATGCCATTCAATTCTTGATTGGATAATCAATTATAGAATATGACTATAAAGGGATATCATTACTGATATGTAGAATAATGTGAATTAACCTGAAAATATTATGTGAATAAATTAGGACAAATATAAAAGACTATATATTCCTTGATTTCATTAATTTGAAATTCTATAAAAGCCAAATATATAGTGATTATATGAAGATAATGGTTACTAGTGGCCAAGGTTAAAAAATGGAGTTTACTGCAAAGGGATGTGAGGAAGTGTTTTGGGGTGGTGAAAATATAGTATTATAAACTTGAAAAGGTGAATTTTATTTTATGTAAAAGCTGATATCCCTTCCTCAAAAAGCAGTCACAAGAAAAAATGTTTAAAAACTAGAAATGATATAAAACCTTCAGTCTCAAAGGTTCTTTTCTCAATAGGGATTTTCCTTTGGAGAAGATTGGCTCTTTCCTGTTTATCAATATATTAGACTTTTTTCTCTTCTAGCCTTAATACCAGAGTGATGACCTTTACTGCTCATCATTCTCTTGTCTTTTTCTACAATTGATATTCCTCTGTTAAATAAAATTTCTCTGAATGATTTGAGGTAGGAAAGCATGGATAATATTGACAATTCATGGACAGAGTTTTCAAAGGATTCAAATTCAACTGAGAGGGAGTATATGTTTCAATCTTTGATCTTAATTTTCCATTGCTTTGTCTCTGCCAGATCTGAAATTTGGCTCTGGGCTATGTATTTCTGATTAACTAATGACTCTGCACTTTAAGGCTCAAAAATACCTTAATTTATTTAATCTGTTTCAAATGATTTTTGGTGGTTTGGAATGTCAAAGTGTTGTTATTATTTGACAGATGATATTCCTTCCAAAATTCATATTGGCACCATTTTGAATGCAATGGTATAAAGAGGCATGGTCTTTAGAAGTTAACCAAGTCATGAGGGCTCCAAATGTGGTTAGGTTCCCTTATAGAAAGGGATTGGCAAGGAAATTCTCTCTTTTTTGCCTTTCAACCCTTTCTGCCATGTAAAGACACGGCATTGCTCACCTCTGAAGGATATAGCAATAAGTATGCCGTCTTGGAAGTAGAGAGGAACACTTAGCAGACATGAATCCTGCCAACACGTTGATCTTTGAATCCTCAGCCTCCAGAGCCATGAGAAATTGCTACTGTCTATAGATTATCCATTCTCACATATCTTGTTTTAACAGTACCAATAGACTAAGGCAGATGGCTTTTAACCCATATGTTAATTTTTAATCTGGGATGATTGGAATTTTGGGATTGTTAAAACAACGCTCCATGTAGTTAGCTTGGGCTTCATATCAGCATGCAGAACCAAGGTTGAGGGCTCTCATACATGGTGACTGGCTTCCAAAAATATCACCTATCTCTTTCATTAAATGCTAGGCTTGTGTTATGATTTATATATAGATGCCCCCCAAGGCCTCATGTGCTCATGGGGGGCTTTGGGGAGGTGATTGGATAATGGGCGTGTGATATTCATGAGTGGATGAGTCCATTGATGAGTTTATACTAAATGTGACCTTGAGAGGTGGAGCCTGGTTGGAGGAGGTGGGTCACTGGGGGCCTCACCTGGAAGTGTTTATCTCCTTCCATCCTTTGACCTCTCTCTGCTTCCTGCCCACCATGCCATGAATTCTTTCTCCTTTGCCATGCTGCCTTGTCTTGGAGCCAGGTGACTATAGATTGAAACCTCTACAAACTATGAGGCAAAATACACCTTTCCTCCTTAGAGCTGTGTGTGTTGGGTACTGTGTTTCAGCTATGACAAAGTCATTAAGGGAGCCTGGAACAGGGATATCAGCACTTCCATTTACTCTGTTAGTCAAAGTAAACCACAAACACAGCCCAGATTTAGTATATGGGTAAATGTACTCCAACTTTGGTTGTGAAGAGTGGTATGCATGTATAGGTAGGGAAGAAATTAACTGAAGTCTTTTTTTAAGACTACCACACTGTGAACACTAATCCTGATGTCAACTTCATTGTATTAAGAAATGCCAAAGAGTATTAGTAAAATACACCTCTGGGTGTTCCTGAGTAGGTCATGGAAGTGTGGCTTTGGGTAGTATAGATTGTTCCTGGCCCCTTCCTTCTGGCCCTGTTCCCCTGTTCTACTTCCTGGCTGCCGTGAACTAAGCAGCTTTGATCCAACATTCCCTTCCACCATGATGTTTCTGCCTCGGAGCCAGCTGAGCATGGACTGAATTCCCTGAAATCACGAGCCAAATTGTTCTCTCCTCCTTTAAATTGTGGGTATTGGGAATTGCGTCACTGATGAGAAAGCTGACTAATACACACATATACTCTAAAAGATGGAAGGAGAAAAAATAGAGTTAAGCTAATATGTTCAATAAATCAGAGTAATATACTCAGACAAATCTTATGTTTTATTAACATCCCTCAATCACCAGAAATATTTTTAAATAAAGTGATTCTACATTGAAATTTATAATCAATGCTAGTGCCTAAAACAATCCTGCAATTATACAGATTTAATACCACAAATATTTATTCCTCTTCTTCACTCAAACCTTATGTAGGCTGGATTACCTTTTGTTATCTAGTATTTACTTCATCTGGGATATGTAGTCTCTGGGAAAGGGAAGGAGGGATGGAAGACAAAGCACACCTCACAATCAGTTGACGAAACCTGTACAGTTGAACTCTAGCTGCAAGGGAGGCTTGGCAAACACATGAAAGCATATGCATTATTCAGTGAGCACCAAGTCTACCATAGTTTATTAGCCAGAAGTCCCTAAAATAAATAAAATCAAGGGTATATATGCATACTGTCAGCCTTACATACTTCCAGGTTTTGCATCTGCAGATTCAACCAACTGCAGAATGAAAATATTTTTTAAAAATCCATCTGTACTGAAGATATGCATACTTTTTTCTTGTTATCATAACCAACAAAATACAGTTTAGTAACTACTTACATAACATTGACATTACATTATATATTATAATTTTTCTAAGCATGGTGGCACACATCTGTAATCCAATCTTCTTATGATACTATGTCAGGGACATGCCAAGTTCAAGATAAGCCTGGGCAATTTAGGGAGACCCTGCCTCAAAAAAAAAAAATCAAAAGGGCTGGGGAAATCAGCTCAGTTTACAGGGCCTGGGATTAATCTCCAGTTACACACACACACACACACACACGCACACACACCCTCCTAGAGATCATTTATACATGAGAATATAAATAGCTTGTATGTTAATACTACTCCACCTTAAATAATGGACTTGAATTTCCACAAGTGTTGATAACTACAGGGTCCTGGATCCAATGCCCTGTTGATAATGAGAGACAACTGTATATGTATTATTTTCTGGAGTCAAGTTCATAACTTTTGTCATATTTTCAAAGGAATGTATAATCCTCCAAATATTAAGAACTTCTATTCTGAAGACAGAGATTCTGATTCCTTTGTAGCATCTGTACTAGACACAAATGGGCCCATGAGTATTTCATTCTTGGTCTCAATCAATGCTGATAATTGGATTCCCATAATTCTGTCTCTCTTACTCAACATTTGTTAGGTGATTAGGACTTGAGAGAAATTATAACAGTATAAGTGGTGTTCAATAAAATAAAATTTAGCAGCAAAACTCATGGAAAATACAAACTACCAAATTTAAGTAACATTTAAAATTTGGGAGAAATTATGGAACTATTTCTGACAATAAGATGAATACACTAAACAGTGAAACTGAACCTAAGGGAAAGTAAGTGGAGCATTATTTCTGAACCAAAACCATGGCTTAGATACAATCTGCAGAAGCTGTGATTAGAATATCCTGGGTAGGTTGGGTGTTTTAGTTTTTTACTGCTGCATAACAAAGTACTTCAGTTTAGTACCACAATTTATTATCTCAGTTTTCATAGCTAATGAATCATGGTACGGGTTAGTTAGTTTCTCTCCTCAGGGTCTCATGAGGTCAAATCACAGAGCCCATTATTGGACTCTTATCTGGCAGCTGTCTGGGATAATTCTCTTCCAAGCTCATGCATGTTGTTTGCAGAATCTAGCTAATTGTGCCATAGTTATAAGTTGTAGGGTCCCATTCACTTTCTGGCTATGAGTTAGGGACCCTTCTCTTCTCTTAGAGACTTTCTATATTTCTTCTAATGAGGCTCCTTCCATCTTCAAAGACAGTTATGATACACTGAGCCCTTCTCATGATTTGAAATTCTTTGATTGTCTCTTCTGTTATTGATCAGAAAAAGCCTCTGCATTTAAAGGGCTTATGTGATTGGCCGAATTTCACCAGATAATCTCCATATCATAAGGTACACGGATTTGAGCTTTTAATCATATGTTGTGGTTTGTGTCTAGATGTCCCCTCAAATCCTCATACAGTTTTAGATGAGGCTTTTTCAGAGGTGGCTGGATGTAGGGTGTGTGATGGATTCATAGTTCAATGCTAGGATTAAGGGTGCTGGGATTAAGGGTGGGTGATTTCTGGATCAGTCCACTGATTGGATTGGCATTGCCCTAATCCCGGTAGACTGGATACAATGTAAGGGACAGAAAAAGGCTGTCTCTCCTCTCTCCCTTGTTGCCTTTGCTGTGTTCTGCCACCATGAACTGTTGCCTCTCTGCCATGTGCCACCCTGCCTTGGAGCCAGTGGATTATGGACTGAAACCTCTACAAACTGTGAGCTAAATCAATCTTTCCCCCTTTAACTTTGGGTGTCGGGTATTTTGTCTCAGCAATGAGAGAAAAGTAACTAAGACATCATATCTGTAAAATTCTTATTGATAGCAGTACTTAGATTAATGTTTGATTTTATAACCAAGGGCCAAGTACCCTCAGAGATCACCTTTACAATTCTGCATCTCACACAGATCACGTTGGGTAGCAACATTTGTTATAAGGAATTCTAAAGGGGGCTTTAAAAAGGTGCTTTAAGATTTAAAGAATGTAAAAGTAATGGGCAAGCACTTCATATTTTCAGCCACAAATTAGATCTGAAGTAATTTTAGCACGGCTGTCCAGGAGAAAAGAAGACAACATCAGAGTTGTGATGCTAGGTGTTCTGTGGGTTCAGAGTACAGTACATAGATCTAGACAATAATGACCACATTATTTTTATGGATTGGATAGTTTTGGTCTCGACATAGCTACGTATGTATGTGTCTGTGTGTATACATTTATGTGTATATTTTATACACACACTATCTACATATTGCATACGTATGCATACATAGATATATAATGCACATATACATGCACATATATTTGTTCATATGTACACATGTTCACATATATAATCTTTATATACATTTATCATTGCATAAATTACTTAGTTCTGCTACTTTTTAAAAATTTAATTGTGCTCAGGAGAGAGTTTTAATGTTAATACCTATAAGGTGTCTCATTATTTTGAATAGGTGCATAGAATATTATAGTCTAGATATAATGTAGTTTAAGCAAATTAGCTCTCTTGTTGATGGACATTGAACCATGAGCACTATTATATGTAACACTTAAGAAATTTGTCTCTGAGTCAAACTGCCTATGATTATATTCTGGATCTTCTATACTACTTGGCTATGTGATCTTGAAAAAATTACTCTACTTCCTTGTGCCTCAACTTCCTTGCTTATAAAATCATGATAAAATAATTACTCTATTAGAGGGTTGTCATGAGGTCTACAAAAATCAAGACAGACTTGGTTATGCTTCAGTAATAAACTGTCTTCAACTTCACTGGCTTAAAAAAACAGTCTCTCTTGCTCACAATTCATGCCCATCACAGCTCAGCAGTGAAGCTATGTTCATAGTAACTCAGGGTTTCAGGTGTCCCTACCTTTTGTCTTTCAGTCTGCCATGTCAGAAGGAAAGGGAGCTCTGAAAGTGTCTCGTTGTCCAATTAAATGATCCTGCCAGTAATTGGCAAACATCAGTTTGACTCCCAACTCATTATCCAGAACCAGTAACATGACCTCACTCAACTAGAAGGAAACATGGAAATGTAACTCTCTCTCTTCCTTAAAGATGGACAAGAGAAGTATTTGGTGAAAAAGATTATCACACAAGATCAAATGAAGTAATTCTCAGTACATTGATAACAATTATTTCAAAAATTTGCACCCTGAAAATGCTGTGACAAATATCTTTTCATACTAACATTTGTATACAAATGCAAGGATTTCGTTATAACATATTTCTAGAAATAGAATTACCAGGTCATAAAAATTAAACATATGTAATTTTGAGAAATATTGCCAGATTGCTTGCTTCTACCTCCACTTGTTTTATGAGTTGCTATCATAGTTGGGAGAAGTCTTGGGAAGTTTGGTTTTTAAGGTCTTTGTGAAAAATTTAATCATGAGTTAGTGGTGAATTTTGTCTCATTCCAGTGGGAAAAGGGGTATCTCATAGAAAAACAAATCATTCAAAGGTACTGCTCTATAAATAGTAACTGGCTTTTGTGCGGGTGTGCCAGAACCCTGGAGCAAGTTGAGGTACATAAGGGTCAGGTATTTCTCACACTAGGATACCCTGTGGTATCCTGTGGCTGTAAACAGAGGGATTAAACAATAAAATTTTGTTTTCAACTGCAAGTGTCTATTTTACAATTCTACCTATAATCTTACTTCAGTCATCTACCCTGCAAATGTGATCACATTAGATTGCTTCCATATGTAATGGTCTCTAACATTAATATTACTTTGTTTGTATTCAACAGATAATTATTAATAATTATAATTATCTGTTTTACATTTATCACTGTTAGAGATAAATGAGATTCAGGCCCTGTCTTTAAGGAATGTACAAAGACCAACATATAGTAAATGCCAACGTATAGTAAATATATTAAATGGCTAGTACAATAATTTGGCAAATTGTGAACATGATGGTTTAAAGCATATGTTTTGCAGCCATACAGAGCTGAGTTCATTGTATCCAAATTGCATTATATTGTCTACTTTTCTCAAACTCTCTTTGACCTTCTTTAATCATGCATAAAATGATAAAAATTGTACCTCCCATGGGTTATGTTTGTTGCTTTTAACTGAAATGGAAGTTAAGTTCACAATATATTTGACACAAAAACAGCCTTCCATTCTTTCTGGGGCTGCCAAAGAAGATGTCATGGAGCACAATTTATAGAAGTTAATCAAAGAGGTGAACGACACCATTGCTTGTTTCAGAAACTCTAGTATCTAGAGGATGGTTAAGGGTAAAGATATAAGGATATAAAAAGATATAAGAAAACAAGACACAAGATAAGAAAGAGGAAGAAAGGAAATGTCATGCCAAGGAGTTTGGTTTTTAACTCAATTGCTATGGAGAATCCAAAATGGATCAGCCAATCTTTGCTCTGAAATACTGTATATTCCTATTCCAAGTTCTCTATATCAGTACGAGACATCACCATTCAACTGAATCAACAAGCAGGAAATCCTTCCATCCATATATAAGAACATCCTGTTGTTTCTTTCTCCAAAACATATCCTAAATCCACTAATATTTTTTACATACACTGCCAGCACCGT
Source organism: Erethizon dorsatum (assembly GCA_028451465.1). Taxonomy (NCBI): domain Eukaryota; kingdom Metazoa; phylum Chordata; class Mammalia; order Rodentia; family Erethizontidae; genus Erethizon; species Erethizon dorsatum. The sequence continues at coordinate 132,358,333 of CM051842.1, forward strand.
AGTCCTAAAAAATAGCACCCCATACCTGCACTATTTCAACAGCATGCTAATTGATTTCCTTGTTTTTTTTCCCCCAAAACCCATTCTCTACAGTGCAGAGTGATCTTCTCAAATTATAAATTGTATACTATACATGGATAATATATATTATGTATATTACACATGTATTCAATACATGAATGATACTGAACTTAGAATGAAATATAACCTTCTTACACAGCCTACAAGGCTATATGTGATAGAATTCTGACTTACTCAGCATCAGGTAGCCATCAGCCTTTTGTTACCACGGAGGCCTTTCTGTTCTTTATGAACGACAAAAATTTTCCTTTCTCAAAAATTTTGTGTGTGTTCTCCTACTTGCTTGTAACATTCTAATTTCCCTGAAACTCCTATTTACCCTTCAAGATTCAATTTAAATATCCCTTCCTCAAAGTAGTTCTACCAAAACCTTCCCTAACCTAAGTCTGTCTCTTATTCTCTCACAGTGAGTGCTGGTCACTTACTTTAATAGTATTAGTGAATTTTTTATATGCCTTCTGAATTAAACCACAAGTTCCATAAAAGAGCATAAGTTATATTTTAATCAGTACTATACTTCTAGAACTTAGTCCAGTGTCTGGGAAAGGGAAGGTAGTCAATAAATATTTGCTGAATGAATAAATGGACAAATGAAACAGTACGCTACTTGGCACAGCCATACTCATCACATTGAAATACACTAGACAAAAGAATTGAGCAAGTACAACAAATAAGCAAGTGGGATTAATACTAAATAATCAAGGTGGAAATATGTTATCACTGAAACCATGGTAGACAACTTTAAGAATAGAACAGTAAGTGTTAAACGTTCTCAAAGAAAATGAAGATGCAAATGCTTTTATTGGGTGCATTAACATGAGAATTGTCACTGCCATCTTAGGCATTTTGGTGCTCTAATAGATTTTGAAACAAGACTGAAAGAAAAATAAGGTAGCAGGAAAATTCAGACAGTGTACACATATTTTTTGTGGAGGAATTTAAGTTTGAAGGGCTGTAGCAGCAGAGTATCACCCGGGCATTTGTTAGCAAAGTAAGTTATTCCCTAACATTGGCTTACTGAATCCAAAACTGACCATGAAGCCAAGCAATCTGTGTTTTCCAACACTGCTAGGTGATTCTGCTGTACATACATATTTTAGAACCACTGGCTTCCAGTAAAGTGACTATCAGAGGAGAAACAATTTTCAGGAGTTTGGCAGAGGGTTGGGTAAATGTGAGCTCCTTGAATAGTAAAACAATTCTTGAAAAACCTCTCCCCACTGGCATTGAAAATTTAACCAAAGGGCTGGGGGTACAGCTCAGTGGTGGAGTGCTTGTCTACTATGCATGTGGCCCTGGGTTCAGTTCTCAGTACCACACACACACACACACACACACACACACACACACACACACAGAGACTGAGATTGAGTATCAAATAGTTTCCACAGTGGTAAGCTGCCTCTGTCTTTTTAGTGATCTTAACTTGTGTGGTGGTTATAGTCTCTAGTCCAACCTGAGAATTTGTAGAAAGGAATGAAGACATCTGAGCTTGGCCCAAGGTTGAAGGTTGGAAGGGTTGGTTTGGAGGACTATGAACTTGCTGGGAGTCCTAAGGAGAAAGAAGGTTAAATGGTTGGCTTGCGGGCCCAGGCTCAGTAAAGAGAGAAATATGATTGGAGGAAAAAAGATGGTTAAAGGCGAGGACTCATTGGTGAGGACAAAGCTCATGTTCGGAGGATGAGAAAGAGGGAAGAAATTGTCAGGATAAGTTCTATAGGAAGAGCCAGTGAAAAATTAACAACAACAATAATAATAATAATAAAGAGACAGAGGACACTGAGGAAAAGAAGTAACACGTTTTAGCTTACTAATAGTGAGGAATTTCTATCTTTTAATCAGGTAATTTCTCTGTGCTATATCTGGGTATTTTGTTAAGCATTTTAAATGTTTTAAAACATTCAGTCCCTGTAGACCCTTAGAAATGTGTAAGGTCTTATCCGAGGTTATACAGCTAGGAAATGGGGGATCCTAGATTCAAGTAAGGTCTGCTGGTGACATGCTTGTTACCCTAAAATGTTGTGAATAATATAGGCTAATGCCAGCCTTGTGAGAGTCGATTTAGATTTCACCAATTTAATATCACAATTGCCACCAACTAAAAACATTGTAGAGCATCTGACAGATTTGGGGCAGGCTGGGAATCTAGGAAACAAAGTGAAATATGAGATGGTCACTACCTTCAGGGGCCTTACAATTTAATTAAAGTACTAGGAAAACAATGTGAAATAATAGCTTACAGTCCCAGTTTTTATCAGTTAGGTATTGGACAAATACTATCAGACAAAGCCAATTTCTGGCATCAGAAGAAGGCATCATTCTTAAAGGCTGAGAGGATCGAGGAAGTCATGAGGTGTAGGTTTAACTGGATCTAAAATAATAGGTCCACAATAGTAAAGCTGTCCAGAAGGCCACCAAGCAGAGAAAAGATGTGGCCAGAAATATGGACCCTCCTTAAAACTTGCTGATATAGACAGCGAAAAAAATGCTTTCCAGTTTTGGCAGGAATACAACATCTTTGTAATAATTATGGTAAGTAAAATGTGTAGATTTACCAGATGCATGACCATGTATACATATTATCTACTCAAATTTCTACAGTAACTTTGCGGCTTTGTATTATCTTCAATTTCTAGATACGAAAGGTGACGTTCCAAGAGGGATAGTGATTTTTTTTTTCAAGAACACCCTATTGGTTGATGGCAGAACTGGAATTTGAACCCAGAATGTCTGGAATCAGACAGAGCCTAAGCACTTAGCCACTCTTCCTTATCACCCCTTTAAATTACTGCCAGGTGAAAAGGCTGGAGAGACACAAAATTGCTTGGGAGATATTCAGTGGATTCATTCCTCAACTAAATCAAGGTAAATGGATGTTTAGCCAGGGCATGATAGTATGTGGAGAAGACTGGTCTGAAAATCTTCAATAACAAATAGCTTCCACTTTTTCTAATAATGTGCTTGATTTTTTTTTTCTTTTTCTTACTATGGGACTCCTGACCATTCTGCTTCTTTGTCTTGCTCTTTCCTGATTTCCCCCTTGGTTCTCAACTGAGTTTTGGAAGCAATTTATTACACTTTACACTGTAATCAGTTTTGTCCCTTGTCCTGTGGCAAGGTAAAGAAAGCAGAGGAATGCTTCAAAATGACAATGGCATTTTCAAAATGACAGGAGTGCCTTCATTCATGAATCTGTGGTATGGTGAATTGGATGGAATTATTATCCTTAGGGGAATAAGAAGATAAAAAGGGGCCACTAAATATGACCTAAAGGAGGAGTCTGATTCCCTTTTATAACAAGAAGCAGCCAGGCTTGTTGATCTATCATTGAACCAGAGCTGGGGGAAATTGATGATGCAGAAATAGACCATTCTAGACAGCATATTCGAGAAAATCTTTAGAAAAGCACATTTGCATCAGCAAATTTTAAGTAATTAAATGCCATCTTTAGCAGCTTTCTACATTAGCAATCTAATGTGTATTTTTGAATAATGAAGTCTTAAGGGAAAAGGGAATGAGAGTCACATCAAAATTAAGCAAGAAACCAGTGTTGCAGTGCATACATGAAATTATACTGAATAAATAAATTGTTAAGGTTGCAAGTTAAATCATAGCAATTCTTATAGCGATAAGAAGCTGGAACTTGTTTATTTCTACATGTTAGCATCACAGCACCAGGTGGTTCATTTTTCAACAATAGTGTAAGTTGTTTGCTTTGATATTTCCTCTCATATATGCATCTGCTCATTGCCAAATTATACATGATAATTGGTCTAAGGTTCCAACCAGGTGTGATACTTCTGATGTGTATAATTTTTCAAAAGGAAAAACACTTTGGCAAACTTTTCCTTGACTTCTTGTCCATTAGTTACTGAGTCATTAAAGTTGTTTTGAAACAAAACAACACTGCTGTCCTTATCTTTCCTTGAGCATAAGCATCCCATCACCCACACCCCTGCACTTACTGGTGCATGTATGGATCTCCTAGGTGGTGTTCCTGAATATAGTCTAGCCTAGACATATCTCGCCAAATACATTTTGTGGATACTGGGTGCTTTGTACTGTATGTGTCAGGTACTTATTAAGTGTTTGGCAATCTATTAGTGAGCAAAGTAAAGATTCCTGAGCCTAGGGAACTGATATTCTAACATGAGGAAACAGACAATAAAAGATACCCAGAAAATAATAAATCATATAGAGATAAAATAGAAAAGTATGAAGATAAAAAGGAGACATGGAAAATCACAATTTTGAAGCAGCACTTTTAAGAAAAACTGAAAAACTGCAGCTTTAGGATACAAGTTTACTTAAGCCGTTTTCCTTCCTAAGAAACTCACTCAAAAATATTCTTAAGCATCTTAAAGGCACCATAAGCCTGTAAATTGGAGCCTGGATCTATGACTTTTACCTGTAAATTGCACATCTCCCACAGACCTTAAGATAGTATTAGTGGGCTAGGAAACAAAAGAGACTTAACCATATGTAAAGAAAGCACTCTGAGTATAATCACTGGCACAGAGAACATCCTGCTATTACATAAATTAAAAACCTACTAAATCTATGCAGCAATAATTTCCAAAAGAAAATTACATACATATAATATATGTACATTATACATATTTATATGCACATATACATTGCTCATATGTATTTATATGCACATATACATCTGTTCAATAATGATTTCCAAAGGAAATTTAAATATATATACAATATATGTAAAAAAAATATATATAGAGAGAGAGAGATGGTTTAGACCAAAAATGTCCCCCAAAAGTCTCATGTGTTCAGAGATGAGATAAGGCTTTTGGATCAGCAGGTGATTAGATCATGAGTGCGCTCTACTCATCAATGGATTCATCCCAGGGTGAGCTCACAGCTGGATGTGCTCTTAGGAGGTGGGCCTGTTCTGAAGAGGCTGGTCATTGGGGTGTGACCTGGAGGGGTGTATTCTTGTCCCTGGCTCCTTCCTTCCTTCCATGAGTTGATCAGCTTTCCTCCACCATGCCTTTCCGTTATGCTGTTTCTGTCATGACATGTTGTATTAAGGCCCACCCTAAATAGCTCGCTTTAATTCACCATATTAAGAATGTTTTATCCAAATTCAATTATATTCTGAGGTAGTAAGGGTTGGGACTTCAACAAATAAATATGGGGGATACATCTCATCCTATAACACATGCGAATGTTTAGGATGGTGTTGCTTACAGAGGATTTAGGGTTTTGTTTTGTATTGAACATTATCAAGAAATGGACAATTCTGCAATGTAGTGTTGTAAAGTTTATCTAGGAGGTAGAAGGAATGAAGTAAGGCTAGAGTTGCCATCGGTAAAGTAGTGAATGGAAATTGTTTTAGTTTTGTTGGTGGTTCTTTCTTTCTTTCTTTCTTTCTTTCTTTTCTCTGCAGTTGCACAGTCTTCTTGCTTTTTGTCTATGTTTAGTCATGGCTATTGAGTGATCTTGCTTATTCATCAAGATCATGGAGTGATCTCTTGAAATACTGTTGATATCGTATGGAATTGTTTATGTCAGCAGGGAACACCATGGTCTCGCTATTTAGCAAGTAAACACCATGTCTCAAATTTAGTTGTCAGGCTGGCTATCAGCTGTCAGCTGTCAGGGATGTTCATTTCTTTGTCACCCACTTTAGACGTGGCAATGAAAAATAATGAACAGTAAAGAAAATACCAAAATCTGTAACCAGTGACCACTGAAAGTAATATATAAAATAATTCTTCCAGAAGAGCAGAATCAGGAACTTATCATGGAACTTTTTGCACTGCCATGGTATCTCATGATGCCTGTCTAGAAGAATTTCATCATTGTTTTGGATCAGTGATTGAAATCTGTTTTCCAGTTTTCCCTCCTGAGTGCAATTTTTACTGAGCTCACCCTGCTCTACTCCACTACTATCTACTATGTATAATGGGGTGGTCATAGTAACCATCCTCCCCAACCAAAATGATCCATCTTGTACTTTTAAATAGAGAGGAAATAAATCTATTTTGTGACCAAATCATTACATATTTGAGTGTATATTTGTTACAGCAGCTAGCGATATCTTAACCTCAACCCTGTTTAGCATAATGGTTGATGAAATAGTTTCTCAGTTGACTGCTATACCAAAAAAATGATATAATTCCCTAGAAACACATAATTCTTAAGAATGCACATCTTTTGTGTGTACACTTAGCCAAGTGATAAGCAAATTCTATGCATAGGTTACTTCCATCTGGCATCTAAAATGTCACCAGTATTAAATTGCAAAATATCTATGCCCTCGGGTTCCCCAAGTCCTATATATGTAACTGCACAAGCAGAATTCCATCAAGAAATATAACTAGCAATCTTCCTCTTAGAGTCCCTCTTGACAAATTCCTCTTAGAGATTTTAGAAAAGAAAAAATGTTTATTATACCTAATGAAGTTTTATGCTTACTCATATTAAAACAGAATAACTGCATGAAGCCTCTGTCCCTATTTATTGAGGTCTCTAAGGAGCATAAATCTGAGTTTCGTGATAGCTATCCCTAGACAGGTCTCCTAACATACCACCACTTCCTTCCTCCCACTTCGTTTATGTGTGTTATCCATTACTACAATTTTACCTCATAGAAAACCCATGTTTTCGTGTATGCTGCTTTGTATCTTTTTGGAAGCAGGTACTGGCTATTCACGTATTTGCACATTTGCCCTAAGGTTTTCAGAAGAAATAAAGTTTTTCCCATTCCAAACATTCCTATTCCATGTTATTTTCACTCACTTGAGATAATCCAAGATTATCAGTAAAGGGCCATGAGTTCACCAACCAGCTTATATAGGCTTGGAAGGAAAATGGGTTGGGAAAGGCACATGTGATTAAAATAATAAAACAGACAAAGATTATTCAGCCATTTCTCACTAACCAGAGGAAACAGAAAGCAGAACAAGATGCCTTTGTTCATGCATCCAACTTAATACTTCTCTAGCTTCTTTTTTTTTTCTCCCACCATTCTGAGATTATTGGATCAGACAGTGGGGAACAATTGTGATTTTCCTTTAAAAAAATAAGAAACACCCCCAGGCAAAGCAAGTCTCTTTTAATATTTGTTTTCTGTTTAGAATTCATTTTAAACCTAAGGAAAATCCTAAAGCACATATGTGGGATATGTGTAGCTGCCTAGTTCTTCTTTTAGAAGTTACCTAAGCTGTATTTCCAATTTAAGATTGGAAATTGTAAAGTTAAACCCATTATGAATCAATCAGTACTACCTTCCTCTAGCACCAATCCATTTTCTGTTAATTTCTTTTTTTTTTTTTGTACTGGGAATCGAACTCAGGACCTTGCGCTTGCCAAGCAGGTGCTGTGCAGCTGAGCTATATCCACAGCCCTTCTGTTAATTTCTTGATAATTTATGGATACATTCACTGAAATATTCTCTCCCCCAAAATCTAAAAATAACTTTTAAAGAACAGAAGAAATTCATGTACATGTCAAAAACATGGCAGGGCCGGTGAGATGGCTCAGCGGCGTAAGTGCCTACCTGGCAAGAGCGAGGACCCGAGTTCGACTCCCGGAACCCACATACGAAAAAGGGGCCGGTGATATAGCTCAGCGGTACGGGCGCCTGCTGGTGCGTGAGGTCCTGAGGTTGACCCCTGGTACCCACAAAAAAAATAAATAAATAAAAATAAAAAATAAAAAAATAAGAACATGGCAGCTTATACATGCAATTAATTTTGACACTATTTTTTAGTGTCAGCATTTGAGAATGAACTGCATTAATGAACGCTTCACTGTTCTCTATCTATACTCCAAACCAAACAATAAGCTAATAGGAACTAGCATCCTGAGAGGAAGCGAAAAGAAAAGCCTGCATCTGCCTTCATCTTTTAATTTCTTTTGCGGCTCTCCAAAGTAGCTGATAGACTCTTAATAGCACACTCAGGATACAGAATTCCAAACTGAAAAGAGATTCAAGGGACCTTGGAAGGCACTTACTTTAATCCTTTTCTCCTTTCCCCCCATACTTTTCTTTCCTTTTCCTAACAAATGAAAAAAAAAAAAAAAACCTAGTAAGCCAATTAATGATGGAACAGTAAAAAGCTATGACCATTTCTAAAAGCAATTACAAAGTTAAGGTATTTATAGTAAATTTTATAAGTAAATGTTAGGATAAGACTGCTGAGTTAGATGTAAAACTGGTTAACCTTTAAAAGACTCTAAATATTTGGGGTTGTATGTTTTAAAGAACAAATTTACATTTGTCCTGGACAAAAATCTACACATTAATGAAACTTTACTAAGTCTAGGAACTTTAATTAAAAGTAAACAATGAGATAAATTAAGTTCATTCTCCTATGCAAGCCTCAAATGACCTTTGCTCTTAACTGATATTGAGCAGATCAAATGTAACTTTCACATTTCAGAAGGTTTTTTTTTTTTCACTTTTGTTAATACAAATAATCTCCAAAGATTATTTTTGCAAATACTTGCCTCAGTAGATTTGGACTTGTTTATTTCTGCAGGTGCATTATGAATGCTAGTTAGTCACACAGGCCTCCTTGAGTTTGCTATTCAAGTGTGGAATCACACAATACTGAACAGCTAGTAAGGGCAACATTAAGGTTTGTCCAGAAGTTTGTATAGAAAATCTTGTAATGGACATTATAAGCCTTCATTGTTTTTCTCCTGGAAAGGACTAGCAAACCAAGGCCAAGATACATTCTCTACAAGATTTCCTATACAGAACCTATCAATTAAAGTAAAATCTCCTCTTCTGAGATCTTCCAATTATGATAATGTCTCCAACTTGTCAGAAAGTAACAGACATTACCACCCATGAGACTGGGATCCTCTAGCCAGGTACTATGTTCAGTTTCCTAGAATGACTTTATAGACATTAACCCCAAGAATATTTTTAACAGTAGGTTTGGCACAACTGATGAGAAGAGGATCATTCTCAAATATGGCACTGCAAATGCAGTGGCTAGTGGTATGCATCAATTTGACTGGTTTAAGGGATGCCCGAACAGCTAGTGAAACACTATGGGTGTCTGTGAGACTGTTTTCCAGAGAATTCAGCATTTGAATCAGGGGACTGAATAAGGAGATCCTCCCTCCCCAGTGTGGGCAGCCATCATCCAATCCATTGCAAACCAGGAATAGACTAAATGGTACAGGAAAGGTAAATTCTTTCTCTCTCTCTCTCTCTCTCTCTCTCTGTCTCTTTTCCTCTACCTCTCACTGTCTCTGTCTCTCTCTCTCTCTTTCTCTCTCTTTCCTTAAGCTGAGACATGTAGTCCTAGAACATTGATACTACTAGTTCTTGAGCCTTCTGAGTCAGATCGAATTCTAACACTAGTTTTTCTAGTTCTCTTATTTGTAAATGACAGATAGATTTCTGTCTCCATAGTCATGTGAGTCAATTCCCATAAGTTAATCAAAGTCAGTGTCTCTCTCATATACGTATATAAATACCTGTATAAATCTCCTGTTGGTTCTGTTACTCTGGGGAACACTAAAACCTTGGTTACACAACTGAGCTGGCCCACTATTACCTGGTAAGAGAACAAGTCTTAGAAGACATAGTCTTAGTGAACATGTGATGGTTAAGCTTAATTGTGCGAGCTTTATTGGCTTGGGAGTTGCCCAGGTGATTGGTGGAGCACACTTTTGAGTATGTCACAGAGACATGATCCTTGGGGTCTGTATCTGGTTCTTTGCCCTTTCCTCTCTGCCACTGTTCCCCTGCCCTGCTTCCCAGCTGCCATGAACAAAGCAGCTTTACTTCACCATGTACTTCACCATGATGTTTCTGCCTTGGAGCCAGCCAGCCACGGACTGAATCCCCCAAGCTGTGAGACAAATTAAATTTCTCTTCCTTTAAGTCGTGGGTATCAGGTATTATGTCCCAGCACTGAGAAAGCTGTTTCATACAGAACCAATGTGAACATTTATGTTAACATGGGTGAAAAGTAAGATGACTCAATAAATAAATACTGTATTTCCTTTCATTCTGAGGGGTTGGTGAGACTTGGCTACTCTTTTGACTTTTTTAATTTTAAAGAGAAAAAACAATAAATCAATAATACAGAATTTCAAAACAAGCTAATAGGGGATTAACAATGGTTAATATATTGCATATTGTTATCTTCAAAGCAGTTGCTCAGATTACAAGATATAGGCATGAAAAATTGATCAAACAATATAAGCACAAGCCGTTCTTTTCAATGAGCTAAAAGAAATTAGTAGTATAATTGTCTTAGCTATCTTGTATATATATATATATATATTTATTTATTTATTTATTTTTCTTTTCCCTTCCTTCTTTTCTCCTTTCCCCCATCCCAGTTGTTTTTCTTTTTGAGCAGTTTCTTCCCTTTTCACAATATCTATTGTACATTTTGAATCTTATTTACTCTTTCAGTTTCTTACACTAGGGAGACAATATGATGTTTACATATGCGAGTCTGATTTATTTCACTTATGAGTATGGTCTCAAGTTGCAGCCATTTACCTATAAAAGCCTCGAGTTTATCCTTCTTTATGGCTGACTACTACTCCATTATATAAAAATACCACATCTTTTTATCCATTCCTCAGTTGATGGGCATTTGGGTTGTTTGCAAGATTTAGCTCTTACAAATTGTGCTGCTATAAACATGGGTGCACATGTATCACTGTGGCATGATGTTTTTTATTCTTCTGGGCAAATACCCAGAAGGGGAATAGCTAGATCATATGCGACCTCCAATCCTAGTTTTGTGAGGAATCTCCACACTGATTTCCACAGTGGTTGCACCAGTCTACACTCCCACCAGCAGTGGAGAAGGGTTCCTTTTCCCTACGGCCCCGCCAATATTTGTTATTTGTTGATTTCTTGATGATAACGGCTACTCTTTAAAGATAATTCTTTTCAGTTTTCAAGAACATAATCTACTAAATTGTGGTTAAAAAGGCTTTAAAAAAGAGAAAGTTGGGGCCAGTGAGATGGCTCAGCGGCATAAGCGCCTGCCTGGCAAGTGCGAAGTCCTGAGGTCGACTCCCGGTACCCACGTAGGAAAAAAAAAAAAAGAGAGAGAGAAAATCTTCTTTTTAAACATAAAATAACATTTAAAAATAATAGCAACCAGATTCCAAACAAAAACACAAATAAATATCCCTTACTACTTCATTACATTCTATGTTATTAATTATTGTTTCTATGGATCTTGAGTCAACAGTCTTAATGAAGTGTGTCTGCTTGAAAACTACAGAATGTCCTGAAAATCCCTCCTCAGTCTACTGGTAAAAGTTGAAACTTGTCCAAGAGGTGTTATCTTGGAAGCCAAGGATCTATTCTTTGAGGTATCAACAGTACAGAGAACCAGGTATACATAAATTTTAGTGCAGGTTTTTGGTATCATTTTTCACTTTTTGTATGCCTAGAAAAGCTTGTAGTTACATATCAGCATTTAAAAATATTTTTGGTGGGTACAGATTTCTAGATTTACAAGCTCATTACTTCTAGGTACTTTAAAAATATTGCTCCATTTTCTTTTTGTTCGCATTGTTTTTTATGTAAAACTTATCATTACTACCTATGTTCTTCTGTATGTAACATGTCACCTTTCGGCTGATTTGAACATTTTTTTCTTTATCACTGGTTTTGAGCAATTTAATTGTATGTGGCCTTAGGTTCTTTTATTTCTTATTTTTGTGCCTTTTGTGCTTGGGGGCCTATCAGGACTCTTGGATTTATGAGTTTATAATTTTTATCAAAAATTTAAATTGGTGAATATTCCTTCAAATAATTTTTCTGACCATCCCTCACCCACACAGGGATTCTAATAAAATGGACGGACTGCTAATCTTGTCCCATAGTTCTCTAGATGCTCTTTCCTTTCATTGTATTTTAGTTTCCCCTTTGTTTATTAGTATATGTTGGTGATCCGCACTAATTACATTCATTTTGGGGAATTGGTATATATACATATCACATCTGGGAACTTTTTACTTCCTTTTTCCCTGCACTCCTCCATCTTCCCCCATCTGCAGATCCCCTTCCCATCCCCGCAAAGTCTATCTCCCTGTGTGTTATTATCTATGTTTTATTTTGTTCCTAAATTATTTATACTTTGGGTTACTCATATGAGAGAAACCATTTAATATTGAACCTTCTCTCTGATTTATTACACTTAGCAATATTGTCTCAATATGTATCTATCTTCCTACAAATGACTTAAATCTGTTCTTGTTTATGACTGAGTAGTACTCCACTGTGTACATACACCACATTTTTTTATCCATTCATCTGTTGATGAGCATGTATGCCACTTGCAAAATTTAGCTATTATGAGTTATCAAGACCATATAAAGAATTCAAAAAACTAGGCCCAGAAAATAAAAGACCCAGTCAAAAACTGGGCAACTGAATTGAATAGACACTTCACTAAAGAAGTACAAATGACCAATAGCTACACGAAAAGGTACTTGACATCTTTAAATTTTTAATGCTACTTCTATTTTTCAGTTTGGATAGATTCTATTGCTATCTTCAAGTTTGTTAATCTTTTTTTCTGTAGTCTCTAGACTTTTGTTACACCATCCAGAATGTCTTTTATTTTAGACATTTTACTTTTTATCTTTATTGGTTTAATTTGGGTTAATCTTACATCTTCCAGGGCACTACTTTATTTTTGAACATACTCAATGCACTTGTAAGTCTTTTAATATCTTTCTCTGTTAATGCTAATAGAGTTATGGCCTCTCCACTATATTTCATACTTTCTAGTTTTTTTCATATTCCTGGAAATTTTTTTTACTGGTTTCCAATCATGGTGAGTTTCGCCTTATTTAGTTTTAGATTCTTGCTTTCATTCTTGTTCTCAGATGCAATTAAATTGCTTGTAAACAGCCTCATCCCTTACAGTCTTGCTTTTTAAGCAAGAAAATAGCAGTGTTCATTCTATGGCTAATGCTTCCTCATTACTCAAAACCCTGTGAATGCTACGGTTTTCCCATCCGGACAATGAGAATAGACACAATGACCAGCCCTATGTGATCTTTGGTAGCTCTTACACTTGATGTCATTGGATGGTTCTTTCAACACACTAGGGCAAAGTCACGCACAAGTGTTCATCAGTACTATACTGAATAATTAAGGAATATGCTCTTCAAAACTCCAGAGTTTACTATTTGTGTAGCTCTGGGAATAATTCAATCTTATTATGATTTATTTATTCCTATGTGAATATGACCTATGGCTCAAAGCCTTTTGCTGCTGAGGAGGTATTTAATTACCAAATCAGAGAACTTAAATTGCTTTTTTAAAAAAACTAAATACCTCATAGATATATGCCATGAACAAAGTAAATTCTTACTTAACTTAGATTGCAAGCATTTGAACAATGACTCATGCTGTAGATATTAATCTAGTAAATACGTAATTTTCACATTACATCAGTATTTTTCTAAAATATCCAACCTAGGTTTTGTTCATTTCCTACAATGTGGATCAGAAGAAGTGTTTACATATTTTACCAAGGATAAAACTCTTATGAAGGAAAGAGGAAAGATTCAACCCTGGTGAGTTTGTATATTCGCTGGAGTGTCTGTGGGGAAATTTGGGCCAGGCTGCACTTTATGTAAGCATGAGCATATGTGTGTTATACTTACACACATATCAGACTGTAGTTCTGCTATGTGTTTGAGGAGGCTTCTGTATAGTTATACACTGGAGGGAAATAGAATTAGTATGGCTATATTCTTATGGGGTTTTCCAGTGGGTTATGTGTCTTGTGCAAGGGAACTGGGCTTCTATCAAATTGTATAAGCTGATGAGCTAGGCTGCCATGAGGTAGCTGTTTGGAATTGGCAGGCAAGGAGGAGTGAAACTTGGCAGGGTGAGAACAATGGGCAGGAGAAACTTTAGGTTCTAAATATCCATAACAATGAGATTTTGTTCTATCTAATTTGAATTTAATAGCCATGTCCTCAAAGCCATTTGTCCTAAGACATATTCTGGAAAATATATAAAGACTACAGACCATATCCACCAAAAGCTCAATACTTTTAAAATGCTTCATGTTTCAACATTTTATTTTGAAATAATGTTTATGCTGCAGCGACATTTAAATATAATTTGGATGACCTCTAAAAACAACCTGCAAAACAAATGAAATATTATGAGCAAAGAGGTAAGAAGTTAGGATCTATTTGTTTAAATACAATTTGGCTGAAGAAGATGGCTTTGCTTGCCAAATTGGAGAGAATCTATCTTACTGGATGCTTTGATGTCAGATGTAGGACCTCCACAGATAAGTAGAAAAGCAAAATTAATAAGCATATAAAAGGTCATCCCATCACCCCCATTATTTTCCTATGCCTCATGGAAAGAAGCCCAGATCAAATTCATGAGTGAGTTCAAGAATCATGTACTGCTATTGTTTTGGAGGAATGACCCTGGAAGATATTAGAACTCAACAAATGCCTAATTGCTGATGGTTATGACGCCATTGACTAAACAGTCCTGAACACCTCTTCCCAGTGTGCCTACGCAGTGGTAGAAGCATAGTAGAAACAGATGGGCCAAACCTATGATCCTTGTCCAGATGGTCAAGTGAAGAGATATCCAGCAAAGAGACATGACACAGCATTTAACTCTCAAGGATGTGGCATGTTTTTTGTTATGCACTCAAGTTCCAACACTGTGCTAAACTTGGCATACATAGTACAACATCAAAGCAGCCAGTGAAAATATTGAATAACCATTGCCTGCTGCCTGCATTCAGTTTTGATGTTAAGAGACTGTTCTTCAATGGTATATGAGGAAACTCCAATTAAACATAAGCAGTATTCACAGTTTATTCAACAAATAGTTACTGGGTGGGAATTCTGTCCAGAGCACTATTCTAGCACATTAAGTTACAATGGGAAACAAAATGGAGCCAGAGCCTGCCCTTCTGGAGCATATCTTTTAGTCTGGAAGAGAGACAATAAACAATAAACAGATTCAATAAGGCAACTACATACTAAGACAGAAGATAAGGGTCATGTGGTAAAATGTCCGACTGGTTAAGGGAGATCAGCAGTTCAAAGAGGGAGGCAAGAGATTCAGTAAGGAGTTCAGGTGATACATGAGTGAGGACATAGAGAAAGCAAGGGAATTGGCCAAGGAGTTATGTGGGGAGAAACACCAAGGAAAGGTCACTGCCGGCAGCAAATCCTGAGGAAGGAACATGCCTGGCCTGGTTAAGGAGCAGTGAGGAGGCTGGCAGGCTGGAGTAGAGTGAGAGGAGAGGAAAGATGAAGCTGGAGGTGGGGGATGAAGGCTGTAGTGGTACAGATTGTGTAGGATTTAGCGTGGGGGTGATCATTATAAGGACAATGAAAGGATGTTGGTTATAATATAGAGGAAAGAACCCCACACCTTGAATCGGAAAGATTGGCTTCAAATCTTGGGCTCTACCTTTGTAGCAGTGTCACTTAGTTCAGGTCACGTAATTGTCCAGTTTCTAAATTTCCTCAACATGGTTCGATAAACATTTTCAGACTGTTTCCCCTATGCCATTGGATTCAGCTAAAGGAAGCATGATCCTTTCAATAAAGAAATCTCAGTGTGTTTGGGAGAGAAGAAAAAGAATCCAACAGGTCCGATAGAGTACAGTGAATGTAACAATAAAATTGAATGGTAGAACAAGCGACACAGGGGCCCTTCCTAATCAATATCCCTCCTCATCCTCTGTCACATCACGCCATCTTCAATTCATGATACATATGACAATTGGAAATGCGTGTATCCTTTGTGCCTTGTCTCTCTTTTCATTAGAAGAAACCTCAATAAGGGCAGCACACTTGTCTGCCTTCTCCGCTGCTCTGTCGTATCTGAAATGGCTCACACAGGGCCAGGCACAAGCTCCGCCCTCCAGATTGTGAAATGAAAGAGTGGCAAGAACATAAAGGAAAGCTTCACAGAATAGGGGACATTTAAGATGGATTTGAACATTTAAACATTTGAAGAGTCGAGCAGCTAACCAAGGTGGAGTGGGTCATTTGCATATGTAGGAACTAGTCTGTGGGAAAGCAAAGGATATATTTAGCAAGAGTCGTGCTTTTCTAACATAGGGGGATAGGATAATATCAGATCTCTCATAAAATAGGCATTAAAACTCAGCAAGACCATGGACATCAATGGTGTGCAGTGGTTTTCCACAGTTGCCATGTAGGCAAGCAGAGAATGTTTGCTATACATGGATTTCTCTCCGTGGCGCCAAAAGACCTTTTTGATAGAACTGTCACACAATTGCTGAGCTGTCCCAGTGCCATTTAGTACGGGTGTTGTATCAACAAGAATTCAAGAGCAGGTTGTTGCTGTCTTTCAAATTTTCCAAATAGGATTTGAACCCTGACTCTCCTTTTGTAGCCTCCTACTACCTCAACACCACTGGGATAAAACTCTAATAAATAATCAATATTGCTCCTCTCCAGGGAAATGTCTCTCTTGCAGCCTATAAAAGATAAATGTTGTGGTAGCCTGTGGAAGAAGTCACCTTTAGGAAAGATCTTTTAAATCAATGTGGGGGACCTTTGGGGTGAGAAAAAGAATGCCAACAAGGAATTTTGGCAGACTCAGGTGGACCAGTCTCTAGAAGTGTTGTGAAAAAGAATGTAAATAACGAAGCCAGAAGTGAAGGAGTCCAAATCTGTAATGCAGTAACAATGCAGCCTTGTGACATGCTCATATGATTTTCATGATAATATTTTCATTTAAATCAAAACTGACAGTTGAAAAACTTTTCAGATATCTTTGCTGACAATAATGCGTTTAGTTTTGGAATAATGAGATAGGAAAAAGATGCATAGGATGATCATTTGGGGAGAATTTGATTCTATAAAGGATGAAAATTATAGGAAAAACAGTAGAGGATTTGAAGTGACAGAAGATCTGGGATCGACTCCTGACTCAACAATTTAAAGCTGTGTGCCTGTTAGCAAATCACTTAGTCTCCGAGACTCATCTATAAAGTGGAAACAACAATAATATTAATAATGATAATAGCACCTATTCTCATAAGGATAACCAAAGGAACAAATGAGATATTTGATGTAAAATCAACTATTTAGAAGGTGAAATGATTCATAAACATTATTTCCTTTATTATGCCACTTGTTTTGCTTTCTACAAGTTATAACTGGGAATAGTAGAGGTCCACGATGTCAAACCTTTTAGAGAAGAGTGCCCAAACTGCAACCCCAAACCCACTTATTTGTCACAAAGTGCCAACACTGCAATTAAACTTGAATACTGATGTTTTAGTTTGGAAAAAATAATTCATACACTAAAATATTTTGTCTTAAAAAAAATAACATGAGTGCCATAGGTTCACCACCCTAGGTATAGGTTTACCAGCAGTTCAAGTTTATACTAGTGATAACGCATGCTAGTAGCTTTTTAATATACCCTTTTTCTGAAAGGCTATGATCATGTGTCCATCATACTACCTTTGATGATTCCCTTGCTTGTAGACTATAAAATTTTTATACTTAGCATCCAAAGAACTTATGAATATTACATAAGAATAAAGATAGTCTTATCAATTCTTCCATCACTGGTGTATGGACCATTAGCTGGCATATAGGTAATACTATATAGTTGTTGATAAGTAAATTAGTTAACAAACTTTAATTTTACTCCATTCCACATAACTCTTTTTGACAGACATCCCAGAGTTTAACTTCACTGAATTACATTATCTACAGACACATTACATACTTCCCTAGCTCCAAGCCTTTCTCAAACTTATTTCTTCCACCTAGAATGCCCTTCCACCACTCATTTCCACATGTTCTGATCCTCACCTAAAAGTCTTCATCTTCCTCCAAAGGCTTCCAGAAGATTTTATTTGTGTTTATCCTACAATAGAAGTAACATTCAGTCTGCATTATGTTACTCCCATAACATTTGGGGCTCCCATAATATTTTATTTGTGTTTATTGTATGTCAGAAACAACACTCTGTGTTATGTGAACTGAAGAATGAGTTTTATCTCCTTTATTAAGCTACATCCTTAATGGTTTCAGGACCCTTAAAGGGTTCCTTGTTTCATTTAACATAGCACCTACCCCAATGCCCTACACAAAATAAATGTTCAAGAAATGCTTGCAGGGCCAAGTGAGATGGCTCAGTGGTGTAAGCGCCTGCCTGGCAAGTGCGAGGGCCGGAGTTCGACTCCCGGTACCCACATACGCAAAAAGGGCCGGTGATATCGCTCAGCGGCACGGGCGCCTGCTGGCGCACAAGGTCCTGAGGTCGACCCCCGGTACCCACAAAAAAAAAAAAAAAAAAAGGAAATGCTTGCAGAATATATAAATGAAAACCAAATGGAAAACAGAAAGATTTATGAAACTCCTAATCATCTGTTAAAAATTATAGGATGTGCTCTGATTCTATTTAAATCAAAACGTGATTTCTTGACAAAATAAGCCCACACTTTGCTATTGAAAAATTAAGACACAAGAACATTTTTAATTCAACACTCGTATTGAAGTGTCTTGGGAGCTTATATTTTCTAATTTAATGATTTAGCAGAGATAAAGGAAATGTATTGATGAAAATTTGTTAAATATTAACTAACAATCTGTAAGCTTGAAAGCATCTGTATGATACTATTCTATGTAATGACCTTTTATATTTATCCTCTGGAAACTATGCTTAGACTTAATAACCCAACTTTCTCATTATCATTTATTTTGACCTCAAGACTGATTTTACAGCCTGCAGGGGAAAACTTTTCCTGCTAATTAGTTCTTCTTGGTTGTATTCCAAGAGAAATGACAAATTTCACCTTGTTTAAGATGCCTCTTGATAGTAGTTTAAGCCAACTGAAAAATCTACGTATAATTTTTAAGCTCACATATTTTTCTCTGTGAGAAGGAAACCAACATTTTATCCAAATATTCCTTAGTCATTAACATCATTTATCAACACATAACTTGGAACCCTGGTATTTCATTGTTAACATAATGAAATATGGAAGCAGTAAAATTGTCTGGAAATCATATATTAATATTTCAATGAATTAAGTAGACTCTGACTTTCACCCTTGATTTATTTCAAATGATTAGTTAATTACTAAAGTCTATTTCTATTTCCTCTGTCAGGTTGATCATACAGTATTAAGGCTTCTGCAACTAAGGAATATTTTAGTATTGAAGTTAGTATATTAATGATTCTGTACTGTCAGTGACAATCCTTAGCCATTTGTTTATCTTTGTAGAAGGAGACAAGGAGGTACAGCCAGTAATGCTGTTTGAATTTCAAGTTCTCCAGTATTTCAAAAAGTCTTTGAGATTATTCAGGTTTTTTGTCACATATTTTAGTACTGATATTTTTTTCTGGGCTATTGACAAGACAACTACTTTTTTGTTGCCCATGCCATCCTCCCACATGTCCTTTTACTGTTATAATATTAAACATCTCAAATCAAGAAACTGTTCCTTAGCTACTTCCCTTCTAGTGATGCTTTACCAAAGGAATTATTGAATAACCTACTCCATACCAATTGTTAACATCTGTGCTTAATCCTCATACAGTGGTGTGAAATCAGGCATGATGGGAGTATTGACATTGATAAAAATCAGCTACCAGAGTGTGTTTTGAAGCATTTTGCAGCACATCACTGGTGACAGCAGTTCAGTCAGAGCAGCTGTGCTTATAACCCTCCGATAATACCCCCCATACAACTCAGAGGAAAAGGCAAAAATTGGCAGTGGCTTCAAAGTTTTATGCATTCTGATCCTTATTATTTCTTTAACTTCACTGCCTCCATTTTTTCCATCCTTTAAATAATGGGGTTACTGTTCCAGCCACCCTGGTTTGTTTGTTCTTTCTCAAATACCCCAGGCACAACCGTCCATCCAAAAGACTAGTAGAAAACTGCCTGCTGTTCTTTCTACTACAAGTGTAGATTTTTCACATGGGCTCAATCTCATCCTTGAAGTCGAATCTCAAATGGCATCTCTTCAGGAAGATCTTCCCTGATCAATGATATAAAAGCTAAAGTGAATGATTAATTTTTTTTTAAAAATGTATTACAGTAAAAGGCACATTGTCATTAATCTCCATCAAAATATTTCTTCTCACTTTGCACATGCTCATCCCATCATTCTTAACACTTTCTGAAGCAGTTCTGGGTGTCCTCTTTCTTGAGCATCTTTAGTCATGCTGCTGCGGCTGCCTCAGTGTCCTGAATTGATTCAAAGTATTTATGTTTTATAGTCATTTTGACTTTGAAGAAGAGCCCCAATTCACACATTGAATTAGGTAGGTGAGGACTGTAATATTTTTACAAGCCTGCTTAACTGTTGAATGGCACTTGACAGCAGTATTCACCATAGTTTGAACAAAACTCCTAAAGATGCTTAGGAAAAGTAACTTCCAGAAATGCTTCAGAAAGTGACAAGAACGATGGGGTAAGTATGTTCATACTGAGGGGGATTAAAGGCAATGTGTCCCTTGCTGTAATGAATTTAGAAAAATATGCCTAAACATTCTCTATATATTTTGATCACTCTTCCTATGTAGCACCTTTGTGCAAATTAGAACAACAGCCCCCAGTGAGTGAACTCAACTGTGTGTGCATAAGGCCTTAGAAAGTAGGCAGTACATTTGAAGGAAGGAAAGGGTGGCCTAACTGAAAGCAAATCAACCCAATGCAGAGTACTCAATCTGCAAGCAGAGTTTGATGTGTTTCAGCTCTCATTTGCCCCTCAGTGGGGCACCACTGTTCAGTACCAAATTGCACAGCCAAACATAGGCCCTTGTCCCACATTGGCCAACTTGACTAGACATTGCTTCAGGTATTGTCTCTCATGGTACCGCCTTTCTTTCTTTTATAATACCTATCATAATATATAATTACTAGATGAAGCTAACTGAAAAAACTATGTTTAATTTTTAAACTAGCATATTTTTCCTTCTGAGAAAAAGAAATTTTCCAAACACTCCTCATGCTTTAACAACATTTAGAACACACAATTTAGAACCTCGGGGTTTAATTGTTAACATGAAAAAATACAAAATAAAATGATTTGGAAATCAAATACTAATTTGAATAAATTACCTGAGTTCTGACTTTCACCTTTGATTTCTTTCATATGATTAATACTAAAGTCTGCCTCCAGTTCTTTCATCAGGTTATATTATTTGCTCATGTAGTTATCCCATATCTCTCTCCACTGTTCACAAAGAATGTGACCTTCATTAGAGTAAAGACAATGTTTTGCCTTCTCTTGTATCCATAGAGCTTAGGACAGAGCCCAACACATATGTATCAAATATTGGGTTTCCACACACCATTTCATTGAAACAAAGGATTTTTCTGCCCCAAAGTATAAAAACATTTGAACTAGATTAATTCTATATCTCCTTCAATTCAGACATTCTAAGATTTGATTTTATTACTATTGTGAAAAATTCCTACCACAACAGGTCAATTTAAAAAAAAGGTAGGGTAGGTACATAGGCTAAGTATGTACAGTGAGGAATTTAAATACCTGAAGTTTCCAAGATGCAGGAATCCTACTCCTGTTTTCTTACAGCCCAACTTGTGTACCTTGGAAAATGGTGTTTCTCCTTTTCAGCCTCAGTTTCTTTATCTGCCAAATGATGGGCTTAGAAATCTTGCAAAAGTTCCATTTTTTACTTTTAGCAACAACATTCCATTCTTTCCTAAGAAAATCTAGCTGAGGGCCCCAGTATGAAGAATAAATTAAAGAACTTCTACTATGCTGGGAGTGAAAGCAGAAGAGCCCAGACTCCTGTCTGCCTAGCATACCCACCGAGCCCCCAAAACACAGTGGAGAATCTCCTCCACTACACACACACACACACACACACACACACACACACACACACATGAATCTGCTATTAAAACCTTGAGAGTAGAACAGGGAATAAGAAAGAACACAAAACAACCTGTTACAGAGCCTTGCAAGATACTATTATTGAGAAGGAAAATGGGGGAAAGATGAGCCAGTAAAGGAGAGGGCAAAGGAACAGCTGGAAAGGCAAGGCGACAACCAAGAAAGTGGGGGATGGGCCGGTGAGATAGCTCAGAGGCATAAGCACCTGCCTGGCAAGCGCGAGGTCCTGAGTTCGACTCCTGGTACCCACATAAAGGAAACAAAGGTCCAGTGATATCGCTCAGCGGCACAAGCGCTTGCTGGCAAGCGCGAGGTCCTGAGGTTGACTCCCGGTACACACATTAAAAAAAAAAAAAAGAAAGTGGGGAAAAACGACAACAAGGAAATGGGGAAATTTCAAGAAGGAGGTAATGTCCACAGTAGCAAATACTGCTGAGAGGTCCTGTCAGCAAAGGACTCAGAAATGATTATCAGTGCTGGCTGAATTCTTCCGGTTACCAGATATGAGGCCACTTGTTCTTCCCTTCAACCCATTCCTACTCAAGATGAGTAGCTAATTGCTTACCAGCCAAATATCAAAGAAGTCCTAATAACAATCCCCAGTGCAGCCTTGTATGCTGGCTCTTTAATGGGTTAGCATGGTTTCTTTTGTTGTTTGTTTGTTTGTTTGTTTTTAACTGACCAAGCCCCAGTATCATCCTCCGCAACGCACCAGCTTGATGCTGACTCCAGCCTCCTTGAGGCCTGATTCCTCTGACACTTGGTCTGCTTTCCAAAACATCTGCTATGGCCTTGTCTTAAGTTCTCCTTCCATTCCCATCAATAGATCAATTGGGTTTGCAGAATTTATCCTCTGTCCTCACCCACATTTCTACTACAAGCAGACATCAAATCTACTACACAGAAGTTTATGTGACTTCATTTAGTTCTCATAGATGGCTTTATGAATTCTTTTCCTATCAATACATTTCCATTCTACCTGAGCAGCTTCTCCTGCTTCATTCATTGTTCTTTGTTACCAACATTCTCCTATGAAAGATGTCAATAACTACACATCATCATCAATATTCAGAATCAAATTTCCTGTGTATTCCTTACATTTTCAATTTTATTCTTTTCTGCATACACACACTTTTTATAGTTTGCTTCATGCCTTTAAGTCTACTTTGTTCTGAAGCAGCAGCAAAGAGGTGACTGTCAGCTAAATTGCAGTTTCCATTAAAAAAATTAAGTAGCTTTTAAAAGCAAGCAAGATGACATATTACAGCCCAGCCACTGCATTTACTGCAGAGTTTGTTTTAAAAGCTCACTGTAGAATTTTAAGACTATATGTGTGACTTGTTCGTGGGTCATTAGGGCACACTCTGCAGGCTTCAGCAAGGTGATTCTGTGAAAATCTATGCAAGTTAATGAATCCAAGTTTCATTAAATCGTTAATTGCATTGAATGAAAACGTATATAGTGTTACTTTCTACAATTACTGGAAATCACAGCAGAGGAAGTACTGGGAAATTGGAAGGGCAAGTATATACAAGTTAACTGAGTTCATTCCTTTTAGCTTCACCTCCTGTTGTCCCCACAGGATTTTGGTATAGCCTTGGGGACATCACCTGCTGAGAAATTTCAGTGGGGTGAATTGCCCCCAAAATAAAATCTTGCAAGAATATTCCAATTTATAGCAACATAATTCAGACTGCTCCAGACTTTGGTATAGCCTTGAATTCTTGATTGTGACTTTCGCTAATCACTTGATGTACCAAGTAAAGTATATTCAGGAGTTAGAAAACTGCGGTTTCAGTCTTAGCTGTTTTATATGCTAAAGAAGGAAATATCAATTTTACCTTAACAGCAACAATTTCCAGAAAGTGGGGCGTAAAGCCATATTGTGCCTATCTGCTTGTGGTTGTGGAGGTCAAATGAAATCACTTTTTTTTTAGAGAGAAGCAGTCCACCACGGGCCCTGCGCATCCCAGCAAGTCCTTGCTGAGTGTGCCAAACTGCAAGGCTTATGGGTCTCCTGATACTTAGTTGTTTCTGTAGCTAGATACACAGCTAACTAAGTAGGTCAAGGCAACCACAGCACCACTGCTGTGCAAATGCCTACTCCCTGGGAAATGGCACTGGCTTTGTTTGTTTGCTCCTTGAGACAATGTTTCCTTCATGCTTGAATGTGCTGAGTCCATGGCCTTGGTTCCCTCAGCCAAGGCACAAATCAACCCACCATGTGCCTCCCTGCTACCTACACCTATCACATCGCCTCACGTAATTTGGGGGCAGAGAAGCCGGTACCACTCTCTTGATGTGTACCTTATTTGTTGTGCTGTAAGAAACAAATTGCTTTGCTCTAATTCATTAAGTCCCATCCTCTACTTTCAACACTTCCGGGCGAGGGGTTTGCAACAGGTTAAGTCCTTGCCCCTGTCAAGTTCACCTGAGCTCACCGTCTCCTTCACTGCCTATTCGGATCTCTTCTTCCCATTTTGCCCATCGTGGTTAATGTAACCAACACCAACAAAACCTTCCTAAGTAAAAACCATGCATCTTACTCATACACTCTGTTCTTATCAAATCTCTAATAGTGCATACTTAATTAGCTACCTTCACTTCTACCCATTTCTTATGTCTTGTTCACATTCCATTTCCTCTATCCTTACTGATACTGCTCTACTGACATCACCTTTTGCCTAATGCACATCTTTTCTTTCCCCAACACACGAAAAACTCATTGCTGTTTTGGAAATTTATGCTTCATTTTCCTTCTCATTGTCCAAACTGCATTCTCTAATATCTGTATCTGCTTTCTATTTGTCTCACCAGCACCATCTTTCGCTATCAGCCTAACATCACCACCTTATGCTCAAGTATTTTTAAAAAATCACTTACCTTTTTCTAAACTTGGAAAGCTGTTTTGTTCTTCCTTTCCCTTTATGATGCATCACCCAGATCAGGCTTCCAGGAAGGGCTTATACATCCCAGTTGCTGGGAATTCTATCAATAGACAACTCCCAACTGATGGCCTCTTCCAGATTGCCTCAGCTGCAGAGATCTGCTTTGCCTGAGGCCCCATCCCTTTCCATGGGCACCTCATCTCTAATGACCAGTGTAAGAGGGCAAAGATGTGGACATCTTGGCCCAAGAGGGAACAACTGACAGTGCTGAAAGTCCTTTCCAGCTGCACAACTCCTCATTGTGACCTCCTAGACTTGCATCACAGCAGGGCTTCTCCTCCAGTCCAATTATATTATTGATTTATATACCTCTGTCTCTTAATAAGATCCTGTGCTCCCTCCTGTGAGGATCTATATCTTCTCTGCCTTTATATCTCTACAATTTAACATATTTACTGGCAAATAAGGACACAATAAATACTAATAGAATTACAAGTTTCATTGGAGAACTGGAGAATATTTCAGGTAGGTAGAATGGATGAGATATAAAAAAGTGATCCAAGTGACGGTAGTTTACAATGTATTCATGTATAAGCTAACATTCATTCATTCAACAGATACAGTAATCCATCAGTTCACCACCATGTCCATCTTCCCTGCACGAACACTAATGCAGCCATCTTCCCCAGGATTGTGGAACAAATTAAGTTCATGAACCGAGGTATCACTTTTTCAATACCTACTTTGTTCCCCTCACCATATTTTGTACATGCATAGAGAGAAGATCAAGACAGATATAGTCTCAGCCCTTACAATTTAATAAACACAGGTATTAAATATGTAACTAAAAGAGCTATTAGTGTTGCAAAATGCAGGGCATTATGAGATTGTATAGCATTTCTCAGTCCATTCCTCGCCTTTACTTATAGTTAGCAAGTCATCAAAGTCCTGAGACGGGGAAATTAAGAGCACTTCTGTACCAATACTGAGGAACGAGTCAAGAACTAAGACTCAATCAGTTGTTTCTTGATACAGACATGATTTGCTCTTTCTATAGAAGTCAAAATATACAATATAACACTAGGATCTGTTTACCCCTAGCAAGTGTGGTTTATTTATGCATTGAGCTAATATATATTTACTAAATCCTAACTGCCAGGTACCAGTCACCGGGCTAAACAGCAAAGATAGAGTATTGAAAAACAGATTTATTTCCTGTCACCATAGTGTTTAATTTTACCAAGTGAAGAATCTGTTAAATTTATATTCAAATGGCTTTCTGTTCTGTGCAATTTTAATTTTAAGAAATTTCTATTATGGTATGGACAGTAAATATGTGTTATTTAATTGTAAAGCTACTAGGAGAGATATATGCATCTCCAATACTCATTTTAAATATTCACTTAATATTCACTCTTCCTTATACTAACTAAAATCTGTTTAAAACAGCATTGCAAACTGATTCCAAGCACCCTGACAAATGATCATGATTAAATAAAGATTAGGCACAGTCAGCATGGAGGTTGCTTTTTCAATTAGGATCAGTGATGGGTATTTTAATATATGCTTCTCTTTGGGGAGAATTTTCAAATAGAGTATGCACTGCTAAATGAAGTGTGTCTGGTTGTTGGTTAGGTACAATGTTGACACTGTAGGAAAGGTAAAATGCTCAATGCAGGTTATAAAAAGAACACAGTATGTGTTTTTTATCACTCTGTATCATTCGACTTATGGGAACTCCTTACTGTGACCTTAAGAAAGGACTATGGTGGTGACTTGTCAGGCCTACGTCTGGTGATGCATTTTAAGTAGTGAATTTGTCATGTACCCTGTTACTGTCCAGCCTGAAAAGATGCTACCAAGAAAAAGAAGGTACCTGACTCCTCTTCTGGTCAGACCTAAATATGAAAGAGGAAATTTATATATAAGTGCCTTCATTGGGATGTTGGTTTCATTTGCAAAACTTAAATCTTTGTAAAATGATGGATCATTAAGAAAGATATATTCATAAATAAAATTATTATAAATTTTGAGCTTTAATACATTATAAATATATTTATATTTATTTATATTTATATTTATATTTATTTATAAATTAAACTCTACATTAATATATATTACTTATTCATTTGAAGTCGCTTGTTATATTCTTCCCAGTAGGGCAATTGATTTTACTAAGCCCCCATGCTATCCACTGAACACCATGATGGTAAGCTATGTAATCATTCTATATTTCCTAAAACCCAAGAAATTGCTTTTTTGGGTGATTCCTCTACCAGTTTCCTAGGGAGAATAGAGCACAAAGACAAAAACAACATGATTTTGGAACAAGAGCTCCAGGCCTGGAGCTCCTACCTTCATAATATTTTTTAGATGAGGAAATAAAGCTCTTAAGCGCCATGATTTTGTGTGGGGTGGGAGTTCTCACATTCAGCCAAACAGTCACAGCAGTAACACAAGAGCATCCAAGTTATGAGGACAAGACTTTCCTCCCTAAACATACACATTTTAGTTGAAAAAATGCAATCATGTTTATGATTTTTTTAAAAGCCTCTTTAATATGGGAATGTGCCGTAAAATCCAAATAGGAAAGAAAGGTAACAAAGAAAGCTCAGTCTTAGTGCTGTCTCCTGGACTCCAACTCTCCCAGTTCAACTCCACTGCTGAGCTCCTTTTACACCATCCAGCAATTCTCTATGTCATTCAGCAATAAACTGAAGCACATTACGCACGCATATTCTGCCTTGAGTTTTCTCTCTTGCCATATATATATATATATTTCCATAACTCAAAGACATGTATAACATTCATATCTCCATATATTGCACTTTTGTGGCTGCCTCAATGTCCTGAATTGATTCAAAATTAGTTAACCTTTCATAGTCATTTTAACTTTGCAGAAGAGCATGAAGTTAGACATGCCAGATCCATTGAATAAGGTGGATGAGGACACACCACAATGCTTTCATGAGCCTACTTTTTGGTTACATGGCATTTAGCAACAGCATGCATCATAAGTTTGATCACACTTCATTAAGACACAAAAGAAGACTTTCAGAACTGCTTCAGAAAGTGGCAAAAAAAATGGGGTAAGTTTTCAAAGTGAGGGGGATTATTTTGAGGGGAATTAATGGCAATGTGTCTTTCACTGCAATAACCTGTTTATTTTAACAGTCACCATATTGTTTGATACCCTTCCCTATCATAAACCACAGCACTTTGTTTAATGGTTATATAGTATTTTATTATATAATATTTTTACATATATATTCTGTGTTAGTCTACTTTCTGTTGCTATAATATAATACCTGAGGCTGGATTCTTTATAAAGAGAAAGGATTTATTTAGCTCACAGTTCTGGAGGTCCAAGAACATGGCTGGAATCTGCTTCACTGAGGTGCAGGTAGATAGTTTTTCTTTTTTTTTTTTTTGTGGGTACCAGGGGTCAACCTCAGGACCTCGTGTGCCAGCAGGCGCCTGTGCCGCTGAGCGATATCACCGGCCCTTTTTCGTATGTGGGTTCTGGGAGTTGTCAGGCCCTCGCGCTTGCCAGGCAGGCACTTACGCCGCTGAGCCATCTCATCGGCCCCAGGTAGATAGTTTTTCCAACACTCTTTTATTGAATAGACTGTCTTTTCCCAATTATGTGTTCTTGGCACCTTTGTCAAAAATAAATTTACCATACAAATAAAGGCATGCATTTATCTCTGCATGCTCTATTCTGTTCTATTAATTAATACATCTGTTTTCTGCCAGTACCATGCAGACTTAATTACTACAGCTTTGTAACATAATTCAAGATCATACAGTGTGATGACTCTAATTTTGTTCTTTTTGCTTAAGATTGACTTGAGTTGGGCGTATTTTTATGTCCTAAATAAATTTCAGGGTTGTAAATTTTTTTAATGAAGCCCAGTTTACTATTCTTATTTTGTTGTCTGTGCTTTTGGTGTCTCACCTAAGGAACCATTGCCAGATCTAAGGCCACAAAAACTTATTCCTGTGTTTGTTCTAAGAAATGTACAGTATAAATTTTGCATTTAGATATTTGATTCATTTTTATTTGATTTTTGTATATGGTGTAAGCAAAGGTCCACCCACTTTCTTTTGCAAGTAGATATTCACTTGTCTATCCCAGCACTATTTGTTGAAAAGCATCTTTCTTTCTCACCAGTTAATTGACACCCACCGGTAGTTGAAAATAAATTGCTTTTAAATGAGGTTTGACTCCTGACCTCTTAATTCCATGTCATAGATCTACATATCAATCCTTATGCCACTGCTTCACTTTCTTGATTACTGTGGCTTTTTTAATGTTTCAATATCAGGATGTGACAGTTCTCCAGCTTTATTCCCTTTTTTCAAGATTGTTTTGGTTCATTTGTGTTCCTTGCATTTCTATATAAGTTTTAGGGTCAGCTTACCAATATCTGCCAACAAAGCAGATGGTATTTGCATAAGGATTGCATTAAATATTGTTATGGTTTAGATCTAGCATGTTCCATTAAAAGGTTCACATGTTCATGGGTGGGGCTTTTGGAAGGTGATTGGATCATGGGGCACTATACTCATCAGTAGATTGCTCTTAGGAGGACGAGTCTAATCAGAAGGGTAGGTTCTCTGGGGGTGTTATCAGTTCTCCTCATATATGTGAGTACTCTGTAGCCTGGAAAGTTCTACTCAGTCATGCATTAGCATATTATAATGCAATTTTTTTTCAAAAGACCTGTTTTGGTTTAAAAAATCATTCAGCATGATTTGGGCATCTAGTAGTACTACACTTTTATAGACAAATAATTCAAGGCACAGAGAGTTTTAACTTAACCCAATCTGTGAAGCAAGCATGGTAGAATTTGTGTTCTAATCCTGGATTCCTACCTCTGGGAGCCTTGCTCTAAGCATCATCAGTATTATAATGCACCTTCTGGAGCTACTGTGAGGATGTAATAAAGGACATTGCACTCTGATGGCAATTTAGATCTAACAAGTTTTAGCTTTTAAAAAAATTGGCTTACTACAGTGAGTGGAAATATTTACTATAGATGTGACTCAGAGGACTACAGAGCCTTCTACTATACTTATTTTTCTTCTGAAGGCCCAAAAATAATTACATAAAGGCAAGAGTATGAAAAATGTATTGTTGGAGAATATAGAATTATGTTGCCCATATGTCTGAATTTGAAGGTACACTACCTGGAAAAGGCTCATTGTTGCAAAGGCATGAGATATTTATTGTTTGGTTCCCTGGCCCAGAACAGCATTCATGCCATTTTAAATGTCACTGAGGTGCATTTATGTTAAAAGAAAGATACCTCATCAAACTGACCATGACACAGTGATCAGCAGTGGGCCAAAATAATCCTATGAAGTATCTGACATGCAAATTGTTGGGGAACTTAACCAAGATGATATGTCAACTCATTAGATGTCACAGCAATTTCTCAAAGGCAAAACATGTGTCTTGTGCTTTTAAAGAAGCTACAAGTTCACTTGAGGTGGTATGAGTGGTCTCAATACTCAGAAAGGACTTTGCTCATAACTTTTAGAGTATCAAAATATTCTATACTTTAGATCAATGCAAAGTTCCTTGCTCGCCATTCAAGACACAGAAAACAGAAGAAATAGCTCTAGTTGTGCAAAAGGAAGAGCATCATAATAGTTAATTTAAAATGCAGAACAGTTTTAAGTAATCCTGGAAACAAATTTCGCACACTCTGGAAGCCAATTCATTTACAAGAAATAAAGAAAATATGTACAGAGAAAAATCTGGGATTTGTGAGAGAAAGAACAAATATTTTTATAGGTCTTTAGAATTCACAAAGCACTTTTCCATATATCATCTCATTTAATCCTCAGAACTACCCTGTAAAACAAACAAAACAAGTTTTGTCTTTATTTTTTTGCTAACACCTGGGCTCAGATTTGTGGGCTAATTCAAATTCCACAGAGATTTAAAAGCAAATAAACGAAGCAGAAAAGTATACAAAAACTACAGGAAACAAAACATGTTCTCCAGAAATCTTTACTAGCATCAAACCAGATTTAACACTCTATGGAACAATGAATTTCAAACTTGGCTGCACATTGGAATCACCTGTGGAATTGTAAAAAGAATTACTGATGCCTACATTTCCCTCTTAGTGATTCTGATATGCCTGGCCTGGGCACCAGAATTTTTTACAGCAACATAGATGACTACAATTACTGGTTTAGAAATCACTGACCTAGAACACCATGCTCCACATTAGAATCAATGCCTTTATCATTTCTGATATTGCTTTAAATTTGAAACAATAGCTTAATGCACAGAAAAAAAAATACGAAGAATTAAAGGTTTCCTTTCTTCAAGGAATTGCATGTACTTATTCATGGAATTGTAGGAAATTACATGATTCCTCAGAGGACTCACAAACTAGTGAAAGAAAGACACGTATTCCAGTGACTATGACAATGTGGTACATATGTTACTTACAGTATGACCCCAGTAGCTCAAATTGTAGAGAGCAAATAGGTGATGTAGATACTGAGAGTGGCTGGGGGATAGTCCAAAAGTAAAAGTAGTTGTTGAATGGTCAGTCAGAATGTCAGGCAAATGGTAGTACATTTGAGATGTGGGGAGTTAGGGGTTGCAAATGCATGTAGAGAAGAAAATGAGGTGGGGAGTGGAGAGGGAAGTGTATTGGTGGACTAAATCACAGGGTAGATCTGTGGCCAAGAAAAGATGGGGCTGGAGAAGTAGGTTAATTTGCCTATTTATTGTTTTAAGTAATATATTCATATAGTGAGAATTTTACACCATTCAATTGTCTATTTAATTAACAATGCAGCACTCGGTTTCTAACCATTGACAGTTTCTGACATATTGTTAGCACAGTAGTTTCGTGCATGCGTGTATGTATTCCAGCTCTCAGTGTACAGGACAGGTGTTCAAAATATGAAGCTGCAGTCCTTCCGTACTTCTACTTATGTTTTATGTGGTCTGCATTCTATCAGGTAGAGGCAATATGGTCACATTTAAATCCCTATTTACCCCAAAATACACACAGAAACAGACACACACCTAAAACTAAACTTACCCCACCTCCACATGCACATGTGGTTTTCTTAGACTGCACTCAAGTTTCACAAATTTAAATTTGCTTGGTTTTAAGCCTTGTAGAAAGAGAAGGATGGTAAGATTTAAACTACCATCCACTCTGGTAATGGTCAAAAGTTCTTCACTGCCATTTCACCTTTAGTTCCTTGTCTCTGAAGGTCCCTGGTAGTAGGGTATAGTTGTTATTTGAATTTTCAATCCCTCTCTCTCTCTCTCCCTCCCTCTCCCTCTCTCCTCCCCCTCCTTTCTTCCCTCTCTCTCTCTCTGACACATGCAGACACACACACACACACACACACACACACACACACTTCCACATGATAGGATCAGAAAGTGTATGCTCCTGAACTTTGCATAGCTCTCAGGAAATTCAAAGAGGTTCAGGCCTTTTGCCCCTTATGTGTTGCTCTGAGGAACAGAGAAATCATATGTCCCACCACTGTCCTACAATTCAAGACAGCATGTGAAGCCAACTGAGGTCCAATGTCCAGCTTATGCCAAGATTACAAACCAGTGACCTGCAAGTATGGTTTTTGTTGTTTGTTTGTTGTAAACTAGTTGTCAGCATGTAAACAATAAGGTATGTCAAATAAAATCTAGTTTTCTAGCTTATCAGGAAATGTCAGAGAAAATTTAGAAATACTGACTGTATATTTCACATAATGTATTAGTCAGCTTTCTCAGTACTGAGATATAATACCCGATGCCTAAAACTTAAAGGAGGAGAGGTTTAGTTTGGCTTCCAGTTTCAGGGGATCTGGCCCGTGGTTGGCTGGTTGCAATGCAGGAACATTGTGGCAGAAGGGTGTGGTGGAGTGAAGATGTTCAGTTCATGGTCCTGGGAAACTGAGCAGGGGAACAGCATGAGAGAGGAAGGGGCCAAGGCCCATTCCTAGCACCCACAGTCACAACTCCATGATCCACCCAAAGATAACCAGATGTGTACTGTACCAATCTCCTGGCAAGACCCGAAGCCCAGACAAATTGACAGTCCACCCTTACCACCACTCATGAAGGTAGCTTGGATGGGCTGATAATCGTAGCACGAATCTTTCAGTTTATCCCCACAGTACCCATGGTATTCATTTTTATTCCTGACCTGTTACTGGTAAGAATTTAGGGTTTGGGGCCGGTGAGATAGCTCAGCGGCATAAGCGCCTGCCTGGCAAGCGCAAGGTCCTGAGTTCGACTCCCGGTACCCATATTAAAAAGAAAAAAAAGAATTTAGGGTTTTAACTTCTGTCATAAACACACCTCATAATTTTTTCTATTCTAAATTTTTTACTTTTTCTGCAAACTCTATTTGAGAAACGATGCACACCTCCCTTGTCACTTGCATTAACCATCACCTGCCAGAGAGACTCACCAGGTCTTCCCCCTCTGAGCTTGACCTTCCACTCCGTTTCCCACCACTCTATTCCAGAAAACAGTATCTTGAGTTGCTTAGAAGCTCTACTCTCACACAATGCTGTTGATTTATCTGTACACCTCTACTTTTCCTTTCTGTTTCTCCATCAGGACATCAGGTTTTGAAATTCAGTGACCAGGAAAATGGTTATTTGTCACTCCTGAAATATCATTTCCTTCAGATAAGATATATAAACTGCCTTAGCTCTTGGCTGAATGGGGGAAAGTGTAATATGGTAAAAGAAAGTAGGGAGAAAAAAGTTTTGCATCATATTCTTTTGATTAATACATACATACATACACAGATATTTGTGTACACTTTTTGTATATATATATATTCCTTTTATAGAAACAGAAGCACATATATATATGAATATATTTTCTCGAATTTATTTTGTTTCATTTAACATCTTAAATATCAGTTCATTTTTATGTGTACACATATTATATTATTTTTATTATTCTGTATAATATTTCCATGAGTAGATATGCCATAATTTATTTACCCAGGCAAACAATAACTGTTTGTATTTGTTACAGTGAAAATGATGCTGTATTAAACAGCCTAACAAAGTTTTCTGTGCAAGTACACAAAATAATATAATATATTATATATATATATGATAAATCACTAAAAGTTATACTTTCTGATGAAATAATGGGTGGATATCCTTTAATATCCATAGCTATTACCAAACTGCAGTCATCAAGGAAAGTTATGGCAATTACAACACTCCCAGTACTCGAAGATCTTGCCTTGTTTCTCCCTGTATTCACCAACATTTTCACTATCGCCATTATAACTTTGATGATCTTACAAGTTAGAACTAGAATCTAGTTTTTCTTTCAATTTTCATTTCTACAATTATGAAGGGGCGTGAACAGCACATCAGGCAGGATTTTTGATTAATGGATAAAGGAGCAATAGGATGGAGTAGATAGAAGAGATGACATTTAGAGGCCACCACAGGGAAGAAACTGAACAGGAGTTGGTGACTAGCTGAATAAGATGGCAGAGAATGAGGGAGGCTTTGGAGCTAGTGCTAAGATTGTGGTCCTATGCTGTTATGTCCGTGGTCAAACCAGCAAACAATTGAGCAGATGTAGACAGTAGAAAAGAACTGCTTCCTTTTGGGGAGGTAATGGATCCACTTTTGAACACTTTGACTCTACGATAACTACAAGGTATCCAAGTGGAGAAGCATAGAAGGCATTTAGAGATCGGGGTCAGAAAGTGAGCGAGAAAAAAGATGATCTCCGTATTTAATATCTTATATAAGAAAAACTAAATTTAAAGAAATTCAGCAAAAGTTCTACATTTAAACATTTTGAAAGAAAAAAGATAAAAGTAAGGAAGAAAAATAAAATGCCTGAGTGATTATACTGAATTAGAATCAAATAGGCTTACTCATTTTTATTAAAACACTTAAATTTTTCCATCTTGCAACTGCGCCTATAAAACAAGGATAATAAAAGAAATGATTACTTGATTAAGCACAATACAAAATGCTTTTACATAAAGACTCCCACAATCACAAAGTAAGCATGGGTATCTACTCTCTTCCTCCCACATACTCTACCAAAAGGAGGAGACAATAGCTGAATTTTTATGTAACCTCTGAGTGAAAGAGACTTTTCTAAGCAGAACCCAAAAAAGAAACCTTAAAGAAAAAGATTACTAGATCTGACTGCCTGAGAATGTAAAGCTCCGGCATAACAAAAAAAGGAAGCATTAAAAATAGCAGGCAATGGGCCGGTGAGATGGCTCAGCGGCTTAAGCGCCTGCCCAGCAAGCGCGAGGGCCCGAGTTCGACTCCCGGAACCCACATACAAAAAAGGGGCCGGTGATATCGCTCAGTGGCACGGGCACCTGCTGGCGCGTGAGGTCCTGAGGTCGACCCCCCGGTACCCACCAAAAAAAAAAAAAAAAAATAGCAGGCAAATGATAAAATAGGGAAATATTTGTAACTAAATATTAAAAAGCGCTCCCAAACAGCCAAGGTGATCAAATAGGTAACTCACAAAAGTCAAAGTTCAGTTAGCTAATAAACGTGGTACAACACTATCTTTCTCATTAGTAATCCAGGAAAGTATTAAATTAAAGTGACAAAATACAGTATATTCATACATCAAACTTTCAAAAAACGAGAAGGCTAACTTTCATGCAGAAAGTATATTGAGATGGATCTCCTCATGAGCTAATAGTGGCAGCATAAATTGTACCACTTCCTTTCTCCCTTTAGAGCAACTTGGCAATAGCTTTCAAAAATCTTGAAAATGTTCATGTGCTGTAAATCCATCATAAGAAAATAGGCTAAGACTTGTAAAGATCTATGTTAAAAGATGTGAATCACATTATAACAACAGGAGATTGGTGAAATAAATTATGATGCACACCAGTGAAATGTAACTCGGCTCCTAAAATCTTTCTTTCTAATAACACTTAATGACATACAAATGTTCAAAATTTAATGCTAAGTGACTAATGCATGTTACCAAGCATTTTATGGAATATAATCCTGTAAATATAAATCTGTCTTACCGTCTTTTCTTGTCTCTCTTTCTCTCTCCAACTCATACACGTAGTGTTAACTACAGGGAAGTATTCTAAGATGTCTATTTTTGTTATTCCTGGATTGTAAGATTATCGCTGAGTTTTATTTTCTTTATTTTATATTTTTCTTTATTTGAAGTAAACTCGCATTGCTTGATTATCAGGAAACAAAGTAGACTTGCAACCTGACTTTCTGGCTGGTCCTCTACGAGCATAGTAGAACTCACAGAATCTCAACATCTTGGTGCCATTTCTACACTGCTTTCTTTTTGGACTCAAATTGTTAAGTAGGATGGATCCAAAGTGATCATGAAAATGCGCTCCTTTGGAACACAAGTATAAGCAAGGCTCACAGAGGAGACGGCCCTCACCCAGGATCATCGAGTAAGTTGATAGTGGAGTTAAAACACAAATTCCAATGTTGCAGTTAGTAATTTAGTTGTCATTTCACTCTACTACATATCTATTTATATTGCTTTTTTTGAGGCTCTAATTTTGGAAATTGGTACCTTCTCAGACTAGAACAGAATTTTTGTGAAATAAAAGAACTATAGTAGTTGTTTCAATTTCTTCTGTTTACCTTGATTCTACATATACAGATTTGTTTAGTTTCCATCACCTCCAGAATGCTGTGCTATGTGCTATAATAACTGGAAAAGAAATGAAACATGATCCCTACCTTTAAGTTTTCACTCTATTGAAGGAAGCAGTCATGTAAAGAACTCATCTAAAGTAGAAGAAAACAAAAATGATGGGAGCATAGATGTGGGGGCAATAATTCTAATTACAAGAGGACTAATTCTAATTCCATGCATTGGACTCTATACTGTCATTCATTAAGTTTTGAGCACATAAAATCATTGGTTGTTACTTCTAAACACAATTGTCTCCATCTCAAGATCATATTCTCCATCTCAAGATGTGTTGGGAGCCCTTTTCTTACTGCGCCACCAACATGGCGCGGATAGCCTGCTTCCTATCAGCTGATCAGCCTATGTTCCGCATTTCTATGTTCCCTTATTAGGGAAGGTTTTGGGCAGCGGGCGGATCCCTGCGGCGGCGCCCAATGGGTGTGCTATTCGTGGCAGAGGGTGATTGGAGATGGATTCCTATATAGGAGAGTGCCCGGGGGAGAAAAGGAAAGAAGAAGCTGGAAGAAGCGAGCTTAGCTTGAGAACCGGCTTGGGTGTGACTTCGGTCCCTGTACAGCGTTAATAAATTGTTAATAACAAGTTCCACTTTCGTGTGTTCCTTGCTGGCAAGGGCGCGCAACAAAGATGCACACAAACCAGTATAGAATATTCATAATGACACTAAGTGCATACATATCCATCACATCTCTACCCACAAGTACACACTGGACACATTTTCAAGGATTATTCTCATAAAACTGACTCCCTATTCCATCTCCACTCTGTATTCACCTGATTTTATAAAGACTAAGAGTTCGGGAGAAAAATGTATTGGATCCTCTCTGTTCTGCAAATAATTTATATGTGCACAATAACTCTATAACAGTGATCCAATACACACAAGGAAAGAGTTTATAGAAAGAACAAAGACGTGTATATCAGCAATCTTAGTAGCAGCGCACTAAGCTAAGGAAACCTGGCAAATCTG
This sequence comes from Erethizon dorsatum, assembly GCA_028451465.1. Taxonomy (NCBI): domain Eukaryota; kingdom Metazoa; phylum Chordata; class Mammalia; order Rodentia; family Erethizontidae; genus Erethizon; species Erethizon dorsatum. Next base: position 132,395,864 of record CM051842.1, read on the forward strand.
AAACATACAGCTATGTCAAGCCATCTCGTTGAAACAGCCAAATGGGATACAGAAGTGAGGGACACACAAAGCTTCTCAGTGTATCCCACTGATTAGCCTGACATTCTAATGCTTGATCTCTCGCCTGTTACTTAATGTATAAAATACCAAAAGTATTTGGCTTTGTCTCAGACAGTTCCATGATATGTAGAAGACATAGTGGTTTGGAAGTAACCCAAAATGTGTTCTTGTCCATTCTGTCCTCTTACCCTGTGACTGTAATGCTCGCATGCTTTTGTTTCTGTAAAATGGAGAGAAGAGGGCTGTTACATCCTGCCTCCTTTTCCTTGCATTTTCTTTCCGTGGTCTCTTTCAAGTGGACTTGCAACTGCACCCTATATGCATGTTTAAATACATCCATTCTGAGGCTAATCTAGGCCAAATTTATGTGGGCTGAAAGCTTCAGCCCTGTCTTCTGTGGAACCTGCAAAGTGCCTCCTGCCATTCATTGAGGGCTCACTGTGTCAGAGATGACCTGTACGCCTCTGTATGCTTCAGGCTTTATGAATAAATTCCTGTCTCCTCTTCTCTGTCAAGGTAACTCAGGGTCATATTAACTCCTGCTGGATTCTGACACTTAAAATCCCAAGCACCATGGCCTGTCAACCAGATAGGACTCCTACAAGTATCAACACTCTACTCAGACGCTGACAATATTCCAAGATATTCAGGACCTTTGGGCAACTCTGTAACTGAATTAATAATACTTTCTCCACCTACCTGTCAACTCATGCCGCCTTCCTCTACTTCCTTGCCACCCAATCATGCTGAGGTTCCAACATGCCTCATCTCTAAGACGCTCAAGTAATAACAATAGCAGCTTTCCCTACCTTGCAAGGCTATTAAATGCATTAGCTAAAATAATAAATGGGAAATGCTTGGAAAACTGTAAAGATTTACTCAAATGCTACTTCTTCCTCCTATTGTTTACAAACAATTGTTAGGGGCACTTTCCTTCCCTCTCTCTTCAAAGAGAATCTGCGTACTCAGAGGACTGTGAACTTCACTTCTTTAGCCCTTCCCAGGTCTCCTACGTCTTTCAGGAAAAGACTTAATTGCTTTGCCTTTTTCCACTGAGATTGGCACATGGTTTTGTGAAAGGCTGCGTAAACAAGATTTCTAGACTCCACTGAAAGATGTCAGCCTCTCTATCTCTCCATCAAGATGAAAAACCTGAATAATCAAAAGGCAGAGTAATGAAAAGGTCACCATAGTGTTGCTCGCTTTCCTAATTTATATACAGTTTTCAATTTATGAAACATGGGTGGCAAATAAAAAAAGCAGAGAAAAACTAGAATTACTAAGTCAAAGAGCATCGTAGAGATGAGGAAAACAGATGTCAAATCATCTACCTCCCAGCCAGAATCTTATAATCATCCTTAGTTGATACAGTCAGGATGAAAGATTGACAATTTTGTATTTTAAATGTCTCTTTTTTTTATTGTATTGCTAAAGTCAGCCAACTCAAATAAAGAATGTGTATCATTCTATTGAACAGTGTCTTTCACTGCCAGATAAAAGACTTGTTTCCAGAGGAATAAGAGGACATTATAAACAAACTAAACATTCAAGAAAGGGCATGCTCAGAGTCCCTTGGCAGCAGCAATACAACTAGCTTAAACCACATGGGAACTTTCAATTTTCATTTCTACAATCTGCACAGGAATTAAGCTGATACATTTGTTCACCACCAAATGACCCCACCAGTGACCACATCTTACAGTTACTGCAGTAGGTCCTCAACAGAATATTCATAGCAATCTACTCCTGTACCCTTCACCATTACTTTCAACCTATACACCTAAAAGTAAGCTTCAAGTCCCCCAAATCATCTACTATGTATTGAAGGATTCACTTTAGAGAAATGAGAAGGTAGCGATGGTCAAGTGTTGGCCCTGGAGACAATTTTCAAATAAGCAGATTGTATATTTACAGTCCTTTCTGTGTTGTTTCCACATTCAGCAGATTCCTTTACTTACTGCACCCCTCAGATTCAAGTATCCCAATTTCCTTCTACTTTCCCCTCAAACACCAGTGCACATTTAAGTCAATATGTAACTTTTGCACTGATTCCTCTGGATAAGGGAAATTGATGAAGACAGTGTTCCATAAAATAAAATCTCAGTAAAGATGTGGACTCTAAGTGCCTTTCACAAGCCCCCAAATCACACCATTTTCTACTACTTCTACTTCTGTGTGTGGCAGAACCAGTAGAGCAGAGAGACAGAAGGCCCAGGCTCAAAATTCACATCCAGATTCCTCCATGTGGTAGCTGTGTGTTTTTGGGTGAGTTACTCTCAATGAGCTATAGTTTCCCTGAGTTGTTAAAGGTGTGTGATTGCATCTAATTATAAGTGCATCCCTAGAGTTAAACGGGATTGTCCCTCAAAAACATTTCTTTGCTGTGTGCAGTAGCGTGTGCATGTAGTCCCATCTACTTGGTAGGTTGAAGTGGGAGGATCACGTGAGCGCAGGAGTTTGAGGCCAGCCTGGGCAACATAGCAAGATGCTATCTGAAAATAACAACAACAAGGGAAAAAAATTTTTTCTGGTACATGCCATATATTTTATAAATAACTGATAATGGGTATGGCTTGAATTGGCTCAATTTCTGCCCCAAATTAATTCCTTATCTTTATTTGGTCTTTACGTAGGTAATCAAGTTAAATAAATTAATCAAAGTGTGCCTAATCTAGTATGTCAGTGTTACAGAAAGAGGAAATTTGGAAACAGAACACAGCTATGTATAAGCCAAGATGAGAGGCTTGGAACAAATCCTTCCTTACAGCTCTCAGAAATGGATCGATGCTGCTGGAAAACATTAATTCAAACACATGGCTTCTAAAATCCTGCCACAATGAGTTTCTGTTACTTAAATTACTCAGTCTGTGGTACTACTTGGTTAGGCAGTCCCGGGAAAATAACATAATATTCATTTATACTAAAGCTGACTGCACATATACATCTCTTGGTCAGCATAGTTTCTTGGGCTCCCAGAAAATAAAAAAATATACAAATACTTACACCTTATTTGGGAAAGCTGGGTAGCCCTGCTTATTTCAAAGTGTAGCTGGAACAATAAATAGAATAATCATGTTATTTATCATCCATGCTGGGGTAATTTTGAAGATTAAAAAAAGACATTATTAATAAAAACATGGAATCATCAGCAAACACCAAAATAGGGCTGTATCAGACAAAGCAGGACCTGTGGTCTCCCTAGTATGGGAAGGCGAGGGTCCATTGCCCCTCTGTCTCCAGCAACCAAGTCTGCTAATGGAAGATTCGCTAGTTCCACTACAGCAATCTGGTTAATTTAACTACATCTATCAATTAGCTAGCAAAAACATGAGCTAAGGTCAGAAGAAAATAAGCCCAAATTAATTATCTCCATGTCATTGCCTTTGACATTTTGTTCATTTCCAAAATGTCCTAAGGCTGACAAAGTTGCCACAAGTTTCAGTGGGGTGGGTTTCAGTGTAGAGATAAGTGGGTTCCCATTGGTAATCTGTTACTTTCTGATCCTCTAACTTTGAAAGAGAGAATGATACAAGAAGGTGCTCATTGTAAGTACATTTTCGTATCCAAGCCTGATCAAGGACAAACTGAAGGAATAAGTCAAGGGCATTCATTACTCATCAGGCCAGGGGATGAAAAGCTGCTGGCTGACAGAAAAATTTCCTCCCACTCTCGGGCAAAGTACAGTCAGTGTCCCCGGGGGCTTGTTTCCTTGTTTTAGGTTCCTCCCTGCTTACTTTGGGTGTCACACCACCACCTCTATAGAAGGGAACATTCTAAACTGGAGGGTGTGACAAGTAAAATACTTGCTCTCCACACTAATTGATTTTTTAAATTAATCACTTCATTTAGAATCCATTGAACCTAGTACAGATGAACATTCATCATACTGAGAAGACACTCAGCATGGAAGGAACATCCACAGCTGGTAATTAGTCTATGAACTGGCTCAGGAGTCTTTAAATGAGATTAAGGCCATTCTTATAAAGCTAAAATGCCATGCAACATTAAAAAATTAAATAACCTTGTGAACATTGTTAAAAAGAGAGACAAAGGTATAGTGAACCTATTTGGAAAACCCTTGAATCAGTTGATGTTAATATTGATAAGAAAGAGATTAATAACGATCCCCAAACTCATGATCGTCCTTTGCTTACATAGGATAAAGTAGTGATAGCAGAAAGAGCGTGAGTCTTGCAGTGGGTGAACTGAGAACTTGCTATAGTTTAGCAGTCTGGCCATGGTTATGAGCCTTAGTTTCTACACCTGTCAAATGGGGTAAGTAATATATTAAGTAATATATCTACTTCCTATTTGTAGGACTCTTATGAGATCCATCCAATGAGATAAAGTATCTTAAACTCCTTTATATAATATGAAATATCTCAGAGTTAAATGATAGCATTTTAACAGAATTTTTAAAAGCACAATGAGTGTTTATGAAGCTTAATAAATAATAGTTGAGATACAAAAATAAAAGGCAAGTACCCATCCTAATCAAAAGCAATGGTACAGCTTGGAAAACACCCCACTCATCTTTGTCTAATTCTGTATGCTGACCACACCACCCTAATATCATGCTGCCAGGGAAGAGCATATCCCGCGAAACAGCACCTCGACAAAAGTCACCTGTGACTGAATGGTCTCCTCAAGACACGCCAGGGCAGCGATGTCAGTGTGGGAATGTTCATGAGGTGGCAAAGAACATTCCAGATATTAATAAAGATGGTATATTAGAGTTTTAATCAAAGAATAGCACAGCTAAAATTCTGTATTTGGCTGCAAATGTAAAATAGTAGTGAACAGAGAAGACAACAATATGTAAACAAGTTGTAGCAAAAACAATGATAAGCCCATTGGTTTGACTAATAAAGTAATTACAAAAGCCCAGATTCAACTTCGTTGAGTGAGTGTAGTTGCTCATTGAAAGTCTATAACTGAAGCAGAGAACAAAATTGTTTTTCTCAGGATTTTGAGATCCAAACTCAAATATATTTTCTTCCATTCCAAAAAGAAACATTTTCTTGCCATGGGGTCTTCCTAATCACTATATTCTTCTTTTTTTTTTTTTGTGGGTACTGGGGGTTGAACTCAGGACCTTGCATGCCAGCAGGCGCCCATGCCACTGTGCGATATCACCGGCGCTTTTTCTTATGTGGTTACCGGGAGTCAAACTCAGGACCTTGCGCTTGCCAGGCAGGTGCTTATACCGCTGAGCCATCTCACCGGCCCTAGTCACTATATTCTTATCACATTGAAACAACCCTTATACTTAGAGTTAGAGCTTACATTTTAGTACCAGATTAATCTTCTGTTGTAATGAATATTAATACTAATAATCTAATAACAGCTTATTATTAGAATAATAATCCCATTAACAGCTTTTAATAAGATTGTGCTAACTGTGTGATTCTAATGTAAATTATTCCAAAACAAGTGATACTTTCATGTAATCATTCCAGTAGAGCATAGTAACACAATAGCCTCAACTCCTGAGTTGATTTTGAGTTCCCATTTGTGACTTTCCTGGATCTGACTAACCAAAGAGCATTAGAGCCGGGAAGATCCTTAGAGGTTTTCTATCTATCTTTCTCATTCTTCAGGGCACGTAGTGGAAGCTCCAGAGAACCCTTATGGGTTGTTGCTTCCCACATATCCTCAAGCAGAAGCAGGTCTGCTAACGTGTAAAGCAGCAAGGTCTATAGAGGACCTTGCAGAAAAGACCTGCATTACAGAATCACACAGTTTGAGTCCTGAGTTGAATTTATCATATTAGTTCACCTTCCTGGTGAAATAGCTGGTGAAATTAAAGGGGCTGCATCCAGGATCAACAAATAGCAACTGTTATTTAAAACAGCTATAGCATATTGTTATGGAAAAATGTGGGACTTAAAGGAAGAGGATCTAGATTCACATTCTGTGCCCACTGCTGATAAACTCTATGTTGTTAAGTGGCTTCGTCTCTGTGAGTGTCAGTCTTCTCATCACGAAAATGAGGATGCTAGCATCTTCTTTGGAGATCACTACATGAGTCCAGTGTAACAAGAGATATGAAAATACTTCGTAAGGCACAAATTGCTGCATCAAGATTTGATTTCAAATACTGATATGAAAAAGCACCCCATTCATAACAAAATTGAAATTGAAAAGACATAGTTCCAAATAAACAAAAGTGTTAGGAATGCTATAAGGTTGACGGCCTGTCAGATGTGCATGCAGATAGGAAGTTCAGTTGGTAGTAACAATTACAGACACGGGGCATCAGGGCTGTGGTACTCACAATAGCAAGTAGACATGGGTTATGGCAAATGAAAACTGAAAGAGGCTGAGAATTTAAGCTGAACAGGTCCTTTTTTATCGGTATATCTATCTATCTATCTGAAATATATATCTATATATCTTATAAGAAGCTTTTTTACACTATAGAGAGACTAAGGCTTGGTAAAATTAATAATCCCACCAATGATATAAAACTAAAGGGTGTAAGACTGGGATTTGAAGCCAGTATTCTTCCCATCATGATATGCTGCCTGGCTCACCATCAACAGTTCATGCAAAGCCATTGCCTTTGTGCCACTTTATTTTTCAGTTTTGCCCTTAACTGCCTGTATTACTCAGCTTTCTTGTTGCTGGGATAAAATATCCAACACCTTCAAACTAAAGGAGGAGAAGTTTGATATAGGTGACAGTTTCGGTAGGTTCAGTCTATGGTCAGCTGGCCCCAAGGCAGAAACATTATAGTGGAAAGGCCTGGCAGAGGAAAGGTGCTCACCTCATGGTAGCTGGGAAGCAGAACACAGGGGAACAGTACCAACAAGAGAGATATCCTCCAAAGTCATGCCTCCATTGGCCTTCCTCCTCCAACTGGTCCCACTCCCTAACAGCACATTTACCTATGAACATCAGAGGATTAATGAGCATAGTGCTCCCATAATCCACTAATCTCTGTGGGAGCCTCTTAATCCAGTCAGATTGACAAGATTAATGGGCACATTATCTATCCCTACTCTTATCCTCCATATGTATCCACTTAAATATTTTATGTATGTCCTTAGCTATATATGCATATTTTGAAATACACAGTCTGGCATTTTGTGTTTGCATTTTATCTACATAAAGGATAATACTCTACACATCACACACACTGTTACTATTTTCCAATAATTATGTTTTAAAATATCCTTTCATGTTGCCATATGTGCATCTAGTCCATTTGTAGTAACAGTGGAATATAATTCAATAATACACATTTACCATACTTTTTACTTATCAGTTTCCCCAATAAAGGATAGCTATTTTTCAATGAAACATCATTATCTAGAAACTCAGAGTTCATAAAGATACACGAAGTTAATTAGAACTTCACCGATTGATTTTACTGAACCCCACTACTTTACAGATGAAAAAGCAAGGAAAATCATTTGAAAAGTCCATCAGCATTTGTAGACTCTAACAAAACATTTATCAAGAGAGTACTAATGTATAAGGCTATCTCTATCAAATAGAATTTATTTTCCTGGCAATAATTTCTGATGGCAGAGAGATTGTGCCATTTGGTGACACAGAAAAACATACCTATAATATCTGTAGAGTTTGTGTACGTGGGTATGGGTGAAGTCAGATATGCAGATTCACTGAAATTTAGGTGAAAGATAGGAATCCAGGCTCCCCAATGGAATGGTTGTGTGAATTTAGGCACCTACTTTAGTTTAATGTATAGGGTGACAGCATGAATCCTGAGCCAGAATCCCTAGGTCCAAGTCTCAGCTTCGCCAATGAAGAGTTTTATAACATTTGGCAAGCTGCTTAAGCCCTCATTGCTTTAGTATCCCCGTGAGGTTAAATGAGGAGTAGAGTTAATATTTATGAGTTGTGCCTAGAATATAGGAAGCACTCAATAGGTGTCTGTTGAGTAACAAAACAATATTCTGAATCTCGGCTTTCACTTTTACAAAATATTAATTGCCATGGGTTTAATGAGGGAATAAGTAAATGAATTAAGTGTGTCAAATTGCATATTACCACTCATGTATATTCCTGATAAATATTATTTAGATATAACAGAGTCTCATTCATATAGACAGGTTCTAAAATTCCATGCCACAAGTAAATCAAATAAATGAAAGTAAAATCTGGCTCCACTTGGATAGAGTTTTTAATTTCCATAGGGCATAAATTAGATGCAATACTCAGAGTTCAGCAAGAAATAACTGTTAACTAAGGATTTAGGAAGAGGTCAATCAAGTAATTGGAGAAAACAATGACACCCTAGACCAAGAGAATCACAGATGCTATGAATGGCAAGTCCTCAGGAAACCAGAAGTGTAGTCCTTTGCTTAGTAATGGGGAAATTGTGATACTAAAAAGGTTTTTTAAAAAGTGGTCTAAAATTACAGAATCAATCAGTAGCGCTGCTCAGATAAAGACTCAATCCAGGGTTCTTTCAACTGTATCACGCACAAACTCAAATTCCCATATATTAGAAGTGCATGCATCAGACTTTTTTCAAATCATACAAAGAAGATAAATTGGTGGAGATTATTCACTTTGAAATAAAAAGACTTTGCTTTAAAAAAGATCTCACACCAGGGTTCCTTAAATAGCAGCTCCCTTCCTGCACTTGAAATTCGACCTGATGCCTACTGAAAATGAGGGGTCCCTGGAGTAGTGTACAGTCCCAGTCCCCCAAACACTAAAGAAAGACTCTGATGACGTTTGAAATTAATTTCATTTGCATAAATAATCATAGTCATGACTTCATAAGCATATAAATCAGAGATGTTGTGGAGATGAGCTTAGTTATTTTTGTAGACACAGAAAAATTGCAAAGTCAGAGGAGCCCTGGGGAAGGGCACATTTGGGTTTTTCTTGGTGAGTGACCATTTCCGGTTTGCTATGAACCATTCCTCCAGATCAATGGTGTTTGTCACTCACATGGCCATGTGTCACTCCTTCTGGGAAAACTGGGACTTTTGACTCACTCCCTGATTAGACTGTGATTTCCTCAAGGGCAAGGACAAAGAGCTCAATGTCCTCATCTCTATGTCCCTACTGCTCAGCACAAGGTCTGGCACAGAAAAGAAGTTGAGCAGTAGCTGCTGGGAAGAAAAAGTGAGGGGGTCAACTAACGTTTCTTCAAATCAAGCAAAGATTTTGCACATATAAATCTCTAAGCAAAGGGACATGTGATGTTTTTGTGGCTAGAAACTTACAGTAAAAATGAACTATGTAGTATATCAGATGGTGATAAATGCTGTGGATAAAAGCATGGCAGTGGTACAGAGAGGGCTGAGGAGCTGGAAGAGGATCTGACATTTTAAGCAGAGAGATCAGGAAAGGCCTTACTATGAAAGTGCTATTTGAGCAAAGATGCAAAAGAGGTAACCGACTAAGGTATGCTGTCTACTGTGAGAAACGCATTCCAGGCGAAAGCAATTAGGCTGCCTGTTTGAAAACCAGCAAGGGGACCTGCATAAGTAGGAGAGAGGAGAGTGAATAAGAGGAGATAGGGGAGGACATAAGGTCAGGAGGATAACCGGGTCCAGCGTCACGATAGATCTGGCAGGTCATTGCAAGAGAAGCCAATAGAGGATTCAGAGCAGGGAGCTGACATGATCTGACTTATGTTTTTAAAAAAATCACCTTGGCTTTTATAAGTACAATATTCCATGGGAGCAAAGGAGGAAGCAGAGAGGTGGAAGAGGATGTGACTCAAGTCAGATTCATAGCAGAGAAAGTAGTGGCAAGTGGTCAGATTCTGGATACATTTTGAATATGGAACAGTGTTTGTCAATGGAATAGATACCAGTTATGAAAGAAAAGAGTTAAAGATGGTATCAACTATTTTACATAAGGAACTGACATAATGAATTTCCCATTTACTGAAATAAGAAAGGCTAGGGAGGAGCAGGAAGAAGTTGCAGGATGAGGTACAGAGATAAGAAGTTGGTATGAACATATTAAATCTAAGATGTCTGTGACGTATCCAAAATGAGTCATAGAATAGGCACCTGAAATTCATGGCAGGCACCCAGTCTGGACACATAACTTGGGTACTCATAGGTTATATGCAAAACCAAGTTGTATAAGGAAATTGAGTGCTATGGATTGAATTGTGTGCTCCCAAAGTTGATACATCAAAGTGCTAATATCCAGTAACTCAAAATGCAACCTGATTTGGAGACAGGTTTGTTACAAGGGTCATCAGTTAAAATGAAGTTTTAGATTGGCTTTATTCTGATATGATGGGTATACTTATAAAAATGGAGAACTCTGGGCAAATATGCAGAGAGAATGTCTTGCAACTATTAAGAAAGCCATCTGTAGGCCAAGACCTTCCCCCACAGCACACAGAAGGAATCAACCCTGTCAAAACCTTGATCTCAGACTTCCAACCTTCAGTACTACGATCCTTTGTTACGGCTGCCCTAACAAAGTAATATATCAAGCTAATTAGTGAGTGTGTATGGAGAAAGATGTCCTGGAACTGAACTGAACCCTGGGGCACTACAATTTGCAGAGTTCATGAAGAAAAAAGTAATCAGCGGAGGAAATTGAGATGGAGCAGCCAGCGAGCTAGGAGGAAAACCAGAGAAATAGATACTGAAAGCCAAGTCACAAGAAAGAGGGAGTGATCAGCTTCAGCAACTATTACTTACTGGTCAGGTAAGATGAGGGATGATAATTGGTTATTAGATTTAGCAATGCGCTAACCTTGAAAACAGCAGTTTAGCAAACTAGCGGGGTGGAAGCCTGCTTGCGATGGGTTCAAGAGAGAAAGAGAGGAGAGTAGCTGGAAATAGCAAAATTGAAACAACTCTTTACAAGAGGTTTGCAAAAAATGAGCAAAAACATGAGGTGGTGGTGGGAAGAATGCGTGGGGAGAAGATCCTATTCTTAAGATGGAAGAAATAACACCACGTTTAATTTGGAAATGATCCACCAGATCAAAATTGATAAAGTAATGGTTGGAGAGAATTGCTGAAATGATGTGTTTGAGGAGAAATTGGAATGTAACATAAATGGCAAGGACTCAGAGAGAAAGCCAAGTACAGTACAGTATAGTATAATGGGGCATAGAAGAGGATTGTTCTGATGACTTAATTATCTAACACAGTGAAAGATCCTAGCCCAGTGCCTAGCACCATGTGATTGTTCAATAAATGTCATCATTTAGATGTTCCATAAATGTTATTTAACTCTTTCCCCCTCACCTCTCTTCTTGTCTTCTTATTTATGGTTCATCTGCATATAAATATACAAAAGCCCATGGCCGTAGCTGAGATCAACTTAAGAGTATGGATGAAGAAGGAGAACCTGAGCATTTCCAAGTTTAGTACAAAAAGAAGAAAAGGGACCTGGAGAATGAACAACCTGAATGGGAGAAGAAAAGCTGTGCAAGGTAGCAAAAGGGGGAATCATTCTTTAGGCTGCATGGCAATAAAAGATAACAGAAATCATAATTGTCTAAAGGCTCCATGATGCCAGCAAGCCACAGGGGATCCTGCAGAAGAAGGTGGTGATTCACTGAGAAAGTAGAAAAATGAAAGGGCCTATTAGTCTGCTCTCACTCAATACTGGTTGAAGAGAAATGAGGAGGAGGCAGCTTGGGCTACTGTAGGCCCCAGAGCTCATTGTGGTCCACATCAAGGTCACATCAAGGGAGTAAAGTCTGGGAATTTTATATCACATTTTTTGGATTTTCAAACTATCAGCAATACTTTCCTGTCTGCAATCTCATAAATCTACACTTTGTCACTTCAATTAGATTAATCTAATGTACCTGTTCATCAAGTGCATCTTGCATTTGAGGACAATCTGTCCCATAGTTTTGGCTAGCAATTTTAACGTTCTTTTCTTTAAATGGAAATTATGTCACATGCTGAGGAAAGTTTCCAAATATGCAAACACGCTCAATTCCAGAATCTTTCATAGACTCTTTGGATTGTTCTTCTCAGGGCTGACATAGTTTAAAAAGTTATATTCAAATATTACATTGCTGGAGTTGATAAGTCTTAATTGCCTCTAGGTTTTTTGTCCTGTTTATGGAGCAAGCGTTCAAGACTAGAGAAAGGTTTATACTTTGAGTGTGGAGGCCAGAAACAAATAATTGAGTCAATTTCTTTGATAAAATGGAAGCAGCCTTTTCTGGAAGTCTCCAATGTAAGTCTCTTAGTGGCATTTTGGGGATCTTGTAAGTAGAGGATCATGCCATCTGCAAATCATGATCCTTTGACTTCTTCCTTTCCTACCCATGTCCCTTTTATTATTTTCCCTTGCCTTATTGCTCTGGCTAATGTTTTGAGAACTATGTTAAACAGGAGTGGTAATAGTAGACATCCTTGTCTTGCCCCTGATTTGACAAGGAAAGCTTTCAGTTTATTTTTTATTTTTTTTTTAGGCTTTCAGTTTTTCCCCATTTAATATGATGTTGGCACTAGGCTTGTAATAAATGGCTTTTATTAGATTGAGATAAGGTTCTCCTATACTTATTTTCTTCAGGGTTTTAATCATCAATAGATGTTGAATTTTATCAAAGACTTTTTCTGTGTCTATTGAGATGATCATGTGCTTTTTGTCCTTGTTTCTGTTTATGTGATGAATTACATGTATCTATTTGCATATGTTGAATGATCCTTGTATCCTGGAATGAATCCTACATGGTTGTGGTGTGTGATCTTTTTGAAGATTTGTTACATTCTGTTTGCCAGTATCTTGTTGAGGATTTTTGTATCTATGTTCATTAGAGAGATTGGTCTGTAGTTCTCTTTTGTGGTTGTGTCTTTATCTGGTTTTGGAATCAGGGTATTGCTAGCTTCTAGAATGACTTTGGGAGTGCTTCTTCCATTTCAATTTCATTAAAGAGTTTGAGGAGTATTGGTGTTAGAGCTTCCCTGAAGTTCTTGTAGAATTCAGCAGTGAATTCATCAGGTCCTGGGCTTTTCTTAGTTGCCATGTTTTTATTACTGCTCTAATTTCATTGCATGTTATTGGATTATTCAGGATTTCTTAGTCTTCTTGGTTCAGTTTTGCTACTTCATATGTATCTAGGAGTCTCTCCATTTCTTCTGAGTTCTCCAATTTATTGGCATACAGTTTTGTGAAGTAGTTGGTAACAATATTCTGGATTTTAGTAGTGTCCGTTGTGATTTAAACTTTTTCATTTTTTTTTCTTTTCTTTTTTTGTCTTTTTGAGACAAGGTTTCACTATGCAGTTCAGGCTGGCCTTGAACTCACTTTGTATCTTAGGCTGACCTCGAACTCACAGTGATCCTCCTGCTTCAGCCTCTTGAGTGCTGACATTACAGGAGTGCACTACCATGCCCAGCTTTTCATTTCTAATTGCATGGGTTTTCATCTTTTCTTTGATAAGATTGACTAAGGATTTTTCTACTTTGTTTATTCTTTCAAAGAATCAGATCTTCAATTCATTGATTCTTTATAATGTTTTTATAGTCTCCATTTCATTGATTTCTTCTCTGATCTTTACAATTGTCATCCTTGTACAAGCTCTAGGTTTGGATTGCTCTTGTTTTTCTAGGACCCTGAGGTGCATCATTAGATTATTTATTTGGGCTTGTTATGTTTTTCTGACGTGGGTATTCACAGCTATACACTACTATCTTATGACTGCTTTCATTGTATCACTTAAGTTCTGGCATGTTGTACTGGAATTCTCATTTAATTGTAGTAACTGTTTTCTTTCTTTTTTTCTTCTGTGACCTACTGATTATTCAACAGTGTGTTGCTTAATTTCCATGCATTTGCATAATTTCTGTGGTTTATTTTGCCATTGATTTCTAGTTTCAAAAATAAATTCTGGGTAGATTAGAAATCTAAATGAGAAAGAAGCATTTTAAAACTTTCATAAGAAATCATAGAAAACTTTCATTATAACCTTAGAACGGGAAATAATTTCCTGAACAAGAAAAAAATGTACAAATGTACAAATGTTTTTAAAAGGATTATTAATGTGACAAGTAATAAAAGTCTATATCAAAAGATATAATTTTAAAATGTGTTTCAAAGGCAAAAAATAATGAAGGACATCTACAATACTTATAGACAACAAAGGCTTAGCAACCCAGTAAGAAAAAGGCAAATAATGTAATCAAAAAATAATAAGCAAAGGACATTAATAGACACTGAGCATGAAAGGGAATATGAATAACCAAAAAGCACATGAAAAGATGGTTAACAGCACTAGTAATGAAAGAAATGAAAATTAAACCTATAAGGAGATACCATTTCAAAAAACCTTTGTTACAAGAATTAGTAGTGCGGGCTGGGGATACAGCTCAGTGGCACAGCCCCTGCCTGGCAAGCGGGAGGTCCTGAGTTCAATTCCCGGTACAAAAAAAAAAAATTAATAGTGATGACAAGGTAGCAGAACAATTGAAATTCTCATTTTTTTTCTGTTGGGAGTATAAACCAATAAAACCACTTTAGAAAACAACTTAGCAAATATATAGTCAAGATATACCCTTTTCAAATAAGCAAGTTAACTTCTAAGTATATTGAGTAGAAAATGTCTCTCATATAGACAAGAATATTTGATTCAAACTTAGATAATTTTCTTTAACATGGACAATAATAGCAAAAGAATAGGAAAGAATGCTGATGTTATCAGTGGGAGAATTAAGAAACTGTGGTATATTAATAGAGTAGTATATTAATGAAAAATAGCAAATAAAAGCTGCAGACCTCGACATATATAAATCTCCATAATACAATGTCTAATGAGTAAAACAAGAAGCAAAATGTGTAGAGTATAGTATTATTTGCATAGGCATTTAAAAAATATTTAAAACCATAATAAAATACACTTCATAATTTGTGCGCATAATAAAAAGGCAGACATGCATGGGAAAGACACCAAGCTGTGGATAAAGTTTATGTCTTGAGAAGAACAGAATGGGATAAGACGTCTAGTAATGTTTCCTTTTCTAAAATCACAATGAATCTGAAGCCAAAGACACAAACGCAAAATACTAAAGATCCGATAAAGCTACAGTGGGCAGCTACGTGAGTAATTGGTACAGCATTCTCAGGTGAGTGCCCGGGTGGCGGCACTGGTGGTAAGGCTGAAGAACAGGAAATTAATCAAAATGATATTTTAAAATGAAAGAATTGGGGCCGGTGAGATGCCTCAGCGGCATAAGCGCCTGCCTGGCAAGTGCGAGGGCCCGAGTTCGACTCCCGGAACCCACATATGAAAAAAGGGGCCGGTGATATCATTCAGCGGCACGGGCGCCTGCTGGCGCGCGAGGTCCTGAGGTTGAACCCCGGTACCCACAAAAAAAAAACAAAAGAAAGAACATAGCACTATGACTAAATGAATGTGGGAGTTATGGGTGAGGTCAGGGGAGGTCAGAACACTTCCAGTTTTCAGGCTTTGGTGAAAAGTGGTGTCATTTATGAGATAAAGAATTTATAGCTAAGGGAAGGTTTGAGTTGATCTCATTAGCTTAGTTTTGAGTGAGGAGAGGCAAAAAGACTAAAAGATTCAAAGCTTTTATTTGTCATTTCTGGATATTGCTAAATATCAATATGACCAGCTTATTGCTGTCTATCATGGAGAGTAATTTTGAAGTTTCTCTTCTTTTCTCTAGAATCAGAGAATTTGTCTGAAAATACCATTGGACCACTAAGTCCCACATTGTACTGATGTGGAAACAAGACTAGAGAAGAAAAATCATTAGCTCAAATTTACTCAGCTACTGAGTTGAGAAAATGGGACTAAAAACCAAGATCTCCTGATTCCAAGTTCTGTAAAATTATAAGTAGTCTTCCTCTGATTTTGGTCCTTTGGGATTCTTAGTAACTTTGTTTTGTAAGTCTCTTCCATGATGAAATAGTGGAGGTTCAACTTTGGCCTTCCCTTAGAAAACAGCTAAAAAATAAACATTATTTGCAGGTTTTGCATGATATTCACATCTAAGTATGCATTAGAACTGCGATATTTTTCCAGACATGTGCTACTCTGCTGACTCATATTTGGCTTTCAGCAGTGTTCTTTAAGCGCTGGGGAATAAAACAGAGGGCTTTGTACATGCTAGGCAAATGCTTTACTTCTGAGCTATATTCCCAGCCCACACACTTGGCAATCAAAAGACTCTGAAAAGTAGCCTTTGCTACTACTTAGCAAAAGACAACTATGGATCCGGTATTGTACAATGTATTGGGGGTTTCACAAAACTTATTTAAACAAAACTGGAAACAGCTCTATTTAAACATTATTCTCATTTGGCAGGTGGATAAGCTGTACCTCAGAAAGGTAAGGTGTTTTGCAGAGCCCGATATGAATTAGCTATTTTTATTTTGTTCATAAAATAAAAACGTAGAAACAGATACACAGGAATTAAACAATACCCTAAGATCACAGGGTAACAAGAGACAGGGTCAGGATCTGAACCTGATCAGTCTGGTTCTGGATTCCACATTCTTTTTTTTTTTTTTTTTTTTTTTTTTGTGGGTACCGGGGGTCGACCTCAGGACCTCGCGGGCCAGCAGGCGCCCGTGCCGCTGAGCGATATCACCGGCCCCTTTTTCGTATGCGGGATCCGGGAATCGAACTCGGGCCCTCGCGCTTGCCGGGCAGGCGCTTACGCCGCTGAGCCATCTCGCCGGCCCGGATTCCACATTCTTAATCTCTATGCTCCGCTGTCTCTCACAAATGAGTGCTAAGTGTTCTTTAAATGATTAAAGTACATGATGACTTTTTCCTGGGGGAAAGTTCTAGAGAAGGTGTTATTGTTTTGATTGGACCCTAAAAATAGTATTTGAACTTCTGGGGGAGTAGGGGAAAGTGGGGGTTGAGAGACTGTCTTGAGTAAAAGCCATGTGGAACTGGCAGAGTACCCAGTGTTGGGGGAGTAAGCAAGTGTCCTGAGAGCAGAAAGAGAGGCAATTTGAAGGGAAGTCAGGGAAGATGTGGTTGGAAAACGAGACTGAGATCATATGGAAGAAATCTTTGGTGTGAAGCAGTAAGCTTCTGAGAAGGGGGGATATATAGGACGGAAGAGCTAGCTTCTCTAAGTTACAGCCCCAAGGGGGAGGGTGCAAGATCCCACGCTGAAAGGGCCAGTCAAGACATAAAGGCTAGAGCCAAGAGATTGGCCAGGGACATTTTTTTGCTAATTAGGTAGTCCTTTTACATTTTATTCATTCTTGCATCAATAATTCAACATTTTTCTTTCAAATAATACCATTGCTTCTTCAGCCTTGTCTCTTTTTCTGTTTGTTTCTTTGTTTTGTTTTTTGAGGCCGGGTCTCACTATGTAGTTCAGGCTGGCCTTGAAATCGCAGGGATCCTCCTGTCTCAGCCTCCCAAGTGCTGGGATTACAGGCGTGTGCCACCGCACCCAACTTGCTTTCTCTCTTTTTCTGGAAAAGAAAAAAAAAAAAAAAAAAAAAAAAAAAAAGGCATTCTTCTCTTTTATGCTTCCAGAAGGTTATAGTGTGGTTTTGGAAAGAAACAGGCTCAAAAATCTTAGAGTATTTTAGGGCCTCTTACTGAGATTTTATTCAGTATAGTTCAGCCTATTTCAACCATACATGTCCATTAAAGGTCATTTCACTCCTTGGAGCTTGGAGGGGGATGGGATTTCCTTTTGGTGTGGGGCGTGGCGCCATCGTCAGGTTTAATGTAGAACTGAGCATTTGTCTGGGTTAGAAGGAATAGGAGACCTCAGCACAACGGTTTTCAAACTTTATTTTTAAGCAATGGAGTCTTTCAAACCGACTATTACATGGAATTTTGATAAATAAAAAAGATAAAAACAATATTTTATTGCAACCTGTTTATTTTATAGAAGCAAAGTTTTAATCTTTTATTGACTGTATTCAATACAGTGAGACTTAACACACTTGAAAACCATAGTTATGAATGATGAACTCTCACGTCACTTTAACAATATTTTCTGTGGATTTCTTTCTGATTTCACAATATGGAGACAAGTCCCAATTCACACGAATAAGTACTTTCAAATTATACTTTTAAAAAACAAGGTACCTTTATTTCCAGTGTATTTTTCAATTACAGTAATATGTTGCAAGAGGTATCATTTATGCATAAAAAATTTCATGAAGTTTTCAATAAAATAAAACACAGAGATATATCAAGTAAATCTAAGCAAATTTAAAGTAGGTTTGGCAATATTAAACTCAGACAAAGAGAACTCATAGCAAAAGTCATTAACTTGGAAACATAGAGTCATATTTCATTGATGAAAAGAATAATCACAAAAATTAATATGAAGAAACTATTAGAAATACAAGGAACTATATTAATCATAGAATTTTTCATAATAACGTAAACTGAAAATAAAGCTATATAAATATATAGTTCTAAATAAAGAACTAGAAATGATATTCAAAATATGTCAGAATGTTACCAATGACAATGCAGGAAGCAATATGATCAGATTTGCATTTGATGAAAATAAAAGATTCCAATCACAGCAGCCAAAATTAAAACGTTGGTTACATATAAAGAGATTATTAAACTTTTCAACTGTATAAAGAATTGAATAAATGGAAAGATATACTATATTCTCAGGAGGGAAGAATTAATACAGTAAAAATTTCAATTATTCCCTTAATTATCCATAGGTTTAACACAATCACAGTTAAAGCTCTTGCTAAAATTTAACTAAAGTTCTGAGAGGTTAAAAGGCATGTGAAGAATTTTGAAAAGAAGAATGATGAGTCAGAATTGTCCTCCCAAGTACTCAAGTAAACTTTAATCAGTATTTGCTCAAGAACTGGATGAATAGATAGATGACAGATGATAGATGATAGATAGATATATAGATGATAGAATTGTGAGTAGAAGGATATAAAATAGCCATAATAATTATTTTGAACAAGTTTATGGAATTTGTAGGTGAGATTTTTCCATTTTTGGGGATACTTTCTGATCTTTTAAATTTTCTATAAAGTATCAAAGAGAAACACCGCAAAGACAAGAAAAAAAGTCAGTGGCATTCTTGGAGGTAAACTTGGCCCTAAAAAAATTACTTCTGACTGCTTCTGTAGGATAAAATAATAATATAATATGGCAATGGAACTTAAGACATGGACATGATTTTTTTTAGAAACAAGGATTTAAATTATTTACTTTGTCCAAGTTAATATAAGTAACAAGATTGTTTCTTGTGATCCAACTCATTACAACAAAATCTGCTGTTGGCTTATAGATAGACACTTGTCCTTGGATATTTTTAGGTCGCAGAGAAAATCATCCACTTTTCTAAAAATGAAATGAAGCCACACAATTTAGATTGCTTAAGAATAACTGCATTGTAATGTACACATGATGGACATGAAACAGTTAATGGTGAGCCCAGCAGTTCCTTTGATGTTACTTTTGCTGTGGCGATATTTGCCCTAATAGCCAGGAAGTGCTCAGCGAAAAGAATGACTAATGAGTGAACATGTTCCAAGAAGCCTTCAGCATTGGGGTAATTCTTTTTTCTTGTCTAAAACCATGCAGTTCTGACTACAAAACCTCACCCCACACAAGAGTAGTATACATTCCAGTACATTCACAGAAGGCATTCTATAGCACTAAGAGGGAGTTAACACAGCGGAGAAGCATCTCATGGATGTTTGCTCTTGCAATTAAGAATAAAAATTAGTAAGAAGAGAGTACTAGAAATGCAATAATCAAACTCTATGAAATGGAGGCAGGAGACTTGCATACTTTAAGAGCAGAACTTTGTGCAGATGCAAACAGAGACACTGAGATGTATCAGCATTAGTACCATCCTGTGTGGCTTGTGCAGGTAAGAGAGAGACATATGAGAAGCCACCATGGGTCAGAGAAATAATAAGAAAATAATGATGACAACAACCAAATTAACATGCATCCCCTGGCAAGAATTGTGCTAGGTGTTTCTTATGTGTATCAGTCCTACTATCAGCAGAATCATTTTCATTCAAGTCACTTCCTTAAGGTGTGAGTGAGAGTACCCAGAACCCCATATTCTACTATTCCGGAAAAGAACATTGCCCTCCCCAGCATTAGATTAATCCTCATTGGCATTGCATTCCTTCAGTTACTGCAGGCCCCAACCTCCTACTTTCTAATACGGCATGCATGCAATCCCAAGGTAATCTTCTCTTCCTCTACCCTTATAGTGGAGATAGGAGCAATTAGCTGCTGCAGCACTGTGCTGGGCCTTGTTGGGGTTAGCCAGGTAACAAAGGCACACAGACTCATGCCTGGACAGGGGCAGCCCTCCCTAAGCATGCCTCTCAACATCCACACATCTCCAGTGTCTCACCAATACACACCATTTCTCTTCAGATTAACCATCAACAGGTCATCAAGCTGCTTCTCACTGGACCAGCATTTGGACAGCCTCCTCTGAGTGTGCTCAGATTTATGTATATCTTCTAAAAATATTGCTCCAGAATGTCTATACCCAGGGCTATTAGGTAGCAATCTGGCTGAAAAGAAGGGTTCCAGCCAGAGGTACGATGTTTGTGAAGCACTTACAGAAGACAGAGAAAATGTCAACTCTCTAACACAAAGATTACAGGGGAAATGCAGGGAGAAAGGAGCATAAAAGTTAGTAAATATTATAGGAGGAAAATGATAAATGAAACAAGTTACTGCTGGTCCTGGTTACACACAGCGTAATGGCAAATTTATAGAAATTCTATATTAGAAATCAAAAATCAATTAGTAGCCTGTTGTTATATTGAGACAGGATATGCTCATGCTGCTTGTCACGTAGTTAGACCGCTAAGCTCAGTCAGCCTTGACTGTCTGCGTCCAGCTGATTCTTCCAGATAGCTGGCTAGGTCAACCTGACTACATCCAGCTGTAATGTCTGTGTTTTCTTACCTAGAAATATATAGTTTTCCTACATTCTTAAAGGACTTCATGTCTGGGACAGACTGGCTCAGTCAAGGACACATTTAACTCTCCCTGCTCTGCTCAAACCTCCCTGCCAGGATGTTTCTGCCTTATGATAAACAATTCCTTTTAAGTAAACCTGCTTAGAGCAAATCTGCCTGACAACATAGGACATGATTCACGTAACCCATGTAACCAATTATGTAAAAACCTGTGATCAGCTTTGTACTTCCTGCTTGCTAAAGTGTGCATAAGATTCTGTTTCACTTTGAACTGACTGGTGATTTGGACTCAAGCTGTCCCCCAGCCCACCGGTGTTAATAAACAAGTTGCCTTCCAAACTCCTTGGTGTGGAGCATTTCCCTTTCAGTCCGGGTTTTTCCACAACAACAGAACTGGAGGGGGAGGTCCAGTCAGTATAGAGGATGTCAGTATTATTTCTTCTTGTTTTCTAGATTTTATACTTCCAGTACTGCAGCTAAGATTAAATCTGGTTGAATTGAGGTTCAATTAAAATTCTCATTGCCAGTCTATCTCTCCTTTCAAGTCTGTTTGTGGTGCCAGGGGCATGGTGGATATTTTTCCTGTATCGTTTTGTTTGAATTGGCCCCTCTTCCGGAGCTGCCATGATCTTTCTGAATCCTAATGCATTAACTGTCTCTAAAGTATTAGCAATCTCTTCCACTCTCATACCGTTTGCAAATTTGCACCACAGAACCATTTGCTTTGAAAACACATATGTACATGTGCAAGGAAAGCTAAATAAATGTGGTTAGTTTTCACTTTTGGTATTCTATTCAGCTTTCTTGGATCCCTAATAAGGCAACAGTTGTCTTAATGACTCGATTAATCACTTCATGCTATTTGGAGCAAACATATGGACATTAATGCAAAAGGTACTAGAAGTTAAGCATTCAAGTCTGAAATTGAAACATAGGCTCTATAAAACTTGCTACTGAGACAATCATGGTCTCCAATATCCTGGGAAGTAAAAATGAACTCGAGCTTGAAAAAGGAAAGAGGAAGGTGCAAGTTTACAAATGTGAGAAATACTAAGTGATGCTTACATATTCAAATCCAACTCAAATAAAACACCACCCAGTACAGTGAGCAGTAGAGAAGGAATAAGGATTCTCCCTCATTAAAAGCACCTATGAGATTTTTTGTGTCTGGGCAGCCTTATTCAAGTTCTTATTCAGAGTGCGCTCATGCATTAGTATCATCTCCCTCCTGGAGCAGTGGGCTCCACGGTGTGCACAAGAAAACAAACATACCAAGAAGGTTAGGGAAGTTCTTAGTAAGCATTCAGAAGTTTCATGTGTTGGAAACAAAACAAAATTCTGGAGTCTCAGAGTTCCAGTGATTCTGATATAAGAGAAATAAATATAACCCTCAGCCTGCTAGATGTCAGATATGCTGAGCTCGTGTTCCCCAAAATTGAAGAATGAATTCTAAGGAACATTGGGTGTTATGAGTAGGAAAGATGTATTGAGATAGCCCCTGAAAGACAAGAGAGACCCCGAAAGTGGGTTGCTGTGGACCCCACTTCACAGAGGAAATTTTATAGAGCAAAATCAAGTGGTGGGTACAAAATCATGAGGAGGTACAAAGTGGGTCAAAACTATAATCAACCAATAAGATTACGAGTACAGCCGCTTAGGTAATATTGATCCAACTGGGGAAGTAGGTCATGTACCAAGTGTACATGGAAAGAACAAGGACCTTTTAAGGAAGGGATGGATGAGGAGGTCCTGGTCACTCACCTGGGTGACTGATGTCCATCTAGACTTTATTGGACCAGTTGATACCAATTATAGCATAATCTTCCATTTATTTCTTATCCCTTGGAGAAGCATGCAAGCCTGGTCATTTCATCTTTATCTTTTTGCCTGGCCTTCGACAGATCCACCTCCAGCCACACTGTATTCTCATCCTCTGCACTGACTCCCTCAAGGGCCTAGTCCTTTCTGACTGCCTAGAATATTTCTACCTAACTTAGCTGTCTATAATAATTTCATACTAAATCTTGGCCCGCTCATTCAATACCAAACAAGATCTATAAACTCAAAAACGGGTTATAGTTCTACCTCGAGGGCTTTATGAAGCACTTCACTGAGAACTTAGTGACCTGGATTTTAGTGCCTACTCTAACTACTTGTGTTCCTTCAAGAAAGCTAAAGTTCTGCAAGATGACAGTAGATGAAATGAATGACTTCCAAACTTTTAAAAATAGATAAAATTTTCAAAAATGGAAATAGAGTCATATGAAAACTCAGTTAATAAATCAGAAACAAGTGCCCTGGACAAAGCAAATTGGTACCCCAGATATCTGAAAATTTAGCAACAGAAACTCCTCTGAGAAACTCCTAAAACATCTGTAAGCATGGTTTGAAAAATATTAATAAGGCCTCTTCTGGCTTTCTAGAATTTTGTTCCAGCTTATGATAGAAGCAATCTAAACTATTTCTCAGCTCTTACATTCTATAGCTATATAAAGTGGAGGCTCAGTGACTGTAGAAGTTATGACTATTAGTTTTAATCACAATGACTACCATTTGTTGACATACCATTTGAACTTGAATTCACTGCTAAGGGAGTTGTTTGTAACAGAGGTCAAGTGGCAAAGTTGGGTTCTCGACAAAAGTCTGATATGACAATAAATAGAATGTAAAAAGTGCTAACATGGTTTTCGTTACCAAATAGAGCAGGGCCACTAAAGAGGATCTGGTCAATTGGTCTGAGGAAGAGAAGCTGCCCTTTGAGCTGAGACTCAAAGGATCAATAGCAGTTTGCCAGGGAAAAATTGGGGAAAGCATTCAGGGCCATAGCCACAATTCGCCCAATGACAAGGAGACACTGAAATCATGCACTGGGGGAGATCGAGTGGAGACAAGGCTGCAGATGTAGGCAGGCAGGAGTCTGATCACAAAGACATCTGTGTTCCCCAGTAAGGAATTTAGACTTTTTCCTAATGGACTGACAACATTGCAATGTTTTAAACAGCAGTGAGAGATAATCCTTCTTTCAGGAACACTCCAAATTTCATCCTTCCTCATTCTTCAGTGCTCATTTGAAATATTACTGACCCTGAAAGTTTATTTCTTATACTTTATCTAAGAAGAATTTATTTTCTCCTCTCACTACAACCTAAGTTCCATGAGAAGTGGAGACTTGCCAGTCTAGTTTACTATTTCATCCCCAGCACCTAGGAAAGTGCCCAGCACATAGTAAATGCTCAAAAAATATTTGTTGCATGAATAAACAAATAAAAATCCGAGTGCAAAGCTTGCACTCATCACAACCTTTGCAATACATCTTTGACCATGCTTGCCTTGCTAATGACTTCTTGAAATGAATAGGAAATGTTGTGTTGGAAAGGCAAGGCATCCAAAAAATTAAGAGGCTGAAATGAAAATAGCTTATATTCTAGAAGGTTCCTTAGTGACTTCAAAATGCCATTGCCACCCCAGATGTTATTATTTCACTACTGGGGAGCTTAGTGACTGAGAAAATCTACCCTATTATCTTGGGCTTACAGCAAATGGAACTTACAACAATTATGATGACTGGAAGGACTTTATTTTATGCATTAAAGTCATGATCACATTCTTCTTAATAGAAAATATGTTCCATATTTCCAACCAAAATACAGTATAATGAATCTAAACAGCTGGATGAAGATTTATATTACTTCTGGCAAGTTAGTTTTCCTCAGTGTTCTAAACTGTAAAACCAAAATTATCATAGTCCTCCCCTCATAGAGTAATGCACTTAGCTCAGTGTTTGGTACACAGAAAAGGCTCAGCTCGCAATTATTATTAACACATGGGGCATTATTAACACAGTGAAGGTATCTAAGAGAAATGGCAATGTGTCTTTGTGAAGGGAGCTAAATTTCCTTTTCATAAAATCTCCCTTTCCACTATGGCAGGTTCTAAGCCCTAACTACAAAGTCCCCAAAGATTTGGTACGTGCACTTCCTGGACAATACCCTCAAACATCTCTTTCATTTGTCTTTTTCCTTGACTAATAAACCATTCAACACTAATTACTTATAACAATTTTCTGCTGCATAGTTTTATATTTGTTTATTATGTTCACAGCTGTCTTGCCTAGCAAGGATAGAAATCTATTATCTCATTATTAAACCCATGTCTCCTGATCACAGTGCCCTTGCCTTCCATTTAATTTCTTCCAAAAGTATCTTTTGACAGAACAGGATTTTCCTTTCTCTGCATCCCTTCTTTTCTTTTCACCACACATCTTGTAAAAGAAAAGACTTTACGTAAATAAAAGAAACAGGAAGTTTGATAGGATACAAACAAGTTAATTCAATGATGAAACCTGGGTCTACCAGAAAAATAGTCAGATATGTACTTGTCTTATGGAGAGTCCACTCTGAAAATCTATTTATTTATGCAAAAGCATTTATTTAGAATATTCCAGGTTGATACTTTTGGGGATTTGATTGTGAACAGAAATGAACAAAATCCTTATTTTTCATAAGGAGATATTCCTATAAGGGACATAGATAACAAATATGTATATATCAGCACATAGTTACCAGTTCTGGGGAAAACAAAAATAGCATAGAGAATAGAACCTATCCCAAACCTCCTACCTTATGCAAAATTAATTTGAAATGGACCATAGTCTGTAAAATAAAAAACTGGAAAACATTTAGAGAAAACATAGGAGAAAATACTCACAATCAAGGGCTACCTGAAGTGTTCTTACATATGTCACCAAAACTATGATCTATAAAAGGAAAAAAACGCAAAAACTAGACTTCATCAAAAATTAGGAAAATACACTATTTGCAAAGGATATTCTTAAAAGTATGAAAATACATGGTGTGGCATGTGCCCTCCTCTTAGGAACCCCGAGGAACAACAGTCTTTTCAATGGTACGTAGTTGTCTGTCTCTTGATTGATTGGCTTCACTGAATCTCAGATTTTCTCTTAATCCACTACATTTAAAGCAACTTGTCCCTAACATTGGGGCTAAATTTCACATACCTGGCCTCCCTTTGGATTCCTTGCCACAAGACTTTTTTGGTTGTTTCATCAAATCCTGAGTTAGAAGGGATCCTCTAGAATATTGAAAGAAATAGAGCCAGTTCCACTAGGTTGGTTCCCAGAGTCTGCAGTGACCCATCCAAGGAACAAAGCCCAGCAGTGCTGAGACCCTCTCGACATGCGGTGGCACAAGAGTTCCCAATGTCAGGAGCCACGGAAGACAGGTGGGGGGAGGAGCAAGCTCCATCAGCATTTGGGGGCACTGAGCATTCTTTCTAACTGCTCGTGGTTTCAAAGAGAGTGTTAATGTGGCCAAGAAAGAATGAGATGGGCAGTGACAAACTCTGTGAATGAAATCTTGATTGCCTCAAACAGCGACAGGAAACAGTCCGTTACATAGAGGTGTGAGCAATGGAAAAGGCTCTGACTACAGATTGGGAAACTATTTGCAAACCATATATCTAGATATGATACACTCCTAGAATATGTAAAGAGCACTCAAAACTCAGCAGAAAGTAAAATCCATTTAGAAAACAAACAACTGGCAGGACATGTCACTGCAGAAGATATACAGACAACAAATATTCACATGAAAGATGCTCAACATCATTAGAGAACTGAAAATGAAAACCTACAATGGGATATCACTGTGCATTTTCAAAATAGCTAAATTTAAAAATAGCAACAAATGCTCAAAATGATGTAAAGAAATTATAGCATACTTACATGGCTGGTCAAGATATAAGGAGGTACAGCCACTATGGAGAACAGTTTAGCAGTCTCTTACAAAACTAAAGGTGCACTCACTACATGACCCAGCAATTGCACTCTCGATCACTTACCCTAAAGAAATAAAAATCCACGCACACATAAAAATTTGTATGAAAACGTTTTTGCATATTTATTTGTAACACCCCAAAACAGGAAATAAAACCCCAATGTTCTTCAATAGGTGAATGGCTAAAACATGTGGTACATCTATACCATGGAATACTAAGCCACAAAAAGAAACAGACTGCTATGCATTCACCTACTTGGATGGGCTGAGTGCAGAAGGCTGATCTGTAAATGTCACTAATACATGCTCTGCAATTGACAAAGGAAAAAAGCTGAACTATAGAGGAGACAAAACTACAAAAATCACAGAGATGAAGCAATAGTTTGAAATTATTATTGTTCTTGGTTCACTTATTTTTATTTGAATTTGAAATGGTGACAGATTTTCAGAAAATTGCAAAAAGAGTACTGTACATAAAGAGTCTCATATACCTGCCACCCAGCTTGTCCCACCGTTAACATCTACATAGTTTGATATCAGAACCAAGATATTGGCATTGGTATATTCCAAACTGCTTATCCAGATTTCACCAGTTTTGTGTGTGTGTGTGTGTGTGTGTGTGTGTGTGTGTGTGTGTGTGTGAGGTTTTATACAGTTTTACCACATATGTACATCTATGTAATATCTACTGCAGTCAAGATATAGAACTGTTCGACCTAGGCCAGCCCAAGCACGATGTGCACAATTTGTGACCCAAGAAATGGCACATAATCCAAGCCAGACCACTAAGAATCTGATGTCCAGAGTTAAATGAGACAGGGTGAGGGTTTTCTCTTTCTCAACTGGATTTCAAAAAAAGTAAGGATGTGTCCCCCATCCTTTCAGGGACCATGACACCAACTATTTGGAGGAATCTTAGAGAAAAAGGACAAGCTGCAGATAGAAACTGAAATAGGAACTGGAGAAAGAAGAATAAGATTAAGGAGAAAAAGATTCCAATTGAACATGAAGCTCTGGATCCGATCCACTAGATCCTGCTCTGCCCATCCTCTCCCAGCACCTAAACCAATGAACTTTTTGGAATATATGCAGAATTGCTGTATTTGCAAATAAAAGCTCTCTGAAAAGCATGTTTTCTGGCTAATATTTCCAGAACTATATTGAATAGGAGAGGTGATAATGGACATCCTTTTCTTGTTCCTGATTTTAGAGTGAAAAGTTTCAGTTTTTGTCCATTTAGTATGACATTGGTTGTTGGTTTGTCATAGATGGCTTTTATCAGATTGAGGTAAAGACCATCTATTCAGATTTTCTGTAGGGTTTTTATCATGAATAACTGTTGGACTTTATCAAAAGCTTTTTCTGCATCTATTAAGATGATCACGTGCTTTTTGTCTTTGTCTCTGTTGATATGTTGTATTATGTTTATTGATTTGCATATGTTGAGAAAAATAAAAGGAAAAAGAATAGGAAAGGAAGAAGTTAAATTATCATTATTCACAGATGACATGATGCTCTGCATAGAAGACCCCCAAAACTCCACCAAAAGACTTCTAGATTTAATAACCAAATTCAGTAGCATAGATGGATGCAAAGTCAACACGCAAAAATCAATAGCATTCCTGTACACAAACAACAAACTCACTCAGAGAGAAATTAGGGAAATCACACCCTTCACAATAGCATCCAAAAAATGAAATACTTAGGAATCAATCTAAAAAAGGAAGTAAAAGATCTATACATTGAAAATTACAATACTCTGAAAAAAGAGATTGAAGAGTGTATTAGAAAATGGAAAGATATCCCTTGCTCATGGATAGGAAGAACCAACACTATGAAAACGGCCATACTTCTAAAACTGCTATACAAATTTAATGCAATCCCAATCAAAATACCATTAGAATAACTCACAGATCTAGAGAAAGCATTCCTAAAATTCATTTGGAAACAAAAGAGACATAGAATAGCAAAGGCAATACTGGTCAACAAAGGCAAGGCAGGAGGCATCAAAATCCCTCACTTGAAATTATACTACAAAGCTACTGGGATAAAATCAGCATGGTACTGGCAAGGAAACAGACCTGAGGATCAATGGAACAGATTAGAAGATGCAGACACAACCACAAACACACTCAACCACCTTATCTTTGACAAAGGGGACAAACATGTTCACTGGAAGAAACATAGCCTCTTTAATAAATGGTGCTAGAAAAACTGGCTCTTCACATGCCAAAGACTACAACTAGACACATATCTATCACCATGCACTAAACTACGGTAAAAATGGATCAAAGATCTAA
Organism: Erethizon dorsatum; assembly: GCA_028451465.1. Classification (NCBI taxonomy): domain Eukaryota; kingdom Metazoa; phylum Chordata; class Mammalia; order Rodentia; family Erethizontidae; genus Erethizon; species Erethizon dorsatum. The sequence goes on from CM051842.1 coordinate 132,424,884, forward strand.
ATATTAAAACAGAAAATCTGAATCTACTGGAAAAGAAAGTAGGTAGAAATCTTGAAGACATAGGGGTAAGCAGAAACTTCATGAACTAAAACCAAACTGCACGGGAAATACTTCAAAGAATCAATAACTGGGATCTCATCTTTTTTTTTTTTTTTGGTGGGTACCGGGGGTCGAACTCAGGACCTCACGCTTGCCAGGCAGGCGCTTATGCCGCTGAGCCATTGCACCGGCCCTGGGATCTCATCTTATTAAAAAGATTTTGCACATCAAAAGAAATCACTAAAAGACTGAAAAGAAAACCCACAGATTGGGAAAAACTTTTAGCGAACTGTCCCTCAGACAAAGGACTTCTATCTAGAACATATCAAGAATTGAAAAAAAAAATCAGACCCCCAAATTCAAAGATCCAATCCAAAAATGGGCATCTGAGATGAATACACACTTCTCAGATGAAGAAATACAAAAAAAAAAAACATACAAATGGCAAATATATAAAAAATGTTCAACATCATTGGTCATTCGAGAAATGCAAATTAAAACAACACTGAGATTCCATCTCACTCCAGAAAAAATGGCTATCATCAAGAAATCAATCAATAACAAATGCTGGTGGGGCCTTAGAGAAAAAGGAACACTTCTCCACTGTTGGTGGGAGTGTAGGCTGGTGCAACTACTGTGGAAATCAGTGTGAAGATCCTCACAAAACTAGGATTAGGGGCCGGTAATATGGCTCAGCGGCATAAGCGCTTGCCTGGCAAGCGCGAAGTCCTAAGTTCAACTTCCGGTACCCACATATAAAAAAAAAACAAAAAACAAAAAACAAAAACTAGCATTAGAGGTCACATTCCACCCAGCTCTTCCCCTTCTGGGTATTTTCCCAGAAGAATTGAAAACATCATACCACAGCGATATATGTGCAACCATGTTTATAGCAGCACAGTTTGTAATAGCTAAATCTTGGAAACAACCCAGCTGCCCATCAACTAAAGAATGCATTAAAAAGATGTGACATTTTCATACAATGGAGTACTACTCAGCTATAAAGAAGGATAAACTCGATGCTTTTATAGGTAAATAGATGCAACTTTAGAACATACTCATAAGTGAAATAAATTAGACTCTCATGTGTAAACACTGTATCATCTCCCTAGTGTAAGAAACTGAAAGAGTAAATAAGATCCAAAATCTACAGTAGATATAGTGAAAGGGAAAGAAACTGCTCAAAAGGAAAGAATAATTGGGATGGGGGAAAGGAGAAAAGAATGAAGGGAAAAGAAAAAAATATATATACACACAAGATAGCTAAGATAATTATACTACTAATTTTTATTAGTTCATTGAAAAGGAGGGTTTGTGCCTATATTGTTTGATCAATTTTTCATGCCTATATCTTGTAATCTGAGCAACTACTTTGAAGATAACAATACGCGATATATTAACAATTGTTAATTTACTATTATCTTGTTTTGAAATTCTGTGTCATTGTTTTTATTTTTTCTCTTTAACATAATAAAAAAGTGTGATTTCTTGCAGTATTATGTTCCTTATCTATAAAATGAGAGTTAGAAGCTTGCCTTGAAATTTTGCAGTAATAATCAAAGTAGGCAGTACACATGAAAATGTTTATAGCACTATACAAATGTAAGAGATTGGTATGTATTATTAGAAACAAAAGGAAATATTAAAAAAAAAAAGGCTCATTTCTTGGGAATTTTTCATAAGAATTGTATTCCAGCAATTTCAAAAGCAACATTGAGAGTAAGAAACAAACACAAAATGCCGCCATAAATAGAAAAGAAACAGATTATTATGATTCATGTTCAATGAGTCATTAACGACTCAAGGAAAAGCAGAAACCAGCATTCAAATTTACACAAAAACCTTCTCTAAAATTTAAAAATGGAAGAAAAGTTTAGTAATTTCTATGGGAAAATTTTTCCACTGTCAGGATTTTTAAAATTGATTCCCATTTCTACTTTGTCCAGAAACATCCTGTTCGTGTTACTGTATGATGCCACTTACACATATTACAGATCACGACCAGATGGACTCTATAACTCTTTTGTTTATTTTTATCTTCAATGGGTCAAACTTCAGTTGTGTGCAAAATGGATCTATGTTCCTAGATAGGAAAAAGCCCAACCAGACCCCTGCACTGATATTAATGAAATGTGATTTGAAGCTGGACATCTAGTTTTAACTAGTAAAACCATGACACAGCTAGGATTGGGGACACTGTGCCCAGCAGTGACAGACTAAAATGCTCTGCAGGATGCAGCAGGTGGGTACATTCTTCCTCAGCAATCAAATATCTATCTGAGTCCCCAGAGAGCTCAATACAGCCCAGAGAAGTGGGTGGGTAGGTAGTTCCCTGCAAATTACAGGGGATGTAGGTATTAGACGAGAGTGGGGAATCGAGAGCACCAAAGCCCAGACAGGAGAGAAAGAGAAAATGGGTATCAACCCCTCTGAGAGCCTCTGGAGTGTCTAGAATTGTAAAACCTTTAGCACCCACAATGAGGCTAAGTAGTACTTGAAAGTGTGAGAGGAAAAGGAGCCAGTGAATAGGGTGGTTTCTTTACAATGAAGCTCTTGGAGGATTTACTTCTTGCCCAAGTGGTTTATGCCCCTGAGCAATTGCCACTCTGTGACGAATAAAGACAAGCTTCCCTTTTGGCACTTCCTGGAATAGAAAGGAATGGGAATACACTTTTCTCTACTCTCAAACATTCACAATGAGCCAAGGCAATCCCAATCTTGCACTGGAGAGCCAAAGCAATGATCATAATGCTGCCCACCATCTCCTGAACTCTCTTTTCTTCCCAAAGCAATATAAATGGTGTTCAAGAACACTTACTTTCACTGCAGTGCAAGCTGCCTTTGTTCTTGTCCCACTTCTACCATCTGCTTAGCTGTGTGACCCATTCACATGCCACTCACTTTCTGTGTCTGCTTTCCTGCCATGACCCTATGACCAGGACTCTGCCCGCTGCTGTCCCTTCCTACTTAGAGGCTAACACCTATCAGATCCTATGGGTTTCTCTTCCCTAAGACAGGATGACAAACAGAGCAGACTTCCCCATTACACAGTTTCTTTCCTGTGTTAAGTCAAGAATTGAATTTAATGCCCATTATTAAAAACAGTCATTATGGTGTCGGGGATGTAGCTCAGCGGTGCAGCACCTGCCTGGCAAGCACAAGGCCCTGGTTCGATTCCTGGTACCAAAAAAAAAAAAAATAGCAAAACAAAAAAAAAAAAGGCATTAAGGTATGATTCTAATTTGTAAAGCTATATTTTTGTCCATTTATCTAGACGTATATAGTCATAGATCAATATGTGCAATTACATTTACTGACAAGTATGTCCAAATCAATGTGATTTTCCTTTTTTTTTTTTTTTTTTTTTTTTTGGTCAACAATGCAAGGCCAAGGACACCTGCAAAAATTGCTCAAAAATGGAAAATCTTTACCAAGGAGACATTTCAATCCCACGACTTTCAGTTACTGATACTTCAAAGGGGAGCCTTTGGCCACTGCCCTTGTTTTACAGATTAGGATCCTGATGTATAATTCATTTCCCTCCTTGGCTGAAATGCAGAGAAATTCCTTGATAACCAGGCATTTCCAACAGAACAGTCAAATCAAGGTTCTAACCTCTTAAAAAGAAATGATCACTGAACTATAAACGGGAAGCTTAGTACAAGCATTTGTATTAAATTGCTGTGATCTTGGGAAAGTTTAGATTTTTCTCTACAGAATGAGACTCTTGGACAAAGCTGTCTGCAGACCACTGGATGTACATGATGATCCGAGAAAAATATGACACCACATTCAAGAGATTTGGGGGAAAACTGAATACTATAGAACTCTTTTGGACTTTCTCCAATGAACATTATCATATTATTATATTTTCCCATGTATATACATATATATTCTAAAATATAACTGTAATGGTAAAGAAAAGAGATATAATGTAAGGAAATTTAGCAGAATCTTGGTTAAAAGAAAATACAGCTGGGCCGGTGAGATGGCTCAGCGGCTTAAGTGCCTGCCTTGCAAGCACAAGGGCCCGAGTTCGACTCTCGGAACCCACATACGAAAAAGTGGCCGGTGATATCACTCAGTGGCACGGGTGCCTGCTGGCGCGCGAGGTCCTGAGGTCGACCCCCGGGTACCCACAAAAAAAAAAAAAAGAAAATACAGCTGAAAGTCCAAAATGGCCTGCATGTTTGTGTTTGCATAGAGAACACCTCAATTCATTATATATTACATGTCATTGTGTGATATTCAAGTACTTGTAAATTAAAGTATGTTTCAAATTAATCTAACATTTCTCAGTTTACAAAGTTTTTGAGGTCATATACGTTGTGTTTAATATCACCATACTGATATGAAGAAAACATTGTCACTTTACAGATGAGAAAATTTTTACTATTCACAAGACCACTTTAAGCAAATCAGAGCAATTATCATATCCAATTCAGATTATGTTTCCACTTTAGAACAGATGTAACTTTCATTTTAGCTCTAACTCCACCAACCTAAACATGCACAATTCATACTTCAAGACGTGCGACTGAAAAATAGAACATCACTGTTCATCACTAAAAAAGTGACCACATTCTGCCAAACAGCACAGTCACTGCCTCTCTCACATGAGACCACGGTAAGAAATCAAACTGTGCTTTGTCCAAATGCTTTATTTTTCATTCCTCCACTAAATCATTCCACTGCTCATAAAGCCTATTTCAGAAGCAATTATATTTTAAATAATCTAATTTTCAATGGTATGCATTATTCAAAAAGTGATAACATTTTTCATCTGTTGCTTCATGAATTCTGTTATTTTTTATGTTGGAAATAAAGGTGAAAGAATTAAAGTTTGAAACTGTCCAAAGACTTAACAAAGATAACTTATCAAATAATTACAAAACACAATCACAAAGGAAGCCTTAATATGCTTTAAGCAAAAAGTAAAATATTTGCATTATTTTAATAGAGAGGGAATATTTTTGCTTTAACTCCCAATAATCTCAGAAAAATAAGTAATAACAACAAAAAATATGTAAATATGGTTACAATGGTAACCATTACTGAATATTTGTGTGTCATGCACTGACCTGAGTTATATATATCTATATCTATATCTATATCTATATATAGATATAGATATCACCTTGACCTCACAACCACTCATAACTTTAGTATTATTATCCATATTTAACAATGAAGCAGATAAAAATTAATACTCAGAAAAGCAAATTGATTTACTCAAAGTCACACAGCTAGCAAGTGGTACAACCAGAAGAAAAATAGCCATGCTTCTCTTAGCATGTACAATATGCTGTTCACAGTCTATCTTTTTTCCATGTATACATATTCTAAAATGTAGCTCTCATGGTTAAAAAAAGAGATATAACTTGAGGAAATTTAACAGAACCTTGGTTAAAACAAAAGATGCTGCAAGTCCAAAATGGCCTGTATATTTGTATGTGCAAAGGCAACATCTTAACATACAGCAATGCATTCTGACTCTAGTCCAGTTCTTACCATCTGAAACCATCAAGGGCCCTTAGTCTGGTCTCACCTCCCATCAATTATTTTCAACAGCCTTCTTAAATACCATACACTCTTAACTTGCCTGCCCCTAATGACATGAAATTCATTCTCTCAGAAGGCAAGAACTTCCACTTTTGGAAATCTTTAAATTATTAGACTACAAAGTACTGTTTTGAGCCAACATTGCACTTTTTTTTAACTAGTCACCATTGACACTGTTAATGATGTAGTGTAAGGCTTGGTCTTTCTAACATGACCAACCTATCTGATAGTTACATGTCCTCCAGTTTAGTATCTATGCCATTTAAACCTTTCCAAGCAGAAAGCAGTCTTCTTCACCAAATTGACTCTTCTTTGGAAGCATCATAATTTGGCTCTGCTCTCTTCCTATTTGAATACAATATGCCTCACATGTTTGAGTAGGTACAACATGAGTTAGACTAGTTGTTCTGTGATCTAGACATTGTAGTTCTAGCAACACAAAGATTGCATCCCCTTCTGAGTTCATATCCAACTATTGGCTAACATAAGAAAAATTTTTATTCACATAAACAGCTTATAAGCCTGCTCTTCTGTATCTTGTGATATTTTAAAAATTAAATTCTGAAATGTTTTCTTTACCCACATAAAGATAAAGGATAACTGAATAAGATCCTCTGGTGATTATCTAGCACAGACACACCAAGCCAGACAGTTATTCAAAACCAAACTTCTTTCACAAGATCAAAGGAAATTAGGAGAGAGACCATAGTACCAGGTTCTAGTATAAAAATAAGAAAGATGCATTGAAGAAGGAAAGAAGGAAAGAGTTGCTGGTGTCATCCTTGCCCCAACTCTAAGTCTACCTTAAGACTTCTTATAGTCAAGCTCTCAGAGGTGAAAGATAAAGAGAAGATTCTCAAAGTGGAAAGGGAAAAAGAACAAATAATATATAAGGAGTCCAAATTCCTTTAACATCAGACTTTTCTGCAGAAACATATAGGCCAGGAGAGAGTGGCATGGGATTTTCAGAGCTATGCAGAAAAATAAAACCCTGTTAACTAAGAATACTGCACCTAGCCAAGCTGTCCTTTAGAAACAAAAGTCAGATAAAGACATTCCCAGACAAACATAGGCCATAAGAATATATCTCCACTAGACAAGAAATGTTAAAGATCTTCAGACTAAAAGAAAGGGATGTTAATGAAATAGGGAAATATAGGAATGTATAATTATACAGAAAAACTGGAATGCTCTAATATTGTACGCACAGTACATAAGCTATTAATCTTTAGAAAGAAGACTAAAAAAATTGAAAATAATAACTACATTAATATGTTAAAATATAGGCAATATAGATAGGTGTAAAATGAAATATCAAAAGTTAAAAATGTGGGAGGAATGGACTGCAAGTTTGTAGTTTTCTTATTTAATATAGGAATAGTGGTAGAAAAATACAGTTAATGCTTAAATTAAAAAGATTCAGTAAAAAGACACATTGCCATTATTCATCCCCCAAATCCTCCCCTTCATGTGGAACACACCTATCCCATCATCCTTGCCATTTTGTGAAGCATTTCAGGAAGTCCTCTTTCATGAGTGTCTTTTGTCATACTACTGTGGCTGCCTCAATGTCTTCAACTGATTCAAAACATTTACTTTCCTGCTCATTTTGACTTTGGGGAAGAGCCAAAAGTGGCACAGTGCCAGATCCAGTAAATAAGCTGAATGATGACACACTGTAATCTTTTTAAGAGCCTACCTTTCTGTAGGATGGCACTCAGCAGCAGCATTCACTGTATTTTTTATCACACCTCATAAAGACACTCACAAAAGAGGACATACAGAACTGCTTCAGAAAGTGGCAAGAACAATGGGATGAGTGTGTTTGAACTGAGGGAGAGTACTTTGAGAGAGATTAATGGCCATGTGTCTTTTACAGTAATAATTTTTTTTAAATCTAAACACTCACTCTATTTTTCAATCACACTTTGTATGTTGCTTATAAGAAATCACTTCACTTGTATGAACACACATAGAAATGAAGGAACAAAGTAAGACATTCCATGCAAACGAAATCCGAAAGGAAGCAAGATTACCCACACTTCTATGAGAAAAACTAGACTTTAAATCAAAAGTAATGGAATGTTTTCAGTACCTTTCTTTCCCTTCTTCAGCTGCTAACCTTTGATCTCATATGACTCCTACAAAAAGAAGAACGTGCTTGTTCATGTCTGTTCAGCATACTGGGGGCCCATGGAACTACAATGGGGCAGACACTACAGTGTGTGTTGGAAAGTAAGCCTGAAAGCACGCAATCCCTGCCTCCACGAAACTTGTGATACATTGGGAGCAAAGGATAATTCACTAAGTGTGGAGTGCGGAAGGGAAAGACGATGTTTAAAGACTGGAAACAGTCGGGGTCGGGGAGACTACATGACTAGAGGCTAGGGTACATACGAAAAGAGCATCAGTGGACAAAACAGGAAAAGGTTGGGTAAATGGATTCAAAGCCAGCCTAGAAAGTATTAACATGGTCCTTTAAGCAAGGGACATCAAATCAGAGGATAATATGACCGTATCTGTTTTACCACAAATCTGTGGTTGTCACATGAGGAAAATGTGAAGAAAAAGAAGATGACAGAATCCTGGGCCAAGGCTACTGCAGTGGATAAGAAGGGATGAAATTAGGGAAATAGCAATGAGAACTGAAAGAAGAAAGCTTTGAATATTTATGGGAAGGGAGATAACTAGAAGATATCTAGTGTGCGTGACTCAGTTGATGCTGTAAACAGATCAAATTTGGAGAGGAACATGGTAGAAATAATGAGTACGTTTCATTTGTGGATATAATGAGTTTGAGATGACTATGAATATTGAAGCAAAAATATACAATACAGAGCTTAAAGTAGACTCAACCCCAGGGCAGAATCACATCAAAAAATTCAAATAACTAACTCATTTGACTAGCAATGCCGGATCCAAAGTGAATTTGCTACTTGGAATGGACTAACACTTGAGTGCAAAATGGGTTCCCAGTGCTGCAGCCTGACAGCCAGAAATCAGCATGCAGGAGGTTTTTTAGAGAAGGATCAACATTTGGGGAAGGGACAGGAAGAAAGCAGGGCTAAGCAGAGGAAGAGATTGGCTTGTGGCACAATCCCAAAGGAGACCTCGTTAACTTCCCAAAAGGAGAGCAGAACCTGAGATAGCTCTGAAAAGTGATGTGGGCTTGGGTGGGCTTTATATTCTGAGTTGATCATTCAGTAATGAAGCCTGCCCCTAAAAGTAGTATGACCTTGGCAAGGTAGTTTTCTTCACTGGAAACAGTCCTCAAAGATGGCTGACATTAGAGGATTATTGTCAACAGCATTCTCAGCAGCAGGAGAAATAAGTTCCATTTTGAGGAGACATCTGGAGGTGAATCACAGTGTCTACCACACGTCCCAAAGTTATCAAGATGAAATATAACATGGGATAATATGAAGACCTGCACTTGGTCACCCAAATACAGCTGTACCATGCAGGTGAGACCGAACACTTGTGAAAAGCACTACTTTTTTTTAGCTCACTGTGAGATCAATATGAGTACTGGTATGGCTCTGCTTAAAAAAAAAGCTAAATTAATCTTAGGCTTTATCAGTAAAATGGTAGCATCCAGAACTCAGACAGTAAGAATCTTGCTCAACTCTATCACTGATCAAATCTCACCTAGAGTGGCAGTTTCAGTTTGGACCACTACCTCAAGGAAACCATTGACAAACCAGATCAACAAGACTGGGACCAGACAGTGAGCAACTTGAAACTCTGCTGTTGATAAATTGATCGAAATTCAACACAGAAAATTCCATATGAATAAGAGCTATATCTTCAAAATTTGGAGGGCTGCTACATGGCAATGGAATTATGTGTGCTATGTTATGCCAGAGGTAGAAACTGTGGTCCCAAACAGATTTTGCCACACCACAGGGAGGCATTTTCTACAGATGTAAGTCACCCAACAGTGGACTAGGAAGCCCTAGGAAAAGGATGTGTTTCTCTTACTAAAATTCCCTTGTGCAGAAAGAAGTAAGGAGGAAAATGGCAAGGAGAAAAACAGCATTTCATTAGAGGTCGTACATGATGTCTCCATGATACACTGCAGGCCTCTGATTTGCAGATTCACCTCATCTCCTTAGTGATTTTTTTTTCAGGGCTGTGGATCAAATCCAGGACCTTACACATGCTAGGCAAACACTCTAGCACTGAGCTACACCCCCAGCCTTGCTGAGTGATTTTTAAAAAGTAATAATTAAGATCCTTGGTAGTCAGAACTTGGTAAATTAAAAATATCTTTCTACCTCCTCCCCTTTGTTTACCATCTCTTCCCCCAAATCTGCATTCTCAGTGATATGAGAATGATTTGTTCACACCAAATGAGTTACTTAGTAGGAGGAAATTAAATTTGCTTAATCAAATCTATGTTAATGTCATTCTGAATAAAAGTCGCATATCTTCAGAAATAGCACATGTCACAACACCTTATGTATTAGAACAGATTTGTTGAACAAACATGGTAACTAGGCATTGATGAGGACGAAAGGAAATGGACTAATAAATTCAGAAGTATTAGCAATAGGGGAGGGTGGTGAAGCTCCGTGCGCAGAGAGTACGAGAAGCTCAGCATTGCAATTACAAAGCCACTCATTCCAGAATCCAGTCCTTAAGCCCTTAGCTGTCCAACACCATGAGCATATTTAAACCATAATCATGTGGCTGTTTAAGCTACAGTAAATCAAAATTAAAATGTAGTCCTTAAGTCAAGTAGCCACATTTTAAGTGATCGGTAGCTACACGCAGCTAGTGACTACTGTTTTACATGGCAGATATCAAATATTTATTTGCATCATCCCAGAAATTCACATTGGATACCATTGTCCCAGCTCTTTCCTCTGGAGTTAACATAATTATGCAAATATCTCTCCTTTACTTATGAGGGGGTGAGAGGGTAAAATTATTGCTGTGTAGAAATAGAATGCATTTGCAATTACATCCCTATAGAACAATCCCTGATAAAGAGTCTCCCTTCTTTCAGTGTCATCTAAGGATCACTCTCTAGTGGATACAAGAATAATCAGTCTCCATGTGTAGTAAATGGTTCAGTCCAACATAAAACTGTGGATTTCTAGCCACCGATGTATTAGTTACACGCAACTGACTTTAGATTTATTCTAAGTAACACAAATAGCACTGGAAAGAACTTAAGAATACTCTTTACCAGCAGCAGATTTCTTCCTTCCCCGGCTATTCACTCTTGCTGTGAGCTTGTAAAGGAAACGTAGCATTGCAAGAGGGAATAAAAGCAAAACACTCATAACATTGCATGATTTCCTTACATAACATCTAGAAGGTAAAGGTAATTTCAGCACTTTGCTAAAATACAGATGCACATAACAAACATAGATTATAACCTATGGGTCTTCTGAGGAAAACACAGTTTAAAAAATAAAAAAGCACATGGATCAAAGGGAAAGAATAACCGAGGACAGTATTATATATTTTCATACATAATATCAACATTTCCAAATTCCAAACTCAGGAAAAAATAAAGTGATTTGGTGGTGATTGGTAGTGTCTGGAAACAAAATAATTCCCATTTTTTTCCCTTAAGTAATAGACTAACATGTCAATGTCCAGGCCTGAAGGTAGTAGAGGGATTAAAACAAGAGAGCCTTGCCTTGGACGGAAAGTTAATTAGGAGGATCTAATTCCAACAGAAAAGCAAAGGTCTGTCAAACTTGCTAACACAAGGGTTCTAGTAAGCCAAATAAGTATAGCAAGTTCAAGATGTAAGCTTAAGAATGCCAGATAATAGAAGTCATCCCAAGTAAGTCAGACCAACTAGTCCTTTGCCAGTATCATGCAGGTAGCTCAGAAAGACTTAGGCTTCATGAAGCCATTATAGCAGACAGAGTGGAAAAAGCAGACAATAGACCAAGACAGAGACAAGTGAGACTCAGGAGACAGGAGGTAGCTGTTCCGTCTGCTGGGTGGCCGCGAACTCTGTTACAGTGTGGGAACTAACCAATTCTGGAGTTTGGGTTAAGGTGAAGAGTGGAGACTGAAGCAGGGAATGCACAAAATAACCTATCCTCACACATCTCCCAGTTCAGGGGCGGTGTTATCCAGAGACCTGGCTACACAAAGCAAGCAGTGCATCAGCCAGAAGGCCAGGGTGGGCAAGTCAGGATGCATTGCTCAGGAAAGGGATCACTGAAACACCAGATTATGCCTAAAAAGCACCAAGCCATGGAAAGTAGGCTGCTTCATTCATGGCTTTCATAACCCAAATCTGTTTACCAGCAGAAGCAAATACAGGGGAGCAAGAGGGGGAACTGACTACACCTCTAAGGCTAGTTTTAGGAAATGTGGGAAATTATTGTTTTCTTTTGTTGTATTGAGGATTAAAACCAGAGCCTTTGCACTGAGCTACATCCCCAGCTCTTCTAAAAAAATTGAAAGAGGTTCTTGCTAAGTTGCTAAGCTGGCCAGGCTGGGTTTAAACTTTCCACCCTCCTTCCTCCCCTTCCAGAGCACTGGAATGGCAGAGGAGTGCCATCGTGCACTGCTGGGAAACTACTTTTATTCCACAACTTCATAGTTGGACAAGATGAGGAGGCAGAAGCTACTGGATTCACCGCAATTCCATTAATGTCTGCCTCAACTCAGCCATAATGATATCTAGCCCTGCCTGAGTTTCTTCATTTTTATTGGTTTTTATTCCAAGCATAAAAGCAGTTATCAAGTAGGAGTGGCAAGAAACTCAGAAAAAAGGTAGCAAATTGAACATGGTATCCTGTTGTTTCCTGGATGATTTGAGTTTGGTTTAGGGAATGAAACCCCTCTGGGGATGTCTGAAGACACTATGATACTTAGAAACTCTGTCTATCATAGCTTTGTATCTTCTTGTCCAAATATTTCCTTAGAAATTACTTAACCTAATATTAGCTTTGTTTTCTGCTTTATCCATGAAGAAAATGGTCTGGTTCCCTTTTTTGAGTCTTCCCGAGGTTATCTTCAGGAAATGTCTAATAGGAATGATGGTCAAACTCTACTGATCAGAGCGTTCTAAGTATAAGAGGGAAAGAGATAGAAGGATATGCCCATGCATTGAACTATGAGAAAGACAAGGAGAATGCTTTGTCAGGATACTTTGTTACAGCTGTGAGATATCAACCTAGCCTTGTTTCCTCTGTTTTCACCACCTTCCTTACTATCATCCACACAAATGACACATATACACACAAATGTTCCGTGGCTTCCGCAGTACCACTGAACCTATCAGAGCTCCTTATAAGTCCAGAGAAGAAAGGAGACTACTACATATGCAGGTGCTCATTAAACCATTGAGGAACCAGCTCTCTCACTCTCTCTCGCTCTCTCAGCAGTTTTTGTTTCTGTTTTCATTTGCCCTGATCATAGATGAGTTTCCTCATCTTTGAGGAATTCCTTGACTATAATATAGTAATGACTTACACTCTATGTTACTTTTATCAGATCTACTGTGACTATCTGAAAGTATACAAAATAAAGGAAGAGCATTAATAATGAGCAATTTTTATGGCTCACATAAATGATTATAAACACTTTCAGATCTTAAGTCCATTCTTCTGTTCTTGCTAAGCCTTGGAGATCAAGCATTAGAATTAATTAATCAATCCCTAATTTAGAGCTGAGAAGAATTTTCTCAGATAGGTTACAAGATTTGCTTAAGATCATAAAACTGGCCTTTAATTGTATTATCCTTCCCTGCCACCTTAACATGAATATTCTTTCTTAGTGTTGACTCTTTATTTGGGTTTTTGTCACCCACAAGTGACAGTCTCCTCAGGTCCTCCTTTACAAAAGACATAGCAAGTCCACCTTACTGAACACACAAGTGCAAATTCATCAGATTTCTTCATCTGTAAGTAGAGATAATCATAGTTACAACTGCATAAAATCATCTCTTTGACCACTCAGCAAATTCTAAATTACTTGGGCCTTAAATATTTTTTAAAAAGAATTACTTAAAGTACAAGTGTAACTGCACTAATTATTCCCACCACCTTCTTTACTGAACTCACTTCTCTCTTGCACACAGCTTCCCTTATAATTAATAGCTTGCAGTGATGTACATGCTTTTACAAATGAAAAAAACACTGAAACCAAAAATAAAGTATTTGTGTATATCCCTAGCAAAATATGTCCAAGATCTATTTGAGGGAAAGTGCAAAAACTTTGATGAAAGAAATCAAAGAAGAACTAAATATGTGGAGATATAATCCATGTTCATACAAGACAGAGAAACCTTAAATGAGCATTGCTAAATGAAAAAAAAAAAGTTTGAAAGGGTATAAGACATGCATATAAGGCGACTGTGCGTGTTGTCACCTTGAGCCGTTTGTGGTTTGTGTCCCCCTTCAGAATCTGAGCCTGATGATGCACGGCTGTGTGTCATTGCACTTGCTCTGCGTTGCTTGTAGTAGAGATCGTGATCTATAGACAAATCCAGAACATAAAACAAAAGCTGAAGAAGTAAATTTTGGGGGCTTAATTTAATTATAATGTAATCTACCATATCATATATGTTATTAAATTACATGTTTGCACTTTAGTAAAAATAAAAGAAACTTGATTTAACTTTCTAGTACTGTTTTTTGCTTGTTCTGTTTTAAAGGAAAAATATATCTACTCTATCTCTCGCATTTATCTTCCTGGCCTTAGTAGGCTGATGTGTTTATGACCACTACTCAATAATCCAAAGGAAAGTGGAGGAAAAATCTGAATCATCTTTAAAACCTGCCAGCTGCTGCATGGAGAAGGGATAATAGTTTGGCGGGAGAAGCAGCAGAGAAAGTAGACAAGAGACTAGAAGCAATTGGAATAGACAGAAGTAGACATGTTGGACACGTTTTCAATATAGAGTTTTGTGATGAACCCAGTGATGGAAAAACATTAGAGGAGTAGGGGCTAGGGAAATAGCAAGTATAGGATTAGGAGTTAAGAGTTCTATTTCAGCTGTATTAAGACTGACATACCATTTAAACATCCATGCAGAGATTGTGGAGCATTTGTATTGGATTTGGTGACATGAGCAGTGACTTGACAAAAGTAGGTATTTTCACACAAACCACATTGTGATGAGTTGAGAAGTAAATGGCAGAACTAGGATCTCAAAAGTTACCCTACTCTTTCAAAACATTTTTTACAACATAAAGTATTTTAAACCACTTTATTTATTAAGTAGGATCAACATAAAAAGCTGTACATAACACACACTTTGTTAACTTTGCAAATACAAGGTGTGATCAAAATATACAATGAATGTTTAAATATTTTAAAAAGTTTATGACAGCAAAAGATATATTGCCATTAATCTCTCTCAACAGTACTCCCCTTTGCTTCCAACACACTTATCCCATCATTCTTGCCACTTTCTGGAGCTCTTCTGGAAGTCCTCTGTTTGTCTTTGTGCTATCATGGTTGCCTTGATGTCCTGGATTAATTTAAAGCATTTACCTTTCATGGTCATTGTGACTTTTTTTTTTTTTTTTTTTTTTTTTTTTTTTGAGACAGGATTTCACTATACAGTTCAGGCTGGCCTTGAACTCACTTTGTAGCCCAGGCCAACCTCAAACTCCTCCTGCCTCCTGCCTCAGCCTCCTGAGTGCTGGGATTACAGGCCTGCGCCACTATGTCAGGCAATCGTTGTGACTTTGGGGAAGAGCCAGAAGACACATGGTGCAAGATCTGGTGAATAAAGTGGATGAAGACACAGCGTAATATTTTTATGAGCCTGCCTTTCTGTTGGATGGCATGTAGCGGCAGCATTCCTCATATTTTTTATCACACTAAAGACACAAAAGAGGGCTTCCAGAACTGGTTCAGAAAATGGCAAAAACAATGGGACAAGTTTCCACAGTGAGAGGAAGTATTGCGAGGGAGAATAAAGGCAATGTGTCTTTTACTATAATTTTTTTTTAATTTAAACATTTACCATATATGTTAATCACCCCTTAAAAGTGTATATTTGTGAAACCACAACAGCAGTCTATTGCATAAACATATCTATCACCTCCATGTCTCTTCTAATCCTCTTTGTTTGTTATTATTTGTGTGTGTAACATAAGATCTACCTTCTTAGCAATTTTTAGGTATTATACTACAGTATTGTTAAGTATAGTGCTATGTTGTAAATCCCTAGGGCTTATTCATCTTCCATACCTTAAATTTTGTACCTTTGGACTAAGCCTCTTCACTTTCCTCTCCCTCAGCCCCTGGTAGCTGCCATTTACTCCATCCCTATGACTATTTTAGACCCCGCACCTAAGTGAGATCATGTAGCATTTGCCCTTCTGTGACTGGCTTATTTCACTTAGCATAAGTTCATCCATATTGTCACAGATGACAAGACTTCCTTCTTTTGGATGCTAAAAAATCTATTGTATGTGTGCACCATAGTTTTTAATCATTTGCTGTGAATGGATTTGAAATTGCTTCTAAGTCTCAGCTCTTATGAATAATGTTGCAATGAATAGGAGACAAACATTGATTCGAGATCCTGACTTTAATTCTTTTGGATACACATCTGGAAGTGGGTTTGCTAGATCATATTTTTAGTAGTTCTACTTTTAGTTTTTTGAGGAACCTCCATACTGTTTACCACTAGAAATGCATAATTTTCCCCACTAACAATGTACAAGGGTTCAAAATTCCCCATACCCTCATCAACATATTTTTTAAAAAATTTTACTAGTAAATGCTTGTGATACACAAAAATTACATTCCCGTGGGGAGTGGGTAAATGTACAGGTTGCATCTTGATCCATTTTACTTTCCTTCTCCTCCCTCCCATCTCCCCCATCCTCAAATCCCTCTTCCACTTTCGCTAAGTCTAACTCCTTGTTTGTGATCATCTATTTTTTTAGTTTGCTCTTTAATTTATTTATATTTTGGGTTACTCATATAAGAGAAACCATGCAACATTTAACCTTTTGTGTCTGATTTATTTCACTTAGCATTACAGATTCAAGGTGCATGCATTTCTCTACAAATGACTCAGATTTATGGCTCTCAACCAACACTTTTTATTTCATCTTCTTGATAATAGTCTTTTAAACTGGTGGATGATAATATTTCATTGTGGTTTTGATTTGTTTTCCCCCGATGATTAGTGATGTTGAGCACCTTTTTGTGCACATGGTGGCCATCAGTATATTGTCTTTAGAAAAATGTCTATTCAAGTCCTTTGCCCATTTTAATTTATTTATTTAGGGGGTTTCATTGTTGCTATCAAGTGGCAGATGTTCCATATGCACTTTAGATATTAACCCATTATCAGATACTGTATATGCTTTGCTCCTTTTTCATATATACATAGTTTTCATATGTATATAGTCTTCATATATATATATATATAGAGTTTTCATATATATATATAGCCTTCCTATGTACATAGTCTTCATATATATATAGTTTTCATATATATATAGTCTTCATATATATATAGTTTTCATATATATATAGTTTTCATATATACATATATATACATATATATATATGTATATATATATATATAGTTTGCACATATTTTCTTCCATTCCGTAGTTTGTCTTTGAATTTTGATGATCATTTCCTTTTTTTGCAAGAGCTTTTTAGTTCAATGCAGAAGGTTGATTTAAGATACTGGGGGTGGGGGAGACAGCTATCCCTTTTATTTTTCAATTAGTATATATTTGCAATACATAATAGTGATGTTCATTTTGAGGAATTAGAGATATGTGAAGTGGAGATTAAAAAATGTGCTTGTAATTGGAAGAACATGTGTGGTCACATTAGGTTTTTGTTTCTTGTTTGTCCCTTTGTTTTAAAACAGATAATATGACAGCATATCTGCATGACAATGTGATGAGGGAATAGAAAGATAGTGTTGATACAAGAAAGAGAGGGAACAATTGATGAAATGAAAACAAAAGAGGCAAAAGAGGGTCAGATCCAGAGTATGAGAGAAATTGTTCACCTTCAATAAGAAAAATGATATTTCTTCTAATGGATGGAAATGCAGAGAATATAGGCAAAGTTGCAAGAATTTGAACCATGGTAGAGGACACATGAGCAGTTCCTTGTTTTACTACTTCTCTCTTTTTTTTTTTTTTTTTTTTTTTTTTTTTTGGGTACCGGGGGGACGACCTCAGGACCTCACGCGCCAACAGGCACCCGTGCCGCTGAGCGATATCACCGGCCCCTTTTTCGTATGTGGGTTCCGGGAGTTGAACTCGGGCCTTCGCGCTTGCAAGGCAGGCGCTTAAGCCGCTGAGCCGTCTCACCGGCCCTACTTCTCTCTTTTTAAATGAAGTATGAGGTAAGATCATCAGCTAAAAGTTAGTGAAAAGGGGAGTTTTGAAGAGCAAAAAAAGAAACTGTAGAAAAGAGTGGTGCAAGTAAGAAAGTGGTGAGCTTAATGGACTGGAGATCTCAATTAAACAAGGAGGTTTGAAATTCAACTTTCAGATGTAGTATACGGCAAGTATGAGAGTGACTGTATTTTAACTAAAATGCAAGTAATTTCATGAGGGTAAGACCTTTATTTTCTTCACCACTGTATCCCAGACTAGTGTGCAGTAGTTGCTCAATTAAAATTTCTTAAATGAATGGATATAGAGATGGATCATAAAATATAATGGGTAAGGAGAAATGAGGTCAGGCTAGAGATGTTGAATAGAGAAAGCGTAAATGGAATGTATCAGTGGAAGTATTGCAAGTGAGGGAAATGAGGAAGAGGAAGCAACTAGAGGGTGGCTCATTTGAAATTGGAATTTCAGAATTAATAGACAAAGAACTGTGTGGGTGATTTGAGCTCAGTGACAATTAGAAAGTCACCTGAGTGCAAGGGCAGAAAGCTGGACAGATCATATTAGCAAAAATGATCAGAGTAGAGGGGAATAAAGTGAAACAGGCATGACAATCTTAAGTTAACTGGGGAGGGTGGTAGTGAGTAAGTGACATAGACAAGCAGATGTAGTGGGCAGAATGATTTTATGACATATGTTTCAAAGAATCAGGGCATTTTGGAATAAAAATGAAAAGTCATGGAAAATATTGTAATAATCATTGCCAGTAATTTTGACTCAGTTGGATGAAAAGCTGAAACAAGATTGGCATGGGATCAAGTTGTTGTTGTTGTTATTGTTGTTGTTGTCGTTACTATATGTGTCCATGCTTGTCTTTTTGCCTTAATCCCTGTGGTGGGTGAAACAATGGCCCTCCAAGATGACAAAAGGGATTTGCAGATGTGATAAAAAAAAGGACTTTAAAATGGAGAGATTCTCCTCAATTTAAGACTTGCCATTGTGCTCCACAAATATGAGTTAAACAGAATTGAACTAATGGGACACACCAATAGAATATAGGCAGGGTGAAACGTACAGCATGATTTCCCCCTCTTCAGGCACCAGGAGGAAACCTCAGCAAGTAAAGCACGGTACATCTCGGAGAAGGCTGAAAGCAGACGATAGGGGCCCAAGTCAGAGCTATATTGCTGAGGTTGGCTGTGATCCTAGGGCCTGGCATCTATTTGAGAAAAATTGCAACCCGAAGCATGAGATACTTGGCTGATTTATATAATGTTTCCATAGATGCTTGGCTTTTTCACAAAGTCAGTCAAAAAGCCTGGGTTGTACAGTGACTTCAAAAATAAGCAAAATAAAATGTCCACGACTTCTGTTAAAGATGTAATTTTGCAATTACTTTCTGAGTCAGTTGGTGAGTCACACAAGAAAATTGGTCCCATTGTTTACTCGTCACACCTTATTTCTGAGAAAAAAAATGGAATTTGTTGAATGATTCTGTGGATGAACTGAACACTCCTAAATAACTTTTGAAAATTTCCAAAATAAAAAACCCTTACTTGAAGACAATGTGCCCCAGGATTTAAAGACATCTTCGGAAAGAGACCGTTTGGTAGAAACAGCAGATATTTATATGAGTACTTTTGATCCTTGTGTTAAAAATCAGTTGCATTCCTTATCCCAGTTCACGAGGCACTCCATGGCACATTAAAAGTCGGCCCTGCCACTTTCAGAGGGCTTATCTTCAAGCTGCCTTTTGAGCCTAACTGAAGAAGCTTTGTCTTTCTATTATCAAAACTGCTTTCAGTCCACCCATTCACTCATGTAACAGTTAGGTGCTCACTCCGGGAGAGGCCCTGGAACATCACAGTAAACAAATCACATTTCTGATATCACAGAACTCACAGTCTGGCCTAAGAAATAGTGAATAAGCAATTGACCATTGTCCTGAATTTTATGTAATGAGGCAAAAGGGTGCTACAGGATTCTCACCTAATCCAGGGTTTAGGGACAGTTTCTTTGAGGAAATGACCTCCATCTGAACTCTAAAGAATAAACAAGAATTAGCTGGGTGATAATGGCAGCAGGGAGAGACAAGTAATCCAACCAAACATGAGCAAATGATCTGAACAGATACTTCTCAAAAGAAGTACAAATAGCCAACATCTATATGAAAAACTGTGCAATATCATTAAGGAAATGTGAATCAGAACTGTATCGAAGTCCCATCTCACCCCAGTTAAAAAGGTTCTTATTAAGGAAACAAAACGTATCAAGTGCTGATAAGGATGTGGAATAAAAGGAACTTTTATACACTGTTGATGGGAGTGTAAATTAGTACAATCACTGTGGAAAACAATATGGAAGCTCTTCAAAAATCAAACAGTAGGACAACCATATAATCCACCAATCCCACCCCTGGGTATGTATCAGAAAGAATTGAAGTCAGTATGCAAAAGATTCCTGCATGCCCGTGTTTATTGCAGCACAGTTCATAGTAGCCAAACTATAGAACCATGGCACGTTTTTGGATGCAGATGTGCATTAGAAGGTGGGACACGGGCATCTCTGCGCTCTTCTGGAGTCCTCAGTGGAACAAAGGATGTGGCCTGCACACAGCCAGTGTCTTTCATGTGTTTCCAACAGCATGGGCATGTATGCTGGCATTATCCACAAATGCTTTCCCCATGCTGAAGGTGCCTAACAGGTGAACGACACTATATGCTTAAAAATAAGCAAAATCCCCAAATCCAATTCCTTCCATCGTGGACATGTTAGTTATTGGTATAAGCAAGTGCCGCATTCATTCTAAATATGGACCACCTTGACATTTAAAGTTTCATGTTGCTCTAAGATTAAATAGCTTCAGAGTGAGAAAATATTGCTATAGTAACAGATTATCCACAGTTCTTTTAAAAATAAACTTCTATGTCAAAGCAAGAATCCATTCAAACTGTATTAATAATAAGCAAGCAAGCTGAAGAGAAAGGTGGTATTTAAAAGCACTGAATATTTTCCACTTTTATTTTCCTTAAAAAGAAACGTAACTATACCTAGAATAGAAATTTTGAATTGAATCAAAGGATTCCCATCTGCTCAACATGAAGGATCTTTGTTTCTTAAGAATAAATATTTCTTGATTTTTGTATCTAGTACTTTAATAAAGAATGCAACATTTAGAAATACACTTGGTTTTGTTTTGTTTTGTTTTTAGAAGAACAAGTTTCCATTTTTAAGGGATTGGCTCTTCACGAAACAGAAGGAAGCTTTGTTATAAAAATGGACAGAGAAGTGACAGACTTCATTCTTTTCTCAATTTTCTGTTTATGCGATTCTTTATGTGACCTTGGATATCCAGTTTTTCCCTTCTCTGTGATTTAGGTCCAGTGCCTGAAAATGGGCAAATGTTTCAGCTAACTGCCAAAGGAATGATTGATTAGTCAGGTGAGTCCACAATGACACAGTCGTTCACAGAGCTGAGCTTGCATCCTTGCTCCACCACCTCATGACTGTGTGGGCTTGAGCGAGCCCTTTACCTTTACAACTGTCACAATCCTCATCTGTCAACCAGGGATCGGGATGGCTGTCTGCCTAGTCCTAGTCCACACAGGATTTGGGGAGGATCAAATGAGATAGGACAGATGAATGAGCTTTGGAAACTCTTCAAAAGTAAGGGATTATAATTGTATAGTTCTTCTCTTTGTACAAAGAAAGGTGTGTGCATGTGTGTGTGTGTGTGTGTGTGTGTGTAAAAGACTGAGAGAGAGACTTTTATACTCTTTGCATGGTTATAGGTGTTGACGTTTCTCAAACAGATTTTATGCTATGTTTCTTGGCCACAGGAGATTAAAAGGTTCTGGTGGTGGTACTTCTAGTCTATACTCAGGCCCGAAAGAAAACAAAACAAGCTGGATGTGGTTGTGCATGCCTATAATCCCAGCCCTCTTGGAGGCTGAGGTAACAGGATCACAAGTTCGAGCCCAGCCTAGGCAGCATAGCAACTTAGAGAGACTCTGTCTCAAAACAAAAATAAAGGGCCGGTGAGATGGCTCAGCGGCTTAAGCGCCTGCCTGGCAAGCGCGAGGGCCCGAGTACGACTCCCGGAACCCACATACCAAAAAAAAGGGCCAGTGATATCGCTCAGCGGCACGGGCGCCTGCTGGTGCGCGAGGTCCTGAGGTCGACCCCCGGTACTCACACACACACAAAAAAAAATAATAAATAAATAAAAGGGCTGGAGATGTAGCTCAATAGGTCCTGGGTTCAATCCCCATTACTACAAAACATGTTTAAATAAAAAATAAAAGCTGTAATTAGCAGAAAGTCTGATTGGATGGTCAGATGGGAAGGAGCTAAGTACAGTTGCCAGTTATTTATAATTATTCTCGCAATTTACGGATGAAGAAAGTGAGCAGCTAATAAATATTGCTTCAAGTCCAAGTTCACACACAACCTTGAATACATATAATCTTTGTCAATTAAATATTTTTAAATAAAAGGACAAGAACAGCAGAACAAATCTGGACAAGATAAAGCACTGAAAGGATCAGAACGCTACCCTTCCAGACTGGGTATCAAATCTTGTGGTCAGTTAAACTTTGGGAAATAAACTGTGAAGAAGAAATGGCTTTCTTCCTCAAGGACCACTTACGGTTGTATATCCCCAGTGGAGAAAGCTAATAAAGTTAGAATTAAGCATGAAGGAGAGAGGATACCAGATGCTTTTAATTGTTTTAAAAAAGGAATGACCGGGGCCACGGATATAGCTCAGCAGCACAACGCCTGCCTGGCAAGCGTGAGATCCTGAGTTCGATTCCCGTTACCCCACCCCACCGCCCCCAAAAAAGAATGACCATCCCTGGAATCCAAAAGAACAAATGTTAGCTAAAGCAAGGAAACCATGGTTTGTTTTCCTGGCTTTAAGAGACATTTCATCAAGGACATGTTTAACTATACGGAAGCATATAACTAACCTAAATTCACAGAGCTGAGCCAAGGCAGAAAAAAATACCTTTCACTGCAGATTAGGTATGAATCTCCAATCTCAGTGGCAAAGGTAGAAGGTGGATGGGCTTTATCTGCATCCTCCTCCCGGAAATCATGGTAATATATAAAATGGAGCTCTTCTTGATCTAAATTGAATTATGAATTCGGCTCAGAATCACTACATTTAGGATGTACGATTCAACACTACACAGAAAAAGTTACAATAGAATTGATTGTTTTACCATAACAGTACTGATAAATTTCTCAGCGATCTTTATGCTCAGGAGGTGACCAGACTTCCTTGCGAACAAATCCTGGGAGCAAGCCAGCCTCTGGGGGAAATGACTCTAGCGCCATCTAGTGTAAATGCTCTTGGAGTAAATGTTCTAGAAGTGCGAGGTACTCACAAGTGCCATCTAGTGACAAAGGAAAAAACGTGCTCCAGGACTAGGGAACATAGCTGAAGTCTTTTGCAAGCTAATAGCTTAGTTGGCGATAATAAAGCAAGTTTAATTGCATTCTCCCATAGATAAGAATTAAATCACAGTTTCAATTCTAAGTGTATTGTAATGCATTCCCTTTGGGTGTAACTATGAGAAAATCTGCCCTTCTGTGACTCTCCCTCAAATCTCCATTCCCTAAACTATGACCTTCTCCTCTGAACTCATCTAGCAGTTTGCGCATGCCTCCCACACTCCAGCTCAACATGCCTAGAAATGAGACTAAGTGGTTCTCAAATACAAGCTAGGACATGTTATTCTTTTGCTCTGAACCAAACCCTCCCATAGTTCCTACTTTAGCGTGCAAGGCAATATCCTTCAAAACCCCTACATAATCTTGCCTCAGTTACTTCGCTGCACACATCCCGTCCACATCTATTTTTGGCCACTCAGTTCCGGCCATACTGGCCTTAAGGTATCTCCAACACATCAGGTATGTTCTTGCCTTCAATTTGTGAACATTTGCTTTTCAGGAAAAGGGTATGGTGTAGTAGCATGATGAAGAGGATCAGCATTGATGTCAGACACATCACGGTTAATTTTTAGAACCACTGCTCTCTAGCTATGTGACTGAAGGGCTGTTCAATACAGTTTCTCCATCTGAGAAATGCAGATGATAGTGAAACTTACTTTATGAGATCGTGGCAAGAATTAACTGATAAACATGCTGATTGTCCTTAGCAGAGGTCAGTTACATAAAATTTCTGAAAAGTCAACGTTGATGTTATTAAAATGGAGAAATGCAAGTTAAAGATGGTTTGGTCAAGTGCTCTTCCATCTGGCTGAAGGGCTGGATGAAAAATGTACCACTCAAGGAATGTAGCCACAGCAGCTCAAACCTATGTACTTCCTTCTTTACACATTTTTCAAAGATGGGCATAAATGTGCACATCGAAATCAGAGATGGCGTGAAGAGAAGACAGCAAATGATAGATTCAGGGTACCCAAACGATCTCACCAAACAGGAATGCCAGGCCGATGTGTTCATTATATATGATTAACATGATGTTTAAGTCCAGAATCTCAAAGACGTAAGGATGGGAGAAGGCAATGTTGCTTAGCAATAGCATGTACAAAGATGACAAGAATGTTAGTCATTTACAAGTTCAGTAGGAACAGGGAATGCTGTGTGAATGTCAAGACTACTCTGACCTTGGTCTGCATCAATCAAAGCAGTGTTGAGGGAGAGGGATGGGGTAGCTCTGCCCTATACTGTGCAGCTGAAGCAATGAGTTCGTTTCTGAAGAGCAAGCACCCTTTAAACGGATACGCCTACACAGCAGTCACCCAGAATGTAAAGGGGTTACGGGCTTATGAGAAGTACATTAAAGCCCTTGGAATGTGTTAGCTGAATGTGTTCAGATTCAAAGGCACATGAGTGCTCACTTCAAATCCCTGAAGGGTTGTCACATGAGAGAAGGAACAAATCACTCTTCCCCTTGCTGTTGATAGCTTCATTCAACAAATAGTGAAGACCTAGAAAAGTCACAGAGAGATATATTTGGCCTTGAACAAGGAAATCTTATCCCACTTAAAATGGCTCCCTTGTGGCAAAAGCTGCCTTGTGATGTAGTGAGCTCCTTATTACCAGTGATTTTCTAGTAGAGTTGGGTACACAGAATACTGCAGACACTGCTTAGGAGTTCTGGAGATGCTGAACTAATGGCAAAGCTTCTAATGCCCACAACCCGTGAGATAGCTCACAAGGAACAAAACCATCTTGAACTAGAGATGCCACAGGTGGGTATGGCTGGAAGGAGATGTAGAGATACAGTGAAGGTAAGGAAAGACTAAGACACAGTGAAAAATACGAGTGAAGTTTGAGGGATAAGGAGCTTGTTAATCAGAGTACCATACGAGACATCAATATCAGCCCTGCCTGAATCTTCAAATCTGCCTCTTTTTCCTAAGGCTGAGGGCCCAAGGACCAGGATGAACTTCTAGTCTCCCAGGAAGACACTCTATGTCACAGTTTTCTTGGTTCCACACTCACTACACTCCAAGCCAGGTTGGCAAATACATAACCTATATTTTTGTTTTAATATCTACCCTACAGTTCTGGTCAGTTGTGCATCCTTGAATCTTAGCCCACTGACAATGACCTCTACCATTTATGCCCTCATTTTATCCCCAGTCTGGGGCCTTGACCCCAGTTTTAGGCTAATGGACATAATCTCCTCACCCAAGAGATAAAGCTAGATGAAGCTGGCTAAAGGAATCACACGTGGATTTCTATTGTTTGTACATATTTAAACACTGTTTGTCTTCAGAATGCAATAAGTATTGTACCTATAATACTTCATAAGGGAAGGTTATGGTTTTCATCTATGTGTAGTCAAAACAGAAGATGCGGGCCGGTGAGATGGCTCAGCAGCTTAAGCACCTGCCTGGCAAGTGTGAGGGCCCGAGTTCGACTCCCGGAACCCACATACGAAAAAGGGGCCGGTGATATCGTTCAGCGGCACGGGCGCCTGCTGGCACGCGAGGTCCTGAGGTCGAGCCCCCGGTACCCACAAAAAAAAAAAAAAAAAAAAAGAAGATGCTTCTTTTGGACAGGATTAAACGTGTTCAATTACAAATGGGCCATTAAATGTCTTTTACATTTTGATAGAATCATGTGAAATGGATTTATCAGAATGCTAGCATAACGTGACTAGAAACGGCTGTGCCTGTTAAGTTTTTTGTTGTATAGACCCAATTATCAATAGTAAAAACTTGAGCTTTGATCCACCATGGAATCAGAATTATCTTATTTTCAATAATAGACCATTTAGAGCAGTTTTAGGTTTGCATAAAACTGAACAGAAAGTACAAAGTATCCCTATATTTTCTCTCTCTCTCTTCTCTGCCCCCTTTACCCTCAGTTTCCTCTATTATTAACATTTCACATTGATGTGGTATGTTTGTTACAATTGCTAAGCCAATATTGACACATTATTATTAACTAAAGTTCAGCTCATATTATAGTTCTGTTGTGCATTCTATAAGTTTTGACAAATGCATCATTTCAGGTGCCCACCTTTATAGTATCATGCAGAACAGTTTCAGTGCCCTAAAACCCCATGTTCCACCTACTCATCCCTCCTCTACTCCTTCTGAGCTCTAGTCCCAGGCAACCACTGATCTTGACTTTCTCCACAGTTTGCCTTTTCCAGAATGTCATGCAGCTGGAGCTATACGGTAGTAGCCTCTTCAGACCAACTTCATTCACTGAGCAGTAGGGATTTAAGTTTCCTCTATGCCTTTTTTAGACTTTAGAGCTCTTTTTATCATGAATGATACTCTGTTATCTGGATATAGCATGGTTTGTCCACTTATTAAAGAACGCCTTAGTTGTTTCCAAGCTTTGGCAATTATGAATACAGCTGCCATAAATATTGATGTAAAGGTTTTGTGTGGACATAGGTTTGCCACAAATATGAGTAAATACCAAGGAAATAAATTGGCTGGGTGTCATGGTATGAGTATATTTGTTTGGTAAGAAACTGGCAAGATGTCTTTCAAAGTGGCTGAATCATTTTGCATTCCCACAAGCAATGAATGAGAGCTTCTGTTGCTCCACATATTTGTCAGCATTTGGTGTTGTCAGTGTTTTGGATATTAACCATTTTGATAAGTGTAGTCATATCACATTGTTCTTTTAATTTATAACTCCATAATGACCTATGAGGTTAAACATACTGTATTTTCATATGTTTATTAGCCATTTGAATATGTATCTTTGTGAACTTTTTGTTCAGATCTTTTGCCCACTTTTAAGTTGGGTTGTTTTCATATGTTTCAATTTTAGTAGTTCTTTGTATATTCTAGACACAAGTCCTTTATTAAATACATACTTTACAAATACTTCCTGCCAGCCTGAAAATATATTCTCTTAACAATGTCTTTTACAGAAGTATTGATTTTAATTTCTGTATGTATATATAAATTGCGTTTACTTTATTTATTTCAATTTTATCTTTCTGGATTTGCCTCTGTATTTTTAAAAATGTAATTTGGTATGATTTATCTTCCCATTCTAAATCACTATATATGGTCATTGCTAATATTTTAGATTCATTGCTAATGAGAAACCCCCAAACTGCATAATGCTCAGGACCCCCAAAAACTGAATCTGGTCCTGAGTCCAGCGAAGGAGCCTTGGGCTCTACAGCGCAACTGCAGCCGCTGCACAGGGAGTAGAGAGCAGGGTCGAATTTATGGATGGCCCACAGAGCTCCGCAGTTACCAAGAGTCAAACCCAAGGCTGATGCCATTGTCAGAGACGAGGTTCTCAGGCCAAGCACATCAGCTTCTGGAAATCCAAGTGTTGTCTCAATCAACTCCTGCAAGCCAAGACTGAACAAATCGCCACCAAATCCATTTTTCTGGTTTCCTCTCACCAAACTGTTCAAGCCAGAAAATCAGGCATCATTGAGGAACTTCCTTTTCACCTGTAAGTCTTCCGAATCTAATTGATCAGCAGTTCTGTCAAATATGTACTGTAAATATTGCTTGCTGCCAAGCTCTCTCTTCTCTCAGGCACCATCCATGCTGTTTCCTGTGCCTTAGGAACCCTGTGTTTCATTCTTTTAAGTAACTCCCACCCAAGTTCCGAGTCTCGCAGGTGTCATGTCCTCCAGAAAACCTCTCTCTGTGCAGTGCAAGTAGGTGAGGTGCCTCCTCCTGTTCATCCCCATAGCATCCAATTGACCCCATCGGAACATGTAATCTGTTGTGCTAGAGTTGCTGAACTTTAAAATTATTGTTTTTCACTTTGTTTTTTTTAATTACAAAAGATAATTCCTCATTATAACAAGTCAAACAGTACAGAGATGTATAAGGAAAAATAAACAAGTTCCCCTTAGTTCCCGTGGCTCTATATAGACTTAATACATTGCCGTTAATAGGTCCATTATACCATAGCAGGGATTCCTATAATTTATTCAACCATTCCCCTACTACTGGACCTTCAGGATACTGATGAAGAATTTTTTTTGCTGCAATACACATTCTTGCATGTGCTGGGGCATTCATTTTTCTAGATTATATCACTGGAAACTAAAGGACATGTGTCTTAAATTTTAATAGACATTGCCAGTGTACTTTCCTACAAAAGGCAACAATTCACCCTTCACCAGCAATACATGAGAAATGCCTGTGCTTTACAGCTTTCTCAGGATTAATGCCTTAATTATTTATTTTCTGTGGTGGAAAATGGCATTTCATTGTTTTATTTGGAATTTCCCTAGCTAACAATATTTTTATGTGTTTGTTGGCAATATATACTCTCCCTTCTTTGAGTTGACAATTCGTATCCTATTTTTCTACTACATTCCTTACTTTTTTCTTAGTAATTTGCACAAACTCTTTACCCATTGAGGTTATTGATCATATATTGTGTCACAAATATTTTTAGAAGTCTATAGGTTTTTATTAATTTATGGTATATAATACTGCAAATAGTTCAAATATTGTTCTCCTCAATTACATTTTCTCTCATGATTTGAGGAAGTCACAGATTAGTGAAGGAGGCAAACATGTGATGGGCTCACATTTACAGATATTAACACCTGCTTTTATATTTCTTGCTATGCCACTACCAAAAATATCAGGGCCATTAGACATGCAACACTCATTGCTTCAGGAAAGACAAAGAAAGGTAAAAATAAGTTAAAGGAGTCACATTCTAGATTTAGAAATCCAGTAGCACATCTATGGAAAAGCCCAAACCAACTTCTAACACTTCCACGGTTAGGTAAAATCTGTGTGTGTGTGTGTGTGTGTGTGTGTGTGTGTGTGCGTGTGTGTGTGTGTGCATGTCTTTAAGAGTAGAGAGAACCTTCACCCTTTGCCTGGGAAAGATCATGGGAAACAGCACAATTCACTAAGGCTACTCTATCCAATCTGGTGTGAAGAGATGTAAAATGATTTCCAGGTGACCAGGAAAAGTACAGAAAAATAGAAGATGGTCTCAGGGGACCCCTACAAATTTCCATTGCCTCTGAGGTTCCATAGGAGAGAAATAGGTCTTCTTTGAAGCTTGTGAAGGGAACAGAAGAGGCAGAGTTTGGGTTGGCCCA
Organism: Erethizon dorsatum; assembly: GCA_028451465.1. Taxonomy (NCBI): domain Eukaryota; kingdom Metazoa; phylum Chordata; class Mammalia; order Rodentia; family Erethizontidae; genus Erethizon; species Erethizon dorsatum. The sequence goes on from CM051842.1 coordinate 132,454,338, forward strand.
TGAGAATGTTTGGGGTTTGAAACAAGTCAGAGAAATGGCTTTCTGTATGCAGCTTGTAAACCACCTGGGCCAGTGCTACAGTTTGGATAAGTGGTTCCCAAAAGCTCACATGTTAAAGGCATGGTCCCCAAAGTGGCAGCATTGGGAAGTGATAGAACCATTAAGAGGTGGGTTCTAGTAGGATGTTTTCGGATCACCGGGGGTGAACGACTGAAGGAGACTGTGAGACCCTAGTCTGTTCCTCTTTCTCTATTTGGCTTATTGGGCATGAGGTGAGTGGTTGCTCTTTAACACAAACTCCTGCCATGTTGTGCTGCCTTGGACCAACACGGCAATGGGGCCAATGAGTCAAGGATGAAAACCTCCAAACTGAGCCGAAATACACCTGTCCTCCTTAAAGTTAATCATCTCAGGCATATAGTAAGGGAAACTGACTAAAATAGATATTGTACCACTTAGAAGATGCTGCCGAGCTGGAAGTTTATTATGGTTAATCTTGTATATTAACTTTATTGCCTTGCAAGACACTTAGGAGATTAAAAAAGCACATTCTTGAGTTTGTCTGGGTGACTCATGGAGGGGTGACCTTGAGGACTATATCTCCCTGGCCCCTTTGTCTCTGGTTCTTTCCCTGTTTTCTGTTCCCAGATGCCACGTGTTGACCAGCTTTTCTTTGCCACACCCTTCCACCATATTTCTGTGCCAGCAGATTATGGACCTCTGAAGTTATGAGCCAAAATAAACCTCTCCTTTACCTTGCAGGTTTCAGGTATTTTGTCACAGCAACAGAAAGCTGACCAATACTGTGATGAGCAGAGACTGCCTTCAGTCCTTCCACAATGTGTGGACAATAAATAAGCACTGGAACATAGGTGTGACCCTCAAGAACTGCAGATGGGGCAATGTATCTGAAATGACTAAAATTATTTCTGTCACCCAGGAGAGAGATTTAACATACAAAAACAACTCAGAGAATAAAATTAAAATGTGCACAGCTAAATATGTAAATATGCATGATACAATGTTGTATGTAGAATGAGAGACGTTAATCTCAGAGTAATATGAGAATGCAGTGATGTTCATGAATGCTCAGTTTCCCAAGTGAACACATTGGGGAGGGACTTTCAAACAGAGAAGAAAGCCGAACTGACGTTTAAGCACCCGAAATAAAAGCAGTTTTTTTAAAGCATGAGGTGCAAGATAAGGGAGATGACAGAGATAAAGTTTTAGCCTACAGGGAAAATTAAATCAGATGATAAGACAGAAATGTTAGCCTTAAACTAAATTTTGTGTTTGAGCACAATGCAGCTACAACGGCTATAGATCCAAATATACGATACTGAGAATTTAAATTATCTGTGTGACTTAAAAGGTAGAAAATCTATGCCTCCTATTATGGTTTCCCATAGTGGTAAAGGATTAAAGATCATGGTTCAAAATTCGACAAGTAGCTAACTTTTTTCATGAATATGTTGGTATAACCCACTATTTATATAAGAGACGCTGGATATCCATAATACGGAGTCTGAAAGTGTTCAGTGATCTGTGCTAAATATTGTTGATATTAAATCACTTAGGGCTGGGCTTTCTGTTTGTTAGATCAAACCAGCTTCTGTACCTTTCCTGAAGAAACACTGGAAATGAACGATAAATGTTGAACAATAACCATACACAGTGTAGTGTTTCATTATTTCTGTTTATCCCCCTTAAATAAAGGCAGATGACAGGGAAATTTCTAAATGTGAGCTTCAACATGCTTTAGGACTCAGTCATCGCTTGGCAGTGAGACTACCTGGTCCCAGAGCATCCATCAGACCAGGGTTTGTGTGGGCTCTGCACACAGCTAAGCAGCCAGCTCAGGCTCTCTCTTTTCTTTGACCTATTTTCTTGGCTTTCATCTAACCACCAACTCCTTTTCTCTCTGATCAGTGTGGGTGAGAACACCCAAGGCACAAAGCTAAGTGCTTTAGACACATGGGAATGGTGCCCCACTTTGAGGAAAAAAAAACAAATATAGTATAAATGACCCCAAACTGCCCACTTCAAGCATATAGATTCCTATTTTAAAAATTCATTAACTGTATAAAAACTCAGCTGGCTCTTTGCATTAAATTATGAACCTTTCTATAAATATTTGCTGATTATGCACAAATAAGTTTATTGCAGCGAGCAATTAAACAGTGGCACTGGAGGAGAAAATGGAAGCATCCATTCTTCTTAGCTGTATTTTTAGAGTGGACCAAGTTTGCAAATTAAAAGCTACTACATCTGAGAATTCCATGGCCAGAATTATGGGTAAATGACATGAGGAGAGTTTAGAAATCATCTATTATATTGCATTTTGGTCAATGAGTCTAAATATATATATATATATATATATATATATATATATATATATATATATGTGTGTATATATATATATAGTATCTGTGATATCTATGTTATATGTGATGCATGATATATATATATATTGAATATGTGATATATATGATATATATAGGTATCATTCCATTGGGTAAATCCTATGTTGTTTTTCAGAAAGTTGTTAACACATATTGAATTGTTAAACTCATTACATTTTAAATCTATTTGGAACACTTTTGAATAATTATCATGAGTAAGACACTGCTAAGTTTTATGTGAGATACAGAGATGACAACACAAAAGTGTGGTGGCTGTTGTACTTACAAAGTGAAGAAAATATGAATATCAACAAAGTATATTATATGAGGCAGAATGAGATGACATTAACATATATGCAGAGTATATAATGTACATATATTATATCACTGAGTCTTCCCAACAACCTTTGAAGTATACATCATTATCTTCACTTTCACAGATGGGAACAGAGAGGCTCAGGGATGTCAGCTAATTCACCCAAAGTCATACAACCGATAAATAGCAATAATGATAGATGGCCTGATTTCAAAATCAGGCAGATTCTATGACCTCAAAATTCCTGCTCCAAACATTGTCCTCAGCTAGCTCAGCTACTGCTAAAGTATAGAGTATAGTGGAAGGAGTATCAGGAAATTCAACCCCAAAGACGAGTTAGAACTAGATTGTAGATACTCATAATGCCATAGTAAGGAGTTCTTGCTTTATACTACACACAAAAAGGAAGCATGAAATCCCTTTAAACATATAGATAACAATAACCAACGTTCAGTTTAGAAAGAGCACTCCCCAAGCTGTAGAACTAGCTCAAAGCTGAAGAAGGGAAGCCACCAGCAAGCTGTTGTGCTGGTCCAGCAGAGTGATCATAGTCTAAACCACGACAGTCACTAAGGAAGATGAGAAGTAGGGAACGCTACTACATCGTGCATGCAAAAGCAATCGGACCTTGGCAACTTTATCCAGAGGACAAGTGGGCATGAAACATGAAAAGGGCCCCTCAGCATTGCATCAGGGCCCTGGAGAAAGAAGTGACTGTTAATAGACATCAAAAAAAGAGAAAGCAGCATGAATTTAATATCTAGCAGAAGGTGATGAGAAAGGTTATGAATGTTTCTATGAACTCTGTCCCCGTGGGACACAGAAACTATACCCTGAATTTTCATGATGTTACACAATCTATTTATTCATTCAAGTTGCTCAGTTTGGTGGAAATGAGTCAACAGGACAGGTTACATGAAATATGTACAGTGGCCATGAATGAGTCTTAAAGGCGATTACCTCTGCTAAAGTGGACATCCTTTTAGTCAATGTACTCTGACATTTGCAAGTCCAAGAACTGAGCTCGACGTTCAGGAATCAGTAAACAGATTGGGCCAATGGCCACTTTCCAGAGAAGTGTCCGAAGATGCTATCACAGCACCTGAGAGTTTCAATGCAACCATCCCAAGGATGCCCCTTTGCAACAGCTGAAGTACATTATCTTTTCACACAGAAAATTTAGAGAGCAAACGAGGGCAGAATCTCTAACTTACCAGTTGCTAAACAGTGATTTTGTTTGTTTGGTTTTTGTGGTGCGGGGAAATGAACCCAAGGCCTGCGGTTTCCAGACCAGCCTCCACCACTGAGGTACACCCCGGCCCCAACAGGTTTTGAACGTCGCATAATCATATATTGTTCCTCCCTGTGCTTTTGGGTCTTTCTCCCTGCACAAAGGCTACAAAAGGCTGCCTCCATGTTTAAATTCAAAACATTTTAGTGAAGACTGTATTCGGAGATGGCTTGTATGAAAACAAAATTCTCATCATTGAAGTTTTTATTCTTATAACAGTTAACACAGAGATTTGAATATGTAGGTAAAACCCCCAGAAAATGATAGCAAGAAGCTTTAAAATAGCAGAATGGTCTCATACAAATCTACTTATTCTTTCATATATTCATCTGGGAAGAGCAGTTTACCCCAGTGATCGTGGGCTTACCGCCACTGATACAAAACATGTGACATAAATCATCTTCAAGGAGGAAAGATTTGTTTTGACTTGGTGTCAGTGGTTTCAGTACATGATCGGCCATCTCCATCACTTCCAGGCCTTTGGTGAGGCACAAACATCATGGCAGCAGAGCATGTGGAGGAAAGCTGCTTGCTTCATGGTGGCCAGGGAGCACAGAGCAGGGGAAAAGCCAGAGAAAAAGGGACCAGCAATTCCATGAACAATTACTGCAGCTCTTATAGAACGACTTTAATGCCTAAATTGTTAAAATAATTGTGCATGTCTCTAAATGAGGAACCTGGGTACAAACAAACTTAAAATGTAGTTACAAAACTGAGATTTGATTCTTCAAGAAAATATTTAAAGGGCTAACTTAAATTTTGTCTTTCTGCCTCCATAAAAATATTCCAAGAGAAGGCCTTCTTATACTTTACAAAATAAAGAGACATCAAGATGATTAAACTTTAAATTTCCAGATGCCTCAGTCCTATGCAAAAGAAATCATTTGTTTAAACAAATATTTTCAAATAACTGAGATTTTATTATTTCAGATTTTTGAAATAAAATCAGTTTGATATAAACATCATAATAATTTCATGGTTTCCAGATCTAATTTTCCGACAGTATTTATCCAAAATATTTAGAGAATAACAGTGATCCAGGACTGAAGACACAAGGCACAGTGCTTGATTTTGCAGTCTTACACATGTGAGCTTTGGTGGTGGTGGTGTCCAGGTGTTATGTTTCAGTTTTTGTGTAGTGGAATCCTACGTTATTTTCCAATCAAGCTATACTGCAGTCAGATGGTTGTAGGGCTACTCCCCGAGGACCCCTCATTAAAATAAATTATCTTTCTCCTAAGTCTATCCCAGCACATGTAATTTTAAATACAATTTCTAATTAATAGTCTCTTAGTTACATGGTAATGCTGGCTCCCATCAGTGGGAAGTTCCAAATTGATCTGACAGAATCAGTTGCAAAATACAGCAGACTCTTAGAATGCATCCACGGAACAGACTACGAAAACCAGCAGAAATGTTCACAGACTGGAGAGCACCTTCTCCACTTCTAAAGGTTTGAAACTAACAGCACTGAACCTGAAACTTTCCACTCCACTGGATTAACAAGATAGGCTTATTTCATACATTAAACAAATTTTCTCCTGAATTTTATAATGCAATTTAAACCAGGCTCCAATTAGGCCATTTCAGCACTCATTACTAAAATTATACATTCCATGGTGAGATTGACCATAGATTAATTTTTCTGTGCTGTTTGCAGAACAACATTTTCTTTTGCACTTTCAAATGCCTTTTAGCCATAAATATAATAGTAATCTCTAGTGACACATTCAGCGATAACAACTGACTATGTTCTCTTTCCAGAACTGTTTTTTTTTTTTTTTTTTCCTAAGATGCTGCTTTTAATTAGCCCCACAAATTCAAAGGAGCAGCCAGGTCTCATTTATGCCAACATGCAAGGCGCTGTATTTTTACTCACAATCCTTAGTATTTTCTTTTACTTCTTATGCCACAAAAGAGATCATGAGTGCTTTGGATTAAATGTGTTCCATAAAATTAGGTAATGAATTCTTACAGTGAGTCTCTCTCTCTCTCTCTCTCTTAATTTAGGTCTCAATTATTCAGGCCGAGGGTCAAGTCCAGAGCTTTGCTTTGTCCAGCTTGTCTACCATAGCACACTCTTGTCTTGTTTTCAGACAGCCTCTTGAGAAACAGAACTTTGAAATATTAAAAGCAATTTCAAAAAAACCAAACACAAATTTGCTGTCATCTACCTATATCTATCTATACTCTCTTTACTTTAACTGCTTCTGCTTCTCCTCAGCATCACGACCCACACAAAACTAATTCCAATTTACACAGATGTATGTGAGGTCATAAATAATTTCCATATGCATATATATATGGAAAATGATTACAAGGTGCATTTTTTCATTTCTGTGTCCTCTAATCATTTTAGAGGAAACAAAAAAAATCACTTAACTTTGTGTAGGAGGAGAAGTATGTAGTGACACTACTTAAATTGCTTTAGTTCAGTTGCTTGGATACTAAAATATTAAGTTATGAGGAGTTGTAAAACACTAGTAAGTTACTTCTATACTCTTAAAATGTATAGTAAAACAAAAGTCGTGGTACAGATACATGAACAAGTTTAAGAAGAATGTAATTTACATATGCACTTAGCTAACTAAACAGATGTAAAGAATACACTTGACAGGATTGGCTTCCTGTAAGGGTTAATATTAAAATAAAACTCATGGAGTTTTGGAACAGGCCAAGGACAGGGTGGTAGTGCTATGGCAAACAGAAACACCAAAATGACACCCAGAATTTGGAGGCAGATTTATTTTACGTCGACGAGCACTGCTCAGGATCATTCTCAAAAGATCAGGCCCTGATCTCTGGTGGTCTAAGTCTTATATGGGATAGGCAAGCAGGAAGTACAGAGGCAGAATGGCTTGTCACTTGGGGATTGGTTTATACAATGTGCATCACAATGACCAGCCATTTCTAAGAAACAAAAGTAACAGGAACTGTAACCAGAACTATTACCTGGGCAACTAACAAACTGAAGTATACTGGCTGGGGGGGGCATCTTCTACTACAGTAGCAAAGAAGTAGCACAGCACTGAAACCTAGTACCATGTTTTGCATGACAAATCAAAAGCAGCAAACGACCCTGGAGAAAATCAATCACTCTGATTTGCTCTTAAATAAAGGTTACAAGTTGACATGCCACACACACACAAATCAAAATCAAGGCAATCACATTCATTGAGGCATAAAACATGAACTTCTGTGAAGTTTACAAAACAGTTTTGCAAAAACTGTCTCATTTCAACCTCACAATAACTCTGTCAGGTAGGAGAAGTGGTAGGTAGGGAGTTCCTTGCAACAGATACTAAACACACTATTCAATCTGAGTTTAGGTATACCCAAGAGGTCCAGCAAGATATGTCAGCCAGCAATTGTTTACCTGGTTAATATAGACAATGTTATGTGTTAAAGATCTTCACTGACTAGGTTATGGGCAGTAGGTGCCCCCTAGCTGTCAAAGAATAAGAGCAACACTCAACCTCCCAAGCAGTGAATAGTGTGTGCAAGAGAGTGAAGGTTCAGGCCAGAATGAGCATTCTGTTGAGAGGTCAGTGGGAATCAGAAGAAATAGATAATTTTGAGTCCCCCAAGGGGTTGAGCCGCTTGGCACCCCACAGATATTGAACTAAGCTTTTGAGGCAGTGAACTGTAATAAAGCATAAAATTCAGCCAAGCCTGGTGGTACATGTCTGCAATCCCAGTACCCTGGGAAGTTGAGGTAGGGGAATCACAAGTTTGAGTCCAGTTTGGGAAAGTTAGGGATACTATAAAAGAAAAAAGAAAAAATCCAGTGTTGCCAGTCGTGATGACACGGTCTTATAAGAACACAAGAGCATAAGGCAGTGCAACCTATGGACAAGACAAAAAAGAAAGATTGTGCAAAGCATCCAACCTCCCACCCTCCTCTCTAGCCTCCCTCTTCAGGGGGTAGGAGTAGGAAATGGAGTTAGAGGAGAATATATTCTGGAAGGAGGGTATTTTGAGTTCAGAGAATCAGTTTGATTCTCTCTTCCTGGTGACTCTACAGGATAAATGGAACAGCTAAAAGTAGCCATGACCATAGGTTGGACCCTAGACAAAATCTATGATGTCATATGAGATACACAGTCTTGGGATGGTTCAGAACAAGAACTCCATTGGTTTTATTGCTGAGAAATTAGTTGACTAGAACCTAGAGCTGTGTCAACAGGCTTGTCTCTCCTGTGGAATACGCAGCAAATAAGAATCCACAGTTGACTGGAAGACTGGGTGATGAGAGTAAGGTAGAGTTCAGTTCACACACTGGATTCACCCACCTAAGGGAGAGGATTTTCTGTGTGCAGCACTGGGAAAGATCAGCTGTTCCCATAAATGACAGCAGCCTAAAAACAATCTTTCTCAAAATTCTCATAATGATTTTTTTCAGAAATAGAAAAAAAAATCATTCTAAATTTTGTATGGAACCACAAAAGACCCTAAATATCCAAACCAGTATTGGGCAAGAGTAACAAAGATGAATGTGTCACAGCTTGTGATTTCAAAATACATTACAAGGTAACAGTAACTAAAGCAGTATGATGCTGGCATAAAGACAGATTTATAAACCAGTGGAACAGAATGATGAATCCAGAAATAAACCCACAGCTAAAAAGTCAGATGATCTTCAAGAAATGTGCCAACAACACACAATGGGGTAGGAACAGTGTCTTCAACAAAAAGTGTTAAGAAAACAGTGTAATCTCCTGCAGGAGAATGAAATAGGACCCTTACCTTCTATCACACACAAAAAACAGACTTAAGATGAACTAGAGATTTCAATACAAGTTCTGGAAGTGTAAAGCTCCTAGAAAAATGCACAGCAGGAAAAACTTCATGACATTGGACTAAGGTAGGCAATTATTTCTTCTGTATGAAACAAAAAGTAGGTACCACAAAAAAAAAACTATAAACAAATGCAACTACAACAAATGAAATAGCTTCTGCATAACAAAGGAAACAACCAACAGAGTGAAGACATGGCTTACAGAATGGAGACAATATTTGCAAATTATGTATTTGATAAGCAATTAACACTTCAGGTATGTAAAGAACTCTTACTGCTCAATAGCAAAAAAGCAAATAACCTGATTAAAAGTGGGCAAAAAACTTGAATAGACATTGCTCCAAAGACTACAAACAAATGGCCAACAGACACATGAAAAGATGTTCCACATCACTAATTTACTGGAAAGTGTAAATCAAAATCACAATGAGGTATCACTTCACACTTGTCATGATATCTATTATTTAAAAAATGACTAGTGTTGACAAGGATATGGAGAAATTGGAATCCTTGTACAGTGTTAGTGGGAAAATAAAGTGCTACATCTGCTATTGTAGGTAGTATGGAGAGTCTTCTAAAAAATTGAAAATACATATGATCCAGTTATTCCACTTCTGGGCATTTATTCAACCGAACTGAAAATAGGATCTCAAAGAAATATCTGAACTTCCATGTTTTTTGCAACACTATTCACAGTTGCCAAAATATGGAAAGAAACTAAATGTCCCATCGATGACCGAATGCATAAAGAAAATGTTATGAACATGTAGTGGAAATTTATTGAGCCTTTCAAAAAAGAGAATCCTGTTATATGGTACAAGATCCATGAAGCTGGGAGACATTATGCTAAGTGAAATAACCCTGTCATAGAAGGAAAAATACTTCATGATTCCACTTATATGAGGTATCTGGATTGGTCAAACTCATACAAGCAGAATGCGGAGCGGGTAATAAGGATATGCTGTGAACAGGTATAAAGTTCCATAGTGAAACATGAACAAGTTCTACAGGTATGCTGGCCCATATAGTGTTCATAGATAATCAATACTGTACTGTGCATTTAAAAATATTGTTCAAGGTATATCTCATATTATTTGTTTTCAACCACAAAAGAAAAACAGGAAAGGCACAAAGAAACTTTTGGGGGCAATAGATACATTTTAGTACTTTATTGTGGTAGTATTTCACACACATCAAATTGTATATATTAAATATGCACATGTTTTTAATACCAACTGTACCTCAATAAATGATTTAAATTAAAAAACAAAGCAAATATTAGAAGAAATAGTTCATTGATTTTCTGGGAGATAAAAAATCAAAAAACCTAATGCCACAAATATAAGAAATGGATTCAATGAATAAAAAGATAAAACCCTAAGGACAGAGCCAGAAAACTTAGCATATTACTAAGAGATTTGGGAAGAAATGAGAAGTATCTAGAAGAAAAGTGAAATATCAGGAATACAACTGAAACATTTTGTAGTGAGAGAATGACTTACATGTTGAGATCCTAAGAGCTTACTAAGGCCTAGGTCTAATGAAATAAAGACATACTTGGATCTACCCCGATTAAATTTCTGAACTCCAAGGACTAAAAACCACTCTTAAAATCTTCGATAAAGAAATAACAAGTTTCTTGTTAAGGGAAAATAAGCAGACTTGCATCAAGCATCTCAGGTGCAATAATAGAAACCAGAATACAAGGCAGCAACATCTACAGTTTACCAAGAGAAAAGAACTGCAATCTAAGTCTCAGTACATGAAAGAACAAAGAGAAGATATATTCTAAGAGTTACGTTGGCTAGTTTGAAGAACTCATTCAAAAAAGTACTTTGGCCAGATGAAAATTTACTCAGAACAAAAATCTAAACAAAATACAAGAAACTGCACTGGATTATGAGTCATATCATATTTATAATTATGTCTAAGTGAATGAGAATAATGACTCTGGAAACTAACAAAAGACTTTTTAAGTGTTCTTGACACTAATAAACATTTTATAATTGAAAAAGTATAAAGCTTGGAAATCAGATTGCAATGAATTTCAGAAAAAACTAGGAGATATGGGGTGAAGGGGTTTGGAGAGTGTTCACTAATGGGAAAGGGAAATGTTTACAAAGGTATCGGTGGATATAGGAGAGTAAGACATATGTCAAGACAAGTAAATGGCTGGATCTAATTAAATTTGATATATCAATAGATAAATGCAGATATAAATTGAGATTCCAAATTTTAGAAGCCCTAACAAATTCAACCACATATACATTGAAACATTCTACATGGAAGAAAATCCCTTAAATAAAACTAAACTGAGAAAATATTTGCTTTTTATACACCAAAAACTAATGCCCTTAATTTATAAATACAAATGTTAGATCACTAGGAAAATATTAGTTAAATCCACAGCAAAATAGGTAAAGGGATACGAACAAACACTTCTCTTGGATTATACACAGAAATTCCTGACTGTGGCTACCTCTGGAGAAGAGAATTCTGTGTCTTGGGGACCATAAGGGAATAATAAAGCACACTACATTACTTGTGTACCTTTGAATCTGAACATTACATATTTATTGCCACATTAAAGGAGATTAACAACACAAGATCAAAAGTCTCGTATCCCAGTCCAATCCAGTGTGCTGCTTCAAGCATCCCACACAAGCCTCAGGCTCTCTCCGTCTTGAGCTCTGCCTTCCGCCAAGGCTTCAGTGGGATCCTCTGAGTTTAGTCAGCCCGTGAGAGAAGAAAGGGAGTGAGAACAAAGAGGATTGGGGGGAACTATTAGGTGCAAGAATTTGAAATGATACACACCATTTTTATCCGCATTCTATTGACTAAACAAGTTATATGACCCCATCATGGTGCCAAAGAGCTGGAAAATGACCCAGAAAGATAAACCAGGTTAGGTGAGTATCCAACAAACTCTGTTCCCATTGCCTATTTCTGAAAACCTAATATTTTTAAAGAGAAATTAAATAAAATGCAAATGCAGAGGCAAAGGCAAATAGAAAGAGTAACTATATATATATATATATGTGCTTCTATAAACATGGGTACACATGTATAATGGTGATATGATATATATATATATATCAGTAAAAGGATAACCAAAGACCTAATGTATGATATTGTCAGAAATTTTGAGATGGTAAAGCTGCAACCTACAAAGATGAATAAAATGAGCCTAAATCATTATGCAACAAGTAGCATAGCAATAAAATATATTAAGCAAAACTTTCTAGGAAGACAGCCAAGATTTGAGAAAAGTCTCAGATTATTTAGTGGGGCAAGAGTGGGAAAAAAACATACCAGAAAAACTCATAGTATTTGAATAATATAACTGACAAGCTCAATTTAACAAACACTCAAATGAGAGATACCATGTGGTGTTTAAGCTTGTGCAGCTGGTTTATTTCACTCAACGTTACATTTTCCTGCAAAAGTCTTGAATTTATCCTTCTTTAAAGCTGAGTAGTATTCCATTGTGATAGATACCACATTATCTTTATCCATTCAACTGCTCATGGGCATAAGGCTGCTTCCAGGATTTAGCTATTATGAATTGTGCTTCTATAAACATGGGTACACATGTATAACGGTGAAATGATGTCTTTACCTCTTTGGAAAAGATACCTAGAAAGGGAATAGCTGGGTCATATGGAATTTCTAATTATAGTTCTTTGAGAAATCTCCACACTGATTTTCATAGAGGTTGTACTGTTTACATTCCCACCAACAGTGTAGAAGGGTTCCTTTGTCATTGCATCCATGCCAGCATTTGGCATTCTTTAACTTCTTGATGATTGCCATTCTTTCTGGTGTAAGATGAAATAGGAAAATGGATGCATCTGGAAAATAATATGTTGAGTGAAATAAGTCAGATACACAAGCTTAAACACCATATGGTATCTCTCATTTGTGTAAGACAAAGTACAAACAAAGAGCAAGCCGAAGGATGGATAGAAGGAAACAAGGGGATAGATCTCTTGCAAATGGGATGAAGTCCAGGAGTCTGAGGGTGAGGGGAGAAGGGAAGCAGAAGTGGAAATAAGAAAATTTAAGATATACCTCATACAGGTACCAAATACCCACAATGAATGTAAACATTATATGTCATAAAAATGAGCTAAGAGTAATAAAGACAACATGAATGTAAGTGGGGAAAATGGATTTAGAGAAGGAGGGAGGTGGGTAGGAAGGGGAAGGGGATTAAAAAAGAAACAAACTGTGTTATGTACATGCGCCCACTCCCCAAGATGAATGTAAACTTCATGTGCTGCCATCATGCACTAATAGATATAAATAAACAAATAAAAAAAGATGATGAAAATGTGTTATATGCTTGTGGTAATACCTCAAACATACACTAATAAACTTTTTAAAATATATATACACACCACACCTATCTTCGTACTCTACTAACAACAATAACACCTTCTATAGGAACATTAATAAAAAATGATCTTATATCTAACTACGGTAAAACCTAATTAGATTCTCAAATTTAAAGATGATGTGGTTCACATATGCTAACAGTAATTCAGTAAGAATAAAAATAGAAATTCACAACTCAAAGATGACCCCATAACTTCACTGTTTAGAAGTCAGGAAACATTCCGACAAGCACCAAGTTGAAGGAAACAATCGAAATTGTAAATTGTGTGGAACTTAACAAAAAGTAAAAATATCTCAAATGAAAATTTACAGTATGCTGTTAAACTGTATACAGGAAAATTTAGATTTTAAATCTTTTATTATTAAAAATTTAGAAATATTAAACAGAAATAAACTTACTTGGCTTAGAAATTAGAAAAACAACAACGTAACGAACCAAAAATGTAGGTGAAGAGAAAAGCTAAAAATGTTATAATAGCTTCATTCTCCAAAATTGCACAGGAGATGCAATTACATGGATGCAGGTTACATGTAGCTACTTCTTCAATAAGAGGCAAAATAAGGGGGGAGGTCAGGGAGGAGCTTAGATTACAGTGATTTTGTGGGGAGACCCGGGAGTCAAAAACCACTGTTTCATGACATTTCCCATGATTGATCATGAGTTTCGGGTACAGGATCCATCAAAGTACAATGTCAGTTCTCAAAGGTCATATTCTCACTAGACAAGCTGCAACCATCAGTCACAATGTTAATTGAAAACCTTAGATACTGTGATATAATGAGTACAAGTCAAACCCTCTCACCCCCTATAGGGATTGTTAGCAATTTGAGGGATGGTACTCCTCAACTGTGCTACCATGGCAATTTGTACTTATCACTGTTACACCATTCATCACACTGCCTCTTAAGTTATTTGCTTGTCTGTGCCTTTTCTTTTGAATCCCTTATGCACAGGGACCATGTCTTTTTCCTCTTGGATCCTCCTAGTACTTTACCAGAGCCTGACTGGAAAAACAAAAATTGAAGATGAACAACTGAATAAGAAGATAAATTTACAGATATTAAGAGAATCAAAAATCCCTTTCTGAGCAAAGTAACCTATATAATGAGTACACCACAGGCCCATTAAGCTACAGAAGACAAGTACTCAACTAACAGAACAACATAGATCATGTAGGAAGCCAAATGTCTGACAAAGACATTTTTAAAGCTATCCAAAGATTTCATAAACAATTCATTATTTTTCAAACCCTTGTCAGCCCCCAATATACATTTAGTGAGTGCTATTTTAAGCTTCTGGAAAAATCACTAACAAGACAAGGAGAATGTTTGCTGATGATGATATCCTCGTAGTACTTATTAGTTTATTTTGCTCCTAGCAATATATATAAAATCTGAGTCAAAAGAAAAGAAAAGACAAAGAGGAAGTGTGAAGTTTGGAGTAACTGAATGCTGGATCTACTCACACATCACACACACTATCCATATTCACACAGAATGAAAACTTCAGCAGAAAAGTTGCCTTATTCAGCAAAACTTCTACTGCTACCACACCTCTTCCATTCTATCCAGTTCCCATCGGTCTGGTTGCAAAGTGTTTAAACATCCAAGTATTCGGTATTCAGGAACCATGGGGAACATAATAAGTTGTGTCAGGTTCTGAGTGGCTGTGGCCAAAGGCGAGATTTTCTCTATTAACGAGGGTAGAACCTTCTTCCTGTAGGGTCAGTTATCCTTACAGCTGCCCTCTGTGGTCAAGTACAAAGCCAGAGACTGATAAGATTGGCTAATTTAAAGTTTTGTGCCTGGGAAGAAAGCTTGGTTCTCTACTTCGCTGAAGGTGGAGCTAGAGTAGGGAGAGAAAAGCTGAAGACAGCAGTTTTTGTCACTAACCTTGATTCTGGCTAGATATCCAGCACCGCGTTCAACTACTCCCACATTCCACCCCGTTGGCCTACCAACTGGCATTCGTCCTTCACTTCTCAGTTAACTTACACATCATGTCCTCTAAAGAGTGGTCTTTCTGGGCCCCCTAGACTAGTTCCACAGTATCATTACTGCCCTATCATAACTACTAGCATATCTCATTTTCATTACTTCATTCATACCTATCTTCTCCTACACACTATAAGTCTATAAGGGCCAGAGCTGTGCGTGTGTCATTCACAGCTGAATCATTCCAATCAAGCATATTGCATGATATAAAGTAGATGCTTGATAAATGTTTTCTAAGTGAATGAATCAATCAATATGTAAACAAACGAGTAGGCATGTGATCTAAATTTAGGTGGGTCCAGTGGTCAAATCCTATTTATATAAAGAAACCGGAAGAGTGAACACTCGTAATACCCCTGTGATATGGAAGATTTTGTTAAACTTACAGAAATAAGGAAAACAAAGACCAGGGATATTAGCTCATTCCAAAGTAAGAAAAGTAAATTAATTAGCAACGCTGACCTGTAGATCCTGAGTTTCAGGTCTAATTT
Organism: Erethizon dorsatum; assembly: GCA_028451465.1. NCBI lineage: Eukaryota > Metazoa > Chordata > Mammalia > Rodentia > Erethizontidae > Erethizon > Erethizon dorsatum. Next base: position 132,470,029 of record CM051842.1, read on the forward strand.
GTAGGACAAAGATTATGGACTACTTTCTGTGAAGGCAGAAATGGCTCAGGAATAGGGAGGGTGAACACTGGTGTGTATTTGAGGAGACTTCCCAGGTCTGACAGTAGGTGAACAGCATCCATACGGTTAGGCTTTCTTTTTTTTTTTGTCTAACAGAGAAGTATGGGTGGTAGAAAAAAGCCAAAAGACTTATATTTAACCCTTGCCTTGTTACGGTTTATAGGATTGCCTTGGTATAGCTCATAAACCTTTCTAAGGCCCACAAATTTCATCTGTAAAGCAGGGAAATAAAACATCATTTTGCAATGTTGTTTTGAAGAGTAATTGATATCCAGTACCTAGCACAATATATGGCTCACAGAATGCATTCACTAAATTTCTATTTATTGGAATAGAATACAACCGAACTGAAAAGAAATTTCCTCTCACAACTTCAAAACCTGGAGCTTCGCGCACTCTTCTCTTATTTCTGACACAGAGTAGGAGCTTTGTAATCAGTGAGTCGATTGACTAGTCACACTTACATGGAGAGTTTAGGATTGAATCTTGCTTTAGGGAGGCATGATCTTTTTTTTTTTTTTTTTTGTGGGTACCGGGGGTCGACCTCAGGACCTCGCGCGCCAGCAGGCTTCTGTGCTGCTGAGCGATATCACCGGCCCTTTTTCGTATGTGGGTTCCGGGAGTCGAACTCTGGTCCTTGCGCTTGCCAGGCAGGCGCTTATGCCGCTGGGCCATCTCACTGGCCCCAGGCATGATCTTTTTAAACTTGTTTTATGTCTGCTTTACAAGCTGAGGAGATGTTCCTCTGAAGAAAGAAAGCCTACATTAAGAGAACTCAGGTTAAGTACATCTTCAGTGAGCATCTACTATGTGCAAGGCCCTGTTTCAAGTTTGGAACACCATGGAGGAGCAGGAAAGAGAGGAGGAGAAACAAACACGTGATAATATCTGCAATCTCCCTTAGCAACTGGTACTTTTCTAGACCACTATTAGAAAGTTTAGCTCATTGATGAATTGCTTTCCTTTTCAAAAATACCTGCATTTTCCTAGGCTAGCTCCCATCGGTACCATTCAGGGCACACTGTAAATCAACACTCATTTTCTCTTCACTTGTTGAACCTGAGAAAAGGAAGTCATTTGATGTATATGCATGCAATTGAAGATGTTAGGATTTTCATTGTACTCACTCAAAAGATCCAAGAATATAGAAATCTAATTACACAGTCTTTTCACTTGCTGTATTTATTTTCATGTATTGGAAGAAAAACTTGATTATTATCCTTCCCTTCATAAAAGTATTGATCATTTTATTTTAAACGTGCTGTCTCTGAGCTATTACCCACATAGCCTGGCCAAGAAGTCTTTATCTTTACAAATGACTCATCATCAAGGACTACTCAGCCTTTCCAAGGTTTGGTTCAGCCTCTACCAATGAACTATAGGCCTTATCATCTCATTTCTAAAATTCATCCATAAATAGAAAACCTATTGAAATAACATTTTATACTGCGATTGACAACTTATGTGAAAAGTATCAGTACTACGGGATTTATAAACACCAAGAAATTGCATTTCTACAATAGATTACTTGACAAGTTTTTAATTGATAATGCAACCAACACCTTTAGGATATTACAACTGACTCTAGATAGATTTTGTAATTCTTTTCTGAAGATAGTAAAATTACAAACTACTATTTTGTACTTGAGAGTTCATCTATGCAGTTTAAAAAGAAAATTGACTTCATGACAAACTGGAGTACTGAAATCTAAAATGTGAATTGATATATGAATCCTCTAACCTAGAAAACTTTTATGGAAATGACCCAAGAGCATATTCACGTATGACAGGACTTGAGTTATTTTTGTGGGGGTCAGGGGTCTGAAAATAAGTGCATGAGTCAATGTCTAAAATTTGATCATAGCAAGACATTTGAAATAACAGCCAAGTTATAAATGGCCTTCAAAAACACAACTCGGTCATTCCATAAAGGGAGAAAGTGAAGCCTGAAGAAGGAATGACATTCTCCTTTAACTGTTTACTACCAGTAGTCAACTGTAGAGGTATGGGGTAGACTCTGGTTTTTCTAATATCTAGCGCAGTGTCTATCCTACCATAAATACACATGCCAGAAATCATAACAATGGAAAGATTGTAAGATAGCAAACCAAATTAAGATAGAAAAGAGAGAAAGAAAACACATAGGAAGAGAAAAGGACTGAGAAGGCATTTTGTAATTTACCATGGAGTGCAGGTTGCATTTTGGTTTTTGTGGCAGGGGTTGTTCATTTACATTCTCTTAAGAATGGATCACATACTTCTAAGAGTACATAAATCATATACTGTATGTGAAATTTGGAAGGGCCAGCAAATTACAGCTCATGAGACAAATCTCACTTGATGCCTACTCTTTTAAATAAAATTTCATGGCAACACGATCACATCCAGTTCTTCATATATTGTCAATAGCTGCTTTTGTGTCACAATGATAGAGATGAATAGTTATGACAGATAGTGTATGGGCTGCAAAGCCAAAAATATTTACCATCTGCCCTTTGCAGGAAGTTTGACAATCCCTACCTTAAAGAATACTAATGAATACTAGTAAGTACTAAGAAAGTATACTCATAGTAAGAATACTAACTAAAGGACCCCCGAGTACCCAAGACCCAGCTGAAATCCTAGACCTTTACTGATGCTTTATAAGATCTGTGAGTCCGTCCTGTATCACAGCCTCCTCCTCCACTTACACACTACTTTGCTTTGAAAAGCCAAGTTTCAAGCACGAACTTAGCTCTAAATGGGCAGTATTGCCATTGTCAGATGAAGAAATTCAAGAGAAGCCAAGCTGAACATACTATAATTTTAATTTCAGTAACAGTTTACAGCAGGCCTTTCTGGGATCACAGCAAGCCAGGTTAAGAGTAGGATCTGGGAAATAAAGGCTCACCACACTTGGGCATCTAGCAGGGCTGCAGTGTGGTTTGGTATTGGATACATGATGGGGATGTGATTGGGCAAGTAGGTTGCTATGTAGTTTTTGCTATTAGGTGCCTACTGGAGAGAAAGCAGAACACCTCTATGAGATGAAATTGTGTCATTGGCTGCTCCAGGCAGAAGACTCTATAAAGCAGAGTAGGAAATTGACGAGCAGACGGTCAAGTCTAGGGCAAATAATGATCTGGGCTAGACTCACTTAGTCACTCAATCCTCAGGTTAAAGAAGAGAGGACAATGGTTGCAGCACATTTTGAGTCCCATTACTACAATCCAGATTGGTTACATCTGGGGTACAGCTCTTATCCTGAGGCTCTGCTCACCATCTTCTTGGGATTTTCTTTACCCCTTTTTTGGTATCCTCAGTTTTCCTTATCCTACGTTTTCTTCCTCCTTGATTTTCTCTCTCATTTAGTGGTAAAGAGCCTCCAAAAGTTAAGAAAAATTTAAATTGAGAAAGGTTGAAAAGAGGATGTGAGAGAAAATAAACATTTCAGAAATTATAAATGTCCAAAATGTTTACCTCCCACACACACTAGTAATGACACACCACACAGTTAAGTATATTTAAACAATTTGTGTATATGATTGTGCTGTATGAGTTGGCTAAGACTGCCATAACGATGTACCACAGATCAAATAACTCATACAACACAAATTTATTATCTCACAATTCTGGAGGCTAAAACCTCTGAGATCAAGGTGTAGACATGGTTGGTTTCTTCAATGCCGCTCTCTGGTTTGCAAATGGCTACTTTTACCCTGTGTCTTCACATGGTTGTCCCTCTGTGTGTATCTATAAACTAATCTCCACTTCTTCTAAAGACACCAGTCATTTTGATTTAGGACCCACCCTAAAGATCTCATTTTAACATAAATACCCCTTTAAAGATGCTATCCCCAAATTAAACCACATTCGGAGGTACTTGGGGTTAGGTTAGGACTTCAACATAGGGGTTTGGGAAGGCACAATTGAGCCCATAGCAATAACTGAATCTGATTCTGTTTTATTTTGTGAAGGATTTTCATTAAGGAAATCAAGTATGTGTGGTTTTATTTTTTAAGGAAATAAAGTATGTGGGGCTTTGTGGGGTTTTATTTTATGTGATATACCATGAGCTGTTCTTCATTTGTAGCCTAATCTGTGTGTTTTGCAATTTTTAGAATTATGTTCACACTGGTCTTGATTTTTCTCACAAATTACTTTCACAAGTGCCTTGTATCTACATCTTACAAACAATGATAACCCAGGTAGGAAACAACTCAATTTTGTCACAATATCATTTAGCTACCTGTGTAGGCATGACCTGTAACTATATCTAAGTTCATATTAGCATTACTTAGCACAATGCCTATTAATAGCTGAGAGTCATTATAAACATGAAAAGATAAAAAGTGATATCATCACTGTATACATGAACTATTAGAAAACAAATTTATATTCATTAAAGCATTATGAATTTTCAATTACTTTCTCATAATTATAACAGAGATATAAAGAGAAGAATCTAATGTTCTACAATGACAATCAAATTGATCATTCTTCTAAAACTAAGGATATGCTAATTCTGGATTGTTCTTGTATAATATCTAATAAAATTTTAATCATGACTGATAATAACAGTTCAATCTTCCATAGTATATCACTTTCTCATGCACTTTCATTTTATAAATGGCAAATTCACATTCGTTTGTTTAGGAAAATTCACTCAACTTATTTATGTTTTTCTTGAAAATAGTTTTTAAAGTGTTAATCTGAGAATTTCATTTTTATCACTACCCCAGAGCTGTCTTCATATCAAGCTGATTAAACAGCATTGTTCCTGGACAATGGGAATTGAAAGAATATATATTACACTGCATGTATACCTTAATATATTTTGGTCCCCTAGAAAAAATACAGAATCTCGTTTCAAACTGCTCAAATATATGGTACAGCAAAGGAGTTTAAAAATATACATATAATCAAACAAATCAAATAAGTTATAATCAGGTCCTTGGTGGTAAAGTGTCATTTTAGAACTGTGACATGCTAACAGCCTCACTAATTACATAGGTAGACTGCCTAATCCCAAGGGAGTGGAATTAAATTGATGATGGATATCATCTCTAACATATACAGGTTCAATGAGAGTAAACAACTGTGTTATTAATACATTCTAACTCTATAACTAACTCAGGCCAATTCCTTGGTATCCCTCTCTGCCTTAACTACTGTAATTGTAATGACTAGCCATGTCTCTAAATGCCCAAGGAATTGGGTTGTGGCTTAATAAAACCTGACGGTGTGAATGAACATTCTCAGCAGAGAAGTCATATCAGTCAAAATGTGATGCCAAGTCATGTTGATTAGTACCCTGCATATGGATGGCTCACGTGATGGATGTGGCCAGGGGACCTGAATGCCACATAAGATTTGAATGCTAGAAATTGGCCACATTCTCTCATCCAAATGAAAGCGGTAAATGCTAATTTCGTGACTTGAACACTGGTAAACGACAACATCAGGAGCTAGGCAATTTACTTTTGGATTCTACATTCAAATATGATAGGTTGCAACATATTGAACAAGCTTAACAATTTATCGGAATGAAAAATGTAAATATGGATTAATGACAAATATGTGGCATTTCTATAAAAATCCTAGCCTAATGTAGAGACAGAATGAAAAAATATATATTTTGGCAAATATCTCAACATCTATAAGCCACATTTCCATGCATGGGGAGTTAATTTTTTTTTTTTCTGTGGGTACCGGGGGTCGACCTCAGGACCTCGCGCGCCAGCAGGCACCTGTGCCGCTGAGCGATATCACCGGCCCGTTTTTCATATGTGGGTTCTGGGAGTCGAACTCAGGACCTCGCGCTTGCCAGACATATGCTTATGCCGCTGAGCTATCTCACCGGCCCATGGGGAGTTAATTTTGATAAAATGAATTTCCCAGGAGGCCATAAAAAAAACCAATGTACCTGTTTTATCTAAAGTGAGTTTGACAAAGTTTGACAAAAATGATGGCCGCATTCTATCCAAGTCTCCTTTCAACACCATAAGACTATCTATCACCTATTAATAAAATCAAACAATATTAATGACTATTGTACACTAGGTCTCCACTGGCTTCTGTGTGAGAAGTGGTACTTGTCCCTTCTCCCTGTCCCAGATGAATCATTGTTCTTAGGCTTGGAATGAGTGGTCTTTTGTCTCTTTGCTCAGACAGAACCAAAGGCACTTCCTGTTCACTTGGCCTCGCTTCGGTTCTCACTGGCATAGCTTACTGCCCCAAGATTTAGCTGCATCTCTCATTGCATCTCAGGCCCAGTCAGGTTAGCCTGCTGTCTTCAATACAAGATTACATGGTCCGTTCTTGTGATCTCCTCATAAATTTACTACTAAGCACTATTAGTTATATACCACATTCTTCCTCAGTATATATGGGAACCAATGGATGATTTCTCTGCCACGTGGAAGATAGTAAAATTCTCAGGAACCAGTTTAGGCCCCCTACCTACCTAACCATGCTACACTACTCATTTTACTCTGATGTGTGTGCTCCATGTACCACAGGAGTACCATGTAAGAGCTCCCAGAACTGAGCAGAAGAACAAATAATTTTCTCATTTAGGTTTTCTTCTCAACCCCAAGCTGAAGACACAAATCTGAAATACAGGTGTCTCACCAGTTGACTCCTCTTCTTCTGATCCCTTTTCCTTACCTCAACTCATGAGAAGATAAGGTGAGTGTACCTGATCGACATTGAGGGTGACTATAAGCCATAGGACCCATTTTTGCCAAATTGAAACAGAAAATCAATTCACTGCTAGTTACTGATTAGTTCACAGTTTGCAGAAGGGCTGAAAACCCAAGCAGAAAGGGTTCGTGGCTAAGAGCAACAGCAAAGAAGTGGTGGAAGACACTAGTGCCACTGCTGCTGGTTCTAGACATCTTTGGTGCTAGCCAGTAGAGAGGCTGCCACCACAACAATGCTATACCTGGTAGAATGGAATTTTTTCACAGACCCCACTTTTATCATTAGTTTGCCATTTAGGGTCAGGGGCAGCCATTTCTGAGTGGATATCTCTAGCTTCAAAGGAAACTGGATAAGCAAGCATCAAGATTTTCATATTCTCTAGTGGGAAGAAAGGTCATATGATAGGCACTGCCCCAAACATAGGAAAAGGATTCACATGCTAGGTAGCAAAGAAGCATGCCAAATGTCCACTACAGTGTGGATTTCCACTCATGTCAATCATTTCCTTCCTGTATTGCATAATGACCAGGTGATACCGCCTTTCCTAGATAATATAATGGTGTACTGAATCCTGGAAACATAGTTTAGAGATGGAGAATGACAGATTTCAAAATGCCCACTATTAAACTGGGAAATTAAGAAACAAAAAATCACAGTCACAAAAAGCTTTAATGCCAAGCATTTTTATATCCAGGGCCTACATATTACACATAATAAGCTATTTTGAGATTCAGATTTTCAATTTGTTTTAGAAATTTCAATTCAAATGCTTATGTAAAGGATATACTACCTAACAACCCAGGCTCCAGTTCTTTAAAATTAGCAAAGATGCTTCCTCATGACTTTATAAATCAAATAAGAATTTCTAGTTTGGACGATTAGATTCCATCTTTAGAAATAACAATGCCTGACTAAATTTTTGTTTGTTTATGCAGATGATATTTTGTCTTTGTTTAAATCACAATAAAAAGCTGGCATATAACTGTTAGGACCACAGAAATTTTCTATATTTATCCAAGATTTCAACTGCATTGATTCAAAGAAACAAATGTGAGAGAGCAAGGATGACTCTTCTGCAGGATGTATTTGGGGATAATCAAGACAGAGGCACATTTCCATATGCAAATAAGCTCTTTAGTAAACCTTTATTTTGTATGGAAACAGTAGACAACTTTCACTAGAAAAGAAGAACTCTTAAAAGTGTTATACACAAGGAAACATAGATGTACTTTTGAACTTCAGGAGGACTTTCATATATATAGTAAATTACAAGATTTTTATGTAAAGAACAGAGTGTTCTTAGGCTTCCAAACTAGCAGGGGCAGATTATGAAAAACTGTGCACAGATGTGAGTAACTTTCAATACAAATCAGGGCATGGATTAAGAAATTGTCAACTGATACATGGGTGAGCCTAAGAGGACATTATGTTAAATGAAATAATCCAGGCACGGAAAGAAAAATACTGTATGCTCTCATTCATGTATAGAAGCTAAAAAAAAATTGATGTCACATATATAGAAAGTATAACAAAGTTCATTATAGCCTGAGACAGTAAAGGGTAGGGAGCATAGAGAGAAGATGAATAATAGGAACCAAAATGCAATTAGATAGGAAGAATAAATTTTACTGTTCTATACCACATTAGGGTGACTACTGAAAAACAATCTACTGTTCATATCAAAACTACAGTAGAGGATTTTGATTGTTCTCCCCACAAAAAATGATGAATGTTTGAAGTGATGAAAATGTTTACCGTACATCGTTTGCATGCATTGAACTATCATACTGTACCCCATAAATACTTACATTGTGTATCAATTAAAAATTAAATGTTTCCGGGGCCAGTGAGATGGCTCAGTGGCTTAAGCGCCTGCCCAGCAAGCGCGAGGGCCGGAGTTCGACTCCCGGAACCCACATACGAAAAAGGGGCCGGTGATATCGCTCAGCGGCACGGGCGCCTGCTGGCGCGCGAGGTCCTGAGGTCGACCCCCCGGTACCCACAAAAAAAAAATTAAAAATTAAATGTTTCCAAAAAGCTTTCAACTGGTAAATTCAATCTCATCCTTTTTTTCATGAACAATGCTCCTTTAAAGTTAGATTCCCTGCCAATGGCATGCCATCCAATCGATTCCAGGCAACAATGAAACCCAATTTAAAGGATAAAGTTGGTAAGTTTTTTCTCCCCCTTTAAATTGCAGGTGTCAGGTATTTTGTCGCAGCAATGAGGAAGCCAAGGCAGTATATGTGCACCCATGTTTACAGCAGCACGATTTGTAACAGCTAAATCTTGGGAACAACCCAATTGCCCATCAACCGAGGAATGGATAAAAAAGACATGGTATTTTTATGCAGTGAGCTATAAAGAAGGATAAACTTGAGACTTTTATAGGGAAATGGATGCAACTTGAGACCATACTCATAAGTGAAATAAATCAGTCTCACATGTGTATACATTGTATTGTCTCCCTAGTGTAAGAAGCTGAAAGAGTAAATAAGATCCAAAATGTAAAGTAGATATTGGGAAATGAGAAGAAAATGTTCAAAAGGAAAGAGAAACTGGGATGGGGAAAAGGAGAAAAGAAGGAAGGGAAAGGAAAAATAAATGTGTATGGATATATATATATATATATATATATATATACTTGCAAGATAGTTAAGATAGCTATACTACCAATCTCTATAAGTCCATTGAAAAGAAAGGTTTGTGCTTATATTGTTTGATCAATTTTTCATGCCTATATCTTGTAATCTGAGCAACTACTTTGAAGATAACAATAAGCAAAGTACTAACCATTGTTACTTTCCTACTATCTATTCTTGAAATTTTGTATCATTGTTTTTTATTGTTTTTTCTCTTTAAAATAAAAAAATAAAGGAGGAGAGATTTATTTTTGGCTCATTATTTTAGAGATTTTATTACTAAGGTGAGCTGAATCCAAGGCAGGAACATCATGGTGGAAGGGCATAGCAGAGGAAAGCCACTTGCCTCATGGCGGTTGGGAGGGAGGCAGAGAGAGAGAGAGAGAGAGAGAGAGAGAGAGAGAGATTAAAAGAAAGAGAGCCAGAGAAAGAGGAAGGGACTGAAGAATAGGATATACTTTTTTAGGTCACACCCCCAGCGACCTACCTCCTCCAACTAAGCCTCACCCCCTAACAGAACATTCAGCTACAAACTAATCATGGAATTAATCCACTAATGAGTATAAGGCCCATATAATCCAATTGCCTTCTGAAAACCCCATCTCTGAACATAAGAGATGGGGGGCACTTTAGATCTAAACCGTAACATTCTGTCCCTTTATCCCCAAAACATTCATGTCCACCTCATTATGTATGTAACCCATCTCTAAGAGGTGCAAAAGTCTTAACAGTTTTAACACTGTTTAAAAGTCCCAAGGCCATAGTCTCCTCTAACACTTAAGGCAAACGTTTAGCTGTGAGTTCCTGTAAAAAAAAATCAAAAAGAAGGTTACATGCTTTTAGGATATAATGGCACAGGGTAGATATTTTTATTCTAAAAGGGAAGAAAACTGGAAGAGAAAGGAATTGAACAAAAGCAAAACTGAAACACAACACGGCAAGTATTAAATGCTGTTGCATTCAGCTTCCAGAACATGCAGTGCTGAGATGTGAGCTCCAGAGGGCTTGGGTGGCCCCACCCCTACGACATTGCCAGTTACAGCCCACGTGGCCTTCCCTAGGGTTGGCTGTACTCACTGCCTGCAGCTTTCCTCAGCAGATGATGCACATTCCCTGTGTCTCCAACTTCCTGGGAGAGAAATTTATACTGCACTTTCAGCTTCACTCTCATAGCTTTACACATCACCCTCTCAGGATCTCTCTGCAGGTACTTCTAATCTTTTGCACATTTTTGCCAGGATTTCCGAGCCTTCCTTTGAAAACTAGGTGGAAGCCTCCATGACCCTACAACTCTTGCAAAGCCTTTTTAGAGTGTTTACACTTTTTTACAACTTTGAGCTCGTGAAGGGTGGAGTTTGGACAATTTCCAAGATATATCCAGGCATCTGTCTCATTGTCTCAGTGGTTAAGTATTTTTTAGTGACCCTTACGTCTTTAGCAACCATGCATTTCTCAGCCCCAACTCTACACAGGCTTTCTTTATGCCCAAACTTCTCCAACTTTTTAAAATATTTTTGTTTTGTTTTTTGTTCCTGCTTCTCACTGTAAATTAACTAAGAACAGCCAGCAATGCTCATGCCACAGCCTGAACACTGTGTTGCCTAGAAAATTTCACTAGATCAATTAGTCCATTGCCTTTAAAGTCTGTCTTACACAAAGTCTTTAGACATGGAGAAAATGTGGACAGGTTCTTTATCAGAATATAACATGAATGGCCTCTGGTTCAATTCCCAAGAATCTTCATTCTCATCTGAAACCTCATGAGCCTAGTCCTTACTGTCTACATTCTTACCATAATTCTGTTTTGTTTTGTTTTGTTTTGTTTTGTTTTGTTTTGTTTTAGTTCTGACCAGCACTGCCCACCAATCTCTGCTTACAGTATTTTACAGCATTTCCAGCCTGCATCTCTAAACCTTCTAAACTCTACCCATGAACCAGATTTAAAGTCCTCTGAACCAGAAAGAGAAAGGAGGAGCCAGTATCCACTTCTAGGGCATGCCCCCAATGACCTAAATTCCTTCTAATCAGAGCCACCTCTAAATGGTTCTACCAGATCCCAATAGCACCATCAGCTAGGAACCAAGCCTTCAGAAAATGAATATCTGGGAGACACTTCAGATCCAGACTATAATGCAATATATCTGATAAGGGAATGATATCCAGACTATATAAAGAACTCCTACAACTCCACGAGAATTAAATAACTCAATTTAAGAATGGGCAAGTGGCCAAGTGTGGTGGTGCACACATGCAATCCCAGCACTTGGGAGGCTGAGGCAGGAGGATTGCCATGAGTTTGAGGCCAGCATAGGCTACATAGTGAGACAGTTTCAAAAACAAACAATGAGCAAATTATTTTAATAGAGATATCTCCAAAGATGACATATAAATGGCTAAAAGTTACATGAAAAGATGCTTAGCACCACTAATTATCAGGTAAACCCAAATGAAAACCACACTGAAGTGTCACCTCATATCCTCTGTGATGGCCACAATCAGGAAAACTAAAGAAAGATTAACTCACAAAATAGGAGAAAGTTATTTCAAATCATATACCTAATTATGTCCACTATCCAGAATATATATATCATATATAATGATTGTGTGTGTGTAATGATTACAACTCAACACAAAAATGACAAAATAACCCAAATAAAATTAGGTGTAAAATTTGAATAAAAATTTCTCCAATGAAGATACACAAATGACCAATAAGCCCATGAAATACTGCTGAACATAATTTGTCACTAAAGAAATCCAAACTCAAAATAGTATTTGGATATTACTTGAAAAGCATGATTATAAAAGAGGCATGTGTTGGTAAAGATATGCAGAAACTGATGCCTTCATACATTGTGGGTAAGAATGTAATATTTTGCAGCTTCTTTGTAAAAGCAGTTTGGCAATTCTTCAAATGTTAACTAGAGAGTTACCAGATGACTCAGCAATTCCACTCTTACCTCTATATATAAAGTAATTGAAAATAAATACTCAAATACTTGTACACAAATATTCAAAATGACACAGTTAGGAATAGCCAAAAGGGGGAAACAAACTAAATATCTATCAACTAGTAAATGGATAAGCAGAATGTTGTATAGTAGAAGAATAGAGCCACATTAAGAATTTAGCCACATTAAGCAATGATGTACTATTAAAATACTACAACATGTATAAAATTTGAGTACATGATACTAAATGAAAGAAGCCACACCCAATATGATTCTATTTAGAAATGTCCAAATAAGCAAATCTACAGAGACAATAAATCAGTGTTTATGGAATAAATCAGGGTTGATGGAAGAGAGAACAGAGAGTGACTGTAGTGGGTATAGGGTACCTTTTCTGATGGAAAAAACATGCTGTATTAGGTAGTGGTGAAGCTTGTACAATTCTGTGGATGTAATGAAAACCAATGAGTTTTATATTTTAAAAGGGCAAATTGCATGGTGTATGAGTTATATCTCAATTTAAAAAAAAAGAATAAACATAAAGAAAAAAAGGAAGAAAGATCTTTGAATACAGTAATCTATCTTTGAATACAGTAATCTATCCTGGAACACAGCAAGGTCTGGTGAATCAATCCTCTTCCCCCCTAATGGGATAACTCACAATAAAAATTGGACTGGTAGTTCGAATCTCAGACAAGTTCAGCAAAACTACAAGTCAGTTAGTGCCCCTAAAAAAATATATCATGCTTTCGGGTATGCAATAAAATTTATCTTAGTGACTTCTTAGAGCAGCTTAATGAGGAGAGACATAGAGGTCTAGATATTAGGAAGAGAGTTGTAGAAAGAGAAATAAAGGTATTGTATCAGGGAATGATGATTATGTCAAAGAACTTTGCCTAATACTAGCCTTAATTTCAGCCATGCTCATTCTTTCATTAGTTGTGGGACGGTATTATGACATACTCAACTATTGGTAACTGGTCTGCCACTTCTTGGTTCCCTAAGGTCTTCTTCAAACTCAGGGAGCTACAGCATCATATATTTATGGCCCCAAAAGAGTTTGTTACAACAGAAATACAAAAGCAAAATCTGACCAGTGCCAAGTTTCTGAATTTCCCAGTAGAATATCTGATTTCATGAGAGAAATAATTGTCTTTAGAGAAAATACTTTATACGAGTTGAAAAACTCTGTGTCTTTTGCCTCAGAGGACAAGGACTTGAATAAACTATATGAAAAGAATAATATTTATCTCTAAGAACTAATTTCAATGTTTCCACCTAGACTTTAAGACTTCATGTTGATGGGTTTTGAGTAGGGGAGAGATAATGCAAGGAAAATGGAGGATAGACACTGGAGAGGTATCCTTGGCCAGTTCAGGAATAGAAAGTGTTGGAGATTCTGGATAAATTATGAAATCACGATTAAGAAGATCACATATCACACTTTTTCAAACTATAGCTCTGGCAGGCAGAAAGATTCACAAAGACATCTTCAAGCCACCACAGCTTAGAAAAGGAATGAAAATGGATCAAAGGGTCATTCAGAAGATGGATTTTACAAAATCTCTAGATCCCCCAGGGATCCCATGGTGTGTTGGAAACAATTCAGCATCTTCCCCACAGCCAACATGGATCTCTAAAATCCTCAGAGCTTAGATATAAGGCCATTTTTCATGGATACAATAGAAACTTTAAGTCTGGGACTAGTTTGGAATGAAATTTATCAGCAGGTAACAACATAGAGGGGTGATGATGATCAAAAACAAGATGAATTAGTACATTTCAGGCCAGAATTGCATGGAAAAATGCCTTCCTAAAGCCTGATATCCATCCCTATGGGTCTTAGCCCAAGCATCTGGAAGGACACCTTAACACAGAGACTTTTCTGGGAACTATAATGCCAGGGATTAGGAAGGATGTATAGGGAAATAAAACAAGGAAGGGAGCGAATATGGTATTGACTTAACCACTGAAAAAGATAAGTGACTGCTTAATTCCATAGAGTGCATGAGAAACCATATAAAGTGCATTTCCAGGGGAGCAAAAATGGAAGCAATTATCATCTAGCCTCCATGCCGCATTGGTCAATGCTTTGTCCCATTGGGCATTACATTTTCCTCATTTCCAGGCTGAGTGATTTCTGAGACATTCCATATTTTAGCATCGAGAGGACAAAAGATGTTTTGGGTTTTTATGTACAGAATTGATGTTCAACTGGTCTCTTCTGGTGTGAGCTCATCAGACCTAACATGTCATTCCAAAGAGAAAGTTGAGAGAAGAAACCCATTTTAACTGTGTATTCATTCCAAATCAACTGATGATACCTGAGAATACAAAATTGACTTTGAATGGCAAGATTAAGTTATCTCCTTTGTTATTGAGAGTATATTCAAAGTAGGACTAAGTTGAGCTAAACATAAGTCATTATACTACTTCAACATGTAAGTATAGTGACCTATAAAATTCCTTTGTACTAAGTATTCACTTAACAATACGAATTCAACAAATATTTATTGAGTTCCTACTGCATGTGTGCCCCTATATAAGCTATGAGAAGAAGTAATATGATAAGTAAAATCTAATCTCTATTCTCAAGTAACTCGGAGGGCAGCAGGGGGAAAAAGAGTCCCAAACACCCACTGTAATCGATGGAGGAAGAGCTAGCCCTCACTGCTTCTGTACCTCAATCCCTCAGTAGTAAAAATGAGAGTTGTTAGAAGAGCTTACCTCTAAGATATCCTCCCTCGCTGACATCCTTTCATGGCTCTTCAAATTAAAGAATGGAATCAAACATGCCTCAGTAGAAATTCTGACTCTACCACTTAAGTTATATGACCATAGAAAAGCTTTCTAAACTATCTTAGGTTTTCCTCTTCTAGAAGGTAGAAGTGGACTTCCAGGAAGATGGCAGAGCAGTAAGCAGCAGAAGGTCAGTCTCTCTGAGTCTCAGAATCCAGACACTGAAATATAACAATTTGAGGAAGAAAAGGTGGGAGATGGATCGAGGAAGGATCTGAAGGGAAAATTGTAGGCCACAGGGAAAGTGAAGAGACAAACCTCAACACAGAAAAAGGAGGGGTCAAGTTGCACTTTCTCCCTAACTCCCAGCTCATGGTGGGAGAGAGGAGGCTCAAATCTACAGAGACACAGTGAAGGTGGGGACCCCAGAAGCCTCAACAGAGAAATGCACCAGTGGAACAGAACAGAGGATGCTGTGAATTACAACAGCTGGTGACTAACTCCAGTCCAAGTATCCCCTGGAGAGGGAGTTTGGCCAAATGCCATTTTAGGGAGGGGCCAACTGAACCCAGGACCCAGACAAGCCATTGGTTGGCTTCTTCTCAGGACTCCCAGGAGTGAGGCACAACTGCAGGAGATATCGAGGGTCAGGGATCTCAGGTCAGGCTGGCAAGAGGCACCTAGACTGTTGTAGGCTGAACAAGTCAGGCCCCAACCCCACAACCAGAGGCCAGGATCAGCCTGAACTGTGGAGCTGAAAGCACCAGCATTGGCATCCTGCCCTACTCCTACTGCAGAATAGCAGGGATTATCTAGTACCCCACCCTAATCCTACTGCAGGCTTGCTGGCAACATCCACCAAGGATCTGGGCTCTGTATGACTCCTTTGTCTACCAGAGACAGCAAAGACACACCCTGAATTGGAAATGACCACAGAACTGTAGACCTCAGAAGATAACAACAGGCTTGAAATCACAGAGAAATTGCTTCTTTTTTGTGTTTTTTTTTCTGTTTTCTTCATTGTTGTTTTTTCATGAGTGTAAACATTGTTTTTTAGTTTTCTTGGCTTTGCTTAGTCCTTGTTTTTATCTTTTAATTCTCTCTTTCCTCCTGTCTTCACCAGTCTCACAAAGCTTGGGTAATCTTCCTTTGTCCTCCAGCCTTGCTTCTAATCTTTTTGCTTCTTTTATTTTCTATTTTTTTCTCCTATCCCCCCCCCTTTTTTTTTTTGGTACCGGGAAAGGAACTTGCAACCTCACACTTGTCAGGCAGGCTGTGCAACGCTGAGCAATATCCCCAACGCCTCTCCTATTCCTTTTAAATTTTCTCCCCCGAGGATAAAATCACTCTATTGAGGGTATATTTAATGTATGTAATTTTCTGATTTGTTTTATATTTTATTATATAATTATAAATATTTTACCCATGGTTTAAGGTGGCAAATTAACAGTTACCACAGTTTGTAACTTTCTAGACTGTACCCAATGCTACTGTTATTACTGTTTGTACAACTTTAGTCAAGGTGACATAGTTGTTGTGATCAGTTGTTCTTCTTTGTATACCAATTCCCATATTCTCTGGGGTTCATAAACAACACCATAGGTCTGCAGCAAAGAACTGGGTGCTTGGCCAAATAAGCAGCAACTTCTCATCCATAATAAATTGAAGAGGTGGATCTTGGGACAGACCCAAAAGCCAGCTAAACCTAAAAGACATATCTAAAAAGTTGTCACTTCCTAAGGAGGTCTCAATACTAGTAACAAAGCTACCTACCATAAGCAATTTATAAGCATCAATGCAGAAAACAAAATTTAAAATATAGAAAATGAGAAGACACAGAAGTAAGATGGAGCCCCAGACCTCCAGTTCACCCAAGGTAAATCCAGGGAGCATTGAGGCAGAAAAAATCAAAAACCACCTAGCTGAACTTTTTGAAATGGTAGCAGCAGAAATAAAAAAGTAGATAAATGAGGCTCTAGAAAAAAAAAAACTCAGAAATAATTTCATAGATAACTAAAGAGATGATGACTATAATGAAGCACATGGCTAGTGAATCAGGAATAGATACAGATAAAAAATAGAGAAGCTTAGGAAAGTGATAGAAACAATGAATGCCCAACATAGGAAAGAACTGGATTCCATAAAACAGATTCAAACATATACCAGCAGATTAAAATTCTATTGAAAGTATATGCAGCAGAATCAACCAATGTGAGTAGAGAATATTTGATCTAGAAGACAGGTTTGTGATTACTGATTATCAAATGAAACACTTACTAAAAATAGCAAGGAACCATGAAAAATCAATCCAACAACTCCTAGATGATGCAAAGCAGAATAATAGAAGACTGATAGGAATCAATAAAAAATCAGAAGGAAGCACAAAGGACATAAAAAACTGTTCACAGAAGTAATGGCAAAAAATTTCCCAAGCATGGAAAAATAATTTGACATACAGATAATAGAGGCGTATAGAACTCCGATTAGCCATGATCAGAATAAATCCACACCAAGGCATATAATAGTCAAGATTCCAGAATTTAACACAAGAACAGAATATTAAAAGTTGTTAGAGAAAAGAAACAAATCACCTATAATGGAAAGCTCACCAGATACACAGCAGACTTTTCAACCTAAACTCTTAAGTCAAGGAGAGCTTGGAGTGAAGTATTTTAAACCCTTAAAGAAAACAACTTCCAACCCAGATTGATGTACCCCACAATATTATCTTTCAAAATTGATGGAAAATAAGATACTTCCATGATAAAGATCACTTGAAGAAATGCATAACCACCAAGCCAGCATTCCAAAAAGCTCTGAAAGATATTCTGGAAAAAAGACAACAAAGACAACAATTCCATGAATCCCAATAGAATGAATCCACCAGGCAAGGCAAACAATCAAAAAGGTGGGAAACCAGCAACAGGAAATTAATATGACAACTATAAGTAAATACACATCAGTGATAATGATCAGTGTAAATGGTCTCAATTCACCAATCAAAGAAATGGATTGGCAGGATGGAGCAAGGACCAAGATCCAACAATATGTTGCATACAAGAAACACATTTAACTCAAAAGGAAATGCATACAGTGAAAAAGTCAAAGGATGGAAAAGAATACTCCATGTGACAGAAACCTGGAAAAAAGCAGAGGCAGCTATTCTATTTGCAGACAAAGTGGATTACAAGCCAAGACTGAGCAAGAGAGACAAAGAAGGTCACTTCATATTTGTTAAGGGAACAGGCCAAGAGGAAGATATAACAATCATAAATATATACGCACAAAATACCAGTGTACCCAACTATATAAAACAAATATCAATGGACATGAAAAATCAAATAAGCACCAACACAATTGTGCCCACTGTCACAAGTAGGCAGATCAACTAGACAAAAAAATCAACAAATATCAGAGCTGAATCAAACTTTGAACAAATGGACTTAGTAGATATCTACAGAGTGCTGCACCCCACAACAGCAGAATACGCATTTTTCTCAGCTGTATATGTGACTTCCTCCAAAATAAGCCACATACTAGCCCATAGAACACGCTTAAGTAAATGTAAACTTTGAAATTAACCCATGCATGGTATCAGATCACAGTGCAATAAAATGGGAAATTAAGGGCAAAGGAAACCCTAAAAACTGGATAAACACATGGGAATTAAATAACACCCTCCTAAACAACCAATGGGTCACAGATGAAATTAAATGGTAATGCAAATACAACATACCAGAACTTATGGGATGACATGAAAGCAGTCAGTCCTATGAGGGAAATTTATAGCGGTGAATTCCCACATCAGAAAAACAGAGCAAGCTCAAATAAATAACCTAATGTTAAACCTCAAGATTCTAGAAAAAGAAGAGCAAGTTAAACTGAAAGCATGTATGAGTGAGGAAATTATAAAGATCAGACCAGAAATTAATGCAATAGAGATTAATAAAACAATACAAAGAATCAATGAATCAAAGAGTCGGTTCCTTGAAAGATTAAATAAAATTGATAAACCCTGTTATTGTTTGTGCCTGGATGTCCTCCCAAAGGCTCATGTGGTTATGGGGGGTGGGCTTTTCAGAGGTAACTGAATCTAGAGGTTGTGATTGGTTCATGGTGGTAGTGCTGGGATTGAGGGTGTGAGTGCTACACCTGCCCTAGGGCAGGTAGTCTGCATAAAATACAAAGGACGGAAAAAGTATTGTTCCCCCCTCCTTTCATTTTGCTTTTGGTATATTCTGCCACCATGAATTGTTATCCCTCTGCCATGTGCCACCCTGCTTTGGAGTCAGCCAATTATGGGCTGAAACCTCTAAAACTGTGAGCTAAATAAACCTTTCCTTCCTTAACTTTGGGCATTGGGTATTTTATTTCAGCAATGAGAGAAAAGTAACTAAGACAGAATTTGGTACCAGAGAAGTGGGGTTGTTACTGTGACCATACATGACCACATGGTTCAGGATCCTTTGGGAATGGCTTGTAGGAAGAGTTTGGAAATGTTCAGAGATGCCAGCTGAAAAAGAAGAACTAGAACAACTTAGACTGTTCTGTGTGGGAGATTCTGGTCAGAGCTCAGAAAACCAGAAGACTGATAGAAATCCTGCCAGTGAAGACCAGGCTTGTCAGGTTTCTGCTGGGAAGAAGGGCTGCTTTGGCTGTTGGACTCCAGGTGAAGCATGTTATGGCTTGGCAGAAAGTTTGTATGCATTTTGCTCATGTCCAGAGAATTTGCCTCAGACTGAGATTAAGGGTGGCAGACTAATTAATCTGACAGAAGAAATTTCAAGGCAGACTAATATTGAAGTGGTGTCATGGTGACTGTTATGGGCTTTTAGCCAGATTTATGTTGAGAATGAAGAGCAAAGAGCCCAGCAGAATAAAATTAAACATCGTGAGTTTGGCCAGAAAGGAAGCTCCAGTAAAGTTGCAGACTGCAAAGATAGATCAGAGGAGATCTTAATTGCTGAGAAGGAACAGAAGAATAGAAAAGATGCCCTGAGGGCATCAGAAGAAACAGCAGGACTCTACCCTTTGCAGCCTCAAAGTTGCAAAAGTAAAAGACTTTGCTTTGAGAAGAAAGCCACAGAATACAATGTTCCAGAATGGCAGTGGCTGCGCCATGTTCCAGAATGGTGGCAGCTATACTATGCTCCAGAGTGGCAGCAGCTGCACCACGTTCCAGAATGTCAGTGGCTGCACCATGTTCCAGAATGGCAGCAGCACAGAGAATTTGTTCCTCAGAATTGGATTCAATGTGCTTAGTGATTCAGACATTCAACAGCCAAGAGAGAAGGAAGCCTAGTTACTGCTCCAGTTGGCAGCAGACCTTGGCATGATCCATGTGGTGCTGGTTTTAGCTACATGGAGAATGCAAGAGTTGTGGGGTTAGGAAGGCTTCCACCCTGATTTCGGAAGGTCTAGGAGGCCACGCAGTGTGCCCCTGAGAGGGCAGTGTGTGAAGCTGTGAGTGTGAAGACAAAGGTGCAGTAGAAACCACAGAAGTTTGGAGAATCCAGGAACTTTGATCCTCTGAGGAAAACTGCAAGAAGAGAGCAGAGCAGGACAAAGAAAGAAGCCATGGGAGCTACAACCATCAGCAGTGCTGTAGGAATGGGACCACCCAAGCCCTTTGGAGTTCACATCTTGCCACAGATTGCCTTGGATGCTGCACATGGAACTGCAGGACTTAGTGTTTGGCCTTCTGGATGTTGGATTTGCTTTGGTCCCATTCCTTTGTGTCCCCCTGTTTGTAATTTTTGGAATGGAAATCTTTGTCTTGTGCCATTGAGTGTTGGAAGTTTTTAACTTTCTTTTCATTTGTACTGGGGCTCACAGCTAAGAGTTTGCCTTAAATCTCAGAGGAGACTTTTGACTTGGACTTTTCAACAATGCTGAAACAGTTAGGGCTTTGGCAACTCTTAGAGAAGGATTAAATGCCTTTTGCATAAAGGAATATACATGACTCTTTGGGGGGCCAGGGTTGGAATGTTATGTTTTGTGTCTGGCTGTCCCCTCAAAGCCTCATGTGGTCATGGGGGGAGCTTTTCAGAGGCAGCAGAATCTAGAGTTTGTGACTGGTTCATGGTCTAGTTTTGGGACTGGGGGTATGAGTGCTATACCCACCCTACGGTGGGTAGCCTGCATACAATACAAGAGGTGGAAAAAGGCTTGCTCCCTCCTCCTCTCATGTTGCTTTTGGTATCTTCTGCTGCCGTGAACTGTTGCCCCTCTGCCATGTGCCACCCTGCCTTGGAGCCAACAGACTACGAACTGAAACCCCTACAAACTGTGAGCAAAGTAAACCTCTCTCTTGCCCTTTAACTTTGGGTGTTGGTTATTATGTCCCAGCAACAAGAAAAGTAACTAAGAGAAGACCTTACCAAACCTTATCAAAAAAAGCAAAGACTCAAATCCATGCAATTAGGAATGAAAGAGTGAAATCAAAACAGATCCTGCAAAAATACAGCAGATCATCAATACCTACTTTAAGAACCTATACTCTAATAAGATGGAAACACAGAAGAAATAGACAGATTTCTTGATGCATATGAAGTAACAAAGCTGAATCAAGAAGACATAAAAACTATAAATAACCCAATATCAGTAAGTGAAATTGAAAGAGTAATTAAAAAACTATCCCAAAAAAGCCCAGGTCCTGACAGATTCACTGCTGAATTCCACAAGAAAATTAGAAAAGATCTAATGCGACTACTCCTAAAACTCTTTAATGAAGTTGAAAAGGAAACAATACTCCCAAACTACTTCCTGGAAGTAAGCTTACATTACCTTGATATCAAAACCAGAGAAAGACCCAACCAAAAAAGAGAACTATAGGCCAATCTTCCTAATGAACATAGATACAAAAGTCCTCAATAAGATACTAGAAAACAGAATGCAGCAAATCATCAAGAAGATTATACACCATGACCAAGTAAGATTCATCCCAGGGATGCAGGGGTGGTTCAACATACACAGATCAATAAATGTAATATATCACATTAACAGAACCAAAGACAAAAACCACATGATCATCTCAATAGATGCAGAAAAAACATTTGACAAAATCCAACACCCATTCATGATAAAAAAAAAAAAGCCTGGGCAGGTGATATAGCCCAGAAGCATAAGCGCCTGCCTGGCAAGCACGAGGTCCTGAGTTCAACTCTCGGTACCCACATATAAAAAAAAAATGAAAGAGAAAAAAACTATGGAAAATTGGATTACAAGGTCTTTATCTCAATCTTATAAAAGCCATATATGACAAACCAACAGAAAATATCATACTAAATGGTCAAAAAACGAAAGCTTTTACTCCAAAATCAGGAACAAGACAAAGATGTCCACTATTACCAGTCCTATTCAATATAGTTCTGGAAACATTAGCCAGAGCAATTAGACAAGAGAAAGAAACAAAAGGAAAAAGGATAGGAAGGGAAGAAGTAAAATTATCATTTTATGTGGGTGACTTGATACTCTACATAAAAGACCCCAAAAACTACACCAAAAGACTCCTAGATTTTGTAACCAAATTCAGTAGTGTAGCAAGATACAAAGTCAACACTCAAAAATCAATAGCATTCCTGTATACAAATAACAAACTCACTGAGAGAGAAATTAGCGAAACAACACCTTTCACAGTAGCATCAAGAAAAAATACTTAAGAGTCAATCTAATGAAGGAGGTAAAACCAACAGTACTCTGAAAGAGGAGATCGAAGAGGATATCAGAAATTGGACAGATATCCCTTGTTCTTGGATAGGCAGAACCAATATAGTGAAAATAGACTTATTTCCAAAACTGTTATACAAATTTAATGCAATCCAGATCAAAATACCAATAGTGTACCTCACAGAACTAGAGAAAACAATCCTAAAATTACTTGGAACTAAAAGAGACTTAGAATATCAAAAGCCAACCTGGGCAACAAAGTCAGTTCAAGAGGCATCACAATTCCCAACTAGAAATTATACCACAAAGCTATTGTGATAAAAACAGCATGGTACTGGCAGAAAACAGGCCCAAGGATCAGTGGAACAGATTAGAAGATGCAGAAACAACTCCAAACACACTCAGCTACTTTATCTTTGACAAAGGGGCCAAACACCTTCACTGGAAGAAAAATAGCTTCTTTAATATATGGTGCTGGGAAAAATGGCTTTCCACACGGTGAAGATTAAACCTAGACCCATATCTCCCATGCACTAAACTAAAATTGAAATGGATCAGAGATATAGATATTAAAAAAGAAACACTTAATTAGCTGGAAGATAAAATAGTTGCAACTCTTAAAGACATAGTTGTAGACAAAGACTTTATGAACGAAAGCCAATCACACAGGAAATATTACAGAGAATCAACAAGTGGGACCTCATCATATTAAAAACTTTTGCACAACAAAAGAAACCACTAACAGAGTGAAGAGACAACCCACATAATTGGAAAAATTTTTACTAGCTATTCCTCAGGCAAAGGACTAATGTCTAAAATATATAAAGAAATCAAAAAACTCAGGCCCCCAATTTTAAAGACTGAATCCAAAAATGAGCATCTGAAATGAATAGATACTTCTCAAATGAAGAAGTACAAGCAGCAAATATATATATGAAAAAATATTCAAAATCACTGTCACTTGGGAAATGCAAATTACAACAACAATGAGATTCTATCTCACTCACAAAATATGGTTATCATCAAGAAATAAACCAAAAACATATACTGGTGAGGCTGTAGGAAAAAATGAGCCCTTCTCCACTGTTGGTGGAAATATAAATTGTTACAACCACTATTGAAATAAGTGCGGAGATTCCCAAAAAAACTGAAACTAGGGGTTCCATTTGACCCAGCTAGTCTCCTTCTTGGTATCTTCCCAAAAGATTTTAAAGCATCATGCCAAAGTGATATATGCACTCCCATGTTTGTAGCAACACAATTTGTAATAGCTACATCTTAGTAACAGCCCAGCTGCACATCAACAAATGAATGAAGAAAATGTGTTTTTTATATACAGTGAAGTAGTACTCTGCCATAAAGAAGGATAAACCTGAGACATTTTTAGGTAAATGGATGCGCTTAAGGCCATACTTTTAAATGAAATAAATTGGACACACACATTTAAATACTGCACTGTTTGTTTTGTAAGAAAAACCAAAAAGTGCAAATAAGGACCAAAATTGATGATAGGTATTGGGAAGTGGGAAGAAAATAGTCAAATGGGAAGAGGAACAAGAAAGGAGGAAGGGGTAAGGGAAGGAAGGAGAAAAACGAATTAAGATGTGTTATGTACATGTACCGACTCCCGGTAATAAATGTAATAATTATGTACTGCATACATGTACTAATAAAAAATTTTAATATAGTAGAGGTACCTACTTTAATAGTTTATTTATTTATTTATTTATTTATTTATTTATTTATTTATTTTTATGTGGGTACCAGGAGTCGACCTCAGGACCTCGCATTTGCCAGGCAGGCGCTTATGCCGCTGAGCTATCTCACCGGCCTTAAGTGTTTATTTTTGACACATATTTATGGGATATTGTATAATAATTCAATACATATGTACAATGTGTAATGACAAAATTAAGGTAAGTAACATTTCAACCTCCTTAAACATTTATCATTTCTCTATGTTAGGGACCTACAAATTTCCCTTTTATATATATATATATATGCATATATATGACTATATATGTGACTATAGTTATCTAATGTTATAAAAAATGTTATTGAAGTAATAACATTGGTCTTAAGGAATTGTGTGACCTAGATTAAAATTCGTATGAAAAATATATAATAAAAAAGTTATTTTTTAAGATAGCAATAATTTGAACTGATTTCAAACTGGCGAGCATTGGAGTTATACATTGATTGTTACCAGGGGAACAGAATGACCACTGGCTTTGATACTCTTCCAACACAATAAGCAGGAGGCATTGTCACCTTTTCCTTCCTCTGAACAGTATCTACTTTAAATTTGCAGGAGTAGACTGAAAGACAATAGATGTTTTCTTCACCTGTAGCTCAATGTTTCTCAGATTTTAATGTGAAAAAGAATTGTATAGGGACCTTGTGAAAATGTAGAAGCAGTAGGTCTGGGGTAAGGATTGACATTCTCTATTTCTAACAAGCTCTCAGGTGATGTTGGTGTCACTGGTCTACGGTTCTCTCATGAAGTAGCAAAGATCTTGACAATTTAGCCAGAAACATCAAGGGTATAGTGAGTTCAAGGCACTATCTTTTCTTTCTTTCTTTCTTTCTTTTTTAAATATGCAGGTACCGGCAGTCGAACTCAGGACCTTGCACTTGCCAGGCAGGTGCTTATGCCACTGAGCTATCTCACCAGCCCTATCTTTTCTTAATACATACTAATTCTTCGTATAGGAGCCAATGTGTATAGCATTTGGACTCAATTCAGAAACAAAAAACCTAAAGAAAAATTTTCTCCTATGAAATCACGTAATTAGAAGAATTTCACAAAATAGAAGGCTTGGAAAGGGCCTTGAAAGTCTTAAGTCCCAGTAGTTTTCTGTTTGTAAGTCTCAGAGAGGGATAATGATTTCGCCTAGATCTCATAGATGGAATTTTTACTCAAATTCAGGAAGCTGCACAGTTCCCATAAGCCTGCTTCTCATTATACCAAGAATAAACAAGTGTATCAAATGGGCTAGATGGAATTGGTTGAGTAAAATCACAAAACAGCTTTACTCTTTTTCCTTCCACCACTTCCCTAAAACTCATTCTGGCATAGCTACATTCTGCACTTGTAACCAATCTTGGGCAGACCCCATAGCTTTTCAGCCAATTTCAGGTATTAACAAAGTGCCATAATTTGTATTTATAAGTCCAATTCAGTCTAAATGAAAACCTTCAAATTATAACCAGCTTTGATACACACACACACGCACACGCACACACACACACACACACACACACACACATTCAGGCCCAGAAGCTATGTAATCTATAGTGGGATAAAGCTCAGGGGCTATTATGCCTTGTATCTAGATGTCCCCTAAAGCCTCATGCTGACTGCTTTTCAGAGCTGGCTGGATCTAGGGTGTGTGATGCTATGTGCAACAGAATGGTGGGTTGTATTTTTTGATCGAGTCTACCAATCTGTCTTTTAAAAGGAGAGTAGGTTCCATTAACATTGAGAGATACTACAGAGAGGTGTTGATTAATTATTGTCACTGTGCTCTTTCTCTGTTGGTGATGCCTTTGTTTTACCTTCTTTTTTTGCTATTGTCATTAATCTATTAACCTTGTTGATGTTTTCATTCCATCTGAGTTTTGAGCTTTATTGGTTTTGTCATTTTTATATTTTATGGAGTGTTGGTTTAGTATACATAAATCTCTTGTGTTATGCTTTTCCATAAAATATCTTTATTTCTCTATTTTAAAGGAAAGTTTTGCTAGATATGTTAATCTGGGTTAGAAGTTGTTTGTTTTTAGGACTTGAAATATTTCACTCCAAGCTCTTCTGGCCTTTAAAGTTTGTGTTGAGAAGTCTTCTATAATTCTAATAGGTTTACCATTATATGTGATTTTTTGTTTTTCTCTGACTGCTTTTAAATTTCTGTTCTTTTTTTGAACATCTGGGATTTTAATTAAGATATGTCTTGTGGAGCTACTTTGCTCATCATATTTGTTTGGTATTCTAGAAGCCTCACTTGTATTTTGGGCATTGTTCTCATATTTGAAAAATTTTCTATTATGATTTCTGTAAACAAATTAATTATTTCATCTGTGTTATCTTCTCATTTTTCTCTAACTCCAGTTAGACTTATGTTTGTCTTTTTAGTGTTGTCTAGTAGCCGTTGGGTGATTTTTTTCTTGTATTGTTATCTTTTTGAGGCTTCTCTGTGTACTACATCATAATTTAACATTTTGTCCTCAATTTCAGACACTGTCTTCATATTGGTCATTTCTGCAATTTATGCATTACATACAAGTTTTTATTTCTGTCTGATACCTGTTCATGGATTCTATATTTTTGGTGAATTTCTCATTTATGTTTTGAACCATTATGGTTAGCTCTTCGATATTTTGTTACCGGCAAATTCATATTTGATATTTTTGGGTGATAATTCTATAATCTTTTGGGTTTGTCCCCTTCGAATTCACCAAGTTTCTTCATCTCCTTTTTGAATGTTATGTAGAGCCCTGCTACATGGTATTTACCTTTCTCTCCATTTGTTCTCCCTTGATCTGCCTTGGGAGAATTGGGAGACCCTGGGAGTCGTTTGATGCCTTATTTTCCCATGATTCTACATGCATGTGCATGTTTTTTACTTTTGTTTTCTTACTCCCCCCCCCTCTTTTTTTTGTTACTGAGAGTTAGGGTCTAGTTGGACGGGGAAAGCTTATAATTTACATGAAGATTTTTTAATAAGATATTACCTTCCTATGTATGTTTTCAGCTTTACATGTCTGGAGAAAGTACTTACAATTTCTGCTATCTAATTTAAGTGATTTGGACTCTGTCCCTATGTTTTGAGAAAAGAATCACATCTGGCTATATCAGCATCAACAGATTTTGTCATACATTGCTTATATAGGATAGACCTTGCATTTACACTTTCACCCTTTATCAGCACTCTATGCACCCTATGCTCAATTAATATCAACAGTTGCTCTATGACGTGGCAGAAGAAGTGGAAGGAAGAGACTGAAGGGTGGGTGAAAGTGAAGTCATTAAGGAGGGATTGGTAGGGGGAACAGTGACATGAAAAAAATTGGATATGGGGGTCAGATTTTGTTGGAATACTTTTAGTTGGCTTGAAGAGTGACTGTTGAGGGTTTTAAGAAGATATGTGTGGGGGCAAGGATGAGATATGGGAGGAGGGAGGAGTACTGTGGGGTTGAGGAAAGTTATGTGGCTGTCAGAATCTGTTGATATGTTTGTGGATCATTAATGTGGAAAAGAGGTATGGGAGCACAGGTGCCTAGGTGAGATATGGAAGAGTGAAAGAAATAGGATGAGGAAAAAAGCAGGTTAATGCAGGAGAAGATATGAGTGATTGAAAAAGAGAAGAATATGCCAAACTAAAAATTTGGGAGGAGGAATTTATCAAGTGAGAAAAAGAAATAAGGTTATAGTATTGTTCAGGGAGCGTAAGGTGAGGAAACTACATAGGGAAATGAGAAGAGGGACAAAGCATAGTCACTAACTAAATCAAAGCAAATAGAAGAAAAATGTAGAAAAATAAAACAGAAAATGTCTTATGGGAACTCAGTTCAGATACTCCAACAAGAAAGTCAATATGTGGTTCACACATGACTGCTTTGCCAAAGCCGGAGTGTTCACATCATTCTCTTCTTGCATTGATTGCAGCACGATTATATGCAGTCACATCAATATCACCTCTGCCCTTTCCACGGTAAAAATGAAGCTAATCCATTCTCAGGACTTCATTCCGCCAACTTACAGGCAGAGTCTGATTCTGTCCGAGTTCTTGGGTTAGGAACTCCTTCCCCTACCCTAGGCACGATGGTGGAATCGGCAAGCAGGTTCACCAAGGTCCAAGTGAAGGACCACTGAGGCGGGGGTGCACTCATGCTCCAGTGGGAGTCCTCAGCAGTGTGCAATTGCTTTCACACACTGGCTGGGGAGTCTGTAGGAGATGACAGCAACTGGCACGGAACTGCTCAGCTCTTCATTCTCAGCCAGGAGTCTGCAGATTTCTCAGGGTTCATAAGCGGGCCCAATCCACTCTATCTGCCACTTTGCCCAGGGTGTGGGTGGGGTTTACTTGCCCTCAGTGAGTGCTGGTGGGGAGTCTGCAGGACACAGCAGGAGGTGCAATTCCTTCTTCACCACTTTGCCATAAAGCCCATGTGTCTGCACTATTTCCTTCTTGTCTTACTTGCAGTCTGGTTGCAGGTGGCCGCCCATGTTCTCTGCAGATGGGTGTACACTATGGTGACTGGGGTGGCATGCTGGCATGCAAGGTGGGTGCAGGGTGGACTCAGTTTGCCATTGATGCTGGTGCCCATGAGCCAGCAGTCCAGGGGACATACAAGACTGGTGCTAGACAGTTCAAATGCACTGTCTGCGATTCAGTTGGCAGGTATACCCACAGAGCCAGTGCCAGGAGGTCTCGGTGTGCTTGTCTGTGACTCAGTGGCCACTCTGGGCAACTGGGCTCATTAGGCAAGAGTCAGGGACCTGTGCAGGTGGCTCGGCTGGCAGTCTTTGCAGGTGGACTGCCCGATCTGAGCTGGCTCTGTTAGTTTGCCATTGATCCTGTAGGGAAAGTTGGGGAACGGGCAAGGAAAGTAAAGGGTCTCAGTGAGGTTTCTGGCAAATCAAGAGTTAAACCCCTGCTAGAGAGAGAATAGCTAAGAAAAACAGAGAGCTGATAAGGCAGGCCTGGCTCACTCCATGCCAAGACGCAACTCCCTCCTGCCTCCATCTTCAATTAAGCACAAGAGAAACAAATTGGGAAGGGGGAAGACTATGTCATAAAAACTCGGTATATAAAATATACACTAACACCTAAACACTCACACACCCATCTATTATTCTCGCCATATTAATACACTAAAATGCACATGTATCATTTTTACTAACTCAGCCATGAATGTAACTGTGCTGTAAATCTCACAAGATAAGAACCTGGACAGCACAAAGAGACCAAAGAAGTACTTATACAAAAATGTACACGTAGGCAGTGGAAGAGGCAATGGCAAAATCAGGGGATCTCAGAACCCAAAATAGCCAATCAAGTGATAACAGCTCTCAAGGGAGAAGGTCCCTTTCTCGCCATGTAATAAAAGAGGCTTAGAACAAAGACCCCCCAAGTGCCGGCTCTGGATTCCCTACCTTACTCCAACAAGGTAGCAATCTGTCTACTTATTTTGTCTCCTTTTCCCAGTAAAATGACTTTGCCCCCTCATTTCTCTTCCCTTTCCAATAAAGTGCTTTGTTTCTCCTAAATTTATATCTCTAACTCTTTTATTGATGTAGGGTTTTTTACAAACCCTAGATAAAAATCTACCCTCAGGAGACAAATGTGTCCATTTATCCTCTCTGCTCCAAGTCTGGCACTGGGGGAGAAGGGTCCCAGACCCACCTGGGAATCTGGTCTCTGTAGTGCTAGATCAGTCCCCCAGGCTTTCTGCCTCACTACCAAAATGGCTGCTTCCCCAAGAAGCAGGGGATGGGGGCAAGTGGAACCGCCACAGCCATGCCACTTTCCTTTTTCATTTGTTCCTTTGTTTGATTTGATCTACATATATTGTCTTTCCTATTAATTTTATCTTACAGTGTAAATACCCCCTCCCCCCAAAAAATAACTACTTTCTCAATTAATCCTCTCTGAGTTTCTCCTACCCAACTCTTCCTCTAGTCAGCCATGTTGAATCTGTCAGAATTTCTAATTTCAGTTCTTTGAGAAATCTCCTTACTGATTTCCATGATGATTGTACTAGTTTACATTCCCACCAACAACATAGGAGGGTTCCTTTCTCACTGCAGCCTCACCAGTGGTACCTCGGTTCATGGACACTTTTGTTTGCCAACAGTTTGGTTCACAAACAGAAGCATTTGGCAAAATTTTGTTTTTGTTTGCCAACTCTGCATCAAGTGATGAACAAATATGACTGCAGCCATCTTTCCCACATGAACACGAATGTGACCATCTTTTCCAGAATCATGGAACAAATTGAGTTGGTGAACCGAAGTACCACTGTATTATTCTTAAATTTCTTGATGATTGCCATTCTTTCCGGTGTAAGATGAAATGTTAGCATTATTGATGCTTTTTCCTGTGTAGCATATTGGTAGATTGTTCACAAGCCCCTCCCAAAAGGACCAACACAGTCCCACATCACTGGCGATTTCCTCTGACTGATCTCTTCCAAGAGATTTTAGGCTGCTTTTCTGACATCATGCTCCATTCACAATCTCCTGCTCCTAGCTGTCTCCACAGCAGATAGTCCTCTTGGACAGAGGTCCTTTCCAGTGGAATGTAGGCAAGGCCCCTCAGTAATCTCTAGCCCCAAGGGGACCATGAAAATATGCTACCACTGTGAAAGACCAGCTTGTCCCCACCGCATCCCTCTTTCTTTGGTTTTCTATTACAGACAACTACAGGAAAAATAAATATTGAGCCTTATTCATTAGTAAAGATAGACAAAATAATAGTTATTAAATACCAATGTTTCCCTATCAGATTAGAAGAGATCAAAAGTATCATTGTGTATTATGTTGTCTACAGTACAGAGAAGATATCTCATAAATTGTTGTATGAATACAAATTGGTATAGCTTACATGAGAAGAATTTGACAATATTAGTCAAAATTAATAATGCCACCAACCATTTGACTGAGCAATTCCACTGCTAGGAATTTCCCAGATATAATAACATTATATATATACAATTTCCCAGATACAGTGACATGCATGAAGAGGTTGCACAAGGTTATTCAGTAAACACTGCAATAGAAAGGATTTTAAATAACCTAAATGTTTATATATAAGGAACTGGTTCCAAAGGTGGACTTCTCAGTGGCAACTACAAACAGCCCACAAATACAGCTCTACATGCATTAAGATGGACTGGGGCCGGTGAGATGGCTCAGCAGCGTAAGCGCCTGCCTGGCAAGTGCGAGGGCCCGAGTTCAACTCCCGGAACCCACATATGAAAAAAGGGCCGGTGATATCGCTCAGCGGCACAGGCACCTGCTGGTGCACGAGGTCCTGAGGTAGACCCCCAGTACCCACACACAAAAAAAAGATGGAATAATATCCAAGTAATACTGTTCACTGAAACACATGTATTTGTATAGCCATGTGTGTCTATTGCACACTAAAAATAATTAGAAAGCTACTGTACCAATAAATTTATTTAAGCAAGTGGAAGTTGGTGTGCCACTGGATAACCAAATTGAAGGCAACTGCATAATTATGACATATAAAATTTTACTGAAATGTCTTAGGTAATATTAGTTATTTTTAAGCACTATTTCAATAATAGTATGAAACCGTGGACCTGATTAAAATTGCTGACACATGCTCCTGACTTTTGAGGGGTAATCAGACTAAATAATTTGAAAAATATCCATCAGCCATATTTTTACTAATACAGTTTGAATGAATTTCTGGATTGTCTCTCATACAAGGTGGAATTTATCAAGATTTATGGTGTGTACTCAGTTTTCCCAATAAAGGCACCCATATACTTCAGACTTGGCAACAAAAAGTGCGTTTCTAACACACTTCTCTTTCTTGCAATTATTATCCTTTCCTTAAATATAAGACTAGGTGTCTTAGTTACTTTTCTCATTGCTGGGAAGAAATACCTGAAGCCCAAAGTTAAAGGGGGAAAGGTTTATTTAGCTCACAGTTTATAGAGTTTTCGGTCCATAAACAGTGGGCTCCAAGGCAGGGTGGCATAGCAGAGGGGCAACAGTTCATGGTGGCAGAAGACAGCAAAAACAACAAGAGACCTTAACAGTGTGTTCTACCCCTCTTATATTGTATCTAGACGGCTGGGATTAGGGTGGCACCAAACCAATCAGTGGACTGATTTAGTAATCACACACCCTTAATCCTAGCATCACACACTCTAGGTTCAGCCACCTCCAAAAAAGCCTAAGACTGCATGAGGCTTTGGGGGGGCATCTAGACACAAACCATAACATAAGGGCAATAAAATTATAGCAACATGTCTGTATTAACACACTGTAGAAAACACTATGGAAAATTTAGAGCTAGCAAAGGAATATTTTTGTCTCTCTTTTTAACACCTAGTGGTTTGGTAGAATCACTTTATCTTGGTGTAAATAATGTATGAAATGAAAAACGGTCAGTTTCCTTTGCATGGAGAATATAGAGGCTGCTTTGTAATTTATTTTCTGAGTGAAGTATTTGCTATTGTAAAGTCAGTTTCTCATTCTCCAGTTGCCTTGATTTGGTATTTGACATCCAGTTTTACTGAAGACCTGAGGGAATCTAATATTAAGAACCCAACAGAGAAAGCATATAAATACCAATTGTTGCAGCCAGGTCACTGGCTTAAGTTTTAAACAGTTAGGCACCCTTCAAATGAAAAAGTCAAGACCAGTTGTTTAAATCAAATGTACATAATGCCATACCAATTTTACTACTTAGCAAATTAGCGAAGAAAATTAAAAAAAAAAAGAAATGTTTTGTTATGAATGTGTTAAAATATCATGCCAACCTTAGTACTAAATTGAAATTTCCCATGGGCATGTATAC
Organism: Erethizon dorsatum; assembly: GCA_028451465.1. Taxonomy (NCBI): domain Eukaryota; kingdom Metazoa; phylum Chordata; class Mammalia; order Rodentia; family Erethizontidae; genus Erethizon; species Erethizon dorsatum. Next base: position 132,503,329 of record CM051842.1, read on the forward strand.
ATGTGCATCAACATACAAATAGAGCTGATATTAATACTTTTGTATGGTAATGATCAAATCTCTGGGATTACCCATTATTTCCAAATTAATGCATTTCCCACTGCCCATCCAAACCCCTAGAATATCATAGATTCTGGGCCGGTGAGATGGCTCAGTGGCGTAAGCGCCTGCCTGGCAAGTGCAAGAGCCTGAGTTCGACTCCCGGAACCCACATACGAATAAAGGGCCGCCGATATCGCTCAGTGGCACAGGCACCTGCTGGCGTGTGAGGTCCTGAGGTCGACCCCCAGTACCCACAAAAAAAAAAAAAAAAAGAATATCATAGATTCTTATGAAATGTAGCAGATGCTTAATAAAATGTTAAACCCATGTAAGGAACTACAATTAACATAGAAAACCATGCTTCTTTTATTAAAAGCTGATTTCTTACAAAATTTCAATGCAAACTTATCAAAAATCTGTTGTGGAATGTGTCCATGTGTATTCAAACCGAATATTTTCAATTAAAATAACTTACTTTTATTATTTACTACATCCTGTACCAGGATAACATAGAATATATTTTTCAATATAAGTTACTCAGTGATTTGAACCAATTGTCACGTACGGGTCCCAGGGCTGGGGAAAAGCAGAATTTAATGAGGTCATTGTAGAAAAGAATGCTGCTTAGCTTTTCAAAATCATTTATGTCTAAAAAGATTTCATACTTACAAAAATGTTAAAGTGTCAGCAGCAGCCTGCTTAGTTGTTTCAACAGAAGCTGAAAGATTTGGTAAATGCAACTTATGGTGGGAGAACTATCCGTGAGCTCAGGCAGAGGTGGTGAAGGGAAGCAGAGAAGATGGCAGAAATGATGGGATAGAAACTAGCTGAGAAGCAGACGGAAGGGATGTTGCGGGCTCCATGCAGACCAGCGATGCCATATTTCCACCTATCCATCCGGCATTTTTGCTGAGGCAGAGAAATACAAGGTGGGTGGTTGGACCATAGCCACTTTTTCCCTTTTGAATTTAGTCTAAATTGAGTCAAGTGAAGAGAGGGCATAGGAAGAATTCATGACCGCTGTAGGAGGAAAAATCAGCCTTCACATAAACGAAGTAGTCAGTCAGTGACATGAAAAGACAGCTGTGGGTCCTGAGAGGCTTAGCACTCAGCAACTCAGCGAAGGGGATGGAGCAGAGGGGAGACCAAAGGAGTGCTGGAAAGCTTATGACGAGAGAAAGAGATTTAAAAGGTGGCGTATGGTATAATTCAAGACATTTTCTCTGAATCCAGACATGAAAAAGTATACCTATGTAATATTTAGGAGTCACTTATGCTTGATTTAAAGTCTAATACCGGCATCTTTATATAACCTTTATTGACTATGGTTAGTCTGTCTTTGACTTAGTGGGTTTCCTTTCAATAATATAGTACTGTAGTTTTTTTTTTTTTTTTCTTTTTCACAAAAGAGCCCCTCCCCTAGTATCAATTCCATATAAGGTCTAAATACAGGATAAGTATATCAAGTACATGCTTTCCTATGGACTAGAAATAACCAATTAAATTAGAATAGCTAAGCAACCTGCTAATTGTATAATAGGAAATATAAGGTAATTATATGATGCAAACTATAACACACCATTGATAAAGAAACAATTACAATAATGGAGAAACAAACTGTTTATCTGAATGGAATGAGTGACTGTAAGGGAGACAGCAATAGTTTCCAAAATAATTTTCAGTTTAAAAAAAGCATTTCTAATAATCATATCATCCAGATTGTTTGTAATTTTTCCAACATTATTCTAAATGTTATCTGAAAGAAAAATGAAGCAACTATATTGACATATTTGGTAGACAAAACAAGAAGAATAATGGAAACTTACCTTATAAAATATTAAAATCTTTTGTGAAGTGTTTATGATTAAAATAGTGGGTTAATAATGTAAAAACCAAAGAAAAAGAAAGGAAAAATATCAGGAGGCCTGAAATGGACCTGAATTAATGCATAATCATAACATATTTTGAAGGAATTATCTCAAATCCAAGAAGAGATGGATTATTCAAAAATGGTAGCATGAGAATTAGTTATTTGGGAACAAAACTAATTTTTCTTCCTTACCTCATGCTATGAGCCAAAATAAAATCTAGATGGATTAAATATGTAAGGTTTTTAAGCACCCTGAAGCCCTAAAAAATAAAAGTAAATCCTTAGCTGTCTTGGAATGGGAAAGGACTTCTTAAGCATATGAGCAATGAAAATGTTCATAAATAAAAATAGTAAATTTGACTACATAGAAATGTTAAAATTCACGATTAAAAATTGGGCAAATATCAGAAGAGTTTCTACAGTTGTACTATTCTATAGAAATAACTCATACGAATTGAGATCCATTAATAGTCCCCTAAAATACAACATGTGAGGAAGTATTCTGATTTTTTAGCAATTGGAACCACAGTTGAATCAACATATAAATGCCATTTTCTCACCTATCGGAATGTTTTTAATGCAATATTCTACTACTGCATTAACCAACAGGGGCAAAACCAGCCACTTGAAATATACCTAATTCAAACTGAGATATGTTGCAAAGCAAAAAATACACACTGGAATTTAAAGACTCAGTACAGAAAAGTGGTAAAATATCTCATTAATAATTTTACATTGATCGCATGTTGCAATGGTAATATTTTATGTCTATTGGGTTAAGTAAAATATACTACAGAAAACTAATTCTCCTGTATCCTTTCACTTTTTAAGAAAATGTGGCTACTGTAATTTTAAACTGTAGCTGTGCCTTATGTAATATTTCAGCTAGACACTGCTGCAGTAAGGTAGTTAAGGGGCAAAGAAATATTTACCATCAAGTATTGCTGATGGGAGTACAGATCACCACAGCAGGATTTCAGTAATATGTACCCAAAATACCCTTTAAAAAGCCTGCTGTAACTTTTGAGCAAATAATTTCATCCTAAGGCTCTATCTTAAGGAAGTGACGAGAGACCAAACAATGATTATTAGTATAAAGCACATATTAATAATGAAAGATCAAAAACAACATAAATGTTCAATAACTGGGAAGTCAGTATAGTGGGTTCTTTTAGTGACATGGTGAAATAGATATGATATGAAGTTAACACATGCATTATTATTCCAAACATGTGAAAAGCATGCAGACACACACACACACATGAAAGACTGTGTGAAAATGTGCCAACATATTAACAGTTTTGTCTGGCTTATAAAATTATCAATTATTTGTGTCACTTTTATGTTTATTTGTATTCACTTTAGTTAAAAATTAAATTTGCTTTATGCAAATAAATCTTGTTTTCCAATCCATTCAAAGTAACACAAATCCGAGCTAGCTAATAGAGAAAGTATTAACGAGCAATGAAACCTTGACTAGAGGCACATGTTTGCTTGGAGCATATCTTAGATACATTTACGTCACAGCCCAAAAATAGTTTAGATGAAGATATTAAATAGGGTCAGATTTCAAAGTCAAACTAGCTTAACTAAACTTATGTCCTAGGATAGGCTTTTTGTCCACTACTTGTTGTACCAGGAACTTAATGAGGAAAGGAAACTAGTTCTGGACCAGATGACTGAGTGTGTAATAGGCACAAATTTTAGTGTTTCCTCACCTCATTACTCAAGGTAAAAATTTAAATACACATGATTTAGCTGAATACATTGCCAGCCTTGTTTTGCACTTATCTATAAACAGTTAGCTGGTATCTCAGCTTTCTGCTACTAAATAACTCGGGACCATCTCTTTGTATGTGTTTTGATGGGAAAAGATTGATTTACTGTAAGTGGAGGCATATGTCTAACTTTGCCCCAAATCACCTAGGTGTGTCCAATCTCATCCTGTAGTCTCATATCAAAAATAAGTGTGTTAATCTCATGTAAATGGGCATCAGGGAGAGATTAAGCATTTGTAACCCAAGCATTTGAGTCAATGCCAAAATGAAGATGCATTCATTCAAGAAGCCAAAAAATGCAGCAGAGCTACTTAGCTGGAGCTATGGGTAGCAGCAGAAGTGACAAATTGCTTGGTTTGCCATATAATGTTTGCAACTTTTGAACAAGAGATACTTTTAAATTGCACTAATTCATAACCTCTAGAACTCTCCATTGTAAATCTCACTAGCTTCTATTTGAAAGAATGGCCATGACTATGGTTTGGAGTCAAAAGCATTCCATGTTTAACATTCAAAACTGAACATCATGCAGTAGCGATCTTTCTCTTGTGTGTGGAGAAAGGCCACTCCACAAACTGATATGGACTCATGCATTAACACTAAAAGTCTTGAGGATTCTTCCCTGCCTGGAACTTCCGCCCTGATACAAGCTGAATTTTTGTGAAAATAAGTCCAGGAAATACCTGATTTCCTATCCTCATCTCACATGGGAACAGAGAGTTGGAGTGAGGAGCACTCCTTGAGCCTCAGTTTCCTCAGCTCTTCAACTCTGAAATCCTTGATTTTTGCCTCCATTAGAAGACAGCCATGGAAAATTAGCTTTATATTATTCCTGAATTTCGTCTGTGTCAAAAAATCATATAAGCAATACATTCTACACGGATACATTTGTAAATACAGATTCCATCAAAAAAGTATATACACACTTCAGGAAAAGAAAAGCAGTGTCATAGTTTTTCAACAGATGGTGTTACTCTCATATGGGAGACCCTAGAGGATGTTGTATATCGCAGAAAACCCACTACACTGCCAGCCCTTAGAGAAGAAAGTGAAAATGCGTGTGCAGCGATATAGTGATCAAGTTTACCCAAGCAGCAGTTCATATTAATTAATGTCTGGAAGCGAATGGCCACCACTTTGAGCACCTGTTGTAATCATAGAGGCCAAAAGTAACTTGTATTGATCTCATGACGTTTGAATAAATCTAGTATTAAAATATTATACAAATTTTTCTTTTCCTGAAGTGTATTTACATTTTTGGTGGACTCTGTATATAAATATGGCTATTAATGAAAATAATACTGACCTTAAATTATTTATAACTGCCTTTGTTAACACATTAGACTTTTAAAAATCTTGGGTAAATAATTACATCTTAGATATCCAATTCCATGTAGTCAGATTCACTTATCACTCAAATCATTTTTAATAACCATCTTACTGAAAATCTTCAGCTGGCTATACACCAATACTGGGCAGTCAAAGCACCCAGCATATGACCCAGGTCAGACTTAACCCAACATAGACTCGACAGATTCCCTTTCAGAAAAATCCAGTGTTCTCTGTACTGAAAATTAAACTTATATAAGGAAATCATCAATCACTCAGTTTTAATCGTAGAGATGTTTCATCAAGGTTAAAATTTCATATACAAGTCTCAGAGTCTTATTTCAATTAAAGCATTTACTTTCACTTTTTAACAAAGTTGGTTCAAACCAGGAGTTTGTTTTTCAATCTAAAAATTAACAGAGTGATCAAATATAAACTGGTTATGTGAGCGAATTGTCTTGTTTTGCACAAATCACTTAATTATTGAGGTTATGCGTATATGTGAATTTGACAAGTAGATTCCAAAAGTTATATGGAAATCTTCCAGGCCAATAATAATCAAGATATTCTTGAAAAAGAATAAGGTGAAAAGTCTTATTCTGCTAAACATAAATATTTATTAAAAGTATTGATAATTAAAATAATATGCTATCAGTGCTGATATAGTCAAATAAAGTAATGGGGACAAAAAGAGTCCACAAATACAGATACACACATATTCACATGAATTACAACAAATGTAGGAAAAGGATAATCTTTTCAGTAAGTGATGCTGGGATAACTGAATATCCACATGAAAAAAGAGTGAAAATGAACCTCTAACTCACCTTGTATAATGACAGCCAGGTGAGTTATAGATCTAAATGTGAAAAGGTAAAAGTATAAAGCTTTCTCAGAATGATATAAAAGAACATCACATATGGAAACCATATTAAATGAGACACAAAGGGCATCTAAAATAAACAATTGATAAATTCTTTCAAGTTTAACCTATATCAAAGTTCCATATGACATTTATACAAAACTATGTTACTATTAAAAATATCAGTTCATCAAGACACAACAGATGAGCTATAAAATGTAAGAAGATATTTGCAACACATATAACCAGCAAAACTTTCATATGAACATATAGAATTCCGAAAATTATGTCAAAAGTGGGCAAAAGATAAAAACAGGCACTTCGCAAAGTCAACTGGTTGGTATATATAGGCAGGGGGAACGCGATCAGAGGGTCTCTCAGAATGCTTCTCATGCTGAAGATGTGTTTTTATATTTACTTCAGTATAATTACTGGTTCTGTTGATGTTCAATTTGTAATTATTCATGATTCTGTATGTTTCTTGATGCATGTTTTATATTTCATATAAAAAGATATAATTGAACAAAATATACTTGTAGCCAATTATTTCTGTAGCATTTTCTAACAAAAGTAAATAGATAACAAGTTGTCTTTAGCTTTATTTATAACAGAAATTGGCCTAAGGGAGTGGGGAAATTTGCATTGCCCTAAGCAAAATCATTGATGTGATAGAGAACTAGTTTTGATATTGTTAAACTAATTTTCTTCTTCTTGAAGTTCAAAGCATCTGTTTTCTCACCCATGCTAAATTTTGGGGATAAGAATCTATGAGTTTGAAAACAAGTTCTACTACTTCCTAGCTGTGTGATTCTGGCTGGACAATTTACATATCTTGTCCCTTTGAACCTCCACTTCTGCTTCCTTAGAGGGATAATATTAATATCTATGCCCACTCTTCTGATGAGAATTAAAAGTGGTGCCCAATGCAGAGTGCTTAATATAATGCTTAGCATGCAGTTAGCACTCAATACTTGATAATTATAATACTTAGTGTTGTACAATTATACTACTTTTACTCTCCAACCAATTTAGGTAAACGCAATTGGCTAGTCCTAAATTACATTGGTAACTCTAATCTCTCAGATCCTCAATTTCATCACATATAAAAGCGAGTAAGTATATCCACTTAGTAATAGGACTCAAATGAGAAAATGTATGCAAAACTTTAGTGCCTAAATGGAGCAGAAGCCCCTCAGGACGCGTCTGCATCACCAAAGGGGAGACCACTATGGGACGACACTATAGCAGAAGCCCAGAGAACAAGGCACCAAATTAGACTTTCTAAATGGTTTTCCATCCAGCCTCTGCTCCTTGAGCATTCCCAAGATGTTACAGTTACAGCTGTTCCCGTGGTTCTCATCAAGCGTATTGCACCTATTCCTCAGCCCTGAACTTTCATTTTATTGATGGATGCTGAGCTGTTAGTAGAAATTTCAGAAAACTGTACACAACCTGAAATCAGCCCAATTATAATCTGTGTACAATCTTCTTTCACCTGACTCAGACCTTGATATAAATTCTACAACCTTGATAAGTCACTAGCTTTGCAGCATTCAGGCAAATTACTTCTCTGTACCTCTTTCCACATCTGCAAGCAGAGGCAGCAATATGAAAACTTACTGTAGCCAGTCAATGTTGCATATTAAAGAATGTGTTCAACATATATCAGTACTTACTTTTAATACGCAGAAGCTATGTGAGATAAATACTGCTGTCATTGTTATTTCTGTTTTACAGATGTGAAAAGTGAAACTCAGGAGATGAAATAAATTGTCTAAGGTTATGTTGTAGAAAAATTAAGACACAAATTCAAGTTTCTCTATTGCCAAAATCCAGAATCCAAACTCTACTGCACTTCATTCCTTAATGCAATACCAACTATGTGACAATCTACAGTCATCATCCTTATAAACGTAAAAGATTAGGGAAGCTAGTACTCACAAATGCCTGGCGTGAAGCCTGGCGTGAATCAGATACACACATAACTGTAGTTCAGATCGCCCTTCATCGATCCTCCAGTGTTATTCTTCTCAAAACAAAACAAAGAAAACCAACAAGCAAAACACTTTTCTTGTTTAGGAATAACGGAATCGGCAGGGATTAGGTTCTTCACTCATATTTAAGGTTGAGTCCACCTGTATGGTAATATATGTATGTAGTAACATTGTTGCAAAAAATGTGTTTTAAATAAATGCAAGCACATGTTACATGGTAAGGGAATAAAAAAGCTCACTTTTAAAATTGGGAAAATAATGATACTCATGTTTTTACATCATAGCAAAAGTTCACAAACTCATGAAGACAGTCTTTGTAGGTGATTAAGAAGATCCATCATGGGGTCGGTGAGATGGCTCAGAGGCATAAGCTCCTGCCTGGCAAGCGCGAGGTCCTGAGTTCGATTCCCGGTACCCATATACAAAAAAAGGGCCAGTGGTATCGCTCAGTGGCACGGGCATCTGCTGGCACGCGAGGTCCTGAGGTAGACCCCCAGTACCCACAAAAAAAAAGATCCATTGAATCCTCTAAAATTACATGCAAACTATGCATGTTTGAGAAGCAACTCCTTTTTCTGGAAGTACAGAATTATTAACTGTCATAGGATTTGTGTAGAATTCATGGTTCCAAATGCTTCAGAACAGCCACCAAAAAGAAAGTTCAACTTTTCTCCAGACAAGGTGTTTTAATTGCATTCTCTTTATTCCATCGATGAGGGAGGGATCCTCGTTCTAGGGTCATGGTGATGGCCAGACTGAGGATACCTGACATTGCACAGACGAGATCAACTATGATTTACCAGTCACATATACTAAACATCCAAGAAAGGAGGAAACTGCACCTCACACAGGGCCACAGAGGAGCTGCTTTTGGTACCACAGTGAATGTGGAAGTGGCTATGGGAGGCAGGATTAATAGTAGCCATAGGGTTGGGGCCCTGGTCCACTTGGGAGAATGAGATGGGTCTATCTAGATAATTGTGTGTACTGGCAGGGAACTGCAACCCATTTCTCAGGAATAAGCAGACTATATATGGTCAAGGTGATAAGGTGGATTATTTGGCTGGAGAACCTTATCTGCAGGAACAAAGTAGGGAAGAATAGAAGTGGTTAGGCCACTTGAAGCCCTCCTGACTATATCAGATGTCAAGGCAACCTATGATACTGATTTTTAATGTTAGGTCTTCTGCTGTAGTAGGTTGGAAAGATGTACCAGGTGTGATTCCAGTATATGGTGAATGTTTAAATCAAAACATATTTATTAAAAACTCGTGACCATTAATCCACCTCAATATATTGTCCCCTCACTTCAAACACATTTATCTCATTATTCTTGTCACTTTCTGAAGTGGTTCTGGAAGTCCTCCTTCCTGAGTGTTTTTGTGATATGTGATCAAAAATATGGTGAATGCTGCTGCCAAGTGCTAACCAAGAGAAAAACAGGCTCATAAAAACATCTCATTGTGTCCTTACCCAGCTTATTTACCAGATCTGGCACTGTGTGACTTCTGGCTCTCAACCTAAGTAAAATGACCATGAAAGGTAAATATTTTGCATCAATTCAGGACATTGAAGTACTTATTACACAACCAAAGACACTTACAGAAAAGGACTTCTGGAACTGTTTCAGAAAAGGCAAGGATGATAGGATAAGTGTGTTCAGATACAGTATTTTGGGGGAAGTTAACAGTAATGTGTCATTTGCTGTAATTTTTTTTTTAAACTTTAACATTTACCATATTTTTTGATCATATCTCCCTTAGATCATACATAATCTTTCACCCTGGGTTTCTTTTCTTAGGGCTTCATTGTTATGAAACTAATGAGATATTTGCATAACACAGGTTGTTTTAACAGAGAAAAAAATCAAAATTTATAAATGTTTATCATTAGAGAAACAGTTAAATTTTGGTTTTGCTCAAATGAAAGAATACTCTCCACCTCTCAACATTTAATGCAGAGGAAAATGTAGTGACTACGTAGTCACTGTCAATGGCTGACACAATATATCCAACACCCACAACTTAAAGGAGTAGAAGTTTCAGTCCGTGGTTGGCTACCTCTAAAGAAGAAACAGCAATGGCAGAGGGCATGGCAGAGAAAACGTTCCTCACTTCATGGCAGCTAGGAAGCAGAGAGAGAGGGAGGAGATAGGGTTGTAGATAAATCCTGAGAGATCACACCCCCAGTGACCTGTCTCCTCTGACCAGACTCTGGCTCCCACCAGCTAGCCAGCTCTACCACCCCATAGTCCAATCACCTTCTAAACACATGAGGCATCGGGGGCAATTTTAGATCCCACCCATAAGATGCTCCTCTTACCCCCCAAAACGCACTTGCACATTCTTTGTTTTTTTAATGTGGGTACCTGGAGTCAAACTCAGGACCTCACGCTTGCCAGCAGGCGCTTGTGCCGCTGAGCGATATCACCGGCCCTTTTTTTCCTTTATGTGGGTTCGAACTCAGGACCTTGTGCTTGCCAGGCAGGTTCTTATGCCGCTGAACTATCTCACCAGCCCGTACTTGCACATTCTTTACACAAAATATATTTACTCCATCCCCTAGAGTCGCCAAAGTCTTAACAGTTCTAGCTTTGCTGCAAAGTCCATGACCAAAGACTCTTCTGAACTTAAAGCCAACTCTTGCTGTGAGCCCCTACAAAAATAAAAATTAAAAAAAGGGAAGTTAAAAAAAAATGACAGGATTATCAGCAGCAGCAACTCAGCCTCTCTAAGATTCAGAATTCAGCCACAGGAAGCTAACAACTTGGAGAAGAAAAAGATAAGAAATAGGTTCCCAGGAATCAGGAAGGAAGTGACAGGAAAATTAAAAATTATAGAGAAGTTGAAGAGGCAGACAACAATGTGGAGATGGGAATCGAGCAGCTGAATTTTCTCCCTGACTCCTGGTTCATGGCTCTTTGGGAAGAGAGATTAAATCAGTAGGAAAAAAGTGAAAGCCTGGCATTCCAGGAGGCTCCAGGGAGACATGGGGGCAGCTTGATGGACTGCCAGTTGCTGTGATCTGCAAGGACAGCATGGAGTTCTGCTCTCATCAAGTCCTTACAAGGGAAACCGTGAGTGAGTGATCCTAGAGCAGGCTCCCACCACATCCCTGGAGAAAGGGCAGACTTGAGTGCTGTTTTAGTTACTTTTCTCATAGCTGAGACAAAATACCCAAAGCTAAGGAGAGAAAGGTTTATTTAGCTCACAGTTTGTAGATGTTTCAGTCCATAGTTGGCTGGCTCCAAAGGAGAGTGGCACATGGAAGAGGGGCATTGCAGAGGAGAACAATTTATGGCACCCACAAGGTAGCAAAATCAATAAAGGACAACCACAGTACCTTCTATCTCTTATATCTTATCCAGGATACTTAAAGCAGGCAGCAGTCACACCCTTAATCCAAGTTCCCTAGCTTGGAGGGAACATCTAGACACAAACCATAACAAGTGCCATTCTGGGAAAAGGTTGACTGTTTGAACCTAGGACTCAGAACAACCATACTATGGCTGCATTTCTGGGTTCCCAGTGTTACTGTCCCACAATGACCGGGTGAGAGACAGTCAGGGGAAATAGTCACACACAGGGATTGGGGTGTAGATAGACCCACTGAGGGATTTGAACTTGGTTCAGAAGGACATAGCCCCCTCCCCCATGGCCAGAGTCCATGCCCAGCCTGAGTCGCTCTGGATGTGAAAGTCTCAGCTTTGGGTATTTGAGCCTTTGCCCTCTGCTTGCACAGAACACAGATCTGGGTTCTGGCTGCCTCCCTCCATCTACTGGCATGAGCAAGGACGTGTCTTGACGTGGACATTACCACAGGCTGTGGAAAGCAGAGGGGTCTCTGAGAAAAATGAGAATTACCAGACCCTAAAACTTCAGATCCTAGATGGAAACTATTCATTCAATATTACAGAGAATCAGAAATCCAAGAGATTAAAAATTATATTGAAAATATGGGCAGCAAATGTGACTAATGTGATAAGAGTATATCACAATTAGAAGGTAGGGATGCTTTCCAAGACCAACTACTCAAAGCTACTTAAAAACAAGAGAACAGAAAAAAAAAATGGATCAAACTGCTGCTAGACAATGCAAAGAAGATTAATCTAAGAGTAACTGGAATAAGTGGGAAAGAAAACAGAGGTCAGCACATATGGCATTAAAAAAACTGTTTACAGAAATAAAGCAAAAAACTCCCCAAATATTAGGGAAAGATATACATACAGGTAAGAAAGTCATATAGAAACCCAAATGGCCATTACCAAAAAAGAACCTCTTCAGGTCACATCATTGTCAAAATACCAAAAGTCCAACACAGGGACAAAACCTTTAAAGCTGTTAGAGAAAGGCAATGAATCACTTATAAAAGGTAAACCAGTTAGAATAACTGCAGATTTCTCAACACAAACCTTAAAGGCCTGGAGGGCTTGGAGTGGAATGTTTCAAGCCCTAAAAGATAATGACTTTCAACCCCAACTACATATTTTGCAAAACTTTCCTTTAAAACTTCTTGAGGAGCACCTCAAGAAATCTGTCTTAGTTACTTGTCTCATTGCTGAGACAAAAATACTCAACAACCAAAGTTAAAGGAGGAAAGGTGTATTTCAGCTCACAATTTGTAGAGGTTTCAGTCCATAGTTGGTTGGCTCCAAGGCAGGGTGGCATGGGAGAGGGGCATCACAGAGGAGAAGTAGTCCATGGCAAGCAGGCAGGAGACAGCAAAGCAGCAAGCACCAGTGGTGAAGTAGCGAAGCAGTAAACTCTTTTTCTGTCCCTTTATATTCCCTCCAAGCTACCTGTCCTTTGGGCAGTGCCGCCCGTACCCAGGATGGGGCACCCTTATTCCCAGCATTGCACACTTAATATCAGCATTATTTCCTTAATCTCAGAATCACACATCCTAACCTATCTACCTTTGAAACTCCCCACCTATGACTGCATGAGGCTTTGAGGGGACAACTTGATATAAGCCATAATAAAATACATGACCACCAAACCAGCCTTACAAAAAATACTCAAGGATATACTAGAAAGAGACAATGAAACCAACAATGCCGATAAATCAAATAGAGTGAATATACCTGGCAGGATGAGCATCTGAGCAGAAGGAAAAACATAAGGAAATCAGCATGAGAAAAATAAAGTAATGACAGGAATAAGTCAATAACTATCAGTAACAACTCTCAATATGAATGGTCTCAATATCCAATCAAAAGAACAAGAAACACATTTAATTCAAAAAGAAATTCACATTTAATTCAAAAGAAATTTTTTTAAAAAGGTGGAAAACAACATTCCATGCAACAGGAACATAGAAAAGAGCAGGAGTAGATCCCTATTTTTGGACAAAGAGGATTTCAAGCCAAACTGATCAGAAGAGGCAAAGAGGGCTGGTGATATAGCTCAGCAGCATAAGCGCCTGCCTGGCAAGCGCAAGGTCCTGAGTTCAACTCCCAGTACCCGCATATATAAAAAAAAAAAAGAAGAAGAGGCAAAGAAAGTCACTATATATTGGTGAATGTAATAATTCAACAGGAAGAGATAACAATTATAAACATATACATACCAAGCGCCAGTGCACACAATTTCATAAAACAAACAGTAATGGACCTGAAAAGTCAGATAAAGACCACCACAATTATAATGGAGAAACTCATAATCACACTTTCACAAATGAGATCTACTAGACAAAAAATTAACAAAGACATATCAGAGTTGAACCACACCTTCAAATGAATAGACTTAATAGATATCTACAGAGTGTTCCACACAACAAAGACAGAATACACATTCTTCTCAGCAGCACATAAGAGTCTCCCCAAAGTAGACCACATACTAGTCCATAAAGCACGCTTAAGTAAATCCAAAAGAATCAAAATTATCCCATTCATATCATCAGATCATAGTACAATGAAACTAGAAATCAATGACAAAACAAACCACAGAAACTATGCAAACAGATAGAAAGTAAACAATACTCTCTTGAATAACCAACGGGTCACAGAAGAAATCAAGGAAGAAAATAGATAGCTCCTAGAATCGAACAATAATGCTAGTATAGCATACCAGAACCTATGAGATACAATGAGAGCAGTCCTAAGAGGGAAGTTTATAGTGGTGAATGCCCACATCAGAAAAATAAAGAAAGCTCAAAAATAACCTAATGATGCATTTTAAGGTACCAGAAAACAAGAATAATCCAAATGTAACATTGATATGAAGAAGATAATTACACAGATCACAGCAAAATTAATAAAGTCAACACTAAAAATGAAATACAAAGAATTGAGTGAATCAAAGAGTTGGTTCTTTGAAAGAATAAACAAAATTGACTAAACCCTAGCTAATTTTATCAAAAGAAAAAATATCCAAGTCCATGGCATTAGAAACGAAAAAGGTAAGGCCGGTGAGATAGCTCAGCGGCATAAGCGCCTGCCCAGCAAGCACGAGGTCCTGAGGTCGACTCCCGGTACCCACATAAAAAAAAAAAATGAAAAAGGTGAAATCTCAACAGAGTCTGCTGAAACTCAGAAGATCATTGGTAACTACTTTGAGAACCAGTACTCTAAAAAAATGGAGAATTCCGAAGAAATGGATAAATTCCTGGATACATATGAACTACCAAAGTTAAATTAAAAAGATAAAAGTTGTGAATAATCCAATATCAGTCAGTGAAACTGAAGAAGTAATATAAAAAACTTCCAACTAACAAAATCCCAGGTCCTGAGGGAAACAATGCTGAATTGTATAAGAAATTTAGAGAATATATAATACCAATATTCTTCAAACTCTTTTTTTTTGGTACTGGGAATCGAACTCACAACCTTGTGCTTGCCAGGCAGACACTATGCTGCTGAGCTATATCCCCAGCTCAAACTCTTACTGTAATTGAAAGACAAGCAGTACTCCCAAGATCATTCTTAGAAATAAGATTTAGCCTGATCCCCAAACCAGAAAAAAAAGCCAAACAAACAAAAAAATACAGGCCAATCTCTTTAATGAAAATAGACACAAAAACTTCAACATAATACTGGTAAAGGGAATGCAACAGATTATATAAAAGATCATACATCATGAAAAAGTAGGAGTCTTCCCAGGGATGCAAGGATTATTCAACATACACCAGCCAATAAATGTAATGCACCACATAAAAACAAGTACAAAAATTACATGATCATCTCTCAATAGATGCACAAAAAGCATTTGACAAAATCCAACATCCATTCATCATTAAAAAACCTAAAGAAAATAGGTACAGAAGGACCTTATCTCAATCTGATGAAAGCCATTTATAACAAACCAATGGGCAACATCATATTAAGTGAGGAGAAACTGATATCTTTCCCTCTACAATCAGAAACAAGACAAGGATGTCCGCTATCATCGCTTCTGTTTGATATAGTTCTTGAAACACTAGCCAGAGCAATCAGGTAAGAGAACAAAATACAAGGGAAATGTATAGGAATAGAAGATGTCAAATTATCATTATTTGCAGATGATGTGATGCTCTACATAGAAGACCCCAAAAGCTCCACCAAAAGACTCCAAGAATTAATATCAAGTTCAGTATTGTAGCAGGTTACAAAATAAACACACAAAAAGCAGTAGTGTTCCCATACACCAATAATAAACTCACCAAGAAAGAAATTAGAGAAACAAGGTTTCACAATAACACTAAGCAAAATTAAATAATTAGGAATTAACCTAACCAAGGAAATAAAAGACCTCCACAATGAAAACTATAATACTCTGAAAAATGAGATAAAAGAGGATATAAAAAAATGGAAAGATATTGCCCCGTTCCTGCATAGGCAGAACAAATATAGTCAAAATGGCCATTCTTCCAAAACTGATATACCCATTTAACACAATCTCAATCAAAATACCATAGCATTCCTCACCAAACTAGAGAAAACAATCCTAAAATTCATATGGTTGCAGAAGAGATCTATAATAGTAAAATCAGTCCTGAGCAACAACAGCAAGGCAGGAGGCATTACAATCACCAACTACAAGTTATACTACAAAGCTACAGTGATAAAAACAGCATAAGAGTAGCAAAAAACAGACTTGTAGATCAATGGATCAGAATAGAGGATGCAGAAACTACTGCAGGCCGACTCAGCAAACTTATCTTTGAGAAAGAGACCAAAAACATACACTGAAGGAAAGAGAGCCTCTTTAACAAATAGTGCTAGGAAAATTGGCTATTCATATGCTGAAGATTGAAACTGGACCCATATCTTTTATGGCAATAAACTAAAATCAAAATAGATCAAAGATCTAAATATTAAAGCAGAAATACTTAAGCTGATAGAAAACATAATAGGTAAAACTCTTGAAGACATAGGCATAGGCATGGACTTTCTGAACAGAACTAAAGCTGCACAAGAAATAATACCAAGAATCAACAAATGGGGTCATATCAAATTAAAAACTTCTGCAAATCAAAGGAAACCACCAACAGAGTGAAAAGACATCTACAGAATGGGAAAAATTTGATTGCTACCCTTCAGTTAAAAGACTAATATCTAGAATATATAAAGAACGCAATAATTAGGCCCCCCAAATTAAAAGAACCAATCAAAAATGGGCATCTGAAATGAAGAAATACTTCTCAGATGAAGTACAAATGACCAATAAATACATGGAAAAATGTTCAACATTGCTGGCCATTCAAGAAATGTAAATTAAAACAACATTGAGGTTCCATCTTACTCCGGAAAGAATGGCTATCTACAAGAAATCAAATAGTAGCAAATGCTGGTGAGACTGTGAGGAAAAAGGAATCTTTCTTTATTGTTGTTGGGAGTGTAAACTGGTATAACCACTATGGAAATCAGTATAGAGTTTCCACAAAAACTAAAAATAGATATTCCATTAAGCCCAGCTTTTCTACTTCTAGGTATCCTCCTGAAAGAATTAAAGACATCACAATGACACATGCACAACTGTGTTTACAGCAGCACAATTCACAATAGCTAAATATTTAAAGACGGCTATATATGCATTAACAGATGAATGGATAACAAAAATATGATATTTATACACAATGAAGCACTACTCTGCCATAAAGAAGCATAAACTTGAGTTATTTTTAGGAAAATGGATGCACCTTGGGACCATAATATTAAGTGAAATAACTCAGACATACAAGTTTAAATATTGCATGATTTCTCTTATATTTGGGAAAACCCAAATATAAATAAAGTGCAAAACAAAAGATAGACAGTAGAAAATAGTGAGATTGATCTTTAACATATGGGAAGATAACCAAATGGTGGAGGGAGGGGAGGGGGGAGTAATTACATTTTTTTAAAGTGGGAACTGTGAATTATTGTGCACATGCATCAAGTCCCTATGAGGAATGTAATAATTATGTACTACAAACATGAAATCAGGATATACATATATATAGATATATATAGATATATGAAATGCAGGAAAGGGGAGGGAGTGAGGAGTGTAGGGGAAGAGGATAAAAAAGAGTGAAGATTTGTAATGTACATGTACCATCTCCCCATGATGAATGTAATCATTATGTATTACAAACATGCACTAATAAAAATACACATAAAATAAAAATTTAAAAATTAAAAAGAGGGCCGGTCAGACAGCTCAGCAGCATAAGCGCCTGCCTGGCAAGCGTGACGTCCTGAGTTTGACTCCCGGTACCCACATAAAAAGGAAAAAAGGGCCGGAGATATCGCTCAGCAGCACAAGCGCCTGCTAGCAAGTGCAAGGTCCTGAGTTGGACCCCCAGTACCCACATAAAAAAAAAATTAAAAAAACTAAAAAGAAAGTTAAACACTGCTGACATACAATGACACAGGATAAACATTCCCACTCCAAAAGGAAGGAAGAGGAACATAGAAAAAATGGGACCAAAGCAAGACCTAAATCCAACAGGCCAAATATTAAACACTAAAGCTCCATGTCCAGTACCCAGGTCAAATTGTGGAGAGATATAAATTCCAACAGGCTTGAGAGGCCCCACCCCTATGGTATTGCCACTGGTTATAGCCCTCATGGCCTCTCTCTTGGGCTGGCTTTGCTCACTATTTGAGTATTTCCTCAGATGTTCCATGTTCCTGGCTTTTTTAACTGTCTGGCATCTCCCCTGCACTTTCACCTTCACTCTCACAGCTTCACATATTGCCTTCTCAGGGTACACTTCCTGGCCTCCTAGGCCTTCTTTTGAAATCTGAATGAAGCCTTCCTGATTGCACAGCTATTGCATTCTGCATGCCTGTGAAACCAGCAACACATGGACAATGCAAAGATTTGCTGCTGGCTCTAGCAGTAGCAAGGCCATTCTGCATTATGGCTAGAAACCTCTCCGAGTGCCTGTATGGTTGAGCACTATGAAGTAAATCCTGGAGAACCGGTTCTGTATGTGGCCCATTTCCAGGATAGTGTTTTTGTTCTCTCTTTTCAAATGCAACCTTTATGGACTCGTACCCTTGAGCCTGCAAAAGGAGGGACCTTGGTGATTCCTGACATGCTCTCAAACCATTTTTTTTCTATTACACTGATCCGAAGTGCTTGGATTTTTTTTAATGCTAATCTTTTCACAACCAAGCTCTTCTCTGCTCCATCTTCCTGAGCCCTTTCTTTTTGAAAACACTGAAAAATTTTAAACAAGCATTTTGCTTCTATTTTTCATGGTATATCTCACTAAAAGCAGCAAGCATTAACCAATCTACATCCTGAATGTTGTGCTGCCTTGAAATTTTGTCTGCCAGATTAATTAGTCCATTGCTCTTAATCTCAGTTGCCCACACATTCTCAAGAAAAGAGCAAAATGTAGACAATTTTCTGCCAAAGCACAACACACATGGCATGGAGTCCAACTGCCAAGGGAGTCCTTGTTCCCAACTGAAACCTCCTGAGCCTGGTCTTCATAATTTACATTTTTATCAGCATTCTGGTCTTCTGAGCTACAATCAGAATCACCCGCCAGCTCAATTTACACCATTTTAGGGCTTCTCCAGCTGGTATCTCCCCACCTTTCCAAACTCCTCCCTTAAACTGCTTCAAAGATTTCTAAAACACATGGTCAAGTACAGTCACAGCAATCACTCCACTTCTCTGGTACCAAAAGCTGTCTTTTATTACTGCTGGGATAAAATAGCTGACGCCTACAATTTAAATGAGTAGAGGTTTATTTTGGCTTTTCTGGTCTATAGTTAGCCAGCTCCAAAGAAGAAACAGCATGGCAGAGGGCATGGCAGAGAAGTTTCTCACCACATGGCACCCAGCAAGCAGAGATGAAGGGAGGAGTTGAGATGGAAATGCAGCCTTCCAAGACATCATTCCAGTCATCTCTCTCCTCTGACTAGACCCTCTTTCCCAACAGCAAGCCAGCTATACTGCTCCCGTAATCCATCACCTCCCAAACACATGAGGCTTTTGGAGCCATTTTACATCTAAACCATAGCACTATGACATGGAACAATCTCCAAGTTTCACACAGTTTTAAACAGTTTTTAAAGTAGACAATATACAGTTCTGTGTTCTGTATATTTGCACAGGAAAGTGCTAGAAAAATATGTACTGAAATTATACCAGTGATTCTCAAATTTAAAAAGTTGCAGAGTGTAAGATATTATTAAAATGAATGTAAAACTTTCACTCATTATTGGACAAATCTGTGAAATACAAGCTCTCCTGAGTTTAATGAAGGTCAGGGTTTAGGAATAGAATTCATTTTAATCTAATAAATTCTATTCTGGCATTATTTGTCTTCGATCATGTACTTAAATAAAACCCTCTCTTTTTGAGAAATACAGTATTGCTGGATTTGAAGGTGTAGGAATGGACCACAAGCCAAAGAATGTAGGTAACCTTGAGGAATTGGAAAAGATGAGAAAACAGATTATTTTAAATCCAGTAAGCAAAAAAATTATATCACTTTTCCATAACCTCCTTTCATTCTCTTCCTAGATGATTCATAACCTCATTTAATGCTGCTAATGTAGGGAGACAGGTAAGGAAATGGCAAAAATCACAGCTTCTGGTTTAATACATTTCCTCTGTGAGGATGAAAACAGGACTTAGAGAACATATTTTCAATCTTTTGCTCACTTAAAATTAACTAAAAAATATATAATAACAGATGGTGTTCTTCATGCTGCTTTAGCATTTTGCCATGCATGTTCCATTTAATACATCTTTTTGTTCCCAACTCAGAACAAAAAATTCAATTGCTGTAATGCCATTGTACTGTTTTGACAACTTCATTTCAGTACTTTTAACTGGAGAGGAAAGAAGACACAGTGGCCAGTTATAGGTGAGAAGCAGGATAGCATGAAGGTAATATACTTTGAATGAATATAATAGACCCTTCTTACGTAGGCCTTCAACCAGGGCTAGAGGACAGAGTAGGGAAGAGAGTGTAGGATATCATGTACTTTACTCCCCATGCTTGCTCAGACTTGTGTCTCCAGATCCCATTCTGCAAACTGTCACATATATGTGAATTCTCACATGGTTGATATTCCCAGAAAATAGCCATTGTCCTTATTGCAGTAGTTACCTTTTCTAATGCCTGTCTTCTAATCTCAGTCTTCCTTTGGAAGCAAGACTAGAGATATGGTCTGAAAATTTGTGTCTCCAGAATTGATATGTTGAGATTGTAACCTCATGTTCATAGTGTTAGAAGTTGTGGCCTTTGGGAGGTGATCAGTTCATGAAGGTAAGACCCTCATGATAGGGACATGTCTTCCTTTAAAAGAGATCCCAAATATCTCCCTTACCCCTTCTGTTATGTCAGGACACATTTAAAAGAAACCATCTATAAACCAAAAAGCAGGCTCTAAATCTGTTGGTGCCTTGATCTTGAACTTCACAGTCTCCAGAATTATGAGAAACAAATTTCTATTATTTATAATTATGATGGTTAATGTTGTGTTTCAACATGGCTGGACTAAGGAATGCCCAAAGAGCTCATAAAACATTATTCATGGATATATCTGTGAAGGTGTTTCTGGACTAGATTAGTATTTGAATCTGTAGACTCAGTAAATGTGGGGAGGTGAATCATCCTGACTATTCAGGGAACAAACAAAACAAAAAGAAGGAGGAAAGGCAAATTTGTTTTCTCTTTTCATGAGCTGGGATATTCATCTCCTGATTTTGACATTGGAGCTCCTGGTTTATGGGTCTTCAGACTCTGGACTTACACTAGTAGCTTCAAATGCCAGTTCTCAGACCACTGGTCTTATACTGAGAGTTACACCCTCTTTTTCAGGCCTTTGGACTCAGAATGAATTACACCATCAGCTTTCTTGGTTTTCCAGCTCACACACAGCGGATGGTAGAACCTTTCATTTTTCATAACCATATCAACAGTTCCCATAATCCCCCCTACTCACAAACACACACACACATACACGCACACACACACACACACACACAAAACCTAACAATTATCTTTTTCTAGGGAACAGTGTTATGGTTCAGATCCCAAAAGCCCCACACCAAATTCCCATGTTCAGATGTGGGGTCTGTTTTGAAGGAGCAGGACACTGAAGGCATGACTTAGGTGTATTTTCATCCCTCACTCCTCCCTTCTCTCTCTGCTTCTTGTGTGCCATAAGTTGAGCACCTTTTCCTACACCATGCCCTCTCTTCAATCCTATTTCTGTGTTGGAGCCTGCCAACCGTGAACTAAAACAATAAGGCAAAATAAACCTCTCTTCCTTTAAATTGCAGGTGTTAGATATTATTTCTCAATGATGAAAAAATGACTAAGACAGATACTGGTACCAGAGGTGAGGTTGTTGCTATGACTATACCTGACAATGTGGATCAGAAGCATTTGGAACTGGTTCACGGTGGGAATTTGGAGATGTTTCAAGATATCAACTAAGTCCTAGACAGATATCCAGGTTGGTAGAAGATTCTGGTCAGAGCTTTATAGACTAGAATGCTCACAGAAATGCAGAAAGTAAAAACAAGGCTCAGAGGTTTCAGTTTGGAACAAGGACTGCATTTGCATTTGGATTAGAGGCTATGTGTATTACACATTGGAAGAAAATTTGTCTTTACTTTTTCTTTTCTTTTTCTTTTTTTTTTTTATGTGGGTACCAGGAGTCGACCTCAGGAACTTGCACTTGCCAACTTTTTCTATGTCCTGAGACTTTGCAGGACACTGAGAAAAAGGGTAGTTGAATAATCTGGTAGAGGAAATTTCAAGGCTGCCCAATGTCAAGGCTATGGCATGGGTACTGCTGTCTGCCTTTGGCCAGATCTATGGTAAAAGTCAGGAGCAAATATCAGAGCCAAAATATATAAAAAGTGTGACATTCCAACAGGAAGGAAGCACCTGCAAAGTTGTGACCATGAAGATTGTGGTTGTTAAAAATAGTACCATTAAAATGAAACCAAGTACTTTGCATGAGGACGACAGTAAATATACCTTGAGAGAATCTCAGGAATCAGCAAGACCCCACCTTTCAAAAGCTAAAATGTGCAAAACTTTAAAGCTTAGAGAAGAGAGCCCCTGGGTCCTCTGCTCCAGAAGGGCCACCTTGGGAATTGGTTCCTAGAAATTTGTTTCACAATGCACAGCCATCCAGACACTCAGAAGCTTCTGCAGATATGATCCAAGAGGGTCAGACTACTGCTTGAGCTAGGGACTGATCTTGGTGTCATCAACATGGTGCTGGTTTTAAATGTATGCAAAATGAATTGTGGGATCATGGAGGCTTCGACCCAGATTTCAGAAGAAGGTCTGAGAGGCCAGGTAGTATGCTCCTGCGAAGGCAGTGCCTAAAGCTGTGAGAATAAAGTTGAAAGTACAGTGAAGACCCCAGGAAGTTAGAAATACCAGGAATGTAAAATGTTTGCTAAGGAAAGTCCCAGGCAGTGAGCAGAGCCACTCAAAGAGAGAGGCCAGGAGGTCTGCAACCAGCAATACCATAGAAGTAGTGCTGCCCAAGCTTCTTGGAATTCATATCATGCTACAACTTGCCCCAGGTGGTGGATACAGAACTAAAGAATTCAATGTTTTCCCTGCAGGATTTCATTCTCACTTTGGTTTCATTCCTTTCTATGCCCCTATTTGTCCCTTTTGGAATGGGAATGTTCCTGTTGTGCCATGGTATGTCAGCAGTGTATAATTTCCTTTTTTATTTTTATAGGGGCTCACAACTAAAAGTTTGCCTTGAGTTTTAGAGTATATTTTGTGCTTGGACTTTTCAACAATGCTGGAACTGTCAAAAATTTGGTGACTCTTAGAGATGGACTAAATGCATTTTGCATAATGAGATGGACATGACTCTTTTGGGGGCCAGATTTGAAATATCATGGTTTACAGTCTAAATTTTCTCTATAAGTCTCATATTTGGAGGTGCAGTCTGGTCTGAAGAGGTTGGTCACTGGGATCATGATTTGGAATGGTGTATTCTTATCCCTGGCTCCTCCCTTTTCTCTCTGCTTCCTTGCTGCCATTGGGTTGAACAACTTTTCCTCCATCATGATTCTCTGACATTCTATTTGTGCTTTGGAGGCTGCTGACCATGGACAAAAACAATAAGGTAAAATAAACCTCTCCTCCTTTAAGTTACAGGTATTGGATACTGGGCCTCAGTGATGGGAAAGTGTGGGAAATGCATATTGAAAAATCAGTCATTCCCCATATGTAAAAAGTTGATGACAGTAAATAATACTAAAAGACACTGAATAATACAATAAGCCACTAAGTCTGTGCTATTTTACAGCAATTTGTACAGAGTAACACAACAGGGCATATCAGTTCTCAGTCAAAAACTTCAAAAGAAAACTTAAAAGTTTATCTATAAGAACCATAAAACAGAGCCAGGCATGGTGGCACACACCTGTAATCCTAGCACTCAGGAGGCTGAGGCAGGAGGATCATTGCAAGTTTGAGACCAGCCTGGGCTACAAAGAGAGCTCAAGAACAGCCTGAACCACAGAGCGAGACCCTGTCTCAAAAAGACAAAAAAAAAAAAAAAAAAAAAAAAAAAAAGAACCACAAAACAGTTTTCCATTTTGACTTCATTTGGTTATTTATTAACAAACTCTGTTCAGTCAAACTGCACAATATGAGAATGCGGGAGAATTCAGAGACCTAAGAGACACTTTGGTCAAATACCCTCAGTTCCCTGGGTGAGAAAATTGAGAGGATAATTGTCATAGATCACTCAGAAAGAAAGGGGTAGACCTGGAACATGAGCCTGGACCTACTAGTTCCTGTCTTTTCTTTCTTTTTTTAGAAAAATATAGAGACACACTTAAAATTTTTGATAAATAACAAGCTTCCTGATCATCATATCTACACTATTTTTATCTTCTATATTATATTTTAAAGGCAAATTTTCTATCATTGTGACTGCATTGTACAAGGCAATCCAATAAGTTCTCAGTTGCAAAATGCATATTGAAAAATCAGTCATTCCCCATATGTAAAAAGTTGATAACAGTAAATAAAACTAAAAGAAAATATGCATGAATACTTATGTAGTGCTGGAGTGGACTCTTTCTAAGTCTGACAGCAGGGACTAAATATGAAGAAAAATGGGATCAGATTTTACAACATAAAATTGAATTTACTTACTTTAAGATTAAATATTAAAGCTTTTTTAATAAAACAAAAAATGTGAAATTGTGATTGAGTGACAATTATTTCATTCCTAGCATCTGGTTTATTTTGTTTTGAGTTTAAGAAACCAAAAAGACTTAATTCATAAGGATAAGTAGTTGTGTAAGTTAACACTTCTGGGTTTTTTTGTTATTGTTTTATAGCTTTCTTTGCCAATCTAGGATACTTTTCTATTAAATTAATCCAGAAGCTAGAATAAAGAGTGGTAGAAAACTATTATTTTGAAGGTAATTTATTGATAACATTTAGCAATAACTCAGACTCCCTAACTGTATAAGCTTTACATGGGATAAAGTTAATGAGTGAAGGAGTTTATAGTCAGTGTATACCTTCATTTTTTAATGGAAACGGAAAGCAGTTTTTCATTCATCTTCAAATAATCTTGTATATTCAAAGACTTCACTTCATAAAATTTTGAATTCATCAGTGGTTGGCTTTATCAAATTGTTTTGCAAAAAAAGCCAATTTATTTATTTTGATTGTATGTATTGAATAAAATTTGACATCAGTTTTAACTATGACACTTCATTTGCAGTTATTATAAGCACAGTAATTCTTCAAACCTACATTGTTAAATTGAGATTTTTCTACTTATTAGAAGTTTCACAAGAACATGTAAGTTAAGACAACCATTTTGTATATGCAAGTGATTCATGTAATGGAGTTATTTGTCAAAATGGTACAGTTTGCTTGTTTTGGGCTTATTATATATTCATCCCATTGGCTCGGTACATTTTAGTGGGAAAAATAAATTCTGGAATCCACTACCCATATCATTAGAAACAGCTGACAAATGTCAAGTTAAAGTCAGTGGCTCAATGAAAATAACAAATGACATGCCATCATTTTACATAGTTTTGAATGATGTTCACAGCTCATTTGATAGGGGAACACTTATGAGGGAAAAGAGAGAGAGGTTCAGAAGAAGTAGGGAGAGCTTTATACCATGATGCCGCTTTATCCCTATGAATAAGAGAGGAAAGGAAGCAAAGTAGGCTAGCAGGAGTCTTGAAATGCAGCACTATGCTAGGAACATTCTCATCAGGCTTTTGGGGAGTCCTTGAGCTAAGGCCTCTTATCAGAGGAATCCTGAATCTTCTAGAAATGAATCTGCATTTGTATCCTGACCATGCTTAGTCATTTGCTGAAGGAGGACTTGACATGAACTTAGTGACAGATTTCCAAGCACAGCAGCTGGAGCTATCAGTTCTTCTATCTGCAGCAGGAGATCTCAAAAGCATAGTTTCATGTCTAACAAGGTGGTTGTGTATAAGGGCAGAGAGATAATGGAGCCAGATCATATAAGTCCATGCAGGCCATTTAAAGAACATTGACATTTCTTTTCAGCGAGAGTTCACTACTGGAGTTCCAAGCAAGAGATTTATGTGATTTGAATTACATATCAACAGGAACATTCTATTTTGCTTATAATAGGTCAAGGAAATGAAGAGAAAAGCTGAGAGATGAGTCAAAGGCTGTTTTATTAATTAAAGTGAGAGATGATAATGGCTTGGTGTCAGTCCATTTTGTGCTACTATGACAGAATAGAAGAGGTGGAGTAAGTTAGAAAGAAAAGAAATTTATTTGGCTCATGGGTCTTAATAGGAAGTCCAAGACTGGCGCTAACGTCTAGCAAGGGCCTTCTTGCTACATCATAACATGGTAAGAGGCATCAAATGGGTAAGAGAGAGCAAGAGAGAAAGAGGGGGCTGAATTGCTTTTATAATAAGTCTACTCTCAAGGTAACAAGCCTATTCCAACAATATCAACACAATTTCCTCATGACATAATCACCTGTCAAAGGTCCCACCTCTCAACACTGCTGGCTCGGTGATTAAGTTTCCAAA
Source organism: Erethizon dorsatum (assembly GCA_028451465.1). Classification (NCBI taxonomy): domain Eukaryota; kingdom Metazoa; phylum Chordata; class Mammalia; order Rodentia; family Erethizontidae; genus Erethizon; species Erethizon dorsatum. The sequence goes on from CM051842.1 coordinate 132,529,680, forward strand.
ATAAACTTTGGGGGACACATTCAAACCATACCACGTGGGCTACAACTTTGGCAACAAAGGTGGTAAGATGTAGGTGGATTCTAGGCATATATTTTAAAATAGAGCCAACAGAAGTTGTTGATGGATTAGATGTAGTGCCTAAGCAAGATAAGTGAAGAACAATTTGAAGAATTTTAGCCTGAACAAATGGAAAAGTGGAGTTTCCATTGACAGAGATGAAGCAGGAGTGAGGAGGAATTATCACATTTTCTCTTTGGATGAGTTAAATTGGAATGTCCAAATAGAGATGCCAAGCTTCATGCATAGGTCAAAGGAGATATCTAAGCTGGATACAGAAATTTAGAAGTAATGATTGTATAGATACTTGTATGCTTAATGTTACAAAGCTAGACGGAATCAACAGAAGGAATTTAGATAAACAAGAAAAGAGGACCAAGAGCTGAACCTGGGGCACTCAACATTAAGAGGGACTAAAAGTTGTGCTGAAGAAGCAAGCAGTGAAGCTAAAAGAAATGTAGCCATGCAAAAACAAAGAGAAAAAAAGATTCAAGTATGTCTAACCATATTACATACTGTTGTGAAGCGATCCAATAGGCTTACAAACTTAACCATAGGTTTCACATTGCTGGTGATGTTGACAAGAGCGGTTTCAGTGGGGATACATTATTGAGTGGGCTGAATTCAAATGAAAATATGAGAGGAATTGGAGAGAATACAGAAAACTTTTTGAGGTGTTTTCCTTAAAATAGGGGCAATGAAATGTGCTGGTAGCTAAAGGGCACGGTGTACTTAAAAAAATACCAAGGAGGTTTTTTTTTTTTTTTTTTTTTTTTTTTCCTATTTGCAATGAGATAGGTTTCTTTGAATGACGCTTTACACTACGGGTTAGAAAACTTTTCCTGTAAAGAGCCAGAAAGTACATATTCTCAGCTTTGTGGGCCATCTGGTCTCTGTCACAACTACTCAATTCTACCATTGCAGTTCAAAAGGAGCCACAGACAGTGCGGAAATGAATGAGAACAGCTGCATGCCAACAAAGTTGTATTCAACCAACATAGATGGTGAGATGAATTTGGCCCATGAGTTGTGGTTTACTGACCCCTGCTTTGCACAATCTAGCTCCAGTAACTATTTTCAATAACCAGTCTGCAAATATGTGTTAAGTACACACAACAGGGCAGCCACTTCTCTAGTTGTTATGAATATACCAATAAATAAGAAAGACTGAGTCTCTGCTTCCAAGAGCCTCCAACCTCAGTCTAGGTACACGGTACAGTGCACAAAAGCAAGGTGCCAGCCTTTGCTCCCTAAGCTTCCTTACTCCTACCACACCTGACTTTCAAGCTACATCCCAACTTAGTTATGTGTGCCTGTGATGGGGATGCTTTCACCTTTGCCAGGAGAAGAACTAGGATATCTTTTTGCCACTCATGTTTTCTTTTCCTGAAAGAAGAAGCAATTCTATGCTTTCATAAGACAGCAAACTTTAAAATAAATTATGAAAACGTGGTGTTTCTCTACCTGTTCAAGCACCAGAGATTCTCCCTTACATCATATGAACGCAGTTGTCTGTCACTGTATGAATGTGACAGCCCAGTTTATTGTCTCTTCTGGAGCTGACCCACCACAGAAGCTCATTCATATCCTGTGGCAGCATGTGCAGGCTGGTTCTTTGTGTGCTTCTGGAGCAGTCTTCCCATACTGACATGGTCTCTTCAAGGTCATTCCATGTAGACAGGAAGTAGAAAGGTGAGGCTCCCCCCAGCATCCATTTAAACTGGACACTGAGGGTTTCAGTGCTGGTTATCTTAACCACTTCAGTGTGGATATTCTCACCCTCTTCCCTTACCATCCATAATTCGCATGAGTTCCCAGTTACATCCCCTGACATCAAGTGAGGCTCTGTGAATGCGAAAGCTCTTTGAAATTAGCTAAATTTCATATAAGGTCAAGGTCAGAATCCAGAACATAGTTATAAACTACAAATGTTAGGAAAATGATTCTAATCTTCTAAAAAAAAAAAAAAGAGGAGAGGAAGAGAAAAAAGAAGAGGCAGAAGAGGCACCCAAGTCAGTGGCAGTCATACAATAGAGAGAACTTTAAAGTTGAATCTCTGCTTTTTCTTACCATACGTGGTGGATTGCCAACTGGTGGTCAACTTGTAACACCCAGCTGAAGTAAATCAGCGTGGCTCTAGCTGTGGAAAGCCCACCCGAGGACTGTTGCCAACAACATAAAAAGGAGAACTGGAGAGGAAGAGGTGGTGCTTTTGGTTCTCCTGGAGGAGCTTCTCACACTGGCTTTCCTGATATGAACTTGGCTGTTCTCATCCTCGGAGGAGCTCCGTACCTTGTCTCTGAGGACGGCTGTGGTACTTTTCAGGGGAGCTCTGGTCATTACTTTGAGCATTGCTTCCTGGCTCCAGTGCAGATCCCTCAGCCTGCTGGCACAGATACTTCATCCCGTTGACACAGATTTTCTAGCTTCTGCCACTGACCTTTGGGCCTTCCCAGTGCAGATCCGTGAAACAGACTTGCGTGAGACATTGTTGTGGGTCCTGGGCCTCCAGCTGGACTCAGGGGCATTGCCATGGGCTCTAGGCCTTCAGTTGGACTCATGCAGGACGTTGCTGTCGAATCCAGGCCCTCAGCTGGATTCTTTGTGTCTTTAGTGTGTGGACAGATTTCCTGCACTCTTTTTGTATTTGACTCTCTGGGTGACTATTATAAAATAATCCTATAAATTATGAGTCCTATATTAAATTGTTTTCCTTGCAAACCCTGACTACAGCACCATACGACCACAGACACTCCTCTTAATATCTGACTCTCCTTTTCTCCATTTGTCAAATGGGGGTAGTGTCACTTCTATGGAGTAAGATAACTTAAAACTTTCCAGGACCAAGTAAGTTAATCAATCAGTAGATTGATTTCTGTATCTGAAAAGCAATCAAGGAGAGGTTGGTGTGTTGGCTGGTTTATGCTACAGCTGCCTAATGAATCAAGTAGTCACCACCCCATCTCTTGGTCCCAGAACCATGCCACCATTGCTCCAATTCTTGCCAACCAAAAGGGATATCTCTTTACCTCAACCTTAACACCTTTACCTTGGTTAAGACTCATGGGAATGTATCTGATGAGCAAAATCTATATCATGTCCAGAACCTGAAGTATAAGACAGTTTCCAGCCTCCACAATACAGGGGAACATACTCCAAGAGGCTAAAAGGACTGGTAAATTAGTCACAGTTCTCTGTGCACTCTAAATGTGCTAAGACAGATTTTGGTCTCCATGACATTCACCTACTGGTGTCATGTCTGTGGATATGTTAGGTTATAGGGCCAAAGGGACTTTGCAGATGAACTCAAGAAAGGGAGAATGCCCTAAACTGTCTGTGTGGATACAATGTAATATAATCCTAAAAGCATCGCAGGAAGTTGCAAGCTGCTGCAGAAGAATGTAGAGAGATTTAAAGCCTCAGGAAGACTCAACCTCCCATTGCTGTTCAGAGTGTGTGGGGAGTGACATGGAAACCACAGGAGGGAGCTAAATTCTGCCAACAAATCTCAGTGAGCTTGGAGGCTGTTTCCATGCAAGTGCCTCAAGATGCTCAAAATGGCTCAAGCCAGCTGCCAACTTGATTTTCCCCTTGTAGTATTGTGGGCAAAATACTTGGTTGAAACTGCCTAAGAATAGTGATAATAAAAATGGGTGTTGTTTGAAGCTGCTAAGTTTGTCCCAATTGATTATGGCAACAGTAGAAAACATGATCTCCATGACTGAGCTCAACCCCTTGGTATCACCTTCTACTCTTTTTGCATCTTCACCTAACACAACAAACTTGCTGGCCAGGCCTCTTAATGCTCCCTGGGGGATGGCGCTCACATTCAGCCCCCTGCTTGTACTGCCCTGGCTTAACTATATTTTTCTCAGACTATTGGAACAGCATTTTTGTCTGTTTGCCCACGACCTCGACCTCCCAATACTGGTCAAACTGCTCCACATACATCAGTTATTCTAAAAAAGTAATACCTTTGCACATTTCTGAATTCCATACAAAAGAATATATTTCTCAAGTAATTAACAAAAAATTAGATCATATCACTACTCTGCCAGGAAAACAAAACAAAACAAAAAAAGCTTGTTCATTTCTCAACTCAGCAAATATTTGTCAAGCATCTATTATATACTAGGCCCTAGAAACACAATGAGAGTGGTAGATGCTGACTAGTTGTTCATTAAACCTGTCTGCTCTTTTCCTGGTACACAGACTACATTTCTCAGCCTCCCTTATAGTGAAGCGTGGCCATGTGACTGAATTCTAGTCAATGGAATGTGAACAAAAGTACTGTGTCACTTCCAGGCAAGATTCTGAACACCTCACAAGCTATTTTTCTTGCTTCTTCCTCTTCCTTCCAACTCGATGCAGAAAAGTGCAACACTGGAGGTCACGAGCCAAAGATTATGGGACATCAAGAAGGCAATAAGTTGAGTTACTAAATCAATAGTTGGAGTAAAGTCATCTCATGAGTGGATTAATACTAGTATCATGGGAATGTGTATCTTGAGAATTAGCTTGCTATGAAATGAGTTTGGCTCCCTCTTATTCTTTCTCTTGCCTACATGATGCCTTCTACCATACTAAGACCCAGCAAGGAGGCCCTCACCAGAGGCAGCCCCTCAGTCTTAAGCTAATCAGCCTCTAGAACTGCAACACATAAACTTCCATTGCTTATAAATTACTCACTCTCTGACATTCTGTTACAGCAGCACAAAATAGACTAAGACAGTGCTCAATAACATTTGCACAAAAACGTGTGCTCCCCCTTGGAAGACATCCAAGTAGCATATCATTATACAACCTGCCTTAGCCAGCTACAGTCAGCCAGTGTCTCATGCGTTAGGTAGCAAAGCAACTCATTGGCCAACCAACTTTCTGAATACATCAGACCATTTTGGTGCACTACACTCAGATCCCCTAAAAAGTCTGTGGCATTCTTTTGAGATGAAAAGCAAAAGTTTGCTTGAAAATTTTTGCTAATACTCTGTAAATCACAGAGCTGAGGACATTCTCTAATCCAATTGTTAACAGGGATAAGATCACAAATTCTCTTTGTTAAACCAATTTCCTGACTCTTCCTGGTATAATTAGCTCTGGGTCTTCTATTGGGAGTTAGCTTTCTAATTGTGGCAATTCTAAGTATATCAGACTGTCTTCACACCTGGGATTTACTGCTTTACCCGAGTTGCTTCCACATCTATTACATAGAAATAAAGCCCCTTATTTCCTGTACACATTATGTAAAGGTGAAGTTATATTTTTAGAACTAAGCAATAGAGATATTTCAGCTCAAATTTCTCCTTTGCATATGAGTTAGCAGTATAATCTCTGGCCACAAAAGGGAATCACATCTTCCCAAACGCTGCTTCATGTGTTGATGGAGAGTTGGTTCATAGAATTGGGGAAAGAGAGGGATGATGAGAGAGAAGCACTAGGAAACCAGACATTGGGACATAGGCAACATTGTTACTGATGACCTCAACTCAGAAGCTGGCTCCAGAAAACATGTGACATCAGTATGTGTTTTTAGTGCTACTAGGTGACAGAAAATATCCACACTGGAAACCATACTGGTCACATGCTTGCCAGTGAGCAAAAGGGGAATAAACTCTACCAGAGTGTGCAGACACAGACTGGTGGATTTTTTAAAAATTAAAAATAACTTAATTTTTTAATCTAAAAATATACCCAGAGCCCTTTGAGAATGGAAAAAGAAAGGAATTTTCTTTCATGTTGGTGGGCCTGGGCTGGGAGCTTAGACCTGACCAGAGGGAGACTATCTGAGGCAACAGCATTATTTAATCATGTTTCTTGGGGGTTTTATCCAAAATTGTCTGTGTGTCTCTTCCTGTATACACCGAGAAAGGCTTCTCTGCTTTTCTTTTTCCTCAGGATTCTGAGGCCCTATTCATCCCCCTGGCCAAAACAATATTCCAAACTCAATTAATAATCATTTATTTGTCCCACATAAACAGAGAAATGATAATCTTTTTATATACCATTATTCCACCTGATCCATAAAAACCATTGCTTCTGACCACCTCCACTGCTGCTACCTTGCTCTGGTCATCATTACCTGTCACCTGGCTTATTGCAGCTTCTCCAAATGGGTTTCCCCAATTCTATCCTTGCCCCTAATTTTTATTCTCAAAACAGTAGCCCTAGTAATCACTTTTAATACTTAAGTTAGATTGTAAACCATCCTTACACTTCCTATCTATGACTTACAAAGCCCAACATGATCTGGGTCCCTGTTGCTCCTTCCTTGATCTTATTTTTATTCCTTTTCCCTTCATGCCCTTCCCTCCACAAATATTGGCTTCCTTGCTGTTCCTTGATCATGCAAGTTTACATTCCTGCTTTTTAAACCTTTGCTCTAGCTGTTTGTGGTAACAGTTATGAATGCTTTCCCTGTATCAGATGTCAACACATCCTTAAGTTCACTGATACACTACAAAGGACCATGATATATAAGAGGTTATATACATGTCTAAGGTTAGAGCAAAAGAAGCAATATATATATATATATATATATATATATATATATATATATATTGATGGTGTCCAGAGAAGTCCAACATAAGCTTCTGATATCCTGCCAAGACCACACAAAATGAGCTTTTTCTCTGACAGCAAACTATGGGGACAAATATAGAATGACTCACCAAAAGAAACCCATTTGAGCCTCAGGGTTCAAGGATTTTATGGGGTGAGGAGCTGATTCCATAGACACATTTTACTAGCAGTCTACCATAGCAGCTAAAATTCAGGACCCTGACAATGAAACCAGTTGCATATCATCAATCTTGATGTTTTTGCAAAGTAATTATCATGCAAAGATGGTATGGCATGGTTTATTTCTTCAGATGTATGCAACAAAATATCCAACCCTTCAGTGATACAAAGAGCATTCTGAAGGCTATATTTTCAGGGATTCACCAAAAGTAAATCAAGGGTACTTGAAGACATTAAAGAAATTAACAAGAACTGCTATGTTGCTACCTCCACAGTACTGCCTAATTTGGCCATATTCTTCTCTGTAGTGGAATACATTTCCCCACCCTTTTGTCTTAGTCATTTTTCTCGTTGCTGAGACTCCATACCCAGCACCCACAACTTAAAGGAGAAGAGATTTATTCGGGCTCACATTTTCAGTCCATAGTCAGCGGGCTCCAAGGCAGGAAGGTGTTGCAGAAGAGCATGCAGAGGAAAAGCTGCGCATGTCAGGATGGTCAGCAAGCGAAGAGTCAAGAGAAGAGCAGGGGAGGATCATAGACCCTTCCAGGCTACGCCCCCGGTGACCCACCTTTCTGGACCAGGCCCCACCTCCTAAGAGCAAGTCAGCTAAGAGTCCCCATAATCCAATCATCTTCCAAAAGCCCCCCCATGAGCATGTGAGGCCTCTGGGGGACATTCTTCATATAAACCATAAGACCCTGGTAAACACTAACACTTATAATTAAAACCACAAATCTGAAAGAATTGTGGGAGTGGCTATTGGCTATATAACATAAGCAAAAAATAAGTACAGGTATTTCTGCTTTTCAGAACCAGAGAAAGTAAGGTTCCTTCTTGCCATGGCAGAAGCTGATTAATACATCATTATTTCCATTAGAAATGCTCTTCCCTAGATAGCTCTTGGCTTATTCTCTCACGTCCTCAATTCTGTTTTTATATTTCTTTTTTATTTTTGTATGTTTGCAACACATAATAGTGATGGTTGTTTTGGGGAATTGGTACATGCATATAGAGTAGCTTGATCATTTTCAATCCCTGTAGCCCCCTCTCCCTTACCTCCCACTTCCTTCCATTCTTTACTCAAATCTCACATTCTCAATAAATTCTACACTGATCACTCCACTTAACATTGAAAATGATCCCAAAAACCCTTTCTGCAGGGCCGGTGAGATGGCTCAGCGGCGTAAGCGCCTGCCTTGCAAGCGCGAGGGCCCGAGTTCGACTCCTGGAACCCACATACGAAAAAGGGGCCGGTGATATCGCTCAGCGGCACGGGCGCCTGCTGGCGCGCGAGGTCCTGAGGTCGACCCCCCGGTACCCACAAAAAAAAAAAAAAAAAAAAAAAAACCCTTTCTGCAAATTCCTGATTCCTCTTGACCTATTCTATTTTTCCCTTAGCAACTATTACTTCTTAATTTATGTCTCCTCTGCCCAGTGCTTGCTCCCTGCCACCCCACACTATCCAGAATATAAACCCCAAGAAGGCTAGAATATTTGTCTGCCTTGTTCATTAATTTATTCAGCGAACATAGAACAATGCCTAGGACACAGTGGGTACTCAAGAAATATATAATGTCTGTTGAATGAGGTAGATGGGATGTGTCGGGGATTATTATCTCCATTTTTCAGATAAAGAAAGTGAGAAACAGTGAAGTTAACTCAAGTAAGTCATTTACAAAATGCATAGAGTGGAGTCGGAAACTAGTCAGTACAATGACTTAATAAGCTGTGACTACCTAAGGGAAAATCCAAAGTAATATATAAAATTAAACTAAATATAATTGTAATATTTAAGGAAATTATATAACCCTACAAATATGAACAATTGCAAGAGTTCACCGAGTAAAACTGTCTTTGAAATTAAATAGAAAAGACATTTCATATCTTAAAATACCTACAGTTCAAAGATCTTTGGAGTTAGAAGGAAAACACATGTAATGATAACAATATTTAACATATGCAAACACATATTCAGGAGTTATTCAATGTGATTTACACACATTAACACACTTAATCCTTATGACAAACGTAAGTTTTCTAGTATTTTCATACTTTACACATTAGGAAACTGAGACACGATGAGTTTGATCTCCTTGTCCAAGGTCACACAACTAATTGATGGAAGACCCAAAATTTGAACCTAGGTAATCTGGCTCCAGCATGCATACATGGGCACTAAGCACTACAATATATCTCAAACAAGCACAGAATTATATGTGTCAACTTAGGAGGGCATCGATGAATCTCTTTGAGAAACAAAAATATTAGGTAATATAAGTTAGGAGACCCATGCCCTTTCAAGTAGAGCCAGGTGAAGTGCAGTGACTTTCCCCCCAAATCTCAGAATAACAGCACGGGGTGATCCAGAGATCTGTAGCTCCAGGACCCATAATTGGGCAATATCTCCTGTGATCAGTAACCACAAGAATTTGTAACAGTAACAATTATTTTTCATGAGTATAGACCTTTAAATTGTAGGATGATGTATAATTAAGAAAAGGATTTGAGAGAGAATCAAATATATTATCATATTTTGTACCTATTTGAAAGCTATGTATTTGTACTTGAAAAAATTTGTTCTTTTAGAATGATAGCTTTGTAACTCCAATTTAAAATGTGGAACCAAATAGTTGATTATACTCATAGTTTTAAGTGGAATTTTACTGCATTCCTTAATACTATTAGAACATCTAAAGGGGCTTTAGGTTTACTATATATAAATTCAATTTATTATATGAATTATTTAATATTCCAGAGGCATTATTGGTTAACAGACAATTAAAAGACATAAGAAAGGAAAATTAGTGATATATATTAAATATATAAATGCACTTTAAAATATTTGAAGGTATTTAATTAACTAAGTTGGTAAATAAAACCATATATTATTTAAAAGTCCTTCAAAAGATTGCTAAAAACTATTTGATTTTTAAATAGAACAATAAGATTTGTATGCAGAAGAAAAAAACTAGGCTTGGGGATTTATAACATTAATAAATTGAATATCAATATTTAAAACCCAAAAATAAATCCGGAACAATCTGCCTTAATATTACAAAAAAATTCACTTTCCGAACTCCTAGGCTATGTGAGCTGGGTCCAAAGTCCTTCTCAAGGCATGGCTGACCATGCTTCTAGAAATCACTTATCACCGCTGTATGCTTTTGGTAAGATAGGGAAGGAAAGCTTGTACACTCTCAGGCATTTCCTTATGCAATTAAAGTGGACCGATTTTTTTTCTCCATGAGAAAAATTGTTCATAACTTCTCCCTTCCTCAGTACTAGGCTAGGCTGAGCAGATCTAAGTTACAGAGCAAGGTAACACTTCTTAAGAAAACCTCTAACAGTAGAGCCATGAGAAACTTCCTTCCGCAGTATCTAGGAGCCTTCAAGGATAAGGAGGGTATATTTATGATTCTCATTCTTCTTTTTCTCAGCTCACAGCTTATTCTGCCAATAAATTTCCTTCAACATTTAGCTAAATGAAAGATTTGCAAATGCTCTAATACAGCCCGTTTTTGTAGCAGGTTTTTTCTCCTTTGGGGATAAAGTTATTGAAATAATATTCCCTCTCACTGGTAATTCAGAGCCTTAACAATCAAAACTTCACACTCAGTATTGATTTGCTCAGATCTTTGAATTGTTTTTAATGTTACAACCCTGGAGGGGTGGTTTGTGGTGGGAAAAATCTACTTTCATTAAAACCCTAGGTGCCAATTTATTAAAATAATTTTCTTTTAGATTGCCATTGAATTGAAGGAAAAGATTTTGTTAAGTCCTTTCTAATTGAATAATAAATTTGAAAAATAAATTTCAGCAAGCCGTCAAGAGTTCTCCCTAAGAATATACCATTCTTCAACCATGAATCTTATAATTCAGAATATCCTTGGTGTCTAAAATACAAAGACTATATGGAAACCTTGTTTAAATTCAGAAAGTTGCAGTTATGTTGCACACACCATAAGACAAATTTAATTGTGAATCTGTGTGTAAGAGCACGTTATTTGATATTTAATAGAATGTATAATTCAATTTCAAGCCAAAAGTATATATTTAGTCTCAGACGAAATTCAGCAACTAAAGAAAGTTGAAAGGCCCAGGGCTTTTGATTCTTCTTGGGCAAGTCGCTTCACCTCTTTGAGTTTTGCTAGATGAATTCTAGCAAAAGAGTGTAGAGATCTCTGACATGCCAGCCTCCCAAAGTTGTTATGAAGAGTAAATTTTCAGCACTTTATTAATTAAATCGGTTACAGCTTTCCTTTCTTCATAAAATGCTGTGCAGCACTGAGGTAGTTGTTCATATTAAAGCAAAGCAGGGTAACTGACCAAATGCATCATATAATATACACATCATTAATGTTTCCAATAATAATGCTTGAATCTTTCAGGGACTTACTGACCCTGGTCTAACCTTCTGCTGTGATTCTGTTTGTGAGGATCATTAAGCTCATTAAGATGGATGAAATCTTCCTTTGACTAATCTGGTATGAGATCACAGAATGACAAGATGAAAAATAATAGATACACACTGGATTTCATTATCAAGTTTTGGACAATGGAAATGACTCTTCTCAGTTTCCAATTATCTCTATTTTTACCTCCCCAGTCTTTTTCTTTTTTTTTTTTTTTAAGCTATCTTGCCTAATTGCTCTGTATATGAGATACAGGCATCAAAAACGTTTGGATATGATATAGCCCATAATTTTGCAGGACTCAAAAAAATTTGCTAGTACACAAAAACTAATTACAGAGAGTTTATAAAAGGGTCTCAGTCTTCATTAAAGGCACAACTATTATTATTTCCCCAGTTACTTTCTAATTGCACTCTTTATTATTGTTGACAAATTCAGAAGCTTAAGACTCAATTATGGAGACTGCTTACTGACTGCAACTCCGTCCCTATTAACTGTTCTTATTATAAAGATTCTTTCTCTAATTCATGAGGAATAGTTCTCCTGATGAATTAGAACTTGAACTTCTGATTAATGACCTCTTGGAAATACATTCTCTTAAAATGATATTCAAGTCATAAACTGGCAATCTTCCTGTATTCTGAATTACAACTAATGTAAGTCTTTTATTTTTGTATCTGACTTCTGTCACTTTGACTAAATTCAAGGTAGGTATAACTTTTTGCATATATTTACTGCATGACATTCTGCTAGTACAAAAACCACAGAATAAACAGAATTTCATACACTGTCTATTCTTAAATTATCATCTCTGCATGTGTGAACAGGTACTCTGAATTGAGTGGAAAAGATAAAAGAATAGTAATAAGTATGATCCCACCCCTGTGACACTGAGATCTTACGAAAAATCTTTCGCCTCTTCACTGTACTGAACAGCTAGACTTTCCTACCTGCAGTGCTGGGCAATGTGGTTGAGGGAGCAAACTCTAAACTGCTGGAAGACCTAGGCTCCAGGTCCCACATGACTCCGCTTCCTTACAACTCTTAAATCAGAATCCAGAAGTCTGGTTACGGTCCCACTCAATAGCTCCCTCAACCCCTTAGAGAAATCCAAAAGCAATGATAACGGAAATTTGGCTAGAAGAAACTTAAAGAATGGCTACAGCTAACTGTAGACTGCCCTGTTAAAGGCCTTTGAAGCACATCTCTGGAACAATGTGTAAGCAAGTGATCTTTTCAGATATGCTCATAGCCTAATGGTGTAAGAATTAATCTTTAGATTTAGATCAGTAGAGGAGTGGGGACGGATGACTAAGTCTGATAAGATGGCTCTTTACTGAAAAAGGAAACATCAGATAGGAGTAGGGATTGTGGAACAGTAAATAATGGCACTCAAAGCTATCTACATTCTGATCCCCTAACCTGTGAATGTGACCTTATTTGGCAAAGTGACTTTGTAGATTTGATCCAGTTAAGAGCTTTGACGTAAGTGGCTGTCCGGGATTATACAAGTAGGCCCTAAATGAAATCACAAGTATGCTTATGAGAGGGAGGCAGAGGGGTAATTTGACAACAGAAAAGGAATGAAGAGATGTGACTAGAAAGGCAATATATTAGAGGGTTACGAGGCAAGCCAAAGAATTCAGGGGAACTTCTAGAACCTAAAAAAATGCCAGGAAATGGACTCTGCCCTAGAGTTTCACACAGACGCGTGGCCCTGCCAGTACCTTGCTTTTAGCCCAGTGAAACACATTCCAGACTTCTGGCTTCCAGAACTGTAATGTGCTAAATCTGTGTTCCATTCAGTGCCTACATTTGTAGTAATTCATTACATCAGCCCTGGGAAACTAGCAGAGTGATGTTCAACTCACGCTGGCCATGTCCGCTGACACTCGGTGTGAAGGCTGACATTTCATTATCACCTGCAGCTACCCTCAAAAAGTTGGTCAGTACGTGGACCTCAGATTGTTGCATCAATAATCTGCCCGAAGCTAAGGAGTAAAGAAAGGCAGCTTTAGCATATAAATATTTCCTGGCAGCTAGATCTGTCCACAGTGGAGTGTACTCAGTTGTCTGTTGCTATACTCTGGATTAGAAGCTGGAAAACAAGGCATCCTTTATCTTTTGGACACTGTGAAAATAATTTCATTAAAGATACTCAAAATTGGACTTAATATACGGTTTCAGCTATGTAAATAATTGCAAAAACTAAAATACAATGTGTTCACTTCTGTTAGCTTTATGAGGGGCATTATCCTTGCATAATATGTAACTGGCTGACTAACTTGGCGATTCAATATGGTTCAATACTAATTGTGATGACATATATATATAATTTACAATGCACATCTATGGAATAATGAACATATATTATATTATATACCATAATTCTACTGGAGGAAATATTATTAGCCTCATTTTATAGACAAGGAAATTAAAACTCAGAGAAATTTCCCCAAGTATCTCAAAACCTAAGGAAGACTCAAAGCAAAGACTCCAACCCTATCTTTTACCTACATAAAGCAAAAGAGAATCAGTATCCAAAACGTTAAGAAGGCTGCTGGAAGCATTTCTACCCATGAAAAAACAGGATGAACAAAAACAGTCCTGCTTATTTATCAAAGTTAATGTTTTAAAATTAATATATACTTTATTCCTTGTAGTCCCAGCTCAAGATTAGTTTACTTGAGAGTCAGTGGAATGTGCTGGAGAGGGAGTAGAATGTAGAATAAATTACGCTGGGCTTCAGACAACATTATCCTCTTTTCATCTTGTGACTATATGGCATTCAAAAAGTAACTTAATTTCCTAGGCTTCAACTTTTACAGAACCTGTAATATTCATGGGTACTCGATCTCATTTTACAGATGAAGAAATAAACTCAAGCTATTTTTCAAATTTCATACAGTTCATAACTAGAACTATAATACTAAAGCAGCTCTTTTGTAAATTGACACAAGTTGTATAAATTTATGGTATAAAACATTATATTTTGGTACGTGTATTCATTGTGGAATGGCTAAGTCAAGCTAATCAACCCAACCATTACCTCTCATATTTAAAAATTTGGAGGCAAAAACATCTAAAATCTACTCTCTCAGATATTTGACTTTCAGTTCAATTATGCAATATGCTGATATGAACTACATCACCATGTTGTACAATAGGTCTCTTGAACTTTTCCCTTCTAACTGAATTTTGTACACTTTGAACAACATTTCACTGTTTCTAACACACCCTGGGAACCATCATTCTACTCTGCTTCTTTACCTTCATTGTTTCTGATTTTGTCTGTATATGCAGTTATGTGGTATTCGTCTTTCTATTCCTGGATTATTCACTTGTCTTCCAGGTTCATCCATGTTGTCACAAGTAACAGTATTTCACTTTTTTTTTTGTGGGTACCGGGGGGTCGACCTCAGGACCTCGCGCGCCAGCAGGCGCCCGTGCCGCTGAGCCATATCACCGGCCCCTTTTTCGTATGTGGGTTCCGGAAGTCGAACTCGGGCCCTCGCGCTTGCCGGGCAGGCGCTTAAGCCGCTGAGCCATCTCACCGGCCCAGTATTTCACTTTTTTAAAAGGTTAAATAATATTCCATTGCACATATGTACCAAATTTTCTTTATCTATTTATCTGTTGATGAGCACTTAGGTTACTTCCATAATTCTGCTAACATGAATAATGCTGTAATGAACATGGCAGTGTAGATGTCTCAACATGCAGATTTTATTTCCTTTAGATATACCCAGGTGTGTGATTACTGGATTATATGGTAATTTTACTTCTAAATTTTTGTGGAACTAACCTTAATACTTTCCTCCATAATGGCTGTATCACTTTATGTCTCACCAACAATGTGCGAGGAATCCCTTTTCTCCACATCGTCACTAACCCTCATTATAGCTTGGTTTTCTTTGATAATAGCCATCCTAATAGGTGTGAGGTGATACCTCACTGTGGTTTTAATTGACATTCCCATGGTGATTAGCAGTGCTGAGCATATTTTCTGTACCTATTGACCATTCGTATGTCTTGTTTTGAAAAATGTTTTTCAAGTGCTTTGCTCATTTTTAATTAGTGTATTTCTTCCCTTAATATTGAATGTTTTATATATACTTTATATATCCTCAAAATGCACCATTATCAGATGTATTGTTTGCAAATGTTTTATCCCATTCCATAATTTGTCTCTTCACTCAATTGTTTCCTTTGCTTTGCATAGTTATTTTTAAGCTTAATTTGTTCCATTTGTCTATGTCTGCCTTTATTATTTCTGCTTTTGAGCTCTCGCCAAAAATATCTTTGCCCAGACTGTTTGTGGAGCTTTTTCCCTATATTTCCTTCAAGTACTTTTAATGTTCCAGGCCTTATGTTTAAGTCTTTTATCCATTTTGAGGTGTTTTGTTTTTTGTTTTTTGTTTTTGGGTTTTTTTTGTTGTTGTTGTTGTTGTTTTTGCACATTGTGTGAGCTAAGGGCCCAATTTCATTCTTCTGCACATGGGTATCTCAGCACAGTTCATTGAAAACCTGGCCCTTTCCAAACCGTGTTTTTGGTACACTGCTAAAGACTTGTTGAGCATAAACGTGTGGGTTGATTTCTGACCTCTCCGTTTTGTTCCATTGGTCTATATGTCTGCTTTTGTGCCAGTACCACGGTTTTGATTCTCATAGCTTTGTAATATATTTTGAGATGCAGTTGTGTGATCTCTCCAGTTTGTTCTTTTTGTTCAAGGTTCTTTTATCTGTTTGGGGGTCTTTTGTAGTGTCATATAAATTTCAAGGTTTTTTTATTTCTGTTAAAAATGTCATTGGAATTTGATAGATATTGCACTGAATCTGTAGATCACTTTGAGTACTATGGTTATTTTAACAATATTAATTTCTTAGATCTTTAAAAATTGTATATCTTTCCATTTATTCATGTCTTGTTCTATTTCTTTTCTCAATGCTTTGTAGTTTTTACTATACAGGCCTCTTAGTAAAAGCAAGATTTAAAATTCATTCATTCACTTAGTGAGCAGGTAATTATTAGATGTCCGTTTCAAATCAGCTTTTATGAATATAAAGAAAAATATATGTTATTGTACTTTATGGATCTTACAGTCTGAAGAGAAGAGACATACAGTGAAAGTATGTGGACAACTATAAAGATTGTAACTAGTGATATCATCATTGTGCTTTTCAGAAGTAACATATAGAGTAGTAAAGAATAAGAAATGTGCCAGCCAAAACTGGAGGATTTTCAGATAGAGGATATATTTGCCTTGAATTTGATGCCTCAACATACTGTCCTGTACATACCCATGTCCCTTAACATTGTGCCTTTGGGATTTTATGTTAAAAAAAAATGGTCCTAGCTGAAGTTTTTTATGGCAACCAGGATATTCCCACGACACTATATTTTTTGAAAAAAATAGCTAAATTTTTGTAGCATACATTCAGCTGGCTGTAAATTCTGCTCTTTAAATACTGTTGTTTGGGGAATAGAGATACCAGGTGGGTATATTTGAAAGAGGTATCACATTTTAAAATAACCAGTGAGGATGATTTCTGACATCAAAGTAGACCGTGACACATATTCAAAGAGTTCATACCAAGAGCGAGCACCCCCACCCTCCTCAATAGGAAAGGCAATCGAGACTGCCAGAGTTATTTTCTATTAAACGAGATGCAATATGTAAAGGTATCTGGACAAGATAAAGATAGAACCCAGTTATTTCCATCTTTACCTGAAGAATACATTTCTCTGCTTTAGGAATCTTCTCATCAGATCCAAGACAATGAATATATCAACTAAAATGCTTTTTTGAAAGGTTTAATGCATCATTCTAGTGGATGCCTTCTCTCACTGTAATAAGATTATCCCACTTTCAGATGGCACATATGCTCTAAAATTTCTTCCATACATCTCTGAGTTATAAAAGCATTTTGCTTCTTGTATAACTGATATAATTGAAAAGCAGCAATATTTATATTCCATAGTAATAAAAACCTCAAGGATTAGAGCAAAGCAGCCCTGATATTGAACCTAATTCTTGAAAACGCAATGAGGTTTAGCTAAAAATTTTCCTTTTTCATGACTGAACCTTTTAACAGGTTATATTTGACTTTAGAACATATGCCATCTGAACTGAATATTGATCGTCTTTTTTAATCTTAGACTAACTGGAAAAGCATGAAAGCCACTCCTCTGTTTCTCTACTTGAACTGAGAAGGAAGTGAATTCTCTCTCTCTCTCTCTTTTTAATTCAGTGCTAAGTAAAATGATCTTGCTTTTTCCTATATCTTTCCTAGGGGCAAAAGTGAATAGGCCAACAACACAATCTAAAGTTTACCAATTGGGAGAAAAATGATGTCTGCCCTAATTATAAAATTAGAAAAACAAAAAATTGCAGGCCTAGCCAAGCTAACTAAAATATGCATATTTTTCATCCCCTACGCCAGGGGAAAGCAGTGTGTTTGCTATCAAGTTATATAGGTTCCACTAAAGAAATATGCCTTGTGAGAGTAGCCTGGCAAGACCATGTGGCAGCAGTTGCATCAAGTTCTGGAGAAGGCACATGCTTTTTGGAAGTAGCTGTCTTAAACCAGCCATTTCTTGTCTTCTGCTTTAATGTATCAATTTGATGCCTACAGGAAACCATTAAAGCTGCAGCTTTCTAAAAATCACTAAATGTGTGAAGCAGATATCTTTGCCTCATCACTTTGCTTCTCCTTCTGAGTGCATGGAGGAAAAGGAGTGAATACAGAGTGGTGAGATGAGGGTTAGACATCCGGTAGTTAACCTGTATATTCAGTCTTTGAATAAAATGGCATTCACCACTTTATCAGTGTATCTGAATGCAATTGTTTCTTGAATGGTCTGTGTCTCATATTCTCACATTTTACCTTTTAAGTTGCATTGGTCACATGAAGTTACTTTCTAGATAGATAGATACAGATATGGATATGGATATAGATGTAGATGTAGATATAGGTGGAAAGGCAAAGGCAAATAAATATAATCTGGTATCTCATGGAGGGAACTATTTATTTGAAAATCTCCCAGAAAATGAAATATTATCGACAGATGTTATGTTAGACATTCGAATGGGGGGAAGGAGGAAGCAATGAAGCAACAAGGAAGTGGGGGAAGGAGGAAGAAAACCTGGTGCTTCAGATGCAGCTAAGTGCTCTGGTGAAAAATCAAGCAGAAAAGAGAGTAGGAAAAAAGGCTGTAATTTTGTAATTTTGAATTAGCCAGAAGGTCTCGCTGTGAAAGTGACATTTCAATAAAAATTGGAAGGGAAGCAAGGAATGTGCCACGTGGCTCTCTGGTGGAAATGTGGTCCAGGCCTAGTAATTGGAAAATGCAAAGTCCTTAAGGCAGAGAAAGCAAGGAGGCCACTGACTGGAGCTCAGCGTGCAAGAATAGCAGATGAGGTCAGAGTGGTAGGGAAAAGCCAGATGGGGAGGCACTCAGTGCTGAACGTTTCTTCAAAGCCCTTTCCAATAGTATAGAAACTGCTATCAAATTGTAAATGTTCTTGCAGTCATATTTTTAAAAATAGAAAAAGAAACAGGTGAAATTAATTTAAGTATTTTATTTTTATTCTAATATAGTTGACATTTCAACACATAAGCATTATAAGACACTATTAATAAACTCTTTTACCTGTTTTTATAATAAGGCTTTAATACCCACTCCGTATTTGACACTTATAGCACATCTCACATGGAGCTGTGGTTACATTATTAGACAGTGCAAGTCTATTTGAATGAAGAAAAGAGCAAAGAGGGGAAATATCTGGAAAAAAGAATTAACATATCATTAACATATTCCTATCACATATACTACTGTACATTCTATTTCATACAATAGCATTCTTGTTTAATGCTTATCCAGAGGCAGTTTTCATAAAATATTTTCATGTTCTGATTATATCAGTCATTATGTACTCAATACAGAAATGAATTGTGGAAAAGGGACTTTTACTCTACTCAGGTGCAGGTTATAGATGGCACAAGGGTCAGATTATATGCTTCTTCCTGAGGCGTGACATTTTAACATGCTCTTTTGGTGTGGCTGTTTTCAATTCAGTTTTTCTGAAGTGAGATTCAAAAGGGGCCAGAATCAGTAGACAGAAAATATTATGCAAATTACCATTTACATAACTCCAAACTCATGTGAGCAGAGTATTTCTGTAGCTTAACCTATTTGTTTTTCTTCTTCTGCACATCTAGTGCAGAGCAGCTCAGGGCAGCTCCATCATCAGGAGAGGTGAAGAGATGCTCAAGGTAGTCATATGTGGAGCAGAAGGTGCGTGAGATGGGCAGAGTAGCAAGCATAGAGCTGTATTGGCCACGAAATAGTCCTGGATCTCCAACTGACCACCAAATGCTCAGACATGACCTAACTCTTTTCCTCTAGCAGGCCTGATTTAAGCCTTCTTCTATCTCCTTAAACCTCCACACCCATTCACCCACGTTCAATCTTAGAATTACTAGAATTTCAGTTCCCCAGAGACAGAGATTTTCTGTCTGTTTTATTCTCTGCTGTTATCACCAGGGCCTCTGGTAGTGCCTTGCACATAGTTGCTGCTGAAAATATATGTTGGGCCAATGGAAAACGCAAAAACTTTAGATTTGAACTGCATTATCTTCCCACAGCCAAACCTGCAAAAGTACCCATGTTGGTGTCATTTTTATTTCTCCTGATTACAGTGGAAGGTGTGTCCCTGCATCTCTGATGTGACCCCTCCACTGTGGGTCTGGGTTTCATCCACTTCCTTCTCAAGGCCTTTACTCCTTCCCCGACTCCTCACTTTCTGGCATTAACATCCTTCAACCGAAAGAAAAGCCCTCTCACGACTACACACTTCGTTCCACATTCCACTCCCCATTCCTCGTCTCCCTTTGATAGCTAAACTCCTCAAAATATTTATCTCTAATTCTTCTCTCATCTTTTTCTTGAATCCACTCTGAATTTTCTTTTGCCCAATACTAATGACATCCAGGTTACCAAAACATCCATACTGAGTAACCCAATGGACACTTCTGTGTACTCATCTCATGTAGCCTCTCAAAAATACTTGCCAGTGGTGAAACACACTCCTGGCTTTCCTTTTATCTCAGTAGCTACTCCAGCCTTACCTTCACTGGCTCTCCTCTTGCAGGTTTCCTTGGCTGAGGTGACTCCCCAGACCCCATATTGTTTCTCTCACAACCATGTTCAATACACTAGCCAGCTAGTTTGCCAAATACATGTTGATTGTGTCTAGCCCCCTCTTCCGCACCAGTCCTCTGGCCCAGGTCACTACCATCCTCACCTAAATTACTCCCTAACGTGTCTCTCAGATTCCATTTTGGCCCCTAAAGTCTACTCTTCCTTAGTACCCACAATGCTTCTTTGAAAACCTAAGTGTGATCAATCGCTACCCTTCTTCGTGGGT
Organism: Erethizon dorsatum; assembly: GCA_028451465.1. Taxonomy (NCBI): domain Eukaryota; kingdom Metazoa; phylum Chordata; class Mammalia; order Rodentia; family Erethizontidae; genus Erethizon; species Erethizon dorsatum. Next base: position 132,550,321 of record CM051842.1, read on the forward strand.
TTCAATGGCTTCTCATTATGAAAAGAATCAAATTTAAACTCTTTACCATGATTCCTTCCTATCCGTCCACTCACACCGCCTTCCACTCTCTCCTTGTCCGCTGGACTCCAACCACACATCATACTCCTGCTACGCCTCAAAATACCTAATATCTTTCTTGCCTTCGAGTCTTTTTTTGCACTAGTGCTTCTTCTTGGAAGCATTTGCTTCATCTTGCTGGCTTCTCTCCTGGAACTCAGCATAAAAGCTGCATCTTCTGAGAGGCCTTCCCGGACGACTCTAGCTTCCCTGACCTCCAAGCCTCCTTCTGCAGCTAAGCTGCTCTGCTTGTTTGTTAACTCCATAGCTCTTTGTGATTTCATTTGTTTTTATCTGTCTCCTCCACTTGACTGTAAGTTTTCTGAGGTCAGTATCTCATCTTCTTCACTGCCGTATCCTCAGGGTCTAGCTCAGTATCGCATTGATTCTGTCACAGGTGCTCAATAAATGTTTGAATGAATGAACGAATGAATGGAGACACATGGTGCCCTGGAGATGCTGAGGGAAAGGAGACAGAGGGAAATGGTTTTTGTTTGCCAATTTAGATAGTTAAAAGTAGTTGATCTTTTTCCCCAAGACTCACCTTCACGTTTGTTCTGTGACTCAGAAAATGCTGGAGCCCATGGATAGGGAGAAAAATGGATGTGAGTTTCTAGTAACAATACCCAGACCAAGAGGTGGCCATCCTCTGCAGGCTCTCTCTCTGCCCCAAGCCCTGACTTGCAAACTGTCCAATCACAGCTTGAAGCCATTGCAATTTCATTGGTACTTCAGATCCTCACCGGCCATAAGATGAGCTGTCTTACCACAGGCCCAAAGGCAATGAGGCCAAGCAACCACAGAATGAAGCCATGAGTGGAACCAAACCTTTCTTCTTTATAAGTTGTTTGTCTCAGTTATACTGTCGCAGTCACACAAAGAAACTAGCACACACTGTAACAGCAGAGTTGACAATTTATGACAGAGATCATATGGACAGAATGTCTAAAATAATTACTCTCCAGTTCTTTGCAGAGTGTAAGCCCTTCCTCTAGTCCAAACGTTATTTAAAGACATTGTGAACTGGTGCTCTAAGTAATCATTTTATAAATTAAAAATGGATGGTCGGGCCGGTGAGATGGCTCAGCGGCTTAAGCGCCTGCCTTGCAAGCGCGAAGGCCCGAGTTCGACTCCCGGATCCCACATACGAAAAAGGGGCCGGTGATATCGCTCAGCGGCACGGGTGCCTGTTGGCGCGCGAGGTCCTGAGGTCGTCCCCCCGGTACCCACAAAAAAAAAAAAAAAATGGATGGTCATCTAATTTCTGCCTTTTCAAAAAAGCAGAATGGAAAAGTGACAGTACCCTTCTTGCCAGGGCTGCAGCAAACAAGCAGTGAGAACTTAGGAGAGATTTTGTTACCACGGACTCGTCGAACTCTTCTGCCACCAGGAGACTGCAGGTGTCCATGGCCCTCAGGTATCAGTGCACCTGCTAACCTTCCTGGACACAGAGTCAGAGTAAAAAGCACATGGCTTCTCCCTTTTGCCTATTACTTCACTTTAGTAGTAGTAGTCACTCCAATTTGCTTGAACCCTGGAATCTCAGCTAGCAAATTCGAGGCTGTAACCTCAGCTGATCTGCAGGTCAAGAAATCACTATTTCACTAAGCAATTATATTTTAAAACAAAAACACCATACTGTTCTCCTGAAAGAAGTTCTTCTTCATTAGTAGCCTAGAGTCCACCCTTCTTTTTAAACAGGTATAGGGAAAGTATCATATCAATCAGATTTTTTGCATGGCAATTTTATCGGGATCCCTCAACAGCAACTTAGAGTGAGTGATCAGCTATAAAAGTTACTGAGAACAATTTTGACAAATGTTATTACGAAAAACTCACTGACTTCAAACATGCAGCTTTGAATATTTGGAGTTGTAATATGAATCATGGATGCTTTTTCCCCTGGTAATACAGCAAGTTGAGTAGCATATATCTTTATCATTGTGCTCAAATTTAGTTTGTGTAACTTCCTGTGATCGAATGGGCACAGGGCTATCATTATCAGACTGAAGTTCTTGCAGCTGACTATACAAGAACTAATGTGTCTTCCTAAAAGTGTTACCAGAAAAGAAAGCTAACTGATTGGCAATGCGGAGAGTGGGGTGTTTTCTTCCTGGGTGGAAGGAGCACTCAGTGATGTTTAAACATAGTGAAAGTTGGGGTGCTTCACATTGGCTTACACTTTATGTAAGGAATTAGTATACTCAGTTGGAGAGACACAGACTGCATTCTGTAGAAAAGCTATTTCTAAAAGTCAAGGAAGATATCAGATCCTCAGAGGAGCTATCTTCAAAGAATACAATACTCTAAGGTATTTTAATTCCTAAATATCATTCATAATCCAGACATGGCAATACTGAGGAAACAACCAAAGTATATTTTTATGCTAATTATCCTAGTAGTATTTGAGCCTTTTTATATTTATGTTATCATCTTTCTTGAGGACTAAATTCTGGTTCAGTTTCTATCAAATAAGATCACAAACAGAGTAGCATTCAAGAGCTTATCCACAGTCTCTTTAATCACCAATTCGGGTCAAGCCCCCTCTCTTTCTTATGTGTAAATATAATAAGAAAGAAGCAGAAATAGCATGGTGTTCTTGGAAAAGATGTTAAGGCCTCACAAAAAGTGTTAATATTCTAATCACAATTAAAGAACCTGCCTGAACAAAAAGTGCATAATCCATAAAAAGTGAAGCCATGTGAGAATGTAATAGGTATTGGTCATTCTTCTTAGTGGTCCTGGGTACATACTCCTGTCCAGGGCATGGGGAGATGCTACCTCTTCAGTCTTGAAAGGAGGCAGGGCCACTTCTCCTTTAGAAAAGCTGAAAATGTCAGATACTCAACTTGCCAGCCTCACTTGCTGCAGGAGTGTAAGCATCTGAACTAAGAATAATTTCCTGGTTTCCCTGGTGGTAAGAATCACTTAAGATTACTCTTAAATTACACAGTATCTCATGGATACCGATTGAGTGACTCAAAGATTAGACTGGAGGAACGTTTAGCTTAATAAATACCCAGGCAGTCCTTATGTCAATGAAGTCTGGTAACCAAATATGGCCCTAGATTATACAAGTGGCACTTTACCTTGGGTGCACATTACCTGTAGATGTGGAGCTTATGAAACCTAGGATTCCTAGATCACCTCACTCCATCTCTGGTGTGTGTGTGTGTGTGTGTGTGTGTGTGTGTGTGTGTGTGTGTGTGTTTATGGGTTATTCCTTTGCATGGCAAAGTTTCTAAACCCCTAGTTTAGGCCAAGACTTCAAACAGGGGTGAGGGTGGGATAGCAGGGACAGTAGTGCTAGTGAGAGGATCCCTCATCCAGTGGCCCATCAGCAGTGGTCCCAACTATAGCATTCAGGGAAGTGGTATCCTTAGTCCATTTTTCAGTCTGCACAGTCCCGGGATTGATGTCTTCAAATTCATGGTGATCGTGTAAGCTAGCCAACTCTTAAATTAAATCCTTTCTCTATGAAAATCAGCCAGAAGTGCTTTCAGTTGTTTGCAAGTAAGGATAGAAAATTGTACTAATCCAGAGTGGTAGGGGGAATCTCTGACTTTGAAGTAATGAGACTTAAATTTGAATCTTATGTGACCTCTCTAACTCTCTATTTCTTTAACTGTAAAATGGAAATGTCACTAAATTTTATAAAGCTGTTGTGTCCTTGTATTGTTGGTAGCTTCCAGAATCTCCCTATGAGAGGGATTTAGGGGTAACAGTAGAGAAAGGGAATAAGAGACATCTCTTGACACTCTATTTACCAACACGATACGTTTACCTTGATCCCTACATTTACATGCATTGACCTTGAGGGGTGGTTTACTGAGATTGATGCCTACAGCCACTCCTGGGAACTGCCCATAGAAAGGCCTTGGTACAGCCATTAGATGTTACTTCCTCTTTTATTCCTTAATATTCAATGTGCAAATCTATTTAAAGAGCTCAATCCTAGGAAAATAGGATTCCAGCGCTTGTAGAAAACTATCCTTCCTTAGTTACCTAGACTACTGCATAAATAATTTTGAGTTATAAATATTCCAGGACATTTAAAGAACACGAATTAAACATATCACATATTGTGATTTAATAATGCTTAACTGTGACCCCACTTCCTATTTGTAGGCCTTATTAAAGTTATTAAGAATCTAGTAGTGGTCAATATTTCCCAATCAGAAGGCTTATTTTGTAGTATAATCCAGTGTTAATTCCCTTGGTAATTTACCACCATTAGTTGTCTATTGCTGTGACAAAAAGGAAATGAAAATTTGAGAATTCTAAATCTGATATCTATCAGATGGGTAGGATGCAGACAAAACATATTTCCATTATGACGATGAATTGTTTATAACTCTTCTCCTTCTCTCTCCCTCACTCCATAAGATCCCAGCATTCACCCTCTCCTCAAAGGCAGGTAAACCATTGTAACCACCTAAAATTCAATCATCTATGTTTCTTTCTACTTATAACTCTATACCAACGCATACTTCTGGACACATCTCTTCCATGTTTTTTTTTCTTTTGATGATTGTTTTATGAAAATAAGATCATATCAAACATACTCTTCACCCTTTTTCTATTTTCACTTAATAAGTACTAGTAGAAATACCTCCTAATATTTTTCCTAATGGCTACCTAATATTCTATAACTTAGATATATTTTATTTAGCCATTCTCCTATCCATAAGTTGCCCATTTTTCCTCTACCACTTTACATTATGAAAAAATTCATTATGAGCATGTATGTGCCCATAGATGTGGGAGTTTATTTTAAACATGAAAGGGGGTTTGTTCAGTATGTGATGCTTTTTGGTGCAAGTTACAGAACTCTAACCAAACATGTTTTAAACCAAGAAGATATAACTCAAAAAAGAGATATAACTCAAAAAATCTTGTTGAAAATAGACCCAGGGTTTGAGTGCTCAAAGTTATGGTCCACAAACCAAGCTGTTTGTATTCATTCCTGTTGCTTCTTGGTCACAAGATGTTTCCTGCAGCTCCAGACATTTACACGTAAGGCTTGAAGCACAACAAGAGGGAAGACGGCAAACAAACTCCTTTTTATATAACTGTCTTAAGAATGGAGACTCTAATAGCTGTGTGTAAGCTTTCTCCTACTTCTAGATGACCAAAAAATGTTATGCACATCTATCTCTAGACCAGTCAGTAGTCAGTCAGAATGGTATTCTGTAACTGGTGTAGACTGTGTACACTGTTCCTTAGACAAGACTGGGGTCCTATCAGCAAAGGAAAAAAAACTGTGGAGGAGATGATAAAGAGTGTTTCTCATAGTAAGACATGGGAATTAACAGACTAGCTTAGAGAGTCTTAGGAAAATATCTAGCCAGTACACATCTGAAAAAAGCAATGACTCCATTATACCAAAAAGACATATAGCAATGTTTGAACACAACATGTTCTGTAAGAAAAATTGAACATTTAAAAGGCATCTATTTAAATACGAGTTACTAATAGTTAAGGTTACATAGTTATTAAGTAACCATAAGACAGTAACTGTAAGACATATCAGTAGGTATGAGAAAGAATGAGAAATGGCTTCTACCTACACGACTTCAATATAGCTCCTCTGGAAGAGACATGGTAGATCCAGGCACGATTCTCAACTTTGGCTGTGCATAAGAATCATAAAATAGAAAAAGAATCATTTGGAAAACCTGTAAAATGCTGACTCCATGGCCAATCCCTAAACTAACTAAATCTAAACTCTGTAGGAAAGCTGGGCCACAAGTTCCAGCTCCAGGGCAAGTCTAACCTGCAACTAAAATGGAGAACAAGAGCTCTGGAGGAAAAAGGCTAAGAAGCAAAGCATGCTCTTGTTTTCACCTCCTTTCTCCTCTTGACCCATCTCTCCAGGAGCGGTCCCCACACACAGTCAAGAAGCTCCACACCCGGCAAAATTGCAATATTTGTCCACTTTCTATTTGCCAGACTCCCCAACACCTTTCAGCAAAATGACCTACCAGGTGATCATGTCCTGCCACTTGTGCTGTCACAGCAACTGACCTGAATCACACACTCACACAGCTTTCTGCGTCTTTCTTCAGGGACTCTTTCGAAGACTTCAACTGAGTAGTCCGGCGTGGGGCTAGTGAGGGAAAGGGTTATGGAACTTGACCCAGCAGCATTTAAAGAGAATCCACGTCCTTTCACCGGATAGATCTCTCCTCTGCTGCCCTGCTCCTTGCTCCCACGTCCGTTTCTGTCTCCAGGCCTCATTTGAAATCTAGCTTATGTTTAACTCTGACCCTGCATCAGCTCAGAGTCCATTCCCCCACTTGCCTTTATACAGCTGTAGAATTCTCCAAAGCAAGAACATAACTTTCTTTGCTCAGATATCTTTGAAATTCTTTTTCTCTTTTTTTATGTTCTTGTATTTTAATAATCCACCTTACATCAACAATATAAAGGAGATGAAAAATGATGAGCTGTATGATGCAATTGCTTGATAGTGTTTTAATCTAACAGGTATAAGGAGGCTCATTATATATAACATTGCTATTTATGTATAAATTTTATATAATATATATTATAGAACATGATTTTATACATATTTAATAAACAAATGTAATACATAATTTTATATCATATACAATATGCTTTATATGTAGTATTTATTATGTATGATAACATATTGTACAATATATAGTTATATAAATAATTACAAGGTGTGTCAAAATATACGGTATTTAAATTATTTAATTGTTAATTTATTACAGTAAAAGACACATCATCATTAATCACCCTCAAAATACTCCCTCATGCTTCTAGCACACTTATCCTATCATTCTTGCCACTTTCTGAAGCAATTCTGGAAGTTTTCTTTTGTGAGTGTCTGTAGTTCATGGTCATGGCTGCCTCAATGTCCTGAATTGATTCAAAATCTTTACCTTTCATGCTTATTTTGATTTGGGGGAAAACCCAAAAGTTTCATGGTACCAGATCCAGTAAATAAGGTAGATGAGGTGACACCATAACGTTTTTATTTTACAGAAATTGCTATAAGTATTTGATCAATGAGGGTTGATCAAACATTATAGTGAATGTTTAAATTAAAAAATTATTACACTAAACGATGCATTGCCATTAATCCCCCTCAAAATACTCAAAGTATTCCTGCTTGTTTTAGATACATTTATCCCATCATTCTTGGCAATATGTCTTTTAATTTAATAATTATTCATTTAAGTTAAATGTTCACTGTACATTCCAATTACCCCTTGTGTAGTAGAGATGATAATATATAGTATGCAAATGCATAAGGAAATATATTATATAAATATGTATTAGATGTACATATATACATAAATATATAATTATATAATTATATACTTATATGATAAATATATTAATCACATCAAATGTAAAATCTACTATGAAATTAGAGTGGTACCTCAGTTCACAAAGGCTTTTGTTTGCAAACAATCTGGTTAGCAAACAGAAGCATTTGGAAAAATTTTTTGTTTGTGAACTCTGTATCAAGTGACAAATACAACTGCAGCCATCTTTTCCAGAATCATTTCACAAGTTAAATTCGTGAACCAAGGTACCACTGTATATAATTATAATTACGTATAAATGTATTAATGTAACTACAAATTGTATTAACAGTATAATCATCATAAATAATACAAATAATACATAATATTAATATTATATAATTACCATAAAGTATCAAATATAGTGAACATATACTTAGTATATCATGAATTTATTAATAAGTATACTGCATATATACTATTTCATATATGATATACTGTATTGTTAATACACAATGTGTTTATATTATAATTTCTATACAAGTATATTGTGTAGTAAATGTTATGTGCAAATATTTTTAAATTATGTGATGTACTTAATTATATAAGTATGTATATTAATTATATGACTATATAAATATATAATATAAAATTCATATACACTTTCAAGTAACACAGGTTTTAAAATTTAAACATGATAGACAGCCCAGTCTGTGCAGCAAAGCTGGGGCCCTCACACCACTGCTCCATGAGCCCCGCCTGCAGAGTCACATTGGCTTTTTGTATCCAGAATGACTGAAAATACATTGCTAAGCTTGGCAGGAAGTAGTGAAATCAATCAGACACGCAAGCTCAGGTATCACAGTTTCTGTTTTGTGAGAAACCCAAAATATAAATCAGGAGCAAAATGAAAGATAGGACCAAGAGATGGGGAGGAGAAGAGGGTGGAAAAAGCACAAAGACACGGAATGTACATGTACCAACTCCACACAAAGCGTGTAATCATTTTGTAATGCTAGCATGTAGGAAGAAAAGAACAAAAGTTGTTCTTAGATGCTTACAACTGCTCTCCAGTGTGTTAACACAATCTTATGTATCAGTATCTACCTTGTGTTATGACCCTAACAATTACATTATTTTGGCGGCTTCACTATTTTCTGTGAATTGTGTAAAGCTCTGGGGAGTTCTCGTCATTTTAGCTACATTTTAGGAGGTTTTTTTTTCCCTTGGTGTCTTATGATTTCTAAATTACTTCTTAATCCATTAGTATATTATAAAACCACTTTCTTTCATTGTTGTAGTGATATTGAGGAGATACACAACTTTGAGGAAACTAACACACAGTGCCTAAGTCTCCAACGGTCCTGTCTACCACCCCATTGAGAGATCGCTCGCACTGATGCTATCCCTCATCCTCCCCACCGGCCCGAACACAACCACTGTCCTGAGTGCTATGTTCATTATCCTCAGGACCTTTTGAATGATCAGCCATATATTTGTTTTCTAAACAATCTGCTGTTTAATTTTGCATTTTAAAACTTTTCTATGAATATATCCATACTCTATGCTCTGTTGCTAAATGCGAACTTTTAGCTCTTCAGCAACAAATTACAGATCTTCCACTAAGATAATCGTGTATTTCAGTTATACAGAGAGATACTCATAATGCAGATACCCATACATATATTCAATATGCTGCTTTTATGCTCGCTTTAAAATGTTCATTTAGATTTACCTGTATTTTCTACTATTACCATTCTTTATTCCTTCCTACATCTCCCTACTTCTGCTGTGGATTATTTTTTCTATATGAATACTGCCTTTTAGTGTAAACCTGCTTGTGGAGAATTCCCTATTATTGTTACTCCGAAATCTTTGTTTTGCCTGTATTCTTTTTATACGACTTGAAAAAATTCTCTGCTATTAGCTCCTCAAATTTCGCTTTGCTCCATTCTTTTTCACTTCTCATTCGGGGGAATTGATTTAAAATATACTTTCCATTTTCTCTCTTTATTCTCTGTCTCCTTACATCTGTTCTGTATTTTCCATCCCTTTTATTTGTTACCTTTTGGATTATTTCTTCTGAATTACTGCCTATTTTACTCACCAATTCTTCCCTTAGTTGTTAAATCTGACAATTATAGAACTTGATTACTTTTTTCTGTTGTACAATTTATAATTTGCTCTCTCTCAAATCTGTGATTTTTTTACACTTTCCAGTCATCTGCAGAAATTTAAGTTGGCCCTATCTAAAGGAACACAGTAAGCTTTAACTTTGTTCATTTCCGTAGTGAAAAATCCATCCAGAAATGTGAGAAAATAGGAACATTGTTTCTATTTTTACTCCTTTCTGCTGTTGCTTGTCTGTATAGTCTTGTTTTGTCCTAAATCTAATTATATTTCGTTGTATATTTGAAAAATCATGTGGAAGAGTTCATTTTTATGGATGACAATGCTATCTTCCTTTAGAGCAGCTTTTCACTGGTTCCTGGCAGGCGCCTTTGGTTAATTGAGCCTGGGTCATTTTCATCTAATGTTAGAGGGGAAGATTTTCTTGACTGTCTGGGTGACACAGAGCTGGCAAAGCTCCCTACAGCTCATGCACGTGGCATCTTTCTTCCTGTGGACCATTTCTCTCAGGGTGCTTCCGTGTATGTTCTCAGTCTGGAGAAGGTATCAGCCAACTGTTGCCCGTAGACCAAACCCACCAGCAAGGCAATGTGCTTTAGCACCTAACTCATGGGCTAAGAATGTTGTTTTGCGTGTTGAAAAGGTTATTTAAAAAACAAAACGAGATGGAGGCCATCTGTAACCCATAAAGATATTGATCTCTGGCCCTTTATAGATAAGTTTGCCAACTTCTGGCCTAAGCATGGAGTAGTTTTTCTGATCTCCACTTATGTTGGATACTATATCCTAATTTTTATGTCTTAGACGCACAAGGCTTTTACAAAGGGGACACAGAATCTCATGAAACTATCACAGAATAAAGGGGGACTTGAATGCCAGACTCACTTCACTACATTTGCGTCTTCTTCCATACTTTTGCCTAATAATTCTTTAGTATTCTATCTTTTTAGCTCCTTTATGCTGTTAAGAAGATAATTTTATTTACTTATTTGATTTTGGTTTCTTGAGACAGGGTTTCACTATGTAGTTTAAGCTAGTCTTGAACTCACTCTGTAGCCCAAGGCTGGCCTTGAACTTGAGGCAATTCTCCTGCCTCAGCCTCTCGAGTGCTGGGATTAGAGGCATGTGCCACCATGCCCAGCAAGAAGACAATTTTAAAAGGTGAGTTCAGGGCCGGTGAGATGGCTCAGCGGCTTAAGCGCCTGCCCAGCAAGCGCGAGGGCCCGAGTTCGACTCCCGGAACCCACATACCAAAAAGGGGCCGGTGATATCGCTCAGCAGCACGGGCGCCTGCTGGCACGCGAGGTCCTGAGGTCGACCCCCCGGTACCCACAAAAAAAAAAAAAGGTGAGCTCAACATAAAGAAAGACTGGTATGAATTATGTGGCCTGTCATTTCCCAAGGGGAAAGTCAATAATTTCTTCAGATCTATCTTGCAATTTATTAAATATATTAATTTGAGTTATATATATTAATTATATACATATATTGAGTATTGATTTTCAAATATATGTATATATATGTATATATTTACATATATATTTGTTTTTTTAGACAGGATCTTAATATGCAGTTTAGGCTGGCCTTGAACTCAAATGTTGCCCAAACTAGCCATGAATTTATGATCCTTTTGTCTCAGATTCTCGAGTGCTGGAATTACAGGCATGTGCCAACATGTCTGGCTTTATTTATTTTATATTATTTGTACATGTTTGCAGTACATGAAGTTTACATTCATCTTAGGGAGTAAGTACAGGTACATAACACATCTTCATTCTTTTTTAATCTGCTTTCCTTCCCTACCCACCTCCCTCCCTCTGTCGCTAAATCCTCTTTTCCCATTTTCATTATTATTTTTATTATTATATTTAGTTCATGTTTACAGTATATAACATTTACATTTGCAAAAAAAATCTATCTCCCTATTTCCTCCTATACATCCTTTATTTCTCTCTTAATTTTCACTTTGTCTTACTCAAATAAGAGATACCTTATGGTATTTAAGATTGTGTGCCTCATTTATTTCACTTAACATTATATTTTCCAGGTACATCCATTTTCTTACAAAGGTCTTGAATGTATCTTTCTTTATAGCTGAGTAATAGTCCATTACAAGTAGATACCACAGTCTTTATCCTTTTATCTGTTGTTGGACGTACAGGCTGCTTCCAGTATTCAGCTATTATGAATTGTGCTGCTATAAACATTGCTAGACATGTTTGCTGTAATATGGTGTCTTTAGCTCTTTGGGGAAGATACGTAGGAGAATAGCTGGGTCATACAGAATTTCTAATTTTAGTTCTTGAACAAATCTCCATACTGAAACAGTTGTACTAGTTTACATTTCCCTCAACAGTGTAGAAGTGTTCTTTTTTCACTGGAGCCCCGCCAGGACTTATTATTTGATTTGTTGATGATTGCCATTCTTTCTAGTGTAAGATGAAATCCTATCATTGTTTTAATTTACATTTCTTTAATGGCCACAAATGTTGAACATTTTTTCATATGTTTACTGGCCACTTGTACTTCTTCTGAGAAGTGTCTTTTCATTCAGATGCATATTTTTTATTGGGTCTTTTATTTTGGGTGATACTAATTTTTTTGTGTTCTTTATATATTCTAGATATTAGTCCTCTTTATGAAGTGTGCCTAGAGAAAATAATTTCGTGTTCTGTTGGTTGTCTCTCCCCTCTAATGTTTCTTTTGCTGTGCAGAAGCTTTTTAATTTGATGTAATCCCATTTGTTGATTCTTGCTGTTATTTTTTGTGCAAGGGGAGTTCTGACAGAAAGTTCCTGCCTACAACTAAGACTTCAAGTGTTTTAAATATTTTATCTTCCAGTAGGTTCATTGTTTCTGTTTTAATGTTTAGCCGTTTGATGCATTTTGATTTTAGTTTAGTACGTGGTGAGAGGTATGGGTCCAGCTTCAATCTTCTGCATATAGATAGCCAATTTTCCCAGCATCACTTGCTGAATAGGCTATCTTTCCTCCAACATATGTTTTGAGTCCTCTTGTTGAAAGTCAAGTAGCTAATGTGTCAACATATTTCTGTATCCTCTATTCTGTTCCATTCAGCCACAGGTCTATTTTTTGCCAATACCATAGTATTTTTATCACTGTAACTTTAATGTATAGCTTGAAGTCAGGTGTTGTGATGCCTCCTGCTTTGCTCTTGTTGCCCAGGGTTGGTTTTGCTTTTCTGTGTCTCTTCTGATTCCATATGAATTTTAAGATTGTTTTCTCTAGTTCTGCAAGGAATGCTTTTGGTATTTTGATTGGGATTGAGTTGAATCTATGTATGTATCGGTTTTGGGAATATGGCCATTTTGACAATGTTGGTTCTGCCTATCAAGGAACAGGGGATATCTTTCCATTTTCTGATATCCTCTTCAATCTCCTTTTCAGAGTACTGTAGTACACTTCCTTGGTTAGGTTAATTCCTAGGTATTTAATTATTCCTGATGTTCTTGTGAATGGTATTGTTTTCCTAATTTCTGTCTCAGTGAGTTCATTATTGGGGTACACAGATGATATTGAGTTTCGTGTGTTTATTTTGTATCCTGCTACATAGCTCAAATTGGTTTTTAATTCTAAGAGTTTTTTGGTAGAATTCTTGGGTCTTCTATGTAGAGTATCATGTCATCTACAAATAATGATAATTTGACTTCTCCTTTACTATTTATGTCGCTTTTATTTCTTTGTCTTGCCTGATTGTTCTGGCTGATGTTTCAAGTACTATGATATGTTGAACAATGTGGTGTTAATGGATATCCTTGTCTTGTTCCTGATTTTATAGCAAAAGTTTTCAGTTTTTCCCATTTGACATAATGTTGGTTGTTGTTTTGTCATAAATGGCTTTTATCAGATTTAGATAAGGTCCTTCTATACTTATTTTCTTGAGGGTTTTTATCATAAAGCATTGTTAGATATTGTGAGCAGCTTCTTCCATATCTACTGGTATGTGGTTTTTGCCCTTGATTATGTTTGTGTGGTATATTATATTTACTGCTTTGCATATGTTGAAACCTACTTGGTCATGATTCTTTGGATGATGTGTTACATTCTATTTGCCAATATGTTATTGAGGATTTTTGCATCTATGTTCATTAAGGAGCTGGCTTTATTTGTATCACTATAAATCATTTCATTTTTTTTTCAAATTTCTGATCAGCTTCATAATCTTCCTATATACTCATATTTTAATCTCAAATATCCTTATATATAATAAGCATACATTCAAATTTGGTGTCTGAAAATTGCTGTATCTAAATTCTTTTGTTCCTAAATCTTTTGTCATTTCAGGCAGCTTGTGATTATGGTTCCTTAAATTTCTACGTTTTGTGCTTTTTTTTCACTGAACTCTCATTTTTAATTTTAATCAATGTGAATTCTGTGAGAACTAACATTAAGAACTAACATTAAGGTGGATTGGTTATCCCCAACAGATCCTTCCATTAAAAGAAACTAATAATTCTGGATGTTGCAAAAGATATATTAAATGTATCAACTAAGTACAAAATACACAGAGATTAAAAAGTGAATGATGTGGTGGCACATGCCTGTAATCCCAGCACTCAGGAGGCTGAGGCAGGAGGATCACTGTGTGGGTTTGAGGCCAGTTTGGGCTACAAAGTGAGTTCAAGGCCAGCCTGAACTGCAAGGTGAGACCCTGTCTCAAAAAGATGAAAAGAAAAGTTAATGATAACAGGAACTTGGAAAGATGAGTCTGTACAAGGGTCAATCCCTGAATATTTAGTTATTCATTGCTCAAGCTACACAAATGTGGCAGCCTTACATAGAAAAATAAGTTATCATTCACTAGTCATATCAGTGAAATATTGAAGTCTTCGCTTCACTTTGAAGAGCAGGTGAATCATCATAGTACAGTAGCAACAGTAATCCAAAAAATGCATACATTTTACAAGAGACTAAATACAGTCAGTGTTATAAATAATGATGTTTCAATCAACAAGGGACTGCACTTAATGACGGTGATTGCATAAGATTGTATTGCCTAGTGACATCCTAGCTGTCCTAGTTTGTGTAAGCAAACTCTGTGATGTTTCCACAACAATGCCATTATCTAATGATTCATTTTCAGAACATATCCATGTTGTAAAGTGTAGCATTACTGTATAGTAATTAATCATCTATTAATAAGTGATCAACTGATGAGTACCCCGTGATTGCATAGCCTGTTTAGACAAGATTAATGAAGCTCTCCAAGAGCCAGTTCTCCTTCCCAGGCGCACAGCAGGATGCATTCTCCATTTTGTTTATGGTAAGGGAGGTGCATGTGTGACTGAAATGCAAGCAGAACGGTGTGTCACTTCCAGATTCCAGCAGTTAAAGCCCCTGCCTGATCCTTTATCCCTTTTTCCTGCTTCATTATGGAGAATGTGTGTTGAAGTGACACAACCAGAAAATAGACAGCCTGATTATTGAGTCACTTCATAGTACACAGCTGCTCGTGAGTTTCATCCAACATTCTTTGTACTCGCATGTACGAGAAATAAAACACTTTGTGTTACATCATTAAGACTGAAGAGGTAATTCTTTACTGCAGCATGGCCCAGCATTTTCTCAACATATTCCATCCTACAAAAACCAAAACCACAGATATTTACCCAGAACCATTAGAGACAAAATGCCAATAATAGTAACTGAAGCAAAAGCAGCAGTTACAACAATTTTTATTGAGTCATTCCTTTTTGCCAAACGTTATGCTAAGCATTTTGCATACTTCAATTTTCCCATCTCTACAACAACCTTACGAAGTAGGTACTATTAGTATCCCTCTTTAACTAGAAGAAACCCAAATCTTAAATAAATTAGGTAATTTCCCCTAGGTCCCCACACATGTCAGTTGTCATGGTTGACAACAAATCCTTAATCTGTCCACATTTCAACACTTCCTCTAATACTTCTTTCATTAGAAGAATGTTTATTTGGGGTTACCAGGTGCCAGACACTCAGTTGCTGCATCCACAGAATCCAGAAAGCAAAACGGCTCACTTTTCCTTACACATTCCAAACAATATGTGAAATCACAAACAGATGTATTCAGACACACCATCATGTTTTGACTCATAGCAACACGAAGATCATTTCTTGGGCCAGTTCACACACTCCCAGATCTGTGATGCAACCATTTTTTGTTCTTGCATACTCACCAAACAAATACCAGGCAATGGGGATACAAAATCAAGAGACATAGTCCCAATTCCTAAAATAGATTACCTTTTAAGGGCAGAAATAAAACAAATAATCTTTCTCGTGGAAGAATTGTTAAATGGAGGCTATGAAAAAATCTACAAGATGAACTCAAATTTTATTATAAGTCACACTTCTAATACTATTGGCATATTATTTAAAACTCACACACCTTTTATGAAATCACTAGGACTCTGGAAATATTAATAAATTCTGACAAACTCATATTGACCATTACAGCATATTTCTCTTAGAATGTAGGTATTCTCAACTCTACACAATTTTTTCATTATTTGCAAGGTATAATAGCACCATTGCTACTAATGATAATAATAATAATGTCCTCTATACTCATATTTTGATCTCATATAATATCTTTAGGCCAGGGATATAGCTCAGCGGCACAGCACCTGCCTGGCAAGCATGAGGTCGTGAGTTCGATTCTGGATACCAAATATCTTTAAAAATAATAAGTATACCTTTAAATTTGTGTCTGATAATGTATTGTGGCTGCATTGACACCCACTATTTTAAATGCCTCTGTACTTTTCCCTTGCCACTTTTCTGTGTCCATTGTCATTTTTCCTCCACATTTTATCCAGACAAAATAAATATTATGCAATGAAAATTTTATGCTCATGTTTTGACTGAGGATTAACTTCATATTACTTTTGGTGTTTGTGATACTAATTTTACTCTAACACAGAGCTTTGTTGAACATACCTATGGTTTCTGAATCCTTTACACAACTCTTCAGTGGTTTACATGTAAATTCACAGTATATCAACAGCAAGTTTAGCAGAAACGTTCGTTACAAATAAAGGGGAAATAATTGCAACCATAGATTAATACAACCATAGATTGATGGGGAAATTCTTTTAGCCAATGGAGGCATCTACTGCTATCCCTCTGCGAGTTAAATAGCTGAAACTTAACATTTTAAAGGGCACAATATCGTACTGTTAACTATACGTACTGTGTTGTGAAGCAGCCCCCCAGAACTTATCCTTCTTGCAGAACTGAAACACTTACCCAGTGAGCAATAATTCTCCGTTTCCTCCTGCTCCTGGCAACCACCATTCTTTTTTCTGCTTCTGTGAGCTTGCCTATTTTAAATATTCCATGTAAGCATTTGTCCTTCTGTAATTAGATCATACGTTAAGATGATAGATCTCGTGTGAAATGTTCTTACTACATGCATAATAAAAGAACACAAGTAAGATTTTCTTAGTAAAAGCCAACTTGATTGTGGTGACGGTGTCACTGATGCATGCACATGTCTAGACTCATCAAACAGATATATATTAAATATGTACAATTTTGTGAATCAATTATATCTCATAAAGCTTTTTAAGGAGAGAAATGGTCCATCTATCTCATGAAAGCCTTGGCCCAATGTGACATGCAGCATTGTGATTTCATTCCACTGCAAAAATTAGTCAATGACCACAACTAGAAGTGATGGGGTCTAGAAGCAGTTTCTGACTAACCAGCTGCCACCCAGTAATACCTGAGAGCACACGATTTGTGTTGCCCGGTGTAGTAGTCTCCAGGAATGGTCCCAAAGGAACCATGCTTCAAAGTGTTCAGTCCTTAAGGTAGCTCCCTCTCACATCAAATCTGGATTTCCCTGTCTTTTATTTTAATCAACAGAATATAGTAAAAGTCATTCTGCGACTGTTCTGGAACAAAAGCTTTTTATTTCTGTGTTCTTCAAACTACTGATCCACCATGTATGAAATCCAGCAACCCTGATGATGTGACCATGTAAAAAGACCACATAGAGAATGGGAGCCCAGCTGTTCCCTCATGCTAGCCAACCCCAGCCTTTAGCTATCCCTATCAAGCCTCGGTTAAAGTTCAAAGACTGAAGGTATCCCATGCATTGAAATAGGTAGGTGCTAGGGTGAATTTTCTGTGGAGAGTCCTATTGCAGTAACATTATCTTCATGAATTACCAAGATGGATCAAATGTTTGAGCTTTAATTTTGTAGACTCCTAAATCTGATTTAATCTCTCATCGGCCCACATAAGATGGAACAGATTCAAAGTCATATTAAGCAAAACCACAGGTACTAACTTATACAACCAGAGGCTTGTACACTAATTTACAATGAGCAATATAGCTATCACTAGGACATCGCTTTATAAACTTCTATCACTAACAACCCAAGCAACCTTTGCAAGTACACATTCTTTCCTTTGGTGTGTTAACTATGAAGCACATTCAATATCTGCCGATCTATAAATTACCCTGTTACTTTAAGGGTAATATGTCTTTGTATGCCATATCTCCTTTATAGAAAGACACCACTGGTTGAAATTTACTAATGATTTAGTAATAGCAGCTTGCTGAAATTTGTAGAAAAACCACATGGAATGTAACACTGATTTTAAGTACCATGGGGACTCCAGGAGGATAATATTTAGATCTTATATTGGACAGAGTGTTATTGGTTGCATGTACTGAATACACACTGTGCTCCAGACACTTGACTAGGTTCTAAGGATATGATAGTGAGCAAAAGCTTATGTAATCTCTGCCGTCTTGGAGCTCACGTTCTGGTGTGGCAGTTACACGTTGCATCAATCATAATACACAGTAACAAACTGTAGGAAGTGCCATGAAAGAAGCCAATAGGATTCTATGAAAGATAAGTTGAACGAATCAAGGAACAGATAAGTAAACTGACCTAAAAGGTCAGTAAGAGCCAGTGAGCAATGAGCTTTCCCAAAAGATGGACATCACGAAACCTCTTAGGCAGCAGTTTGACATGTTGCAAACACTGAGAAGCATCTAGTTTAGGTGGAGCACAATAGGTGAGTGGATGAGGAATAGGAGATAAGATGTGGCAGGGTAACCAGCAGGAGCCACTGCTGAATTTTAGAAAGAGGAGCAGCATAATCTGACTGGAGCAGTTAAAGGATCCCTTGGCTATTGCATGCAGGCCAGCCTGATTAGGAGCAAGAGGGAATCAGACAGTTAAGTGACAAGGCTATCACAGCAACCATGCATAAGATGATAATGACTGGGAGGTTGAAAGAAGGTTGAGACATGGGATGAATTTGAGATACTTGTAAGGAAGTAGAATTAATAAGCTAATGTCACTAATTTGATGCTACTGAGGAAAATACCTTTTCAGTCTTATGGGCTAGTTGTCCACATGCCTCCAGCCTTGCAATTAGCAGTCATTCAAGAAGTATTTATTGAGTAGAATCTCTGAGACATTAGGCATTGAACACTGGGGTCTGCCCCTGCATCCGCTGCATATGGTGAACAAAAATAGTAGCAGCAGATCTTCCTCAGAGATCAGGGCTTAGTGGCTAGTTCCCAAGTATAGAGGATGGTGGACAGGCAAGGCAGAAGAAATCTTTTCCTTCTTTTGCAAGGCAGTGAAGTGAAAACAAGGGCTTGTCCAAAAGTCCCTCTACCATTATGGCCATCAAGTTGTATGCTATGATTTGAGTAGCAGAAAGGAAGACAACACCATGACAGTGCTCCTTGCCAAAAAGCCAAACACGTGCTACACAATACAGGCCACGTTTCTCAGGGCGAAAGATACCACATCGGATGCCAAGTAAATTTTTTAAGCATCTCAAAATGTCAAAATTTGGTCAAGACTTAACTATGCTCTGACTCATCACACTAAATATGCTGGCCCTATTGCTGCAGGCTCCCTCCAAATTCATATTCAGTCCAGAAGCATTTGCTGCATCCCTTTTCGTCAGCGCCTGTGCTAAAAGATGAACAAGACATAGTTCCTGCACTAGCCGAATTTGGAATCTAACCGGGATGGAAAATATGGTCTCCTTATCAATGGTAATTGCAGGTTAATTACAGGTTTCATTAAAATGCTCTAATCTTTTTTACTTGCTTTTTCTCCAGGATCAGGATCACCGGTGGTCTGCTATTAAATCCTACGCTAGTATCTTAACTTTCTTTCCAACGAAATAAAAAAAAAATGTAAAACTTAACATCTATAATCTATTTACCAGTGGGTTTTTTCATCTGCTTTCTCTTAATTTCTGATTGACACTTCCTCAGCAGGGGCTTCTAGGTTCTCACTCGGTTGAACATTTAACAATCTGTAAACAAACACTTGAGAGATCTCTATTTTCAAGGACCTGTCACCCTTTTTGTAGTGAAAGAAACCCTTTTGTCAGACATCCTCACTGCATTTGTTTGCAACCAGCAATTAGCAAGACTTTCACACTCCACCCCTCTTTATGGATTTTCCAGGAAGCCTCCATAAACAGCATTTAATTGAGTTAAGCTGGCCTTCCCTCCAGACAGTAGAGAAAGCTAGAACCCCTGAGAGTCAACTGGCAGTGCTCATGGGTGGTGAGACAAATTCCTGGGGGACACCTGAAGTGACTCTGTCTACCCTCCTTAAGCACAAAGCCCAGATGTCTTCTTTTCATAGTGGTAATTCATGCTTTCCTGCTATTTTTTACCTTTTCCTTTTATAACAATTATATTTCTTACAGAGTTTTATGTTCAGATTTTGCAATTTTTTCTATTGCTTCAAGTTTTCCTTTTAATTTCTCAAAAGAAAAACTCTCCAGCAAGTGACTTTGAGAAGACAATAACACCTCTTCTCAGAAATTCATTGCTCTGTTACAGCAATAACAGAGATAAGTAGAGGATTCAAAAGCGCTTTGGAAACTCTTAAGCCCTGTGGTTAATACAATGATGATGATGACATAGTCCTGATATTGATGGTACTGATTAAATATATAACCAAAACAGATTACAAAAACCTCAGCTTTCCTATCTGCAACACTCATCACTTCCTTACTAAAGCTTTGAGAACAAATAAAGCAATACAGCCAGTGAACCAATATGCTTTAAACAAGGCAATGGAAATACAGCGATATATTAAACTCAAGCTGTTCCTAATCACACATTGGATTACACACTCTGGCAGCTGCATCCAATTCTGAGAATTAAGGATGCTTGACTCTTGCAACTAACCTTGATGTGTTCCACACACTCTTAAGAACAAAGTTCCATACAAATCACCAGTGAATAGAATTATCAAGCAGAAATACTAAATCATAACTCTTTATTGAACCAGGCTGAGAGGACGATTATTTGTTTCACAACATGCTTTCCTATTTCAGCTTAGAAGCACTGTCTTGACAGCCCTCTGCTAGAGATGTTATAAAAGCCATGGCTATTCTGCCAATCCTGAAGCCAAGTCCTACACTTCTACTGAGTGTGCAAGATGCACTTCTCCGGGGTACACTATTACATCACCTGCCTTTCCACCTTCACAGGAGTGTGACAGCAAATCAAAGACACTCCTTTTGAAGATAACTAGAGAACGCTTTCTATTTCCTATCAGATCATTTCACTGAACACAAAATTGGAATAGAGCTTCTTCTTCAAGGATGAGAACATTTCCTTTGTGGTTTCAGTGAATGGAATAGCAAGTGTGAATCAGGAAGGATCTACAGGTGCAGTAAGACTTAAATAACTGTTGCAATAATGTAAGGGGACCTCACAGAAACATGGTTTTTTGTTCTTACTCTGGTGAGGAAAAGCTGTAGATAATTCAAGAATCATTTATAGAAGCTCGTGTGTGTAACCAGGTACTGAGCCGGGACCAGGATTGTCATATAATTTGCAGAACCCAGGGCAAAATGAAAGTATGGAGCCCCTTATCTAAGAATCATTATGAAATTTAAGGCTGTGACAGAAGAATATTAAACAAATGAGGGACCCTTCAAAGGCTACTGCCCTGTGTGAGTGCAGAGGTTGCACACCCTGGCTGGGGCTGTGTAATAAAGCAGACAGGAAGTGATAGCAACTGACTTGGCTCTACCTGAGGACATCCAGGAAAGTCACATAGCAGAAATGATGACTGAGCAGGGTCTTACGGAGTAGACATTCTCTGGGCAGAGAAAGGGGAAAGATCCTACGAACACAACGACATTCTACAAAGAGAAAGCAGCATTTACTTCCTCATTTAACAGGTAATGAACCAGGCACTATGATAGACATCAAGGTCCCAAAGATGGAAGAGACATAGTTCCTGTCCTCTAGGAATTTGCAGTCTAGTAGCGAAGACAAAGAGAAAACAGGAGAAAATAAGCAGAAGCATTCATTCATTCAACAAGTATTTCCTGAGCATCTACATCTAGAGAGAATATCTAACCTGGTAAAAGTAGGGATGGGGTAGAAAAATAATAAAATATTTCTACGAGGCTTGGGGAAGAGGAATTACCAGTCACATTTTGAAATTAAAACTTTATTCAAGGGTCAAGGGAAAGCATAGAAACTTTCAAACAGAGGTGGAACATAATGATTTTAAAATCACTCTGACTTCTCTGTGGATTAAAAACAAAAAAATTACAATGTATTTGAGGGCTAATATTCTGAAAGGGAAAAATACACACTTCTAGCCTATTAATGGATAACAAGCAAAAATCATATTACTTAACTGTCTGCTAAAGAAAGAAGAATTACCTAATACTTTATCTGTGTTGTCATAAGTCAGACTTGGCCAAAAAGAAGGGCAATAAGTGTGTGCCTGCATGTGTGCACATACAAGCGATGAACTTTACATTATCATCAAAACCCATCATTATTTAAGATGTAGGCATTTGCCAGGAGATTTACAAGTGATTACTATGCACTTACTGAAATAGACGTAGTATCCAGAAGGTCGTGGACTATATCCTGTCATTTTTCATGCAGGGGACAAATTTCTTATTTTTGTTTTTGTTAGCATAGTCTTTAAAAGATAGTAGATGCTTGATAAATGCTTGCTAACAGATTCATTGGCTTGGTATTTAAGAGCATTTCTCCATATAATTTGATGTAGGGATATAGGGTCATGATTGCAAGCTATTTCTCCCTCTTTGTATCTGGCATGGCAAGAGAATGTTTGCCATGATCTTTGAGCACTACTTTGAAAGAAGCTGTTGATGGAAATCTCCTTTCCAATCGATGACAGGTGTGCATTTGACAGTATTATTAATTAGTAGCCTTTCTGAAGAGAGATGTGGTTTGTGAAGTAACTATAGTCAGGACCAGGATGGGGAGGTACAGAACAACGTCCCTAAGAACTTGAATATGATGAAAATAAGGCTACCATTTGAGAGTTGAACAGTAAAATCAGCACATAATACTCAGAACAGGGATATACAATCCCTTTGAGACACATAAAGTTTTCCAAGCGTGCAACACTGCACCATAACTAACCAAGCTCATTAATATGACTAAAGAAAACAATGTGTCCATCAGTAGGGGACTTGGTTACTTAGGGAAGCAGAAGACATTTAATAACAACAGGGGCAAATGTTGGCAGAGTCATCGAAACCCTGTCATAGGCGAAAGGTTTCTAACCCCATCATCAAGGCCATGACTGTAGTGAAGATGAATGGGCCAAAGCAGTTTATCTTTAAAACATTATACATTCCATTCATACAAAGCCTTCACCAGATTTTGGTTCCATTTTTGCTATGTAACCTTCTGATTATGGTTTTTTCACTTCCCAAGGAGATCAGCCTAGAGCTGCCTTTTTCTTCTTGGGCTGCTTATTGGAATCGCCTGGAGAACTTTAAAAATACAAATGTCTGGATACTGTCACAGGGATTCTGATCTAATTGATATGGGCAATGGTCTGGACATCAAGATTTTAAAATCTTCTCAAGGGTGAATCCATTGTGCAGCCAAGGTTACACATTACTGGCTTATTGGAAGAGAATTCATAATTCTATGGGCTTATGGTATTCTGGGTCCTGTGATATCATGGCAAGTATAAATTCCTATTCAAAAACTCAAATGTACAGTAAAAATAATTCCCTTTAATTTTCCATAGCTCTAATTTTCATTTGAATCCCGGGTGGGAGGAATTTAATTGTGCCCCCCCTTTCTTTCTCCTGAGCTTCTAAGTTGGTGAGAAGGTATTAGTGTGATAGACTCAGGGCCTTGTCCTGGGTCTCATGTCACCTCACTCAGATCAAATTACAGGTCCTCAGCCTCATGTGGTTGTTACTCATCAGCCCACCCAGATCACTGCCAAATCCTCCTTGTTCTGGCCACAAGGCATCTTCAAGTTTACCATTTCTGTCGGCTGTGTCTCTGTAGCTCTCAGATGTACAGGAGATATTTTGCTGCTCCTACAGTATTTTAGACTTCAGGATGTTATATACAAGCTTTTCTCAAGGCCCCTACTAACTTCACCATTCAAACATCTCTACCTTGAGGGTCCCATAGCTTCACTAGACTCTACGTGGGAAAATGAAGGAGGAGGCACGGGTATCCCCTGCTCGGGAATTCTGCAAAAGTGTTTAAAATTGTAATCGTGCCCCTCTGCCTCTGGTGCTCAACCTAAAGAGACAGGCACAAGGTCATTTACTCCAAGATCCCACAGAAACCTAAGTTCTCTTTAATTTCCCACTGACTTCTTTCCCTCTCTAAAGAATTCTTAGTTGAAGCAGAGAAACCACGTGCTTATCCCAGCTAAATCTAATGTTTGTTATTATTACTGGTCTAGTTCTACTTTCCCACTCAACACTTTTCCCAGGGCAGGGTTTTGGAAAGTCAATGTCAACAGTTCAGCAGGTCTATCTCCAATACACGTTTTCCTCTCAGTTGAAATTTTAATGAATATGGTATCTTATCCATATAGCCAAGCAACCTGCCAGCAAGACACTGCTGCGTCAGAGTGCGCTGAAGAAAGCAATGGTCATACACCTCAAAGAAGTTGCAATCTATGTGGCAGGAAAAAGTCAAACTATCTAGAACACAGTTTGGCCAGCTACAGCCCACAGGCAATATACAGCCTAACACCGCCTGTTTTCATAATGAAGTTTTATTGGAGCACAGCCATACCCATTCATTTACACATTGTGGCTGCTTTCCTGCTACAATAGCAAAACCCAGTAATTGTAACAGAGACTATATGACCTGCCAAGCCTCAAATATTTACTATCTGACCCTTCACAGAAAAAGATCATTGACCCCCTGCTCTGCAGTCCTACTTTTCAAACATTCATGTGACCTCAAAATACCTAGAGATCTTGTTGCAATTCAGATCCTGATTCAGTAGTTCAGAGGCAGGACTAGAGATTCTGCCCTTCTGGCATCCTTTCTGGTAAAGGCAGTGCTGCCGGTCTGGGAGCCACTCCTTTAGAACTCTAAATTGCTAATTTATTTACTGTGTGCTTCCTTGTGTCTCAGAAAGGTCCGTAAGGATAGTTTCCTATCTTCAAAATAACGTGAGGCATATATCTGGCAGAGCTTTTAA
The DNA here is from genome assembly GCA_028451465.1 of Erethizon dorsatum. Lineage (NCBI taxonomy): Eukaryota > Metazoa > Chordata > Mammalia > Rodentia > Erethizontidae > Erethizon > Erethizon dorsatum. The sequence continues at coordinate 132,575,284 of CM051842.1, forward strand.
TTATATATTGTATATATTCAGAAACTCCCAGTGCCTGACATACGTGTGTCTCTCCATTAAATGACCGCTAGTTCAGTTAGAGGCGTTAAAGGCACTCTGCCTTTAACGTCTACCTGTCCTAGCGGAAGAGGTGTCAGAAAACTCTCACATTTGAAAGGGAAGATCACTTCAGAAATATTAAATAAGTCTATAGGCCTAAGCTTTCTTGGGTGCAATTAAGTTCTACTGTGCAATAGCAAAGCATCATGTTATATAATACATGTTGAAGATTCAAAAATTTTTAAAAGATACTTGCATTTTAAAACTTCAGTTGTCCAGTTTTCTAGATCTTTCCCTAAAGATTTGAGCATCTTGCATGCTCGTTTTAAATTTTCACTGTAAGCCCAACTCAGGCCCAGTTCATGGAAGGACAGCATGTTATTCCTGGCTTAGATTTTTTTTTCCTTTTCAATCCTTCTTTCCCACATTAGAGAATCCTGTAACCCATATCACACAAGGTACAGATATGCATAGAAAACCATACTCTGAACAGGCATGCCAAAATATTCTCTACACCTTGAGTTCAAATGTCATGCACTGACTCCTCCAAAAATGTTTATGGCAATGAAGGCAAAGAAAAAATTCTCTTCCTATGTTCTGAGAAATTGTATCAGTTGAAATGATACCTGGAGTTATCTCAGTGGCTTCTACTGCTTTTTAGAGGTTAAAACAACTTAAAGGAGGATACTCCCTTAAGATACAGGGCTGTCTAGGGAGGGTGTTCTGAGGCCATCCCTTGATAATTGTCAGTTCTGGAGACCTCTGTAAAATGTATTAGACTTATATTGAGTCTCAGCCCATGATAAACCACAAACCTCAGAGTATAATACCAGTCTTATCCTACCAGGTACAGAAAACTAAAGACTTCCTTTGATACAGTGGATTCTAAAGAATGATTATGAATCATTAATCCAGACTTGCCATGCTACTTTATAACTACTTTGATTATTTACCTATTTTTTCTCTTATCTCCAACCCCATGTTCTTTATTTTGTTCTGGTGATTATGAAACTGAGATTCTGTGGATCGAATTTTCAAGATTTCCATGCCAGCTCCCTGTTCCTTCTGCTGATAGGATGAACTAGCAAAAGATTAGAAGGTAAGAGGAAGTGAGAGCAGACTTTCTTGATGTTTGTGATTACTCTTGGCATAGCTTCAGCAGAAGGAAACAACTTTGGCTCTAACATTCTACTGCCCTAGGAACTTCAGCTCCCTATATTAAATTCTTGCTGTTTAAAACACCTACAGTAGATTGATTGTTTTTACTAGACTTAATTCAAAATTATCAGGTGAACACAGGTGAACTAATAAGTCTCCAAACCAACTAGAGTCTCAGCTTCCTGGCCTCTCTCAAATTCCTTTTAGGTAGGACAGGGTCTTTGACCAGATATTGAGATAGTGATAGCATGTTGTGTACAGGGTAATGTTTCAGCATTTAAGAACTCTACTAAATCCTCCACGATTTGTACAGATACCAAATTTGAAAGCTTTCATGGAATGTTCAGCCACTAAGATAAAGAGAAAGACATTGGTTACCATTCACCTTGAGAAATACTTCAGCCAGCAGGGATACAAAATCAAGACAATTATTTTCCACACCTAAGAAAATCCCAGACCACAAGTTTCAAAACAAACAAACAACAACAACAACAACAACAAAATCTCTATGAATTAAATGCAGTGGGCTTAAGTCCAAACTGAGCAGAAAAAAAATAATGACAAATTGGGTAAAAGACTATGAAACTATCAGAAATGATACCACAAGTTTACTTCTTATTTCTTATTATATAGAATGGATTTGAAGTCAATTTCTGCTTTGGAGTAAGCAAGGATGGAGAGAACTTCACTCGACATAAAGAGAATCTCGAGATTTAATTGTAGTGATCATGCCGGCCAACTTCTTTTTTTTTTTTTTTTGTGGGTACCGGGGGTCGACCTCAAGACCTCACGTGCCAGCAGGCGCCCGTGCCACTGAGTGATATCACCGGCCCCTTTTTTCGTATGTGGGTTCCAGGAGTCGAACTCGGGCCCTCGCGCTTGCCAGGCAGGTGCTTACACCACTGAGCCATCTCACCGGCCCCGGCCAACTTCTTAAAGAATGCACCTATCCCATAGTAGGAAGTCTCAGGACATTTACAGTGGTCAAATAATAAAGAAAGAGTTGTTTAAAAAAGGTGAAACCCTACCAAAGAAATTACTTCTTACCCCAAAGGGAACTAAGAGGATGAAATTGCCCCCTATCTGTGATAAATCAGAGAGTCTGTCAGGGAAGAATCAGAGTGCAGCTTCCCAAGCAGAGCATGAACATATGCTTCCCGACTGTAGATGTACGAAACAAGAATGAAACTAGTGAGTCAGAGCAGCGATTGTCTGCCCTGATTGGTCTCCTTTAAATCACGAAAAGGATCCAGAAGTAGATTTAAAAAACATGTAAATTAAAATTCTAGCTGTGAGTACTTAATGGAAGCAAGAAAACACCTAGCACCCAGGCTTGGTTACACAGCTCTTGGGAAGCCTGAGGAAAATCCCACCCACACGCCGGAGCACTGCTTTGTGTGTGGAAATTTCCATTTTAAGGCCCTGGATAGAAAACAGAGCTATGAAGACTTTAGGAAAATACTTTCCAATACTTGACAAATCAGGGAGGGAGATCCAAATGAAAAACTTTTTATTCTTTGCTTCAGTGAGAAGGGTATCAGAAGATCATCTTGGTTCTGTCTCGGATGACAATCATCTTTAAACAAACAAAGAAAATATAGGCAGACATAGACTGTGCCTTGTTTTTCTTTCCCCACACAACAAATGGGTACCATAGAGTTCCTGGAAGACATTGCAATAAGATCCTGAGAAAAGAATGGGAAGTGTTGCTCTGTTCAACAAAGATGGACACTTGAGTCCCTCTGGCCTTATGACTGAGACTGGGAGAAGCCAAGACCTCGTAGAGAAGGTAGGGATGGAGGGAGGTGGGACTATGCTGAGACCTAAGGAGTAGCCAGCAAGGAGGGCTGTGTTCTACACTGAAGGCCAGGTTACAGCTCACCTGCAGTCCACCATTCTCTATGATTCTCAACATGCTAATTGGTGCCCAGGATACAAACTAGCAAGCTAATCACCATAGTCACTAAGTCATATCGCATCCCCTCATTTCTGTACTTAGGTGATGTTGTCCACTATTTCATTTCATTGTCACGTGTGCTGGGAGCTTTAGCTTACATTCAACACTCTAAGGATAGACTACAGCATGCTAGTGCACCCCGAACTGGAAAAACAAAGAAGTAGCCATCTTCATCGTACCAGTCTTACAGTGAGCCAGCATGGTATACATGTAGTAGAAAGCATAGATTCTAGGGCTGCAATGTCTATTACAGTAATCACAAGCTAAGTGTGGCTTTATGCATTTAAGTTAATTTAATTTAAATTCAAAACACAGTTCCTTGCTTGTACTAGCAATATTTCTACTATTCAATAATCACCCGTGGCTAATGAATAGTCTGTTGGGCAGTACAGATATAGGACATTTCCATCATTGCAGAAAGTTCTATCAGACAATGCTGCTCTATCATCCTGGCCTTGCCACTTTCTCATTGTGTGTTTTGGGGCATTTTAGCTCACGAAACCTCAGTTTCCTTGCCTGTGAAGTGGGGTGCTGAGAGACTGTAGCTCACAGAGAAGCACGCAGTGAGACCATGTATATAAAGTACTCAGTCGAATGTCTCACTGTAATGATAACAATCAGTAATCTCTTCAAATAGATTGAAAGAGCCTTGAAAGGAGATCCCTAGCGGTGTGGGTTCACTGGCAAACTTCCCCAGAGTCTTGCATAGGTCATGCACTTGGCAATTGTTCACAGACTATTCTGCTAGACAAGCAGTTGTCTAAGAAATAATACTGCTGTTTTTATATTGCACCCGAGCAGATTCAAATGCCTTCAGTACTTAATAGTTCCTAGAGAAAGAATTGTGGAGTCTTCTAGTGAGCTGCCTTCACTTTGAGAAGTGCCAGATTATGCTAATTCCATAAGGATGAGCTTTTAAATCATGAGCAAAGCAGAAAACCATCCAGATTTAAGATAAGCTTGGGAATTCTTAAGTCACAGATAAATTACCTCAGATAAAAACTTGGCCAAGGAAAGAGGTAACCTCATGTGAATGATACACTTGGAATCATTCGTATTCAGGCACTGACATTTTCCAAATGTTTTTAATTATCATTACTCCTGGTACATTTGCAAGAGAAAGTCTACAGCAAACTTTCTGAGATAACAGGAACTTTTATTGGCAATCCCAGCAACATCAGGTGGGGCTGGATTCCATCAGCTACATATGGTAGGTCATACTGTGTGATATCAGGCCCGGGTATAATTTCCCCACCCTATTCTCGCTCGGACTAGCTTCCTGACATTGACCGTACATTCAGAGGGTGCTACCCTCCATCTCTGGTCCTACATCTCTCTCTTCAAGCACAGTCCTATTTCTCTGCTCCCCTTAGCAACAGAACATTTTTTCTTTAAGCGACTCCAATCTGTCTTCCTTCCCCATCTCTCCATTGAGAGCACAGCTGGGCCAGTGCTTTCTTCCACATGGTCAAGTCCAGTGCCACTTTCCGATCCTCATTTTACTCACTTCTTCATTGGCTTTCAACCCACATTTTTCTTTAAAAAACTCTCTCTGTGGCTTCCTCAACTCCACCTCCTGCTTTCACTCTCACCCTCTGGGCCTCTCCTTGTTCATCTCAGTTGTCACACGTTAGCCAGTAGGAACTTTCTCAAAGTTAATTCTTAAATTATCCTGTATGTGAGGCTTTCAAAAACATCCCTGCTGTGCTTAGAATACAATCCCTACTCCTCACCTCTGCTAGCAGGGCCCTCTGTGATCCGAGCCCTAAGTCTCCCCAACTCTCTTATGCTACTCTCTTCTTTGCCTACTCCCCTACAGTCACCCTGGCCTTCCCTTCCTTCCACATATGCCAAGCTCATCCCACCCCCCAAACACCACCCCAGTGTTACCCTCCACCTGGACTCCTTCCTCCTGCTAATCACATCAAAGATGCCATCTTCTTAGTCACATCTCCACCTAAATGTCCCTTCCTCTGAAAGGCAAAAGTCTGACCTGATCCCACTTAGGTTATTTACAGTCTCTATTTATCCTACTGGATGTGAGCATTCGGAAGTTTTCTGCACAAATGTTACAGTATCTGATTACCAAACCCTGCCGTAGGTGTCACAGAATATAAGATATACAGTAATGTCTTCTTACATCATAAAAAATGTATGAATTATCATTCCTATCTGAACTCAAGAGTTGGGAAAAAGGAGTCACAGACATGCATAATACCCCATTTTACATGTGAAACAACTCAAGTTCCAGAAAAGAAAAATTAATTAAATGGAGTATTACAGCTAGTTTGCAAACTCAGATATTTTATTTCCTATATCATTAATATTCACATTATACTATGCTACTACCCAATAGGTATAGACGTATACCTGGGTATCTTGCAAAAGAAACTGCTTTTTATCATTAATTAAGTTTATTGGTACAGTTTAGATATACATATACATAATGATCACATGCATCATATGGAACTTGTACATGATATACCCTGATTCTTTTCCCCCATTCTCCTCCTTTCCTTTCTGCCCCCTTTCCCCTTTTATTTACAAAAACTTTGTTTCCATTTTATCTTTCTTTTCTCAATTTTTCTTTTCCCTTCCTTCCTTTCCCCTTCCCCCTTCCCTTGTACCCCTTTCTATTTGAACGCTTTCTTCCTATTTCACAATATCTATTGTACATTTTGGTCCTTATTTACACTTTCAGTTTCTCACACCAGAGAAACAATACGATATTTACACATGTTTCTAATTTATTTCACTTAGGAGTATGGTCTCTAGGTGCATCCATTTACCTAGAAATGTCTCAATTTTATCCTTCTTTATGACTGAGTAGTACTCCATTGTATAAAAATACCACATCTTTATCCATTCATTGGTTTTGCAATGATTTGACTAACAAAGAAACAGGCCAAACGAGGCAAAACTCTCTTAATCCTCACCATTCCCTTAAGACACCCAAAAGATGGAGAGAAGAGTTATAGACCCAGGAGATGATTTGGGGCTAGGGGAGGGAGGAGGAATGATGTCGGAATTTAGAACAAGTATTCTTCTTTTTTCTTCTTATCCTACAAATGTATATATTGGTGGTGGAGTGATCAGAATGTTTAAAAATTTCACAAATTGTGTATAATGGAATAAGAACAGGAAGTGCCACCCGTTCTCCCTTGATGACAGAGAAGTGTCAGCACAAATCAGTCTGAGATCGTATGGGAGAATTAGGTGGATTTTGGGATGACAACAAAGTTGGGTCAACCCTTCCTAGCTGGGGGTCTGTATGAGTGCTCACTCAGAAGACCCCTAGTCTTTCCTCTCCTTATCACACTGCATTTCTCTTGTCAAAGTTCAGATCTTACCTTTACAAAGCTTCCATCCATGGGCCTTTTGTGCCTGGTCCAACAATCGAGAAGGAGAACTGTGAGCCAACAACTGCCATCAGTTGAGCAAGTTGGAGACATGAGCAGAAAAATTGCAGTCTTCCCACCAAAGGCCACAGCTCAGGGGTTTCTGAGCAAAGAAAGGACTCAAAGGTAGAACAACAGACCGTTGTCTTGGGATAAGAAGACCAACAGAAATAAATCAAGGCATTGTACAGATGATGACAACAGTAAAGACAGATACCATTGATTGAGTGCCTACTAGCTGCCCATTTGGTTTTGTAGTGAGTGTTTCACATATACCAAGTAATTTTATCCTTATATTCACCCCAGGGATCAGAGCTTGTGAGCTTGTGACAGAAACACAGCTATTCTACATTTCAGATGAAAACACTGAATACACACAGTTAGATCCTTTGCAACCTTAGGAAAGAAAAATGAGGAATGCTACTGTGATGGTTAACTACAGCATCAACTTGAATAAGAAGCACCTAGCTGAGTGGTTTAGTACTGTTGTGGGTGGGTCTGGATGAGGGACTTCCTGAAGAGGGAAGACTCACCCTAGGTGTGGGTGGCACAAACCAGTAGACTTGTAGCCTGGATAGAATAAAAAAGCAAAGAAGAAGGAAATCTCATTTTTGCTTCTTTGGAAGAGCTCTGGTCTTCTCCATTGCCTTTGGACATCTGTCTCCAGGCTTCCAGGCCAAACTCTTCAGCCTTCCTGCACAGATCCTTGGCTTCAAATTAGGACTCACACAGGACTCCGAAGTGAGCTCAGGCCTGTAACTTTTGACTGGCTCCTCTGGCTCTCCAGCACGCAGACAGCCCTTTTGTGTTCTTCCACCCCTGACTCTGCAGGTGCCCATTGTAAGCCTATCTTGTAAATCCTTTACATATCAAAGGGATAGGTAGATAGATAGATGATAGATAGATAGAGTCAACTTTAATATAAAGTATCTTAAATATATCTTAAATCTGTTCCTCTAGTGAACACTAACTGATACAGCTACTTTCAAGGAATCCAAAAGTGCAAGGTAGCTGTGATTTTCTCAACTGCTGTAGCACTTCAGGAGTTATGGGAACCCCAGACAGGAACAAAATCCATTCTATGCTCAGTCTACAGGATGTTAGTTATATGGAGGAAAAAGACTAAGTTAGAAACAAGGCAAAGTAAAATACAAGTTTAAAGGAGTGATATATTGTCTGTGAATGTGTGAGTTTTTCTAAGTCGAGTTAAACGTAGGCTAATCATCTGTCCCAGTATCCCAGAATAGTCATGGTATATGCCTACTGTCCCAGAATCCCATTTATTTTAGGCTCTATCCTGGTGCTTTCTCATAAGGAAGTATTAATAATAATAACTGTATTAAAATAAACCAGGATGTGTGTGGCACTCTCTTCTTTGGGAGTCCAGCTTCTGCTGTGGTTCCTCTCTGAGTGTATGAGAGACATGTGCAATACACAGAGTCCTCATTATAACAATTGTTTAATATAAAAGATGCCCATCTCCACTGATCCATGTCTAAAACTTTCCTTTCACAGAGCCTGCAGCACGCTTACTGCTAAAATGAAGTGCTCTCTGACATGAGGTGCCAGGGACAGATACTTCCTTCTGGATGTAAGTGGTACAGTGGAACTTTTTCTCTCTAACTAGCCACCCGACATACCAGCCAGGTGTGCTGTAGCTCAGGCATCTGCCTGCAAGTTGTTCAAAGCAATATATGGGAGGTGTTTGAAAAATGAGTGTGGGGAACAAAGACAGTGACTTTGCCATAGGCCTGTATGGAAAGTAATCTGAGATTTACTCTCCACTATGGGACCCAAAATGTTATCACTGCCCACATGATGACCAGAAAATACAGGCCAAAAAGCAGCAGCATCTACTGGAACACTTAGTAGGTGTTTTAAGAAGAATCTCCCCACATCAAATGTGTACCTGAAAACAATAGGTTTACCTATCACTTTGAGAAACATGATTTTTGTTTAGATCAAATGACTGTTCTTCATTAATTTAATTCACTTTTAATCCCAAATTTCCTAAGGTTTTGAGGAAAAGTAAAGCTACAGCCCATATGATGGTTGCATTAGCAGGAGAACTTCCCAAAGAGTCAAAAGATGCTAGTTATAACTGGGTCATCAGATTCTTCAAATAGATTCTCCAATAATTGTGTTGTTTCTTTCATCCAATTCATGCAACCAAAGTAAAGCTTTGGATTTTAATTATAGTGAAGCATGACTTTGTTGTGAATTTTATTGTAAATTTAATTAAAATTTCATCATTGAGTTCAACACTGAAAATGAAATAATTTTGGGGTACTAATACAAATGCAAAATGTAAGTGAAACACGGTTTCACTGTAAAAACATCATTTTTACTAATTTAGGAAGATTGTAGAGCACAGAAATGCATTTCAGTTTATTTGTTATGTGCATATAACAAATTCATATGTACACAAAGAAGGTGGATGTCTTCCAACTGAAATAGATGTTTCACTTGTTCAAATGTTCAAATATTTTATCTGTGCACAATTGTAAACCAAGTACATTTTCATCAGGAAGCTAATTTGAATACCAAAAATTATTCCAGCATGTTAGCATGTACACAATGTGATCAGAAACTACAGTCAATGTTTAAGTTTTTTTTTAAATTATTACAGTAAAAGACACATTGCCATTAATCCTCCTCAAAATACTCCCCCTGACACACTTATCCCTCATTCTTGCCACTTTCTGAAGCAATTCTGGAAGTCCTCTTTCAAAAGTGTCTTTGGTTGTGTGGTTGTGGCTACCTCGGTGTCCTGAATCAACTCCAAAATTTCCCTTTCATGGTCATTTTGACTTTGGGGAAGAGCCAGAAGTCACAAGGTAGACTGTGAATAAGGTAGATAAGGCACACTGTGATGTTATTATGAGCCTGCCTTTCTGTTGGATGGCTCTTGGCAGCAGGACTCATCATAGTTTTTATCACACCTTGCAAAAAGACACTAACAAAAGAAGACTTCCAGAACTGCTTTTGAAAGTGGCAAGAAAATTGGGATAGATGTGTTTGAAGCAAGGGGGTGTATTCTGAGATGGATTAATGGTGATGTGCATATTTATTACTGTAAAAATTTCTTTTATTTATTCACTGTACATGCTGATCACCCCTTGTACTTTCTCACTTTGATGACTGTCATATATTAGATTTTATATATTTTCAACCCTTTGAAGAGCTACATTTTAAATCAACATAAGTGTTCTATAAACTGACCTCTTATAAATTAGTCATCTATATTTTAGGTACATTTCATTTAAAATCATTTAAAAACCTTAATCTGAGTCTTTAATAAATTGATTGACAATAGTGCACTTTTTAAAACTTTTAGCAAATTCTAACTATTGAAAATGAAGTTTACAAGACACTAAAATCCATCACTACCAAAGCAAATAAAGGACTGACAAAATCAAACGATGTCTACAGATGGTATACAAAATTTGACTTTTAAAAATTCTCTAACTATGCTTTAGAGTATCCTTACTCATGGGAAAAGTATTTTTAAGAAGCTCCTGTTTCTAATTGGATAAATATATAGGCTGTACCATTATAGGATGAACTCAGCAAAGCCCCTGAGTTTATATTATTTCAAACAGGCAAAGTTAAAAAGTCATAAATATGGACAATATATTTGACAAATTTTACCTTATAAAAATATTTTATGGGAGGAGACCTCAAGATGGCGGATGAGTAAGAAGCAGGCAGCAAAACTCTCTCTAAAAGTTACCATTGGAACACGGGAATATAGCGACCCAGAAAGCGCAGGAGGGGGGGAGATGCCTCCCCGAAACCCAGAAAAGTTCTGAAGCGCAATCTGGGACCCCCGGCACCAGTGACGGGTGACTTCCAACAAAGAAGAAGGAAAGAAGGAGCAGACCGCGCGCGTGCACCTTCTAATATCCCGGGAGTTGGAGCGCCGGCGGAGGCTCAATTCTACGGACACACGGTGGCAGCTGGCGCCCAGGGAGCCCCCACGGAGGATCCTGAGACAGCGGCGGGGCAGGGGAGCAGCGGAGAACGGCGCTGACCGGCGGTGAGTGTCTCTCAGCCACAGCTGCCCCGCGCCAGAGAGCGACCGGCCGGGCGCCATTGTGGGGGGTGTGGCGAAACTCAGAGCGGCTCGGAAACTGCTCTGGGAACTTGTGCTCCGGACAGGGCAGCACAGGGCCTCTCAATTGAGCCCACGAAAGTGTGCTGAGGTCAGCAGGCGAACGAGACTGGACTCTCAGCCACACCTGTCCCGCGCCAGAGAGCGACTGGCCCGGCGCCATTGTGGGGGGCGTGGCGAAAAACCAGAGCGGCGGGAACCAGTGCAGGGAACCCGCGCTCCGGACAGCGCGCTGAGCCTCTCAGGCCCAGGGATCGTGAAAGGGCGGCGAGAGCGGAGGCGAGCTAGACTGGTCTCTGCCTGAAAGTACGCGCCTCTGCTCACCACCCGCCAGAGGGCGCTCCTGGCTTACTGGGACGGACCTGCACAGAACAGGACTTTGTCACAAGGTACCTGCCTACAACAGAGTCAACACCTGGAACTGATTCTTTTTATATTTTTTATTTTTATTTTTATTTTTTATTTTTATTTTTATTTTTATTTTTTTTCTCACTGATTTGTTTTTTTGTTCTGGCGAAGGGTTTTTTTGTTTTTGTTTTGTTTTGTTTTGTTTTTTGGTGGGGTTTTATTTTTGATCTGTCTGTTTTATTGTTTTTATCTTTGTTTTTGTTTCTGTATGTGTATTTGCTCTTTCCTTCATTATTCTCTCTGGTTTTTTTATATGAGTGTAAACAGCGCCTCTAACTTCTTTGTGATTGTGGTTGTGATCTGTTCTTCCTTTTATCCCTTCCTTCTCTTTTTACCACCTGTCCTCTGCACTAGTGTCCCAATTTTAGTGGGATCCCTCTTGGTCCTCTAACCTTACATCTAATTCCTTCCTCTTCTCCCAATACTCTATTTCCTCCTTAACTCATCTTAAATTTAAACTCCTCAAGGAAAAATTGACATACATAGGACTTGTATACTGCATATAATTTTTCTGGTGTGTTTTAGATTTTGTTATATAACCGCAACTCTATACAGCTAAAAGTGGTAAATAACTGGTTAGCTCAGTCTGTCATTTTCTAGGCTGTGTTTGATGCTTTAGTTAACATTATAGCCAAATGTGAAATAATTGTTCTAAACATCTTTCCTTCCTGATATTTCATGATTGAGATTGACTAAGGGACACAGAAAATACAGTGGCACAGTACCAAAGAATCAAGGACTGGGCCAAACAGGTAGCAACTTCGCATACGCAACGAATTGAAGAGGTAGGATCTGGCAGAAAGCTCAAAACCTAAAAGCAAGCTCCACTTGGAAGATACTGCAGAGAAGTAGTCATCTTCTAAAGATCTTAAACACTAGCAATAAAGTAACCTACTATAGGTAATTTGCAAACATCACCCCAGGAATTAAAGAAAGAAAAAATGAGACGACACTTAAACAAGATGCAACCACACACATCCAATTCACCAAAGGCAAACCTAGGGAGCAACGAGGTGGGACAATCCGAAAGCCACCCACCTGGCCTATCTGAAGTGGTAACAACAAAGCAACTGAATGAGGTTCTGGAAAAAATTAAAACAGAAATAATCTCACAGATAACTGCAGAGATAATGTCTACAATGAAGACCATGCTTAAGGACACTATAGCTGATACAGACAAAAAAATAGATGAACTTAAGAAAACTATAGAAACCATGAATGCTCAGCATAGGAAAGAAATGGAATCTATAAGGCAGATTCAAGCAGATATCCAAGAGATAAAAAATTCCATTGAAAGTATTTGTAGCAGAATAAGCCAATGCGAGGACAGGATCTCAGATATAGAAGACAGGCTTGCAATTAGTGATCATGAAATGGAAAAATTCTTAAAAATAGCAAGGGACCATGAAAAATCAATTCAGCAGCTGCTAGATGACTCAAAGATAAACAACTTAAGAATAATTGGAATAAATGAAAAAGCAGGAGATAGCATCAACGACATTAAAACCTTGTTCAAAGACATAATCAGGGAGAACTTTCCTGGAAGAGAAAAGGAATTTGACACCCCTATAAGTGAAGCTTTTAGAACACCAACTAGACATGATCAAAAAAAACTTCAGCCAGACATATTATAGTCAAGATCCCAGAAATTCAACAGAAGGGCAGAATCTTAAAAGCTGTTAGGGAGAAGAGACAAATCACCTATGAAGGAAAACCCATCAGAATCACAGCTGACTTTTCAGCACAAACCCTCAATTCAAGAAGAGCTTGGAATGATGTATTGCAAGCTCTAAAGGAAAATAATTTTCAGCCCAGATTGATGTACCCTGCAAAACTATCTTTCAAAATTGATGGAGAAATAAAATACTTTCATGACAAAGAACATCTGAGAAAATTTATGACCACCAAACCAGCACTCCAAAACGTTCTGAAGGACATTCTAGAAAGAGATAGGAACCCCAACAGAAGGAATCCACCAGGCAGGGCAAATAATTAAATAGCCGGAAAGCGGAAAAACAAAGAGTGGGAACCAACAACAGGAAAATATCATGACAAGTCAATACATATCAGTTTTAACCATCAATGTTAACGGTCTCAATTCACCAATCAAAAGGCACAGACTGGCGAAATGGATCAAGAAGCAAGATCCAACAATATGCTGTATACAAGAAACACATTTAATTCAGAAAGAAATTCATAGACTGAAAGTCAAAGGATGGAAAACAATACTCCATGCCACAGGAACCCAGAAAAAAGCAGGGGTAGCTATTCTTTTTGCAGACAAAGTGAACTTCAAGCCAAGAAGGATTCAGAGAGATAAAGACGGTCATTACATCCTTGTAAAGGGAACAATCCAAGAGGAAGAGATAACGATCATAAATATATATGCATCAAATACCAATGCACCCAGCTATATAAAACAAGTACTAAAGGACATGAAAAATCAAATAAGCACTAATACAATTATATTGGGAGATCTCAATACTCCACTGTCACAAAAAGATAGATCAACTGGACAGAAAATCAATAATGAAATAGTAGAACTGAACCAAACTTTTGAACAAATGGACTTAGTAGATGTCTACAGAGTGTTCCATCCCACAACATCAGAATACACATTTTTCTCAGCTGCACATGGGACGTTCTCCAAAATAGACCACATACTAGCTCATAAAACCTGCTTAAGTAAATGCAAAGGAATTGAAATTATCCCATGCATATTATCAGACCATAGTTCAATGAAATTGGAAATCAATGGCAAAAGATCCCACAAAAACTCCCTAAACACATGGAAATTAAACAGCATCCTCCTGAACAACCAATGGGTCACAGATGAAATTAAAGAAGAAATTAGTCACTTTCTACAACTGAATGATAATGACAGTACAACATACCGGAACTTATGGGATACAATGAAAGCAGTCCTAAGAGGGAAATTTATAGCATTAAACACTTATATCAGGAAAATAGAGCAAGCGCAAATAAACAACTTAAGGGTGAACCTCGAGCTTCTAGAAAAAGAAGAGCAGGTTAAGCCAAAAGCCCGTACAAGGGAGGAAATTATAAAGATCAGAGCAGAAATTAACGTATTGGAAAATAAAAAAAACAATACAAAGAATCAATGAAGCAAAAAGTTGGTTCTTTGAAAGAATAAATAAGATTGACAAACCCTTATCCAACCTTATTAAAAAAAGAAAAGAAAAGACTCAAATCCATGCAATTGAAAATGAAAAGGGTGATATCACGACAGACCCTGCAGAAATCCAGAAGATCATCTATACCTATTTTGAAAATTTATATTCTACTAAGATGGAAAATGCAGAAGAAATGGACAGATTCCTAGATTCGTATGAATTACCAAAGCTGAATCAAGAAGATTTAAAAATCCTAAATAAACCAATATCAGCCAATGAAATTGAAGATGTAATTAAAAACCTCCCAACAAAGAAAAGCCCAGGCCCTGATGGATTCACTGCCGAATTCTACAAGAAATTTAGAGAAGACCTAACGCCCCTACTTCTCAAACTTTTCAATGAAATTGAAAGGGAAGCAATACTCCCAAATTCATTCCTGGAAGCAAGCATTACCCTGATACCAAAACCAGAGAAGGACCCAACTAAGAAAGAGAACTACAGGCCAATCTCCCTAATGAACATAGATGCAAAAATCCTTAATAAGATACTGGCAAACAGAATCCAACAAATCATCAAGAAGATTATACACCATGACCAAGTTGGATTCATCCCAGGGATGCAGGGATGGTTCAACATACGTAAATCAATAAATGTAATACAGCATATTAACAGAACCAAAGACAAAAATCACATGATCATCTCAATAGATGCAGAAAAAGCTTTTGACAAAGTCCAGCACCTTTTCATGATAAAAACCCTACAGAAAATTGGAATAGAGGGTCTTTATCTCAATCTGGTAAAAGCTATCTATGACAAACCAACAGCCAATATTATACTAAATGGCCAAAAACTGAAAGCCTTCCCTCTAAAATCAGGAACAAGACAAGGATGTCCACTGTCCCCACTCTTATTCAACATAGTTCTGGAAACTTTAGCCAGAGCGATTAGACAAGAGAAAGAAATAAAAGGAATAATGATTGGAAAGGAAGAAGTTAAATTATCATTATTTGCAGATGACATGATACTCTACACAGAAGACCCCAAAAACTCCACTAAAAAACTGCTAGATTTAATAAGCAAATTCAGTAGTGTAGCTGGATACAAAGTCAATACTCAAAAGTCAATAGCCTTCCTGTACACAAATAACAAACTTACTGAAAGAGAAATTAGGGAAACAATACCTTTCACAATAACATCCAAAAAAATGAAATACCTAGGAATCAACCTCACGAAGGATGTAAAAGACCTCTATACTGAAAACTACAGTACTCTGAAAAAGGAGATTGAAGAGGGTATCAGAAAATGGAAAGATATCCCTTGCTCCTGGATAGGAAGAACCAATATAGTGAAAATGGCCATACTTCCAAAATTGTTATACAGATTTAATGCAATTCCAATCAAAATTCCAACAGCATATCTCACAGAATTAGAGAAAACAATCCTAAAATTCATTTGGAATCAGAAGAGACCTAGAATAGCAAAGGCAATTCTGGGCAACAAAGGCAAGGCAGGGGGCATCACTATCCCCGACTTGAAATTATACTATAAAGCTACTGTGATAAAAACAGTGTGGTACTGGCAAAAAAACAGACCTGAAGATCAATGGAACAGATTAGAAGATGCTGAAACAACCCCAGACATACTAAGCCACCTTATCTTTGACAAAGGTGCCAAACACATTCGCTGGAAGAAAGATAGCCTCTTTAATAAATGGTGCTGGAAAAACTGGCTCTACACATGCCGAAGATTAAAACTAGATCCATATCTTTCACCATGCACTAAACTAAATTCAAAATGGATCAGAGATCTAAATATTAAAACAGAAACATTAAATCTGCTGGAAGGTAGGATAGGTAAAACCCTTGGAGACATTGGTGTAGGCAAAGACTTTATGAATAAAAACTCAACCACACGGGAACTATCCCAAAGAATCAATAACTGGGATCTCATCTTATTAAAAAGCTTTTGCACAGCAAGAGAAACCACCAACAGAGTGAAGAGACAACCCACAATGTGGGAAAAAATGTTTGCCAGCTGTTCCTCAGACAAAGGATTACTATCGAGAACATATAAAGAACTCAAAAAAATCAGACCTCCCAAATTTAAAGACCCACTCCAAAAATGGGCATCTGAGATGAATACACATTTCTCAGATGAAGAAATACTAATGGCAAATAAATATACAAAAAAATGTGCAACATCACTAGTCATTCGAGAGATGCAAATTAAAACAACACTGAGATACCATCTCACCCCAGAAAGAATGGCTACTATTAAGAAATCAACTAATAACAAATGCTGGAGGGGCTGTGGGGAAAAAGGAACCCTTCTTCACTGTTGGTGGGAGTGTCGACTGGTACAGCCACTGTGGAAGTCAGTGTGGAGATTCCTCAGAAAACTAGGGTTGGAGGTCCCATTTGACCCAGCTATTCCCCTTCTGGGCATCTTCCCAGAAGAATTAAAAACATCGTACCACAGCGATATATGTGCACCCATGTTTATAGCAGCACAATTTGTAATAGCCAGATCTTGGAAACAACCCAAATGCCCATCAACTGAGGAATGGATAAGAAAGATGTGGTATTTTTATACAATGGAGTACTATTCAGCCATAAAGAAGGATAAACTGGAGACTTTTATAGGTAAATGGATGCAACTCGAGAAAATACTCATAAGTGAAATAAACCAGAAGCACATGTGTAAGCATCGTATTATCTCTCTAGTATGAGAAACTGAAAGAGTAAATAAGATCCAAAATGTACAATAGACATGGTGAATCAAAAAGAAACTGGTCAAAAGGAAAGAGAGACTGGAATAGGGAAAAGAAAGAAGGGAAAGGGAAAAAATTGTATATATATATATAAGATGGTTAAGATAGATACACTACCATTTTCACTTAGTTCATTGAAGAGTAAGGTTTGTGCCAATAATGTTTGGACAATTGAATGCTAATGTCTGGTGTCCTGAATAACTAACTTAAAGATAGTAATACGTAATGTATTAACCATTGTTACCCTCCTATTATGTTTGTTTGAAAATTTGTTCTTCTTTTGATTTGTTTTGTTTTTTCTTCTCTTTAAAATAAAAAAAAAATTTTATGAAGAAAGCTATGATGAGAGACAGAAAGTCAGTACTTGTGAAGAATTTGTATTAAAATATTTGCAGAATAAAATATCAAAAACTAAAACTCAAGATTATCCTTTATTTAACAGATCCAGATCTTTCTCTGGATTTACCAGAATCCATAACATCCTTGGATATTGTATTTTCTCTGCTAAAACCATGCTGGCCCATAGAGAAAAGACCATTAAAAATTACCCTCCCTCTATCTTTCTTTTACTGTGAAATTTCTTCATATGACCAAAGAAAGACCCTGATCATCAATAGTCCTAAAATTTGCAATGCATAGCTTTGGCCATTAGGTGATTCTTTGAGTTCAAAATTTTAAAATCCAAGAGAATGGATTTATCAGTGAACATTTGGCTAAGTGCTTTGAGACACCATGGAGAATGTCATTTTACAGCCACTTGAGAGGGCTGGGAGAGAGGTGGTTCCCAGAAAAGGAGCTCAGAGCAAGTAAATCACGGGTGTTCACTACACCACAGACTACGGCACCATTCCTGAATATAGGGAATTCAGGAGGGGGGATGGCTTGGGACTGATGGGGAGATTATAAACTTTTTGTTTAAACATTTATTAAATTTTTCAAACATTCAAAAATTACATAATGTTACAATGAACACCTCTATAGAGTAGCAGTCTAGATTCAGTAGTTGTTAACATTTTGTCATATTTGTCTCATGTCCCTACATATGGCTGTGTATGTGTGTATTTTTCTAAACTACTTAAAAGTAAGTTGCAGATACTGTATCATGACACTTTACTCCTCATTACTTCAGCATATATCTCCTAAGAATAAAGGTGTTTTCTTACAAATCTACAAGGCCATCATCACACCTAAAATAATTAAATAATCTTCTAATATATTTAGTGTGCAGGTGAACTTATTCAATAATGTCTTTTATAATAGGGTTATAAAAAAACAGGATCCAGTAAGGTATGATTTATTTCCTGATGCACACTAAAATAACTGTTCAGATTTAGGTGTTCAACAGACAGGTCAAAATTCAGACCAGGCGTTCAAAAGGCATTCTACAGTTAGAAAGTATGTTAGACGATGACGAGGTTCCACAAAAGAGAGCAGAAAAAAGACGAGAAGCTATCAAATGGAATATCAGTGAGTTAAAGGAAAGGGAAAAGGGGCTAACAGTATCAAATGCTGCAAATCGGATTAGGTGGATAAGGTCTGAGGAAAACCCAATGACTTGGCAAACCAAATCCCATGGAGAACAATTTTGCTAACAGAAGAAGTCAGATTACAGAGTTTAGCACAAGTGAGTTATGGAGAACCAGAGCTGCAGGAATAGTCCTGTGTCCGGAAGTTTCAAGTTGAAAGGGAGTAAAATGGTCAAATGGAAAAGAAATTCTCAACTTTTCACCAGGAGCCCATTTTACTTTTCTCTCCCCTTACCAACACCACTACCTTGGAGACAATATTTTAAAATATACAATTGCCCAAATGGTGTTTAATAATAATAGGGCTCACAGTTTTTCTTAATCTTGGTCAGGTGCCAGCTAGAATTTCTCAAAATCACACATCAGCGCTCCCTTGAAGGGAAGGGTTAGTAGACAATGCGGTAAGTTTTGACAAAAAAGAAGGGACATCTGTGTCTCCAAGACACAAGAAAATGAAGAGAGAGACAAAGAAATGTTGAGGCAGAGAGGACACATATAGAGACAAATGTTGCTTTCTATAAGCAGGAAAGAAAGACAAGAATTTGAGAGAACACTTGGCAGAAGACCTGAAGCTACGTTGTGTGATGACAGCAGGGAACGCAGGAGCATTTTGGAAACTTGAAATAAGTGTAGAACTTGAAATGTATGGAGAGCAGCTGTGGTGTCAGCTGTAAGAGAGTAGGAGTCAGATTAGCAAGGTTGCTTTTTTCGATTTGACCTGTGTTCCTTAGCTCTCACTGTACTCGAGGCATTCTGACAGACACTAGGTTACAACGACACAGAATCCAGATTTCACCTCCTTTCTAACAAGAAATGGTTCCCTTCTACCTTGGTTCTCATGACCACACACTTTTCTGCTTTTCCTCCTGCACCTCTACCTTTCTTCTTAATCGCCCCTGAAGGCCCCTTTTCTTCTCAGGTCCCCTTAAAATCTGAGGCTTAAATAGTGGTGTGCACTGGGTTTCTGCCCTAAGCTGTCTACTCTTCTTCGAGGCCATCACTTCCACTCCTACTGCTTCAAGTAGCAGCTTTCTGTTGTTGACTGCCAAACTTCTATATCCACACCTCTCTCAAAGGCCAAACTCATCTGTTAATGAAGGGGAAAAATGGATGTTTCAAATCAAAACAAAGAACTGTGGCTATTTTCCTCGTAGGGGTATCATTCACATGAGTGGTGAAATAACTTTCTATACCCCACCCAAGAATTGAGAAATATACCATTGGTAGCAGAGCACATTAGCAAATCTTTGCATATGCAAATACTGCTTGAGGAAAGAAACTAAAAAGAAATTAATTGCACAATACAGTGGGCGGTTTTGTTTTATTTTTCTTTGCTTTTATTTGTTTCTGTTGCTAGGAAGCACTGAGAAAGGGAGAGGAGAGAGGGCAAAGCAATTCAGGAGGAAGCTGGAGCCCAGGTTGGCAGGATAGCCAAGGGCTTCTTAAAAATAAGGGTAACAGTTATTCATTTATAAATTATACTGCATTGCTGCCACCCAAACTCCTTTCATCTTCATAAATCGTGAGTCAAGCCTGCCATTTACACAATAGCCTTGCATGACTGGGTTTGGGTTTTGTGACAATTAGGGAAAAGGAGCTTAGTTCAACAGCTGGGATGATGTGGCAGAGAACCAGAACAGGGAGATGATCCATCAACGGAACTAATTCAGCAGAGGCCAGAATTGAGGTCTAGAGGCAATGAGGGAAAACATTAATCACTCTCCCCAGAATCTATAGAAACTTTCGGACGGATGTGGGGCTCCCACTGCATGTAGGATGGGATTTGGATCACTTCCATTTCAATTGGAAAGGCAGCATATCTGAGCAGACCCTGGTTATACACACACGCAACTGACTGCAGGACATCCTTTCGTAGAGACTGCCAGAGAACGTCAGCTGCAGTGTGGCCATGTACAGTCAGTTGTCCTGTTGCTGGGACCAAATACATGACATTCACAACTTAAAGGAGGAGAGGCTTATTTTGGCCAGTTTCTTGGGCTTCAACCTGTGGTCGGCTGGCTCCAAGGCAGGAACATCATAGTGGAAGGCCAAGGCAGAGCAAAACTGCAAACTTCATGGCAGCCAGGAAGCAAAGCACAGAGGAAGAATGACAGTGAGGGGCCAGATACTGTCCCCAAGGTCATGCCTCCATGACCCATCCAGAAGTGCGCTTTACTAATCTACTAGGCGTCTCAATACAGTGATATTGACAATCGCAAGTAACTGTCACAGGGCACAACTGTCCTTGTGTTCTTACCCACCCGCCCCCCCACCATCTTGCTCCACCTGCAGTTTTCTGTATTTCAGTGAATGGCAAGTACCACTATTCACCAAGTTGCCACATCATTCTTCCTTATCCTTGTCCTGTCAGATCCTATCCATCACTAAGGCTTATTGTCTTTGCTTCCTAAGTATCTACCAAACTCTGCCTCCTTCCCTCAGTTCAGGCCTAGAGTGTTCCCAGCCAAGGCCCCACAGATCTCCTGGCTTCCGTTCTCACCCTCCCCACATAGCAGCCAAGCAGCCTTTCCGGAAGTACAGCCAGATCATGTCACTTGCTCTCCTGTAGAGGTCGCCCATTGTTCTTTGGTTAAAATAAAGCTCAACTTCCTTAGTTCTTTTGTGATCTTGTTTCCGTTGACGTTTCCACCTCTATCACGGTGCCCTCTTCCATTTGGACTTTCAATTTCAGTCACACAGGATGAGTTTCATTTCCAGGACTGTTTTCCACATTCCCTTTCACTTCTCAGCTTTTGCTCATCTTGTTCCCTCTATCTGGACTATTCTTCCCACTCAGTTCACACCTATCCTTAGCTATCTCCTAACCAGCTTGAGAGTTTTGCTCTAGATTTTTCCAGGAAGGCTTCCCTGATCATCCCTGTAACTGTCTGGGGTATGTGGCTTTCCTACAGATTTTCTTAACATCTGGTCTTTCTCTACCACGTTTCTTACTACAACAGTCCACTGTTAATTGCCTATTTGTCTTTCTCTCTCACCAGCTCTCCACGACAGCAGCAATCGTACCTGTCCGTCTCATTCACAGCTATATATCCCTGCCCTCTAGCACAAAGCCAGGCTCATAGAAGCTATTAAAGAAATAACATACTAAATGAATAAACAACATGGGTGAAACATTTTGCAGTTTATGAAGTACCTTATCTCCGTTTAACTTCATCACCCTGTGAGAAACATATTATTATCACCTTGAAGCAAAGCTGTGTATTTTTATATTTAAGTTCAACATAAACTATACTTGTGAAGTTTAATTTAGCTAAGAACCATGTGAAATATTAACAAATCTGACTTTTAGACATTTTTAGAAGAAAATCAGTATATAAATCTTTCAAAAACAGTATAATAGTAACTGCTAACAAAGAGTCCCAGGAAAAGTTACTCTGTTAGTTGTCCTTTAATGAATATAAGACATTCTGCTGTGCATAGGAGAATATTTTTGCATTCATAAATGTTGTGCTAATGTCCCAGAAAACACTTAATACTCTTAAGTGGATTAAACACTCCTGTTATGATCTGATTTATACGGCAAATGTGCCAAGCAAAACCTTTCTCCACAGAGAGATCAGATTGTAAACTTCAGTTGAACTCTGACAAAATTATCATAAATTCCAAACTAGTGGATCCTGAATTAACAAGAATTTGCTTTAAGCTCTTCTCATGCAAGTGCCAGCCAATCCTTGTAGACATGTTAAATGTATCCAAAATGTCCTAAAATCATACTGCTTAATGTAACAGTCAGACTAGGCACATGTCCCAGAGAATTTCAAATGTAGTAAGTATGAATGAGGAATTTAAAACCATTTTAAATAATTTAAATTCAAAAACTGAAGCAGTATGATTTTATACTGATTATCTGTCAAACTGAAGATATGTTATATGGTGGGTAAACTAAAATAGTATTACAATTATTTGTCTCTTTATTTTTACTTTTGAATGTAGCTACTAAAATTTTTTTAAATTATACAAGACTCCTATCACATTGCCACTAGATTTCACTGCTCTAACATGATAAGAAAAAGGATTGTACAATTTATGTAAAATGGTACTTGCAATTTTATAATGCTGTGTTTCTTATCTCCGATAGTAAATTAAACTCTTTGTGCTAGATGATTTCTTAACATCTCCAAAATGTTAAAGGCTTTCCCAACCCAGAACAGTATCACATTATAACCCATGTTCTAGGAGAGGGTAATTGAACATTTACCAAATTACACTACCACATTACTTATCCCTATTTGTCCTTTTTTCAAAGGAAAAGAAGTTGTCTTATTTTTGCACTTGTTTTTGGTTTTTATTTCCCAGTTTGCATGTCTCTTAATGAAACAATACCTAGAACTTCAATGTATCTAATGTTATAACAGGACACTGCTCCGGTTAAAATGGAGGCATGGAGTTCAGAGCTCTCATCACTGTGCTGTGATCCTACCACTGCAACCACACACACACGCGCGCACACACACACACGCGGGCGCACACTTCTTGGCAGCCTCTGGCACCTCTGCAGCATCCCAGGAGCCTGCAATAACAAATAGTATGAACAACACTAGTCTAGAACACAGCCTAGGCTGGGGAAGGAAATGAAAAAAGCCCCTGAGCATTCAAATGAGATGTGACAACATTGCGATGCTTTCATTTCTGCATTTCCTGTCTATGAGCGCTTGCTGCGCCCCTACAAAATCTGTTCATTCCCTCTCTGGCATACACAATTCTAACATACTCAGTTTCCTAATGCACAGAGATCACACGCAGCAAACTAAAAAATGGGCCTTCCAGAGCCAGGGATGGGGAGTGTTCGGGGCATTGTGCAGGCAAACAGAAGAGGGAAGAGATTATGCAACCAACAGAAACACTGGCTGCTCTAAGAAATGAAAGCAAGGCAGGGAAAGAACTTTCTAAGGCAGGTATCAGAATTCAGAGTGACAGGCTGGGGCCACTGACTATAAGGATGCATTGTCCCGCACACCTGAATAGTTCCTGAGGAGAGTACTCTGTCAGGAGATAATAAAACCACTGATGCTCCTATTCACCCTGGAGCTGTGAGGCAAGAACGAGTGTGGCTCATTCTGTTCAACGTAAAATGGAGAGGAGTATACGATTTATCCAAGCAATATAGCCACAACACGGGCTAAAAATAAGCCAAGCTTCGGTACTTAAAAGGTAGTATCCAGCAGCCTAAATAACTCACATATGTGAAATAGCTCATTTCTTGCAAGAGTTTGACATACTAGGTGTTATGAAAAAAGAAAGAAGCCTCCATGAATTTCAGCATATTACTAACATATACCTCCAACCAAGCAATGCATGCTTGGAAGTATTCCATGCTTATGGACTGTAAACTTGGAAAATGAACAGAAGGCTGGCTCCTGTAATCCATCCATCCCATGTGGCTATAAACTGAGTCTGTGCTCTGACAAGCATTTCCTGATTCAAAGCAGCTGTCTGGGAGCTGCTGTCAGGTCACTGCATCACTGTGAACTTGTGTAAGACAGCAGACACCTTTCAAGGTTGGTGGGGTGGGAAGGAAATGGATGGAGGCAGTCGCAGGGGCCTAAGGAGACCATTTGAGAATGGGAGAGAGCACACGGAGAGATCAGTGTTGGCTTCTTCTCCAAGGAAACATCTTCAGCCCTGGAGCACACCAGACCACCTCAGCTGTTGGTACAAAAAATTTATTCAAGAAGCAAGGTATCCGTCACAGTGTTTACTCTTCTTTCCCACTGGGAATATGATGAACATGTAGGTGATGTTATGAAACCTTTGATATAATCCCAATTAGACGTGATTGGTAAGAGATTGTAGTATTTCACTTTTGCAAGACAGTTATCATTCAAAACTCTTAAGTGGCATGATACAAACAGGGAAAAATACATTTGGTAGAAAGATGTTGGCACGTAATGATGTCAGCTCATCTCCTTAATAAAGCTGCTATTCTTTTGGTTATGAATATTATTCAAGCCTAAGAAAAGCATTGTTATATGGTCATGGTGATAACAATCATTTTCCTTCTCACATACAGTTCAGAAGCTGCATGTGATATGCTGAAGGAATGTGTTCAAGGTTCAGGATGAACCATTCCTTACATCAGACTAGGAAACCAATTTGTGTGCAAGTCAGTTTGCCAGTATGCTCTAAAAAATGAGCCGCTTCCACCCAGGGACCTCTGAGTGTCTTCTGTTAATACAACCTAGGACATGGTCCAAAGAAACCCTCACGACAAGCTTTAGACACAGCTGTGGTGCCCTCTTGTTCACGTGTGTGCCATCATCTCACTGACCCATTTAGTCACTAACATTGCCATTACTACATGGTGTTGGCTTGGGGTACCAAGAACAGAATGTCCTTTGTGACTGATGCAGGAGCCTCACTAGATGTCCAGATGTGGCTGGTAACATGCCAACTTCTAAAGCACTGTCCAATTGTTCTGCTGAATTTTATGAAAAGATTAAGAATATCTTGTTTCATGATGCTTACCATACTCCCCTTCTCTGGAAGCCCCCTCAGTCAGCTCATTTTGGGGCCAACTCACTTCCCTTGTGACTCATACCTCAATTATTAATTCAGACCAGACATGGACAAACGACTGGAAATATTTTGTGCTTTCATTCTCAGTTCATTCTCAAAATGGTCACCAAGCATCACTCCTGTCCAAAGAGACTTTATTTGCTATTTAGACATTGCAATTCTTTACTCCTCTCCCAGACTGAGTGATCTCATTTGTGTGATACCAAAGTACAAGAAATAGTGGAATTTCATGAAGGTCTTTACATGATACCAGTTAACACGAACACCTATTGCCAATAAAAAGTTTATATTAATGACAACAAATTGGAGAAATCCTTCCTTAGTCTTCCCCTAAATTGATCAGCACTAGCAATTTCCCAAGCACTTGGTGGCCCTCCCAGGAGTTTATCCCAGCTGCAAAAATTCATCTGAAACCTTTGAGTTTCCTGCAGACTGATATATACTGTCCTCATGATTGTTTTGCAATTTCAGAAATAAAATCCTCTATATATTCTTTCATACCCAAATATCCTGCACATAGTAGATATCTATAATACAGTTAGCACTAATCAAATAATCAATGAAAATTTCATGCTGAAATTAATAAGTCCCAAGAAGGGGGTTAATTATGTGAGATGACTTAACTCTTTCATTCCACTAAATTCCATTTCATAAATTATTAATATGAAATCCTTTCATTATTATTCACACATGTTTAAAGGCTTTACAGTTTACAAAATCTATTCCCAATTTGCAGAAGAGGAAATGAAGACACAGAGATGTGTTCCTATAATTCATCTCATTTGCTAATTTCTTAATATCTTTGTACTTGAAGTTATGTTCTCTGCTATGGTCAGTAACTCAATAACTCACAGCATGGAGTGGCATCTTCTGCTTTTAGATCTTTTTGTCCCCTTCAGCTAGAAGGAAAAGGGAAGAAGTTTCCAGTCCCTTACCCTACCATAGTCAATTAACAAGCCATGTTGGAATAAAGCTCTTTTCACGACATTTATCAATATTAAACCAATAACAAAGACAGAAGACAAATCATACATTAATAGGGATTGTGCAAATCCGTGGCAGTGTTGCTACCCTGTTGCACTGCTGTATATTCTCACACACTGAAGCTAGTTTTTTCTGTAGCTTCTATCCACTCCTAAACAGTCCAAGATGTACGTGAACTGTCCTCAGCAGAAATATGATGACACTGGCAAGTCTTCCCGGCACCTCTCAGGTACAACCCACCCCACTTCTCTTTGGGTACACTGTGTTTTCTGTTATAAATCCTCCTCCCGTTATAAAAGAACAGAACTTGATTTGTGTCTTTTCAGGGGAGTAGGGACACTTTGGAAAGTCTTATGAAGAGATATCACCCAAGTCTGGATATAGAGTCCAAGGCCCACCGGTCAGCATCTACTACCTAAGAATGTCAGTGATATCAATACATCTGCATAAAAGGACAAGGAAAGGAAAAGTAAAAATTAAAGAGCCAACTATTTTCTTTTGTCTAATCTGTGCATTCTTGGATGCTTTGCTGGCCCAGATATTGCTTACGTCATGTTCCTTGGAGGGCAAAATATATCCACAAGAACTTTCATAATGAGAGGTTTAGAGCAAAGATAAAAATTTAGAACTAGAAATAATCTTAAAGATATTCTAGTCCAACATATTCTTTTGAGTTGAGAGCTATGAGACTACATACAAGACAGGGAGTATCTTGCCCAGGCGTGACCAAGGAAGCAGCAGAAAGCAAGACAACCTCAAGAAGAAGCTTGCTCTTCTACCCTTCCTACTCTGACTTTATGTCTCAAGTCAGAGTTCACATGGGGCTTGGCCACTGGCCAGCTAGGTTTTAGGAACTGCTCTAGACCCATTCTAAGGACAAAGCAGGAGGCCAGGCCTCGACCTAAACAACCATTGACTACTACACAATGTATATATACATATATATTCAACTGGAATACAGTGGACATATATGCAGCTGTTCATTTTGGATAAGTATATTTTTCATAATTGGTTACCATTTCTACACCATTCAGTAAGGATCTACTATGATTTGAGGTAAACATAAGACCCTGCCTCTAAAAATGTACCCTAAATTTAAATATTACTAATCAAACCAATCTTGCTCCTAGCCCAGTAGGTGCTCACCAAGTTCTTCCTTCAAAAAATAAAAAGGAAGGCCTCTTTATATGTAAAGTCTAAATTCAGTCTAAGCTGGGGAGAAGATAGAGGGAATTTACCTTTGAGGCATATATTCAGTTTGATTCTAATTATGTAAAAGTAAACATAAGAACTGTTTTTGAAGGAAAAAAAATTCCCATTGCTGGTGGAGTATAGGGATTATGCCTAATCTACCTTTCACAAAGGAAATGGCCAATAATAATAAGCAATAATTGAGAGTATGAATTCTACAGTCAAGAATTCTATCATCTAAGTAACCACAGGTAAATTACTTTGCCATCTCTAAACTTCAATTAGATCATCTGTAAAATAGATTATAATGGCACCTATCTCCCAAACAACTTGAAAAGATTAAATTACATCTACATCGTTCAGAATGGCATCTACTATATAATAAGCATTCAATGAAGAGTACCTACCTAGTATGACTCTACAGATAGAAAAAAAGTGAATAATTTCACTTCTTTACCAAATTGAAATTCTTTTTTTTTTTTTTTTTTTTTTTTTTTTTTGTGGGTACCGGGGGGTCGACCTCAGGACCTCGCGCACCAACAGGCACCCATGCCGCTGAGCGATATCACCGGCCCCTTTTTCGTATGTGGGTTCCGGGAGTCGAACTCGGGCCTTCGCGCTTGCAAGGCAGGCGCTTAAGCCGCTGAGCCGTCTCACCGGCCCCCTGAAATTCTTATTGAGTATTCAGAATGAAAGAGTTAGTAACCATCTAAGACATAGCAACAAACCAGTTGTTGTGCCACTTCTCAAATTTCTCAAGCCCTCATACCTGGCTTCAAGAGACAACATGAATCCACAAATAAGTAGAATCCAAAGGAGAGCATATTCAAATTTGCTACAAAGTGAAGTTCTATCAGTTAGCATTAATTTAATTGAAAGTGACAAAAACCAAAACCCAACCCTGCCAGTTTAAGCAGAGGGGTGTTATATTGGCTCTTAGATTCAAAGAAGCACATAAACCATCTTCAGGGATTTGAACAAGAAACTTCATGCTCTTGGGTTATCTAATCATTCACTCTCTCTTCCATCTCAGACAGTGATCACCTATTTTGTATGGATCCTCTCTGTTTTAATGAGGAACTAATTTATCCTTGTTATAGGAGCTATGGCTACAATTAGTCACCCACCCATGAACCAATCAATATGGGCCAAGGATGGGGTATTATGATTGGCTGTACTTGGATCACCAACCAAACATAAAATGCAACAAGGGAGAAAAAAATCCCCAAAGAGAAGTGGGAACAGGCTGCTGAAGAGATATAAAGAAAAGATTTCTGCTAAAATGGTGATCTGATAACCCTAGCCATATTATATCATACTAAGTATTTCTGTTAGTATAAATACACTTTCATCACTATATGATTGGAGAAATTCTTAACACCAAAACAAGTGATATATTTTCTGGCTTTTTTTCTTTTGTTTGTTTCCTTATCCAGGAGAAGCTGAACAGGAAGCTATGTATTAGCTTTGCCACTGCTGAAACCCAGTACTCAAAATTCACAACCTAAAGGAGAACAGATTTAACTTGGCTCGTGGTTTCAGGGGATTCCATCCATGGTCAGCTGGGTCCAACACAAAAACATCATGGCAAAAGGGTATGGTGGAGCAAAACTGCTCGCCTCATACGGACTCAGAAGCGGAGCATGGGAACAATGCCAGAGAGGAAGAGGCCAGGTACCAGATATAGAACTCGAGTTCATGCCTCCATGACCCACCCAGTTACACCTAGAAATGTGATTTACTCATTTCCTAGGTGGCTCCCAAGCCAAGTTGACAGTCTTACTGTCACAAGCTAGAATTTAAAAAGAAACAATTATAGCCATAAAAAATTCAATCTTCATCAAATTCTTAATTAAGAAATCCTGTGTAGTCAGTTGGTCTATTAAAAATAAATTAAGCTCTTCTTAAGAGACTTCTAACCAAAGTCAGAAGAATCAATTAATTCTTTTCAAACTCAATCATAAGCTAGTCAGCTGATGATTAATACTGTAGATGAGAAGATTTTATGGCTATGAAGTGAGACAGTCTTCACAAATCCATGATAGGAAAAGGTCCCATCACTCCAGAGGCATTGGTGGTATTCAATAGAATTTGCTATATCTCTAAAAAAGATTAATAAAGCATCTGTAAATATAACGTAAAGCAAACATTTTTCCCTGGCAGTCAACACTTGGATAAGGCAGATACTGCCTGTTGTTTGCAAGGGAATAGATTAAATACAGGACACATAATTAATAAACTTATTTTATAATATTCACCCAAAAAGTCCAATACAGAAGAGTGTAAGAGATCTGCCATGCACTAGAGACCCAAAGAATCCAGCTGAGGGCCTGGATCCCATGGTTATGTCCTCCACAAGTCCAACTGGAGGCCTAGAGCCCATGACAATGTCCCATGAAAGTCTGTATCAAGTATCTGCACTGGGAAGGCCCAAAGGTCAGTGGTGGAAGCTAGAAAGTCTGTACCAGCGGGATGAAGGATCTGTGCCAGCAGGCTGAGGGATCTGCACTGGAGCCAGGAAGCGACGCTCAAGGTAAGGACCAGAGCTTCCCTAAAGAGAACCACAGCCATCCTCAGAGACAGTGAGGACCCGAGCTCCTCCGATGATGAAAACAGTTGAGTTCACATCAGGAAAACCAGCGTGACAAGCTTCTCCAGGAGAATGAATAGCACACCATTTCCCCTCCAGTTCTGTTTTTATGCTGTTGGCAACAATCCTCAGGTGGGCCTTCCACACCCAGCACCAGGCTGACTCAGTTCAGCTGTGTGTTACAAACTGACCACTAGTTAATCCACCACACTGCCATTTGCCTTCCCAATAGTCATTCTCCCTTTTCCTTTAATAAAATATACCAACGTTTCCAGCTCAATATAATGCCATAGAGCTAAGAAAACTGCATTTCAAAGAACTTTTTGCAGCTTGGGATGCCCATAGGACTAAGTCTAGTATGGTACTTCCAGGAAAGATGGAGGTGGTATCTTTCTTCCCTCTTTCTCTTTTCTGCTGCAGAGAATATGGATGCAGTGGCTGGAGCCATTCTGGTCTCTGAGGGGACCTTAGAAATGTAATCTAAGCATGGCTGAGCAATACAACAGAAAGACTTCGTGTCTCTGAGACGATGGAAATGCTCCTAGCCCTGAGCTGCTTCCCTCCAGATTGAAATAAATCTACATCTTGTTTAAAGCACTAATTTTTGTATTTGCAATTCACAGGAAAACCTAATTCTGATGTAAAAGATGACCTTACTCATACATTTTATTTCATTTCAATTAAGAATACTAATGAC
The DNA here is from genome assembly GCA_028451465.1 of Erethizon dorsatum. NCBI lineage: Eukaryota > Metazoa > Chordata > Mammalia > Rodentia > Erethizontidae > Erethizon > Erethizon dorsatum. The sequence goes on from CM051842.1 coordinate 132,605,787, forward strand.
CTTTTCTCTGTGAACACAGTTTGATACCATCCTGAAAACAGAAAACAAATTCTTAATCATTTTGGAGACATTAGACATATTTTGTAAGCTTAACATTTCTGTTACTTGAATGATAAACCTAAATTAACACAAATCTTTTTATGAAGAATGTTTTCATTTTCCTTTAATCATGTTTAAATTCAAACATAAATATAAGAATGAATATAATATCTTTCTTGTGTCAGCTCTTTACAGATTCATTGTATAACTGAATAGTTTAATGCCATTTTAGATGAGTCAGCTCTGAACAGCTAGCTCTAAGAGGTGAATTAATCTAATTGATCTGTCAATGCTTATACATTTTATGTTAATGTTGGAAGGCTCTTCCACAGACGTATTATGTTCTTATTTTTAATATGCTGGCAACCCTCCCAAGGAGGTAATAGATTTTTGCACTAATGACAATGGATGAACGAAAAAGCTGGAGTTTGGGGGCTTTTGAATTATTTAAAAAGAGTGATACTGCTGAGACTGTAACCAAGTTAAATCCAGAAAAGTTATATTTTCTCTCTTCATAGAGGATGAAAACGTTCAAATCAATATAGATGAAGGATATAACATGAGTCTCTCAACAGTGTAAATAGATTTAACTGTCTACACTAGATGGTGAAGTTGATGAAGCAATGATCTGATGGAATTTTATAGAAGTTTTAGTACATCAATGACTTCATTCATTCATCCACACATTCAATGTTCTATGATTACATATATGCTGGACAGAATGCTAGGAGTTAAGGGTATAAGAATAAGTAAATGAGAGAAAAGGCAAATAATCAAGTATAGCTACTAAAGAATATACATAGAAACATAAATCAGGAGATATTCCTGTTCATTCATTCACCCTACCCTTCCATTACTCAAAAATTATTGAATACCTGCTGTGTGCCTGGCTAGACGCTATGGTTATTTTTATGGCTTGTATCTAGATGTCATAGGTGGGGCTTTTTCAGAGGTGGCAGGATCTAGAGTGTGTAATGCTAGGATTGATTCATGGCGCAATGCTAGGATCGTGGGCACTAGGATTAAGGGTGTGAGTGCTACCTGCCCTAAGTAGCCTGGATAAGATATAAGGGATAGAAAGAGCTGTGGTTGTCCCTTGTTGTTTTGCTACCTTCTGCCCACCATGAACTATTTCTCCTCTGCAATGCCTGTCTGCCATGCCACCCTGCCTTGGAGCCAGCCGATTATGGACTGAAACCTCTACAAACTGTGAGGTAAATACATATAAACCTTTTCCCCTTTAAATCTGGGTGTTGGGCATTTTGTCTCAGCAAGGAGAGAAAAGTAGCTAAAACCCAAACAAAGCACAAATTTGTCCAACAAAGTCTTTAATTTAGTATAAGGCTAATGTTCACCTAGAGTAGCTAAAATATTATACCAATATGAAGAGAACTTCTTATTTTAAATAGTGTCACAGATGGAGCACATCTGTGAGCACAAAAGGAGCTCAGACTCAAGTCAGTGTAACCAGAAATTTATTTACAGCAGTCAACAGAGTAATTTCTTCTATGGTTCCCAATTTCACTCTATAAGAGTACATGCATGCCTAAGGGCCACAGTCTGAAGCATACTGTCTCATGCAGAGCTGGCTCTAAGTTAAAATTTATGCAGTGGGATTGATTTGGGCAAGTCTCATTGCCACATGGTACCTGAGAAAGTTTAACAGATTTCAGACATATCATGGCAACAAGAGGGGAAAAAATTAAGTCAAGCACACAGATTTGTAGAAGCCAGATCTCCTGTCAGGTCCCGCTTGACCTCCAGGAATAGTTTTCTATCTCTGACTACTGGCCCTACCTCCATGGCAATTTTCTTTCTCCCCTGCCAAAGCAGAAATTGTCAGACCCTCTTATCTGCTTTTACTGCCAAATGACTTTATGGAAGAAGCAGTTTCTAACTTCCCTGGATTTTCTATAGGCAGAATTTGGACAATTAACTCTCTTTAGTCATTTTCTCTTGGGTACTTTGGAGATCAAGATAGTAAGAATCATTTCTGTATCCTGGGTCCTTAACAGCAGGAATTTGGTCATGATGCAGAATCTAAGAACAATGATTTTTTTCTGGTAAGGACACATATGAAACAGTAGCTAATTTGCGCATAGCTTTCTTCCAAGACACAGGTTAATGGGAATCCTGGAGACAACATTATCAAATTGCAAGAGAGCAAAGTAGGTAAGAAACAGTCAAATTCAGACATTTTCCTCCACTATATTGATACTTATCCTCAGAATGACCCCATTTCAATTTCAAATATGATTACCAGAAAGCCAAACAATCTTTTTTCTTAATTGAAAATTCTCTGTGATAATTGTAGATTTGTATGCAGTTGTAAGAAATAACACAAAGAGGCCCCACAAATGGCAACACCTTACAAATTATAGTACAGTATCACACTAAGATATTGACATTGTATCAATGTCACCCACATCATTCAGCTCTCCCGTGTTACTTGTACTCCTGTGTGTGTGTGTGTGTGTGTGTGTGCTAAACAATACACAATTGTATCATCTGTGTAGGTCCATGTATCCATCACAGCCAGCAATGTCCAAAATGCTAGAGCATCATAAAATGGAGAAAATTTAGAGAAAAGACCTGATTACTACAGGAGGGGAGCCTCAAATTTACAGGGACAAAGAGACTTCTCTGGACTCTTTCTTGACAATGGCAGATGAAGAGTGCTTCTGATCCAGTAGTTCATTGCGGCAGGTTCATCTTGCTGCAGTATCTCCCGGTGGAACAGGGAAGGACCAACTCCCTGTGGGAAGAGCACTTCCCACCTTCCCATCATTAGTGACAATGGAAGAAATGCTATAGGCTGAAGTGTGCCCTAACCCCTAATATTCATGTGTTCAAGCCCTAAACTAAAGTACCTCAGAATGAGACTATGTGGAGACAGGGCTTTAGAGAGGCAAAAAATGAGGCCATTGGAGTGCGCCTTAACCCAATTTGAAAGGAGTCCTTGTGAGAAAAGGAAGACACCAGCAATGTGCACTCAGAAGGAAAACCATGTGAGGACAGTGAGTAGATGGCTCTCCATAAGCCAAGGAGGGAGGTCTTAGAAGAAATGAACCCTGTAGACACCTTGCTCTTGGATGTCTAGCTTCCAGCATTACAAGAAATGAAGTGTTGTTGTTTAAACCACACAAGGGCTGTCGTTATGGCAGCCCCAGGAATTTAATACAAGGAGCTACTGCTCTATCTCTTTTATGGAGGTCACTGGGACATCTGCTATTATATGGTGTACTTCCTTCTGTTGTTACATTAGGGGTTGATCGATGTTGGGTATGAATTTTTTCTTCTGCTGTTAGGCAGGGAAGAAGTCCCAAACCACTTTTTTGCTTCTTACTAATTTTTCCCATTTTTTGAGTTCCCATTGTTTACCTCTTTCATTTTTTCCAGGGACTACAGTTACACTTAACAAGGAAGCCCAGGAAGAAAGAAGTCTGCACCATCTTGTCCATACTGAAGTCTAAATACAGTCATTTACTTATCAAACGGGTGTGTTACAGAAAATTAAAGACAAAAGGGATGTCTCACAGTGCCAACACACCTAACCTAGTGCTGGGCATTTAATAGAAACTCAATAAATATCTTGCACATAAGATTGAAATAATGTGAGTAAATGATTCCTGTGACTTTTTGTGGCCCAGTCTCCAGAACCCTAATAACTTATTTGTCTCTGAAGGTAAGGTTATGTAACCCTGAAGATGAGCTGAATCCCAACCAAGGCTTTGGCACCACATAATTAACAATCTGCTCTGATCAGGAAATATAAAGGGCCCTATGCCAAGAACTGGTTATGAATAATTTTGCCCCTGATCTTTCTTTGATCTTATGGAAGCTGACATTTTATCTTACACTTCTATGCCAGCAATTAGGCTCAGCCTGACTAATACCTAATTCCTGTGGGCTACCTTAATCCAGTTATATATATTCCAACTTCTCTTGAGACAGGGTTTTTGTGTGTGTGGGGGTACCGGAGGTCGAACTCAGGACCTCGCGCGCCACCAGGCGCCCCTGCCGCTGAGCGATATCACCGGCCCTTTTTTCGTATGCGGTGCGGGGAGTAGAACTCAGGACCTTGCGCTTGCCAGGCAGGCGCTTAGGTTGCTGAGCCATCTCACCGGCCCTCCAACTTCTCTTTTACTGGGATCCTAACTTGGTCTTTGGTCCTTGGTCCGCCACGATTATACTAGCTGCTTACCAGCATACCTATGAATGTCTATTGCCACAATTTCCACCTGCCTTGCCCTACCTAATGTCAGAATGTTTACCTGTTTTTGGACCTGCCTGATACCAACTGCATACTCATTGCTTGCTGCTAAGACTTGCACTAGGCACCTACCCTAGGAGACAGCAGTGCTGGGGTAAGTTTTCCAGATAAAATTCAGGATATCTAATTAAATTTGAATTTCAGATAAACAACAATTTTAGCATAATTCTCAAATATTGCATGGAACATACTTATACTAAAACATTGTCTATTTGAAATACAAATTTACCCGGGTATCCTGTGTTTTTATTTGCTTATCTGGCAACCATAGCTGAGGCCATGTAAACTAGAGTTGCAGGTGCTTACTAATATCTTTATTCAAATAAAGGTTATTTTGTTCATATTTTAGGTTGGAATTTTTATTTATCCCAACTCTTGATAAATTAAATTGCCATGCAAGTAGGTTTAAAGTTTTAATTTCCTCTTTTCAAGAAAGGAAAATACTAAAAAATTAGACAACTCATTATGTCTTTTCAGATACTCATCAATGACTTCATTGTGGGTAACAGGATAAAGCAGAATTGCATATGGTTCCAGACTGAAATTGAAAATTAATGTTCATTTCATCATATATAACAATCTAGTTAGAGGATCAGTCAAGGTGCATAAATGTCACCTCATCACTGTAAGTCCTATAAAGCTATATATGCACATATTTGGGGCAAAAGAAACTACACTATAACTCAGAATCTAGCTCTAGAAAGGCATCAAGGGCTATAAATTTTCTCCAAAGATAATGACCTATGAGGTCACAAGATAGTGACCTTCTTAAAATTATCCAAAAATATTTATCCTTCCCTTTTATAAATGTCAGAGTATCTGGTAGTAATCCCAGCATTCGGGAGGCTGAGCAGAAGAATCTTTATGACTCTGAGATCAGCCTTGGTTACATAGTGAGTTCAAGACCAGTGTGGACAACCTAGTGAGACCCTGTGTCAAAAAAACAAAACAAAACAAACAAAACAAACAAAAAACAATGCCTAGTAGAGCAAACACTAATTTTGTAAGATGTAGAACTATTATTTTAAAATTCTGAGATTTTTTTTTTCTCTTTTCAGAGTTAGAGAACAGTTTACCTTTAAATAGATTTCTTTTTACTCTGGAAGAAAAATGTTGCAGTATCCCCTTTAAATTTTATAAATGTCATAAAAGCATCAAAATACATCCTCTCCAGGACCTGGAATTGAGATACTTTGGAAACAACACCTTAGTGAAAAGAAAAAGAAGGAGAGCTCTGGGAATCAAGAAAGAGCTACTAGGAAAATTAGAAACCACAGAGAAAATGTAGAAACTAAAGGCAACACACAGGAAAAAAAGCAATCTGGAATGTACACTAACCTCAGCTCCCTGGGGACAAGGTCCTGTATCCACACACACAAGATAAGCCCAGAGAGGGTTGGCAGCCCCTAGGAGACTGGCAGCACCAGCCCTAAGAAAAGCTCATGGTTATTGTAAGCTGCAAGTACAGCATAGAGTTTTACTCTGAAAATAACTCCTTCCACATGGCAGGAATCAGAAGGCACAGAACAACTACACTTCAGGGTCTCCGGTGTCATCCTACCACAGTGACTGGGTAGGAGACAACCACAAAAGAGAGTCCTGTAGAAGGACGAGCTGCATACCCCTTAAAAAGTTTAAGCAGTGGTGAGCTCAGGTAGGGAAGGACATGGACACACCCTCTGCAGAGAGTGGCCAGGCCGGCTGCCTATGTTTTTCTGAGGTTGTGCTGAAATTAAGTCCAGCAGGCTTCTTGCTTCCTTTGTTACCTACATCTAATACAGATCTCAGTGGTCTATTTGCTTTCCCATCTGCACCTTGGCTTGGACAGTTGTCACATCCAGGGTTGTACAAACAGAAGGTCCTCTGAAGCAAAGGGGGGTAACTTCATGAGCGCACAGGTTGTAAAGCTAGTTAGAAACAGAAATGACTTGAGGTACACAGAAGGGCACAAACATTGAGAGCCACTGGAGTGAATTCAGACCTAAGGCAGACACCACACCACTGATTGACCATGCCCAGCAGGAAAGGTGGGGCAGGACTCAGCATTCACACAGCAAAAAGTGAGCATGAAATAAAATAGGCCCTAGTTATGATTTACTAACCCCTACCCATATGTGGTGGAAGCCAATACCACAGGCCCTGGAAAGAAATCACTCACTCAAACATGCAGAGGAATTTTTTGGACACATTTCTCTTTGTCTTTGTTTTTTGTTTTGTTTGTTTTTTCTTATCTTTTGGTCTTTTTGTTCTTTTTTCTTGTTTGTCTTCTTCCGCCAACCTTAACATAATTCCACTAACTTTCTTTTATTCTTTTATTGGATATTTTATGTCTCACATCTCTCCTCATCTTCCTTTTCTTTTTCAAATTTTATTTCTATCACTTTCCTTTCCACTTCACCATTTTTATTTTTGCTATTAAGCCTTATTAATTTTTTAGCTATATAGCTGACTTTATGTTATTATTGCCTCATTGCTTTCTATTGTTAATGGTGGTATAGTTGCTACTTTAGCAGATATTTGCTCTATGTCAATATTTGGTCTGTCTTTGTGTCTACATTATTATTCTAAATCTCTTTCCTACCGTCAAGGATGTCATGGTTGCAACTATTATTGATTCTTACAGTATGTCAATATCCAGTTTATCTCTGATTCTATTATTATTGCTGATTTCTTTTCTATTGTTAATGGTGGCAGAGTTGCTGCTTTTAATTAAATTTTACTGTATGCCAGTATCTGATTTGTCTTTGTGTCCTCAACATTATTGTGATTCATTTTCTTTTTATTGAGTGGTGCTAGGAACAAGCCCCCAACAAAACTCTGGACACTAAGAAGGCCCAAAAATATTATACTGAATAGGCTGAAAAGGAGTATAAAGAATAAAACATAACCAATCCCAAGGAGACATCACAGGAGACAGGAACTAACAAGAAAGATCTCCATGGTAGTGACAGAGTTTCTCTACCCTAACTGATCTGCAACCTAGAGTGCAAAAACAATAGAAATATGAGAAAGCGGGACAACAAGATGCCTTCCAAAACCTCTAATTTCCCAAAAGCTGATCTCCTGGACACTGAAGAAGAGAAAATTACAGGCACAGAACTCAAAAATCAAATGGTCAAAGTGTTTGAAAAGATAAAAGAAGAAACATATAAGCAAATGGATAAGATGTTTAATGACATCAGAAGATTTAATTAATAAGATAAATGATTTTACCAATAAAATGTTTGACAAGCTTAAAGAAGAAACAAATAATAAACTAATTGAGTTAAATAAGATAATACAAGACATGAATGTCAACTTTGGTAAAGAATTAGAAAGTATGAAAAGAAAGAAAGCAACAATAGATGATAGCAAAAATTCAAGGCAAAACAGGGGTGGCGGACTTAATGTGAGGACAGAATGTCAGAAATAGAAGACAAGGTGGATGCAGCAGATTGTAAATTCAATGATTCCCTAAAAATGACAAGATACCATCCAAGCTGGACCCAACAGCTGCTAGATGACTAAAAAAGACTCGGAATTACAGGAATAAGTGAAAAATAGATAACTCAAAAGGTATAAAAATGTATTCACTGAAATTGTAGCAGAAATTTTTTTCCAAAAATATGAAAAGAATTCAATATTCAAGTATAAGAGACATATAGAACCCCAAATAGCCATGACCAGGAAAGAACCTCTCCACAACACATCATGATCAAAATTCCACAAGTCAAACCAAAGCAGTTAGAGAAAAACAATGAGTAATCTATAAAGGAAAACCTATCAATATAACTGAATTTTTCTCAGCACAAACTTTAAAGGCCAGGAGAGGATGGAGTGAATTTTTTCAAGCCCTGAAAGAAACAATTGTGAACCCAGACTTCTATATCCTGCAAGATTATCCTTCAGCATTGACAGAGAAGTGAAGGCTTTCCATGACAAAGAATTTCTAAAGAATTACATGACCAATAAACCAACACTGCAAAAAATACTTAATAGAATCCTAGATAGAGAGAGGGCATCAGGAACGATGATTCCAAAGGAAAGTATACATCTAACTGGTAGAATAGTTAAACAAAAGGGGAAAAAATAAAGGAATCAGTACTGGAAAATGAATTGAATGACAGGATTCAATAAATATAATAATAACTCTCAATGTCAGTGGTCTCACCTCCCCAGTCAAAAGACGTGTGCTGGCAGATTAGACTAAAATAAACAAAATGCAACTATATATTGCCTACAGGAGACAAACCTCATCCAAAGGAAAGTATATAAACTGAAAGTGAATGGATAAAAAAAGGTACTCCATTTAAGTGCAGCCTGAAAACAATCAGGAGTAAACATCTTATTTTCACACAGAGCAGACTTCAAGCCAAAACTGATCTAAGGAGACAAAGATGATCACTACATACTGGCAAAGGGAAAAATTCACTACGAACTGATAATAATTTTAAATATCTATGCACAGAATGTTGGCATAAGCAACTTCATAAACTATTGAACTTAAAAAGACAGCAAGACACCAACACAATTGGAGTGGGGGACCTCAACACCCCACTCTCACAATTATACAGATCAACCAGACCAAAAAAAACAACAAAGAAACATCAAAGTTAACCCACAGCATTGAACAAATAAACTTAACAGATATCTACAGAGTGTTTCATCTAAGAACAACAGAATAGACATTTTTCTCAGCAGCACACAGAACTTTTTCCAAAATAAGCCATATTTTAGACCATGATGGATGCTTAAACAAATACAAAACATTTGAAATAATCCCCTGCATACTATCAGATCATTGAGGAATGAAGGTAGAAATCAACACCCAAAGAAGTCACAGAAACTTCACAAACACATGGATATTAAATAACACATTATTGAATAATCAGTGGATCACAGAAAAAATCAGGGAAGAAATAAAAAACTTCCTAGAATCAAATGACAATGGAAGTACAACATACCAAAATCTATGGGACAGAATGAAAGAAGTTCTAAGAGGATAGTTTATAGTTGTGAAGGCACACAAAAAGAATAGAGCAATCACAAATAAGTAACCTAATGATACATCTCAAGGTCCTAGAAAAAAGAACAATCCAAATCTGAAACTAATAGAAGGAAAGAAATTATAAAGATCAGAGTGGAAATTAATGAGTTGAGACTAAGAGGAAACAAAACAAGGGATCAATGAATCAAAGAGTTGGTTCTTTGAAAGGATGGGAAAGGGTTCTTGGGATGGGAAAGTTGATTCTTTAAGAGGACAGTGGAGGAGTGGTAGGGGAAATAAAAAGGATCAAGATGTGAGATATATATATGTATATATATATACATAATCTCCCATCATGAATGAATGTATTTACTATGCTTTTAGTTTTATAAGCATATACTAATAAAAAGAGGGATACCTTTTTCTTATTGAAAAATAAAAAGAAATTATAAATAAAAATAAAATAAAATTGTAAATAAAATTGTAAATAAATAAAAATAATGTAAAGCAAGCACCGTACCATTACTACTATAGGGTAGGGAAGAAAGACTTGCAATGGGTTTAGGCTTCAAAACTATTATTGAGTGATAATAAGTACTCTTCCTCCCATCATTCTTATGAATGTTAATTTGCACTCACATATTTATGCAGGAACCAAAGATCATTACAGCACAAGGTGGAGTCTCCACTCTCCCCTCTTGCAGTTCAAATATAGTAAAACCAATCCGATGGTTGATGTGACTCCAACTGAGACCAGATGGAAGATAACAAAAGAGATTTCTGGGAAGGAGAAAAAAGTCTGACTAGCGAACCAAATGGGACACAAGTTACTAGCTTAATTATATTAGTGGTGTGGGAGTGGCTGTAGATCAGAGAGAGAGAGAGAGAGAGAGGAGAAGGAGGAGGAGGGGGAGGAAAAAAGAGAGGGAAAAAGGGAGAAAGACAGACTATTGTATGAAACTCTATTTTTAAAATTTTTATTCATGCAGTGCTGAGGATCAAACCAAGGGCCTTGAGCATACCAGGCAAGCACTGTACCACTGAGCTACATCTGCAGCCCCGAGATAGATTATCCAAATTTATAACTCTTAAGGCCCATAGCAGTTAAGATATACAACACTTAGGGATGATCATAAACCAGTATGTATGAGAGAGGTAACAGCCACGCACGCACTGAGGATCAAGGCTTAGTTTCTGTGAAGACCCTAGACTTTTGGTAGAGAATGGCAGCAACAATTAGAATAATTATTTTCACAATTTGCTTGTTTATTTAATCTTCAGCAGCAAAAAAAAAATAATAATCATGACTAATCCTTCAGAGCAGAAACCCCTGGTAACTTTAAGACTTGTAAACAGAGAAGTCCTGAGTGGAAGGAAGTAGGATCAGACTGCTTGAGCATTTATGTGGGTAGACATTCGGGATGACTGAATCTAAGGGAGGGAAACAGAAGACAAAGGGAATTTACAGTGATACCCAAACTTAATTCTTTCCATGATTCTGGTTGCAGAATTCGTTCCACTGTATATGGGAACCCCAGACAGGCGAGGTCTGGAGAAATCACATGATTCTACTAGATGCTATACTTTCTAGAGGACAAAGCCTCTTCCTCAGTCATTTTATTTGCATTCACCCATCCTTCTCAACATGGGCAGTGTTCAGGCTACACAATAAAATAAGTTTCTTAAATTTGGCTTTGCCACAGAAAAGGGTCATTTCAATAATCACAATGATGTATGCTTGGAGGTTGGCTTACTTATGAAAACAGACATGAATATATTCAGATTCTCTCTATGGAAAAATGGAAATTGAGAAGGAATAGGTTTAACATCCAAAACAGGGCCGCAATACAGACAGAGGAAATGTAGACTAGTTAAACAACAGAATACCAGAATTATAGGACAACACTACTCTCTCCACTGCCACCCTACCCCTAAAACTTTAAAGATGTAGTTTTAGGAAACATAGAATAGTAAGTAACAGTATATCCAGTAGAGAATGAAGGTGCCAGGTCTTTTCAATCCCAATTATCAGGATAACTCTATTCCAAAAGAAGTACCTTTAACATGTCTGTCCTTTTAAGGCTTAGTAAAAAAGAGTGTGATGATTGATTAGTGATATCTTTAGTGCATGTATAACCAATCAACATAAGTCCCATTTGCATTGATCAGAAAATACCCTTCATTTATAGATCCAGTAAGGGTCTGGTGAAAGGATGTAAGGACGTCACACTGGACTCACAACGAATCAGCTAACTTTTTTAATTTTTAAGTTAAGAATAGTTGCAGTGAAAGCCAGCACTCTGTTTTGATAATGCCCAGGCAAGTACTACTGTAAGTGAAAATATTGTCTACTACTTACCCAAGTACCCATTTGCTAAGAAACCTGTCTCTTCTCCATCAAATACAAACAGGCTCACAATAACAAGCTTCTTTCTGAAACAAAGTGCTTTCTAACACATAGCAAAAATCACTGCTTACTCCTGTGATGCTCTGCCTCTGAATTTGAGTCAAAATAATTCTGAGGGAAAGCATCTGGGGTGAAGGTCCCTCCAAGAAGCTGCCTTGTGCACAGAACAAGATAGGTCAGTGTCTGGGCCTCAGACCACAAGGATTTGGCAGCCAATTTCACTTGTTTTTCTACTCTTATTCCTTAGTAACTTCCTATGACCTTGAAACAATTTGCATTCCTTTCTGCATGGTATTAGGAATAGTGTGTATCCCACCTAAGGGGAGAAACTCTAGAACCAGGACCAGGTCATATTCTCTGGGGTCTGAATGGGAACCCTGGGACCCATACTCTGAGGAAAAGTGCTTAAGGTAAATCTAGTGTAATAGAGGAAAGATGTTAGGAAAGAAGTCTTGGCAAATGAGAACTGAAGACAAGGTGTGGGATATCTGATAAGTAGCACCCGAGCATTTCTTCTCCTCCTCCTTTTTTAAATTTTATTTTAAACAGAAAAAACAAAAAATAACAATAAAACAGAGTTTCAAAACAGGCTAGTAAGAGAGTAACAATAATTAATACGTTGCGTATTGTTATATTCATAGTAGTTGTTCAGAGTACAAGATACAGGCATGAAATATTATCCAAAAAATATTAGCACAAACCTTTCTTCTCAATAAACTAAGAGAAATTAGCTGTATAAGGATTACGATCTCCACTCACAGAGACTTGTGACTTGCAAAGCTTCCTAAGGGAGGTGTATATTTTCTTACCCCACTTATGCTGTATGGCCAATAGACTGAGAGTCAACATGACATAGACATGTCCTTTCAGAAGTCATAAGCTAAATTGTGTGGTACAGTTCTGGTTCTTACTCTTTTCCTTCTGCCAATATAATATAGCCTGAAATATAAAGTGTCCCCCAAGACTGACGTATTGAGGGCTTGATCCACCATGCAGCAATGCTCAGAGGGGGGCCCTAAAGAGGTGACTGGAGCATGAGGCCACTAACATTATCAATGGATTCATTGATGAACTCATAAATGAATGTGATCTTGGGGACTACATCTGGTCCCTGGCCCTTTTCCCTCTGGTACTCTTCCCAGACTCTGCTTCTTGGCTGCCATGAGTTAAGCAGCTTTGCTCCACCACACACTTCCTCCATGATGTTCTGCCTCATGTCAGGCTCATAGCAATTGACTGAGCTGACCATGGACTGAAACATCTGAAACCACAAGCCAAAATAAACCATTTGTCTTTTAAGTTGTATGCATCAGGTATTTTGTCCCAGTAATAGAAACATGACTAATATATATCTCAAATAGGAGCTATTCCTTCAGCCTGAGTTCCAGAATGAGAAAATGCATCAAGCTGATTCAGAGCCTGGAACAGACCCAGCTCCGGCAGCTTATAGCATGAGGAACAAATAAACCACTGCTACAAGCCACTGAAGTTTGGGATGCTTGCTACTATAAGAAAGCTAATACACAAGAGCTGCCTCCTCTATGTTCAGAGACAAGGTATGAAGGTAGAGGGTAGGATATGGGAGACAGGTATGTTGTAATTGTGTTTTGATCATTTTGCTTTCTCAATTCCCAGAATCCACTCAGGGAAATTCTATGTATTTGTACCACACACAGATAGAAGATCTTTCACTGGTGCCCCCCAGGACTAGGGCTTTCCTCTGAGGAAGCTAATATTCATTCCTTGGGGTCACACCCCAGTCCTTGAGTCCTCTAGTTAGGGAAATGCATAGCAGTAGGGCTCATTGTGTGTGAATTTATTTTTTTTATCCTACTGCTATTTTGTTCACTAAAGAATCCAGAAAACCAAAAGAGTTGTTTTAGCAGTAGTGGGAAAAGATGATACCCAGCATAATATCTCCAGTGATTTATTAAAGTCAATTTAAATATTTGCCACCTAACAACACTTCCTTGAATTGCTTATCACTGTAATGCACCACATTCTTTGGATACTCAGAGCAGGTAAGCAGATGTTCTCAAGCTGTTAAAACCATCAGTAGCCGGTCAGTGTGGTAGAGGTTAGCTGAGTCCCCCCTCATGCAGCCCTAGCTTCATAAGACCTTTTTTCCTTCATCTTGATATCTAGTCTCTTCTTTATATTTCTCACTCTAGTGCTTCTGTGTACAAAGCCATTAATTACCTATTACATGCCAGGCATTTTACTCAAGTGTATTGGTTCATTTTTCTGTTGCTATAATGAAATTCCTGAAGCTGAGAGCTTTATAAAGAACAAAGGTTTACTTAGGTCACAGTTGTTTATCAATTTTTATTTTTTATCAGTACTTAATGGTTATATTCCTTGTGGGAAGTTGGTACATGTACATAACATGGTAATTCTTCCCCCCTTCTCCTCCCCCTCCATCTCTTGGTCCCCTTCCCTTTTGCAAAAGATCTAATTCTCTATTTCCTATTATCTACCTTTTATTTTACTCTTTATTTATATTTTGGGTTTCTCATATAGGACAAACCATGCCATATTTAAGCATGTGTGTCTAATTTATTTCAAGAAACATTATGGTTTCATTATAGTCTTTATCTTTGGAGACTGAAAGTTCAGGATTTGGAAGCCTCATCAGTTTGGTCTCCAGTGAGGACCTTAGGGAGACGGCAGCACAATGGCAGGAGCATGTGGGAGAGGAAGAGATCACATGGGAAAAAAGGAAGTCAGAGAGCAGCGAGGGGCCAGACTCATTCTTTCTCTAACCATCCATTCTCTCAGAAATTAACCAGATTCGCAGAGAACTGCACAAATCCCTTGTGGTGGCACACTCCCAGTGACCTTGCCATCTTCCGGCAAGCCCCACAACCTATTAGCATCGCCACACCAAGGACCACACCAAGCGCACGAACCCTTAGGAACAAACCACATCCAAGCCATGGCAATGTGTGTATATGGTCTCGCATTTGTACAACAACTCTTCAACGTAGGCAGAACTATCCCCAATTTTCAGATACTAACTTAGTGTATAAGTTTTCTATTGCTGCTATAACAAATCATGAATGTAGCAGCTTAAAACAACATCTATTTATTACCTCATAGATCTGTAGATCAGAACCCAGATACAGAACAGCCCGACTGGAGCCTGCAAGTTGTGTGCAAGGCATGCTTCTTACTGGAGGTTCTGGAGAGGAATCAGCTTCGGGGCTTATTTTCAGCTCCACGAGGCATGAGTCTCAGATTCCCATTTTCTTGCTGGCCTCTCCCAGCTGTTCCACCTTCCCAAGCCAACAACGAGTCTAGTCCCATTTGTGCCTCACATTTCTCTGACTTCTCTTCTGCCACCACCTTCCCTTGCATTGCTCTGACCTCAACTGGAGAAAGTCTCCTGTTCGTGAGAAGAGCTCACTTGATTAGATTGGCTGCCTGTGTAACCTAGACGACTCTCCCCACCACAAGGTCTGTAAACTTAATTCCTCCCATCTGTGAGGTTGATTTTTCCATTTCCAGGGATTAGGCTGTGGGCATTTCTGAGGGAGGTGCATTATTCTGCCTACCACGTTACCCGAGATCACAGGTTTAGCAAGTGGCAGAGGCAGATGTGCGCCGAGGCTTCTTTGGCATTTAGGCTCACGGCCTTCCCATGAGTCCACTTGCCTTTCTAATACGCTTAATTTGTCAGAGCACATAATCAATGGGAAAACACAGGAGAAAAATATCTTAAGCAAAGCATAAATGTATTTAGTAAATAAGATCTGTTTCCAATTTTCAAAATGATTTATACCTGTGGAATAAAGAACTCAAAATAGTCAATGTTTCAAATAAATCAATTTTGTTTCACTCTGTATTGTGAAGGAGCAGTGAGAGTGTATATTAAATATACTTTTCACAATAAATGTAGATGAAAATTGCCAGAATCACTCTGCTAATTCATCCAAGACTGAGTAGGCTTATTCCTGGCCGAAATGAAAGCACTTTCAATACAAAACACTCTCTAAATCCACTAACACTAGAAGGCAGCTCTTAGTGTTTCACTAGGACCAGGCGCATGGTGCCCCCAGTCATTGGGAATAATCTAACCCTCATAGTAATTCCCAGAAGGGTGCATTGACTTCCTGGCCCCTGAAGTAGAGTTTCTTTTTCCTGTTACAATGCACTGCAATGTAGCACCTACGCTTGTTTAGATCCATGTTTTGGTAGAGCCTTGTCAGAGTTAAAATTTGTGATTTAGAGCAGAGAAATGGATAGGGTTGCGAGAGATCCTTTTCGGAGTTGAAACTGCCCATCAATAAAGGCTGAGCACAGACCCCAGGCACACCTAAATGTGGTGCTTAAGAAATAGTTGCCTTCAGCTTTGCCAATAGATTATCATGTACAGTGATGATTCATACACTTATTTATTCAACATTTATATTTGATATTCTGGTGCAGCCAACACTGAGCAAAGAAGTAGAGATACAGCAGTGCATGCTGTGGCTTTGCTTTCAAAGAGCTAATGTTCTAGTTGGGGAATTCTAGGCTGTATAACTTGGGCAAGTATAAGGATGACTTGCCCAATGTAGAAATCAGTAAGTAGCACAGCCGGGCGTGGTGGCACATCCCTATAATACCAGCACTCAGGAGGCTGAGGCAGGAGGATTGCTGAGAGTTCCAGGCCAGTGTGGGCTACAAAGTGAGTTCAAGGCCAGCCTGAACTGCATAATGGAACCCTGTCTCAGAAAGACAAAAAAAGAAAAAGAAAAAAAAAGGAAATCAGTAAGTAGCAGTTGAATAAATAATAAATAAAATCTTACTGAAAACAGTTGAAAATATGTTCGTCATTAGTCATTAGAGAAATACAAATCAAAACCACAGTGATACACCACCTCACATCCACCAAGATGGCTCCAATTTTTTAATGAAAATAACAAGTATTAGCCAGAATGTGGAGGAATTGGACCCCTCATACATTACTGGCAGGATTATAAAATGGTACAGCCACTTCGAAATATGGTTTGGCAGTTCCTCAGATTAAACACAGAATCACTATATGACCTAGCAATTCCACTCCTTGTGGAATTTATTAAGGTTCCCTTAATAGTATTTATAAATTATGGAATATATGGCATGATAGAGCACAGGCAACCCTCATGGCAGATTGGTTCCAGGACCCCTTGTGGATACCAAACTCTGCATATGTTCAAGTCCTTTACACAAAACAGCACAATATTTGCATATAATGTTCACACATCCTCCTTTATATTTTCAAGCATTTCTATATTACCTATAATACCTACTAGAATGTAGTTGCCATTAAATATTTGTTATACTATATTATTTATGAAATAATGACAAGAAAAAATGTATATATATGTTCAGTACCGACACAACTTTTTGCTAATATTTTTGATGTGGGGGGGTTGAATCTGTGAATGTGAAATCCATGGATACATGGATACGTGTAATCCATGGTCTGATGGCATGTACGGTCTATATATACACAAAAGGATTGAAAACAGGCATTCAGACAAAAACTCGTGTTACATGTTCATGGCAGCACTATTCATGATAACCAAAAAGTAAAAAGAAACACCAAATATTCATCAACTGATGGACAAAGAGATTGTAGAATAGTCATACAATAGAATATTATTCTTTAATAAAAAAGAATGAAGTATTACTACATGCTACAACTTGGGTGAACATTATGCTATTATGCTAAGTGAAATAAGCCTGAAGAACACAAAGGATAAGCTTCCATTTATAAATAAAACTCAGAGCAAGCAAATTTGTAGAAATAGAAAGTTGATTAGTAGTTACCACTTAAATAACCAGAATAAGTAAATATGTAAAGATAGAAAGTCGATTGATAGCTACCCATAGCTAGATGATCTAGAGAAATTAGAAAACAATAGCTAAACAAGAGTTACTCTTAGGGGTGATGAAAATATTCTAAAATTATATTATGTTGATGGTTATATAACTCTGAATATGCTAAAGCCCACTGTTATGACTTGTGTCTAAACATCCCCCCAAAGCCTCATGTGGTCATAGGTGGGGCTTTTTCAGAAGTGGCTGAATCTAGAGTGTGTGATGCTGGGGTTAAGGTTGTGTGATTAGTAAATCAGTCCACTGCTTGGTTTAGATAGTTCTGGCTAGGATTAAGGGTGTGAGTGCTACACCCTCCATAGGACAGGGAGCCTGCATGCAACATAAGGGACAGAAAGATGCTTGTCTCCCTCTCTTGTTGCTTTGCTGTTTTCTGCTGCCATGAACAGTTGCCCCTCTGCCATGAGCCACCCTGCCTTGGAGCCAGCCAATTATGGACTGAAACCTCTACAAACTGTGAGCCAAATAAACCTTTCCTCCTTTAACATTGGGTGTCAGGTATTTCATCTCGGCAACAAGAAAAGTAACCAAAAGACCCACTGAATTATATATTTTATAAGGGTGAATGTTGTGGTTTTTGAATTATATCTCAACAAAGCTATTATATTTAGTGTGAAACACAGGCACCACAGAATGCCAGGTACACTAGGTTGGTAGCTTTGCATGTATGACATGATGAAGTGAGCAATAAAATAAAATTGCCAAGCTATTATTATGCTATTATCTTATTTCAGTTTTTGAATCACTACAAATGCGTTCTATCTCAAGACAAGTAGTAGTTATGTAGGTGTACACAAATGTAAAAAATGAAATAGTTCCTACTTTGCACACGTTGTACCTCAAAAAAGTAAATATATGTGTGTATTTAAACATCATCTGTGCAATGATAACAATTTTCAAGTATGCACATCAAAATATCATCAGGGGTTACTCTCAGAGAGTTGGATTAGGGATGAGGTAGATTGTAAAGAGGTTTTCTTTTAACTTGAAATGCTTCTAGATTATTTTGAATTTTTCAAAAGAGACACATATTTTTGTATTACTTTAAAAATAGCCAAGGTCTAAATCCTGAATTCTATTTGAGCTTAATTCAGAAAGCACCTGCCTTCAGACACTGTTCCCAAAGGGCCAAGTGCTTAACTAGGTAGAGTATGTACACATGTTATGAGGCAGCTGGAGGAACCACCCACCCTATTAAGCTTAAGGCACACCTAGTAGTAGAGTCTGACCCCAAAGTGTCTGTTTTCAAAGGCCATCAAACTGTGACAGGAGCTTCAAGTGCTGCTTCTCCTAAGTATTCAAATGTTTGCTTAATATGCTAAGAGGAAACTACAACTAGGATTCAGGATCCCCAGTGGGGTTATAAAACTTCTAAGAATCTAGACATCTTCCAAGTTGGTGGCAAACTAGGACGAGTTACAGTCTCAGCCTTGGCCCAGGACTGTGGAACAAACAAAGCATTTGAGTCCTTTCTGTACATTAGAAACTGCAACCGTGGCACCTTTTAGAGGGCATCCTTTGATTTTCTAGGACTGCAAAAGAGTACAGGTTTCCTTTGAGCATTTGGCACATACTCACTAGCAGAGCTCTGACAGGACTTGTATTTAACCAACTATTGGCATCTGCTCAAACGGTGAGGATCCCTGGAAAGTTCCCTTTTCTTTGTCCTTAACAGAAATCACTTATGTGGCAAGATCAACTCTGGACTAGAGTCACCTTAATGGGTGAGTCTGGGTCCAAGCACATTCCAGTCTTGTGCTTTGGGCAAGTTCCTTATCTGAGCTTTGGCTTCCTCTATACTGTAATAGAAATAATACTGGATGGGGTTGGTAGAAGGTACAAATCACATATATGACTGTGCTTTTTAGCCAGAGGGATTTCCTCATGGAATGATTATAATTTTCTTTTCACTGTATCTATGCATCTCATGTTTCCAGAGAAAGGTACAAGAAGAAATAACATGTTGTTATAATTGCAATGCAAATAGTAGAATTTGGGCCGGTGAGATAGCTCAGCGGCATAAGCACCTGCCTGGCAAGCGCGAGGTCCTGAGTTCGACCCTCAGTACCCACATACGAAAAAAGGGCCGCTGATATCGCTCAGCGGCATGGGCGTCTGCTGGCGCATGAGGTCCTGAGTTTGACCCCCGGTACCCACACAAACAAAAAAATAGTAGAATTTGTTTCTATTTAATGAATTTGGTTGGAGAATACAATGAAATGGTTTTGAGGAGTTCCTGGTGTAGTGTTGGTACACCAGAGAAAGCAGGCATAGGAAGAGAAGTCACAGGAGTGAAATGACCTTGAATGGGTCATTCAATGTCAGTGATATTGTCTGTAAAACAATGACAATACATCCTGACTAACAATATTTTGTGATGATTAAATGCATGGGAAAGCACCTAGTACCATGTCTGACCCACAGTAGGTACCCAATATGTAAGTTTCCTATACCCAAAAGAAAAGAAGAGAGAAAGAAAAAGAAAAGAGAGACAGAGAGGAGGAAAGAAGTTTAGGTCCATAAATCCACCCCATCTAACTTAGTGTAAATACTTTTTTAATTAATAGGGAAGACTCTAATTGAGAAAGTTTAAAGCATTCTAAATCTCTCAGATAAAAACATGTGTCATCTATTTCATGTCTCTAGGAAAAGGAAAATCAATATTTGGATTAATGGAAGAAATTAAATGGCTGCAGAAATAGTTTTTGAGTTTAACAAGTTTCAACAAGAAGTATTTGGTAAATGATGATACAGGGAGCAAACAGAATACTTGCCTTTAAAACATTCTTCACAAAAAAGTCAGAAAGCAAAATCAATCAGTCCATTGCTTGGTAGGTACACTGGCAGATTAACAAAGCTAATGGACCTGGGGTAAACCTAAGCACCATTATTCACCTAAAAGTCAAGCCACCTAAAGAAATGTGATTTTTAAAAGAATATATTAGCAGTTCAAGCACTGAGCATACTGCATTAAGTCTCTGTAGCCAGTTGGCACATAAAGTCTTACATTGTCATTATTGAAAGAGTCCACACAGGTTGATCCCAAGAACCACCCACTGCTCATTTTAGATGAGAGCATGAGACTCGGAGAGGGGAAATGGCAAGCTGGAAGTCCTTGAGCTAGTTACAATGGCTAGGACTAGAACTCAGATCTGTAGATTCACAGTCTGTTCTTCTTAACTCCTACTCTTTGGAGCTTAATGTTCAGCCAGCACAAAAGCATAGAGTGAAGATGTGCCTATAATTATTATCGAGGTCATTAAGAGGAAGATGACTTCACTAGTGCTGTGCTCCCCATCCCTTCACATTTATTTCTTGGAAGCTTCTCTGTGTGCGTCTCACCAAGGATAGGATGCTCCAGGCTGAGCCTGGCTCCCAGCAATGCTTCTTGACATTCCTTCGACACACATTTCCTGAGCACCTACCCGCCTAAGTGCCTGCTCAGCAGGGTGTTTTGTTCTATAAGTCCAAGGGCGAAGCAAGGGCAGAAATGGGAAAGCAAATTGTGGGGTCAGTAGACAGGAAGATCAGCATCAGGATGAAATCCAGTGGGCTGAGAAAGGTTCAGAGCTACACCTGGGAGCTGAGTGTGGTCTGAAACTCCACAGAGGCATCAGTTAGCTTAAAGGGGCAAGTAGGCGAGACCTCATGCTTCCCTTATGAGGAGCTATGGACATGTGCATTGCACAGGTATGTGGAAGTAATACCTTGAAAAGAAGAAACTTGAAGTAGCTTGCTTATTGTCTTGGTTTGAAATGTCCCAGTCCGTGAAGTCTGAGCCAGAGTTTTTCACCTTATGAGTTAGCTCAGTCTTCCTGTGCAAGACAAAGTAGCCGAGCCAATAAAAATTACATGCTCACTTCTCTGACCAGGTCTTATGGCAGTAAGAGGTAGGTCCCTGTTTCTTGCTTAATTAGGTAGGTGGCATGAACCAGTGAGGGGTAGCAGTTAGGACCCTATCCGAGATCTGCATCATAATCTTGAAGTGAAGAGTAGTTACCCTCAAAAGGGAGGGTGCAAAACAGATTGAATAGTAAATATCCTCTAGGCCCTGCCCTTGCAACTCCAATTCTGGTCCTCAGGTCAGTAGCCTCAGCATCACTGAGGAGCTCGGTAAAAGTGCACAATCCTTCCAGATCTATCGAACCAGGAACTACATTTATCGAGATCCTCTGGTGATTCATATGTGCATTAAAGTCTGAGAAGCCCTGGCCTGAACCATTAGTATAATAATAAGCTTAACAGCCTCTAACATTTATTCAGTGCTTATTGTTTCTGGGTGTTCCGCTACGTGTTTAAACAATTTTCCTGCAGAAGCATGGACTCCTGTGAATTCCAGAGATCTGGAGTCAAAGAAACTGCTCAAGAATCCCTGAGGACTGATTTGCTATTTCAAGCCAGGTCTAAGAAGGTGTTACAAGGTTCTGGGCCAAGGAGCAGGAAAGGCTAGATAGCTCAAAATCTTTCTTTAAATGGGTAAATTTAGTTTGTAGACTGAGTCAGTTCTTTGGGAATGGAGACAAAAATCCCAAATATAGAAAGTCTGAGTTTTAACATAATACCAGAAGTTCTAGCCAGTGCAATAAGGAAAGAAAAGAAAAAATAATAGGCACACAGATCATAAGCAATGAGTTAAAACTGAAAACTCTCTCTATTTACAATTGACATGATAGTCTATTATTACAGTAGAAATCAACAAAAACAAAAACAAACTCCTAGAACTAACAAGGGAGTTCAGCTGAGCTGTAGGATACAGTGTGCAAAAGACAAGGATGAGAGAGCAGCTCAAACCTGAAGCTACTGAAATCTGGCCGGACTTCACCCCGAAGAAGCCTGCGCCCGCAGGAGCAGTGCCTGCTCCTCTCCTCCTCTGTGTGCCCACTTTAGCTTCTTTGGAAAATGAATCAGGAATTTCACCTAACCTCACGTGAATATGTTGTGACCTTTTAACATCCTAAATTTTCCCATAAATGTAAACGGAGGCTCATGAGAATTAAGCTGGTTGCCCAGGGTTACACAGCTTCGAGGAGTCAGAGTCAGAATTCTAACCTGTCTCTACCCCAGAGCCCATGCCCTTAACCATCTGATGCAGTTTTAGTCAATCTTTGTTTTTCACAGAAACAGAAAAAGTTTTCTTTCAACAACATTATGTCAAAATGCTAGAGTGTTTTGAAGCTTTAATGGAAAAAGAGGGTCACAACAAAATAAGCCTCATGAAGGCTACTCTTAAAAAGAAAAATGATTGAAATATCAGATTCTTATGCCTGCTCTTGCCCCAAAAAGCACCGTACCACTTGGTCTTGCCAAGAAAATTGAATCGTGGGATATTAGAGCTGGAAGGCGCCCAGGTTCGTTTAATCTTACCTTCTTCAATTTACAAACAGGGAAACAGGATCACGCCGTGTGGCTACTAAATCCCCACTTCCAGCTCCATGTTCTTTCCGCGCCTGCTATCTGTGTGCACGCCAAAATGTAAGTCGCCACTAGATTTGCAGTTGCTATGCTTAAACAATTCCTGGAATGGTGCGTCTTAGTAGTCTAAAAGCTCTTCCATATGTTAAACTGAAATTCTGCGTTCCTCTCACTCCCCTCACTTCCCCACCCCATCAGTCCTGGTTTGCCTCTCTGGAGACATATTCAGACATTCTTCAGACATTCCAATTTTAAAGCCAGGAAAATATCTGAGTTTGGGATATAAATTCAGCTGTCTTATGTCTCCCATGTGATCATTTCCTCATAACTTCTGCAACTTTAATTTATACTGTATAATGACAGTTCATTCTGTTTTTCTATGGCCCAACTGATGCTTTCTGGGTCTCAAGTGACCAGCTCAATTCAGTCTGACCCAGTTGGCCTTTAAGCAAGGCAAACTAGAAAATCAGCTATTTTCAGGAGATGCAATACACATGTGGAGCCCCCAAGCAATTTTTTTTTTCAAAATTACAGAATGAACAAAGCTCCAGATGCCTGAAATGTAGGCATTACTTGGGAGACGGATGTTTGTAGGGGCTAGCCCTCTTTTGTGCAAGCTCATTTTCCACTGCTTTCTGTACTTGATCTGTGTAGATGAACGTGACATGAGGTGTCTTACCAAGTGGCACTTTGTATCTCCATATTAGTACACATATAGAACTTTAGAAGTCTGCCATCAGGTTCTAAATGTGCTTTATTGGCATTCCAGGCAACCAAACCTTAGCTTGGTTGTAGAATCTAGATCTCTATGTAGAAGGAAATGAGGAAGTCATCCTGCAATGGAAACTTCCATAAAAAAAAAAAAAGAACTTTTACCTACAGTATCTCTAACAAGCAACCATTAGGCCCTGCTCTTCCCTATCCCCCACCCTCACTTCCATCAGCAGACCAGGAAATGAGAAATAACAGGATCAAGGTGAGGTGATATATTTTATGCTCTCTAATTGTCTTCTAACTCTTCCCTCTTCCTAGTCACTTTCTCCCCCTCAAAAATCCAGCCATTCTTTCTACTTCCACTTACTTCTTAACCTCTTGAAGCCTGGTTTCTGACCTTTCCTTTGATCAAATCCATTCTCTTAAAGTCTATCCATCGCATCTTGAATACAAAACCCAAGGTTATTTTCCTATTCCTCATCTTTCCAGGTACTCATGAAGCTTCTGATACTACTGCCAATGCACTCTTCCTTGGAACACTTCTTCTAGCTTCTAGAGTCCTTCCTAGTGTTGCATTTCCTTTCATCTCCCAGGCCACATTCCTTTAGTTTCATTGTTTCCTCTTCTGCCAGATATCAAATGTGGCTGTGCTCTAATAGTCCTTCTCAGCACACTCACTTTCTCCTCAACTTCTCCTCAACTGCTCATTTTCTCCTCAACTCTACATGTGAGTCTCTCACGTGTAGATAATTTAAATTTCCTAATCTCTGGCCCACTACTTTGTAATGAACTCTAAACTCATGCCTATTGGACATTTCTATCAGGATTTCACACTGACATATCAAACTCAACATATCCAAAAACGTACTCAATCTGCCTCTGGAATCTGATAGTTTCACTGTGTAACTTCGTTCATACCAACTTCCTGTAAGTGACTGAAGAATAAATCCCCAGTCATCTAATTCACCTTTTTTGCACACTGCAGCTGCTGTCAGGCTGGAAGGTCTCTAACAGGTCTCCTCCATTCCATTGTCACTCCCACTGCCTTAGTTTTCAAATCTAGATTATACACCAAAAGCTCCCTTGCGAATCATTCAATCTCAAATATGTTATCTATGCCTTTTAGAATAATGATCATTAGTTACCACTGTCACCTTGTCATTCCTCCAATCCAATGTTTTCAACTCCCCACTGCCCAGCTCAAGTGTTAGAGAACTCTTTCTGTAAATAGCCAGCAAGCAAATACTTCTGTTTTGTGGGCCAAGGCTTCTGTCACAACTACCCAGCTCTGCTGCTGTAGCATGAAAACAGCCATAGACAATTTGTAAACTTATGAGCCTGGTGGTGTTACACAATTTTATCTGAAGACAGCTGGACATGGCCCAAAGGCCACAGTTTACCTGCCCCTGATCTAGACAGAATAAATTCACTTTCCAGGAGTTTGACATTAACAGTCCACCATAAATTTATAGCCATCACTTCCCAACATAAACTCTACTTTCTAAACAAGTTGTAAATACATCAAAGTTCCCTGAGTATACTTTTCCAACCCCATGCTGTTCTATCTACCAGCCATGCTCTTCCCCGTTACTCTCCATCCAAAGAGGCTTTAGGATGTGAAACACTGCATGGGCTGTTTGCTTTTGAAGGTCAGATGTCAAAGAACACTCAGATACAAGTATCATTCGTGAAGTTCACAAGCCTTGATTATAAAAGGTGCCCACTTTAAAACACAAATTCAGCATTGTAAATCAACCCCAAAGTATTTGGTCTGATGATTTAATTCATACATAATGGAAATAAGATAGAAAGTGACGTACTTAGCATTAAGCTTCCTAGTGACAACATTAAACCAGTGGAAGGTAGTGGACAAAGAAGAGGCATTGTACCCTCAGGTGAAATGTAACAATGGTATACTATTTTCTGCACTGTGAATTCTCTTTCCCACTTGGTTATGTTCTCAATTCTCTTTATTTTATGAATAAATATACTATCATTTATTCTAGGAATATCAGAGATGTATAAAAATATGCGAAAATCATTGTGAATTACAAAAATGGAAGGCTATCTGTTGTTTTTATATACTTCCATATATGATTTCACCTATTACTTGTAAAGAACAGAATACTTATTTTTACTTATTTCTACCAAAAGCTTAACAAATTCAGTATGAAATTCTACTATCCTATCTAGTACTCATGGAAAAGAAGATCCATTCAAGGTATACTACTTCAAAATGGTTTCCAACTCATCACAGTCTATTTATTTAGAGAACAAATAATCATTGCATCCACAATGAACACCCAGTAGAAGTCCTTGAATGGCAAAATTCATAAAGTGTCCTCTATACTATCAGGTAGCCCTAGATTCTCTGAGTGCTTACCTCTTTATTAAATTAGGAAGAAATGCAATAGCTTGAAATATCTAATTTTTGATGCAAAGCTAAATATCAATAGCAATTATTGGTTTGCTCATATGGAACAAAAATAGATGTTTATTTTAAGCATTTCAGTGAAATCTTTTAAACCTGTGTAACAAACACTAGCAGGGAGGGCTAGTGGTAGAGTGTCCACTTAGCATGCAAAATGCCCTGTGTTCAGTCTTCAGCAACCAAAAATAAAAAATACCATAGTAGACCCAACTCTCTTAAATTGAACTAGTCTTGATGGCACAAGAAAAATATGGAGTTTATTAAATTGATTCAATTATGTACAGCCCAGCAGCACATCAGCAAGTCTCTCCTCTTTGGTATTAAAAAAATCAAGGTGGAAAGATCTTCGAAATGAAGCCTAGAGCCAAATCTATTACAAACAAACTTTAGGAGAGATTGCAGGACTGTCTGGAAGCAAAATAACACGGCTTCCTGGAGGTTTCTCTGATCCAATTTTTCCAATTATTGCTCCAAGAAGAACCTGTAGGGAAGAAGAGTAGAATGGCTGGGCTTAGACATTAGTAGGCCAGGATATCTACAAGACCTTTATCAAGCATCCACACACTAAAATAAGCTAGGTTTCATAGATTATTTAGGAAAATGCATCCCCAAAGCCTGCTGCTATATCTCAAAAACTCTTGAGGGTATGGCCCACCAAACCACTATTGGTAGTAATATCCTTTTGGTCTGCCACTAGCTTTGTTTTCCACCCAACTCCTAACTTTACACCATACTGAAGTGATTAGGAACTCTGGAGTAGAGCGATGTGCTCTCATCGGCAAACATTGCTCTATGCCTTGGGTAAGCTGTGGCCAACATTGTGTGGAACTGATTTATAGAATCAATACTACTATCTTGCTTCAACCTCTTTAAGGACTGTCTGGAAGCAAAATAACATGATTGTGTTAATACAAACTTTCTGAATTAAGGCGGATCCTCAACTGGATGTTTCCAGGGAATGTTAATCATGCTTTAAGTAGCACTCCCTATTTTTAATGGTGAACAGCATTGTGGCAAAACTAATTAAATGATGAGATTTCTCAAAATACTCATTTCATCCCATTTGAAAAATGCATGAGGCGAAGTTACTCTTTATTTCCCAGATGAGAACCAATTTCACTTAAAATTACCTGATTTGGTAATCTCTCCATTTGGAAGTTCAGAAACTCTGTGCAGAGGATGGTAAGGCTGGAGTTACCAGGAATGGTTAGAAGGGAATCCCATTCTAGCTGCTGGCAGAGGGCACCATGGTAGCTAGGGAATATATACAGACAGGGGGCGCTAAAACCTCTTTCATCCCAGCACAGAACATCAAGGCACTGAGTGATTAGACGGAAAATTTGCACGGAACGTTAAAGCAAAGAATTACTTAAAGCTAAAAGGAAGTAGAGGGCTCTTTCCCATTTCATTCCTGGGCTTTTTCTGAAAGGTGCATCTTCCTGAAGGTAACTTTTGATCTCAGGGAGCAAAGAGAGAACCATGGTAAGGGATTGGATTCCCAAGACTGGCCACAGGCTCTAAAGGAAAAAAAGAGAGAGAGGGAGAAGCATGTGTTTTCCTTCTAGGTTGCCCACTCCAGCTCAAGGAGGAGAAGCAAATGGTATTGGGGGAGGGGAAGCATACTTTAGGGTGGAAAAACACCCTTAGCTAGAATGTCTTCTGCCTGTGCTCGGTCTCCCAAGAGCCTGAGGTCTGTGAGTGTCAGATGGGAATTGCCACCAACATAGAGAGATCCCTCCGTAATCACCCATATTAACACTCTACGAACTTCTACTCTAGACTATGTCCTTTTGACCTACAAAGCCAGTCCACCCACCTAGGCTGTAACCAACAAAGAAATCAATGTCCAGGAAGAACAGAGTGCGCTTCTTTTGCTGCAACAATCTAATCTCAACAGTAATTCAGCAACACTTACACACAGCTATGATGGTTTTGGAAAAAAGGCAAGAATGAAATCTTTTAGAAACATTTTACTAACTTTCAAAATAGCTGTTACTGTTACTAAACTATTACTGTTGCCCACAGTCCCTGGAATTTGCACACAGATTTGTCTGCTGAAAGTTTACATTGTGTCCGATGTGTCTAGGGGCAAACAGTTACTGTGAGCTTACATAAAAAAATCGTTCGTGCTTGTTCGCCAGCTCAATTGGAGGCCTTGACCAAGTTGCTGAATTTCACTTCCACTTCACATTTTTAAGGCATCTAAAAGAAGGCAATTCAAAATTTGGAGTGGATATATATCAGGGTTGAAATCTATTATGACACTCCCCATACTCATCTATTTTTATTCCCTGGTGCTTTTATCCAAATAATCATAGATACAAGGCTATTTCAAATCATGTTTTCAGTTGCCATAGTGCTTTCTGTTTTGAAAAAGCAAATGCAACTCTTTAACAAAAACCTTTTTCTCTAATAAATCACTAGGCACACGATATATCACACACCCAAGTGCAGCAAGTTTTTTGGAGACATTCTGAATAGACCTAGAAAGAAGGGAAGTTGGAAATTTCATTGCCTTTCTTCTGTTCTATCATTATCATTTTCATATGACTTTCTTAGGAACTATGATTAGTATTTCTAGAAAGATAATAGGAAACAGGGAGATAGAGTTTGTGCAGAAGGGAAGGGGGTCTGTGTCAATGCAGTGAGAGATTAGAAATAGGCTTATGTGCTGGTCCTTCCAGTAGATGATTATTCTTCTTAGTCACTTTCCCCAGACAAGGCACTATGAACTTCAGGTCTGAGTCTCCCTGTGCAGCTTGGTGACAAGATTTGCATGGCCCCTCTGCTTTGAACTCACCACTGAGATCTACTGGTTGGCTAAGAGGAGAGCATGAAGGTGACCAAAACCCCAGAGCTGTCACACTTTGGCCCTTTTCTCGGTCTGCTGCTTGAATTCTGACCTCTGTCTCCCACACTCCCCAGCCAGTTCCGTGCTTCTGTGAGAGTGAAGGAATTTCGGAGTTCATTTTCTGACTATGCTGAGTTGGTAACTAATGTAACCATTCTCTTACTCATTTTATTTTTCTTTCTGGCATTAAGATGGAGGAAGATTTATTTCCTTCTTTCAAACACAGGGAAATCAAGGAAGATTTCAATTAGTCTGTGGTCTGGTTATGGTTTCTGAATGGTCAGGGAAGAAGCTTCTCTCTGCTCCTGAGCACTGGGAGCTCCTGGGACCACACGAGGTCGCTGGTGGTGTCCTGGAGACTCTCATCCACTCTACCTTCCTCAGCCCGCTGGCACCCCCATTCAACTTATAAGAATTATTCCCCATCAACACTGCGAAGGGACATCGAAATTTAGGAAGATGATGAAGTTCTCAGCCATACGCAAAATGTCCATTTAACAAATGGAAGTTAAGAGGACAAAAGAAAAATCGGGACGCTGTTTAGCAGAATTATACCAGAGCAGGGATACGTTTGCTCAGGGTTCTGCTGAAGACTGAGGCCACATCACCAGTGTGGCTCCTAGAGGAAGCACCTGCTACCCTGGTTTGGGTTCTTGTAGCTTTGGAGCAGCTATAGGAATTGTGTGAGTTAAGAGAGAGGCGAAGAACTGACGCCCAATGGTAATAGAGCAGAATGGTGTGGCTATTGAGAGAGAACAGAAATGGTGTTTTTTCATGGTTTACTGTGGAGTTTGTGGTATGTCTGCTCATTCATGCTTACTATGAAATCTTCAGTAAAGTCAGCATCACGTACTACCTGTTTGTGGAAGTGGGTTCTTTGGGGTAATGAGAGGAGTTGAGTCCTACATCCAGTTTTGCTCAAGGAACAACAAGAAATACAGAAGCTGGGAACAAATGAAAACACATGTTTGGGTTGTATAGCTGAAAGAAATAGATGGTGTAGAGATTGTAAAGAAAGAAATCTTAATCTCATGCCGCGGGGTTGGTAAAAGAATGCTTTGCAGATACATAGGAATCACTAGATTAGGTTGAGGCAGGCATCTAAAGAGTCCCCAGAACCTGAACAGCAAGAGTGTGACAAGGCAAACACCCTTTGCAGACAACAAGAGCAATCATTCCTGGAAGACCTGACTCTTTATTGTGCACCCCCAAACTCCGTGGTTACCTTTCTGTGTGATTGGCCTAGTGTCGTAGGCTAACTCATCTCACTCTGCTTTTACTTTCCCTAGAAGATGGTTTTACAGACTTTCAATTGATCAGATTGTGGCAGTCTTTTAAAACCAAACATCTGGGCATTTCTAGAGGTTCAGCAAATGTTCTTGAAATTCCTCCATGCTTTCAAAACTATTTTGAGACAAAATATGAGTGGAAATATGTCATCCCCATCCTCTTCCCAGAACTCGGCCCTAGCACTTATTGACCTCATCCTGCTACTATCCATTCTTTCAAGGACTGCAGGGAAATCACGCCTGTGGCTACAGTTGAAGAGCTCTCTTCAGCCACTACTGTGGAGTAAAATGCAGATCCCATCAAATCTACAACTTTTCAAAACTATCCATGATCGACAGACTAATGTCCTCCTTGCCAAGGGTAACCATGTCCTAATCCCCCAAACCTGTGGCTATGGCAAATGGGACTTTGCAAGTGTGATTAAGTGAAGGATTTTAAGATTGGGAGATTATCATAGATTATCTGAGTGAGCCCAGTGAAATAATAAGGATGCTTATATATGACAGTGGAGGAAGGAGAGTCAGAATCAGAGAAGGAGTGAAGTTGAGTGAGGTAAGGAAGGTCCATATTCTAGGCTCCAGTAAGACTCAGTCTGGATTCCCAGAAGTGTAAGAGAATAAATTTGGATTGTCTTCAGTGACTAAATTTGTAGCAATTCATGACAGCAGACATAGAAACCTAATGTAGCATCTATGCAGCTACCTGAACTTGAGACATATCTACTTAGAAATAAAATGAAACAGAAAAATGTAAAATTCTCAACACTTATTGAATATCTACTTGATGCCAGGAGTTTAATGTACGTAATGTCATGGACTTTTTATAACACTGCAGGGAACTCATTTCACTTCTCAGGTGGAGAATCTGAGCTTTCAGAATGAAGAAATCTGCCCACAATCTTTTAGGTGTTATGTGTCAGATCAAAAAAAAAAAAAAATCACAGGTTTATCTGACAGGAAGTCTGAGCCCATACTGTACTGTGTTGTGCCTTTAAAAATGAAGATAACAATATTTGTGGGCTTCACAAATGTATATTTAGTGCCTACCACATGTCAAGCCTTGCACTTATCGTTGGGGATAGTTAATAATCAAACTGAATGTGAGTCTTGATCTTAATGGAATGATCTAGGTTGTTGGGGTAAGGGGGAAGCAATCAAACACGAACATGTATGATTACAAATGTGACCATTGCTATGACAGAAAGGAGTAAGGTACTATGAGGGTATGTAATCAGAGGGGCTTGATTTTTTTTTCCTCTGGTGGGAAATGACTTTTAAACTCAGATCTGGAGGATACGTAGGAATCACTAGAAACAGAAATTCTGCTCACTGTAGAATTCCCTGGTAAAGACTGGTTTCATTGACTAACTTTCCAAAGTCACAATATGGTGTCTGGAAGGTGGGGGCATAAAAGTTTAGAACACAAAGCTATGTGTTTCATCTGGTAAGAAAAAAAAAAAAAAAAAGAGTCTCACAAAGCTAACATTGCCCTTCCAACACCAGCTAGGGCCAGGCTAGGTTCCAGGTTGAAGGAGAACTCTGGTCCATAGCACATGAACACCTGTGAATCCCACCTCCTGAAGGCAGCTCCTAAGAGCCCGGCTCCTCTGAACTTCTCCACTGAGGTGGTATTCCTATCTCCCAGTCCCATCTTTCAATCCCGGCCCTTGCTAGAGTTGTATCTAAGCCATCTGCCTCACCTTTCCCCTCTCCTTGCCCTTATTCTTAGCCTCACTCAATTCTCATTTGCCTACTCAGTCATTTAGGAATCAAGTAGGGATACTGACCTGTTTAGCCCAATCCTATCTTTTTCCACCCGTCCATAGCCTTTATCTGGAAAACAATGTTTCCTTTTATCTATTGATGCCATTTCCAGGGGGATGCAAGTGGAGTGAAAAAAAGATAAAAATGATGTCTGTGCAACCAATCCTGACTCCTTCTGGAGCAATCCAAAGCACAGTAACCAATGGAGTGATCCCAACCAATAATAAAATTCTCATGGATACAGCTCAAATTGCCTCCAGCTGATACTAAGAATGAGTTCTGCAGCCACCTGAAGATCTACTTACCTAGTTGTGGGTTGTTAAGGAGCCTCATAAGAACAAATTCGTGCCTCTATGGCAAAGGAACAGATGGCTAGGCTGTCGGGGGCAGGAAAAAGTAATCAAACATGAACATATAACATTGCTATTGTGATCATTTCTAGGCCAAAGAATGAATGTAGCCATCAGTGTGGAATGGCACAGAGAGTTCGGGCTTCAGTATCAGGCCAATTTTGGGTCTGGTCTTATTTTGCTACTTACTCCTGCAGAGTCTTAAAACTGAGATGGAGCTGGCAGTGCTTTCTGACACTGTATTGGTTACTAAGGTAAAGGAGTCCCACCTTGTTACCTGTCCCGTTTGCGTCTCATTGGGAGCTTTACCAATAGCTCAGAGAAGATAATTCTCACAGGTAGAAGAAGACCACTCAACGGTCAACAATGGAAAGTAGCCTTAGATGGACACTTAGCCTCTCTGAGCTTTGTTTTCTTACTTATGAACAGTGTAATATTCTATCTGACAATTAGGAGGCTATGATGCAGGGGTGTATGTGTCCATTTGCTAGGGCTGCCATAACAAAACACTACAGTATGGGTGGCTTAAACAACAGAGTCTCATTATGTAGCTCAGACTGGCTTGGATTCACTATGTAGCCCAGACTGGCCTGGAACTTGCAGTAATTGTACATATTAATGGAGTACAAAGTGATATTTCAACACATACATACAGTGTACACTGATCAAATCAGTGTAAGTAGCATATCCCTCTACTTATCTTGTGTGTGTGTGTGTGTGTGTGTGTGTGTGTGTGTGTGTGTTACTATCAATGGAATCCAGGGCCTTGCTTATGCTAGAGAAATGCTTGGCCACTGAGCTACATATCCAGCATTCTTTGTTATTTCTTTTCATTTGGACCCTTTGAGGTCCTCCTTTCTATGTCTCTATAAATATATAATAGGTTATTGTATACTATAGTATCCTATATATCCAAAGGAAATGAAATCGATGCACCAAAGAGATACCTGAACTCCCATATTTACTGGAAGTGCAAGCACCTTACATGACAGCTAAGACATGGAATCAACCCAGGTGCCCATCGAAAGAAACAAATAAAGAAAATGTAGTCATAAACACAATAGAATAGTATTTGTCCATAAAGAATAAGGAAGTTCTGCCATTTGCAGCAAAGTGAATGGAATTGGTGGACAGCATATTAAGTGAAATAAGATCCATTTTTTAAGTTCTTTCAGGCAGAGCACCTTAGAGGACAGGCGCAACAAGCATTTTTGAATTGTTAAATGTATCATTTGGGGTTATGTGGGAAACATTAACACCCCGACTCCCATGGTACTAGAGGCAATGTGACATTCATAACACATCTGATGAAGCTGGAAAAGCACGGGGGTGTCGGTTTTCTTTCAAGCTTCCTGTGGATCACCAGAGAAAAGATGAGTGAGGGGACTGAGTTCCACAAGTCAAGTCTCTCCTGTTTGGTTAGTTGGGGCAACCCCCTAGGAGGATTCCCTCTGCATTCATTGACCCATTCCCAGGCCTGAGCTGGTAAGGCCAGGAAACACCCCTGGTGACCCCACCAAGGAATGGCAGCTTGCCCGAATGGCTGTCTCTTGAATTCTATTCTTAACTCCCAGAGGAGGAATTTAGAAGGAGAACAGCTGGGACCCCAACAAAGGAAATGTTGGGATTTCTGTAACATCAAAGCAAATCTAAAAGGGTTCTCATGGAATCTGCAGCCCGCAGAAGTGGTGTGACTTGTTCAGGGTCACAGGAACTCAACTGCAGAGCCAGTACTTCAGCTCAGCCTCCTGGCTTGGCAATGCCCTTCCTATCCACCTCATAAGATCAGCTCTTTTATCCAAATAGCTCTAAGTGAGCTAACCCTCAAGCACATTCAAGGAAGAGCAAGGGAAGAAAAAGCAATGGGGACCTTCATGTCTGGCGCTTTTTTCAACACTGCCCCAGTTGCCAACAAGGGGATTTAAGCAGTCTTTTTGTGTAAGATTCTCTTTAGAGTAAATGTTCGTTTTTTCAGTATTGCTTCCTCATCATTTTTATCTTTTTTCCAGATTTATATTTTTTATTAGTGCATCTTTGCCATAGATGATGATTACATTCTTTGTGGGAGTTGGTACATGCACATAACACATCTTAATTCTATTTTCATTTCTTTTCCTTCCTCTCCCTTCCCATCCCTCTATCTCTTGGTCCCCTTCCCATTTGCAAAAGAGGTGTCCTCCTATTGTCTTTCATTTTGCTCTTTGTTTATATTTTGCGTTTCGCATATGAGAGAAACTATATGATATTTAAGCTTGTGTGTCTGATTTATTTCACTTAACATTATGGTCTCAAAGTGCATCCACTTTCCTACAAATGCCTCACGTTTATACTTCTTTATGGCAGAGTAGAACTCCACTGTCTATAAATACACTGTCTTTATCCATTCATCTGATGGACAGGACTCTGATCTTGTTGGAAAGGGTGGCGTACTTCATCTCTCAGTGGAAAGAGAGAAGTGGGGTTCACATCTCCACTTCTGATTCTTCTTCGGTTGCCTCAGGGGAATGCCTGCACTGGTCTGGTCCTGGAATTGGTGACTACTAGACAAACTGAACTTGTCTGGACTTTGAGTCTGTGTACTCACCCATGGAGGCCCCCATTGTCACAGTCTCAAAGTCCCTACCTGCAACCAACTCTTGCAGCCTGGCCTCGGACAGCTGTTGACCTTCCCATATGTGGGACACCTGAAAATTTCTGTATCTGCACATACCGTGGGTTGGCCACGAGAGCCAAGTTTATCTAAGCACCTTCCTCTGTCACTGCTGGGCTTTTATCTCCCCACTGTCCCTGAAGCTCAAAACAGAGAATGAGGTAGAAAAGTTCCTCGTTGTTAGCTTCCCCTAGTGTTACAGCCTTCCAGTTTCAGGACTTGAACCTGTAGAAGGTGGCAAGGGTTCATGCTCTCACATCAACTGCCTCTACACCAGCTTCCATCCATTTTCCAGAATCCACTAGGGCAGCAAGGGCGTGTTTTCTCTTCTGTTCTTTCCCTTTATGATAGGGACTTCCCTTTTGTCACAGCTAACTCCTTTTTCTGGGGCATTAAGGCTAATGAATAAGTCTCAGTCCTCGAAGATGCAATGTTTTCATATTACAGAAGAAATTTGGCAATTTTTGTTGACCAGGCATGGCATTTGATTCAGAAGCCTCAGGATAACTAAAAACTGGTCCTGGAGTTGGCGACTACTAGACAAAGATCAGGAAGACCATACAATATTTAATATTTCCCAAATAGCATGTCTGTCATGCATTTAGAAGCAGAAATGTCCTGGTTGAAACTGGAGAACCATCCAAGGGTAAACAATACCCCTTTCTCACTGATGGCCCTGAAAGTATGTCCAGGGCCTGCTAGTACCACATAGAACACAGTTAGAGGAAGACAACTGAGTTGCCCTGGGAAAGCCCCTCTCCCTTCCTGGACTTCAGATTCCTCAACTGCAAAATGAGGAACATTAACTAGATAATCTGCAGTCCTGCAAAATGTTCTGGTTAATCAATTAAAAAATAGACCCAGTAAAACGATCAGCCTAAGACTAAGGCTCTGCTAGGCAAAACCATTACTTTTTTGATGATGCAGGAGATACTGAGAATCTTTGGTGCCTCTGGGTTATCAATAAGAACATCAATCCTCACTGTCTTAGAGCTGCACCAAAGTGAGGATTCGTGGCAAATTTCAATGATCGAATGCCTGATAAATCAGCCTCTACAGCAATAAGGTACCTCAAATTACCTTCTATTTACTCTCTCCTAGAACTTTACAAAAAGAAGAAATCGACAGGATCTGTGTTCATAAATTAATTTGCAAGTTAGCCCACAAGATTCATTTTCATTTTTATTTTTCTACCCTGGATCTTTTTTTACAATCACACATCAGGTACTGCTATAACAAAACTTACATATAATGAACTTTTTCTAAAGATGTTACATGGGAAACCCCTCTGTGGAAGGAAAAATAACTGAAATTATCCTTGATTTGAATGTTCAGCAATTAAAGTTTTCCACAATGAACATCTTATTCTTCACTTAGGAATTGTATTTTGCTTAGGTAAAATAGAGGCCTAAATTTGATTAGAATGTGTTTGGTGGCTTTTTGAGGGGAATGAAATAAAAACACCTGCAGGAAAATAACAATTGAAGACCTTTTTCTCAGTAGCAAAAGTCACACTTCATTCCAATCATAAAGGTCAATCCTTGTTAGAAACAACAGTACATGTTTGTGTACAGTGAGATAGCAGCTCCCCCATGAGGCCTCGTCTAGAACTGAGAGAGGAAAAAAAAAAAAAGAAAAAAAACTCATAAAGATAGCAGCAGAATTTTTGGTCCAAGATAATCACCCTGGAACTCAGGCTGGGTGTGAATGTGAGGCAACGGAGAGGGTGAGAGCAGTAGGCTTTGACCAAGTGCTTCATGGGAAATATTCTGTTTTCTTTTTTGTTTCATTTTATGAATTTCTCTGCTTGAAAAGAAAGTTGAATGCTGCTGAGAATGTTAATAACCTTTAAACACAGATAGTTTAAAATTTAGATCACCCATTGATTTTAGCCATGACTTCTGTAAACAATTAGAAGGAATGAAAAGAAAGAAGGGAGAAGGATGTGGACAAGACAAGCAGTACAAGTGATTGAGGGGAAGGGAAAGGAAAGGAAAGGGAAGGGAAGGGAGAGCAAGGGAAGGAAGGAAAGAAAGAAAGGAAGGAAGGAAGGAAGGAAGGAAGGAAAGGAAAAGAAGGGAAAGGAAAGAGCAAGCAGTAGAAGAGCAAGAGGGAGGAGAAAAGACAGAGAGGGAGAGATTGAGAGAAAGCAAGGAGAAAGAGAGGGAGAGGGTAAGAGAGAAAGAAAGGAGAGAGAGAGACAGAGACGGAGACCGAGATCTGAAGCTGGACCTCAGGTTTGCTCACTCAACAACTCCATTTTCTCCAAGGCAGCCACCCTCTTGATGACCTGATTCAGGCCAACAGAAGACATTGATAAAGCAGAAGCCAATGGGTCCGAGCCCCATGGAAGAATCAGCCCTCTGGTACATGGACTGGCTTCTATAGGACCTCACTAGTAACAAAGTAGCTAGAAAGGTTACTTCTCCAGTATGGAAATATAGCAAAGACATTGACCTAGTTGCTGGGCTATTGTCTCAAGGCTTGGAAAATGGTTAGAGAATTTGTCACTCCACCCCACTCCCAGGTCCTAGATGTGATCAAAATATCCACTGAACATTTCAATTTTGAAAGCATTATTACAGCAAAAGACACCTTGCAGCTAATGCCCCTCAAGATACACCCCCCTCACTTCAAATGCACTTATTCCATTATTCTCGCCACTTTCTGAAGCAGTTCTAAAAGTCCTCTTCTGGGACTGTCTTTACAAAATGTGATCAAAAATGCAGTGAATGCTGCTGCTGAGTGTCATCCAACAGAAAGGAAGGCTCATAGGAGCATGACTGTGTGTCCTCATCCACCTTAGTCACAGGATCTGGCACCACGTGTTTCTGGCTTTTCCCCAAAGTCAAAATGACCATGAAAGGTAAATGCTTTAAATCAATTCAGGACATCAGGGCAGCCACAGCAGTGCAGCTACTAACACTCAGGAATGAGGACTTCCAGAACTGCTTCAGAAAGCAGCAAAAATAATGGGATAAGTGTGTTCAAAGTGAGGGGGAGGATTTTGAGAGGGATTAGTGGCAATGTGGCTTTCACTGTAATAGTTTTGTTTTGCTTTGTTTTTAATTTAGACATTCACAGTGTTAATCAGTCACACTGTGCACACTTTGGGAGCAGCACAGTTGTTTGCCGATCCCAGTGCCTGCCTCCTTTGGCAAGGGCTGGCCAGTGTCTCCCTGGCAAATTCATTCTCTATGGCGCTCTTGCCTTTTTCCAGCCACATTCATTTTCCACCCTTCTGTTATGCAACACAGCACTACCTAGGATGGGTCCCAGTGGGTGTGTCGGGTTCCAGGCAGGGATTACTTGGATCTCACAGGGGCCCCTGGACACGGCCTGGGCTGCTCTTCTTGCCTGCCCAGGTCCCAGCAGGAGTGGCCCAGCTCTGGATCAGTGGGGCTGGCCACTGGCAGAAGCTTTCAGGACTCATCTGTTCTTGCTTGATTACATTTGATTTCTTCCTCATAGAGTGAAGCAAATGCGGTTCCCCCTCCTTTGGGCACTGAATGCTGCTTACTGCACTGCCCCTAAACTACCTCTGCTGGCCCAGCTGGGGAAAGAACTAAAGTCTTATGGTTGAATAGTAGAAGAGCTCTGGCGTGTCTTGCATAGCACCTTGCCCATTACACCTCCCTGATTTACACAGTCAGCTCTGCCCTGGCCATCCACCGGCTACACCCTTTCCCAAGGGGGTGCAGGGTCCAGAGAGAGACTTGCCCAGCCTTTTCAGACGCCAACAATTCCCTTCCCAAGTGGCCTCAGCCTGCTTCCAAGGCCTGCTCAGGCATCTCCTTGAGGTCTGTTGTCCTAGAGCTGACCACAACAAGGCATGTGCACCCCTAGATCTGAGGTGCCATCAGGGAATGGATGTTTGGAAAGGACTGGAATACATGGCCTGGAGTGTGTATATGCTTGCGTGCAATCCCTCCTGAAGTGTCCCTAAGATTTCTACACAGTCCAAGGATTCTCACTTGGATCGTGGCATTCAAGATTGTTGTGAAGCTGCATTTGTCAAGGTGGAAGGATAGAGCATATTTCATTTAATAGTCCGTTGGTGTGATTTTATAACTTTAAAATATTTAGATAGAATGATATGTGTGCCTCCATTTGTACTCTTCCACCAGGCTCTGCAAATGTTAATGAGCTTGCCCTACTATGTGGAGTATAGATGACTTTCCAAAATCATGTCTGAATATAATTTTAACTCTCAATGCAATTTTATTTCTTCAGTTCTCTTTCATTTTTGAAATATATCTTTTCTCTAAGAAATCTATAATTCTCTTTCATGGGCTGAGTGTAATACAAGGTCCTACAGGAAGAAATTCAAAACAGAAGTCTTAGCACACTAACTCATATACCCAGCACAGAGAAAATCTGTCTCATCAAAAATTTAGAATAACTCCCAGAATTCACAGTATCTCAGATTTCCAGTAACACTGTTTACTTTATATTCAGCTCTCTCCACTTGGTCTTCACCATTGCCATCGCCCTCCTGAATAGGACAAAAAACACTGTTCTTTTAAGGCATCCAATTGCTTTCCTACAAAAAAAAAAAAAAAACAATGGTGGCAACTATTTAGGTGTGCTGCTGGTCACCTTCCAGAGTCTGTCCTCTCTTCAGATCAGGAAGCTGTTTATTATTGCAATCATTTTGTAATCTAGGTCAAGGGGAACTCTTTAGTCAGCTTTTCCTTTCCCTTCTCTCTCTTTGGCACAGTTAAAATTTCAAAACATGTCACTCAACACCGGAACAAGCTGACCTGACTGGATATAGCTGCATCTGGGTTTTTAGGAACAGAATCTCCAAAAGAATTCATAATTTGTTTTGCCATTTTGTTGGTTTCTTGTTCTGAGTTAGATGTAGTGTGCTAGAGTTTAAACTTTTAGGTGCTCTTCTTTCTTCAGGATTTGAAAGTACGATTGCTAATTAATACTATTAGCATCACCACTTGTCCCTTAATTAGTTTTCCTGTCGCAGATCTTTTCTGTGTGTATGCATGCATGCCTGCGTGCTCACTCGTGCGCACATACACACACACACACCCTGAATAAAACAGTAAACAGTATTTATTCTGCATAATCGTGTGCTATAGCAAGAGTTACAAAGTCTCAGAACACTAAAGAAAAGGTGTTAGGAGTTCAGTCATTAGAGGGTCTGGACTATGCTAAGGAGAGCTCTTGATCGGTGAAGCCCCATCAGTGAGACACTGGTCACATCACAAGACCCCTAGTTTCCCATCAAGTCAACTGTATGTTATCTGGGTGCCAAGACCATGGCTTTTGAAGATTGTGTTCTGACCCAGGTCTAGGTGAGACTTCTGGAATTGGTAAGGGAGGGTCTCCACAGTATAGCTCTTCTCACTTACTCCCTTGGACGCATGCCTATTTTATCTTTTTCTGCCACTTCGACCTCATACTGTTCTCATCACTAGACACCTGGCAGCTAGCAAACAATAGACTTTCCTGGAAAGCCAGTCAGTTTGCATTGGTGAAACCATCCAGCAGAATTGACAAAGTAGGCTCCCAAAACAATAAATCTCTTGGGTGCTTCAAGAGAACAGCCACAGTTTTATGCTACACTGGAAAAAATGTACAGCCTCCTGACAGTCACTCTTTCTTTGTAAAAGACAGTGCTTAATCAGTCTGGAGTTTTGGGTATTGATGGGAAGATGGAATCCCGACTTGCCAAGAGAAATCACATGACGTTCAGTAGTTCATTCTCCTCCCCCACAAAAATAAAAATTGGGAAAGACTACCTCTATACCATGTCATACTGCAAACTCCCCTGCATATGACATGGTTGCCAAAATCTAAAATTTCTCCTCCAATATCAAAAGTTTAAACTCAGTATAAAACACCTATATAAGATGGCAACCCCAGAAACAATTACTTTTAAGGCAAGAAATTGTGTTATTTTGGCATGCAGTAGCAAAATCTTAGAAGCTGTAATGATCTTTAAAATGAGTCTTTATAGATTATGTAGGCAATTCATATGATGCCTGGATTCCAATAGTTTTTCCCAAGAAATTGTTCATCTAGCCTCTATATAAATAGCCAGCCCTCCGGTGATGGGGAAATCAGTACGTTCTAAGGAAACCCGGTCTACTAGTGGCCAATTCCGATGATCATAAAGTTCTGCACTGAACAAAATTACAAAATCATGACAATTTCATAAATAGGAAATGTTGCACAAGTAAGAAATTGAAGAGAGTTATTAAAATTTTTAAAAGGAGCTAGGATAGGGGAAAGGGGAAAGGAAGGAAGGGAAAAGGAAAAAAATGCAAGATAGTTATACTACTAGTTTCTCTTAGTTCATTGAAAAGAAAGGTTTGTGCTAATATCATTTGGAGAATTTTTTATGCCCATATATTGTACTTTAAGTAACTATTTTAAAGATAACAACACGCAATTTATTAACTATTGTTATTCTCCTATTATTTTGTTATGAAATCTTGTTTTACTTTTTTTCATAAAATAAAAAAATTGAAATAAATCAATTCTTCAACTTCCTTGAAATGATTTTTTTACCATTGCCAAAAGAAATTTACAGTGATAATATTCATCAAAGTTTGGAGCTACATGTAACTATATATTATGAGATAACAGGAAAAGTCAAGAGATTATAGGGGAAAAGACCAGGATTAAATGGATGGTGTCTGAATTCATTTTAGCAAAAGGCATGTGACTTCTCTGCTTAGCAACAACCTAACCATTCAATCCCATGACTGCAAATCCTTCTATGTCTTCTAAGAAGTTCTCTACCAATTATCTTCTATCATTCATGCATTCAATACATATTTTTGAATGCCTACCAATGTGCCAAGAATTGATAGAGTCACTGATTATGTATCAGTAAACAAAACAGAAATTTTAGTGGTATTTTTATCTTATCCTTCTTCATTCACTAACCCCACATCTGTATTCAGTTTCCACATTGACTCTCTGCCTTTTCTCATCCACTGTCAAGAGTTGTTCCCACTTACTGCCCCTACTTCCTCCCTTTGCATTTATCCGCAATTCACTGCTATCTGCATACGCACCCATCATTCCACTCAAACTGCTCTCCCTCCCTCTGGTCATCAACGATTTCATAATTTCCAAACCTAACAGCTTGATCTCTCAACAGTATCTCATGGTAGTCATGACTCCCCAGTTTAAAACCCTCAACACCCTTGCTTCCATGCCACCCTCTTCCAGGAGACACTCCTTTTTCTCTACCTACTCTTCAAATGTTGATGAATTGCATTCTCAGACAAATACTCTTCTGACTTCACACATTTCCAGGGTGATCTCATCTTCTCTTTGGGATTTAAGTTCTGGTGACACTTTTATGTCCATATGCCCAACTTTCTGCTGAACCTCTCTTTCTGGCTAACTCATAAGCACTTCAATTTTAAATATTCAAATTTCCCCCTAAAAGTTCCTTAGTCCACTTTGTGTTGCTATAA
Source organism: Erethizon dorsatum (assembly GCA_028451465.1). Classification (NCBI taxonomy): domain Eukaryota; kingdom Metazoa; phylum Chordata; class Mammalia; order Rodentia; family Erethizontidae; genus Erethizon; species Erethizon dorsatum. Next base: position 132,648,249 of record CM051842.1, read on the forward strand.
CAAAATATCCAATGCTGGGTACTCTATAAATAAGAGGTTTAGGGCAGGCTTGTTCTTTTATACCAACCTGCTTTTGCAGGAACTACTTCACTCCTGTGAGATGCAACCTGCTTCTCAAGGCAGGCAACAGTCCCTTGTGAGTGTGCCGTCCCAATAACCTAATCATCCCCCACTAGGCCCCACCTCTTAAAGGTTCCTTCACCTCAGTATTATTGTACTGGGGAGTAAGCTTCCAGTACGTGAACATTTGAGAGGTAAACTATACCTGAACCATAGCAATTCTCCTCTTTTTGTTTTCCCTATTTTATCAATACACCAACGTCCACCCAGGTTCCCACACTACAAACTTAGACTTTGTCCTGAGCCTTCCCATGTTCAATCTCCAAATGTAGTCAAGGACTACTGATTTCCCCATTTAAATGTTTCTGGAATGTGCGAATTTTCTCTATCTTGGGCACCACTGTTTATTTCATGCCCTCTTCTCTGTGGTAATGTCCTCTAGGCAAAGACCACTAGGAACACACCTGTAGTGGAATAAATGGCGCTTAGTACTCATTGCAGTGAGAGACAATATGCACCATGAGGAAGCTTGGTTTTTCTCAGTAAGAATACTTTAGAAAAATCTATTCTAGGACTTGGGCTTATTTGGTCTAAGGAAGCAGAGCTTAACTTTGAATTGTGTGCTGTTAAAAATGGGGGAAATTTTAGGATTGGATACCTCTGTAAATCTTAGCTCTGTGGAGCAAGCACTAGAGCAGGGATAAAGCTATAATCGGTAAGAGTAGCCGCTCCTATTAGCAGAGAGGAGAGTGTTTGCTCTTTTGTGGGAGGCAGCTTGACCTTGTTTTGTTGCATTTGATCATCATCTTAGAATAACTGTGCCTGATGTTGGTGTTCTATGAGACTGTACCCAGAAGGAGAAGACACAGCCGAGCTCTGAGTACAAGGCCAGCTTTCAGATATCAGGGATTTGTCTTTAATTTTTTCTCTTTCTCATTGGTATTCCCAATTTTAATTTTTCCTCTTCTAATTCATCTTTCACACTTCAGCCAAGAGAATCCCATCTACACTACAAAACTGATTGTATCACATCTGAACTTCATCATGAAGCCTTTTCCTATTCCCTTTCCAGATGAGCCCCTGATTCCTTTGGGAGAGAATGTGGTGACCACCATCACGAAGGCACTGATTTTTGCCTTGTCACATTGTAGTTATTTTATGTTGGACTCAGGTACATTTTCCTTACCACATTCTCCTTCTCCACATGATGAAATATATCTAACAGCTACTGTTTCAGTCACACCAATTTGGTTGAGGTCATGGGAACACAGGCTATAGTTGTACTACTTATAAATCACCATAAATTTTAATGACCAAAGTATTCAGATCAAAAACAAATAGATAGAGTTAGATCATCATCAAGAGCATTTTTGTTTATTAAGTACACATTTTGAATGATACTAAGAATTCACCAATTTGAGGTGAGCAGCCTCATCTCTACCCACTAGGAATCTACAGTATAAGATATCCAATTACTACCAAGATATGCATATTAAAAGTAGCCATTAAGCAAATAGAATATTAAAATTAAGTATTTATTACCACACTTAAGAAAAAAGTGTAACATGGAAAGCCAGAAATATAATGCTTTCATATTGAAGGACAACCTTTTTTCTTGAAAGGGGTCATAAGATCTGTACTAGCACTGACCAGGAGTTTGGGTGGACATCAGGGGAAATGAGGGCAGGTAGGCATGGTTAGGCAGATAGGCAGCCAGCAAGCAAGGGGAATGCCACTGGGGGAGACCATGAGGATGGTGGAATCCCTCTATCTGCTGCTTGCATGGGCCAACATATGTGTCCTGGAACTCAATGAACCCAGTGTTTACCACGTGGAAACTGAGCCTGCCTGAGTCAGGCTGGCCTCTTTTTGTAACTTGACCCCCTTTGATGCAAATATAGAAGTAATGTCAGGCAGTATATGGGTCTTCTTATCCCATGCTGAGGAAGAATGGTTGTTCTAGGGCATCCTCTGCAGAGATCCAACAGTGGTCCTCAAACCGTAGCAGCTTGCCGAGGACATTGGTCCTGTCTCCTTCCCACCAGGATGCATGGCTATGAGGGGCCTTAGCTCAGAGAAATTCTAGACTACAAAATCCAAGAAGGTGACTAGATAGTGGAAACCATATTAAATTAAAGTCATTAAAAATAGATTCCTTGTCATGTACGTGGTACTCTGTGTAATTCTAAAGAAAATGCAATGATGTGAAAAAGCAAAGTTCTGATCCTCAAGGGTCTTACAATCAACTAGAAGAAACAAGAAAGCACATAAACAGGATACGTGGTGAGCTCTGTGTGATGAGCGTCAGCTGAGAAGGAAGGACATGTTCTATAGGAATTCAAAAGGAAGAGGAAGTGCATGCTGCTGGAGGAGTCAGAGGGAGATTGCAAAGAGCATGGTCCTTTTGAAACTAGGCTACAACAATTCCAGGAGGCAGTACAGTTCCGAAACCCAGAAGGAAAATCTTATTTAGGTTTGGAAGTTAGAGTCATAGGAAGATTTTTTAAAATACCATCTCAGGAGAGAAAAGATTAGCACTGAAGACCACACTACAAGGAACATCCATATTAAGAGATGGGTGGGAAAGAAGCAAGAGCCATCAAATGACACTGAGGAGGAAGGTTGAGAAAAATCAGAAAATCAGAGTCATGGATGCTGAAGAAGGAGAGAATTTCAAGAACTGTGAAATAGTCAAGATATAGTGTTAAGCACCACACAAAGTTCCAAAGAATGAAGACTGGAAAGAGGCCACTGCGTTAGTAATCCATGATGTCCTTAGTGAAAGCTTCACTGAAATGAACGACGAGTGAAAAACATGGTTACAGTTAGTAGGGACTTCTCTTTGAAGAACAAAGTCCAGCTTGAAAGAGTGTCAAGGGAAAGAATTCTTTCTCTTTTTGTTTATATTTGTAAAATTAGGAGAGAATTGCTAGAAAAAAATCCCAAAGGGAGCAGGAAAAAAATGGAATCCAAATAATACTTGGATAAGATAATGTTAGAGAGAAAAACCAGAAATCAAAGGTAGAGCTATATGTCTAGAAAAGGCAAGAGCAGTGTTATAGTTTGTGTCTAGATGTCTCCCCAAAGCCTCATGCAGTCATGGGGGGCTTTTCAGAGGTGGCTGGATCTAGAGTGTATGGTGCTGGGATCGAGGGTGTGTGATTACTAAATCAGTCCACTGATGGTTTTGGCATAGTTCTGGCTAGGATTATGGGTGTGAGTGCTACTTCTGCCCTAGAGTGGGTAGCCTGCATAAAATATAAGGGACAGAAAGAGGGCTAATGTGCTCTCGTCTGCCTGGTTGCCATGTACTATTTCTTCTCTGCAATGCCCCTCTGCCACGCCACCCTGCCTTGGAGCTAGCCAACTATGGAGTGAAACCTCCACAAACTGAGCCAAATAAACCTTTCTTCCTTTAACTTTGGGTGTTGGGCACTTTGTCTCAGCAACAAGAAAAGTAACTAAGACAAGGAAGGAATCAAGGACACTAATTTCTAATTCTATCATCTCTGTTTCTATGATATGCAAGATATGATGGAAAAATACAGTGAATGCTTAAATTTTTTTCTAACTTATTACAGTAAAAGACACATTGCCATTAATCCCCTGTGAAATCCTCCCCCTCACTTTGGACACATGTATCCCATTGTTCTTGCCACTTTCTGAAGCAGCTTTGGAAGTCTTCTTTCATGAGTTTCTTTAGTTGCACTGTTGTGATTGCTTTGTTGTCTTGAATCCATTTAAAATGTTTATTTTCATGGTCATTTCGACTTTGGAGAGGAGCCAAAGGTTGCACAGTGCCAGATTCGGTGAATGAGGACACACCATAATGTTTTTTCAAGTCTGCCTTTCTGTTGGATAGCACCAAGCAACAGCATTCAGCATATCTTTGAACACACTTCATAAAGACAGTCACAAAAAAGAGCTTCCATAACTGCTTCAGAGAGTGGAAAGAATGATGGCATAAGTGTGTTCAAGGTTAGGGGAGTATTTCAAGGGGAATTAATGGTAATGTGTCTTTTATTGTAATAAAGAAATTTAAATTTAAACATTCACCATACTTTTTGATCACCCTGAATATAACAACATCGGTGTGACTCTGGGAGCCACAGTTCTCGAGTCCAGTCTCAGGTTAGCCAATTGCTACCTCCATGACCTTGACCTTGAATATATTATTTAGTCTCTGAATCTCTGTTTCTTCCTCTGTAAAACTGAACTATTATTTTCTTACAGTAATCTTTCCATAATAACAATACATGTATAGAAATCTACAGAGGACCCAGCAATAGTAAGTGCACAATAAGTGATTGCTATTTTTATTATAATTATGTACAACAAAATGTATCATTATTATTTTCTAGGTTAAAAATAGTATTTCTCTTGCAGGTTTCTTTGAAAATAAAGAAAGATTTACGTGAAGCCCAAGTTGGTCTTCTCCCTCTCAAGGACAATTTTCTAGTAAGTGCCAAGAAAGGGAGTCTCACAACTGTTCCTGATCTCTCCCACATCTTTCTGGGCTTCTGATCACTTCTGGAAACACTTGGACACAGTCAACCACTATAATGCACACTGTTCCCTACACATGGGCATCATTAGTTGGACCAGTGTGGGGTAATTCACATCTCTTTTTACCACTGAGTCCCTCTCCTACACATATCTCTGTCGCCCAAAGTGGTGGCAGAAAAGTCTTTACCGAGGGATTGAGTTAAACTGAAGAGAACTGCAGCATAGGAGGGAAAAGATTTCAAACTGTACTCTTTATATGGCTGTTTCCATAGCCAAAGGAAAAATGCACCCAAAAAACCAAACTCTTTTTTTGTTTTTTGTTTGTTTGTTTTGGTATGGGGAATCGAACTCAGGACCTTGTGCTTGCCAGGCAGGCACTGTGCCACTGAGCTATATCCCTGGCACAAAAAATCAAACTCTTCACTGAGTTTCTGTTTTAGATGCTCTCATCTCCCACCCTTCCTGCTTGATCCCCAGGCTCATCCTCTTGGCCATATAGTGCAAGAGTCCAGGTGGCCCTTTGTCCTCTAAACTTGGTCCCATCCCTCACCACCACCAAGATCTTCTTGCCTATGGAAAAAGAAGAATGTGGAATCATTCTGGTCATCCCCAGAGTAAATAAAAACCTGAGTACACACTATTCCCTTCCCACTTCTAGATCTCCATTGTGACCAGTTAAGTTTGACTGTCAGCTGATTAGCTTGTAAGATACCCAAGGGATTAGTAAAACACATTTTTGGGTGTGTCTGGGTGGGTCATAAAGGTGTGACCTCGAGGACTATACATGGTCACTGTCCTAACTCCTCTCTGGCTCTGTTCCCGTGTTCTGCTTCATGGCTGCCAGGAACTGAGCAGCTTTGCTCCACCACACCTTCTGCCATGATGCTTCTGCCTTGGAGCAAGCTGATCACAGACTGAACCCCCCCAAAACCATAAGCTAAATTAAACTTATTCTCCTTTAAATTGTGGATGTTAAGCATTGTTTCCCAGTGATGGGAAAGCTCACTAATACAGAAAACTGGTACCAGTGAAGTGGGGTTGTTGCTGTGACTATACCTCACCATGTGGTTCAGAAGCTTTTAGAGAGGTGATTGGATTGTGAGAATACTAACCTCATCAAAGGTTTACCCACCAATGACTTCATAGCTGAATGGGCTGTTACAGGAAGGGAACTAGCTGGAGGAAGTAGGTCATGGGAGCATGACCCTGGAGATTGTATGAAGTTATACGTGTGCACAATATATGTGTATATATAAACAATACTTATTCATCTCTGTATATATTCATATATGTATATATATATATGCACACATACACATACGTACATCCAAACTTGGGTCTAATCTGAATAAGATTTCCCTAAACTAAATATATTTACACAGATCTCTGTCCACAAGAAGAAAAGGTAGTGTAAAACACAAGATGGGGGCCGGTGAGATGGCTCAGCGGCTTAAGCGCCTGCCCGGCAAGCGCAAGGGCCCGAGTTCGACTCCCGGATCCCACATACGAAAAAGGGGCCGGTGATATCGCTCAGCGGCACGGGTGCCTGCTGGCGTGCGAAGTCCTGAGGTCGACCCCCTGGTACCCACAAAAAAAAAAAAAACACAAGATGGGAGGGAGCAATTATAGCCTTACTGTCCACCTAACAATAGCTCCATAAACACTTTGCATAAGCTTTCCTATATATTCCTAGGTGTCACCAAGGTATTCACTTCTAAGATAAAGGGGAGTAAAATAAAGGTTTATGATCCTCTTGACCAAATACCTTCTTCCAATTATATTTTAAAAGGGCTCCTTTAGCACAAGCCACATAGTAGATATTCAATAAATAATAGCCATTATTATTACATTGTCTTCATTCAAACTTTTTAATATTCTCACACTTTTGAACTTAATTCTGTTAACAAAAATATAATCCTTACAGACATCACCATCTAATTTCTTTCCTTTACAACATTTGTTTTATTCATAGGTTGCTTGGAGCTTATGGATCCAAGCTCCACTCATCAGAGACTGTCAAATAGTCCCCTCTGTGCCTGTTCTCCTTACAGTAAACTTTTTCAAGGTGAGTTGTGAAATGTTACACACATTGAGCTATGTTAAAAGCAGATGTGATTAGGTCAAGCAAAAAACCTGAAATCCTGATATTTAACCTTATGGGTGAAACCTTCACAGTGTTAAAGCTGAGTGGTTGCTTTTCTCTACATCATCCAAGTTAAAAATATATGGTGCATTTGTTAGTTAATATAGACATCAGTTTCTTCTATATTGATTAAGCAGGGTAGCATGTAGAATGAAAATATCAGAAATATCAAAAAATACCAGCAGTCTAAATGACAGGTTCAGAAACTCAAAAGACAAGAATTTGGTTTCCAATTTTCCATTTGTAATATGGAGCCTTTCTTCCTAGCACTTATATCATCATTGTGCTCTGAGGTTAAACTTAGGCTTTCAGAGAAACTAATGCATTTCCATCAAATTCACATCCAGGAAAAGTTGAAAAGGAACCTAAAGTTTATTGAGTGATTGTTTCATGCAAGGTACTTCTTTGAGCATTCTCTCATCCAATCCTCCCAACAACCATGAAATGGAGGGATCATTATATCAACTGCAGTGCTGAGGAAATAAGCTCAGAGACTTTAAATAATCTATTCATGGTCACACCATTCATAATTGATGGGCTTTAAAACCAAGCCCAAGTTACAGCAAGTATTGGAAAATTGTCTAAAATTCTGATGCTTCATTAATTTGAACAGGTCTGTTCCCAATTAATTCAAGTGAGTGATGCTGGACTTTGGTTCAAAAGCAATTGAATTTGCATATGGTCATTTAAGTGTCTAAAGAAAAGTACTATTCAACCTTTCCCTAAAATATTTATGTCACACATGTACACTTGTCTAGTGTTTGTATTCAGTTCTCTCACACTTGCACAAATAAACTGTTGATATTAATTGATAACTGACCTCATTCATCATTGTATACTAGGTATCTCAGTCCACAATGCTGTATGTACAAGCAATGTTACTTTCTTTTACTTTTTACCATGAAAATTCATTTCCATTTTGAGCTCTGATACACTGGTATGACAAGAATATCATCTCAGTCAATGTGAGGTCCCCTCCTTTTTCCCAGGGTTAGATCTACCTTCCAGGGACTTCTTAAATGCTCAGGCAAAAGAGGGTGTGAAATCTGCCCCTGGACCAAGCACACATCCCTTGAGGTGTCTTCTGTTGCCTTAATATCCCAAATCTTAGGGCTGGGGATGTGACTCAATGATAGATGGCTTTCCTAACATGCACAAGGTTCAAAAGAAAGTCTTGTTGCAGCTTCCACATCACACAGGATTCTTTCTGTACTTTTGTGCTAGAAGGACAACACATCTGTGTAGATACCTCTCACTCATTTCCTTGCCATTGTACTGAGGCTCTGCCTGAAAAGAAAGTTTGCATGGTCCCTCCTCCAGGCCCAACAACATGTGTGCTCTGATAAAATTCCCTCCATCCTTTCTTCCCACACCCCAGCCTGAAGAAATCTCTTTCTAATCCAGTAGGAAAGAGCCCCTGCTTCTTTCCTTCAGCATTTTACTCCCTAAAAACCAACTAATGCTAAAAGCTTAGGCTTTTGAACCTCAAACCAGAGAGAGGACCTACCTACATTTTCAGCTATCTGCCTGGTCATATCCCTGCCTCAGTGTAAAGAGCACAGAGTTGGTTGTGTGATTGAAAAGGAAAGTGAGAAAGAAGTAAGACACGGCTTAATATCTTAAACTATTATCCCACCATCTCTATAAGACCTATTTTTAAAGTACATCCTTCCCATTTTTATTAACAATTCTTTCTTAAACAGTTCTATTCATATCATATAGAAGGTATTTGATGAATGACGCAAAAAAAGTCAATAAAGTTCTCATAATCTCATCTGAAAGATAGGACTGTAAACTAAAAGAGATGTGGTAAGTGCAAAGAACTGATCATATGCCAACAAGCAAACAAAATATAAATAGAGAACTAAAGGGTTGCTGGGAATGGAGTAAATCCCACAGGCCCATGCTAGGAGGGGTATTATTGTGGAGACTACAGAGTACATGACACGCATTGTAGGTCCTGTGGGTTTAGAAGACTAAGAAGAGGAAAGATACTACAGGCAAGGAAGAATTCAATGGTAAAAAGCACAAATAATGTGCTCCTCTTTTTTCCCCCTTCCTATCCGTCCTGTATATTGTTGCTGGAATAATTTTTCTAAAACAGAAATTCCATGATGATTTTCAAGAGCATTCAATTAGCTCTTCAGTCTGGCTTGCAAGACAACGTTATATAGTGGCTAAGAGTGTGGGGCTTGAAAAAGATATTAGACTGAATACATATGCCTCCACTGCCTTGTGAAACACTAGGGAAATTATAGATTTAAACACATCATATTACAGCGATATGTTCAACACACTTGATAATAGCTAAATTATGGAAGCAGCCTACATGCCCAGCAGAAGATGAATGCATAAAGAAAATGTGGTATTTACACACAATGGAGTGCTATTCAGCCGTAAAGAAGGATAAATTTGAGTTATTTGTAAGCATAATATTAAGTGAATTAAATGAGACATAGGTCAAATATCACATGGTTTCTCTTATATGAGAAACCAAAAAACAAAAAAAAAACTTAAAAAGCAAAATAAAAGATAGATGTTAAGAAACAGGGAGGTACAGTTTGTAGAGAATGAAAGGGGATCTGGGGATGAGTTGAGACAGGAGGATGGGGAAGAGGGGGGAAATAAAAAGGATGGAGATGCAGTATGTGTATATACCAACTCCACATGATGAATGTATTCATTACGTATCACAAACACATACTGTTAAAAAAAAGTAGGGAAAAAATAAGATAGAAACACAAAGAGAGAATAGCATTAAATCTTTAAAAGTTGGAAACTTTAGTAGAGTAAAAAAAACCATACATACATACAGAAAGAGACAGAGACAGAAAATAGAATTAGAACTTCAGAAGTTGGAAACAGAACAGGCGGTAACTGATTTAACTGACACAAGAAACCAGAACCTTGGGCCGGTGAGATGGCTCAGCGGCATAAGCGCCTGCCTTGCAAGCGCGAGGGCCCGAGTTCGACTCCCGGAACCCACATACGAAAAAGGGGCCGGTGATATCGCTCAGTGGCACGGGTGCCTGTTGGCGCACGAGGTCCTGAGGTCGTCCCCCTGGTACCCACAAAAAAAAAAAAAAAAAAAAAAAAAGAAACCAGAACCTTGAGCAAGGAGCAGGGGGAGCCAGGACGCAACCTGATTTATCCTGAAGAGTCTTTCTAAATCCCCAAAGCTGACTATAACATGTACTTCTGGAAAGAGGGATGAAAATAGCTTAAAAACAGAAGTGATTGAAAATCTGTTTATGGAGAGATGGGGGCTTAGAGCCCGGATCTGTTCCCCTCCACACTCCATGGTGAGTGCCTGATTCCTCAACCTCATTACATGACCAAAGGTAGAATCTGTGCAGAGGATGCAAGAGATAACTTGTGGTCTGGGGAACAGGAAGCATGGATGAAGTTGGGAAAACCATATTGAAACTGGGATGACATAGAATTCTCACAACTCTGAATATTGAGACCCACAGCCTTCTTCACTAGCTGTCCCTCCACACCGTGCAACTAGTCCAAGAGCAAAGATTTTGGTACAAGATAAGAAAGATTAGTTTAAGATATTGGGTATAGCCATTATGGAGAACAGTAGAGAAGTTCTTCAAAAAGTCAAAAGTAGATCTAGCCCATGATCTAGGAATCTTCTTGCTGGATATACATTCAAAGGAAACGAAATTAGCAAACAAAAGAGACACCTGCATGCCCATAATTATTACAGTGCTATTCACAATAGTTAAGACAGGAAGCAGCCTAGGTGCTTATCAACAGATAACTGGAGAAAGAAAATATGTTATTAGATTTTTATTGCATCAATTTTTATTTAAACTAAAACATAAGTATTACTGATCTTTTTATGTACTTCTGCTTTATATATCCCAATTTTCTGCGTTGGATTCATTCTTAACCTTGCTGCAACACATTCTTTAGTAATTTTTTCAGAGAATTTTTTTTTGTCTCACTAGAGTCCTAGCTTGAATAGATATAGAATTGTAAGTTAATAAGTATTTTCCCTCAGCAGTTTGCAAATATTGCTCCATCGTCTTCTTATATAAGTTTTAATTTTGCTTCTTTGAAGAAACTTTTTCCCCATTTCCATAGAAGTTCCAGAATTTTCTTTTATTCGTGGAGTTATGACATACATAAGGATGTGCCTTATATGGATATTTTCTTATGGGTATTTTGTTTTGTTATGGATATTTTGTTTTGCTCTTCTAAATGTTACATGATTCCTTTTATTCTGAAAATTCTTCTCTTTTTATAGCTCAAGAATTTTTTTTTCTGTTTTATTATTTCTTTGTTTCTCCCCTCTCACTATCTATGTTGTCTTTATGAGACGGAGATTGAACTTCTAAGACTAATTGACTATGTCTCTTAACTTTCCTCTCAAATTCTCAACCTTTTTAGCTCATTGGGGTTTTGGGGTTTCTTGGTTTCTACATTTAATTTCTCTAAGCTTTGATCTTTTTTGTCCAGAGTACCAATTTGGTCTTCAGTCATGTACACTGTATTACTTGTCCCTTTCTCATATTTTCCTTATTTTGGTAAAAATACAATTTAAAAAAAAAAAAAAAAAAAAAAAAAAAAACCTCTCATTCTCCAACCTTTTATTCTACAGTGAAACCTATTTTGTTTCGCAGGTGCTATATATTTTTTTCAAATTTCTTCGAAGAAGTTTTATCGGTGGTATTACTTTATTCTTCATGTGATGCCTACAGTATTTCTATTTCCTCGGGGATCAAATATTTTCTTGGATTCTAGTGCTCTTTCTCTCCCATGGAACTCTGTAGTAGTACTTGACTGTTCCTTCAGGTTTATGAATGAAAGACTGGATTCATAATAGGTATTTGGCAGGGTGTGTCTCTCTAGTTGTATAGGTATATTTCCTCAATAGGCTGCTCCATAATTTCTGTAGGTCCAATTCTATGTAAATAGATAGGGCATGAAGCATATCATTGGACATCTTTTCTTAAATGTATGTCAACCTAAAGTAGGCCATCACTACTTCAACTGCCAGAACACTGAAGGATTTTTTTTTGTCTTTGTAGAACTATCTTTTTCAGCTAATTTAACTACCTAACTCAAGTTTTGCCCTACAGATGGTTCCCAATTTAGAATGGTTTAGTTTTTGACTCAACAATTTTACAATGATGTAAAAGCAATGAGTATTCAGCAGAAACCTTATTTTAAATTTTGAATTTGGATCTGTCGCGGGGCTAGAAATACAGTATGATAAAGCCAGGTGTGGTTGTGCATGCGTGTAATCTCAGCACTCGGGAGGCTGAGGCAAGAGGATCACCACCAGTCTGAGGCTAGCCTGGGCTACATACTGAGTTCAAGGCCAATCTGAACTATAAAGAGAGACCCTTTCTCATAAATAAATACAGTATGATGCAGTACAATATTCTCTCACAATGCTGAGCAGGGGTAGCAAACCACAGCTCCCAGTCATGCAGTGAAGAGGGGAAACAAATGATACTTTACAACATACTGTGTTGCTAAGCTATGATGCTTCCTAAGTGTATTAACTTCTTTGGTTTTTATCAGAACTGAAACCCATCATAAATTGAAGAGCATCTGTACTTCTCTGTCAGACTTTTATACCCATACTAAGAGAAGTTTCACATTTATTCATTTATTTATTATTTGACATATAATATGTGTACATATTTATGGGATATAGTATCATTGAATATATGTACATTATGTGTAAAGCTGAGATCAGAGAAATTAGCATTTCCACCTCCTCAACTATTAATAATTTCCACAAGTTAGGAACTTTTATACTCTTCCAGTTATTTTGAATTGTATCACAGACTATTTTAGACTATAGTTACCCTGTAGGCTATAGAACACCAGCAAAGTTTAGATAAGAGACATAAAAACACAACTAGATAGGAGGCCAGTTTAATTCCTTATTGTATCCCCAGCACCACCCCATGGTTAAATGTATGACAGCCTCCAGCTCGGGAAGAGGAGAGGTGTCCTGGGAAGGGCTTGAGGAGGAAGGGCAGATAGCCCTAGGATTCTAATTTAATTCTTTAGTTACTTTTACTGGGGGTTGCCCCAGGGCCTCTTCTGTCTTCTGGTGTTCATTTATTCTGAATCCGGAGTGCTTTGTGTTTGTTCTTATTTCCACAGTTTTCTACCACATCTTTGGGGTTGAGGGTTTTCTCTGTTCTTGTCTATCGGATCCTGTCTGCTTTCCTGTCTTCAAGGAATTTCTCCTAATTTGCAGTCACGATACATGTTTATCAGCATCGTCATTGATCCAGCAAATATTTGTGGAGCTCTTACACTGAGCTAGTCACTATTCTAGGTGTCAGAGATAGAGTTGTGAACAAAAGAGACAAAATTCCCAGCTGTCATAAAATTGCATTCTAGTAGAGGGAGCTAGAAAAAAAACTTATCATTAAAATGCCCAACTTATCAGATAATGATTCGTGCTGGGAAGGTAGCAAGGAACAAGGAAAAGAATGCCTGCTTGGTGCATGGGATGGGGAGAGTGTAGCAATATTAAATAGGCTGTTCAGGAAAGATCTAGCTAAAAGGAAGTAAAGGAAGTAATAGAGGGAGCCCTGTAGGTAACCAAAAATATCCAGAGAGAACAAGTATAGACACCCTAAGATACAATTGTCCGGTGCTCTATAGGAACAGGCAGAAAGCCACTGAGGATTTGGGTGTATATTATTTTAATTATTTTGTGCAATTTGGAACAGAAAGGAAGGTAGATATTTGTACTCAATTAACCTACTTGATCGAAACTTTCAGTGTGATTTCATTCTCTGGATGTACTGGTCTCGTTCTCCATATAACTTATTTAACAATTATTGATCCTTTTATACGTCTTACATTGCCATGCCATATTGTGATATAACCAGTGGTATGCTGGAGCCAGTTCACACCAGCTTGTGAGAGCTGACTGTTAATATTCAGAAATTGTGCATGCTGGCTTTTAAACCATTGGTAGCTTGCAATTGACCCTACTCAGAGTATTTATCCCATGGAATTACCAAAAGATACAAATCAGGACTTAACTTTTCATGCGTATATTTTGCATCTCAAAATAACCCCAAAAGTTTCTTGAGGACCAGAGTCATATTTTGATAAATAAATAATAAATGAAATATATATTGTAATGCCCTGTGGTTATATTTTAAACAAAGGAAAGAATGAGGGTAGTGAATTTTAGAACTAGAATTTTCCAGTACAAAAAGTGGCTAGGATTAACAAGTGTGAATGAAAGAGCAGAACTGATATCATTAAATCTAGAAGCTATTCTTTAATACTTTGTAAGTCATATAATGCATTCGTCTTTTTTATCAATAGCATTATGATATTTTCCAGATTGGAATATGTTTAGGTTTATAGATTGGATTGAAAATGATTGCTATTTTTAGCAATGATTTGTTAATGATTGTTGGGCTAAACAATAAACATTTATTTCTAACAATTGTGGAGGGTAGGAATTTCTAGATCAAAGTGCCAGTAGATTCAGTGTCTGGTAAAGGCCTGGGTCCTCGTTCATAGATGGTGAGTTCACATTGTGACCTCACAAGGCGAAGAGAGGACACTAATCCCATTCATGAGGGTCCACCTGTATAACCTCACCCAATCTTAATTACCTCCCACAGAACTCACTCCCTGACCCAATCACATTAGTGAGTAGCATTCCAACATATGAATTTCGAGAAAATACAAGCATTCAGTCCATGATATTTTGCCTCCCCCTAGTAAAAAAGCTGCCCTTCTCACATGCAAAATAAATTCATTTCATCCTAAAATCCCCACCCATTCTAACTCATTCCAATATCAAAACTAACTGTAAAATCAAAAGTCAAAGTCTCATCTACATTAGATTTGAGTGAGACTTCAAGTAAAATTCATTTTGAGACAAAGTTCTTCTCTAGCTGTGAGTCTGTGAAATCAGACAAGTTATTTGGTCCCAAACTACATGGTAGGACAGGCATAGAATATATATTCTCATTCCAGAAGACAGAACTAGGAAAGAACAAAGGGGTAATGTGTCCCAACCAAATCCACAACCCAGCAAATAAACCTTGGGAGATCTTATGGCTCCAAAATAATATTCTGTTCTCTGGGCCTATTAGGGTGGGGTGGGACCTACCTCCTGGATTCACTGAGGTGGAGGTCTTGCCCCTACATCTTTACTGGGCAGGGATCAGACTCCCACGACTTTGGGTAGCACTGCCCCTACATGTTTGGGCAGAGGCCATTGGGCTTACTGAACCCCAGGTGATGTCGTGTTTCTGAAACCTTTGTATCTTCCCTCACCTTGAGAAATAGTACACATTTTCAGCCAAATAGCTTTATGGTCCTGTTCTGTACAATCTTAGAAGTCCAACAGCATGCCTCCGTCTCTCATTTTCTTTCCTTTTAGTTCAAACTGGAAATTTTCCTGCCGGATAACTGATTAAATCTATTGTTCACACTCACACTATTATCCTTATTAAACGGTCCCTTGACCACATGCACAGTGCTCTTTTTCAGATTTGCTCTCTTACTTTTCAATATGGGTAGATTGAGAATTTGCCAATTCTTTTAGTTCGAGTTCCTTTTTGCTTAATAATTAGATCTTCAAGTCATTTCTCCCTTCTCACATTCTACTATAAGCAGTTAAGAGGAACAAACCTGCTCTTTTGAAAGTTTTTTTTTTTAAATACTGTCAAATATTCAGTTTTGGTCTTGGAATATACCATACCTCAGTGGTCCAGAGCTTACTTAACATGCACAAAGCCCTGTGTGTAATCCCCATTAACACACACATACACACAAATTCCAATTTCACCACTCACAAGTTCTCCTTTACACAAAAAGACTAACACAAACACAATTCAGCCAAATTATTTGTCATATTACAAGGATGGCTTTCTCTCCAGTTTCCAATGACATGCTCCTTATTTCCACCTGAGGTCTCATGAGAGTAGCTTTTATGATCCATATCTCTACCAACATTCTGTTCAGGATTACTTCGGCACGCCCTACAAAGAGGTATCTTTTTTATACAACTCTCGTCTTTTTGCTTGGAGCCTTGGCTAAAACGGCCCTTAATAGTCTTTTTGTGGCCATCAAGATTTTTCTAACATGTCAAAACTCTTCCACCTTTTGCTTATTACCCAACTCCTAAACTGCTTCAACATTTTTAGGTGTTTGTTATGGCAGTACCTCTCCTCTCAGGAGCAGTGTTGCCTTAGCTCATGCTGCCATCACAAACTCTCAAGTGTCTGTTTAATCCGTAAAATGTATCTGTATTTTATCCATCTCGTTCAATTTTCTCAGAATTATTATAGTTGAGAAACTGAAATTTTAAAAAAGAGACACTGCATATTTGCAAAATGCTATGTGCATTATATAGACACTATCTGTACCATTACAGGGTTATCATTGTTATATACATAATATTACATAAATATTTTTATGATATCTGTACTTCAGTATCATGTAGTTATTACAGTTTAGATCTAGAATGTCCTCTAAATGGCTCATGTGTTCAGAGGTAGGGCTTTTGGAAGGTGGTTGGATCATGGGGCATTATAGCTGACTTGCTGTTAGGCGGTGGAGCCTAGTTGGAGGTAGGTCACTGGAGCATGACCTGGAAGGGTGCATCTCTCTCCCAGGCTCCTCACTTTCAACCTGCTTCCTGACTACCATGACATGTGAGCAGCTGTCCTCTGCCATACCCTTCTATCTTGTCCTTCCTGCCTTGGACTGGCTGACTATGGACCGAAAGCATGAGCCAGAATAAACATCTCCTCCTTCAAGTTAAGGTACCAAGTACTGTGTCCCAGCAATGAGACTGTCACTTAGACAATAGTTGTGTGGATATGTGATGGATGCAATAAATGCTTGCTGAATGAATAAAAGAAGAAAGGAAGAATAGATAGATTAATACATAAAATAAATAATCGGACATAGTGGTCCTCAAAATACTCATAATTGACCAGTTGTCAGGATTATTTACAAGAATTAATACAATTAAAATAGTGGTACTTTCGTTTTTACCATGAATGAATGTTTCAGCAAAGAGTTAAAATGTTATGACTTGGGCATCTTATCAAATTCAGCACCATCCTTCCCATTTATCCATTTTCAGTGGCAAGCAGCAGTTAAGAGAATTCATTCTCCAAAGAATCAGGTTCATAGGCAGCAGAATTTGCCACCTCCATATCAATACTTATTGTAAAATTATAGAAGTCAGTGAGTATTAACACAAGGACTGACAAGTAGGTCAGTGGAATTCTACAAAGAGCACAGAAGTAGATGAGAGAATATGAGGAAACTTAATACATAACAGAACTGACACTGCATGATGGTGGAGAGAACAAAAAAAAAAAAAAAAAAAAAAAGAAAAAGACTGTCCCATAAGACTTGTTAGGATAATGTGTTATCCATATGGGAAAGAAATGAAATTGGACCAGTACCTCACACCATACAAAAATCAATTCCAGATGCTTCCAGAGCTTAATGTGAAAGGCCTAACTTTAAAGCTTTTAGAAATAATACAGAAAATGCATATTTAGGGTATTGGGGTAAGGAAAGATTTATTAAACAAGACAGAAAAAGCTCATACCATAAAAAATTGGCATATTTGGCAGTTTTTAAATTAAGACTGTCTGGCTAAAAAGAAAAAAAAAAGATACAATAAAGACATTGATAAAACAATCCAAACACTCAAAGAAGACATTTCTACTAGGCATAACTGGCAAATGAATGCTAGAGAAATAAAGGAAAACTAGAAAAATGGTCAAAAGTCATGTACGTACATTTCACTTATGAGGAAAAGAGAATGGCCAGCGAAAGATACTCAGCCACAGTGGTGACCAGGGTAACAAAAATTAAATCACAATGATATACAAGATTTCCCCTATCAGAATGACTAAAATTAAAACGTTTTCTGATGCTAAGAAATGATAGCTAAGAAGAACGAATGGAATTATCAAACACCACCAATAGGAATAAAATTTGCTATAATTACTTTGGAAAACTATTTGGCATTATTTAATTAAATATGTGCATATTCTCTAAGCCAGTAATTCTACACCTAGATATACTTGTAGTTGTCATCAAGCTATTTAACAGCCAGTAATTCATGAATGTCTTAATCTCTGTTCTGTTGCTATAACAAGCTATCCAAGGCTGGTTTCTTTATAAAGAGAAGAGGTTTATTAAGCTCACAGTTCTTGAATTTCAACAGTATGGGACTGGTATCTGCTCTACTCTGGTGAGAGCCTTATACCAGATGGCATCACAATGGCAGGACTTCAGGAGGGAGTAGTGAGTGAATAGCACCCATGGCAGAAAGATTCAGGAGAGGCGCCAGGTTCCTGTATAGTAATCCATTTTTGTAGGAACTAATCTAGTCCCAGGAGAGCTGTATTAATGCCTTACAAGGGTACTGACCTCATAACCTAATTATCTCCCACTAATCCCTGCCTCTTAAGGGTTCCACAACCTAAACACTGCCAAGTTTCCAGTACATAAGCCCCTGGGTCACACACTCAAACCATATGCAAACCATAGTAGACCCCAACCAATTAGAATAGATGTCAGCCTGTAGCCAATATTAATGTAGACCCATTGACTATTTACACATGATAGAAACTCCTGTGCTTGGGTACCAAAAACACATAAACAAATGTTTTCACCAGCATTTTGGTACTGTCCATCAACAATTAAATGTTGTAATATTTTCAAACCTGCTGGCGGTTATAGAAAAGAATAAACTACAACCATGTGCATCAGTATGGCTGAATCTCAAAAACACAAAATGGGGTAAAATAACCATTCTCAGAAGGATAGATGTAAAATGAATGACTCCATTCACATAAAGTTTAAAATCAAGAAAAATTTCATTTCCATCATTGCTCACCAGGAAACAAGACTTATTCCCTGAACTTTATGCCTAGAGGCTCAAAATTTAAAGCACACTTTAGGAGCAATCCAGCTCGCCTATGGCAGGGGAGGTGTGGTGGAGGATGCGGAAGGCCAATGGAAGCAATCTGGTTTAAGCAACCGAGTGCAAGACTTGAAGCCACAAAAAGTGAATCCTAACCTTGGCCCTCAATATAATAGCTTTGTGACAATGGAAAAAGTATTTAAAATTATGGTGGATAATAGCAATCATCTTCTCAATAACTACAATTACAAATATGACATATAGAGGAGATAACATTGAGTATGGGATTTTTTTTAAGTTTATTAAATGTTTGGTAGTAACTGCTTTGACCTAAAGATGTGCGTATTTACCTTAAATATTGTATATCTAAGAGAATACTGCAGATGCAGAATGCACCTATCATCAGTTTTGAAGGCACATATTATTATTCATTTAACCTTTTTTTTCAGTTTTTAATTTTTATTAATACACACAGTACATAATGATTGCATTCATGGTGTGGAGTCAGTATATGCGCATAACATCTTAATTCCTTCTTTCATCCCCTTTCCCTCCTTTCCCTCCCCCTTTCCTTTCATCTCTTGATCTCCTTCCTTTTTGAAAGAGATCTATCTTCCTACTTCTTATTATCTGTCTTATATTTTGCTCTTTCTTTATATTTTGGGTTTCCATATAGGAGAAGCCATGCAGTGTTAAAGCCGTGTGTCTGATTTAATTCACTTCACATTATGGTCTCAAGGGGCATCCATTTTCCTACAAATGACTCAAGTTTTCCTTCTTTGTGGCAGAGTAGTGTGTGTAAATACCATTGTGTGTAAATACCATACTTTCTTTATCCATTCATCTGTTGATGGACAGACAGGCCACATCCAAGATTTAGCTTTTATGAGTTGTACTGCCATAAACATGAGTATGCATGGATCAATGTAATATGATGTCATTAACTCTTTTGGGAAGATACCTAGAAGAGGGATAGATGGGTCCAATGGAATTTCTAGTTTGAGTTTTCTGAGGAATCTCCATTCTGATTTCCACAGTGGTTGTACTTGTTTATACTTGTTTATAAAGAAGGGTTCCTTTCCCCTACAGCCTCAGTTAAAATGATTTACTAGACATTCTGCAGGCAGAGCTCATTTGGGTTTTTCCAGCAAATACTTGTTTACAGATGAGGAGGAGGGCCGGTGATATAGCTCAGCGGCATAAGCACTTGCCTGGCAAGCGCAAGGTCCTGAGTTCGATTCCCAGTACCCACATTTAAAAAAAAAAAGTAGACATACAGATGAGGAGGGTGGGAGCATTGCTCAAATAATGTAAGATTCAGTAGGAAGATGGCAGATCAAACTGGGAGCAGTGTTTAGCTAAGTCAGGCTAAGGAGGAAAACCCAAGGGGTAAGGTCAAGGTCACAGAAGGTAAAAAGGTATCAAGCATCAGACTTCAAAAATGTGCAATTCCCATGCAAATGAGAGCTTAAACTATATAGATTGTAGCAAGGGGAATTTGGTCTTAAGACAGAAACAGATACTTGCAAGGAGTCAAAGAATGTGATTCCAATCTAAATCTAGGAAAAGTAAGAATAAGCTAGATCCAAGCAGGGCTGGATCCCTCCAACATACAACAAAATCTCCTCCTATCTTACTTAATACACTACTGTATATGACTTCCTGTCACTGTTTACACAGAAGAAACATTAGAAACTATGGCAGGTTTAAAGCAGTGCTCCTTCTCTACTGCAGAGATGTTATAAATCCAGAGAGGATTATGAGCTAATAACAATCAATAACCGTAACAATTATCGGCATTTGAGTACTTACAAGATACACTGAATACGTCCTTTATGTGTGTTACATCATTAATAATCAGCAAATCCCAGGATGAGGTATTATGATTGCCTTTATTTTATAATGAAGAGCCTCGCTGAGGTTATAAAACTAGTACGTGACAGAACCAGGACTTCACCCTAGCTTGTATGACTTCATACCACATGCTCGTTACCACTATATACCATCTCCTATTTCTTGCCAAAATGGTACTTCATATAGCCTCATGTTACCAGTAACAGACACCATACCATGTGCTGATTTGAAATTAGATTATCATGGATTGCCCTTTCAGATTTTAATCAAAGCAGATGTAAAGAGATTAGTAGTGGCAGTGAGATGTTGTGCTAATTACACTTCAGTTTAATACCATAAGCAAAGCTACAATTTGAGCTCAACTTGTCTTTGCAGGTCCTCTTGTGGCATAATTTAACTACTGCAGTTTGGTTCTATGAGGTATCTTGTAACATGTGAGATTTTCCAACAGTGAATCATAAAAGATACAAAAAGTCAGCACTTAAAGGCCTGGGAACTTTAGTTTGAGAAATATATTTCTGAGAACTGTATTTTGTCGATTCACTTCAGTGATTATACTAATGGAATACAATATTTCTTAACAGACCTATCTTCTGGACAACATTTACAGTTGATTTGAAGTCTAGGGACTGCATCTCTAGGCCAGCACTAACCAATGTGGTAGCCATGTGCCTCATGTGCCTTATGAGCACTTGAAATGTGGATAGTGCAGCTAAGAAACTGAATTTTGTATTTCATTCCTCTATATTTGATTTTAATTAATTTACATTGAAGATTTCAAATTTACACTAATTTTTGTTATTTTATAAGACTACTTTTAACCTTTACCACTGAAATGTCAACATCTGAATTGATATGTGCTGTAATTATAAATTATACACCAGGTTGCAGATACTTAATATAAAAAAGATAAAATATCTCATTAATTTTATATTGACTACATGTTTGAATATTCCAAACATAATTCTTCAAATAAAGTATCATATTAAAATTAATTTCACCTGTTTCTTTTTACATTATTGAGGCGACCAGTAGATAATTTAAAAGTGTGTATGGGGCTCACATTTATATTTTTATTGGAAAATTCTGCTGTAGAGCATTTAAATATTAATGAATTCTAGCAGATATCATGTTTTGCAGAGATAATCTATAAATGAGATATTATACATGCAGCAATGGTCATGGTCAGGTCTAATCTTCACTGTAGTAAAAGCAGTATCTCTTACCGTCAAGTATTCCATCTGGTGTTCAAGAACAGGAGACAACATCGATGACATAGATTGCCACCTTTATTTTTCCCCTTAAGGCCGAAAAGGCTGGGAACAGAGCAGCATCAAGGCACAGGCTTCTGGCTAGAACATCTCTAAACATTAGTCCCAACCTCTGTCCTCACATGCATTGGATATTCCTGTTCGTTTGTGACTGTCCTGACCTTTTAGCGTTGTCCAAGGTAGCTGCTTGTTGATTGTTGTAAGAATGCATAGATTTTCTTAAATGCTTTGAATAACTTGGTATGGTATGAAAATATTTGACTGAATGCCAAAATACACTTATTACAAAAAGTCAGTATTGCATTTGTCAGTGAATTAAAGGAGCGGTTCAAATCTTTGTAGAGTTTCATATGGTACATTTTGAAACGGAGACAATGATAAATATTTTCAACAAAGTTTCTTATTAATGATGACTACTGGCAATTGAAAGCAATGATCCATTAAAAATGCCTGATCAGGAATTGCAAGGAGCCCTTCAAATATAAAACCTTTCTTTCTACCTTCCTTCCTCTGACAAATATTTATAGTGTACCTTCCCTGATAGATTCCGTGCTCGGAGCTGATTCAATGTATAGAATCTGTCTGGGAACAAAACAAACAAAATACTCTGCCCTCAAAATGCCAGAAATTGAAGCAGGCACAAGAACTACTGGACACCTCTATTGTAAATGCCCTTCTGAAGCACAAATTCACTTTGTTATAACATATTGTACCATCTATTCATCCTAGAAGCAAGGGAACTTAGCTGTATATATCACTTGTTTATTCTTTCGTTATGCTTTAATATTTTCCAAAACTAGGATATTTGGATCATTGCTCCTAGATCTTTACCCAGGGATCTCTTTCCCACATCCTTCCCTCTGTACTCCTTCAATAGAGAATGATAAATTCTCATTTACAGAAAGCAGGACTAAATCTCATTAGACTGCATCTCATCTACCCTGGAATAGGGAAAACTGCTAACTTGGTTGCAATGATACATTCTTATGGAAAAATGCTAAACTATACTTATTTACAAAAAAAAATCTTTTGTACAGTCTCAAGACCTTCAAGTTTACCCACAACCTCCAAGTCATAATGGTGAGCTCTCTTTTTCTGGGACATCATTTTCTAAAAGTTGTAAGGCCCTCATCTCCCTATTTGTGTTGATAGTCTAGAATCTAACTGCATTCTCTTGTGTTGCCTCTGCAATTCTAAGAGGGCCAGACACCTTTATGCAAATGACCCCATTGCTTGCCCAGACCTTTGGAAGACCCTGCCATGAGCTATGCTATCCACACATGATTAGCCCTCTCTGCTCCCCACAGCCTGAACCCGATTCTTGGGGCAATACTTCCCACTTTTTGCATACTAGGGCATACATATGAAGCGATACTTAACAGCACCCTGGGGTAAAGGGGAGAGCACCATGGGTATTAAAAGTAAGTTGTTACAGTATGCTGTATTTAGGTTGAATAAGTATGAACACTATATTAAGAAAAATAAAATGCCAAGTATTATGGTAGGAGTTAAATATTGAATCTGATGAAAATAATGAGAATTTTGAGCTTCCTTTCATAAATATAACTTTACCTCTTCTTGTTGTAAAATTTGTCAAGACTTGGCAATACTCTTTCCAATCCCGCTCCTTTTCAGTTCTAACTCCTCTTCCTTATTTCCTGTTTGTTTTACAAACTATCCCCACCCTGCTCACAGTTTTTTTTATCACCTCCTCCCACTCCCAATAAACAGCCATGTGTATTATTTTCCCCTTAACCTTCCAGTGTTTTATAAAAAATAAAGCATCTATGAATATGTATCCTTATCCTCCTCCACCATTCCTTAGATAAGAGGTACCACACACTGTCCTATATATTGTCTTATATACTTAACAAAATATTCTCTGGATGTTGTTAAATGTGATATTTTTCACTACCACTGCTTAGAAATCACCTTCCTTATTTTTCAGCAGTGCCCTATTTTATCTAGCAGATGTTCCCTAGTTTATTTAAATACCCTACAGTGGCAGAACTCTTGGCATCTTTTACTGTTAACTGTAAACTGAAGGGTTGTAACTGATGAATAGAGTCCTGCATTCCAGAATTTGGCATGGGCAGCCCTTAATAGAGATTGTACTATTATGGGGTCCACTAGCAAAGCATGACACTTTCTGTTTCCCTACAGTTTTTCCTTCCATTCTCTCTTGAATTCTTCCCAACCAGGATGCTGCATGAAACAACAGTGCTTAAGAAGGTTTGGAAATCACAGGAAACAATATATTGAAGCCCTTCAAAAAATTCAGTATGGTTGAACTGTAATATAGACAGTGGTAGGGAGGCAGATGCAAACAGACAGAGCTAAAGGCTGGAAATTAGGCAGAAGAGGTACATATGAACGTACATATGCCTACATACATGTACATATAGAGCTACTTCAAACAGTTCAGCATGTTGTGGATGGAGCATGTGTATGTAGGTCAGGGAAACAGACTTAAACCCAGATGTACAGATAAGGTTAAATCCTCAATAAGCCTAATATACTTTTTAAATGGAATTGTGAACTAAAAACTGAAAGTAACATGATTATGTACTAGAAGAGAGAGGGAACAATTTGAAGACAAGGATAGAAGCTATACTTCTCTGAATATGCCTTGTTTGTAGATTTGATTTTGGAACTACAATAACGTTTTTATTTAATTATAAGGCAAAATTAAATTTTAAAAAGCCACCCATAAATTTCTAAAGCAAGACAAAACAAATGAACATAACTATTTACTAAGTTGGTGGCATAACTTCCCAAAGAGGCATTACACTATTCATTTGATTTTTCCATGAAAGTAAGAGAGAGGGGGAATGAAAAAAAGATATCAGTCAGAAAGATGGGAGAAAAACATAACATAGATACACAGAAACTATTATTTAAGCAACAAAGAATACTCAAAACAGTCAAATGCTGCCCAGAGGTCAAATAAAATACAGACTATGAAGCGTCTATTACATTTAACAACATCCAGAGAGAGTTGATTAAAAGAACATTACATGTGGTTTGAAAAGTCAAATGTGCTTACAGAGACAACACACAGAATGTAAAATCAAGAATGATCTGCATAACCAACGATGTGTGGATATGATTCTCTTACTTGTGACCTTCCATGCTTCCACATTCGACCCTAAGACCCTAAGAGATATTATATATCTTTTACAAGTCCAATGCCGCCAAAATGAAGAGAGTGCCTTCCTTGAGCCTCCAAGTATGTAAAGGTCTCCAAGTCTCTCTGAAAACATTGGAAGGAACGAAGTCAGCAAAATTAAATGTGCTTGTAATGTAGCACAGCATATTGTTTATTATTATTATTAAACATATTATTAAACAGATACTGATGCCATGCTTACTAAGTAACAAGAACTATTGTAAGAACTTAATAAATATTGTTATTTAATCCTCCTACCAGCTGTAAGATGGCTACTATTATTCTGAGTTTTTGTTCTGGTTCTATTAAAGACTTAGTGACTTTTATGAAGTCATTTCTCCAGTCTATGCTTCAGTTTGATCCACTGTAAAAGAGAGGCTTTCAGCTGAGGAGATGGCTTTGTTTTGTTTGTTTTGTTTGGTTCTATTTTCTTTTGTTCCGGGACAGGATCTTGCTATGTAGTCCAGGCTGGCCTTTAACTCACTATGTAACACAGGCTGGTCTCAAACTCTTGAGCCTCCTGCCTCAGACCTCTAACTGCTGGGATTACAGCCATGCACTATCATTCCCAGCTTCAGCTGAGGATTTCTCAGAGATCTTTTCAAGTTTAACATTCTATGAGCTGCAGTAGAGATAAATGAGCACTGGACACTGACCTAATATGATAAGCAGAAGGGTGATACAGACCTCATCCTCTCTTTTTCCTTCTCCTCCCAACTTTGAGTTCTATTATGTGAGTTCTGTTGTTACCCCCATGGAAGGTAGAAAATGTCAAATAACTATAGTGCCTGGCTTTTAGTAAATGCTCAACAAATACTTGTTAAATTAATTAATGAATGGAAAATTCAACTATCCTAGCCTCCACGTATTAAAAATCCTGCTCTGACATTTCTCCATCCAGAGTAGTGCTGGAATTTTGGTCAAGGGTGTATGTGTGTACATGCGCCTGCACGCTAACCATGCTGCATTCCTGTCTAGATTCTTTTTACTCAAGGGAAAAAAAAAACTCTCCTGGTTGTTTAAAAAATTTCAGTAAAGAATTTTTCTGCTCAGAAACTCCAGGTCAGGTACAAAAAAGGAACAGATTTTTGGGAGAAGTGAAATGTAGCTTGAGGCTCTTAAGAAAGTTGGCTGAGAAGTCTAAACATTAAGAGAAAGTTACATGTCAAGTTATGCTGTTGATGGATTTAATTAAATGGCTGTTCCTTCAGATTGTACATGAGTTTGGTAAAGTTTTCTTATGTACGTTTGCCTCTGGATCAATCAACAAATAATTAAAACTTGAATGCCTTTCTTTAAATGTTCTGCTGCCAAATTATTGAGGTAAATGAAAAATGTAGGTGCACTACGCCTTAAGAAAAATTAAACTCAGAAAACAGATATAGTAGGTGGAGATTATTCGTGTTACAAAACAAGTTCGCTGCACACAGAGTTCCTTTAAATAGCTTGCTCCCTCAGTGCCCTTAAGATGTGACTGGATTCTCCAAAATTGTATCTACACAAAGCTTTTCAGGAAAACACATGTTTTGTAAAGTGAGGCTCTTCTGTATTTAATACTTCCCAGTTTTAAACTGCCACTGCGTGTTCATTAATTTTAATAGTTATGTGCACTAAAGACTTACACTGAAGAAGTAAAAAGCCAAATCTCCCCACTGGAAAATTTCCAGTAAACACACTCATAGGAGTCACATAATAAAGGAGGGAGGATGTGAAGCTATTTTGATGGAATACTTGGCCACCTCATGATAGAACCAGCACATTTTGTTCGTGGTTGCATATTAGTTTCTGGATGCTATTTTCCCCGACTGTGTTTTGGTGTAATTCCTAGGTCAGAGTTATTAGGAACCCTTGAAAATCTTCTTTGTTGTTCCATTTGTTAATTTGCTTTATTTTACCCAATGCATTGGTCCTACTTATCCTCACTTAGGAATGTTTCCCTTTGAGGTGTAGATGTACTGCCTCCTTTTTGTTGCATTTTGTAGGCAGAAAAGGAGACCTGAATATAACCTTCTGCAGTGGCGGGGAAAAGAAAGAAGATTTAAAGCAGGAACATTTGAGAATGAGAAGCAGCAAAAGTGGTCCTCCTTAGGGAACAGTCTTTCTCGTGGCATGCTGCCCAGAAGCTGCTATTCCTTCCTGGCTAAAGCCACAGGGAAGATGAAAAGCAGAGTCCAACAAACAGAGGCGAATTGTGGTGGGAAACAGAGCTCCGTGGAAGTCAGCACTTTGCGAGGCTGGGACGTCCGATGCTAGAGCAAGACAAGCCAGGAGGCTACGTGGCGCGGTCAGCGGCACGTGGGACTCAGGTCTCTCACCACAAGCAGGAACCAGTGTTCCCATTGAGGGTGGAATCCTGGGCTTATGAAACCAAAGATGGAGTTCGAAGGAGGATCCTGAAACCGTTTGGGAGGACAGTGCTGCCCTGAGAGAAGATACAGACCAAAGGTGGAGATGCAAGGAAACCTGAACTCAGAAGATACCACAAGGCATAAATGTGCAAGGCCAAGAGAACGGTGTAAGTGGCAGTAGCCACAGAATAGCATAACAACAGCAGAGAAACGATTTTGCATCCAGATCACAGACACTGGACAAATACAGAGGGAATCCAGGAGCCGCAGATGTTCACAAGCCAGTATCAGTGAGAGATCCAAACTAGGGATAACACATCCTAGCAACAGGAGAAAAGAAGACAAAAGCAAGCAAACAGAATTAAGACCTAGCCTACCATTTTCACATTTCATGATGTGGCGGAGCATGAGATTAAGTCCACTGGGATAAGGTAGGATAGACAGAATCAGCACTTAGAACCAGGTACGCCTGCTATGGTGGGACATGGACATTTTGACAAAGCAGGGTTCCAAATAACATTCCCAGTGAGAACACCCTCCCAATAGACACTGCTCCCTTAAACCAGCCCCACCCCAGGGGCTGTGGGGTCAGTCACAATTTTAACCATCTCCTGCCTGCAGCTGAACTCACTCCAGTCATGCTGGTGCCAGCAATTGACCCCACAGGTCACAGTTTCCCCCAAGGGATGTGACACCTGGTTCTTTAGCTTTAGCAAGAGCCCAGGATGAGTTCCCTTGCATTCCATAGGCCTGTTTAGCAAGTCCCACATCTACTAAAACTGTCAGAAAACTTTCAAGCTGGTTTCTCATGACCAAATACATAATCCTATAATCCGTGGAAAATATTTTGAACAGATAACCCATATGGTGTAGTATCTGACACAGCCAGGGAGCTGCAGACTAGCCCATCCCCCAAAGCACTCCCACCCACAACAGACCAGTCTGGTCAGAGGGCCCCATCCTGCGCAGTTAACCTTTTCATGCCAGCCAGGGGCCCAATCCTCCCTTGGAACTACAATGTTTTTAAGTCTTTTCTGCTAGGGTGCAAGTTACACATAAATAAAGAATAAATAAATAATTTTGGATGTCATATATGTTCATTTTCAACAAAGAATGCACTAGGTTAGCCCAAGCACATAAGGTACTTGGAAGGTAATATTTGCCTTTGGTAAGCTTAAATGTCATACTTTTGGATAACTAAAACTTGATATACAGATTTGATTTTTTAAAAAACCTTCCTATTTAACAGATAGTTTGGGGATCTGCTTAGTTGATTTTTTAAAATAAAATGTTACTTAAAGTTTATTTCTAGGTGATTTTAAATATTGAAAGTTCACACATTTCCCTGGAAGTATATTGACAACAAAGTAAAAATTCGTATTAAATATGAGAAATGTATAATGCTCCATTTGCCTTAAAGTATAACTTGACATAACTTCCAGCAATAGAAGCTCAAATCAGACCTTGAAAGTATGGGGAAATGAAGTGAGATAAATCAGGCACACAAGCTTAAATATCCCATAATTTCTCTTATACAAAAAATCCAAAGTATAAATAATTTTTAAAACAAAATAAAAGGTACACAATAGGAAACAGGGAGATAGATCTTTTGTAAATGGGAAAGGGACCTAGGCACACAGGGAAGGGGCAGAGAAGGGAAGGGAAGGGGAACAAAAAGAATTAAAATATGTTAAATACGTGAACCTACTCCCTAAGTTGAATGTAAACATTGTGTACTACAAACGTGTACTAAGAGAGAAGAAAATATTTTTTCTTAAATTTTTGAACAAAGAAAGTAAGTGAAAATGTCCTTAAGCCTCTAATGAAACAGATATAACAAAGACCATACATTTTAGGAGAGAAGAATTTAACATCTGGCCTTTGAACTAGGAACTATTATTTTTGAATTGTGTGTGATATTTAACCAGTTTCTTTATCTGGTTTCCCCTGGTAACCTTGCATTCTTCCTAAAATTACAGTCAAATCAGAAACATTGTGGGGGTGGAGGAAGAACACTGTGAGAAGTAGGTTCACAGAAAAATGGAAAAGCCACTAACAGAGTCACAGGATCCTATGCAAACAACCTTCCACATCCCCAGTGGCCCCTGACTGGCTTCACAAGGCCACGAATATAACGTGAGCTAGGATGTTCCAAGGAGTCATCAAGGAATATTAAATCAAATTCGGTGCTCTCTGTTGAATATAAAGCACAGAGAGTACTTGAGACTTTTAGAAATTTTCCAACTTTGGGGCAAACAAAGGGATAAAGTGCGTTAAGAGAAAATGTAGTTATGAAGAATACCCCACTCTATCACAGACAATAGCCCATTCTTTCACAGGTAAGGCCCCGTTCCTTTGTGAACAATATCCCATTCCTTATGGAGGTTATCCTCTCTTTTATAGCTTAATGATAAGTAGTAGGGCTGAATCTCACTTTTGAACACTTGCATTCAGACTGTCAGTATCTGAGCTTAACTTCAAATCCAGAACTGTCAGGCTCCAAAACCTTTCCTTGCTCAACAATTCAATAAAAAAAAAAATCTAATTAAAGATAGGCCAAGCATTTCATTAGGCATTTCTCCAAAAAAGGTATAGAAATGACCAAAGAGTGCATGAAAAAATGCTCTACATAATTATCCACCAAAGAATACAAATTAAAACACACCGAGGTGCCACTTCATTCTGTAGAGTCTCCATTTGAACCCATAACTTCTTTTCCAAAAATGATATTGATTTACTGCTGTAGTATTGATTCATTCTATATAACCCTAAGAGAGGGATGGGGGCCGGTGAGAAACTCAGCGGCATAAGCGCCTGCCTGGCAAGCTCAAGGTCCTGAGTTCGGTTCCCGGCACCCACATAAAAGAAAAAAAAAAAGAGAGAGAGAGAGAGGGATGGTTGCAATAAAAATGACAGATACTAACAAGTGTTGATGAAGATATGGAAGAACTGGAACCCTTATACACTGCTGGCGGCAATACAAAATGGTGTGTCTGCTTTGCAGAAGTCTGACCTCTGCATAAAACATTAAATATAGATTCGTTCGCCATAGGACACAGAGATTCTATTCCTTAGGCATGTAATGGAAAAGAGCAATAGAAGTATTCATGCAAAAACTTGTACACGAGTGTTCACAGCAGTGTTTTTTTTTTTTTTTTGTGGGTACCGGGGGTCGACCTCAGGACCTCGCGCGCCAGAAGGCGCCCGTGCCGCTGAGCGATATCACCGGCCCTTTTTTCGTATGTGGGTTCTGGGAGTTGAACTCGGGCCCTTGCGCTTGCCAGGCAGGCGCTTATGCCACTGAGCCATCTCACCGGCCCCACAGCAGTGTTTTTTATAGTAGTCAAACAATGGAGGCAATTCAAATGTCCATCAACTGAGTAATGAATAAACAAAATGTTAAGTGATGGATAAACGAAATGTACATACCCATACAGCAGAATATTACCCAGCCATAAAAACAAATGAAGCACTGATACATGCTACAATCAGTATGAACCTCAAAAACATGTTGTTAAATAAAAGAATCTAGTCCCAAAAGGCCACATATTGTGTGATGCCATTTATAAGAAAACCAAGAACAGGCAAAGCTATTAAAATAGCAGGTAGGTTGGTGATTATTACCAGGGGCTGAGGAAATTGGGGCTAAATAGAAAATGATGGCTAAGTAGTGTGGGCTTTCTTTTGAGAGTGATGAAAGTGTTCTAAAAGTGATTATGGTGATGGATTCACCACTCCGGAGTATACCAAAAACCATTGAATTTTACATTTTACATGGGTGAATTACATGGTATGTAAGCACATCTCAATAAAGCCATTATATTAAGAAGATAGGATTTTTGCCTCAACCAGCACATCTAAAAGCCCCTTAGCATTCAGTTTATTCACATCTGAATGTTTGAAATTGCTTACAAAACACTGCTGGCTTTGGAATTAAGGTTGGTGGTGTGCTTTTGCTTCTTTATTTTCCGCGTGTGCTCTTCTAAGTGTGCTGAGTAAAGAAAAAACTTTATGTTGTTATTTCTTCCTAACCAGGAAAAAGATATTTAGTAATTACTGTTCGCAATATAATATATCTATATTAAAGCAAGAGGTAAATCTATCTTGGCATATGGAAGTCCTTTGTTTACATTTGTAATTTATAAAATTTTCCCTATTGTAAAATAATACATCATCAGCATGGAAAATAGAAGAAAATGCAAAAATGATGAGGAAAAAAAAGATAACTCTAGGGGCTGGTGATATAGCTCAGCGGCATAAGTGCCTGCCTGGCAAGCACAAGGTCCTGAGTTCGACTCATGGTACCCGTGTAAAAAAAAAAAGACAACTCTATTCCCACCCATAGTACAACAACAGTTAACATTTTGGGTTGTTCTTTCCTTTGTTTTGCAATGCATATTTTTTTACATATTATAATTGTGATCACATGGTGTACTTCAGCGTTTATCCATTATCTATTTGCATTATTGCTTTGAAGAATGAACCCGGTGAAACTTGGACACCGACCTGTCTCTTAAGCTTCCTCCTCCATCCCCTGTTCTTTCTCCTGGAGCTCAGAACTATCACCAACTGAGTCTGAGGACAATGAAGCCATTAGGAAGAAAAGCCATGAAACCAGGCTTGAAAGGCCCATCACCTTGAAGAACACATCCGTCACCGGAAGCTCACTGTTCTTTCTCCCAGGGGTACAGAGAGTGAATCAATACCACAGAACAGTTCAATTTCATCTTTGCAAAGAAGGTCATGAATACAAACAGAGACTTTTGCTCTCTTCTGATCAAGTATTTGATCCCCTTACCATCCCACTGAAGGTCTGCCGAGCTGCTGCGGTCTTCTCATTAGATGACTTCTTTAATGCTGTTAGTACAACCCACAGGATGACTAGTTCTCTACAAATTGGGAGGTTGTTTCCCTTGTTAGGGCATGGTTTTAACAGTGTAAAACCATTCCAGGCCAAACATTATATTTTAAAAACCAGTGATAGTGGGCCAGTGAGATAGCTCAGTGGCATAAGAGCCTGCCTGGCAAGCGTGAGGTCCTGAGTTCGACTCCCGGTACCCACATACAAAGGTAAAAAGGGCCGATGATATCACTCAGTGGCATGGGAGCCTGCTGGCACGTGAGGTCCTGAGTTTGACCCTGGTACCCACACACAAAAAAAGAAAAAAAACAGTGATAGTAATTGCATTGATAAGTGATAAGTGGTGTGGAGCCTGTATAAAGAGTCAGGCAACAGAAGTTCCATCTATTCTAACATCTCCAGCCAGCAAAAGACAGATAGGTCCAGAGCTCACAAGTGTAATGAATGCAACAAAGGTCTTGTAAGAAGGAGCGTGTTTAGAGACAGTGTGCTGGAAAATGTGCACTTATGATGCAGATGTGCTCTGTTAGAAGAAGTGCCATTTGATCCATCAACACCCAGAGCCCCACAATTGAAAATGCTGGGTGAAGGTAAAATCTACAACATGTGCACTGCAAGATTTACCAAAACAGCATCTTAATTTACCAAGTCAGAACCTGAAGAAGTTGCTGGTGTGGTTGGCAGACCGCAGAGGAAAGGAGACTTGTTGCTAATCCCCTTGTAAATCCTAAGTCTCAATTTTCTCTATTATGTGTTCATTATCAATGTGCTTCAGCTTCCCTTTTATATAGATGGAAATAACATGTAAAAAAAGAAAGAAGTCATCTTAAACCAGTTGTTGTTTGGATCCAGCTGTGACCAAAAGAACATTAGGACAAAGGCAGAAAGAAACAGATTATGCAAAGCTTGTAATATTAGTCACTAATAGCATCCTGTGGGAGAGCCAAGTGTAATAAGATGGGTACATAGTATTATGTCAAATTAACCCATCTTTTCAAGGACTACTGTACTCAGAAATGCAAGGTGAAAATGTGGGCATTTGTGAATCCAAAAGTTGAAAGTTATGAACGAAACTCGCAATTCTTGCACTTCACTAAGATGACCCTAAAGTCATGTAGAAAGGAAACTATTTTGTTCAAACATGTCCAGAAGTTCAACTTAACTCTTGAGAAAGTATTACGGGAGGCCATCTGGGGACAATGGGTGTGTTTGCAGAGTTTTCTTTCACTTTGATGAACAAGCAGCCATGACATGAACTGAAGTCATAAAGAATAGGCATCAAATATAACAAATAATGACCAGCGTGCAGTAAACAAGTAATTAAACTCAAAGGTCCCTTCTAAGACTATTCATTAAATTTATATCAAAGCATCCATGAGCCCAAACACCCAATAATAAACCCAGCACAGAAAAAAAATTTTAAATGGAAATATATCACATTATCATAGATTATTTTCCCAACATTTAGTCTTGAAATTTCAAAATAACTAGAAAACACCATGATGACATTGTTTTTCAGGCTAGAGGGTGGAGATTACAGATTATTCTTTAAGCCATTCTTTAGATTTTATTTGGAGTAATATGGGAAGTTCATTCCCAATTTCAGTTTGTCCTTTTTTTTTCTATATCAAAGACAGATGGGATTAGATGCAAACATATGGGAAGATATTTTTCTAAGTCTCAAATGTCTTGTATATTTTCCTTATTATTACACAGGGCTAGGATGCCACTTGGCTGCCACCTTAAAGTAATTTAATCTAGGACATAGAGAGTATCAAGCCCTAAATTAATCTACTGTAGAAAAATGCAGAACATAGAAAATAGCTTTACTAAGCAGGCTCTTTTTTTCCCCTACCATTTATAAAAAGGTAATGTGCTGAAGGCAATTTCAGCTATACTTTCCGTATGCCTCTCTGTCAGCAACTGTTGGACTCCATATCAGGTTTATAGGCTTTTCCATGACACATGCTTGCAAAACTGATCTCCATATTGTCTTTCCGTTTGTGTGTTCAGACTTCTTATGTTTGAAATTGAACAAGTGTCCTTGTTTCAGTCTCTTCCATCAGCATTTGAGGTTTTCTGCCGCTTTCATGGACCCCGTGAGTCTACCTTACCCAGTTGCCAGCACTGCCCACCAATAAACATTTTAACATGAGATCATTTTTTGCGTAGTTGGCAGAAGTGGCTTGTTTTCCTCATTCTCGGTGGTAGTAGATTCAATTTGTTTCCCTCATTCCTTTGCCCCTATGTCCCTGAATCACTCTTTTCCTAGTCACAGGGAAGTGAAATAGAGTACCATTAGAGCTTTTTAAATTAAAATGGAACTATGAAAGATTAAGAAGAAACATGGAAAATATTAATCTTCTCTCAGGATGGACTAGGTTTTTACAAATACATAACACTTAACAAATAGAAATACTTTGTGTGTTGAAACAAAATTAAATTGCAAACAAAAAGCAGGGAAATATATTGGCCAAACATATGTGACACAGTCAAACATTAATAAAAAGATAACTTACTCAGTCAACTATGCATGGTCTTTTATTACAATGTTTAACTTTCCTTTGTATTGACTTGTGAAGTTCTTTGTATATTAACCACATTAACTTTTTGTGTGTCACTAGAAAAATGACACAGGGGTGGGGGTAGCAAGTACCCCCTGGAGGAATGGGGCACTTTTTAATTATTATTTTAATTTTACAAATTTATGAGGTGCAGTGTGATTATTTTATACATGTGATGGTGTGTAATGATCGAGTTAAGATAATTAACATTTCCATTTCTGCATTTTTAAAATTTAATGCATAATAATTGTATGTATTGATGGGACAGGGGCATTTCTAGAAGGTTTTGTTTTCTTGATTAAAATACAGATGTCACACACCTTTCTTCCTTCCATCCTTCCTTCCTTCCTTCCTTCCTTCTTCCTGCCTTGGATAAAATGGGATGGCCCAAGCTGGGGAGTCATCCTGCAAACTTGTTATCATTGAACCACTGAATCAATACTAGCAGCTGCTGACTTCAAGATACCTATTTGCATGAAGAAAAAGTAGATTTGTTTTCATTTAAACAGCTGTTAATGAGATTTTCAGACTTTAAATGAAAAACATTTCTTCCAGATGTTCCTCACATGACTAAATAGTGCACACACAAAAAGTTGGATATGGTTTGAAAATAAGTGTAAACATTGTTTCACTTGTGTGATGGTTAATCGTGTCCATCAACTTGATGTCTAGATACCTGGTAAGACACTATGTCTGGGTGCGTGTGTGCAAGGGGTTTTCTGCAAGAGATTAACATCTGATTCAGCAGACTGAGTAAAAAGATTGCACTCACCAGTGCTAGCCAGCATCATCCAATCCCACTGAGGTGCTGAAGAGAGAAACAACAAAAAAATAAAAAGTAAAAAAGGAAGAAGAGTGAATTTGCTTCTATTTGAGCAAGAATAGCCATCTGTTCCTGACTTAAGACATTATTGCAACTGGTTCTGAGGCTTTCTGACTCAGATTTATACCATTGGTGCCCCTGGTTCTCAGGCTTCACGCCTCGGCCAATTGTATGACTGGCTCTCCTGAGCTTCCAGCTGGTTGATGGCAGACCATGAGACCTGTCAGCCTCCAGAGTCACAAGGCAATTATTGTAATAAATGTGTATCATATGTATACTGATGAAAATTTCTCTTTATTTACACAGAATTTATCTATATATTCTCTTATATAGTAAAAATAAGACAGCTACCTTGAAGACATTATGCTTATTGACAGAAGCCACTCCATAAATGGACAAATACTGTTTGATTTCACTTACAATTTACAGAGACAGAAAGAAGAGTAGTGGTAGCCAAGTGCTAGGAGAGGAGAGAGAGGAACGAGGAGTTACTGTTCAATGGCACTGAATTTTAGATGACGAAGATGAGAAAGCTCTGGAAATGGAAGGTAGTGATGGTTGTACAACAATGTGAATGTTGGGCCGGGAATATGGCTCAGTGACACAGCGCCTGCCCGGCAAACGTGAGGTCATGAGTTCAATTCCTGGTACAAAAAATAAATAAATAAAAACAATGTGAATGTATTTAATGTCACTAAACTGTACACTTAAAATGGTTACAATGGTTCATTTTATGTTATATACATTTTAGCACAATAAAAATAAAATAAAATCAGACAAATTGTATTGCCATACTTTTTTTCAAATTTAAAACTGACTGCATTTTAAGTTTTTTATTAATTTTATTTAATGGCGGTCTACAGTGTTTCTGAGCGTGGGGAATTGGGGATTCTCACATGCTGTTTGTGGGAGTTCTAAATTGCCCAAACCACTTAAAGTCTTATAATTATTCATACACTTTAACACTGTGATTCTACTTCTAGGAATATTGCCAACAGATAATGAAAAATATAGGCGATGCCTTATTATCCAAGGATGTTCCTAAGAACATTGCTTCTCATATCAAACAATTGGAAGCAAAATATATGTGTCTGGAAAAAAATTGGTTTAAATGCATTCTTGTCCATCCTTTCCATGGAACACTGTATCTCTGTAATGAACAATGGGGTAGATGAGTTGCTCTTAAATTCACTGCATATTTGAATTACCTAAAGAGATTTTATAATTTCCAAAACCAGCCTTACCTCAAATTTGTTAAATTAAGACTTCTGGAGGTGGGGCTCAGGCATCAGTACTTTTTAAAGCTACCCCACCCCTACCACCTACTGATTCCAAAGTGCAGCCAAGTTTAAGAACCCGTTGTGTGGGTTTCTATTTATTGACATGGAAAAAGTATAAATATTCACTAGAATTTGATGATAAAAGCAGATTATAAAACAGTCTGTATAGCATGAGCTTATTTAAAAATATAAATGTGTGGGACTTTTGAGTAAAGATGATGGATTGAAAACCCGTTTTTGCTTTTACTTCTTTCTGAAATTCCACTAAAACAACAATAAGATTTTTTTAAAGGTGCAAACTTATGTGGAAAAAATAACTGGAAGGGAAAAAACAGCAACACAATTCTGGAAACATGAAAGCATCTCAGTGGTAATTTAAAGAAGCATAAAGAAAGCTAAATCTTAAATTGATAATATAGAAAGCTTAGAAATAACTCAATTTGGGATGCAGAACCCCCACCCAAGATGATAAACAGATTAATGAAACAGGTACTTCTGGAAAGAAGTAAAGTCACTTGAAAACTTACTTAGGAAACAGTTACAACTCCAGACACCTTTCCCAACCCCAGTAGGAGTTGGGGGTTTAATTTCTGGAGGGAGTAAAACAGAAGATCCCTAGACAAGGAGTCATCATACACCATTTGTGGACTAAGGGCACTGCGCTGAGAGCAGATGTTTACAGTTAATACTGAAATTCCCTTCTCCTACTCAGTTACCAGAGCTATGGCAGTTGCATTTGTACTTTCCAGGAAGGAGTTTGGAAGGAATCTGATCAGACCAAGAAGAGAGACCAAAAGGTACTTGTTACAAACTTGGTGCGATCCCCTCCAAATTCATATGTTGAAGTCCAACCCCCAGTACCTCAGAAAGGTGCTGTATTTGGAGATAGCGTCTTTAAAGACATGATTAAGATAAAATGAAGTCACTAGGATGGGCCTTAATCCAATATGATTGCTATCTTTACAAATAGAGTAAATTTGGAGCCAGGCACCATGGCATGTGCCTGGAGTTCCAGCTACACAGAAGGCGGACACAGGAGGATCATTTGACCCTAGGCGTTTGATACCAGCCTGGGCTGCACAGCAAAAACTCGTCTCAAAAATGAAGAGTAAATTTGGACACACACATACAGAGAGAAGACCATATGACGATCCATAAAAGAACATGGCCATCTCCAAGCCAAGGAGAGAGTACTTGGAAGAAACTAACCACAACAAAAAAAGAATTGTGTCGTGTACATGTACAAAATACCCACAGTGAAAGTAGTCATTATGTATTTACTAATAAATAAAGTTAAAAAACAGGAAGAAACTAACCCTGTTGACACCTTGCCTTGGACTTCTACCTCCAGAATTGTGAGGATAAATTTCATTTGTTTTAGTTACCGATATCTGTAATATATTGTTATAGCAATCCTAGTAAACTAATACAGTACTAAATCAGCATCTCCCCCCAGATGGCCCATCCATTCCACCCTGCAGTAAAAAATCAAAGTTCACAAGTCCCACTCACATCCTCAGAGCTTCCTATTGGCTTTTAGTACCCCACTTTTAATTAGTAGACACCCAAGGCTTATTAGATATCTGTGAATATAAGTGACATGAAAGAGTCCAAATTGAACAAACATACAATAACTAGAATAATTGCTCAGAGAAAGAAGGGACTATTCATGATGGGAAAAATTTTTAATATTTTATTGGTATATTTTTGGGATACATAATAATTACATTCATGGTGCGGAATTGGTACATATGCAAACATTTCTTAAATACATACTGAAACATGCTACAACATGGACAAACTTTGAGAACATTATGTTAGGTGAAATGAATCACACACAAAAGGAAATGTATTATGTAATTCAATTTATATGAAATGTCCAAAATTAGCAAATTCATAGAGTCAATTAATGATTGCTATGGAATGGGAGAGGAGGGAACAGGAAGTGACTGCTAGTGGGCACAGAGAATATGAGGAGGTGATAAAAATGTCTGGAATTAGACAACGATGATAGTTACACAACTCAATGATATACTACACCCACGAAACTTTATATTTTGGAAGGGTTAATTTTATGGCATGTAAATTATATCTTAAACTGCTATAAAAATTGTATGATAAAAGTTTGTATGATAATATCCTCAGATAAAAATAAGATAATTATATATAAAATACAAACTTCCTGTTATAACAAGGAATATTCAAAGCCACCAATAATAAATAGAGTATCTGGAAATTAAATTACACTATTGCAAAAAATTAAAGTCAATAGAATTGAAACAGAAAATTGGGGAATGTTTCCTAGAAAATGGAGCAAAAAGATGATAAAACAAAGTAACAAAAAAGATAAGAAAATTAGAGAACTAGTCCAGGAGATACAGTCCTCAAATAATGGCAGTGAAACAGACAGTAAAGAGAAAACAATGGAAGTACATTAGTAATCCATTGCCATGTAACTAATTCTTCAAAAGCTTAATGGCTTACAACGATAATCATATGTTATCTCTTATGGGAAAGAGATCTCTTCTAGACAGGTATTTAGAAGTCACAGTGTGGATGCTTTGTCTGTGGTCTGCAATATCTGAGGTCTCAGCTGGAAGACTCTAAGGTTGGAGGCTGGAATCATCTGAAGGATTATTTACATGTAGAGCAGTTGATGTTGGCTGTCAACTGAAGATCTATCTGGAGCCATCAAAGAATACCGCCTGTGGTCCAGGTATTCTCACAATATGATGGCTGGATTCCAAGAATATGGGAGGTGGGGGGAATTCAGGCAGAATTCACATTTCTTGTACACCCTAGCCTCAGAAAGTGCAGCCTTACTTCTGCCACATTTCATTGGTTGAGACAATTGCAAAGGTGCATTCATGTTCAAGACAAGGGAATATAGACTGTACTTCTCCATGGAGCAAAGTCAAAGTCATACTGGCATGGTTATCTCTAGAAAATCTTTAGAAAATACAATCTATCACAGGAAGAAAACTTCTAAGAGATATCACAGTACAAGACACATTTTCCAGAACTGAAGTACATGAATTTCCAGCTTGAAGGGGGCTCCCAAGTGCCCAACACAATGAAAGAAAATGTAACTACCTAAGTTACCTAACTGAGAAATTTTAGAATGTGGAGGTTAAAGATCTTATAAGCTTCTGTTTGCTTTTTTGTTCCTGGGGTGGGTTGGTTGGTTGGTTTTTAACTATCCTACTCTTTCCTTTTGGAACATTCTACTGCCCCACTGGAGAAATAATCCCATCATCACACAACTCTGCTTCTCCTACCTCAGGAGTATACACTTGCCTCAAGTAGATCAGTGCACCCCATACTGCTGAGCACACCAGTTGGTTCACAATATTACATAAATAAAGCCAAGTCTGGCTTTTTATTCAGGGATTGATATAGAAGTTGGTTATAAAAGGCGTCGTCTGAGACTGTAAGCACTAGGGACAGGGTAAGCCTGGAGCTGCCAGACACTGTATTTGCAGCCATGTGCAAGAGGCCTGCTTGAGAATGAAGGCAATACTAAGAGAAATAGAGCCAAGAGACTGAAAGAGAAAGACTAAGTTGAAATGATGTTGTTTGAATGCTTGAATGCTTGAAACTAGCTCCACCCTAAGCCATCCAAGGTTGTGTGAGCCAACAGATTCTGTTTTCTTAAGCTTATTTATGAAACACTTCTGTCGCTTAAAACCAAGAGAGTCCTGATTAATTCAATATTTCATTGCATGGGTATTTCAGAACACACATGATACAGAAATCTGACAGAATATGCTCTGTTTCCCAAAAGTAAATTCTGATAGTAGGAAGCCTTCCTAAGACATTCAAAGAATTCAAGTTAAAAATTAAAAGTCTTGGGCCGGTGAGATGGCTCAGCGGCTTAAGCGCCTGCCCGGCAAGCGCGAGGGCCCGAGTTCGACTCCCGGATCCCACATACGAAAAAGGGGCCGGTGATATCGCTCAGTGGCACGGGCGCCTGTTGGCGCGCGAGGTCCTGAGGTCGACCCCCCGGTACCCACAAAAAAAAAAAAAAATTAAAAGTCTTTTGCCCCCAGGATTAACGTATACTTCAGTGAGATCTTTTTGAGGAATTAGAGGTTCCCCTTAGTCCATCAAATAATTCTCTGTGACTCAACATTTGTTATGTATGTGCAAATAGTTAATTTTAAGAAGGCAGTGTTATTTTCAGAAATGTCACATATCCTAAATTTGAGCTCTAAGATACCTTGTAACAGATGAAGACTTGATAAAAGGGGTTTATAATTGTAATATTCTAAATTTCACAAATCATTTAGAATCTCTTAAATTTTCCAAATATTGTTTTACAATCATTATAAATTACTGTTCAAAAGCTACAAATAAATTCTCAGCATTAAAAAAGAAAAATTAATATTTTTCAGAATTAAAAGAGAAAAAACTCAAATATGGTTGTTAAACAATGAGTTTATGTGAGATTCAGATTAGTGTGACTTTTTAATTCAGTTTTTTTAGAAACTGTATATGCATTTTCCTTTATAAAAGGAAGGGAGGGAGGGAAGAAAAGAGAAAAATAAGATTTGAATTATTTGTTGATTATAAACATAATTTCAAATTTTCAGGTGTGACAATACAAGGCAGAAGGTTTTTATGTTATGATTCTATCAAGAGCAGACTTCCAAACGTATATATTCTAAGCTTGGTATAAACAGTAAGTCGGTGACACGTGTTTTCCCACTGTAGTGTCTCAGAAGGAAAGAAAGTGTTCAAAATCAGTTAGCTTTACTTTTGCACTGTAAGGTTATTCTGTTTCCAGAATGAAGACTCTAGTAAAATATGTTTTACTTGGCTCATCTGAAGTCAGTTTAAAGCCATTGAAACACCTGATCTAGACTTTTGACCTTCTTTATCTGTATTACTTACCATTGAGAATACCGAGTCAACTAGGATTTGCAGGGGAGTAAAAACCAAACAATATTATAATCACCAGACTTTGATACTTTGGAACTGACTTTTGAAAAAGTTAAAATACAGGAAATTATTGGTTCCTGTCATTATTTCTTAGAGAGAGAAAAAAAAAGCTCATTCTAAAGCATATTTTCTTTATGATCCATAGGAACTAGATATTTGTTTTGTCTCAGGTGTTTCTTAAGTGCTTTATATCTAACCACACTCAAGTGTCACAAAATCCTCTGTGGTAGGTACTGTTATTATTTGCATTTTAAAAAGGAGAAAATAGAGGCACAGAGCTGAGTAACTTACCAGAGGCCTCACAACTAATAAGGAGAACCAGAATCTGACCTCTAGCAGGGTGATTCTACAGTGTTAACCACCCCTTTCTAGTACCTACAGTGCAGAAAACTGGTTTGAAAATGCCTTCTCTTGATAGCTGATCAGTCTCGAGAAAAAAATATTAATTCATCCTTAGAGACGCATTTATTTACTCTAAAGATTGGAAACACCAGCTACCTAATAAAATAAAATCTCTTTCTAGTCAGTAAAAAGCTATTCCAATCAAACCATTTTTAGTAATATAAAAATACAAGGAAATGTCACTGTTATTATTATCTAATCCATAAGTATAAGAAAATATTTGTGTTCAACTACAAACTAGTATCTATGAAAATAATTTGTATTTTCATCAACAAAGAGTAATCACTTTTATTCTGTTCACAATCAGCTTAGAGAAAATGATAGTAATTCAGGCGTCTTGGCTTAAAACAACACATAAGAAGAAGCAGCTTTCCCTGTTTTTCTTTCTTTTTTCTTTTTTTTTTTTTTTTGTGGGTACTGCCAGTCGACCTCAGGACCTCGCGCGCCAGCAGGCGCCCGTGCCCCTGAGCGATATCACCGGCCCTTTTTTCGTATGTGGGTTCCGGGAGTCGAACTCAGGCCCTAGTGCTTGCTGGGCAGACACTTATGACGCTGAGCCATCTCACCGGCCCCCCTGTCTTTATTTCTATTTGAATCAAAGTAATGAAAGTTAAAAGGTTCAGAACATCCCATGACAAAAGGCCACAGAATTCTCCCACCATAACTTTCTGCAACCATGAGCCAGTTCCTCAAAAACTATCTTCTTTCTTTCTTCGTGAGCTAACCGGAAGCATGGATGTTATGCTGAGACATCTATTTCTTGATTTGTATCGGTTAACATCATCATAGCCCTGACATAAAAGATGAGTACTTAATTTACATGACCTTTCTAGTCCTCTCTCAACTGGATGGTTTTTGATCTTTGTTATTTTTACTTTTCCTCTAGGTACCTAGATAAGAATAAATAATGTACTTTCTAGTTATATCAGTTTTTGGTGGGATCTCTTGGACAAAATATAAATATGAGCAATACCAACAACATAGAAAGGGGGATGTGAATAAAGCCAATTTCTCAGGTGAGTGACCTAGGTATAGCCGCAGAGATCCGCACCTGGAAGGGCAAAGTGTGAGATTTAATGTTGTTTCGTCATTGTCTTGACATCTTTAGGACATTAAAGAAATCTTAAAAATGGAAAGGGATGCCTTGTTCATGGCCGAGCAAACCCTAATTCACTGTAATGCCAACTAAAATCCCAAGAGATTTTTAAAGGAACTTGATGAAGTTATATACTCAAGAATATTCAAGGTTCACATTTTCTTTGTCAGGCATCAAAGATTATTATAAAACAACACTGCTGTAATATTGATATAGGGATAAAGAACTGAAAACAAAACATAATAAAGTGTGGGAAAACAAACCTATGAATATATAGAAATGGTTTATGCCAGCAGTGGCATTGGTATTTACTCAATAAATGTCACTGGGAAGATAGGCTATTCTGCCATATGCCCTACTTAAAAGTCAGTTTCTGATGGATGAAAATTTTAGTATTAAGAAACAATACTTAAAATATTTAAAACAGTATGGGGTGATATCTGTATAAAGTCAAACTAAGAGGGGCTGGTGAGATAGCTCAGCGGCGTAAGCGCCTGCCTGGCAAGCACGAGGTCCTGAGTTCGACTCCTGGAACCCACATACGAAAAAAGGGGCCAGTGATATTGCTCAGGGGCATGGGCGCCTGCTGGCGCGCGAGGTCCTGAGGTCGACCCCCGGTACCCACAAAAAAATAAAAAATAAAAAAAGTCAAACTAAGAAAGTACTTCTTTAAAAAGATTCATAAAGCAATGGTAATAAAAGGAAATATTGATAAATTTGATTTCATTACAATGATTATCTATTGTTCATCAAAAATGTTGTATGATTTCTGCCAAACACATACATATAATATTGACTAGCTATTTTATCACTATATATTATATGAATTTATGCCTCCTCTCTGCTTATAAATTCTGTTATTTTAAGGGAGGGAAAGGGGAAGTAAAAAGGATCAAGTGGTTATGTGTATAGGTGCCAATTTCTCTTAATGAATGTATTTATTATGTATGGCAAACATATACTAATAAAAAGTGAAAACTTTTCTAAAACAAAATTTTATTAATTTTTTATTTCTTTGTCAATCAGTTTTGCAAAAGGTCTAAGTTATAGGTATTTTCAAATAAGCATTTGGATTTTTGTCCTTCCTACCATTATTTTTGATTGCTAATTTATTAATTTTAACTTTGATTTTTCTTAATTGCTTTTCCTGGTTTTTTCCTCTTTCTGATATTTTTAGATAAATGCTTGTTTTTATGTTTTTCATTTTATGTTTTAAATAAAAATATTTAAAGCCTTGAGTTTTCTTCTGAGAACACATTATTTTGAATTATTCTAATTGTTTTCCAAGTAGTTTTCAACTTTATTTTTCTTCTTTGATTCAAAGGTTATTTCAAAAAGGTGTTTTTAGTGTCTATAAGGGTCACATTTATATTATTTTTTCTAATCTTATTTAAATTGAATCAGTGAATATGATTGGTAAAGGAACCATTTCAAATTCTATTTAAATTTTCTTTTTTGGATCAACTCAGGACTGGTATTTTAAATATTCCATTACTTCCTTCC
Organism: Erethizon dorsatum; assembly: GCA_028451465.1. Classification (NCBI taxonomy): domain Eukaryota; kingdom Metazoa; phylum Chordata; class Mammalia; order Rodentia; family Erethizontidae; genus Erethizon; species Erethizon dorsatum. The sequence goes on from CM051842.1 coordinate 132,692,981, forward strand.
TTCTCTTCACAAGATGGTATTCTTGCCAATTCACATGTAACTATTAATGCAATCTTATTGTTATTCAAGCCCCTTTGTGTAGCCCAAATTCTGTTCAGTTTCTAGAAAGAGAACAAACAGAACAGTAGCTTAAACAAAATAGAGTTTTCTTACACACACACACACACACACACACACACACACACACACACACACACACCAAAGTAACCAAATCTGGAAATAGCCGGGGACTGATATGGCAGCTCTATGCTATCACTGTTGTTCTGGGTTCCTTTTATCTTTTTGCTTCGCAACTTTGAATTCTGTCTTCAAGGTTGCTTCACAACCATTAAATGAATGTTGCAATTTTAATCAACACATGCAACATTCCAAGCAGACTAAGTCAGAAAGGAAAGGGGCAAAAGATACTTTATATTTGAGTCAGCCTTCCTTAAAGAACTGTCCTAGAATTTTCACTAGTGATTTGTCTATAAATTAGTGATAATTCCTTCTTCGTACATTTAGCTTCTGTGTTGTTCACTGCACATAGCTATATGTTTAAGCTTAGTACGGCCTTGCCTTTCATAATTACACAATGTTCTTATTTGTCTTTTTAGTACATTTAACGTTAAATTCCTCTTGCACTTTTATCTTCTTTTGCCTAATATGTTGGCCCATCTCTTTAAATACCTTTTATTTCAGTATATTTTTAGCATACTTGACTGTCTTTGTATTCTAATAGAAATATCAATCCATTCAAATATAAAGTCTGATGTGTTTTCTTTTGCGTTTTGCATCCTGATTTATATTTGTTATTTATTTTGTATGCTGGGGGCTAATTTTCTTTCCTCTAATACACATATTTCATTACTATTTACTTAAAATAAGATATATACTTTTGCTTCCATCAAAATACTTGAAGAAAAAATGAAAATAGAGCTTCTGCTAATGGAGAGGGGAAGAAGAGTTGTCAGGAACAGGGAGGGAGGAGATGGGAAGGGGACAAAAAAAAAAGAATTAAGATGTGTTATGTACACGTATAAACTCCCCACAATAAATGCAATCATTGTGTACTGCAAACATGTAATAATAAAAATAAAAATAAAAAATGCTCCATTTCTTCTCTCATTTTCCCCATGTCAGTCAGACAAAACATTTGGAATATATTCATTTCACCTTACCCTGCTCTACCTATCTTTGAAAGGCCTTTATTTTCTTGCATGTCCCAGCTTTCAGCATAAACTCTACATATGGTGTCGGAGCAATTGGATATTGCTTTGAAAAAATTAAAGCTTGACCCATACCACCAACCTTATACAAAAGTTAAATTGAAATGTATGGTAGACTTAAGCCTAAATGTAAAGCTATAAAACGTTTAGAAGATAACAGGAAAAATGCTCTGCCCCCTTGGGGTAAGGAAAGATTTAGATTGGATACACAGAGCACAAATCTGTGAAGAATAAATAAACTAGACATCATCTAAATTAAAAACTACTGCTCCATGAAAAACATATTAAAAAAAAAAGACAAGCTATAGGCTGAAAGGAATTATTTGCAAAATACACATTTAGTAAAGATAATGTATCCACAATAATAAGAGAAACAAAAAATTTTAAGACAGGCAAAGTTTTTAGGGCAGTTTATCAAAAAAGATGCACAAAGGAATAATAAACACATGCACTCAACAGGACTACTCATGAGGGAAATACAAATTAAAACCTATATGTGATACATATTACTACATGAACATTAGAACAGCAATTTTTAAAAATGACAATACCCAGTGCTGCCAAAGATTTGAAAACATCCATTGCTGATGGAAATGCAAGATACAGCCACTTTTAGGAAAAAAGTCAGGAATATCTTATGAAATCAAACACATACCATATGATCCAGCAATACCATTCCTAGGTATTTACCATGAGAAACAAAAACTTGTATTCACACACATATTCTACAAATAGAATCTTTATACTAGGCTTATTCATAAGCTCCCAAAACAGGAAACAATTCAATGTCCTTCAAATAGTGAATAGATAAGACCTTGGTACCTATATTTATATAGGTAATGTACCACTACTCAGCAATACAAAGTAACAAGATACTGATACACGCACCTGCATGGAGGAATATCAAATGCATTTTGCTAAGGCAAAAATTCATATGCAAAAGGCTGGATATTGTATATTTCATTAATATGACATTTTGGAAAAGGCAAAACTGTAGGGAAAGAAACAGATCAGTGGTTGCTGGGGGCTGGATATAAAAGAGAGGTTGTGGCTGTAAAACTGTGACTATTTGTTAAAACTCAAAGAAGCAGGGGGCCGGTGAGATGGCTCAGCGGAGTAAGCGCCTGCCTGGCAAGTGCAAGGGCCCGAGTTCGACTCCCGGAACCCACACACGAAAAAGGGGCCGGTGATATCGCTCAGCGGCACGGGCGCCTGCTGGCGCGCGAGGTCCTGAGGTCGACCCCAGGTACCCACCAAAAAAAAAAAAAAAAAAAAAACCTCAAAGAAGCATATACCGAAAACAGTAAAATGTACTTTATGTAAATTACACTTCAATGAAAATGACAAATGAAAGTAGCCCAGTTTTGCACTTTGTAGTTGTCTCGTGATTAATACATGATAAAGCACAAAATACATCCCTTCCAAGTAATCTAGTGAATTGAGCCCATCAAATCCTCCCATATGGAATATGCTTTTGGCAGAATCATGAGAAGCCAACCAAAAGTTGAAATCCCTACTTAGACTTGGGTGAGACCAAAGCCAGTAACGTATTCTTCAGGAATTTCACTGCTTCAGACAAATCCTTTTCTTGAGGCTGGTGATACCAGTAGTTCTCATCTTGCATATCCAGTCTGTTTTCAGCTGCAGTCTGATTTGGGGGAAGGGCTCAGTCAAGCTTGTGTCCCAGAGGTCATTTTCTGAAAAAGTATTTCTTTTTACAATTTCTATACTCTATTTTGATGATGGTAAATTTGCAGATATTTTCTCACTAAATGAAAAAGAAAACATTTGTTATTCTACAAATTGTTTGAAACAGTTAAGAAATATTTCTAAAGGACACGTGCAGAAATTCCATTTGAAGCAAATATACATCAAAAAGTATAAAACATAAAATACATGTTTAAAATGTTATTTGCTTCACAAAAAGGATGTAAAAGTTAAGAACCAAAGTTAAGAACCTGTTACCTGAAGCCAGTACGAAAATCCCAACAATTCAACAAAGCCTCATTTTCCTACAGCCTATTTACCCCAACTTTTGGAAATGTACAGGAAAATAAAGGCTAAGGGCATATTAGAAAGGCATTTCAATTCACCCATGGATCTACAACAGTTCAGTATGAAAGGTGAAGAAATATATTTCTCCTCTCCAAGGCCTGGAGCTGGGCAGTGCACTTCTCTCCCACCAGTTTTTATCTGACTTTCTTAGCCTCTCTGACTCATGGTATCTTTCATGGTGGCTGGATCTGGCTTGCATGCAGGAGGATGCCATTATGATCTGTTGCCAACTCAGATACTATGGCCTAAAGCCAAGATTTAAAAACTTTCTAAGTCGAAGAAAAAAAAAAACAAAAACAATCAAACTGTTCTTTTCCTGAGGCTGTGAGACCTTGGAGAAGAACTATTCAGTATGAACCCTCTGAGCCTACTTAGCACTCCTACTCCAGTCTCAGTTGCGTCCCACTCCAGCAAGTCCTTCTTTTCCCTTCATGCTTGAATTAAAATAAATGAAGTATTTCAATGTCTAATGTTATAAAATAAAGAAGTATTTTAATTCTTTAGGTAAATCGTCTCCAAGTCATTTCATTTCCTTATCCCTGGGAGCATAAATCACTCTGGGAAGGCTGAAACTGAGAGATCAATTGTTCAGAACCATTAAAAGTCCAAACGTTGTCTGATATACCTGCCCAGAATACCAGGATACACTCATCTTTCAAGCAAAATTTTGAACAGAAATTATTTTTGGACCATTAACCAATGGGAATGTCGTACATCATTTAGATATATGTATTATTTGGTGGGTCCAATTCCATGTAGAAAATCATTAACTTCTTGTTCTCTATCATTTAAAAATAAAAGATTTGGGCCGATGAGATAGCTCAGTAGCATAAGCACCTGCCTGGCAAGCGTGAGGTCCTGAGTTCAACTCCCGGTACCCGCGTTTAAAAAAACAGAATTCATTCATATAAATCAGAGAGCTCAAAGATTCAAGCTGCCTATAAGGGGGAAAGTATTAATATACATTTGAATAAAATTACTCTCAACAAAAACTTTAACTTGAAGCTAGTTTCTTCCTTAGCTACTTGTCCAGGGAAAGTCAATATGAACAAAAGCTGAAACATCACTATTTATTTAAATCTGGTTTTGTAAACTTTGTGCTTCATAACTTTTCTACAAGGAGAGTGAGGTATTATTGAACCTGGCTGTCACCACTTCCCACTTCTCAAAAGCCTTAGCTGCTGTCAAATATCTGCCTGAGAAGTTATCAACTGCTAATTTGTTGGGGTCCTGAGTTGGTACTCAAGTCCTCTTTAATTTTGATTGTTACCATCTGGTTTCAGATGGTAACAAACACCTGTTTGAGCATCTGCCTGAATAGCATACTGCCTCTGCTTTCAGGGTTCCAACTCTCTTTTGTTATTAAAAAATAGAAATTAAAAAAAAAAAAAAACTAAGACAAAAAAGAGGACCAGGAAGTAAGATACAACCATGTCTTCAACACTGGGGAGAACTGGAAATATTTGCTAAACACCAGTCATGGTTACCACAGTGTGGGAACAGTGCAGTGCCACTTGGATGGTTTTGTCCTTCCTTCTAGGTTCCATCTGGGGCTGCAGCAGCCAGTGGCACTTTCCATGCAGGTAGCATTCTCCCAGAGCAGAGAAAGTAGCTGAATTCTCAGGCTCACATCACCACCTGGACAATTTGAATAATCCAGGTACTTTCTTTAAGGCAATGTTTACCAATGTAGACCTCCCCTGGTTTAGCAACATTGAGGGGAGGGAGGAGACAGTGCCCTGGGAAGCACCTTGTACCCCAGCTTCCTAAAGTTCTGGAAAGGTCATTGCCCCACAGTGATTCTTCCCACTAACCTTGTCAGGAGCTTCAATCTACAGACTCGGGTCTTTATTCGTCTAAGGGAGTCTTTGGGGGTCAATTCTGAATCTTAGAAAGCCCTAAAATAAAGCAGTTCTGCAGGTGGAGATTGGTGAAGAAGACCCTCTGCAGATGAAGAACATGGAAACATAGTCAGAGCTCTATTACAATATCCCCCTTTTGTTCTGATCACCAAGCTTTTCCAAAGATATCCACACAGGGTTCTCCCATTCAGCCTCTAGCTCCTGGATGCTGATTCCCCAGAGTTCCTAGAGCCCCTGGAGGAGAAATCCTATAACAGTTCTCTCCTACAGAGCCCAAGGTTTCATGTGTATGCAAAAGTTGGAGGTCCCAGTGACTGCTTGCCTCAAGAGAGGAAGAGAGAATGGAATCGAAATTTGTATGTCCAGAGTCCCTTTGCTCCACTTCCAAAACTTTGTAACACACGAATATCAAAGATTTGTTATTACAAACCATAAATTGACTTTCAATTTTAAAACTCTGCCTGATTTCCCTCCAGGTTTATTACAATCATCTTCAGACATTTATTATGGTAAAGAAACTTCTGATTTTAAAAAGCTACAAGATTTGCACCATTTTTAATGTTTGTATAGTTTTCTTATCAGAAGACTTAACTGTCAGTGATCTGATTAACACCTGCTCCAAACCCTAATTTTGGAGAATTAATTTCTTCTGAATAATTTATCAGTCAGTTTCCATGAATAATAACAGTCTGAGGAAAATGTACTTTGCTATGTTCTTATTTACATGAAAAGATCACCACTCACTTAGAAAAAGTAGCATTATCAAACACGTATCTTTCAAGTCAAGCTGACTTTCATTTCTTTTTTTACAATATTGCACTTTGGTCAGTATTCATAAGTCAGGCTTTGGCACTAAAAGAACCCAACAGATAGCAATCAGTTCTACAGCAAGGCTTTGTAAAATACATTCTTGTCTAAACTAATGCTCAGGGCATACCAACCTAGACTTAAAATGAGAGTTGCAACAGCAAGTCAGATATTAGCGTTTCTCTGTCCACACTCTTCTATAGTTCTGAAGAAACACTAGCCTCTTCGGCTTTTTGCAAATAATTCTGAGTCCACTGGCTGCACATCATGTTTTTTCCCAGAACTAGCCTTCTTTGCCCTATGACACTTTCTATTTCCTTTTTCCCTTATAGTATCTCCTACCATCTCTAAAACTATGTTACTACTTCCAACCAGAAACAGCACTGCTAATATTACTGCCCTTCATTTAGATCACCTCTGCCACCTGTAAGGGTGCTCATGCCCATTGCTTAAGGAACTGCCATAAACAAACAGAAATTGTGCTGTCTACACACTGGTAGAACTGGTGTCATCTCCATTGCTTGCAGAAGCTCTTGGGCCCATGGCAACTGAGGACTTACAGCCTCTGTATTTCAGTTTTAGGAACTCTTTTCCTGGTTCTCTTATGTCTAGAACTCCAGAACACAATCTGAATGACTAATATTCCACTATACTTAGAATCGGTCTTCTTGTTCTCTGCTGGTCTGTGTTCTCGAATATTATTTGTTTGATCTCTTTACTTGAAATGTAAGTTCTTTCCTAATAGACTTCACATTTTCATGAAAATAGACTTATGATGGTACTTTATGTCATCAGGCTTTTGGACATGTCTAAATTTCAGTTGTGAAAAAACATTAGGCTCATACCAGTGCATTTAGATCCCATTCATTCCAATATTATTTGGTATTATTTAAATATGAACACTTATGTTATCATGTAGTAATTTTTTCTCCAACATTCCTTTAATTTTTTAATAAACTTTTTATTCTGGAATAATTTTCAGTTGACGAAAAGGTACAAAGATAATGTAGATTTCCCACATAACCCTCAAATAGTTTCCACTGTTAACATTCTACATTAACATGTTAGATTTTTTTCACAACTAAGAAATCAACAACTGTATGTAACTATTAACTAAACTACAAACTTTATTCGGATGTCACTAGTTTTCCCACTACCTTTCTTTTTCTCTTACAGAATCGAATCTAGGATACCCCATTGAATTTTGTCATCATGGGGTTTTTTGTTTGTTCGTTTGTTTGTTTTAGTGTCTTTCAATCTGTTACTGTTTCTTGATCTTTCTTTGGCCTTTTAATATTTAAATGGGCACCTTAATGCCTTAGCAATCAGTGTCTCAAAATAAAAATTTAAAAAGGGCTGAAGATATAGCTCAGTGTGAAAGACCTGGATTTAATCCTCAGAACTGCAAAAGAAAAGAAACAAAATATCCAAGAAGTGTAGGACTTTACAAAAGGTATAACAGTGAAATTACCAGAAGAAGTAGAGAAAGGAGAAGAAAAAGTGTTTGAAGTAATGAGGGCTGAGAATTTCCCAGTTTTCCAAAATTAATGACAGGTACCAAACCATAGATCCAAGAAGCTTGGAGGATAAATACCAAACACACACACACGCACATGCAAACGCACACAAGTTTTATGCCTAGCAATGTAATGTTCAAACTGCAGAAAAATGAAGATAGAAAAAGTTTGAATAGATATAGCTGCAGAAAATTAAAACAATATAAATCAAACCAAGTACTTTCACAGACCACAAAGAAATTAAAATGTAGCTAGAAACTTTGCCCCAAATATTTGGAGACTAAACAGCATACCTCTATATACAACATGGGTCAAAGGAGAAGTTTCACGAGCCATTAAAATATGTTAAACAAAATGAAAAAAAATACAACTTATCAACATTTATTAGATACAGCAAAGGCAGTGGTTAGAGAAAAATTTATGTATCAGTTATGAACAATTAGAATTTACCATTTATATCAGCACCAAAACCCAAAATATTTAGGTATAAGCCTCACAAAATATATACAAGATCTATACAAGGAAAACTATAAGGGTTTGATGAATAAGATAAAAGACTTACATACATGAAGTCTGCATGAGACCTAAATAAATGGAGTGGTAGTCCACGTTCCCAAATAAGAAGATTCAATAGTATTAAGACGTCACTTCTTTCCAATTTTATCTACAGATTCAATGCAATTCCAATCAAAATCTCAGGAAGTTGTTTAGTAGATACTAACAAACCAGATATGTATTAGTCAATGCTTATGAGAGTCAAATGTAGAAGAATGCAAATGTCTGTGTGCACGCTGGAGACCCGAAGGATACAGTCAAGGACTTGGAGCCCACAGCAATGTCCCTTGCAAGTCCATATGGATCTGCACCAGAAAGGCCAAAGGGCCAGTGGTGGAAGCTAGAAAGTCTGTCGGGGTGGGGGGTGAAGGATTTGTGCCAGAAGGCTGAGAGATCTGCCCTGGAAGCCAGGAGATGATGTCCAAGACGAGGACGAAGATTGAAGCTCTCCCGAAGGAAGACAGCAGCTAAAGCGCCTTTGAAGAAAAACCGCTGAAGAGCGGCTTCTTCAGGAAAATCAGCAGCATGCAATCGTCCTCTTCTGTTCTCCTTTTATGCCATTCTGGCAACAATCCTCAGGTGGGTCTTCCATGTTCAGAACCACGCTGACTCAGTTCAGTTGGGCATTCCCACTCAAGTTGACCATTAATTAGTCCATCACAATATGGAAAAGCAAAAGTCCCAGAATAAGAACAAAGTTTGAGGACAGAAGCAGTTCAAGATTTACTATAAAGCTACAGTAATCAATAACCAAGACATTGTGGTATTGATGACAGAATCGACAAATAGATTAATAGAACAAAGTAGAAAGGCCAAGGGCCAGTGAGATGGCTCAGCGGTGTAAGCGCCTGCCTGGCAAGCGTGAGGGCCTGAGTTCGACTCCCAGAACCCACATACGAATAAAGGGCCGGTGATATCGCTCAGCGGCATGGGCACCTGCTGGTGCGCGAGGTCTTGAGGTTGACCCCCGGTACCCACAAAAAAAAAAAAAGTAGAAAGGCCAAAACTAGACCCATATAAATAGAGGCAATTGATCACTGAGCAAAGATGACTCAGTGAAAAACTATAGTCTTTCCAACAAATTGTGCTTGTATAATTGGCCATTCACATGCAAACAAAAAATACACAGACTTTATATGTTTCACAAAAATTACTCAGAATGAATCAGAATCCTAAATGTATAACACAAAATTATACAACTTCTAGAGGATAACATAGGAAAAAACCTTGTGAACTTGTATTTGGCAATGATTTTTGGGTACAAGGCCAAAACCATGATTCATGATTCTACTTATAAACCTCTGCTCTGTGAAAGATACTAATAAATGAACAAATAAAAACCAAGTTGTAGCCGAGTGTGGTAGTGCACACTTGTAATCCCAGCACTCTGGAGGCTGAGGCAGGAGGATCACTGCGTGTTCGAGGCCAGCCTGGGTGACATAGTGAGTTCAAGGCCAGCCTAGAATACATAGCGAGACCCTGTCTCAAAACAAAAACAAAAATAAAGACAAAAAACCCAAGTTGAGTGGGAGAAAATATTTGCAAAATACCTATCTTACAAAGGGCTAGTATCTGCATTACATGAAAAAAAGAAGACAACCTAATTAAGAAATGGGCCAGGCATGGTGGTGCATGCCTGTACTCTGAAAGGCTGAGACAAGAGAATCACAAGTTCAAGCCCAGCCTAGGCAACTTAGTGAAAGCCTGTCTCTAAATAAATAAATAAATAAATAAATATTAAAAATAAAATAAAAAGGGCAGGAAATGTAGCTCAGTGCAAAGGCCCTGGGTTCAATCCCCAGCACTGCCAAAAAATATATTCAACTAGTCATTAGGTAAATTAATTAAATCACAAATTAAATGACAACAAGATATCTCAACATATCTATCATGATGGCTATGATAAACAGTTGCCAGGAATTGCAGCAAACCTCTATATCATCTCAGACAGAACTGATATTTTAATATAGTGAGTCCTCCAATATATAAAAAATTCTACTTACACACCTCTTAGAATGGCCAAAACTCAAAAGACCGACAACACCAAATGCTTCCAAAGATGTAGACCAATAGGAACTCTCATTTACTCATGATAGAAATGAAATATGCAAAACAATACAACCACTTTGGGAGACCATTTGGCAGTTTCTTTCAAATCCAAACATAGTTTTGTCATATGATCCATCAGTCATGCTCTTTGGTGTTTACCAAATGAACTAAAAACTGGATGCCCACATAAAAAATGCACAAGAAAGTTTATAGTAGTTTTATTCATAATCAAACTGGAGCAACCAAAAAGCAACAAGCTGATTATCCATTCAATGAAAAATTATTTCACAGTAAAAAGAGATAAGTGATCAATCCATGAAAAGACATAGAAGACTCTTAAATACATATTACTAAGAAAAGAAAACACTATGAAAGGCTTCAGACTGTATAATTCCAAGTACATGTCATTCTGGAAAAAGGGAAACTACATGCAGACAGTAAAAAGGAAAGTGTCATTGGTACGAGGTAAAGCAGATTTTGATGGAGCATAGAGAATTTTTGATGTAGTATAACTTCGCATATATCATTATAGAGACACACACATTGTATGTTTGTCAAAATCCCATACAATTGTACAACACAGAGTGAATAATGTAAGCCATAGACTTCAGTTACTAATGATGTATCAGTTGTGATAAATGTATCACACATTAATAATGGGGAAACTGGGGCGTTAGTGTGAGAAGAGTATAGGGGAACTCACCACTATAGGCTCAATTTTCCTGTAAATCTAAAACTGCTCATCGTACATATTTTCCTAATATCTAGTTCAAAGGAAAGGTCAAGGTGAGGTGAAATTGTCAGAGAAAGTGTCACAAAAGAAGTGAGACCTTAGCAGAATCCCGAAGGGTACATAGGTTTTCCAGAGTTGGAAAGGGCAGAAGGCATTTTGGCTGGGATCGAGGCTTGCAAATGACTTGGAGGGCTCAAGTTGCGAAGAAGCAGGAAATAACACAGAATAAATCAATACAAAGAAACAGGCAGAATTTTAATGGAAGATAGGGGCCAAGGCAGGGCTAGAGGCTCTAAAACATCATTTCAATATTCGATAAATATAGGCATGCAAGCAGACTTGACCTCCACTGAGTCCTCAATACATATTTATTCATTCAGTAAATATTTAGTAAACATCTACTATGATCCAGCCTCTGTGGTAGACACTGGGGACAAGTAGTAAATAAAGGTTTCTGTCTCGGTGAGCTTACATTCTAGTAAGGGGAGAGAGCACCTCTCTGCTATTTTCAAGAAACAGCAAAGAAATCACTGTAGCTGGAATGAAGGGAGAAGAAAGGTAGAAAGTGAGACAGAGGAGAAAACAGAACCCATACTGTATAGGATACCTACAGTATAGGACACTGTAGGTGGAAGAATAATGGCTACGGCTTTTACCTAAAAATTCAGGGACCCATTGGAGGATTTTGAGTGGCAGAGTGACTTGACTGACAATGGAACAGGATCATTCTATCTTTTGTATGGAGAGGTGACAGACAAAACCAGGATGGCTGCAGAGAGACCAGTGAAGAATTCGTTGTCATAATCCACTAAAAGAGGATGGACACTTGGAATATGGTTTTAGCAGTACAAGTGGTAGGAAAAACATTCTGGACACTGAAAGAATTCGCTAGTGGATTAGATGTCAGAGAGAGTCAAAATGAGTTGGGGTTAAACAGCCCAAGCAATTTAACTTGAAGGCAGAGTTTGACAGTAACAGAGAGAGAATATGGGAAGAACAGGGTCATGTGCCGAGCTGAAGCCAGTAGCTGAATTCAGCTGAGCTATGTTGAAAGGGGGAGTTTCAAAAGCTAGAGATTAGAGTGAGTCTGAGACGTGGAGATAAAGAGGAAAGACTAAGCTATGATACATACAGGTAGTGAAGATAAGTATTTAGTCTTTGAATATAACATCAAATCAACACCTTATACTGTGTGATGGGCAAAAAGATAAGACACCAGGCAGGGTGAGCAGTTAAACAGATAGGGAGAAAAACGAATGAGCAATAGGAAAATAATGCAGTGACAGGAATAAGTGACTGTCCAGTAATAACTCTCAATTTGAATGGTCTCACCTCAAAAAACAAAACCCAATGACATGCCATACACAAAAACACATTTAACCCAAAAAAGATTTTCATAAACTAAAAATCAAAAGAAGGAAAAACAATATTCTATGCAACAGGAACCTGAAAACAAGCAAGAATAGCTATCTGATTTTCAGGCAAAGTGGTCTTCAAGCTGAAAGTGATCAGAAGAGGCAAAGAAGGTCACTGAATATTTGTTAAGGGAAGATCTCAATGTGAGGAGATAACAATTATAAATATATGTGCACTAAACACTGGCACACCAATTTCATAAGACGAACACTACTGTACAGAATAGATCAGTTTTAAATGTCAACAAAATTAGAGTGAGAGAACTCAATACCCCACTGTCACAAATATACAGATCAAACTAGACCACCAACAGAGAAATATCAGAGTTGAACCACATCTTTGAAAAAATGGACCTAATAGATATCTACAGAGTGTTCCACCCAATGACAACAGAATACACATTCTTCGGGCCGGTGAGATAGCTCAGCGGTGTAAGCGCCTGCCTTGCAAGCGCGAGGGCCGGAGTTCAACTCCCGGATCCCACACACGAAAAAGGGGCCGGTGATATCGCTCAGCGGCACGGGTGCCTGTTGGCGCACGAGGTCCTGAGGTCGACCCCCCGGTACCCACAAAAAAAAAGAATACACATTCTTCTCAGCAGCACGTGGAACTTTCTCCAAAATACACCACGTATTATGCCAAAAATGAGGCTTAAGTAAATACAAAATAATTGAAAATGGGGTGGTGAGATAGCTCAGCGGCATAAGTGCCTGCCTGGCAAGCGCGAGGTCCTGAGTTCGACTCCCGGTACCCACATACGAAAAAAGGGCCGGTGATATCGCTCAGCGGCACGGGCGCCTGCTGGCGCGCGAGGTCCTGAAGTCAACCCCTGGTACCCACAAAAAAAAAAAAAAAAAAGAAAAAAGAAAAGAAATCCAACAAATGTTGGTGAGAATGAAGGGAAAAAGGAACCTTTCTACATTGTTGGTGGGAATGGAAACTAGTACAACCACTGTGGAAATCAGTATGGAGATTCCTCAGAAAACCAGAAATAGAAATTCTATTCAATCCAGCTATTCTCCTTCAGGCATCTTCCTGAAAGATTTAAAGACACCACGTTAGGGTGATATGTGCATACTTATGTTTATATCAGTACAACTCATAATAACTAAATTTTGGATGTGGCCTATATGTTCACCAACAGAGGAGTAGATAAGAAATTGTGGTATTTATACACAATGGATTACTATGTTGCCATAAAGAAGGATAAATTTGATTTGTAGGGAAATAGATACACCTTGAGACTATAATGTTAAGTGAAATAAATCAAACACACCAGCTTAAATATAACATGGTTTCTCATACATGAGAAACCCAAAGTATAAATAAAAAGCAAAATATAAGACAGCTAATAGGAAACAGGGAGATAGAACTTTTGCAAAAGGGAAGTGGACCAAGATTTAGAGGGAGGGATGTGGAGAGGGAAGTGAAGGAAACGAAAAAAGAATTAAGATGTGTTATGTACATGTACCAACTCCACACAATGCATGTAATAATAATGTACTGCAAACATTTACTAATAAAAAATTTACCAAAAAAATCTTCCCTGCCTTGAGGGAACTAACAGTCCAATGAGGAAAACAGAAATCTATGTAAATAATTCTAGTTTATTGTATATCATAACAGAGGTACTCAACACTTGAATCCCTGCTATATAGAGTATTACGATGAGGAAGCAAGGGGTATGCACAAAGTTCTACAAGAGCACAAAAGGAATTCTGCTTGCAAAGATTCATTCATAAAGAAATTCACAAGGGTATTTCACACACTGTGGCATCAGGGAGCTGGCAGTAACCTCGCTGCTCTATCACTAGGCATATGCATCAGTACAATTATGTAAAACTCAGCAGCAGTTAGAAACAACAAAGTGTGCACCCAGTAATGTGGATGGAGTTCAAAAACAGTGTTGAGTGAAGAGTGGAAAACAGATATATGGTTAGTAGCACCTCTTTCAATGTAAAAGGAAGAAAATACTACCTGTCTTAAGTTATCAAAGGTCTATATCAAACGTATTTCAGACTGTGTCTAGAAGAATGAGAGTGGCAATTGAGAATGATGAAAAAAATACAATCAAAAATAACATAAACAAGAGGTGGGGTCGTGTAGGGACTAATGGTGACAATGTGCAGAGAATTGAGAACAAATTTAACTCTTTGCACCTGAGGTCAAATACCAAGTAGGAACGCAGCTGATAACCTTCAAGGGAGAGGTATTTATGGGGCCCCAAAAGCATATCCAGGGACATGAAGGCCTAAACGCACATCTTAGGCTCAGGGAATGGCAATACTTGTGAAGAGCTGACATATTTGAAAGCCCTGAGCCAGCTGCACAACATTTTACACATAGAAGGCACATCATCTCTCTAATCAATATGTTTGCTTTTACTAAATCAGGGTACAGATAATGCTCTGCTGCCGTTGCAGCCTATATTAAGTCTTCGCAGATTGTGATTACTCAGAGGCCCCTACTCCAATGGGTCATTTCTGTTTACTGTGGCCTCAAGGATTGTGGTCCTTGACCCACTGCCTTAAAGCTGGACTTCCACCAGCAGTACCATCTTTGCTCTGGCTGGGAGTGGATGGGAGAGAGCTGAAGGCAAAGGTGCCTCTCATTCTCCGACACCTGCCCAGCCCGTTCATTGTCTCCACCACACAGTACTGCCAGTTAACTTTTTTTTTATGTGGGTACCGGGGGTCGAACTCAGGACCTCGCGCTTGCCAGCAGGCGCTTGGGCCGCTGAGCGATAGCACCAGCCCTTTTTTCCTTTTTATGTGGGTACCGGGAGTTGAACTCAGGACCTCATGCTTGCCAGGCAGGCGCTTATGCCGCTGAGCCATTTCACCAGCCCTGCCAGTTAACTCTTATCACGTTCCAGCTACAATCAGTTCCTTTCTCTGACCACACCCCCCCACACACTGGGTTACATCCCACTATCATATGCATACATACCTATCCTTGCCCTTATCACAGTTGCTACAGTTACTTTATATATATGTATATATATATATATATATATATATATATATATATATATATTTAATGTCCGTGTACTCCAAATACAATGCGGGCAGTGTCTTTCTTGCTCACCAAAGTCTCACTGGTGCTTAGCATAGCTCTTGGCACATGGTGAGCACTCAATAAACTCAGTAAGGTGCAAGCTTTTAGACGACCGGAATATCAGTCAGGGTGGATACAAGCCCAGTGAAGAGGCAGGATTCAGAGTTGGGGTTGCTTCTACTGTAGAGGGTAAAGCAGAGAGCTACAAGAGAGGAGCAGTGGCCCTGTAGCCAGGCCAAGTGACTGCGACACACTGCCCCCCCCCCCGACTGGGTGGGCTTAACTGTAAAGAAATTGACATGCGCTTAACATTCATTTTTCACAATGTCAGGTAAAAGTATGAAAATGAATTGAGGAAAGGGGTTGTATGTGGGCCAGTGACGGGTCTAAGGAAGGGCTAACATTCCCAGAAGTCCTGATGGTAAGCGCAAGACAGCCTCAAATCTCTTAGTGGGGTAGGCGTTGCTCTCTGCCCTCTACCTCTAAGGGTCCCACAAGTCTGGGTCACCGTGGTTCCAAATGTTACTAACCCAAAGTCTCCAATCTAATTCATCACCCTTCTTGCGCCCACCTCCCTCCACCTCCAGCTCAATCGGGCTCTACGCTATTTTGTTTAAAACCAAACCAAAACCCCCTACAATCCTAGCCAGGCCTCACTCAGATAACTGGATAATTGGATGCAGCTGATCGCTACAGGGCGCCCTTTCCCACGCTCCCACTTGTGCCTCTACTGAAATGGGCGTTCTGGCCCTAGGCGGGCGGCCAGAGGGTGCGCTAGCTGCCACCGCCCTTCGCGCCTTCCCGCCCTCCGGCTGAGCCCGCGCTTGCCCAGCCTTCGCGCTCTACAACGAACACGGCACCCCGGTCGGTTCCCAGCAGCGCGCATGCGCGCTCCCCAGCCTGTGAGGAAGAGAGGGCGGGGCCGAGGGGGGCCGAGCCCGCGGGGGAGGGGCGGCGAGTGTCACGTGACTCGGTTTCACTGTTTACACGAGGAGCGGGCCGAGAGATCGGCCTCAGTCAGGCGCTCGGCTCCGTTTCGGTTTCACTTCCGGTGAGGGGCCGCCTTGGAGCAAGAGGCGAGCCGACAGCGAGCGCGGGCGGTGGCGGTGACGGGGGCGCCGCTGCCGGGGGGCGTGCGGCAGCGCAACGGCGACGGCGGCTGGGCCTCGAGCGCCCACAGCCCACCTCTCAGGAGCGGGCTCCCGACACGAGCAGGGTGGACGAGAAGATGGAGGAGCTGGTGGTGGAAGTGCGGGGCTCCAATGGCGCTTTCTACAAGGTACTCAGCTCCTGGGCAGGCCCCGTCCTCGCGCTGCCTTCCCTCCCTTTTCTTCTCGGGTCGGCGGGGAGGCAGGCCCGGCGCTGGGGCGCGCTGGGCGGGCGGGATGTGGTGCGGAGCCCAGAGCGGACTCGGGGCCTATAGGGAGCCCCTCGAGTTCCGCGCTCCCTGGCGGAGGCCCCGGCGCCGAGCGGGATGGAGAGGAGGGGCCGGGGCCGGCAGCGGCTCCGCGATCCCGGCGCGGAGTGCGGCGAGGGCTCAGCCTCCTCGCCTGGTGGGATCCGGGCCTGACGTGCGGGCAGTTGTGGGGGAGCCTGCTACCTCGGGGAGGCTTTACGTTGTCCTCCGACTCCTGTCTTTCGCTCCAGCCTCGGGACTTCGGAGAGCTCCCGGGTTCTGGGCTAACGGCGTGGAGAAAGAGTAGTAAGAAGCAATAGCCAGCAGCAAATCACAATGGCAACTGACGTGCAGTGGCCTCTCTTTGTGAATTTCTGAGATTTTAGATCCAAAAGTTTCGGGAAGACCCTAACGTTATCTGAACAATACATTAAAGAAGTTGCCCGTCGGGAATATCCGTGCCCCCGCCTTCCTTTTTATAAACGGGGGCAAATTCAGAAATACACATCTTTCAGCTTCTGACAAAATTAGCAACTGTGCTACTCAAAAGAATTCTTTGTATTTTAAGTCCTCAAAGACTAGAATATTTGCTGCAAAACTTCAGAAGATTAGCTGGGAGTGTAACTAGACAATTTTACTAGGGAGCGTCTGGAGGTACTTTTTATACTCTAAAGACTTGCCTATATTTTCTTTGATTTTTGTAGCATTTCGGTGGACTGTGTTGTCGATTTAAGTAGGCATTCATGGGTTTACTGTGCTCCTTTCTTAAGGTACACCACCGAATATCAACTAATAGCTTACTTTTTAAAAATAAAAATGTAAAATATTTGGATTTAGCAGTGATTCGTTTGTTTTTGCCTTCTTACTGTAGATCTAGCAATCTAAGTTCTCATTTCCTCTTGAATGTCTATAACTTCTGTAATATCCCACCTTACTACAGTATTTTGATAACGGAAGGTACACGTGAAAGGAAGCATGGAAAATAGCTATTACCATTGCCCCACACATTTTGAATCGACAGTAGAATAACTTGAATATTTCAAACGGGACACGTTTAGCTATAGAAGACAAGTGATTTTATATTTCGTGTTCACTAGTTTTATGGAGACATTTGGAGATCAATATATTTCATAACTGAGTAAAATATGTAAATTTCGATGCATTCAGCGAAGCGATAAAACCTTTTGTTGTAAAAAGGAGACAGAAAATAACCCAGCATTTATGTTCTTAATCTTACCGATGTAAAATTGCTTCACTTGGCTCTGCATTCAAAATTTTACTTGTAATTTATTTCAGTAAATTTGTGTGGAACCAGATGGGCCCTAGATTGCTAGTTTTGGTCACTAGAGTTGTGGTCGTAACTATGATATAGTTGAGCAGAGGTTAATAGTTCAGTATTCTAATTGATTGATGATACCAGTTTAGGCTGGACACCACTCTTACTGTCTTTTAGTGAAGTTGGCTTGCTATAGAGGGCAGGGAGCACGTCCTGGTCTTCAAGCATTTATTGGCTCCAGCGATTTTGCTTGTAAACTGACAGGAAAATAAGAAATGTCCCCTCCTTTTTAAAATTGTATTCATTTATTTATTTTGTTATCGGGAATCGAACTCAGGACCTTGAGCTTGTCAGGCAGGCGCTGTGCCACTGAGCTATATCCCCGGCCCCTCTCTCTTTTCGTTATTACCCACGCCCCCACAAACACACACAGACACATTTTGTTCTTGGTTTGTTTTTTTTTTTAAGCAAGTTTAATTTGAAGATGAATAAAAGGGAATAGGTTGTCTTTTGGTTCTATGAAGGAAAATGTAATACTTGAATAAATGTATGTGCGGGAATTGCTGTTATGTTTAATTAGGGTTGATTTTTAAGAAAATCTCAAGTGGTCTGTATTGATAGAAGAATAATTTCTATAATGAAAAAGGTTTGAATTTTTATGGCCTAGGATATTGTTGCGAGTTAAAGTAAAGCACAAGGAAACTGAGTTGCCTGTCTGGTGGGATGGACAGGAAAGATGGGAAATAAAAACGAATTTAAAAAAAAAAGCAATAAAAAATGAACTATTATGGAAAAGTGTCACATTTATGGGGAAAATGGGCACCTTGTTCATCAAATAGAAAAACCTTTAAAAACTGATCAGGGGGCCAGTGAGATAGCTCAGCTGCATAAGCGCCTGCCTGGCAAGCACTAGGTCCTGAGTTCGACTCCCGGTACCCACATACAAAAAAAGGGCGAGTGACATCGCTCAGTGGCACGGGCGCCTGCTGGCACGCGAGGTCCTGAGGTCGACCCCCGGTACCCACACACACACACACAAAAAAAAATAAAACAAAACAAAACAAAACAAAATCACTAGTCAAACAACTTCAATATAATTGAATTCAAACTTTGATTTCCCTAGCAGAACCCCAGTAATCTAAAGGACAGTTCTCCATCTCCTGAGCATATTGTCCAAATACAAGTTTGCAATATAAGCCGAATAAGATTCCTGTTAGCAGTGTTCTGAGTCTTTAAAAAAATAACTAAAAGGTTCAGAATGAACAAAAACGTGTATCCTAAACCTTAAGATTGAAACAGCGCTCTTTTTTTCCCCTTTGACCTTTATTCTTAAAAATGTTAAAATTAGATGTTAGATTTAGTAATGACTAGAGCCATTACTTTTATGCTTAGGTATTTCTTTGACTAGAAAAAGTTGGTCCTTTGTACTTAGCCCTGTGGGTATGTTTAAGATATGAAGACACTTTGAATTACACTTAATAAGATATTTACAAAGTTAATAATGTCAAAATGAGGTCTTTATTCTGGGGGCATCTGCTCCAAATGTTGTAGAGAATAGTAATGAATTAACCCCATTATAGATGTAGAATGCATGTCATTCCAATATAAAGGCACTACTATATATCCTAAGACTCCTAGGTTTTGTATATCAGTATGAAAACTAGTAAAGATGGCTAAATCTTATCTTGAAGACATGAAATAAAAAGTCTTTCTTTCTCAAAATAGAGTGGCTGATATGTAATTCATTATTGTGATGTGATGTAATTATGCTAACTTGCAATTTTATTGTAAGATTATACTTTAATATATTTGTTTTTTTTAAGTTTGATATCTGACAGGCTTTCATTTGCTGAGTATTACGAATTACCATAGCTAATAGGAAGTTAATATAATATGTACAATTAGGAAATTTATTAATGAAGAAGTTAGTGACCTAGCATGTACATTACAGCTACATTGCCTGCTAGAAATCAGTGTTTTATTACAAATAAAGTTGCATAAGATTTATAAACTGGGCTGGTGAGATAGCTCAGTGGCATAAGCGCCTGCCTGGCAAGCGCGAGGTCCTGAGTTCGACTCCCGGTACCCACATAAAGGAAAAAAAGGGCTGGTGATATCGCTCAGCGGCACAAGTGCTTGCTGGCAAGCGCAAGGTCCTGAGGTCGACTCCCAATACCCACATTAAAAAAAATATTTATAAACTTACGTTCATAAACTTCCATAAAATGTAAACTTGCATTTGTGTTTTCTCAGAGGTTTCTCCAACTAGCTTTGCATACAGGTGTCATTCTGCACTTTGAAGAAGTGAATGATTTAAGTCAACCACATTTTTTCCTCCAGAATCTACTTACCCTTTTTAATGTTTAGCATCTTTGTGGATGTGTTGTTTTTCCCGTTTTGAACTGCGCCATTTTCCAATTCCATAGTCAAGTATTCTGATAACACCCAAATCAATAAGATTCCTGCCCTCTATGGGGATGTGCTTCCTGTGATGAATAGGATCATGATTCTTGTAGTTGATAGGGTTTGAGTACTTTCAAAGCACCAGTCACTGTTCTAGGTGCTTTATCTCTATTAGTTATTTAATCCTCAACTACAATCCTGAAGTACTGTTGTTACTCCCATTTTTTAGGTAAAGATGTACATGGACAGAGAGGTTAGCTATAATTTACTAGTAAGTGTCAGAGCTCTTCAGGTTCAGATCTGGGATTTGAAATCTGGCATTTGACTTCATAAAATGATAAAATCTAGCTTGAAGAAATTAATTTGATTTGATTTTCTGCTTGGTTTTCTATTTCATTGCCATCTTTGATCGTATGTCTTCCTGTAACACTGCCTTAGCATCCTATAACTACCATTGCACAGTTATGGTGCCTTATTTTACTGTTGATACAAAGATGACATGAAATACCCAGTTTATATATCAGCTTCCTCTTTTATTAACTCTTGTACCTGGACATATTACATGATAATGCTTCTCATAAATTCCTTAATGGAAAGATGAAGTTAGAAATCTTTGATCCTGCTAGGACATTTGTTTTGTTACTTGGGAGTGCCTAAAAATTGAAATATTTGAAAGTTCAAGTATATGCACAAGGAGAATTCATCACTCATTTAGTACTTTTTCTCTGTTGTCTTCTGGGCAGGGTGAAGAAATAATTGTATTTTTCTCAGAATTTGTGGTAATTGCCCATATAAAGTTTATTATTCTTTTTTTTTTTTTTTTTTTTTATTTTAAAGAGAAGAAAAAACAAAACAAATCAAAAGAAGAACAAATTTTCAAACAAACATAATAGGAGGGTAACAATGGTTAATACATTACGTATTACTATCTTTAAGTTAGTTATTCAGGACACCAGACATTAGCATTCAATTGTCCAAACATTATTGGCACAAACCTTACTCTTCAATGAACTAAGTAAAAATGGTAGTGTATCTATCTTAACCATCTTATATATATATATATATATATATATACAATTTTTTTCCCTTTCCCTTCTTTCTTTTCCCTATTCCAGTCTCTCTTTCCTTTTGACCAGTTTCTTTTTGATTCACCATGTCTATTGTACATTTTGGATCTTATTTACTCTTTCAGTTTCTCATACTAGAGAGATAATACGATGCTTACACATGTGCTTCTGGTTTATTTCACTTATGAGTATTTTCTCGAGTTGCATCCATTTACCTATAAAAGTCTCCAGTTTATCCTTCTTTATGGCTGAATAGTACTCCATTGTATAAAAATACCACATCTTTCTTATCCATTCCTCAGTTGATGGGCATTTGGGTTGTTTCCAAGATCTGGCTATTACAAATTGTGCTGCTATAAACATGGGTGCACATATATCGCTGTGGTACGATGTTTTTAATTCTTCTGGGAAGATGCCCAGAAGGGGAATAGCTGGGTCAAATGGGACCTCCAACCCTAGTTTTCTGAGGAATCTCCACACTGACTTCCACAGTGGCTGTACCAGTCGACACTCCCACCAACAGTGAAGAAGGGTTCCTTTTTCCCCACAGCCCCTCCAGCATTTGTTATTAGTTGATTTCTTAATAGTAGCCATTCTTTCTGGGGTGAGATGGTATCTCAGTGTTGTTTTAATTTGCATCTCTCGAATGACTAGTGATGTTGCACATTTTTTTGTATATTTATTTGCCATTAGTATTTCTTCATCTGAGAAATGTGTATTCATCTCAGATGCCCATTTTTGGAGTGGGTCTTTAAATTTGGGAGGTCTGATTTTTTTGAGTTCTTTATATGTTCTCGATAGTAATCCTTTGTCTGAGGAACAGCTGGCAAACATTTTTTCCCACATTGTGGGTTGTCTCTTCACTCTGTTGGTGGTTTCTCTTGCTGTGCAAAAGCTTTTTAATAAGATGAGATCCCAGTTATTGATTCTTTGGGATAGTTCCCGTGCGGTTGAGTTTTTATTCATAAAGTCTTTGCCTACACCAATGTCTCCAAGGGTTTTACCTATCCTACCTTCCAGCAGATTTAATGTTTCTGTTTTAATATTTAGATCTCTGATCCATTTTGAATTTAGTTTAGTGCATGGTGAAAGATATGGATCTAGTTTTAATCTTCGGCATGTGTAGAGCCAGTTTTTCCAGCACCATTTATTAAAGAGGCTATCTTTCTTCCAGCGAATGTGTTTGGCACCTTTGTCAAAGATAAGGTGGCTTAGTATGTCTGGGGTTGTTTCAGCATCTTCTAATCTGTTCCATTGATCTTCAGGTCTGTTTTTTTGCCAGTACCACACTGTTTTTATCACAGTAGCTTTATAGTGTAATTTCAAGTCGGGGATTGTGATGCCCCCTGCCTTGCCTTTGTTGCCCAGAATTGCCTTTGCTATTCTAGGTCTCTTCTGATTCCAAATGAATTTTAGGATTGTTTTCTCTAATTCTGTGAGATATGCTGTTGGAATTTTGATTGGAATTGCATTAAATCTGTATAACAATTTTGGAAGTATGGCCATTTTCACTATATTGGTTCTTCCTATCCAGGAGCAAGGGATATCTTTCCATTTTCTGATATCCTCTTCAATCTCCTTTTTCAGAGTACTGTAGTTTTCAGTATAGAGGTCTTTTACATCCTTCGTGAGGTTGATTCCTAGGTATTTCATTTTTTTGGATGTTATTGTGAAAGGTATTGTTTCCCTAATTTCTCTTTCAGTAAGTTTGTTATTTGTGTACAGGAAGGCTATTGACTTTTGAGTACTGACTTTGTATCCAGCTACACTACTGAATTTGCTTATTAAATCTAGCAGTTTTTTAGTGGAGTTTTTGGGGTCTTCTGTGTAGAGTATCATGTCATCTGCAAATAATGATAATTTAACTTCTTCCTTTCCAATCATTATTCCTTTTATTTCTTTCTCTTGTCTAATCGCTCTGGCTAAAGTTTCCAGAACTATGTTGAATAAGAGTGGGGACAGTGGACATCCTTGTCTTGTTCCTGATTTTAGAGGGAAGGCTTTCAGTTTTTGGCCATTTAGTATAATATTGGCTGTTGGTTTGTCATAGATAGCTTTTACCAGATTGAGATAAAGACCCTCTATTCCAATTTTCTGTAGGGTTTTTATCATGAAAAGGTGCTGGACTTTGTCAAAAGCTTTTTCTGCATCTATTGAGATGATCATGTGATTTTTGTCTTTGGTTCTGTTAATATGCTGTATTACATTTATTGATTTACGTATGTTGAACCATCCCTGCATCCCTGGGATGAATCCAACTTGGTCATGGTGTATAATCTTCTTGATGATTTGTTGGATTCTGTTTGCCAGTATCTTATTAAGGATTTTTGCATCTATGTTCATTAGGGAGATTGGCCTGTAGTTCTCTTTCTTAGTTGGGTCCTTCTCTGGTTTTGGTATCAGGGTAATGCTTGCTTCCAGGAATGAATTTGGGAGTATTGCTTCCCTTTCAATTTCATTGAAAAGTTTGAGAAGTAGGGGCGTTAGGTCTTCTCTAAATTTCTTGTAGAATTCGGCAGTGAATCCATCAGGGCCTGGGCTTTTCTTTGTTGGGAGGTTTTTAATTACATCTTCAATTTCATTGGCTGATATTGGTTTATTTAGGATTTTTAAATCTTCTTGATTCAGCTTTGGTAATTCATACGAATCTAGGAATCTGTCCATTTCTTCTGCATTTTCCATCTTAGTAGAATATAAATTTTCAAAATAGGTATAGATGATCTTCTGGATTTCTGCAGGGTCTGTCGTGATATCACCCTTTTCATTTTCAATTGCATGGATTTGAGTCTTTTCTTTTCTTTTTTTAATAAGGTTGGATAAGGGTTTGTCAATCTTATTTATTCTTTCAAAGAACCAACTTTTTGCTTCATTGATTCTTTGTATTGTTTTTTTATTCTCCAATACGTTAATTTCTGCTCTGATCTTTATAATTTCCTCCCTTGTACGGGCTTTTGGCTTAACCTGCTCTTCTTTTTCTAGAAGCTCGAGGTTCACCCTTAAGTTGTTTATTTGCGCTTGCTCTATTTTCCTGATATAAGTGTTTAATGCTATAAATTTCCCTCTTAGGACTGCTTTCATTGTATCCCATAAGTTCCGGTATGTTGTACTGTCATTATCATTCAGTTGTAGAAAGTGACTAATTTCTTCTTTAATTTCATCTGTGACCCATTGGTTGTTCAGGAGGATGCTGTTTAATTTCCATGTGTTTAGGGAGTTTTTGTGGGATCTTTTGCCATTGATTTCCAATTTCATTGCACTATGGTCTGATAATATGCATGGGATAATTTCAATTCCTTTGCATTTACTTAAGCAGGTTTTATGAGCTAGTATGTGGTCTATTTTGGAGAACGTCCCATGTGCAGCTGAGAAAAATGTGTATTCTGATGTTGTGGGATGGAACACTCTGTAGACATCTACTAAGTCCATTTGTTCAAAAGTTTGGTTCAGTTCTACTATTTCATTATTGATTTTCTGTCCAGTTGATCTATCTTTTTGTGACAGTGGAGTATTGAGATCTCCCAATATAATTGTATTAGTGCTTATTTGATTTTTCATGTCCTTTAGTACTTGTTTTATATAGCTGGGTGCATTGGTATTTGATGCATATATATTTATGATTGTTATCTCTTCCTCTTGGATTGTTCCCTTTACAAGGATGTAATGACCGTCTTTATCTCTCTGAATCCTTCTTGGCTTGAAGTTCACTTTGTCTGCAAAAAGAATAGCTACCCCTGCTTTTTTCTGGGTTCCTGTGGCATGGAGTATTGTTTTCCATCCTTTGACTTTCAGTCTATGAATTTCTTTCTGAATTAAATGTGTTTCTTGTATACAGCATATTGTTGGATCTTGCTTCTTGATCCATTTCGCCAGTCTGTGCCTTTTGATTGGTGAATTGAGACCGTTAACATTGATGGTTAAAACTGATATGTATTGACTTGTCATGATATTTTCCTGTTGTTGGTTCCCACTCTTTGTTTTTCCGCTTTCCGGCTATTTAATTATTTGCCCTGCCTGGTGGATTCCTTCTGTTGGGGTTCCTATCTCTTTCTAGAATGTCCTTCAGAACGTTTTGGAGTGCTGGTTTGGTGGTCATAAATTTTCTCAGATGTTCTTTGTCATGAAAGTATTTTATTTCTCCATCAATTTTGAAAGATAGTTTTGCAGGGTACATCAATCTGGGCTGAAAATTATTTTCCTTTAGAGCTTGCAATACATCATTCCAAGCTCTTCTTGAATTGAGGGTTTGTGCTGAAAAGTCAGCTGTGATTCTGATGGGTTTTCCTTCATAGGTGATTTGTCTCTTCTCCCTAACAGCTTTTAAGATTCTGCCCTTCTGTTGAATTTCTGGGATCTTGACTATAATATGTCTGGCTGAAGTTTTTTTTTGATCATGTCTAGTTGGTGTTCTAAAAGCTTCACTTATAGGGGTGTCAAATTCCTTTTCTCTTCCAGGAAAGTTCTCCCTGATTATGTCTTTGAACAAGGTTTTAATGTCGTTGATGCTATCTCCTGCTTTTTCATTTATTCCAATTATTCTTAAGTTGTTTATCTTTGAGTCATCTAGCAGCTGCTGAATTGATTTTTCATGGTCCCTTGCTATTTTTAAGAATTTTTCCATTTCATGATCACTAATTGCAAGCCTGTCTTCTATATCTGAGATCCTGTCCTCGCATTGGCTTATTCTGCTACAAATACTTTCAATGGAATTTTTTATCTCTTGGATATCTGCTTGAATCTGCCTTATAGATTCCATTTCTTTCCTATGCTGAGCATTCATGGTTTCTATAGTTTTCTTAAGTTCATCTATTTTTTTGTCTGTATCAGCTATAGTGTCCTTAAGCATGGTCTTCATTGTAGACATTATCTCTGCAGTTATCTGTGAGATTATTTCTGTTTTAATTTTTTCCAGAACCTCATTCAGTTGCTTTGTTGTTACCACTTCAGATAGGCCAGGTGGGTGGCTTTCGGATTGTCCCACCTCGTTGCTCCCTAGGTTTGCCTTTGGTGAATTGGATGTGTGTGGTTGCATCTTGTTTAAGTGTCGTCTCATTTTTTCTTTCTTTAATTCCTGGGGTGATGTTTGCAAATAACCTATAGTAGGTTACTTTATTGCTAGTGTTTAAGATCTTTAGAAGATGACTACTTCTCTGCAGTATCTTCCAAGTGGAGCTTGCTTTTAGGTTTTGAGCTTTCTGCCAGATCCTACCTCTTCAATTCGTTGGGTATGCGAAGTTGCTACCTGTTTGGCCCAGTCCTTGACTCTTTGGTACTGTGCCACTGTATTTTCTGTGTCCCTTAGTCAATCTCAATCATGAAATATCAGGAAGGAAAGATGTTTAGAACAATTATTTCACATTTGGCTATAATGTTAACTAAAGCATCAAACACAGCCTAAAAAATGACAGACTGAGCTAACCAGTTATTTACCACTTTTAGCTGTATAGAGTTGCGGTTATATAACAAAATCTAAAACACACCAGAAAAATTATATGCAGTATACAAGTCCTATGTATGTCAATTTTTCCTTGAGGAGTTTAAATTTAAGATGAGTTAAGGAGGAAATAGAGTATTGGGAGAAGAGGAAGGAATTAGATGTAAGGTTAGAGGACCAAGAGGGATCCCACTAAAATTGGGACACTAGTGCAGAGGACAGGTGGTAAAAAGAGAAGGAAGGGATAAAAGGAAGAACAGATCACAACCACAATCACAAAGAAGTTAGAGGCGCTGTTTACACTCATATAAAAAACCAGAGAGAATAATGAAGGAAAGAGCAAATACACATACAGAAACAAAAACAAAGATAAAAACAATAAAACAGACAGATCAAAAATAAAACCCCACCCAAAAACAAAACAAAACAAAACAAAAACAAAAAAACCCTTCGCCAGAACAAAAAAACAAATCAGTGAGAAAAAAAATAAAAATAAAAATAAAAAATAAAAATAAAAATAAAAAATATAAAAAGAATCAGTTCCAGGTGTTGACTCTGTTGTAGGCAGGTACCTTGTGACAAAGTCCTGTTCTGTGCAGGTCCGTCCCAGTAAGCCAGGAGCGCCCTCTGGTGGGTGGTGAGCAGAGGCGCGTACTTTCAGGTAGAGACCAGTCTAGCTCGCCTCCGCTGTCAGCGCCCTTTCACGGTCCCTGGGCCTGAGAGGCTCAGCGCGCTGTCCGGAGCGCGGGTTCCCTGCACTGGTTCCCGCCGCTCTGGTTTTTCGCCACGCCCCCCACAATGGCGCCGGGCCAGTCGCTCTCTGGCGCGGGACAGGTGTGGCTGAGAGTCCAGTCTCGTTCGCCTGCTGACCTCAGCACACTTTCGTGGGCTCAATTGAGAGGCCCTGTGCTGCCCTGTCCGGAGCACAAGTTCCCAGAGCAGTTTCCGAGCCGCTCTGGGTTTCGCCACACCCCCCACAATGGCGCCCGGCCGGTCGCTCTCTGGCGCGGGGCAGCTGTGGCTGAGAGACACTCACCGCCGGTCAGCGCCGTTCTCCGCCGCTCCCCTGCCCCGCCGCTGTCTCAGGATCCTCCGTGGGGGCTCCCTGGGCGCCAGCTGCCACCGTGTGTCCGTAGAATTGAGCCTCTGCCGGCGCTCCAACTCCCGGGATATTAGAAGGTGCACGCGCGCGGTCTGCTCCTTCTTTCCTTCTTCTTTGTTGGAAGTCACCCGTCACTGGTGCCGGGGGTCCCAGATTGCGCTTCAGAACTTTTCTGGGTTTCGGGGAGGCATCTCCCCCCCTCCTGCGCTTTCTGGGTCGCTATATTCCCGTGTTCCAATGGTAACTTTTAGAGAGAGTTTTGCTGCCTGCTTCTTACTCATCCGCCATCTTGAGGTCTCCAAGTTTATTATTCTTGACATGTGCTATGGTCGGAAGGATTGTTGATGAGATTTGTTGTACTTTTCCCTGTTTGTTCATTCCTTTACATTGTTAGTGCCCCCATACAAGAGACAAGTAATAACTATATATGAAGCATTGCTTTTGAATCTTATCACATTTCTTATGTCCCTATTCTGTTTTTAGGAGGGATATTTTACAGTGCTGTTTTTTTCTTAATAATAATTATAGTACTGCATATTCTGTCATTATCAGGTTTTTACTGATAGAAACCTATTGATTATGTAGTAGTTGTGTTCAGTGTTGTTTAAGGCTTTACTTGAAACTTACATACACAATAATACCTTTTGTGACTAGTTGTTCTACAGTATTTGTAAGATAGTTTATTAAGTTAAGGGGTGTGAGGTGTAGTGGGGGGGTATGAGTTTACCCAAATAGGAATGGCTTTTCCGTCTTCATTTCATCAATCCTGGTAATGCACTGATTGAATTAGATAGCTCTTGTCATTAGGTACTTTTGTAAGTATGATTTTGTGATTGCCTCTTTGGCCCCATTGCCAGCAAATTGGGGATCCCATAGGGAGTTGTTTCCAGTTTATTCACCGCCCCTCCAACAAAGAACTTGTATCTGTTTTTAACTGTATTTTATTACCTTTCCCAGCCTCCAAAGATTTCCATCTCTCGTTTTTCTTCCCAGAGTCTAAATAATTTTTTAGTATTTAGTATCTCTGTGGAAATATCCTTTTATTTTTCTATCCCAATTTTTTTTTTTTGTGGGGACCGGGGGTCGACCTCAGGACCTTGTGTGCCAGCAGGCGCCCGTGCCGCTGAGCGATATCACCAGCCCTTTTTTCGTATGTGGGTTCTGGGAGTTGAACTCGGGCCCTCGCGCTTGCCAAGCAGGTGCGTACGCTGCTGAGCCATCTCACTGGCCCTCTATCCCAATTTTTAAAGCCTTTTTCAAAAACCGAGACATTTACTTGCTTTCCCACATCACTAGTCATGGATTGTGTCACAGTTATGAGTGGTAAATCATATCTTCTCAAGAAAACATTAGCATTATTGAAGTGACTATGGCATCCTGTGGAGAACTTCAGTCTTTAGTTAAAACCTTAAGAGCTCTTGGTTTTACAGGCCCATTAAAGCCTTTTTTAAAAGTGTGCTTTGTTGGGATGTAATTTTCCCAAATGTAAAAACATTAATGGTTCTGCATCGTTTATGGAATATGCTTTTCTCCAATGTATATTTATTTAGTGTCACTTATTTGTGTGAAATCATTACTTACCAGTTTAGGAGGCTGGTCCAATTCTGAATTGTAAATGAGGAGTCTAAGGTGCAGAGGTCACTTCTTGCAGAGTTAAACAGCTATTATGTCTTAGAGCCAAGTTTTTGAACCTAAGTTTGATTCATAGCAAAACTCAACCTCTAAGTTTACTCAACCCAGTAAAAGGCCTTGCTCTCAACCAGTACAATGAAGCTCCCTTTGTGTATTCATTCAGTCTGCCTTTGGAAACCCCACAGGATTCTATCTCCTTAGTCTGTCTTTCCCACAAACAACAACTTTACTTGGTAAGCAGGGAAACAGCAAAATGTGGTTTTCCAACTTGGTAGGTGGATGATAGCACGCTGGAAAAAAGGGAATGAGGATCTACTACGGGGGTAAGAGAGGGGCTGGGGCGAAGGAGGCTTGTTGAAGTAAGTAGGATACATGGGAAGATTTGGAACCTTTGCAGTAATCGTTTAGTAAAAAGGCTTTAGAACTCACAGGATGTATTTGTCCATCCTCGGTGTGTGTGCAGACCAGAGGCAGCCGATGAGTTCCTTTTATTCTCCTTAAAGCAGCAACCAGGAAGTATTACATGCCTTATGTATTTACTTAATATGCAAACAGTGACTAAAAATGACTGATTTTGAAACAATCATGCAAATATCTATATACAGATAAGCCTCATTAACTCAAAGGCAGCAGCCCTGTTGGGCTGTGATGATTATTCAAACCATTTCTGACACTCTACATCCGGAATTGCATTCAGAGTCTGCAAAAGCCTTTTTTGTTTTTTGTTTTTAAATAGTCACGACACTTCCTCCTTTGAGGGAATGTTTGATTTTTAGGAAATAGGCAAATGTGGTGAATAAATATGATTAAACTGGCAATAACTGTTAGGCAAATAGGGAAAAAATAAAAATATAGCCATGTGGTCATAAGACTAAGGCTGACTTACAGTGTTTTTATGGTAGGACTGAAAAATCTCCAACATTTGTAAATATTTTAAATCATTAAAATCTACTGCAGTAGCCCCTGAGCCATATGTGCCTTTTGAGTACTCAAAATATGGCAAGAATGAATGAGAGACTGATTTTAATTTTATTGTAAATAGTCACACATGACCTGTAGCTACTATGATAGAGGGACAGTTTTAGACAACAACAGTATTTGAAAGACATCTGATTTACTGAGAACAGTTCTTCACCCAGTTTTAAGTAGGTTCTGTTAGCTGATAAAAAGACAACATTTTCGGCATGTAATGAACAATAAAGAACTAATGTTAATGACTGCCAAGACATGCAAACACTGTTGACACTTTATACAGGAATGAAGACAGAAACAGTGGCTCTTCCTGCTGAATGAGAGGTCAGTCACGTAATAGGAGTCTTGATTTTTAGTCGGTAGTCTCATACTATTCCCCAAATGTAGATTGTTAGTTTGGTATTACCTGTCATGTAAAGATGGGAGAAATGAGGGTGAGAGGGGTTATACTTCCCTTTCTTCATAACTTTTGTGACATACTTTATAAAAATAAGAGCTTAAGTGACCTATCCCTGCAACGTTAACTTAGAATCCAAACAACCCTGTAGAGCACTTGGGGGCATGTGCACTTAGGAAACCTGGAATATTCTGAAACAACAAGGCCAGTATTAAAGTAGAGTTCTCAAGATAGGTTGTAGAAAATGTTGGTTGGTAATTAAATATAGCTGAGTAAAAACAAGCAAGATCAGAATGGTAGGAAGAAAATGTGGGTTTCACCCCCTTTAACCCGGCAACTATTAAGGATGTATTCCTACATGACATACAAATTTAGCCACTTTGGGTATATCAGAACATTTAGATGCCATTGTAGGCCACCTAAATCTTTCTTACAAAGAAATTTATTTTTACATCACTTTATTTTTATTCGTTCAAGCATTATTGCCAAAGTTAGGTGTCTGTTTAAGTTGTTTCCGTATCAATATGTCCAGGGCCCTGCCTCAGCTTCCATAGTTTTTTTAGGAGCAGTTAGTTAATGCTTAACTTACTTAATTTAATTTGGTATTTTGAGAAGTTTCATTTTTTTTAAAGAATACTTTCACGTCAAGCTTTTGAAGACTATTTTTATTGAGACATTTACATTAAATCACGCTTGTTTAAAATATTTAGTAGGCACCCACTATGCATGAGAAATTGTACCACTTACTGAGTATACAGAACTCAAAGAATGGTCTTAAACAGATTTTTGTTGCAATAATCAGTATAGTATCTATATCCAAAGTCATAGGGTTTTGCTGTTTTCTCCTAAGAATTTTATGATTTTAGCCCTTATTTGAGGTCTCTATTGCATCTTAGTTGATTCGAGATGAAGGTCAAGGCTTGCTATTTCACAGATAGATAGCTAATTGTACCAGCATCATTTACTTAAAACACTATTCTTTTCTCTGTTGAAATGTCTTGGCTTCATTGTTGGCAAAGAATGTATTTCTCTCACACCCCAGGCTGCTTTTCACTGTCTAAGCCTTTACTCTAGCTGCGCCTTAGGCCTGGTGGAATGCCTCTTGGCTAATTTTTCCTTATCCTTAAGGTTCAGTAGAAAATTGTTTTTGGTGTGTCTTCCCTTATCACCCTTACCACCACCACCCTCCTGCACAGAAGTTTTCCCCAGGGCTGAGAGAGGAACCTCTTAGGCAATGATCCTCTTAATAATAACTATCCATTGAGTTCAAAGACCAGTAGGAAGTAGCTAGATGAAGAGAGGAAGGACCATAGGAAAGAGGAAACAGCATTTATGGTGAAGTTTAGAGCAGATCTATACTAGCTGACGTTTGGCTTTGAAACCAGTTTCTTAATGCCAGTAGAGCTAGCCTAACGGGTACCTTCAGCTTTGTACTCACCACTGCATCCTTATATTCAATATAATGTACTTGTCTCTCTTATGAGGTGTGGACCTCTATGGACCAGTTTTTTCTTGTTTGATGTTTTAACTACCTGCACTGCTACAGCCTAGTATACAGTAGGTAGCAATATAGATGTGATTAATGAATGAATAGACCTTGAAAACAGACTTTCACTCAAAGCTCCATTTTATTATTAAACGTAATATGTTTGGTGTCTCTGAAATTAAAAGTGGTCTTTAGACTTAAGAGTTAATTTTGTCTTTTTTTTCTTATAGGCATTTGTAAAGGATGTTCATGAAGATTCAATAACAGTTGCATTTGAAAACAAGTAAGTGTCTTAATATATCATTTTAATGTTCAGGTTCCTTATAATTTTATGCTAATTCCTTTTTGTTGTTCTTTCTTTTTTAATTCAAGTCTAGTTTGAATGTTTTTCATGTTAGTGACCCAAAAAGTATCTGAAGAACTCAGCATTAAGCCAGTGGAATAACTGTCCCTGCTAATGATCTCAGAGCCCCCTATTAATCTTGATCTTTACCCTTAGTCCCCTTGACTGTGAAGAACCCAGATTGTTCTGTGTGGGTAACTAAGAGTTTAAATAGGAATACAGTATTTCTGATTTTCATAAAAGATGAAAGTGAAGGGATTCATGGGTACTGGTAACAGAGTTATGTGTGTTTGTAACATTAAGTGTCACGTTGATGTTTTAGTTGTCTAGTGTACTTTATCAGAAACAATTGTGTTTACCCATTATTTTTTATGTTTCATATATTTATAATAGTAATAATAATAGCTGATCTTTTCTGCTTTCTTTTGCTACATGAGAGAATAAAAATACAGATCACGATATGTTAACTGTGCGAAAGCATCAGTTATATAGGTGTTAACATTTTATTAGGAGAGACAAGTTTTGTTAAGTAAATTTTTGAATAAAACTAAGGGCCATTTTCATAGTAGCCATTCAGAATATTAAAGTGTATATAAACTCTTCAGCCAAAATGTAGGTATGGTTATGATCTTAAGATTTTGCTGAACTCTGATGGAGGGTAGGCAGTTACAGCATTTTGGCTTTTTTTGTACCAAAAGAATTAATAGTATGTCAAAAGCAAGCTGCAAATCTGTAGAGACAGAAAGTAGATTAGTGGTTGCTTAGTATATACTTGTTGGGGGTGGGAGGCATAGCCAAAGAATATAGGATTTCTTTTCAAGGTGATGAAAATGTTGTAAAATTGACTACAATGATTGTACATATCTGTGAACATACTACAAACCATTGAATTGCACATTTAAATGGGTTAATTATGTGGTATATGAACTGTATCTGAAATCTGCTAAAATGGAGTATGTGACACAGACATTCTGAACAATAAAAACATCTAAAAAATTAAGAGCAGTCCTGCATTTCAGTGTCTAGAAAATTTTGTAATTAAACCCTAAGCAAATCCTTCCAGCTAGCAGCGGGAAAAAGCAGCATCTAAGACAAATTTAGAAGGACAGAGATAAAAGGATTGAGAATATACAGCTCTGTTCCCAATTCTATCTAGACTGATAATCTGTTTAAAATACAAGTTTGAATAATAGAAGACTTTTCTCTGAATACATAAAACCAAAAGATACTGAATTTGGCTTTTTACTGTTTCAGCTATCCATGGTTATAAATAGGCAACAACAGTGTCGCACCTCTGTTGGAGGAATCTTTGATTACTTGAACAGCCATTTTTTTTCTTATAATGACGCTATTATCTGCTTACTTCCCTAAGTAAATACTATTTCTCATAATAGGAGAATTATCTTTATTTACCACTCTTAATTTCTCCTGTTGTCTGTAGTCTCAAGTACTAGTCAAAGACTTATTTCCTCTATGCATGTAAGAATGTGTCTAATTTATTCATTGATTTATCAGGTCAGTACTTTATGGTTTTCAATCAAATTTCTGCCAAAAACTTACTGCCATACACTTAAAATTATCCCATATGTTGACTTCCTAATTATTTATCTCCTGTACCATATCTGTGTAAAAGTTTCCCTTCCAATCTGTGCCTATCATCCTGGGAATTTGAAATAGATGAGCTGTTTTTTCTTGCATTCATGGAGTACATTTATGATATGATACTGACTTTGAGCACATCACTAGGATTTGATAGGTCCTTACAAAAGACCTCTACTCTCTGCTCTTTTCTATGTGTTTCCCTTTTGGTTTTCTGTCAAAAAAGAAAACAAAACAAAAAACAGTGTCTGATAGAACTTCAGATGATAGAACTCTTTCTTTCCTTTCAGTCATGAAGAAATTCCTCTTACTATACCAGATTGTTTTAGGTTCTTCTTTACCTTCCAAATTTCACATTTTTTGAGTAATGAATTTTTATCACTATACATTTAGGAATTAAAATCAGTTTTCCTGTTTTGAAACCAAGAAAATTATGTTTTGCATTGTCTAAGCCTTATAAATCAGATTTGCCAATGAATTTGTAACATGTTAAAAGTCACTAATTTTCAATAAGTATAAAAAAAGCTTTTTCCGAAGTAAAGAACCTTTTTAGAATTTTACAGTTTTCAGATGTATATAATGTCAGAAGGGATCAGTCTAATATCGGTCCTAATCAGATTTCCACAAACTCTGACTTAATTACTTGCTTTCCACATTTTTTAAAAAGAAGTACAAAAAGCAAATTAGTCCTTTCCTCAATTGGAAAAAAGTCCTTTCACAAAACAGACATACATACAACCAGTATTTGCTGATGAAATGCCCCCGAAAGAACCCAGAAGTG
This sequence comes from Erethizon dorsatum, assembly GCA_028451465.1. Taxonomy (NCBI): domain Eukaryota; kingdom Metazoa; phylum Chordata; class Mammalia; order Rodentia; family Erethizontidae; genus Erethizon; species Erethizon dorsatum. The sequence goes on from CM051842.1 coordinate 132,728,125, forward strand.
ACTGCTGTCGCAGTTGAATCCTCACATTTTTGCAAAGTTTTGCTCTTGATTTTTTATATCTTTGTGGGCATAGAAAAACAATTTGGTGTCTTTGAAAGTTGTTTCATACCATTTTAAATTTCAAAACACAGACAAGTTAATTGAACTCCTATAGGCTGTCTCCATCGGGTTTCCATGGTTTAGGAGACCCCCACCAGCCCAGTGCATGCTGATACCTCATACTGATCAGCAGCCCGCTACCCATGGCAAGAATTGACCTGCCTCGTGGGATCTAAAATTTAAAGGGGGAAAAGTGAGTTGTGAGTTGCTAATGTGCCAACTGCCCCATTTTGCTTGGGAATTAGAGGGCAGTTTCTGTGGTTGTTGGAATGTGGTTAAAATTCCTTTGCAAGTAGAAGTATGTCAATGATATTACTAACACTTACTGATACTAATATTTAAGCATCCAAGGAAATTTCTGCTGTGGCCTTATGGTTAAAACTCTTAGAAGTTGAAATTACTGGAAGAAAGCCATTTTTAAAAATCAGTTGTTGATCTGTGTTTAGAGAAATATTCCAAAGGGAAGTACAAGGCTGCTATGCTGCATGCAGACTTTGTTGCAGTGCCTTTATACTGCACTTAGCAAAAACTGGCCATTTTAAAGCATTTGCTTCTTTAAACTAGACAGAAAGGGTCCCACTTAACAAAAGTTGATGGCAGTGTGGCCACTGTTTCACATAAACACCAAAACCATAACTAATTCAACATTTGCTTATTTGCAGCTGGCAGCCAGAGAGGCAGATTCCATTCCATGATGTGAGATTCCCACCACCTGTAGGTTACAATAAAGATATAAATGAAAGTGATGAAGTTGAGGTGAGTTGCCCCACCTTAAAGTTAAGTATTAAAAAAGTGGAGGTATTTAACTTACTTGGGTATTTTTTTACACCTTGCTTTTAACACTGTTTAATGATTTGAAATGATGCATGATGCTTAAATTCGACTATTTGAGCAGCGCTCAGAGGAATTATCTTTGAAAATCACTGCCCCAAGTTCCTTTGCCCACTAGTACTTCTTTCCCCCTTTTCCCTCAGTCTCTGAATCTTTGAATAATATACTGTTCATTTATAACTGTGTCCTCATTTTAAGCAAAATGGATTAGTAAAATTAATTTTACAAAAGGAAAGAATCATGCTACTTAATAGAGCAGTAACCTAGAATTTCTTTTAGTAGCAGTGACTCTGATATATATATATATATATATATATATATATATATATAATTTTTTTAAACCTGCAATCTTTATACATATAGGTAAAACCTTTTTCACAGGTTGTACTGTGAACCATCTGCTCATATGCCTTTGGGTTTTTGACCAAAAGGCTCTATGAAGACTTAATATATGATCAAAGTCATTATGTTTGTGTTTTTCTATTATAAATTGGTTTTGTATTACAGTCTGCTTGTATTACAGTTTGTGTAGCATTCCTCTCTCCTTTCTACCCTTTTGCATATTCCATTTTGGACTGCTGCTTTTTTTCTCTCCATAATACATGTAATTCCTTGGTAGTAGTTGCAACTTCATGTATATTTGTAGTATGAAGAAAGCACTAAGTAGACAGTTTAGAGATAAGTTAATATGGTACAGGTCTTTGAATTCTTATTTTCAGCTCTAGGTACCAAATGTGCAGCAAAACAGGACAGTCTCCTGATTTTGATAAGGTCACATTCTAGTGGGACTAGCTAAAATGGCATGTGAAAGTCATATGAAGGAGAAAAAGCAATATGGAAGGTAATATAGGGGCAGGAGTATTGTTTTAGAGTAGTCAGGGAACTTCTCTGAATGTGTCCTCTCTACAGTGTAAAAGTTGAAGTAGAAATAAAGTATTTTTTATTTACCAAATATGTAATGAATGCCTACTAGGTGTAAGCGACTGGTCTTGCTTTAACAAGTGATCCTAATAGCAAACAGAAACACAGTCTTCCAGGCCTTTAGCTGTCTACTTCCTCAGGAGATAATAAGCTCTCTGAAGGCAAGGACCAGGTCTTTTGGACTGTCTATATCAGTAGCACTCATAGCAGCATTTGATGGAGCAAAGGAGAACTTTCTGTTTTTCAGCTTAGTCACATGACAGATGAGGGCCAATGTGATTACATTGCTAAGATGACTTCATTATATTATAGAATAGTTAGCTGAGATTATTTCTCTGGCTGTTCAGCAAAGTTAAGGGAGAGCAGTGGAGGCAAATGGGAAAAGTAGGTTAAGTTGTATTTAGTTAAGGTATCGTGTAACCATTAACTTGGGTGTAAAAGGGAGCCAAGTTTGAGCCTTGACTGGCTTGTCAGCCTTAGACCCTGGGCCTCTCCTCCCCTCTTCTTCTCCCCCCTTCTTCTTTCTACTTCTGAGTATTTCTGTTTCTTTCTCCATACATACTGTATTGTCTTTTTTTCCTATTAACCGTGATTTGCTAGTGTCTTCACAAAAGGTTCCATGCTGCACATCATAAGTGAACTTTGAAGTGATCACCAGAGAGACTGTTTTAGAAGAACTGATCCACAGTGTGTGAGAGAGCAGGAAGGTGGTACCCAGAAGACTGCCAGCATGAATTTGTCCTTTTTAGTGCAGAGGAGTCAGGAGACCAAAAAGTAACCAGGCATCTGTCCATTTAGTGTCCAGGAAACATGAAGGCCAGGGTGGTATCCCCGGTGGGCTGATTGGTCAGTAGTCTTACCATATAGTGACCAGGCAGTGAACCAGGACAGAGATTGTATATTTTAGATACATTTTTGTAGCTAAGTACTAGAAGTATGCTCATATTTATGAATAGTTAGCTTTTCTTAAGCATCCATGTTCAGGTACTAATTATTACTGAAAAAGGGAAAACGGCTTTTGACAGGGAGCTCCCAGGAAATCGCAGATAGTTTCCGATTATATATCTTTGTCTAACTCAGGGTACATGGATATTGGGTTGAAGGCATATCATGTGTGATTTGCAAGATGAAATTTCCTCAATATCTGATGATTAAAGATTTCTAAATTACAATAATCATGAAATATTCTGTGTTGTAACTTCCGTGTAGGTTTATTCCAGAGCAAATGAAAAAGAGCCTTGCTGTTGGTGGTTAGCTAAAGTGAGGATGATAAAGGGTGAGGTAGGAAAACGCTTAAATTTTCTTCTTACACTATTACCATTTTCTAACCTAGGTACTACATTTCAGTTTGGATTTCTATTTTGAATTAATAATACCTGTATCATTTTATTAAATGTATTTTCACTAATACTTTCAGTATGTTCCATGTGTTTTAGTTGATCAAAGTTTGTTGTTTTCCTCTAGGGAATTTATTGTTTAAAAATTCGTAGTAGAGAAACTATGACTAAGAATGACTTATTTCTTTTAGTTTTATGTGATAGAATATGCAGCATGTGATGCTACATATAATGAAATTGTCACAATTGAGCGTCTACGATCGGTTAATCCCAACAAACCTGCTACGAAAGATACTTTCCATAAGATCAAACTGGAGGTGCCAGAAGACTTGCGACAGATGTAAGTTGTAAATGAAAAATGCTGAGAATATACAGGTGATACACAATTAATTTAAAATAATATAAATTTCAGAATAATACAAGTTAGCTGGGTGTGGTGGCACATGCCTGTAATCCCATCACTGGGGAGACTTGAGGCAGGAGGATTGCCGTGAGTTTCAGGCCAGCCTGCACTACAAAGCAAGATCTTGTCTCAAAAAACACAAAAACAAGATAGTACATTTGGTTTGGTTTGTAAAAGTAATGTGGAAAAAAACTTATTTAGCTTTTCCTAGTTATATAATCAAGCCAGCCTTGCACTTGTTTAAACTCACTTTGGTAGATACATGGCCAATGTTCATAATTTACATTTGTTTTATAAAATAATATTTTTTCATGAGTTTTAAGAGTTCAAAACTGACAAAACAGGTGTGATAATTCTGCCATAAATTACAAGTCAAAATTTTAGACCACCAGTATTTCTCTAGGTTCTTTTCCTTGTTAGCTAAAATATTGTCAGATAAATAGGTACTGAGAAGAGCTAAAGATGTTTGAGATGATCATCTCTATCTTAAGATCCTTGATCTGGAATGATGATTAAAGACTTAGAATAGGGGCTTCCTTTCTGGGCTAGAGTGAGTCTGATTTGGATATAATGCACCCCAAATGTTAAATTGCAGTTCAGTGTACATGGAAATCCTTTTTGATTCTGAGATCATGTATGTATGAAAAATTTTGTGCCTTTTCATTCATATACATCTCCTTTTCTTTAAATTGGTCCGCTGTTTTTCTAAGAAAGAAATATCAAAACAAAATCACTTATGCTGTAGCTACCCTCATAAGTTTTCAAACATTGACTCAAGAAAAAGACATTGCCGATTGTGGTGGCACACGCCTGTAATCCCAGTACTCGGGAGGCTGAGGCAGGAGGATCACTGTGAGTTTGAGGCCAGCCTGAACTGTGTAGTGAGACCCTATCTCAAAAATACAAAAAAAAAAGACATTATATTACAGTTATCCATGTATACCCATGTTTATAGCCGCACAATTCATAATAGCTGAATCCTGGGAGAGGCTTATATGTCTATCAACAGATCAGTGGATGAAGAAAGTGTGGCATTTGTACACAATGGAACATTACTCTATTATAAAGATGAACTGAGTCATTTGTAGGAAAATGGATGTACCTCGAGACCATGTTAAGTGAAATAAATCAGACACACAAGCTTAAAATATCGCAAGGTTTCTCTTATGAGAAATCCAAAATATAAATAAAGAGCAAACTAGAAGATAGGTAATAAATAGGGAGATCTTTTGCAAATGGGAAAGGGACCAAGTGATGGGGGGGGGATGAAAAAAGAATTGAGCTGTGTTAGGTGCATTTACCAACTCCCCATGAGGGATGTAATCATTATGTACTGCAAACATGTACTAATAAAAAAATAAAAATTGGTAAAAAAAACTGACTTAACCACATGCAACTGAAATTGGGAAGCTTGCAGAGGAGCGTGGTTCCCCTAAATATGTCTCCTTTGGTAATCTAAGTTCACCTAACCCTAAACCTTTAAGACCATAACTGGTCTTTTCTTCTTTCTTTATAATATCAAATGCTTGATTTGGCTATTTCAAAGATGTATAGCAAAGGAACTAAACTTTTAAATGGATGTAGTATTCAGTGTAAATGAAATGTAATGTGAATCCATGATTCTTCAAAGTGTACATTTATCTGCATGTATTTATGCCAGTAGTTGGTAATCATTTATCTTATCAATGGATTTTTTTTTATGTCTAGGTGTGCCAAAGAATCGGCACATAAGGACTTTAAAAAGGCAGTTGGTGCCTTTTCTGTAACTTATGACCCAGAAAATTATCAGCTTGTCATTTTGGTGAGTGTTTTGAGCTATTTTTGGTTTATTTCATTTGGGGTGTTTGGCTTGATAATAATGCTGTTACTTACCTTAAATCATTTAGTCCATCAATGAAGTCACCTCAAAGCGAGCACATATGTTGATTGACATGCACTTTCGGAGTCTGCGCACTAAGTTGTCTCTGATACTGAGGAATGAAGAAGCCAGTAAGCAGCTGGAGGTATGTTACTTTCCCTAGCACATCTTGTAATGCTGTCTAGAAATGATCACTATAGAGTTCCAGAGCGTGAATATGGGCAGCTTGTAATTTATTTACTAATTCTTAATTATTCCTTATAGTTCGGAAAATTAAATTGTACAAAGCATAATCATACTAAAGTTTTCATGCCTGAGGTTTCAAAAGTAATTACTTCATGTATTTTAAGGAATTTTTGCTCAATTCACTCTTACCACAAGTTTGTCTAAGCTGCTAATAAAATGAGGCAATGCTTCTTCCATATAACATGTTATCATTAAAGTACTAGAGAGTATGTAAATATCTAATCATATTCCTTTCATTATGTATGTTTATCTCGGTTTAAAAGGGTATAGAACTTCTTCATTCTAATTGGTTGTCACTCTTTAAAACTCCTGTCTTCAGATTCCTGCCAGAGGCTATTTCCCTAACTTACTATTTCGTCTCTTAAGGTGCATTTTATCTACTTTTATTAATCTTCCAATAATTTCCATCATCATACATTTATTTTCATCAATAACTATCTAGTACTTCCATCCATTACAGTAGAAACTAAATGGATTTTAGTTTAATGTGTCAAGTCAAGTAGATTACTGTCGAAGTCCAGAGGTCCTCATCATTATTCATTTCATTAGGGGGAAAACATCAGTTGAAAGAGTAAAGAAAAAAAGAGTTCCAAACTTCATTTTAAGAGAGGAGGTAGTCAAGGTTATATTCTTGTAGAACCCTGTGAAATTTGCCACCTTCCAACTTGACATGATTGCTGTACTCTTAGCAGGAGAGGACAGATTTGCTTTGTTTTGCTTATGGCACAGAGGTCTGTTTGATTGTTTTTTGCTCATATTCTTTCTTGCTGTACCTGTGTTCACAATTTTGTGGTTTCTTTAGTGATTCTTTCATAACTTCTAGGCTACAGCAGCCTCCTTACTTTCATTGTGAGTATTAATGGAAATATATGCTTCTACTTAAACATCTAATTCTTATTAAGTGCTCAGTTACTGTATCTTTAGCTTTCCATTTATCACTGTATTATACATGAAAAAAATAAATCGGGTTAATGAACCAGGACTCAAAAACCATGACTTCTTGGAAAGTCCTAGGGATTTTTTGTATATTTTATTACTTTAATCTAAAAAAGGGATACAGCACTTGTAGAATTGTATATACAGTACTAAGTATATTCACTCATGGAAATTTTCAGGTGGGTTGAATAATGAGAAACTAGTGTGCATGCCTCTTTCTTCACTACTAATATTAAAGAGATTCACATATTCCTATAAGAAATTCCCATTTTTCAACATGAGCCACTGATATGTTTGGTTTTCATTAATGGCATGCTAGAACTAAACATTAAATTTGGTATACTATTTAAAGACAGTAATTATCCACAAGTCTGGGGTATCAGTGGAACTTAGTTTTGTCATCAATGATTATTTGAAAGAGCTCATTGTACTTGTGGATCCAGGTCACAGGGTCTTACAGACTCTTAAGTTCATTTTAGGTTTGAGATGTGTATGTAAGATAAGTTTTAAATCTTTGACATTCTCTATTCATTTAAATTACTGTGCCAGCAAGTTTTATGATTTCTTCCCATAGGTGTGGGGGGGGGGGAGTGTGTCTTGATGTCATCATTTCAACAAGGGATGTTTAGATCATAGTACCTAGTGATAAGTTATAAAATTGGCACTATTTCCAAAAAAATTAATAAAAATGAAATGAATGTGCTTTTCTGTAAAAGTTGGTATTTTTTTTCTTTTCTTCTTTTTTCTTTTTTTTTTAACTTAACATTGAGTCTGTCAGACCCAGTGAGCTGGTTTTTATTTGGGAACATTTGATCTACTTATTACACTGTTGATGTCATTGGTTAACTAAGGCAGCCTTGCAAATAGGTTTTCAAAAGTTACCTTGGAAATTTGTCAACAAGCTCTTACCCATGAAAAATACATCAAATGGCATAGGCCTTCAGTAACCTAAAAAGTATGCTCTGGGAGATCTTTTCTAAAATTAGTTTTCAACTGAAACTAATTTATAGGCCCCTGATACACAGGGTCAAGATAATTTACATGGCTGACCTAAATAATGTTGTCTTAATAGTTGATAAAGCATATTCATCAGATGTGCATTTCTCTTCAGAGTTCAAGGCAGCTTGCCTCCAGGTTTCATGAACAGTTTGTCGTACGAGAAGATCTGATGGGTCTAGCTATTGGTACTCATGGTGCTAATATTCAGCAAGCTAGAAAAGTTCCTGGGGTTACTGCTATTGATCTGGATGAAGATACCTGCACATTTCATATTTACGGAGAGGTAAATATTTTCCTAAATAGTACCCCCCAAAAGTCAATATTTCAGCTGGCTAATCTATATTCTTAACTTTTTCCTCTTTTTATTAGGATCAGGATGCAGTTAAAAAGGCGAGAAGTTTTCTTGAATTCGCTGAAGATGTCATACAAGTTCCAAGGAACTTAGTAGGTGAGTCCGAAATAACCATTGACATACACTGACTAAAACACAATTCAGGTAAACTATGTTTTATACTAGTAGAATTCTCATTTCCCCTCAAGAGTATCAGTTAATTGAGATGTAATCTTTGAAATACAGTCTCTTGTTACAGTGTTCTGAAAATACTTAAGTATGATGCTCAAATATTACATTTTCAGAAGGTATGCAAAAGAGATCGCTTTGCTAGTTAAAACCTACTAATGCTTAGGATAAACTTTACCCATCTTTCTCCTTGTATATTTTTTATCTCTTTAAAATTGAGTAAGTTTTTTTCCAAATAAATATTTGGAGCCTTTCTAATTTGGAGTTTATTGATACTTGATCTCTCCCTAATGATGCTGTAAAATAATAGCATTCAGTTTAATTATATCAGGGTTAAAGATAGGGCTGTAGGTTACTTAAATCTAGTAAGTTTCAAAGCTAGAAGTAGTTCTGAATGTCCCTGGGGCTTTTTGTGGTCAGGGGTAAGTCCTTATTTTTACTGTTGTTTCATGGCCATCACCATCATCATGAGTGTTTGCAAATATCTAGGAACTCTTCGACCCTCCCAAATTCTACAGCTATGTTTGGTAGAATGTAATCAAAATCATGTATAATTTTATCAGGAAAACTAATTATATTTTTAATATATAAACAAAATTGGGACCTTTTGCAAACTTGAGGTCATGACATTATAAAAAATGGTAACATCTCTTTCATTGTCATTAAACATCACTAATGTATTTTTCTCCCACAGAAAATCTACTTGAAGATAAAGTACAAATACTAGTGAAATAATACAGAATTAACAACTCAGTTTTATACTACAGACAGTTATCATGACTGTGTAATGTTATTGAGGTAACTCAGGTACCAGTTGTGTAGAAAATGTATACACAACTCAGGATGAAGTGATTATTTTCAGGACAGTGGGATAAATAATCGGTATTTATTTCCTTCCCAGTTTGTTGGGCAAGTGCATACATTTTGTATTAAGTATTATTGTAAATTTAGGAATTCTTATGAAAATATAGCCAGTAGTGTTTTTTATATTATCAAATACATGAAAACTTGTCTGTCTCATTAAAGTATTTTAGAGACGGCAGGGAAAAGTATTTAGGCATGGGAGTTGGATGTAGATTTCAGACCTACTTCATTCTTTGGTAGCTGTGACCTTGGACAACTGATTTATCTTCCTTGAGTCTCCTTTCTTCACCAGTCAGAAAAGGTGATAATAGTATCCACCTCACAAGAGTTGTGTGTGTGAATATATATGAAGTACTTAGCCCAGTTCTGGACATAATAGAGGACTTTGTGGTAGTTCTTTTTCCCTTCATCCTGTTCAAAACAAGCCGATTTCAGTAGAGTAATTCTCTAGTGGGATTTAGGAATGACCAGATAATATAGAATTGGATTGTTATTAAATAGTATTTGACTTCTGCCTGTGGTCTTACTTGGAAATAAGAGCAACCAAGAAGTGACTTACCAGCGAACCTTCTGAAGTAAATCAGACTGATTTTTGTTGTGTTTCTAAGTTAAAGTGAGAGAATTCCATTTTTGAGAGGTCTGCTGCAACACTGGGAATGCTGGGGATTTTCAGGAAGTATTTTTGCATAGAATTTGGCAAGGCAGGTCTTCAAGGGAGAAGACAATATAAAATTCAGTATAAAAATGACAGACATTTATGATCTCTGTTTTTCACAAAACTCTTTAGTACATACACTAATTTATCTTCCTTTTCTTATAATTTGCTTGTTTTTCACCTACTTTGACAATGAATGTGTTTATTCAGTCAGCTATAGATAAAAAAGTATTTAGGATAGTCAATGCATTATCTTTTGTGGGAAGGGTTGTTTTGTTTTTCTGTTTTTTGAGATGGGTCTCACTATGTAGTTCAGGCTGGCCTTGAACTCACTACATAGCCCAGGCTGACCTCAATCTCACAGCAATCCTCCTGCCTCAGCCTCCAGAGTGCTGGGATTACAAGTGTGCGCCACCATGCCTGGCTAGTGAAGACATTGTCTTGATAGAAACGTGCCAAAATCTCATTTTGCTTTTTGCCAGCTCATTTAGACCTTTATTAAAATCCACATTAATTCATGAAAATGAAACTGTTACTGATTAAGCAAACTGTAGGAAGACTCCAGGTAGCTTCTCCCTCTGCACCCCTCTCCTTTTCATTCGAAGAAGAGAAGAACAGAAATAAGGTCCTGGATTAGGAGTATTAAGTAGCATCATATCTGTTCCCTGACCACCGGAGATGAGTGAGCCATCCATACAGAAGCAAGAGTGCCAAAGCTGAGTTCTGATTACAAGACCCACAAAGTCCTTCTGTGATAAGGTCTTTCCCTGATTTCCTATCTAGAATTGGCTCAGTGAATTTTGGCTTCCATTTTCCCCCAGTTCTGCCTCAGATGAGATGGTGGGGCAAGCACATGATGGATGTAGCCACTGTGAGGGTACTTTGGCTAAACCCTTGGAATCAGACATATAGATTTCTAAGAGTAGTAGTTCTTACATTTGTAATGTCTTGCTTTACACTATGTGTGATGGTGGCTATGAAAGCAGTCATATCCCAGGTATGTATATGATTGAATGTTATTAAATGAGGGAAAAAATCAGGTGTTGTTTGTTATTACTACTTGAGGTCTTTGGAGTTTTAACATGTTATTGAAGAGCACTTAAGCTGGTTTTAACCACTTACCAGTCCAGTTATTTAAATACAGGATGGCCAAAAACTACATATCTGTTTTGTTAATTTTTATAAAATAATATAACAGGAAATATAAAAATGACAATTTTATCAAATTTATTGAGCACAAGAATCGGCTGGTTGAAATGACACCTACCCAAGCAATGCTCAGGATAGTCAGTACGTAAACAAATGAGTGGCCCAAGGGTCGCTCTGGGTAAACTGTTAAGTGGTTCAGCTTTTGTGGTTTTGAGTTATCTGAAGTGTGCTTTCTTAATCTTTTACTCTGTGACTATTCCTCCAACTATTGACATGTTGCTATAATTTGTAACAAATGCACCAGAATAATAATTTTTTTAACACATTGGCCCCAAGAATTTGTATTCTTTTTAGTGTAGCTGCTTAAGCAACTTTTTTTTTTTTTTTTTTTTGGTGGGTACCGGGGGGTCGACCTCAGGACCTCGCGCGCCAGCAGGCGCCCGTGCTGCTGAGCGATATCACCGGCCCCTTTTTCGTATGTGGGTTCCGGGAGTCGAACTCGGGCCCTCGCACTTGCAGGGCAGGCGCTTAAGCCACTGAGCCATCTCACCAGCCCTTAAGCAACTTTTAAAGTATCTTTTACAAATGTGCCATATGGAATTCTAAAAATATTTACTGCAGATTAAGAGCAGATTTAAATCAAATACAGGTTAGAATAGAGATTGTCAAATGAGAACATTATCTGTCATTGTTTCAATTCCTTTTGTAGAACTTTGCAGAGTGCTAACACACCACAGCACCATCAAGTTTAAAGTGTGCCCTCTTACACAAAGTAAGAGGCTGTCTTTGAACTGCTTTAAAAATTCAGTTACCCAATCACTTCAAAAGTGTTAATCATTTGTACTTACCTGACCAAAGGAGTTTAAATAATTGCGATGTAATGAAAGAGAAAACTAATACAGCTCTACCTTCTTGAAGAGTCTGTTTTGAGTCTTACAATGCGGTACATATATATGAATGTGAAAGTTTACAGTGGAATGTGCTTACAGAGTTTGAAGTATGTGTTTTTAAAACTAAACATGAATTATTCATTTCTTAGGCAAGGTAATAGGAAAAAATGGAAAACTGATTCAGGAGATTGTAGACAAGTCAGGAGTTGTGAGGGTGAGGATTGAGGCTGAAAACGAGAAAAATGTCCCACAAGAAGAGGTATGTTTCAGTGTGTGTTGTGGTTTGTCTACTAAAAGTTTTGTATTTTATTTGGCATTCATTCATAGGCCTCTATATTATACACAATATGAAAGCAAAGATTCTAATTATCAGGCATGCCTAATATAACTGATGGTATAATTGTAGCTAATGGTCTCTGTTCTCTAATGCTGTGATTTCAGTTTAGTCACTTTAATCCATTTAAGTCTTATGTTTTGATCTTTAAAATGGACTTTGCCAGGAGTTAATGAATTAATGAAATAATATTTATAAAAATATAAATATAAACACTTTTCAAATGTTGCTGACAAAGACAAAATTGGTACACAGGTGTTCTGGCTTTCAATCTTCGGCTTTTTTAGTTTGGGGATTATGTGGTATGTGCATGAATTCTCTGTGCTTTAAATTTTTCTTCTGGGCAAAACATCATTTCCCCCAACATTCTCATCTTTAAATTTTATAACTGACCTTTATCTTCCTAAATACATGCTTTTTGGGTAGCAACTTTTGAAGTGTTTCTGTGGAGTGAAGGAAGTGAGCGTGTGCCCTTTCATGCAGTAGTACTCTTAAGATACTGTCCCCTCAAAAGTGTCAACAGTTTTCACATACTACCTTGCCTTCTAATGTGAAAAGTTCTTTTAGCTGAAGTTAAATTCTTCAATGTTATTTTACTGATAAGTTTTACATTCTGTGATTTTATAAACCAAAACTATAATAATCATTGATAAAATAATGCAGTTAAAATCTTAAAAAAATTGTTTCTTTTTGTCTTTTGTGTTTTTATCAAGGAGATTATGCCACCAAATTCCCTACCTTCTAACAATTCAAGGGTTGGACCTAATACCTCCGAAGAAAAAAAACATTTAGATTTAAAGGAAAACAGCGCCCATTTTTCTCAACCTAACAGTACAAAAGTCCAGAGGGTAAGAATTGTCACTTGAATTACAGTACAAGTAATTTCTTCGACTCAGGTGTCATGTTTCGTGTTTCGGGTGTTTTCTCTGGTTAGACTTGCAGGCTACTCATGTTGTGTTTTTTCAGATCTGATTGCCAGCTTATGAGACATTACAAACCGAAGTAATACATACTTTTCAGTTTATTCACAGTGACAAATCTTACACTGTAAACATAACGGGGTTGCATTTTTCTTTGGAGGGTGGAATTTCTTTTTTCCATGCTGTATCGCCTTAAGTTTTGCAGGTGTTGTAGCTCAAAATGTACCTTCTGTTAGAGGCATTAGTTACTAGAAACTGGTTTTCAGTATCTTAACTAACCTAACTGTTTAGAAATGGGTTTAGAAGTCCTGCAGTGAAAGTCCTGCGTTCAGGCTTCTGTGTATCATTTGTTATAGTTAATGACATCACTTGCATTCCTTATACTGCTTTAGGTGTTAGTGGTTTCATCAATTGTAGCAGGGGAATCCCAGAAACCTGAACTCAAGGCTTGGCAGGTAGGAGAACATTCCTTGAAAAATACATTTTAAGTTGATATTTTAATGTTTATCCCCCTTGTTAAGAAAGACTACAAGTCATCATGGTTGGGGGCTGGTGGAGTGTGTGGGGGTATGTGGATCTGTTGCCCTGGGGATAAAGCTCAAGCACCTTCATGCTGCTTACCTCTCCTCGTTACTTGTCCAGTGTCTTCTCTCACCAGTCTTCCCCTTGTACTCTAGAAAAGCTTGAGCTGTACTGAAGTACTCGGAGTTCTCTGAATATTATCATACTCTCTGTTGCTTCTAGATATATGCCTTAGAAAACTTGATGTGGCATTACTCTACCCAGAGCACTCTTTCGCCTCCATTTGCCATCGCTTTGCCCTACTCCTTGTGAAGCTTTTCTTGCTTACTTGCCACAGGTCCCTCATTGAGTCAAGAGCCTTCCCTTCATGATCCAGCATGCTTACCCTGAGCGTAACACTTTTAGATGTTCAGTTCTTGATCTCCTCAACCAATTATAAGCTCCTTGAGGACAGGGTCCCCTACTTGGCCCTGGGAAAACTTTATGCAAAAGATGTTATGACTCAGAAGAGATTAAAAGCAAAACTTCGATTTTAAACAGAGAACTATAAGTGCAAGTAGATTGGATATTATTCCTCTCTGCTGGGCAGCCTTGATTTTCTCCAAAGTCAGTCTAACTAAACCAGTAACATGGGATTTTAAAGCTTATTTTGGTGATTATTTGGGAAGGGTGTAGCATTCCATCACATGGTATTTTAGGAAATAATAAGGTTAACAGCTTTGTAACCAAGTTAGTTGGGAAAGAAACACAACAGCCAACAATGATGCTTTTGAGAAAACAGATCTGATTTATAGGCCTGGTTGTTTCCATACTTTATACATTATTTGATGCAAAAAAATACACATATGAAGCACATGGGTATTCAGTGGTACCTGATTCTTCAAGCAGTCGTGACTCCCAGGAGGCAGGGCCTTGCCTACTGGATGAAGGTCAGTCTGCAAACAGTATTTTCCAGTTCAGTTTTGTTCCCCATCAACACCCATGTCCTTGGACAGGGAAAAAGAGAAACTCAAGTCAGCCTGTACGTACCATTATGGTACTGTATACCAAAAGCAAAGAGCAAAAGCAGCCCAGTGGTAGCCACACTTTGCTAATGAATGGTCTATATGAAAGACTAATATTTTGCTCAAGGTACAGCTGCTTGGCTTCTCACATCTTTTACCTTTATAATATATCCACATCAGACCTACCATAGAACTTTTCTTTGGTCACTTGTGAACATCAGGAACCATGTATCTATCTTATCTTTCTTTCTTTCCTTTTTTTTTTTTTTTTTTTTTTTTTAGGCAGGGTCTCACTGTGTAGTGCAGGCTTGTCTGGAACTTGCTTATGTAGCCCAGGCTGGCCTCAAACTCATGGCAATCCTCCTGCCTTAGCCTCCCAAGTGCTGGGATTACAGGAGTGTGCCACCATGCCCAGCATGGAACCATGTATATTTCTTCAGTAGTAAAATATTGAACTATTCTCAATTTTGGATGTCATAACTTTCTGCTGTTTTGTACACATGGTGGCTAGGCTTCCCTATTGTTTGTGATAAAGTTTTTTTTTTCTCATTTATTATTGATGAGCTAGAAGTTCAAAGATTAGATTATACCCTTTAAAAAAAAAATCTATCCTTACCTTAAAGTAGTATCCATAGAGAGATCATCAAACTTTCCTTATGACTCAGCCTTTTAAAATTTTCAGAACATGTTACTGAAATGTATATGATCTTGTTAAATTTTATGCTCATGGATGTGCCTACCCTTTTTTTGTCTCACAGACAATTACTGAGTGTATTTGTATTTATCCTAGTTCTTTTTCGTTCATATGTTGTTTGTACTCTGTTGACTTGGCTAGCAAAATTGATTTAGTTTTTTTACTTTTACCCACCTGGTAATTTTGATTTTTTTTTTTGAAGAATTTGATCTAGGTAAAGCTTGCAGTAAATGAATTAGAGCATTATATTCATTTTGTTCATGCATCTGTTAAAGCTTCTATGATTTTGAATTCTATCTTTGTCATTTTGCCAACATTTAGTAGTCATTAAAATATAATCTCATGCATTTATGGAGTTGCTATAGTGATCTGTCCTTATTCACAGTAGATGTGTAAAATATACCAACTACTTTTGTTTGTATGTATTGATTTATATTTCCAACCAACATTTGTGTACTTACTGTTAAACAGACCCCGTGCTAGGCATTTAGTCATTATTTGCATTTCTCAGATTAATCATCACAAATTTTATAGGCTCATCTGTTCCAATTTCTTTTTCAGGGTATGGTACCATTTGTTTTTGTGGGAACAAAGGACAGCATCGCTAATGCTACTGTTCTATTGGACTATCACCTGAACTACTTAAAGGTGAGAACAGGAAGAATTTAACTTCAAATGATGTTACACTAAAATATAAAAAGTCCACAGTAAATCTTTAGGTAGGATTCATTCTAGCTTGTGCATTACGATGTATGTCTTTACAAAAGATAATAGAGAAAATACATTATATAGCTTATATTTTTTCTAAAAATACAATTTAGTTTTTCATTTTAAATTTAATGACTAATATCCCAGTGCTCAATAAATTCCTATATTTTTGCTTATTCTTGTTTTAAACCCATACTCAATTTAGGTAATCCTATACATAGCCTTTTAATCCAGCTGATCCTTTCTAGCTTTTGTGGATTTTTTCCCAGGCTAAATTTTGTGTCTTTAACACTTGCCTTTGTTGTCCCTTTTATGTCAATTATTAAGGAAATCCCAGCATTTCATGAAATCCTCTGTTTAAATGTTTGCCCTTTGTATTTTTCTCTCTATACTTACTCAAAATGTATATACTATTTGTGTCTTCTTGTAAATGCTTATTTTAAGTAGTGTTTTAGTTAATTTTGCCTCCTCTAAATTACAAGCTGGGAGATAGGAACCAGGAGGCTACAAGGTGTAGTGGAAAGAGCACTGGACTGGCAATACAGCAGTTTGCTTTTAGTCTCTTCAGCCGTGAACTAGCAGTGTGACTTTAAACATGTCACATGTCACTTCCCTAGACTACATGCTTTTTGAAATTCCTCTTGGACAAAATGTCCTATAATTTATTAAAATTGAATCTTAACCATTTCACATTTATAATTCCTTTGTAGCTGTATGTATCAAAATTATAATGTAACATATTAAATAGTCATTAAAAAGTAACCCAACTTTCTGTTTTACTTATGGCACTATCCTGATAAGATTTTTGCTAACTTAAATAAAAAGTAAATGATTCTACTTGTATGCAAATAACAGTGAAAGAAAGAAAAAGTGCAATAGCTGGGCATTTCGTTCACTCTTAATGGCGGTCAGTTAATAATTAAAAATGAGAAGGTTTCATCCAGCAAGGTTTGCATGGGTAGGATACCTCTTTGATTTGCTTATTTGTTTTTGTTTTGCAGTCTGTTCTATGTGTAATCTGTTGTATTTTTCTTCATATTCTTAGCTTAAATAATTATGAAGACCTGGATAGTTAGGGTTGCATTGTACCATATCCCTTGTTCTTTTGACTAATGTTCTTTCTTAGACCTTTTGATTTATTCTTCACAATTGAATCTCTTGTTTGGTTATCAACAACTGTCTCGTTGCCATTCTTTCCATTACCAGATCTTCCCTGGGTTGAGCCTGGCACTTCTCACCAAACAGTGACTGCTTTGCCCCAGGGGGATAACCCTGGAATAGCATTCTGTTTTGCAATATCTATATATCCATTTCATGAGCTTTATACTATTGGAGGAAGCCTCTCAGCTCCAGTCTCTCCGTTGCTCCTGTCCAATGTAAAACAGATTGTGGCTGAGAGCACAAATGAAACTCACCCCCGATCTTTACCTGACCTTTCTTTTCCAGATACCACAACCAAGGTTTTAGGAACTTAGAATTTCAGGAGTTTCTCTGATGACTGTTCATACAGTCTCTATGACGACCTCCTCTTGACTGAGGCACCAAGTCCTTAGTGTAGAGATCTGAGTCCCTGTAGCCAAGAAATGAGACGGTTATGAGTGTATTGGAAGGACAAAGGTCAAAAATGAGAGTTCATCTGACTTTGACAGAACCCATCTTATTGGAAGCACTGTGTAAAAGGGTCTGTTAGTGGATCCTGGGTGTATATTTTGATCAACTGAATTTATACTCTTTATTGTACTTGTTTTAGCAGAGTTGTAGTCTTTAAGAGGTTTCTGAGGTATGATGTGAGACCTAGTTGTTTTGGTCAGCTACTAAAATGTTTATCTCCCTTTATATGAGGAATATCAGCATTTTCCATTCATGGAAACTAATTACTCCTTAATTCTGTAATCACATCCAAAGATTTAAAGTGGAAGATGGCCCACACTCAGTGCTTTGTAAACTTAGATATTAACTGGCAAATCTATTTTAATTAAGTTCATTTATAATGTGTGTTTTTTTAAGTTAGCTGGTTAAGCCTTAAATGTCTTTTATCTGTATGCATACATTTTAGTATTGTTTTATTCAACACCCTGTCTGTCATCAAGAAATCTCAAAGCCAGTGTATCTGTGCCTTAGCCATAGAATAATTGGATGCTAATAGTGCCAAATCAACCTCAAATTTTATTCAGTATAATTTTAATGCTGAGTATTTTTGTTCTGTATTTCTGGACATCAATAACCTGTTATCTATAGTAATTTTCTTTTTAAGGAGACCATTCAATTTCCTAATAATTCTGTGTAGCAGTGTTTACTGTAAATTTAGAACTGAAATTGAAATATTTCCAGTATACTTTTTTATCTGATGAAAAGGAGAAAGGTATTATTAAGTAAAATGTCAAATTATTTTTACTGTTATCTTGTATATTTTAAATAGGAAGTAGACCAGTTGCGTTTGGAGAGATTACAAATTGATGAGCAGTTGCGACAGATTGGAGCTAGTTCTAGACCACCACCAAATCGTACAGATAAGGAAAAAGGCTATGTGACTGAGGATGGTCAAGGAATGGGTCGAGGTAGTAGACCATACAGAAATAGGGGGCACGGCAGACGCGGTCCTGGATATACTTCAGGTACAAACTAAGCATTTTACTCAGTAACTTTATCTGTTCCTAGACTTAATAGCTGCTAATCTCTAATATTCATTAGAACCCCATAATAACAATTTCTCACTACATGGTTTCCAATTCACAGTGGGTCAAATTGTGTTTCAAGAGACATAGAGTAAAAATAAAAACCTGATAATGACGCACCTAGTTCACAGGGCAGTTGTGAGTTCTGTCCATGTTGATTGGGGATTAATCTGCTTAAGCCCTTGTGTGTTGATGATTTAAGACCTCTCCTGATTTTATTACTGTATAGCCCAAACTTTTTCATTTGTGTACTGTGGCTCATTTTTTTGTCAGGCATGTGCTGGTCATACTTGCTGGATGGACTTTGTAAATCAGGGGTCTGCATCATGTGGTTCATGAGGTGATTTTGAGTGGCATGGCCAGAGTCAGCCCTAGGCACAGTCAAGAAGTAGGCGAAGTGGCTCTTTGCCTTCCCAGCTCTTCTGTCCATGCTTGTTTTCTTCTCTCCCAGTACTTTTCAGTGAACCTGATCCCCTCCTACCACTGCCTACTGTCTTTCTTGCTCAATTGTGCATCTACTATATAACTTGCTAATGGTGATGGTATAAGATATAATCCATCTCACAAATATTCACATTTCAAAAAGGAACTCTTTAAGACGGAAAAGCCTTCAGGCTCCACAGGAATGAAGCCCTTATGCTGAAGCTATAATTGGTCATTAGCTCCAACAGAGGGAGAGGGAGAGAGGGAGAGATAGAAAGAGAGAGGTAGTAGAGTTGATATTCTAGAGTGGGGGAGAGACAAGTATTCCTAAGGCCAACCTTGAAGCTAACCCCTAACCCCCTCCCAACAATCTGTTCTTTTTACCAATGCATTGACCTCACCGTGGAGCTCTTTTCTCCCACTCCCATTCCCTATATCATTCACCCCCCTGAGGCATAACTATTGTTTTTTATAGTAATCTTTATTAATGATCAGTTATTTCAGTGGGAGTAGGAGGGGAGGTTGTGAACCAAATATCAGGCAAAACATATCCCGTTCTTCAGAAATAATCCGATTCCACTAGACACTCTTCCCGGAGACAGATGCCACAGTAGCCTTCATTGCCGCCCTTTCAGAGGTGACCAAATGTATATATTCTCCTCTATCCCTTGGCCAAATCTTGTTAAAAGCTCTTTATAGAAGTTTAGCAGGCTATTGTATTTAACAGTTGCCTTTTTAACAGATAACTTTTCCTCCAGAGAACACAGATGTTTAAAGGAGCACAGCCGTTTAAAGATAAGGTACATTCAGGTTTGAACTTAGGTAGCTAATAAAATACTTTTTTTTTAAATGAGAACCCAAACTGTTTATGACCAAAATTACCTCAAATATTGCAAAGCCCTTCGTTTTGAATATAAATTTGTTTTTATTAAGTGGAAGGTGATAATACTTTTGTGGGCTTCTAAATTGGGAAGTGTTGGATTACCCCTGAAACGTCTCTGGAAGCTTCTGTTAACCTTTTTTTTTTTTTTTTTTTTAAGTCAGACAGTGGTATATAACTTTTAACTCTCGATAGGAACTAATTCTGAAGCATCAAATGCTTCTGAAACAGAATCTGACCACAGAGACGAACTCAGTGATTGGTCATTAGCTCCAACAGAGGAAGAAAGGGAGAGCTTCCTGCGCAGAGGAGACGGGCGGCGGCGTGGAGGGGGAGGAAGAGGACAGGGAGGACGAGGACGAGGAGGAGGCTTCAAAGGTACAGAGGCTTTCATTATTGAGAAGTAAAGGTGAATTATAACAGCTGTCTGAAGTTCCATGAAAAATCTTGGTGATGCATGAAGTATTATCAAGGTCCCATCTCTCCTGTTTCATGTTCATCATCATAGGAAAGTATGTCTTTTGTATAGAACAGAGTATTAGCCTTTACAGTTTGTGTAGAGTAAATATTGATAACTGGTTCAACATCTTTGGGGATTCTAATCAGCATCTGCTTGTGAACTCAGGTTGATTTATTGATGCCAAAGTACAGTGCCTTCGGGATAGTTTCTGTTTCTTGGTTAATAGATTATTAACCCTTATGTAACGGGAATCACTAAGCCAGTAATGGCGAACCATTTAGAGCTTTCAATGATACAAACATCCTGCTGCAGCACGTGTGCCATACATTCACCACCACTGCTAAGCTATTAATTACATTTTAGTTTCTGTAATTGGTCTAAAAAGAGGATGTGGGAAGATAGCATTTCCAATAAACATTTTAGAATCAGTAACAGTTGAACCTTTTAAAAACATTCCTGTAGGAAATGACGATCACTCCCGAACAGATAATCGTCCACGTAATCCAAGAGAGGCTAAAGGAAGAACAGCTGATGGATCTCTTCAGGTAAAATTTATGTGCCTCCGGCTATTGAAATTGTTTGAGTATATTTATTTTTAACCATGTTCAAGGATCGCAAATTTTGGTGTATGTGAAATATTTTCCCTTTAACATTACAGTTATGGGCAGTCTTAGACCTTTCTGACATGTATACAAGTAAGAGGATTTCTCTAGAGAATGTAGTCTATGTGACAACTTGGCAGCCATTTTATGATTATAATACCACATTGGTGGATCCTGGTACCCCAAGAAAAGGAACTTTCTGGAGTATACTAAGCATAAATCCTGTAGATACCTTTGGCCTTGAATTGCAGGGATTAGGTGTTCTCTGTGAGTGAAAAGTAAAGAAAAACTGTCTCTTTCACAACTAATAGTCATGATAGACAGGGCTTATGATGTTCAGTTAGTCTTCCCAATGGATCAGTAATCTGTTTATTTACAGATAGGGTCTATTTTGAGGATCCCTTCTCAAGCAGTCATTGCTGATGCTAAACCTATTGTTAAATAATTTTAAAATTACCCCCTGAGGACATCCAGACATCTTTGCTAAGTGTTTCATATATATTTTTATTTAACCTAATCTTACAGCAGCCCAGAGAGGTAAGTAGTTTTATTATTCCATGTTGCAGATGAATAAACTGAAGTTTCAGTCCTTCACCCACAGTCACTTAGCAGCATATGTTGGAGTGGTTTTCAGAAGGTAGTGTCTGATTCACAGGACCTATATTCTCTTCTGCTTCATCTGCAACTTACAATACTTAAATCAAATAGAGTTCCTTTGTAACTGTGGATTGGTTTGAAACCAGTACCCATGCTTACCGAAAGAGAGTTCTTAAGACAAAAACTTGATGGTAGAATAATGATTGAATATTGCTTAGAGCTCATAGCAGCTCTAACTTAACTGTTGACAGTTTCTGTGGGACCAGCATAGAAAAGCCTTGGAGCTAGATAAAAAGAGTGGTTAAATATCATTCATGCATGTCATTTACAATGATACAAGATATTTCTATACCAGTTCTATAATTGCTTACTTAAACTCACATGTTTCTTGAACTTAGCAGTATGACCATATTGGTTAAAAGGATGCATATTTCTAATAAAATACTGACTGAGTAAAGAAAGATTATATTTTTTATGTAAGTATGAAAGTAGAGACAGAGTACTGAACCCTTAACAATTAAACATTTAAAGCACATACCTGAACCCAGCACTTTAACTTTCTTTGAAAGTTTTGAGATGCTTTTAGCCTTTGTACTTGAAGCACATCAATGCTTGCAGTTGTTGGAGGTCATTGGTCAATGTCTTCCTTCCGTACAGCATCTGCAGTACTCTTGGAAGTATTTGGCATTGCCACTTAAACTGTTCTGTAACTCTTAGAATATTTTTCAAAGTACATTAATGTTTCTACTGTTTTAGGATTCTAGTCATCCCATGGTTCTTTTTTAGATTTACCTCTACCATTCTGTTCATCAGAGTTAAGTCGTAGGATCATCTGCATTGCCTTACTCAAATACAAGTTACTAGAAAGTAACACTCATATTTTTCTACTATAAAACAATGGGAAAGCTCATTTAAAGTACTGAACAACATACCTATAATAGTCATAAAGGTGTAAACTAAAGGCTAATAACTGCACTAGTTGAGTTCTTATCTTGGTAAAGCTAGACTAGGAAAACATTTTGTGTGTCTCTTCCTGAGTTTCACAGTCGTTGAAGAATAACCCATTCTTTTTTAACTCTAGTGCTATCATGAGATATACTATGCTATATATGTATATGCTATGTTGTATACTTTAAATATAGCATATATATCTTCTGGTAATCAGTAATAAATAGTAATTAACTGTTTCTCACTGTTTTATTCCGCTTAGAAGAAGACACGGTAGGACTGTGAGTTTTTTTCTAACTTTGGATGCAGTGAGATGACCAGTATGTTCCAGTTAAAGAAGTATTTTAAAGTCATAAACCAAATAAAGACTTTACCTTAATTTCTTGCAGTTCTTCTATTCTCATCTCCATTTCCCCTTTTAACTTGTGGAATTTACACTTCAGGCTTGGAATTTACACTTCAGGCTTACATTTCTTGTCAGGCCACTTACAGATTACAATAGGATATGGTCTGTATATATAACAACTATAACTTGTTTTAGATCAGAGTTGACTGCAATAATGAAAGGAGTGTCCACACTAAAACATTACAGAATACCTCCAGTGAAGGTAATCGGCTGCGCACGGGTAAAGATCGTAACCAGAAGAAGGAGAAGCCAGACAGCGTGGATGGTCAGCAACCACTCGTGAATGGAGTACCCTAAACTGCGTAATTCTGCAGTTATATTTCCTATACCATTTCCGTAATTCTTATTCCATATTAGAAAACTTTGTTAGGCCAAAGACGAATAGTAGGCAAGGTGGCACAGGGCATGAAATGAAACAAATTCTGCTAAGAAATTTTTTTTTTTTTTTGGTATTGACCAGTAAGCACCAATTTTTCAGATTCGCACAAAAAGACCTTGAAATTAGAAATATTGCTTTTAAATATACTTAGCACTTCAGGGCAGGATTTTACTTTTCTTTTTTTAAAAGTACTGAGCAGTGATGTTCTTTGTTAATTTGGACCATTTTCTGCATTCAGTGATAACTCACCAGTACATTTCAGGCTTTCTGAATAAATAGCATTTATGGTAATCATACTAGACTTCTGTTTTCAATCTCATATAGAAGTCTCCATGAAATGCTATGCCATTTCATGTCCTGTGTCGGTTTATGTTTTGGTCCACTTTTCCAGTATTTTAGTGGACCCTGAAATGTGTGTGATGTGACATTTGTCATTTTCATTAGCAAAAAAAAGTTGTATGATCTGTGCCTTTTTTATATCTTGGCAGGTAGGAATATTATATTCGGATGCAGAGTTCAGGGAAGATGAGTTGGAAACACTAAATGTTAAAAATGTAGCAAACCCTGTCAAACATTAGTACTTTATAGAAGAATGCATGCTTTCCATATTTTTTCCTTACATAAACATCAGGTTAGGCAGTGTAAAGAATAGAACTTGTTTTTGTTTTTGTTTTGTTGCACTGAAGTTTGACAAATAGTGTTATTGAAAGGGATGTGTAATTTTTCTTTATAGACAGGAGAAGAAATAACTATCTTTTCATTTGAGAGAGGCTGAAATGTTTTCAACTGGGAGGCAATCTTCCTGGTCGAAAGTTAGTAGCATATGCCTGCTCTTTGGCCTGATGACCAGTTTCAACATAGAGCCTTTTAATTTTGTTCTCCCCAAGTTTTGTGAGGTTTTTCATGTTTTCAGTTCAATTTTATTTTGGGGAGAGAAGGTCATTTTCATGTACACTTAATAATCCTGTGAAGTACAGGTACTTACTTTGTCTAAGAAATATTGGAAGCAGGTTAAATGTTTTGTAAACCTTGAAATATGGAGGTCTAATGTATCAGCAGACTAGAAAAACAGACTAGGATTGGTTAACAATACTTTTTTCTTCTTTTTTTTCTTTTTATGTGTTGGGCTTTGGTTTTTTGTTTTGTTTTTTTGAGACTTTTTTATGAATGAAATTTAATGAGGAAAAATATGTGAAGGACCTTCACCCTAAGATGTTATATTTTTCTTATAACTCCAAGTAGGAGTACCACTGAATCTGTACAGAGCCGTACAAACTGAAGTTCTGCCTCTGATATATTTTGTGAGTTTGTTTCTTTAAATTTCATTTTACAGTTACTTTTCCTTGCATACAAATAAGCATATAAAATGGCAACAAACTGCACATGATTTCACAAATATTAAAAAGTCTTTTAAAAAGTATTGCCAAACATTAATGTTAATTTCTAGTTATTTATTCTGGGAATGTATAGTATTTGCAAAAAGAAATTGGTACCTTGCACACATCATCTGTAAGCTGTTTGGTTTAAAATACTGTAGATAATTAACCAAGGTAGAATGACCTTGTAATGTAACTGCTCTTGGGCAATATTCTGTACATATTAGCGACAACAGATTGGATTTTATGTTGACATTTGTTTGGTTATAGTGCAATATATTTTGTATGCAAGCAGTTTCAATAAAGTTTGATCTTCCTCTGATAAATTGATGTTGATGCAATCCTTACAAATGATTGCTTTTAAAATTTTAAGGTAGGAAAAGAAATCTATAGAAAGTGTTCTGTTACAAAATGTAACTGTTACCTTTGGAAATTTCACATGTCATAGGAAGTTAGCCGTTATCTACCAACTTTCAAGATCTTAATCTTGTTTAATAAGGTGAAAAATCAACAAAATGGTACAAAAACACAATGTACCATTACAATATGCACTAAGTCTCTTTTTTACAAAGGCTGAATTCAGCAAGGCGCTAACTTGCTTAAATGTGAATTACTAACTTCTA
Organism: Erethizon dorsatum; assembly: GCA_028451465.1. Taxonomy (NCBI): domain Eukaryota; kingdom Metazoa; phylum Chordata; class Mammalia; order Rodentia; family Erethizontidae; genus Erethizon; species Erethizon dorsatum. The sequence goes on from CM051842.1 coordinate 132,753,384, forward strand.
AAACTGTAATTTGATTCACATGTTTTCAAATGGAGTTGGAGTTGATTCATATATTTGTGTGCTAAACGTGTATGTTTTTCAGTTCAAAGTCATGTTTTTAAAATCTTATTAAAGTTTCAAAAATCTGGATTGTTTATCTAGATGTAAATTTTTATTAAAAAGTTGCACTTATGAAAACACAAAAAATTAGTCTGACAGATGTTTGCTCCTGGTTTTAAATTTCTATATGGCAAAAGTTATATGTGGGAGGGGGAAGGGAGTTACCTTGCAAAGCAAATGTGTGGTCGCAAATTATCTTTTTCATGCCCTTAAAACACAAAAATGAAGGTTGGTGATATGGCTCAGCGGCATAAGCGCCTGCCTGGCAAGCGCAAGGTCCTGATCTCGACTCCCGGAACCCACATAAAGGAAAAAAAGGGTCGGTGATATCGCTCAGAGGCACAAACGCTTGCTGGCAAGTGCAAAGTCCTGAGGTGGACTCCTGGTACCCACGTTAAAAAAAAAATTGAAAATACTTGAAAATTTTCTTCCATATCCTCAGTTATAAAGTTTTAATACATTAATTGCATAGGCTGCTAATGAAACCATATCAAATATATACTCCTGTCTGCCCATGCACGACCATACACTATCATTTGGAAAATATTAAGTGTGTATATAGTTTTAGAAAGAAAAACTTTTGATGTCAGCATCTTACTAATAAAATTTAGAGAGAATATCTGGGAATTGGCTGTTGTGGCACTTCAAGAAACTGTAGTGTAGCACAGTCTTTAGCTTTAAAACTGGTAAAAGTGGAAGGTGAGTGTCAATTCTGTCCACAATTAGAATCCAGAATAATTCAGGACAGTCTCACATTGATGGTTTTCAGAAAAATATCTGTTTTCTGCTTTTCTGTTTTTTCACTCTAGTGCTTTTCTGGTTCGTTGTTGTTGATCTTTCCCTAGCTGGGCACAGTCAGCCAGTGGTGGGTAGGGAGAAAGTAACTTGGTTGCCAGGATTTAAATGTGGAGCACCTTTTCTGAGGCTATTTTAAAAGTTTTCTTTCATTTTCTTTTTCTCAGAACTTTCCACAAAGAATCGGAGAAAATCCTTTTTTTTATATGCTAAGGAGTTTTATGGTAGTGAAACCCTCTGAAAATTTCACTTGCTAAATATTTAAAGACTAAGCTTCAAATTGAATGCTTAAAGGTTTCTCCCAGTGTGTGTATACCATACACTTGATTACAGGAGTAGACTGAAAATTGGGAGACTAAGTGTCAACAGAAGAAATCCTGGTACTTAGAGTTTATTATCATTATTCAGTATCATACAGAATTTAAATGGCTTATGCTGAGAGGGACAAAAGAACTTCGTTCAAGTATAAAGTTCTTTTGATAAATAGTAAGACATCTTTGTCAGATTTCTTTGGAGATCGGGACCAGTAAGATACTGTTCTTGTATCAAGGAACAGTACTAGTGCAAAGAAATCTGTCATTGAATTTGCCAGTGCAGCATCCCTACTATACAATAGGAAGGTTAGTAGAGTTGTGCTGTGGGAAGGGGAAGTGTACTACACATTTGCCTGGGGCAGAGAACAGCTCTGTAACACGGGATAAATCAGTTCACCTCTCTCGGCTTTAGTTTTTTTCATAGATTAAATGGTTGCTAAGAGTCCTAACTCCAAAGTTGTTTATGCATTAATAAATTATTCATGTTTTATATGATAGAGAAAGCTACAGATAGTAAGTTGTGGCAAGGAGCCACCTGCCTGATTTCATCTGGTTTTCTCACTTGCGTTGACTGAACGTGTACTATACAGCAGGCATTTCATAAGCTTGTAGATACAGAGATTATATTAGTGGGAGAGTTCTATGAGTTGGTGGGCAATTCCAGTGGTGTATAAGTGAGGTGAGACCACATAGGAGGGACACAGCCTAAATTGAGGGCCGGAGTGGAGTCATTAGAGGACTTCTCAGATGAAGTGAAATCTAACATAAAATGGGGAGGAGTTAGCCAAGTGAGCCTGGAGCGTTTGATCTAGGCATGGAAAAACCCAGTGTATTTAGGAAGCTTCCAAAAGTTCAGTATGTCTAGGATATTTAGAATTTTTAAAGAGTGAGGAGATACTGTCAGGAAGGGTGCTGTGTTGAAGCTGGACTTACGTGAACCTTTGAAGAGCTTTAAACAATTAGATCTACACTTAAGTATGGAGGGTTGAACAGGATTGGCACACAGTGAACTCCAGGGTTCCCTCCCAAGTTGCCAGGGAACCCACTAGCAAAAGGGGTTACACCTAAACCCAATTTCTGGCTGAATAGTGACTTCAGTACCTGCAGTGCAGATCCTCCCTCCCACAAAGTCATAGGTGCTAGCAGCCAGCTTTCCCAGACAACTCTGTTAAGATCTGGCATCTAAACTCAGCCCCTGATTTGATTCTCCACAAGCAAAGTTGCTCTCAGGCTTGGCTTGTGGAAAGATAGACTCATCAGGAATACCCTCTCCTGGAAGTACAGCCAGCAATGTCCTGACATTAGCATGAGAAAATGGCATCCACGTACCTTTTTTTACCCTTTACTAATAAGTTTGCCTCATTAAAACATTTTGCTTTGTATGGCACTATGCAGACTGCCTTAACCCACCACATCTCAGATGGTCCCCAACACGATACAGACTCTACTTGCTTCTAGCCTTTTGGAAACTATAAAAGGGATCAAATGGAGCTATGTCTGGGATGGCTGACATCCCTCTTCAACTGGTGGCAGGAAACCTGGCTGAGCTAAAATCACCGGTGAGCATGCTGTCACAGTGCTTATTTCCCAATGCCCCTGTGAAGTTTACTACATGAAGCAAGGTGAGACAGTTTGATCCTTTGACCTTCTCTTGCGTGTCTGACCAGCCTTGTTTGCTGTAAGGGAAAAGGAAGTTGGGAGAAAAAAGCTCTTGGTCTCTAAGTGCCACTGGAGCAGTTGATGCAGCCTAACTTTTAGAATTGAGCCTTGTCAGGCAATGTGCCACCAGGGGCTTTTGGGGGAAATTAAAGTCACAGCTTGTGGGCCTCCAATACAGTAACAGGGAATGTGACTTTCAGCAGTGGTTACTGCAGTCTCTTGAGGTTTGAATTGCTTGTATGATGAAGCTACATCCATGAAGTAAGTGAAGCTCAGTGGTGAGCATTTAGGCTTCAGTGCTGGATTCTTTTTTTGCCAAATTAATTAGCTGGGCAGACCAGTACGGAAGCAGTAGATTTGACTCCACTGTTACTGAATTGGACACTCAATGGAAATCAGGGTCGCAGCCATTGACAGGAGACTTCCTGAGATGCTGAATGCAAAGTGGAACAACACTACTGAGCTCAGAGCTGCTTCCAGACATCTTGGTGTTTTAGCATGGTTAATGAAAATCCTGGCATCTGGAATAATTGACCAAATGAACTTGGTTCCAAGAATGCTGGAAATGTTGACAGGGTCTTACACAAGGACATCTCTTACTTTGCTGCAGTGTAAGGGTTGAGATGATTCTTTGGAGCTGACTTATGCCCCACCTAAAAAGGGACAATGAAATAATGGGTCCTGAGAAGGTGACCCACATCTCAGCAAAAATGAAAAGGCAGAACACAGCTCCAGACTTTCTTCCAAGGCTTCCTCAGGCAATGCATTATGGCTCTGGGTCTTGAACAAAAGGATTGCTAGGTGAGGAGATAGATGGGAAAGGTACAGAGGCTGATAGGTTGGTGATCAACCCAAATCACTCAGCAGGCCCGGGAGAACCTGTGAGTTCAAGAAGCAAACATGGCTGATTTTAGAGCAGGCATTAAGGAGCTGCTGATGGAGAGCTGATGCTATTAGGTCCTGCGAGGGAGGGCTCCCTTTGGAGATGGAGCCCATTAACTCCACTTCCTGGCCATATGAATTTTAGGATTATTTTTCAGTTTCTGCGTAGACTACTATTATTTTGATAGGGATTTTATTGAGTCTATAGATGACCTGATTTTAAAAATGAGTAAAAGACATTTCTCAAAAGACATTCAAATGGCCAGCAATTACGTGAAAAACTGTCAACACTAAACATCAGGGAAATGCAAATCAAAGCCACACTGAGATAATCACCTCACCCCAATAAGAATGGTATATTAGCTTTCCTTGTACTAGTACAAGATACCTGACACCCGAAACTTGAAGGAGGAGAGGTTTATTTTGGCTCACAGAAACTTCAGTCCATGGTTGGCTGGCTGCAAGGCAGAAACATGGTGGAAGGGCTTGGCAGAGGAAAACTGCTCAACTCATGGCACCCAGGAGGCAGAGCACAGGGCAAGAGCCAGAGGAAAGAGTCCAGGAACAAGATATAGTCCCCAAAGTCACACCACTCTGACCCTTTCCTCTATCCCTCCAATTTGGCCCCACCTCCTAATAACTAGTTCAGCATGAAATTAGTGCCCTCAAAATTGTATTACCTCTCAAGGAGTCTCAAAGCAGTCAATTTGAGAATTAGATCAACTGGCACAAATGACTATTATCAAAAAGACTAGATAATGAATGTTGACTACTATGGAGAAAAGCCCTTATTCAAATTTGATGGGAATGTAAATGAATAGTTATAGAAAACATTACATGGAAGTTCCTCAGATAACTCAAAATTGAACAATCCCATTACTGAGTTTATATTCAAAGGAAATGAAATGAGTATGTGGAAAAGATACCTGTACTTCCATGCGTACTGTGTTACTACTCACAGTAGCCAAGAACTGGAATTAACAAAGCCTGCTGTGTCTTTGGAGAAGGATCTAGAGGAGGAATCGAAGACATTTCTCGATACTTAATAACCACAATATATCAGTAATGGATTGGGCAACAGCATCCCATTATGTTAATGGCATCTTGATATTGAACCTCACAAAGGAAACTTCTAACTGTAATGCATGCTTTCTAAGCACAACTGTACATAGGTGGGTAGGCCCCAAATGAGGTTAGAGACCAGAGCCGAGCCACTCAAGTGTGTATTTGGGAGCTACACACATAAGCAGCAGCTCAAATTGATATTCCGCAGCCTAATAAGGAAAAACTTTGTGGCACTACCTACAAAAAAAAGGAGGCTTATGGCCCACTTGGTCTCTATGGTATTAGGGACAGCACATCCCATGCCTAGTTATGTTATTCCAGCATGTGCACTAAGTGACAAATTTGAATGGAGACTCCTACAGCAAGCTTCACAGGCATTGCAAGGTATGACTGAAAATTATGGTGAATGTTTAAATTTTTTAAAAATGTTATTACAGTAAAAGACACATTGCCACTAATCCTCCTCAAAATCCTCCCCCTCACTTCAAACACACTTGTCTCATCATTCCCACTTTCTGAAGTAGTTCTGGAAGTCCTCTTTCATGAGCGTCTAGTTGGCACTGTTGTGACTGCCTTGATAACCCTAATCAATTCAAAACGTTAACCTTTCATGCTCCTGTTGACTTTGGGGAAGTGCAAGAGGTCACATGGTGCCAAAGCTGGTAAATAATGTGGATGAGGCCACATCATATTTTTACTTGACAAATTGTAAACGTTTGATCAATGGGGAGATCAGAAATTCGGTGAATGTATAAATTTAAAAATATCACAATAAAAGACATTGCTATTCTCAAAATACTCCTTCCTTGCTTCAAACAGGCTCCATTGTTCTTGACAATGCACCTTTTACTGTAATAAGTTTTTTTTTTTTTTTTTTTCTTTTGTGGGTACCGGGGATCGACCTCAGGACCTCGCGCTTGCCAGCAGGCACTCGTGCCGCTGAGCGTTATCACCAGCCCTTTTTTTCCTTTGTTTGTGGGTACTGGGAGTCGAACTCAGGACCTCACGCTTGCCAGGCAGGCGCTTATGCCGCTGAGCTATCTCACCAGCCCTGTAATAAGTTTTTGAAATTTAAACATTCACGATAGTTTTTAACCACCCCTTGTACCATAAAACCATACGTACTGCCACCCAACCATTCTGATCCCTTGGAGTTATGTGTCTGTTTTAGCCTCACATCTGATCCATCTAGCAACAAGACTCATGGGGTGGGTAATCTCTCCACTGCTGGATGATACATATGTTTTAAATGATAATTATTGTCACATCATAAAGCCCTGGTCGGGACTGATTGTCTCACTGAAGGAAAAAGTATGACTCTGTGATCGAACATTACCAACCTGCAATGAGTTCACTGAATCAAATTCCCTAAGTGTATCAGTGAGGGTCCAGTCTGGAAGACAGAAATCACACTAGCAATTTAATTTCTTTGCAAATTGACATATCATTGTATGCTTTTATCATGTACAAGATGATGTTATGAAGTATATATACATGTTGTGTAATGGTTAAACCTAGCAAGTTAGCAAATGCATTACCTTATATACTTAGCATTTTTGTGGTGAGAGCACATAGCATGCACTCTACATATTTCAAGAGCACATTGTATCATTAGTTACCTTGGTGTACCATAGATCTCTTGAAAATTAGTCCTCCTATGTAACTCTTAAGTATGTACCCTTTGACCCACCTTTCCTCATTTACCCCTCTTGGTGCTCTCTACAGCCTCTGGTAACCACTATTCTATTTCTATGAGCTCAATGTCTTTAGATTCCACATATGAGAGATCATGCAGTACTTGCCTTTGTATGCCTAGCTTATTTCACTTAAGAGGTCCTCCATATTTATGCATTTTATTCCAAAAAACAGTATTTGTTCCTTTTTATGCCTTAATAATATTGTTATATATACATACCACATTTTGTTTCACCACCATTCATCAATTGATGTACACTTAGATTCAAATGGAACCACAAATGACCCAAGTAGCCAAAGCAGTCTTGAGCCTAAAGTAGAAAGCTGGCGGCATCACACAACCTGATTTCAAAATACAGTATAAAGCAATTGTAATGAAAAACCATAGTGCTAGCATAAAGACAAATAGACCAATGGAACAGAATAGAGAGCCCCAAAATAAACCCAGTCTTTTACCAAGGCACCACGAACATAAACTGGGAAAAGGACAATCTTTGATAAATAGTTTTGGAGGAACTATATATCCATGTGCAGAAAAATGAAATTAGATACTCTCCATATACAAAAATCAATGCAAAATTGATTACATCCTTAAATGTAACACCCAAAACTATGAAACCACTAGAAGGAAATGGAAAAAAAAAAACAATTCCATAACATTGATATTTTATAAAATAAATGGATTTTTTATAAAATCTCAAAAATACAGGAAACAAAAGCTAAAATGGACAAAAGGAATTACATCAACCCAAAAGCTTCTGCACAGCAAAGGAAATAATTGAAAAGAGTGATGAGACAACTTACAGAATGGAAGAAAATATTTGCAAGCTATACATCTGACAAAGAGTTAATATCAAAAGTATATAAGGAACTTAATAGCAGTAAAACCACATCAGTCATTTTAACAGAGTTTAAGGATTGGATAAAAGTAAAGAACCGAAAATGAAAATGCAGAACAGGAACACTGAGGTAAAACAGAAACAGGGTAGAAGTTAGGATGACGAGAACCCAAAAGCTCAAAGAAGAAGCCACAGACCTTCAGAAAAGGGGCACTATTGGTTAGTATGACTGGTACCCTCGTAACTTGAGAGGCAGCCCCATGAAGCTGAGACCTAAACCACAGAGCAGGGAGTGCTAGCTAGTTGTTTGATGCTGGTATCTGAGGAAATATGATGAGGCTATTACCCCTCAAAGAGTGAGGGATAAAAACCTGGGAACTGGATTCAAATTCTAATGAAGCAAACTGCTCCTGCCAGAGTAAAGAACCATCACCTTTTAACCTCCTTCTAGAGCCCCTTATTGGCAGAACCTAATAAAGAGCAGCTGCCAAAGAAGAAATATGATATATAGAGTCCCAGGCTCAGCGTCCCAAAGCAGAGTCTAGGAGGATAGCTTGGAACTGAGAGATACTAGCTTAATTGGCAGGCTAAAGAAATGTGAGATGGAAGTGATATGTTCCAATTGGTAGTCAATCCAGCTACAAGAATAGGTGGGTGCCCACCCATAGGTACTGAGATGGCTCCACTGCCTGATTTGCCTGAGCTACTGGCTCAATAGGCACCTCAATTTCAAGACTTGGAACCTTACAGAAAAGCCTGTCTCACCCATGAGACAGCTTTCCTCCAACCTGAACAAGTTCAATAGTTTATTAAGCCATTGGTTATAATGGCACTGGCATCAACTGGTGCTTTTGGCTATAAAGCATTCTGCTCTTTGATGAAGGAAATATACCTTTGCATAGATTCATGAGCTGATGATAATAGCATCACTCTTTGGTCAGGTTGTTAGCCCACCAAAGATGGAAACTATTAAAATCATGTGTATGGTACTCCCTGTGGAAACAGATAAAACTCATCCACAAGCTAAATTAATAAGTCACATATGCAGTTATCTTCGAGAAAGGGCTATGTCCTGAGAAAAGCAAAGTATCTGAAACGAGAAAGTCAATTGAGCCGTGCTATCCATGGTGACCTAGTAGATCCATGTTCAGACCCACCACAGTAACAAAACCACCATGAATGACTGTCATTTGACATACAAAGAAACTGACGGCACCCTAAGAGCCTGCACTCCTTAGCAACTTCACAAGCAAGTAATTCAAGGTGAACTGAAGTCAGGACTGGGTCATGCTGGCAGATTCATTTCTAGGCTCTCTTCCTCAACATATGGGCATACAGTAAGTTCTGATTGCTTTGGGTGCACTCTCTAGGTGTGGAGTTGCTATCCACCTCCCTTAAATAATACATAAATTTAAGACTCTACCTAACTTTGCCATGCGTTGCCAAGTGTTGCAGTGTCTCTATTTGATACAGCATGACAACTGAACTCATTTATGGCCACTTTGAAGTAGCAATGGGCTGAGTGTGTCAGCATGAAGTTCCTTGGTACCCCTATGATCCTTTCCCCAGCTCAAGGAAAAACTGCACTGACCACTTCAACAAGCTCTGTGACTTCTTGATGACTAATACACTCCCTTCTGCTACATTCACTGCTATATCCTATGTGTTAGTTCGGGTCTTTTGAAAAGCAAACACCAAAATAGAATTAAATGTGCAAAAGATTCAGTGGGGAGAAACACCTGTGGAAGATAAAGGGGAAGAAGCCTGAGAACATCAAGTGAGATTTCAGACTATGATGGAAATCTCATATCTGTGAAGGAAAGGAAAGAAGGGAGAATTGGGAAGGAAGCACCTCAACTATAGTGTAGGTCCAAGTACGTTTTACCCAGGCTGATAGGGAGTTCTTGAGATAAAGTCCTTGAGATAAAGTTCTTGAGATAAAGGAATTGCACTCAGAAAAATGGGTCCACATTGTACCCTCACTGTGCTCAGTGATTGGCTGGAAGTAGCTTCCAAGAAGTAACCTTGGTGCAAACACAGTGGTGGATCCAGAAGGATAATAGGTAGGGCTATCAATCAATTATGCTCTCCATAACAGGTAGTCAGAATGTGTATCAGTCAGTGATGTAGAAGAAAAACACATATAACACAAGATACACAAATGTATAGGAATTTAAAAGATTGCCTTACAATGGCCATGCACAGAGTTGGATATAGAAGAGTGCAGAGGGTGTCTGCACACTGGAGACCAAAGGACTCAGTTCAAGGGGCGAACTAACTGCAGTGTCTCTTGCAAGTCTGTATTAGGAGGCCAATGGGTCTATGATGGAAGACTAAAGAGTACACTGGAAGGCATAAGTGTCTACCCGGGAAAGCTGAAGAGTGTTGTAACCTGACAAGGCTATTGCCGCCGTTTCAAAAACCAAGACCGCCATTTCAAAAGAAAATCGTTAAGTTTCTGTTCTTTGTGGTTAAGTTTCTGTTTCCCCACATCAGAGTAAATTCCTGGAAATCATGTGATTTGGACTGTTGCCCAAGCCCCCCGCGCGGGCTGCATTCCCGCGCCCGGGCTCCTTTGTTAGCTTTCTTCAAACTGATTGGTTTGCTGAACTTCCCTGCTCATAGGTTCCCCTAAGTAACCAATGAATGTACTAGATACCTTTTAACTCCCTGCGATTGGCTTCTGTAAACTCTGCTTGCTTATCCCTCATTACCATACCCAACCCTATAAAACTAGCTTCTTGTCTTCGCCCGGGGCTCCTCTCTTTGCTCTGGCATAGAGAATGCCGCTGGGTACCAGCTAAAATAAGCGCTCTTTTTGGTCTTCCCAGTTGTCCCCGTTGATTCATTTCTTGGGTACAACAAAGAGGTTGCACTGGAAACCAGGAGATGACATCCAAGGTGAAGGTGAAGACTGGAGCTCCTCTGAAGCAATAGAAGCCAATCCGTAGTACTTCACATTTCCCCTTTATACCATCCAGGCTGGAGGAGCTACCCTAGGGTGGGTCTTCCACACCCCAGGGTATAGAATTGTTGAGCAATTTAGTTAAACTTCTCTTAACTAAACTTCTCAAGTGGACCCAACAATCAACTGTTATAGAATGACACACTTTTGTGGCCATCACACTATATAACAATAACTTCTTTTTGGATGCCACACTCACCTTGAGAAGTAGCTGGAAGTTCTTTCTGCATGGATCACAGAAATGTAGATGAACACAATTTGGAGACTTTTTCATCTTACTCTTGGGATAAAATCTGATATCCTTTTCCACTGGGAAGACAACTCAGACACGGGATTCCTTTTCTGTGAACACACTGGTTCTTTTGTTTTTTTTGTTTTGTTTTGTTTTGTTTTTTGTTTTTTGTTTTTTGTTTTCTTTTATGGTGGTACTGCAGGTTGAACCTAGGTACTTTGCACTGAGCTACATCCCTGGCCCTTTTTTATTACTTTTGTTTGTTTGTTTGCTTGTTTGTTGTTTTTGAGACAGGGTCCTCTTAAGTTGCTAGATTGACCAAGCTCAGACTCATGAAACTTCTACCTCAGCCTCCCAGATTGCTGGGATTACAGGCGTGTGGCACTATGCCATGCTACTTCTGTGATTCTTGTGCTCTTAAATAAGTCACCTCTGCACTGCTGCTATTTCACTCAATCTTAACAGTTTGCCTTTTGTAAAGGGACTGTTACTCTTTGAGAGCAGCTCATAGACCCCGCCTGGTTAGGCAGGCACGGATCCAATCCTGGGAAGTAAGTAGAGCATCAAGGGGCAAATAACTTCTCTGTTTTCCTATTCCAGATTGGACAGTCTGTACCTGTCTGAGGTAGTGATCCATAATGTCAACTATCAAAAGAGTAGCTATGTCATCCCTGACTCAATTTGTCTAGGGGAATGTTTTAGTCCATTTTGCTGTAGAAAAATACCGAGACCGGTACTTTGGATTTTTTTTGTTTGTTTGTTTGTTTTTTTGTTTTTAATAGGCAGGTACTGGGAGTCGAACTTAGGACCTCGTGCTTGCCAGGCAGATGCTTATGCCACTGAGCTATATCACTGGCCCTGGTACTTTGTAATGCAAAAAGGATTATTTAGCTTGCCATTCTGGAAGTCCAAGAGCATGGAGACAGTATCAGCTTCTGGTGAGGGTTGGCGATGTCACACTCTGGCAGATGTCATCACCTAGGGGAAGTTTATGTGACAGTTGAATGGCCTATGTTAGAAAAGGCAAATATAGAGGGTGGCCTTGCTTTATGACAACGCCCCACCTCCCAGTCCCAGGAGTCCAAATCCACTTTCACAAAACTAGCATTAATCCCTTCTGAGGGTGGTGCCCCCATAACCTGCTTATCTCCCACTAGGCCCCACCTCTTAAAGGTTCCACCACCTTCCAATACTGTTACACTGGGGACCAAACTTCCAGAACATGAATCTTTGGGGGACAAACCAGGTCCAAATCCTAGCAGATCTTATCAGTGCCCTGCGGTACTATCAAACACTGTTTCAAATGTTACTCCTACAGGTAGAGGCCTTACTGCCATTAGCCTTGGCCTTTAACACTCATGTATCTACCCCTCTATATTCATGTCAAGTGGATGCAAAGGGTCATCTTGGACACAACTCAAAGCAGCATTTATGTTTTCCCCAGCCACTTCCAGGACTAGTTTTTCTGTGAAGTTAAGACAGACTCAGACTCCATGTCTCCTTTTTTTCCCCTTCATAGGATTACCCACTTTCTGAGGAAAGCCATGCAAATCTTGAATTATCAAAGAACCACTAATCACAGGCTATATCCCCAGCTCTGGTATCATCAGTAGGACCTCCTGGGGGTGTTAGGTACACAATTTATTTTTAATTTACATGGATTATTTTCTAGCATGAAAAGGCGTTCCTAAGGCTCACTTGGGAAGAGTACCAATGAAGGTGGCTAGCGGTCTCACTACCAAATTTATTGTCAGTGCCCTACTTCAGATTGTGTTGAATATCTGCATAATTTTGGATAGCAGTAGCCCCCCCTCATCCATGGGGGATATGTTACAAGACCCTGACTGGATACTTGAAGCCACAGGTAGTACCAGACTCTCTATATACTGTTTATTCCTATAAATACATATTTGCAATAACATTTAATTTATAAATTATACATAATATGAGATTAATAACAATAGCTACTAAAAATAAAACAATATACAGCAATAAAAGTTCTCTGAATGTTTTCTCTCTCTCTCTTAAAATATCTTAATTTCTTATTGCAGTATAATAATATTTTAAGAATGCATTTGACCACAGGTAACAGGAATCATGGAAAGATGAAACCATGGAAAAGGGGGAACCACTATATTTTTTGAATAGGCAATATGCACTATAGCCATCATGACTCTGAATGATGATCTCAACACAAATAGAGCTATCATCAGCAACTATTGGAGCCAGCCACAGCACTCCAAAACACCCCCAATCTAAGCTTTGGGATATTTTTCTTGTGACGTGGCTTGCTTCCATGATTAGAGACATCAGGAAGCTCTACAGAATTTCATGATTGTTAGGGCTTAGCATTAGAATGTTCTTTGAACATCTCATGTATTCAGAGGTGGGGGGCTTTTGATGGTGATAGGATGATGGGTGTGTTGTACTCATCAGTGGATTAATCCATTGATGAGTTCATAGCTATCTTAGTTACTTTTTTGTTGCCAGGACAAAATACCCAACACACAAAAGTTAAAGTAGTAAAGGTTTATTTCAGCTCACCATTTGTAGAGGTTTTAGTCCATAGTCAGCTGGCTCTAAGGCAGAGCAGCATAGCAGAGGGACATTGCAGAAGAGAAACAGTTCATGGCATGGCAGGCAGAAGGCAGTGAGCAGCAAGTATCAAGAAGTCAGCCTGCCTTTCCCTTTTATCCTATCCAGGCTACCAGCCTTTTGGGTGGTGCCACCCAGAACTATGCTAATTCTAATCAGTGGGCTAATTTAGTACCACACACCCTTAATCATGGTATCACATGCCTTAGATCTAGCCAACTCCAAAAAGCCCCACCTATGAGTGAATGAGGCTTTGGGGGGACATCTAGAATAGTTAAGTATGCTGTTATGAGGTAGGGTTTTACAGGAAGAAGTGTGTCATTGGGGACATGGCTTTGGAAGATATATCTCCCAAAGTGACTCTTCCCTGGTCTCTCTGCTTCCTGGTAGCCATGAAGTGAGCAGCCTTCCTCCACCATGCCTTTCCATCATGCCATTTCTGCTTGGAGCCAGGTGACCGTGGACTGAAACCCTAAAACTGTGAGCCAAATTAAATCTCTCTTCCTTTGAATTGTGAGTATCAGGTATTTTGTACCAGTGACAGAAAAGCTGTCTGGTACAATAATGAATTTTGTATTCTTATTTGGAACGTTCTGCGTTTTACAATATTTCTCTTACCATGGTCATGAATTCTGGAAATGCTGTTGAAAAATCCAATGAATTTCTAGCCTCCATGGGCAAGGTTATCTCACTGGGCTAGTGAATGAACAAGAGACCATGTTCTGCATCTTATTAACACTTGGGCTTGTAAAGTACCCCATAAAATACATTGGTATTCCCATTCTACATGAGATAATGGTGTTTGTTTCACTTACTTTCCAAAGGAGCAAGAACTAGAAATAAGAAGACCAGGCTGTCGGAATTATGAGCCAATGTGAAGTAAGAATGGAGAAGGATGGAATTCCTATGATAATTATGAGGTAGATTAGTGGAACTTGGAGATTATTACATGAAAGGGAGAGGAAAGAAACTAGAGTCCTGATTTACAGATTATTGGCTTGAGTAATTGTTTTCTTTTGATGTAATGGTCATATATTCATTTAATTAATGTTTATTGAATCTATACCATAAATCAGGCAATGTCTTAGTTCCTTTTTGTTGCTGAGACTAAATGCCCAACACCCACAAGTTAAAGGAGGAAAGGTTTATTTTGGCTCACAGTTTGTAGAGGTTTCAGTCAATAGTCAGCTGGCTCTAAAGCAGGTGGCATAGCAGAGGGGCATGGCAGTGGAGAAACAGTCCATCTCAGGGCAGGCAAGAAGCAGCAAGCAGCAAGCTTCCCTTTTTCTTTTATCCCATCCAGGCTACAAACCTTTTGGGTGGTGCACTCACATCTAGGGTGGGCCTTCCCATTATCCACACCCAGAACTATGCTAAACCAATCAGTGGGCTAATTTAGTACCTGTTATGGCCTGTACGTAGATGACTCCCCAAAGCCTCATGTGCACATAGGTGGGGCTTTTCAGAGCTGGCTGGATCTAGGGTGTGTGATACTGGGATTAAGGTTGTGTGGTACTAAATTAGTTCACTGATTAGAATTAGCATAGTTCTGGGTGTGGCTGAATGGATTGACTGAAGACAGAAGCCTCACCCTGGGCATGGATGGCACCACCCAAAAGGCTTATAGCCTGAATGGGATAAAAGGGAAAGGAGGCTTGCTGCTGCTGCTTCTTGCTTCACTGTCTCCTGCCTGTCCAGCCATGAACTGTTTCTCCTGCAGTGCTCCTCTGCCATGCCACCCCGCCTTGGAACCAGCTGACTATGGATTGAAAGCTTTACAAACTGTGAGTTGAAATAAACCTTTCTGCCTTTAATTTATGAGTGTTGGGTATTTTGTCTCAGCAATAAGAAAGTAACTAAGTACCACACACTCTTAATCCCAGTATCATACCCCTAGATCCAGCTAACTCTGAAAAGCCCCACCTATGGGTGCATGAGGCTTTGAGGGGACATCTAGGTACAAGCCATGACAGGAAGTATTTGATTCTGTAAATATACAAGATATTGGTAGACAAAAATTAACCTAAAATTAAAGATTATTGTAAGAATAAGTAGGTACCATGAGTCTCTTCATATGATGAGAAGGGCACAACATTACTTTAGTGGGCTTCCTTCTAAAAAGGGAATAACCTGAATCTAATCATGTGGAAATATATTGGTTGTGCTTACTACTGAAACAAATTTAATGCAAGACATATAAATATATAAAGATTTACAAGATAGGCTTACAATAGCCACACAGACTCACAGAACAGTGCAAAAGGTCTGTCTGTGCACTGGACAGCTGAAGAATCCAGTCAAAGACCTGGAGCTCATGGTAGTGTCCCATGCCAGTCCAAAGGGTCTGCACTGGAAGGCTGAAGAGCCTGTGCTGGAAGCCAGAAAAGGACATCCAAGGTGAAGGTGAAGACTGGAGCTCCTCTAAGGAAACAGAAGTGAGCTTTCCTTCTTTGTTTCCCTTCTATTCCATTCAGGGTACAAGCCTATTGGTTGGTGCCACTCACACCCAGGGTGGGTCTTCTGTCTTTAGTAAATCCCTTCAGCCATACCAAAACTATTCTGATCCAATTTAGTTGCCATTTCTTACTCAAGTTAACACAAACAAGTAACTATCAGAAGAAACATCAGCGGAGACCAAATTAGTGAACATTTTACAAAATAAAATACTTGTACTCTTCACAGTTATCAAGATCATAAAATGCAAAGAAATACTGAGGTATGTTTCATATCAAAGAATACTAAAAAGACATGAGAAATGTAACATGTGAACCTGGATTGGATCTTGAACTAAAATATATTATTGTCTGTTGTTATAAAGACATTGTTGGGACAATTGCCTAAAAATGATAAGATCTACAGATTACATACCAGGACAATGCTAATTTCCTAATTTTGATAACTGCACTGTGGTGATGTAAGAGAATGCTCTTATTTTTAGGAAAAACACACCGAACTCCAGATAATCCCTCACTGAAGATGGTCTGATTTATGATTTTTCCACTTTAAGATGGTGCAAAATTGATATGCACTCAGTAGAAACCGCACTTTGAAATTTGAACTTTGCTCTTTTACTGGGCTAGTAATATGTAGTACAATCCTCTTTCATGATGCAATGCTGGGTAGGGCATTGCACTTCAGCTCCCAGGAAGCCATACAATCACAGGGCAACAACTTCTAATGTACAATATACTGTGTTGCTAAAGTGGATGTTCCAGGGGTTAGGTGTATTTAGTGCATTTTTTAAAATTTTTATTTTATTTTATTTTTTTTGTGGGTACCGGGGCTTGACCTCAGGACCTCGCGCTTGCTAGGCAGGCGCTTATGCCACTGAGCCATCTCACCAGCCCATTTAGTGCATTTTTGACTTATGATATGTACAACATCTGATAGGATATGATCTCAAGGAGCATTTGCATTTAGAAGAGAAGGGCTGAGTCATGAGCTTGAAAGAAGATGCAAGCACCTAACCATGCTTAGGCTCCGTAGTCAGACTATCTGGGTTCCTATCTCAGCACAGCTGTTATGAGACTTTGGGTGAGCAGTTCAAGCATTCTATGAATTAAACCTGATCATCAGTAAAATGGATGATGCTGATAATAGCAACTACCTCATAGAGATGATGTAAGGGTGAAATTAATGAGCATATGTGAAGCACTAAGTCCTGTGCCTGGCATGTATGTATCATCAATGGTGGCTATATTTAAACTATTCTGCCTCTATCCTGTGAATAGAGAGAATTAGGACACAGCCTCTTCTTTAAGGAGCCTGTCTAGTGGAAGAAACAAAGGTAACAGAAAATAGTACAACCATGTGATGAGTATCCTGCTATGGATTTGAGCCAAGTGCAACTTGACGATGGAGCAATCAGTTCGTACAGAATAATGTCAAGAGACGTTTCATGGAAGGCTCATGGTCTGTATTGGATCACACAGTATGAACAGGATTTTGCCAAAAATGCAATTCTTTTTATTTTTATTTTAAAGAGAAAAAAATAAAAATAACAAAACATTTTCAAAACAGGCTAATAGAGTAAAAATAATTAATACATTATGTGTTGTTATCTTCATAGTAGTTACTCAGAGTACAAGATACAGGCATGAAATATTGTCCAAACAATATTAGCACAGACCTTTCTTTTCAATGAACTAAGAGAAACTAGCTGTATGGACTTATATCTAGAACATATAAAGAAATGAAAAAGTCAGGGTCCCCATATTCAAAGACCCAATCAAAAAATGGGCATCTGAGATGAACACACACTTCTCAGATGAAGAAGTACAAATGGCAAATAAATATATGAAGAAATGCAATTCTTACATCTAACAGGCCAAGGAATTATAGTTCTGTTATTGTTTGGAACAAAAATGTCCCCCAAAAGGCTCATGTGTTCAGAGGTGAGTTTTTAGAGGGGGACTGGGTCATGAGGGCTTAAATATGAATAGGCGTTAGGAGATGAGGCCAAGTTGGAGGATGTAGGTCATTGGAGGCACAGCCTGAAAGGGTCTATCTTGTCCTCAGCCCCTTTCTTGTTTTCTCTGCTTCTTGGTTGCCATGAGATGAGCAACTGTCCTCCACCATGCTCTTCCACTACAGTGTTTCTGCCTTGCCACAGGCCTAGAGCAATGGAGCCAAATGACCATGAACTGAAACCTCTGAAACCATGAGCTAAAGTAAATCTTTTTTTCTTCCGTGGATTTTCTCAGGTATTTTGTAAAAGTGACCAAAAAGTAACACAAGCTGCAAAAGTTCTGGAATGGCATGAGTACGGTAGTATAGCACTGACAATTGTAATGATTGACAGAAGGGACAGACTCACTGCCACTTGTGTGTATTGGGAGGAGCACTGAATGCCAGTCAGTTGACACAGGTTCAGATTCCAGTTTACATATCATTTAAGGCAGTCATGCTGCCTCTCTGATCCTCAGCTTCTCTGCAAAAATGATGATGCTAACATTTAACCTCAGGGTTACTTGGGGGATTAAAGTGCTTAGCACATGTGACAGTTGAATTCAATTGTGTCAAATTTATTGGCTTTGGGATCCACCTGGGGGATTCGTGGAGCACATTTCTGGGTGTGTCTGCGTGAGTCATGGAGGTGTGACCTTGGGTATTATACATGGGCCCTGGCCCCTTCCTCTCTGGCACTGTTCCCCCACTCTGCCTCCTGGCCACAATGAACTGAGTGTCTGCCACCATGCCCTTCTTCCCTGATGCTCCTGCGTTAGAGTCAGCTGACCATGGTCTGAATCCCCTGAAAATGTGAACCAAATGAACCTCTGCTCCTTTAAGATGTGGGTGTCAGGGATTTTGTCCCAGCAATGAGAAAACTGACTAATAAACTTACATTACATTAAAAAATTTTTTAGAGAAAAGGTGGAACTTACATACCTACAGTAGTCTGTTGTAGGAATAAATAGTAATATTATAATTTTTATTTTAAAGATTTTCAAATTCAGTAAAATAATTCATGTGTGAAATATTAATTTATGTATGAGGCATCATTTATACCTACTAAACAAATACCCTACCCACTTTTCCTTTCTATAGTCTAAGCTGGTGTATAAAATTCAATCATCTGGCTGCCTGCTTGAGACCCGCTTTTTTTCCTTTGTGAACTTTCATGCATACGTTTGGAATTAAAACTGTTAACATTATGTACTGCTAATAAAAGAAAGACCTGTCCTTTTCTCTTGTTAATCTCTGTTAGTCTGACTCTCAGGGCTCAGCCACTGAATCTAGGAGAGTAGGGAGAAAAATCTTACCCTCTCTTATAGTATACTCTGTATACAAAAAAACATAAAGGAGGTTAACGTGAAAGACAGTTTTATTCAGGTGTAGAACAGATTTGTAAGTCAGGTAACACTTTCAGCTGAGGGAAAGTGGCTTGGGCTTTACAAAGTTCAGAGGTTAGAAACTGATGCAAATATGGATGGTGGTATTACTTATATCTACATGTCCTGTCAAAGCCTCATACGCTCATAGATGGAACTTTTGGGGGTGATTGGATCATGGGGGTGTGATACTCATGGGTGGATTAGTCCAGTGATGAGTTTATAGCTAAATATGATTTGGGAGATGAAGCCTGGTTGGTGGAAATGGGTCACTGGGGGCGTGGCCTGGAAGGGTTTAACTCCCTCCCTCTTCCCTTGATTCCTCTCTGCCACCCCCTTGCCATTAACTCTTGCTCCTCTGCCACACCCCTCTGCCATGCTGCTCTGTCTTGGAGCCAGCAGACTATGGATTGAAACCTCTACAAATTGTGAGCCAAAATAAACCTCTTCTCCTTTAATTTGTGGGTGTTCAGTGATGAGAGAGTAACTAAGAAAGGGTCTCCCTAATTTGCCAAATTGTTCAGGCTGGGTTTGAACATGGGAAATTGTGATTCTCCTGCCTCAGCCTTCCAGACCACTGAGATTACAGGTATGTGCTATGACTCACTCTTGATAGTAGCATTTGGGATTCATGAACAAAGTTGCTGCTGGCAAGCAATTCTCCAAGGGTCTGTTCAGTTTCTGCATGTCTCAGGAGAACTTTCTGTGCTTTGTCCCTGACCCAGTGGTCTTGCATCTTTTGCCAACATCAACGAAACTGCAGCTGGCTACCTTGAAACTTGAAAGTGAAGTAAAGTGTCAGACAGTTCACAGTTTGTTACAGTTGCAGGCAGTAATTTCAAAAACTATTAAGTGCTTTGCAGGACAACAGCCCTCTGGTCGATTTAGTTTTGGGGAGGCTCAGGGAAAAATAAAAAAAGAACCAAAGATAAAAGGAAAGAAAATATGTTTTTTCCTATTAGATACCATAATAAACGAAAGAGCATTATGAATTACTCCTGAGCATTGGGAGAGAGTGGATAGAGTGCACTAACCTTCAGTTAGTATTCGAATAGAAAACCTTGCCCCTTCCTCTTTCTATAGATTATCTACTAATAGGAAAGGATAGAATAAAATTGGTAAAAAGTGAGAATGATATAGTAAGAATGATAATAGAAATGCATTTGAAGGGAGTGGTTTGCATAGCCCTTGTAAACCTGAATGTGGTCATTTTGCAGGTGTGCCCGAAGTAAGGGATTTAAAGGGATTTTGCCTAAGTGTCTGATTCTAGAGCCAGAAAGAGGCTCAGAAAGATTGTCCAATTCCTGTCATTTTACACAGGACACACTCAGGCCTATTGAGAGGAAAATACTTAGGCCACCCAATTCATGGGTGGCAAGTCTGAGAAAATCTAAGTTTTCTGAATCATTCTATTGTGTTTCTCATACATATTCCTTCTCATGTCCTACTGTTTATCTGTAACTCAATTTTAAGATCTCTGAAGGCAAATACCATTTTGTACCACTTATAAGCTCCAACTACAGTGAACCCAATTCACTATTGTTGCTCTTCCCATCTAGCACTGCTAGAGGAGACAGCTTTCCTCCGTTATGGAAATACTCCATACTGGTACTGCCCAGAGATCGTAGTTGAAAGCCAGGTAGCTATCGAGTACGTGATAATGTGGCTACTGTGATCGAGGAACTTTTTTTTTTTTTGGGTATCGGGAATCGAACTCAGTACCTCGCGCTTGCCAGGCAGGCGCTGTGCTGCTGAGCTATATCCCCGCCCCTAGGAACTATTTTCTTAATTTCATTTAATTTTAAGCAAGTAAAATTCCCATGTAAATAGTCACATTTGGCTAGCGGTCACTATAGCGAGCACTGTAGCGAATGCGGCAGCTACAGTTCCGGTCCGAGGAACTACCCTTCAGAAAGCGGGGTGCACACACACCACAGAGTTCAAGGGGCGGGGCCTGAATCAGAAGAGGTTGCCCGGCAGGCACTGATCACAGGTCTCGCGAGAGCTTCGTGAGCGGAGGGTTCTGGGTAGAAGACGGTTGGAGAGTGAGGCTGTGGCGCAGTCAGACCGCATTCGGGAGCCATGCCTTCCGGTAGAAGAAAGAACCAGCAACGTAGGCTGAAACATTGGAGAGTGAGGGCGACACGCCACAGGCCGGCAGATTTTGAAGTAAATGAAGGTATGGAGAATCAGGCTTCCAGCGAGCAACCTAGAGTCGTCAGTCCTGTCCTCCAGGCCCGCATGGCTGCCATGCGCCACTCTGTGCTCAAGATGTGGGCCTTCAGGTTCTTCTTGATGTTCCTACTGTTCATCTGGGCGCTGTTTCTGTTTAGTTGCTTTAAGTTTGGTGAGTGTTGGCGCGCGGGGGGGGGGGCAGGGTGTCGCGTTGGGGGTGAGGTGGGTGTGGGGCGCCGTTGACCAGCCGGTTTCTGCCCACCACAAGGCCTTTGGTTTGGTTTGAGACAGGGTCTCGCCGTGTAGTTCAGACTAGCCATGAACTTACTATGTACTCCAGGCTGGCCTCGAACTCACTGTGATCCTGTCTCAGCCTCCCAAATGCCGTGCGAGTTCGCGCCACCAGGCCCAGCAACCTCAAGGCCTTTTGGCACCCTCCCCTCGCCCCCCCTCGCCCCCTCGCCCCCTCGCCCCCTCGCCCCCCTGGCCCCCCCGCCCCCTCGCCCCCCGCCCCCCTCGCCCCGCCCACTCCCCGCCTCTCGCCCCGCCCACTCCCCCACACCTTCACCACCTCCTCCCACTCCCCTCCACCCCACTCCTCCCCCTCCCCTACTCCCCCCCAAATCCTTCCCACCCTCTTTGCCCTGCATAAATGCCTGTCCTCCCTGGCTACTTTCCAGAAGACTCTCCCTCTTTAAATTTCCTTCCCAAAAGCTTTCTTTCCCTCACTTCCCCTCCACAAAATGCTACCTTCCCGTGACTCTCCCCTTTTAATCAGGTTGAAATTCGTATAACACAAAATTAACTACGTAGTGAAAGTTTGGAGGTCTTAGTAAACTTAAATGTACAACCATCACCCTTACCTACTTCCAAAATACTTTAACCACTCCAAATTAAAAGCCATACCAATAACTCCCAATTCCCAAGCCCATAAGTTGCTTTATTTATTTGTACTGCCGAATAGCAGCCTATTGTGAGCATACACTGCATTTTGTTTATCCGTTTATCAGATTTATCAAATTTGGGTTGTTTTCATTTTGGGGCTGTTACAAGCAGTGCTGCTGTGAACATTCATCTATGAGTTCTCATGTAGACACATTTTGAATTCTCTAGGAGTAGAATTGCTCGGTCGTATGAGAACTCAAATTTAAACTTTTGAGGAAGTCTCAGACTTATTTACAAAGCGGCTGAACAGTTTTACATTTTCACCAGCAATATTTGAGGGTTCCATTGTTACCAGTTTTTATCCCCCTCTTTTGATTAAAGCCTTCCTATTAGATGTGAAGTATGTTATTATGATTTTGATTTATGTTTCCTAATAACTGAGATGAAGCATCTTTTCATGTGCTTGTTGACCATTTTTACATCTTTGGAAAAATGTCTTTTCAAATCCTTTGGTCATTTTAAAACACATTGTGGTCTTGTTGAGTTGAAAGAATTCTTATGTATTCTGTATTAGATAATATGTTTTGCAAATATTCTCTCCCATTCTCAAGATTGTTTTTATCTTCCTTTTTTTTTTTTGTGGGTACCGGGGGTCGACCTCAGGACCTCGTGCGCGAGCGGGCGCCCGTGCCGCTGAGCGATATCACCGGCCCTTTTTCGTATGTGGGTACCAGGAGTCGAACTCAGGACCTCGCACTTGCTAGGCAGGCGCTTATGCCTCTGAGCCATCTCATCGGCCTTGTTTTTATCTTCTTAATAATGTCCTTTGATGTATAAACGTTTTGATTTTGATAAAGGCCGAGTAATTTTTTAATTTGGTGGTTTGGGTTTTTGATCTTACAGCTAAGAATCCACTGCCAAATCCAAGGTCATGAAGATTGCTCTTATTTTTTTTGTCTAAAGAATTTTATGCTTTTAGCTCTTATATTTGAACCGTTGAACCATTTTGAATTAATTTTTGTGTATGGTTTGTGTTAGGGGTACAGCTTCATTCTTTTGGATGTGGATATACAGTTGTCCTAGAATTATTTGTGAAGAGATTGTTCATTGCCTATTAAATGGTCCTAGAACTATTTATGAAGGGATTATTCATACCCTATCGAATGTTCCTGACACCCTTGTCAAAAATCATTTGCCGAGCAGGTGATATAGCTCAGCGGCAATAGTGCCTGCCTGGCAAGTATGAGGTCCTGAGTTCGACTCCTGGTACCTGTATATAAAAAACAAAACAACAGGGGCCGGTGAGATGGCTCAGCGGCGTAAGCGCCTGCCTGGCAAGCGCGAGGGCCCGAGTTCGACTCCCGGAACCCACATACGAAAAAAGGGCCGGTGATATCGCTCAGCGGCACAGGCGCATACTGGCGCGCGAGGTCCTGAGGTCGACCCCCGGTACCCACAAACAAAACAAAAAAACAAAACAACACAACAACAACAAAAAAAACCAAAAATTATTTTGGGCCGGTGAGATAGCTCAGTGGCGTAAGCGCCTGTCTGGCAAGTGCGAGGTCCTGAGTTCGATTCCCGGTACCCATATAAAAAAAGGAAAAAGGGCCGGTGATATTGCTCAGCGGTAGAAGTGCCTGCTCGCAGCGTGAGGTACTGAGTTCGATCCCTGGTACCCATATTTAAAAAAAAAAATCATTTGCCTATAGATTTGTGGATTTACTTCTGTATGTCTGTTTTTATGACAGTGCCACAATCCTTTGAGTAATGCAGCTTTATAACAAGTTTAGAAATTTGGATGTGTGAGTTCTAAAATTTTGTTATTTATCCATACTATTTTTACTAGTACTTAAAGCCCTTTCTAACTGTATTGAGAATCAGTTTTTCCATTTCTGCAAAAAAGTCATTGGAATTTTGATAAAGTTGAGGTTTCTGTAGCTCACTTTGGGTAGTATCTTGCCATCTTAACCATATTAAGTCTTATGATTCATGAACACAAGATATCTTTACGTTTATTTGTATTGTCATCAGTTATTGCCTCCATTTTTTTCTGTAGTTTTTAGTGTACAGGTCTTTAACCTCCTAGATTTTTATATTTTGATATATTATTCTTTTTTGTGTGTGTGTGTGGGTACTGGGGGTCGAACTCAGGATCTTGCGCGCCAGCGGGAGCCCTTGCCGCTGAGCGATATCACCGGCCCTTTTTTCGTATGTGGGTACTGGGAGTCGAACTCAGGACCTCACGCTTGCCAGGCAGGTGCTTATGCCGCTGAGCTATCTCACCGGCTGATATATTATTCTTTTGAATGTTATTGTAAATGGTATATTTTTTTCCTATTAGATTGTTTATTGCCAGTGTATAAAATCACAACTGATTTTTACATATTGGTCTTGTAACCTGTGAATTTGCTAAATTTGTTTATTCTAGTAGGTTTTTTGTGGACTTCTTTTTGGGTGTTCTAAATCTAAACTTATATTTTTTTTCTTTGTGGTACTGGGGATCAAAACCAAGATTCATATTATTAATATTTATAAATAGAGATATTTTACTTCTTCCTTTACAAATGTAGATTCTTTTTATTTCTTTTTATTGCTTAACTGCTTGGGCTATAACTTCTAGTACACTGTTGAATAGCAGTGGTGAAAATGGGCTTCCTTGTCTTAAGGGAAAACCTTTCAATCTTTCACCATTATGTTTATTGTTTTTGCTAAGTGTTGTTTAGCCATGTTTAGATTCCTTCTATTTATAGTTTGCAGAATGATTTTAACATGAAGTGTTAGATGTCAGATGTTTTTATCTGCATCAATTGAGATGTTTTTTAACCTTCTTTCTCTTGATGTAGTGTATTAAATTGATCAATTTGCTTATGTTGAACCATCTTTGACTTCCTAGGGTAAACCCACTTGACCATTGTTGTATAATCCTTTGAATGTGCTTTTCCACTCAATTTTTTAGTATTTTGTTGAAATTTTTTGCGTTTGTATTCACATATGATGCTCGGCTATAGTTTCGTTGTTTTATTTTTGTCTGGTTTGGGTATCAGGTTACTGGACTCAGAATGAGTTAAGTTTTCCCTCTTCTATTTTTTTTGGAAGATTTTGAAAAGGATTTATGTTAATTCTTTAAATACTTGGTAGAAATTACCAGTGAAGTTATCTGCTCCTGGACTTTTCTGTATTGAGAAGTTTTTAATTAGTGCTTCAGCATTTTGTTACAGATCTTTTCTGAAATGTCTTCTTTTTCCAGCCTCTCTTCACAAAATACTAAATTTCCTCACCTCCTCTCCAAATTCCTTTTGTTCCCTCATGAATGACTTCCCTTCCTCATCTCTCCTAAGGCTTTCTTTTTATTATTTCTGCTGCTTAATACTATACTTCTTTACTTCAGCATTCAGAGTACTATCCCTTGTCATCTTTCTTAATGCTTTTCCACCTCTAACGTCACCTAACTTCTTATTATGGTTTATATCTAGGTGTCCCCTTAAAGCTTTATGTGCTCATAGGTGGGGCTTCAGGAGGTGATTGGATAATAGGGGCATGATACTCATCAGTGGATTAGTTCATTGATGAGTTTATAGCTATATGTGCTTTTGGGAGGTGAACCCTAGTTGAAGGATGTGGGTCACTGGGGGCATGGCTGGAAGAGTCTTATCTCCTTCCCTCCTCCCTTGATAACTCTCTTCTTCTTACCTCTATGTCATGAGCTT
The DNA here is from genome assembly GCA_028451465.1 of Erethizon dorsatum. Lineage (NCBI taxonomy): Eukaryota > Metazoa > Chordata > Mammalia > Rodentia > Erethizontidae > Erethizon > Erethizon dorsatum. Next base: position 132,779,125 of record CM051842.1, read on the forward strand.
TTTCTCCTCTGGCATGACCCTCTTCCATGCCTCCTTGCCTTGGAGCCAGCTGGCTATGCGCTGAAATCTCTTCAAATTAGCCAAAATAAACCTTTCTTCCTTAGAGTTGCAAGTATCAGGTATTGTGTTTCAGTGATGAGAAAATAACTAAGATAGATTTATATACCAGAAGTGGGATAGTTGCTGTGAAGGTACTTGACCATGTGGTTCAGAAGCCTTTGGAATTGGCTTGTGGGAGGAGTTTGCAAAGGCTTGGAGCTGGCAGCTGGAGAAACAGCCCTAGAATGCTGCTGTAGGCTAGCTTGGTGGGAGATTCTGGTCAGAGTCCAGACTAGAATGTTGACAGTAATGTAGCCAGTAAACACCAGACTCAAGAGGCTTCAAGAGGGAAGAAGGACTCCATCAGCAGTTGCTCTAGCAAAAAATTAGTCTGCATTTTACTCGTGTCTGGAGACTTTGTGGGAGACTGAGATTAAGAGCCTTAGACTAGTATGAGGAAATTTCAAGACAGCCAAACATTCAGGCTGTGGCTTGGGCACTGATAGGGGCTTTTAGCCAGCTCAGCCTTGAGAATCAAGAGCAAAAGGCACACCTAAATAATTTAAAATGTTCTAGGGCTGGGGGTATTGGCACATGCCTGTAATACCAGCACTCAGGAGGCTGAGGCAGGAGGATTGCAACAGCAAGCAGAAACACTGAAATGACACCCAGTATTTGGAGGCAGATTTATTTTATGTTGACGGGCATTCCTCAGGATCATTCCCAAAATATCAGGCTCTCATCTCTGGTGGTCTAGGGCTTATATGGGATAAGCAAGCAGGAAGTATAGAGGCAGAATGGCTTGTCAGTTGGGGGTTGGTTCTTACAATATGCATCATAATGACCAGCTCTACATCACAGTGACCAGCTGTTTCTAGGAGACAGAAGTAACCGGAACTTGTAACAGGAACTGTTAACTAGGCAACTAACAGACTGGCTGGGGAGCATTTTCTGTTACAGGATCACTGCAAGTTTGAGGCTAGTCTGGGCTCCATAGTGAGTTCAAGGCCAGCCTGAACTACATAGCAAGACCCTGTTTCAAAACAACAACAACAGCAATAATAATAATTTTAAAAGTTTTGAATTTCACCAGAAGGGAAGCTCCTGTAAAGTTGAATCCTGCAAAGATGGAGCCGAGGAGAGGATGGTTGCTGAAAAGATTAGCATTACAGTAGGACTTCAGGTCGTCAGCTTAATTCTTCCCACGATGCTGGTTGCAGAATTCTGGTTGCAACCAAATTGCAAGCATACTATGACTGGATCATAGGGGCCTGATACTCATCAGTGGATCAGTCCATTGATGAGTTTATAGTTAAATGTGATGTTGGGAGGTGAAGCCTGTTTGAAGGAGGTGGGTCACTAGCGTCATAGCCTGGGAGGGGATTTTTTCCTCCTCCCTTGAGCTTTCTCTGCTTCTACCCTCTGTCAGGTTAAAATGCCGTCATCTGTAGTGGGCTCTAACCCAGTGTGATTAGTGTCCTTATGCAAAGAGGAAATTTGGACCCAGACACAGATGCTTATAAAGAGAAGTTAAGACTGTTTTGAGTAGGCATAGAGAGAAGACAGCCAAGGAGAGAAGCCTTCTCTCACAGCCCTTAGTAGGTGCAAAGCCTCTAACACCTTGAGTTTGGACTTCTAGCCATGAGAACTATAAGACAATAACTTCATGTTTTAAACCACGAGTTTATGGTACTTTGTTACAGAATCATGCTGATACACACCAAAAGATCAAATAAATTGACCATGGCCCTGCAGAATTATAGTGAAAACAGTATGGAGTTGTTATGGCTTGTATTTAGATGTCCCTCTAAAGCCTCATGTGGTCATAGGTAGGGTTTTTCAGAAGCAGCTGGGATTAAGGGTGCCCCACCCTGGGTGTGGGTGGCACTAATCAATAGGCTTAAAGACTGGATAGAACGTGAAGGGACAGAGAGAAGCTGCTGTTGCTTGTTGGCTGCTGCTGCTACTAGTTTTTGCTTGCAGTCCTTCCACGCCATGGACTGTTTCTTTTCTGTGATGCCCCTCTGCCTTGCCACTCTGCTTTGGAACCAGCTGATTATGGATTGAAGCCTCTACAAACTGTGAGCTGAAATAAACTTTTCCCACACTAGCTTTGAGTGTCAGATATTTTGTCTTGGCCATGAAAAAAGTAGCTCAGACAGTGGTGCTGGTACTAAAATTACTTTTGTCATTCTTAGACAGACTCTTGGTTTTCTTAGAATTTTTTCCTCAGTACTAGAGATTGAACCCAGGGCCTCACACTGAGCTATATCTCTAGCTCTTTTAAGTTTTCTTCTTTGTGTTTTTTTTCTTTCTGTTTTCAGACATCATCTTGCTAAGTTGCTCAGGATGGTCTCAAACTTGGTGATCCTCCTGTCTCAACCTCCAGTAACTGTGATTATAGTTGTGCGCCACTCTGCCCAGGTTTCTCTTGGAATTAATACCACCAAGAGGAATCAAGTTTGAGTGACTTAAGGTAACCCTGGAATAAGTCCAGTTTGTATTGTCATTTGGATTCCAAGCCATGTTGCTTTTCAGGTCATGTTTATACAGAAAGCATACAGGCCAGTGGCATGCAGGATAAGAAGGTAAACAGATTGAGGACAGGGAGTCTTATCCCAGTGCCTCTACCAGTTTTCTGTAACCTGTTGAGTCAATTCTTATTGCCCATCCTTTTTTGAGGAAAATTTTTAAATGAGAAATAAAGATGGACTAGTAGGTAATATTTTCAAATTGCTTTGGCAACACAGACAAAACTCAGTAACTAGTTTCGTTGTGTTACCATATTTGAATAACTCACTTGTTTACATAAATGTATTTACTTAAGAAAGGAAATTGTCACATTATAAATGGAAAGTTGGTTGTATTCGCTATTAGGAGAATTATAGTATTTATCAAAATAAATATCCTGAAAACAAAGTAATGTTAAATTTAAATTTTTCAACAATAAAAATAATACATACAATAGTGTTCACTCATTTAATGTTGTACTAAGCACTGTGACTTCATTTAATCTTTATAATCCTTCAAAATAAACACCCCCATTTTACAGATAAGTAAACTGAGGCAAAGATAAGTTTAGTTTACTTGCCCAAGTTCACCAGCTAGTATATGGCAGAGCCAGAATGCAGACTTAGGTCTGAGGTCTGTTTGATGCCAAGGCCCAGAAAGGCATCACCATAGGTAGATGTTCAACTTAATATCCAACAAATCCCTTTCAGAGTGGATACCATTAGCCATTGCTCTCAGTCTGTCTCCTCTCCTGCTGTTATTCAGTTCCACATTTGACAGACTTTACCCCAGAGCAGGGCTGGCAGTAAACCTTGCACAATGAAAACACAGGCTCCTTTGTTAGAGATACATTGCAGATTTCAAGATGTCAATAGCAAAACATTAAGCCAAGCATGTGTTCCCTGTAAGAGCAGGGGCCCTGTACAACTGCGTAGACCACATGACCATGAATCCCTCTGAATTGAATCTGGTTTTTCTTTTTCTTTGAAGTGTTAGAGTTTTAGTCTTTATTTTTTATAACAGGGAAATTAAAAAACAAAATAGTTTGTGACAGGGAAACATAATTGGTTCTTCACCACTTCCTGCTGCCATTTAAGGAAGCTGACTCCTAATAATCTTTTATTTGCTGAGCATGGTAATGAATGGAAGGATGCAAATTAGAGGCCAAGAGGATGAAATTATTCTGCGTATGAAAAGTGATGGAGAAGTAAGAGGTTGTAGGCTGCTTAGGTGGAGAGGAAGATCTGAGAAAAAGATTTATGTGCTGGCAGGCTGATGGGAGATTTAGAAGAGGGAGAAAGAAGGAAAGGAAACAGTACCCTGGGGAAAAAAGGACAAGGACGTTTAAGGAGATTTTATAAAGGTTTGCCATATGGAAAATGATGTCAGCTTTGTTATGCATCATGTTAGGTTTGATGTGCGATTATATTTTCTACAATTTTAAATGAATACATAAATAGAAAAACCTAATACATCTGTAGGTATTCGTCTGTATTTCACCTAAAATTCACATGTACTGTTAGTGGTACTCATACCCAATTTTAAGAAATAGTGTTCAGGTTACTTTATAAATAATTATGTTTTAGAATAGAGAGGAAACCAGAGATGGAGGGCAGGTTAAATATGCTGAAGACTTGTTCAGACCACCACCGGTTATGTTTATATGAGTGAAGATGTTTAATTGCCTCTTCCATTTCAAATACCCATTGAAATGACCAAAAGATCTATAATGGCGAAAACCTGGAATACCTTAAAGATTGCCACTTTCTATCTGTATGCCAGAAACTTTGGAGGGGTTTTTGAAAGAACGAGGCCAGACAAGACTTGACAGAAGTCACAACAACCTGTGTTTCCCCTCAGATTTAGGAGGCTGGAGATCAGGGCCCTCTGAACTAGGGTCGAAGTTGGGGGATTAGTCTATACTCCGAGGAACTGCAGAGAAGGCTCCACGAGGGAGACTCTTGCTGCAATGTGATGCTGCCAGCTCGCACTTCAGATGGTGCTGAGTCACATGGCAACAAGTACAGTCCATTGTGGGAGGGAGCACTGAGCAAACAAAGGGCAGTGCAGACAAAGATCCTGTCAAGGCTTGTTTTAACTAACTGATTAAAACAAACAACACAAAACTTGAAATAAGCTGTAATTAGAGGAATAGTTTTTCATTTAATAAAGAATATCTGCCTGACATCAGCAGCTAACATTATACAAGTGAGGAAAGACTCAAGAATGTCTATTATCATGCCTGTTACCAGCATAGCTTTAGAAATTCTAGGTAGTACAGTGACAGAAGAAAAACAAATGAGCTGTTAATATTGGAAAGAAAGGAAACAAAACTGTCTGTATTTAGTGATGATATGATTGTCTATCTGGAATGAAAATAACTAACAAGAGTCAACTTATAGAATAGGGTAGAAAAGTACATGAAAAATCAATAGCTCTTCCATACCGGTGATCAGCTAGAAATTGTGAAATTGAGCAAAGTTATATAACAAAAATATATTTATGATACCTGAGAAGAAATATGAGAAAAATGTGTAGGACCTGTGTGGCTGTGGCTATAAAGCCTTATACAGAGTCATGAAAAGAGACTTGAATAAATGGGGAAACAAAACAGTTCTTAAGTGAGAAAATTTTATAAGGTCATCAGTTCTTTCTAAATGACTATAATTGAATTTTTGCCTGGCATAAAGGACATATAATAAAGAGTTTTCAAATGAATACTAAATAAATGAACAAAATTATAAACATCTTTTTAGGATTTTTTTTTGTGGGTTCCAGGAGTCGAACTCAGGACCTCGCACGCCTACCAGCAGGCGCCTGTGCCGCTGAGCGATATCACCGGCCCTTTTTTCGTTAGGGTTTTTTGACTTAAGAAAATAGTTCTAAAGTTCATTTAAAAACATTTTCATCTTGATAAGTAAAATTTTGATAAAGACTGCTGATGAAATATCTGCCAGTTATATAAGTTATTAAAACATGTAACATAAGATAAATTAAAACAGTAGTATTGTGCATGAACATATAGACATGTGAAACAAAAAGTCAAGACAGATCTATATAAAGACTTAGAATGTGATGATGATATAATAAGTGTAGAAAGTGATGGCTTTTTGGCTCATTCAAGAATTACTGGCCGGCTGTGGTGGCGCATGCCTATAATCCTAGCACTCGGGAGGCTGAGGCAGGAGGATCACTGTGAGTTCGAGGCCAGCGTGGGTTACAAAGTGAGTTCAAGGCCAGCCTGAAATGCATAGTGAAACCCTGTCACAAACAGACCAAAAAAAAAAAAAAATTACTTCAGCATCTTTAACTTCTGTGGCCACACAATTGCACCAAGCATTTTTCTCTCTACAGTTCCTTAGATAACGTTTTTCTTTTACTTTAGCTCACAATATCGTATTATGTATTTTACGAGGATTTAGAAGAGAGCAATTTGAAGTCCCCAAACATAAAGACATTATAAGGAGAGGGAAATGCTAATTACCTTGGTTTGATCAGTGGGTGCTGTACACATGTGTTGAAATACCACATTGTACTCAATATGTACAATTAATATGCATTAATAAAAATATAAAGGATAGATTTACTAAATAGTATTTGGAGAGCTGGAAAAATGTATCCTCACTTCATAATATGCTCCCAAACATGTAGCAGGTAGATTAGAGATTTTTTTTTTTTTGTGGGTACTGGGGGTCGACCTCAGGACCTTGCATGCCGGCAGGCATCTGTGCCGCTGAGCGATATCACCGGCCCATTTTTCGTATGTGGGTTCCGGGAGTCGAACTCAGGACCTCGCACTTGCCAGGCAGGCACTTATGCTGCTGAGCCATCTTACCGGCCCATAGAGATTTTTAAGAAGTGAAACCACAAAAATGACAGATGGAATAGAGTGTCTCTGTAAACATCACTTGAAAAGCAGAAATAATAAAATAAGAGATGATAGATCTTATTACATAAAGATGTTAAACTTCAGAACCTTCCCAAACACTATAGCAAATACAAAAGTAATGATTACCTTGGAAAAAAAAATATTTGTAACATGTTCCAGATTAAGGCTTAAATTCTTTTTTTTTTTTTTTTTATTTTGTGGGTCCCGGGGGTCGAACTCAGGACCTTGCGCTTGCCAGGCAGGCGCTTATGCCGCTGAGCCATCTCACCGGCCCCTTAAATTCTTTATTATGCACAAATGTATGCAGGATATAAGCTCACTGGTTACTAAATATACAAATTAAAACAAAATCTCTTATTTTGGCTGTTAAATTGGCAAATAATGAAAGGGTGAGGGTGCAAGAAAATTGGCACTTGGCGATACTTAACTGGTGGAAGTGTATTTCAGAGTGGAGTAATTTGGACATGGTCAAGAGTCATTCCTTAATTTATCTGGAGGACTTTTTAATGAATATCTGCAAATAATATAGGTCCAGTAATAACCATCACAAACCAGTAATAGTCACTGCAGTGTTCTTCAAATACCAAATTGCCGACAAACTGTCTTCCTATAGAGAAATGGTTCATAGTTATAATTTAGCCGTATAATGAAATACTATGACACTGGAAAATACTTAATTATATGGACAAATCCTTACTATCTTTTTCTCTTATATAGAAGGAAATTGTACAAATAAGACTAAAAACAGGTTCTTTGAAGTAGTGAGAAAAAGGGTAAGAAGGTTTTACTGTATGTAAAGACTCAATTTTTATCAGTGTATAAGGAAGTCAACATATTTGTGAAGAGTTTCTGTGATAGATTCTGATTTAATTGGAATGCATATTGCTTCCAGTTTGTCAATTGATGCACCTCTAACATCAGAGCTGTTTGTCAGAGGCAAGAGTACTAATTAAATCAGTTTACAGGGCAGCAATGGAATGTGTCAGCCTGTAGTTTAAGAATTTATAAATTTAATACTTCGGCTTCAAAGAAGAATCACATTGTTATTATTAATAATACCTAAGCTATTATAAGATTAAAATATGGTATCTATTAGCTATTAGACTTTTCATAATTAACTTAAGCAAAGCTTCTTACTATTACAAGGTCATTTAAAATGATGAATACTTTTTATGCTGGGATTAATAATTTTATTTCTTCTTCAGGACTTTCAGAATCGGTGTCTCCAAGTGAAGTTATCTCATGGAATAGTGAAGTTAATGGCCAGCCTCTGGAAAAAACATCTTCTTCGGAAACTGTGTTCAATTTTTTCTTTCCAACAAGTATGTTCTTGTTTGATGTTTTTTTTCTCCTTTCTTAATGTCCTTGTTTTAAAAACAGTGGTTAAATATTTACGAGGTAGCCTGGTGCATCAGCATTGAAATGGGACAGACCTGAGTTTTTTTTTGTGTGTGTGGGTACCGGGGGTCGACCCCAGGACCTCGCACGCCAGCAGGCGCCCGTGCCGCTGAGCGATATCACTGGCCCTTTTTTCGTATGTGGGTTCCAGGTGTTGAACTTGGGGCTTCGCGCTTGCCAGGCAGGCGCTTACTCCGCTGAACCATCTCACTGGCCCCAGACCTGAGTTTGAATCCTGTCTCTGCCCTTTGCCTTAGGCAAGGTGATCTCTCTGAACCTCAGTGTCCTCATCTTTAAATGAAGGTATTTACCACAAAAATTGTGAGGGTGAACCAAGACAATATTTACAAAGCGTTCCATAGATGTTTTTTATTCTTTATGAAATACTTTCTTTCACAAATATTTAAAGCTTTCACAATTTTACCTGAATGACATTGCCTGAAATTTAATCACTGACCCAGTATTGTGAAATTGATACCTTCTGTGACATTAAGCATGATATTGTGTGGTGTATATTATGGAATATACCAGATGTTTTCCCATCTGTTTTAATAATAAAAAGTCTAGGTTTAAGTCACATCATCTTTTTGTGATTCTGTATATAATGTGTTTATCAAGCATGTGATGACCCTTGAGAATTATTAATCACAAATAAACTCATTTTGTTTTGCATAGCATGTGGTGCCCTTTCAAGGAGAAGCTTCACATAATTTGACATATGTGAATTACATAGTTAAAACTTTTATTAAAAATCATGAAGAAGGGCCGGTGAGATGGCTCAGCGGCGTACGGGCCTGCCTGGCAAGTGCAAGGGCCCGAGTTCGACTCCCAGATCCCACATACGAAAAAAGGGCTGGTGATATCGCTCAGCGGCACGGGCGCCTGCTGGCGCGTGAGGTCCTGAGGTTGACCCCTGGTACCCAAAAAAAAAAAATCATGAAGAATTTATTCTGCCAAAATGTGATACGTGCATGTAAACGCAAAATTATATGCATTGTTTAATTCCAGACCCTATCCCTGGATTCTTCTGTGACCTTGTGTAAATCTCCTGTTTTTCTGGTTTCTTCAAGTATAAACTAGTCAGTGTACCTACTACCAATGAGAAAAGCAAAATAATTGAGTTCTTTAAATAACAAACACTGCCATGGTCAAATTGAAAAAAGAAAACTGAGACGCTGTTTTATTGTATAGATTAAAATAATTATTTACTTGAATATCAAAGTTGGTATTAAACAATAGATCACAATTTAGAACTTATGAAAATAGCAGATGTAAACGGTTACAAACTTACCTACATTACTGCATTATATAAACACTTAAACCACATTTAAAAAATAGTCTTTTTAAGGTAACTTTCCCCCATATTTCTCCAACCCAACACAGTAAATTGAGTAAAAATCAACTCTGAAATATTTTTTCCCAACAAAATCTGTCTTAATAGAAGCACCTAATTTAGATCAATGCAGATCTTTTAAAACAGAGATTCAATATTTATAAAGCGTACATATTATCTTTTTTGGAAAGAATAACTACAGAATAGCTAATAAAGAGGATTTTGAATGTCCCAAAGGAAAGAAATGATAAATACATAAGGTGATGGATATATAGTTACCCTGATCTGATCATTACACACTGTATACGTGTATTGAAATATCACAATTTACCCCACAAATGTGTAAATTGTCAGTTAAAAAGATAATAACTACAGGTTCATAAAAAGTGAAACATTTTGGGCCGGTGAGATGGCTCAGCGGCTTAAGCGCCTGCCCGGCAAGCGCGAGGGCCCGAGTTCGACTCCCGGATCCCACATACGACAAAGGGGCCGGTGATATCGCTCAGCGGCACGGGCGCCAGTAGGCGCCCGAGGTCCTGAGGTCGACCCCCCGGTACCCACAAAAAAAAAAAAAAAAAAAAAAAAAGTGAAACATTTTAATCACCTTTTCCTCCCGTGTAATTGAAAATATACAGTATTATCACTTAAACATCAAAAAAGTAATGCTGTTTTGTCATTAGACTGTTGTTTGTGAAACATCTGTCTCTTACAGATGAAAATGATAACTGAGACAGAATGGCAAGGGAGCTTGAGAGGTCATCTGATCCTTTTCTCTTTAGATAAAACTGTGTATCTAAAGTTGATAAAATTGCTCAGCTCTATTCTTTAAAATTACAAGTAACAAAATCGTTAGTAATTTGAAAGTTAAATATCTAGCATAAAGTCTGTCAGATTCAGTTTAAGTGTAAAATGACAAGCTCAGCTTTGGAAGAGACCATAGAGATTAGCTAGTCCAATTTCTTCCATGATTAAAACTCTATTTTTAGCGTTCCTGGAAAGTAGTATTTGAACTGTGATGATGGTGATAAATCACCTCATCTCTGACTGGGTCCTCACTAATGTCACACTTTACTGGGTGTGTGACATTCAGAATGGAACTGAGTACTATTCCAGATATAGTCCCATTTGGAGGAGGTGGGCCACTCAGGGCCTAGAAGAATTGAAGAACAGATTGCTTAGAATATATAAAAACAGTGTATGATAAACTCACATGTCTAAAATGCTTGGGAGATAGCTCAGCCAACTTGTACTGCATTAAATGTGTGACCTTGTACAAGTTACTTCGATCCTGTATTTCCTTTTATTTTTTGTTCTTAAATTTTTAATTTTTATTAGTGCATGTTGGCAGTACATAATGATTACATTCATTGTGGGGAGTTGGTATATGTATATAACACATCTTAATCCTTTTTACTTTTAAAATGGAGGTTATAAAACTCAGTTTGGAAGTTTGCTATAAAAATTAGTAGTAATGTGTGTAAATTAAGTCACTGGCCCAAATAGATGCCTGACGAATGGTTGCCATTATTGTTTTCACTTTAGCTTCAGGCCTTGCCCATCTTTAAAGAACAAAAATACTGTATAATAGAATGTACTAAGGGGTTAAATATGCTTAAAACAATTCTGTTGTTCCTTGCTGATGTCGAAGCGCTTCAGAGTGATTATAACACATCAGTTATTACTTTTGAAAGTCTACTTGCTGATGGTATAGAAGATTGAACTGAATCTCTTTTGACCTTCAGACATACTGTAGGTAGTTTTTCTTTTTGAATAAAAATCTGATACTGGCCTTTTTTATTTCTCTTACAAAGCAGGATTCTTTTTTTTTTTTTTTTAAATCAGCTATTTAAGCTTGAAAGTCTTTTAGATTCAGATATATGTAAATTTATTGCAGTTGCACCAGATTTTGATGTTCACACCATAAATTATTGGTTATTTAAAAGTATAGAATCATAACTTTAAGTACAAGTTAGAAGAATCTTAAAATACATTCTAGTGCCTATATGGTAAGTATTCACCAGAAGTATTTCAGTAACTATCACTTACCTTACTCTCCAGCAGTAAACTGTGGAGATTTTACTTCAGTATTCTCACTGTTGCATTCAATGAATTTCTGTACCTTAGTAAAATTAAATGAGAAGATATCCATGGTATCACTTTAATGAAGTGTTAGTTTTAAAGATGTTTGGCTTGTTTAACTCTTTCTGTGTTATGTTTACATTACCACCTGTTTTAGTTACTTTTTCATTGCTGAGACACGATACCCAACACCCAAAACGCTAAGGAGGAAAGGTTTATTTTGGCCTACAGTTTGTTTTAGTCCATAGTCAGCTGGCTCCAAGGCAGGGTGTAATGGCAGAGGAGCAAGAGCTCATGGCATGGAAGCAGAGAGGGAGATCAAGGGAGGAGGGATGGATATAGACTGATGAGTATCATGTTACCATGATTCAAGCACCTCCCCAAAGCTCCACCTATGAACACGTAGGGTTTGGGGAGACATCTAGATATAAATCATAACATCAGCATTCAGTGCATGATTGATTGTCCTTTTATTTATTTATTTATTTTTTTGGTGGGTACCGGGGGGTCGACCTCAGGACCTCGTGTGCCAGCAGGCACCCGTGCCACTGAGCGATATCACCGGCCCCTTTTTCGTATGTGGGTTCCGGGAGTTGAACTCGGGCCCTCGCGCTTGCCCGGCAGGCGCTTAAGCCACTGAGCCATCTCACCGGCCCCTTTTATTTATTTTTAAAAAATTTTTATTATCAATGATTTGTTGACAATTTGCATTTTTCTGTAGTTCACCTGGAATTAAAAATGTGATGTTGGGCCGGTGAGACGGCTCAGCGGCTTAAGCGCCTGCCTTGCAAGCGCGAAGGCCCGAGTTCGACTCCCGGAACCCACATACGAAAAAGGGGCCGGTGATATCGCTCAGTGGCACGGGCGCCTGCTGGCGCGCGAGGTCCTGAGGTCGTCCCCCCGGTACCCACCAAAAAAAAAAAAAAAAAAAAAAAAAAAAAAAAAAAAATGTGATGTTAAATAACTGGTAAATTTTAAACTCTTATTATCTTAATTTCACTCTTACTTTTTAGCCTTCATTATTTGTATGTCATTCAATCTTTTGAATGTACCAGCTTAAATACTTTTCTCCTTTTTGCATTATAGTAATTATTTAATTAGGCAAAGTGCTTACTAATCATGCTGAATCTTCTTCTTTGGTTTTCTGTTTCTAAAAGCCTGCACTGTAAAGGAGAAGCAAGAGGTAAAGGCTTGCAACGAGCTGCAGAACCTTAATGAGTCTGAGTGTTTGAGATACAAATGCTGTTTTTCATCATCTGGGACTGGGACCTGCTTTGTCCCATTCATAGATAGTAAGTTCATCTTCACTTATTTTGTTTCTCTTTTTAGAAATTGAGTAAACAGGTTATAATGATGTAAGTTCACATTTGGATCTCTCAGCTTAACACTTTGAGAGAGCGCTTATCCCTAAAGCAATGCTGTCCTTTGTCCTGAGGTGGTCAGGCCTCTCTATTCAGGAGCAGTTTCTGCTTAGTGGAGGTATTGTGACCACTCAGAATTAGTCTCATTTTTTCTTTAGCTTTAGTAACTCTCTGCCGTTTGTCTCAAGAGTTCTAGGATCTGTGATGTATAACTTTCAATGCATGGGAAAAGATACTTAGAGGTAGAAAAGGGGATGATCCCTTTCATGCTCATCATAAAATGTCATGGTTGACAGCTCTATTGCAGCAGACCGATTAATAAATGAAGAGCATAAGAAATTTATTTGACCATAATTTTATGTGACACAGGAGCCATCAGATTGAAAACCCAGAGATACAGAGTGAGCTGTCCATTTTTATTCTTAGATTCCATGAAGCATGGACAACCATGTAGAGATATGATTGGACATAAGGGGTATGACTTAGTGCTAATAAACTTAAGTGGGGAAACTCAGCAAGGCCTGTCTGCTGAGATTTTTTTCTTGAGTTTTCTGTCCAACATTCCTTCCTCTTGGGTATGGGGCAAGATCGTTTCTGAAATGGGGGTGTTATGATCTACATTCAGACAAGGTAAGTCAGAAGGTTTCTTCATGGCCAGCGCCAAGACAGAAAGGTAGAAGAAGATAAAAGTAATATTTTTAGGCTTATGGCTTGCTTTAGGAAAAGGGTTTCTAATTTCTATCAGCTGCCTTGGGTAAGAAAAATTGTGGTTTCTGTGTCTTTTCTTGAGGGCAAAAAGGAGCAGGAGACAGGGCTGAAAAAGTTCAGAAAGAAAGTTTGTTTCTGAAGCCTTCATTCTGGGGTATCTTTTTCTGAGTTCCAATAATACCAACTGGGCATGCCTTAGCTTACTTTTCTCTTCCTAGCTGCTTTTCTTGAGTAGGATTCTTCACATTTATCTGGTCTTTAGTATCTTGGCATATAGCAGTAGACTTGATTTTCTTTTGTTAAGATCTGTTTAGTAACTTTTTTTGTTTTCATGTGGGTACCGGGGGGTCGACCTCAGGACCTCGGGCGCCTGCACACCTGTGCCGCTGAGCGATATCACCGGCCCCTTTTTCGTATGTGGGTTCCAGGAGTCGAACTCAGGCCCTCGCACTTGCCGGGCAGGCGCTTAAGCCGCTGAGCCATCTCACCGGCCCTGTTTTCATGTTTTTGAATTATAGTCTTAAGATTTTTTCTTTCCAAAATTCTGAGAACTACAGTATTTGATTTTGCTACCTTTGTTTGGGTAGCGGGGACATATTACTAGCTGGTCCCATTACAAATGGATTTGATGTGAAGGGACACCAACAAATACTAAAGAAAGGGTGCATGCCAAGCAATATCTTAGGTTAATACAGTCCCTATTCAATTACAGCTCTTTGTAGAACATCTAGTATTAATAATGAAAACTAAAACCTGATCATGAATATAGTATTACAGTTTTAACATTGTCACTTGGTATTTGTAATTCATCAGTTTGGTCTTTATATTATGTGTGAAGAGACATTTGGTTCTTTTAGAAGGGAAAATTGAACTGTGACTTAGAATTCCCCAATCATATTAGTATGTATTTTCCAATGAACGGGAGACTAAAATATACTTATTCACCTGCAAATTATTGATTCCTTGTTTAAATTAATGTTTTGTAATCTGGAAGTAAACATTTAAGCAGCTATCTCTTTACCAAGTTAACTGTTCATAGATTAATTTCCTTCTCAAGTACGCTAGGACGTATGATATGTGGCCACAGAAAATGCACACTGTAGGGTATAGGAAGAAATATACTCTATGTATCCTTCTTATGGAGCAGTAAGGATATTTACCTGTCATGTAAAAAGGTCCTCATTTTACTTTGTTAATGGATAGAGCTCATATTTGCTTCCTTGCTTAAGTCATAAAAGTAACAGATTATAATAAAATCAACAGAGCCTACGCAGATGATCCGGATATTTGGGCTTGGTGTGTTCAGCTTGCTCATCCTGGGATGGCTGCCCATTTCTTGCTGCTATCTTTGGCAGAGGAGGTAGGTAAACATGAACTTTTATTTGTTAATTTCTGAATATATGTAGATATTTGTAATGTAGACACATTTCTTCAGATGCTTCTGAAATATAGGGATTATGTTTAGGATTCTTTTGTTGAAAGGAAGGTAGCTTGGAAAAATCTTAAATGGAGTTGTAATATTTGTATTGTATTGTGTTCTGTTCTGTTTACTTTTGTGGTACTAGGAATTGGACCCAGGACCTTTGCATTGAGCTACATTCCCACTTTTTTTTTTTTTTTCTTTCTTATTTGCAGACAGGGTCTCGGTAAGTGACTGAACTGCTGAGGCTGGGCTCGAATTTGGGAAATTGTAATCTTAGAGTGCAACAGGTGTGTGCCTCGACACCAGGCTAATAATAATAATGTATTTTTAAAGCCTGTTATTTTACTTTTCCCCCAAATTTAAGACATCCTCTTGCATACAGCCTGTAAATCTCCTCATCTCATCAAACAAAACCTCAAGTAGAAAGAATGATAAATCAGCAAACTGGAGGTGTGTAGATTGTGGGTGGCTATTAAGCTGGTATCAGAGAGATTCCTGAAAGTGTTAGTTTCCATTGTGTCATTTGCCATTTTTGCTGTTGCTGTTGTTGTTGTACTGGGATGGAACCAAAGGCCAGGTGACTGCTAAGCCAACACTCTACCACTGAACTACATCCCCAGTGCTTTTAATTTTGTTTTAAATTTCAAGATAGGGTCTTGCTAAATTGCCCAGGCTGGCCTTGAAATTATGATCATCTTGCCTTAGCCTTTTGAGTAGCTGGGATTATATGCATGCACTACTATGTCTGGCTTGCCATTGGACTTTAATGGTTGTCTGCCATTGAGTCTTAAAGCCTTGGTTTGCCTTCAAGCCAAGTTGTACAGGATTTCTTTTTGGCGTCATACACAAAATAGCAGTGGACTACTAACGTGATGTTTCCAAATTTGTTTATTCTGAATATAGTATCTCTCCAGCTATGGGGACAGAGTAGGTGTGGTGTTGCAGAGCAGAGCCAGGACTAGAGTAAGAGGTGTGAGGCACTTGGGGCACAAACACTGAGCATAAATCCACTGTTAGGTTTGTGTAGGTGCAGGGTCAGCACTGCCACAATCCTGAATGTAAGTACTTCTGTAAGTTTTTTGGGAATTTAACAGAGAATGTGCCTGTTGAAGATTAAGCATCTTTTTTTTTTTTTTTGTGGGTACCAGGGTCGACCTCAGGACCTTGCACTTGACAGCAGGCGCCCGTGCCACTGAGCAATATCACCGGCCCTTTTTTCGTATGTGGGTACCAGGAGTCGAACTTGGGCCCTCGTGCTTGCCAGGCAAGCGCTTACGCTGCTGAGCCATCTCACCGGCCCAAGATTAAGCATCTTTGACCTTCTTTGGGGTTAATGGGAAAGTAATATTTGAGCTACCAAAAATTGATTTAGATTTCACTATAAGATTTAGATTATACGCATTACCTTATTTTCCATAAAGATCACTAGGTCTTTGTTTACATCAGTTTAATAACCCATCTTAGGTTTTTTGACTTTTATTAGTACATGTTTACAGTACATAATAATTATGTTCACTATAGGGAATTGGTACATGTACATAACACATTTCAATTTCTTTTCTTCCCCTTCCTTCCACCCCTTTTTATTTTTTCCAGCATCAGATTCGTTTCTTTATAAGATCTTATAAAGTTAATTTTATCATATTTACAGATTGAAAAGCAGACTAATAGGCCAAAGAACATATACAACATGTAAGACAATTGTACTAAGTCAAGATACTTCTACATACATTGTCCATGCTGGATTACAATACCTTTTTTCTCTTTCTCTTTTTTCCTATTACTGTCTTTTTACATACATACGTACATACATACATACATACAACTCTCATAGAGTTGTTTTCATGTAAGAGAAACTATGCAATATTTAAGTTTGTGTGTTTGAGTTACTTCACTTAACATTATGATCTCAAGGTACATCCATTTTCCCACAAATGACTCAAGTTTATCCTTCTTTATGGTAGAGTAGTACTCCATTATGTATAAATACCACATTTTCTTTATCCATTCATCTGTTGAGGTAATAACCTATTTTGAATCCACTGTTGGGTTATAGTATTTCAGTTACTCCGGTTTGTATATGATAATTTTGTTTCAGAAATCAGTGAACTTTCTAGTCTGAGAGAATAATGTCTGTTCCTCAGCTTTTTTTTTCTTTTTTTCTTTCCCAGGTGATTGGGAGTAAGAGTAGAATTTTTGAGCCTACCTTTTTCCTTTAAAGCTTGGTTTCATATTAAAATTACCCATAAATAAAAGTGAAGTATTTCCTGGAATTCGGTGTCTGACATGACATGCAATTTAGAGAGTGGGATAGTAAGCTTGGCATAATAATTTCATTATGGCTCCTGTGTAACGTCTCTGCTAGCGAGTTTTATGGGGATGTTTAGGGCCACTGGATTTTTTTCATTAAATGAAATCCGAAGGATTATCCCCCGATAAGAATATATTTTATTTTATTTTATTTTTATTTATTTATTTATTTATTTATTTATTTTTGTGGGTACCGGGGGGTCGACCTCAGGACCTCGCGCGCCAGCAGGCGCCCGTGCCGCTGAGCGATATCACCGGCCCCTTTTTCGTATGTGGGTTCCGGGAGTTGAACTCGGGCCCTTGCGCTTGCCGGGCAGGCGCTTAAGCTGCTGAGCCATCTCACCGGCCCAAGAATATATTTTATTTTTTCGATATAATACAAATCACTTGAGCGATATAAACAATGTGAGCAAGTATGTATATTGAACAGCATGTGTTTTGGTTTATTATGTTTTATTTATTTATTTAGCTATTTTGTGTAGGAGCAGTATGTTCCTTCTGTCATCCTGAGCTGCTTGACAAGATCCTGGAGCAGGTGACACCTTCAGCTTGGTGTTCAGCTCAGTTTCCAAGAACAATGGTTGAGGGTAGATAGGTCAGTGTCAGCCTTGCCCGCTAAACTCATTTTAGAGGCAAGGATTGAATGATAATGGAGATCCTATCCTTGATACTGAACAAGAAGGTAAGTGGAGCCAAAAGGCTGTTAAACTCCCCTTAAATAAGGCAAGAGATCACCTGATACCAGGCCCCTTAACTCACTTGCTATTCTTCATTTCAAACAAAAAGGTAGGTAAAATTTTAGAGTAGGTAAAATAATGCCATGAAAGATAAATACATGCTGTAGTAAAATAGATATGTGGCAGTTGAAAAAGGAAAAACTCAGATGTGGTGGTGCACGCTCTGGGAGGCTGAGGTAGGAAGATTTTAAGTTTGAAAACCACTTGGCAACTAGGCAATAACCTGTCTCAAAAAATATATGTAAAAGTTAAAAAGGGCTAGAGCTATAGCTTAGTGTGAAGGCCCTGGATTTAAGCCCTAGGAGAAAGAAGGAAAATAAGCCAAATGGCTGTTTGTCTAAATTAGAGGAGCTAAAAGCCAAAGGCAGATTTGCAGTACCGTGATCTGGGTCTCTGTTGGCATTGGAAAGTACCTTTACGTCCCTCCTCCTGCCGGGTTCTGTCTTTAAATACTTGAGCATGCCATGAGGAAAAACCCAGTGTAGTTGTCCTCTCTTGACATTCATTTACAAGCCCAAACAAACAAGGTTTGAAATCCCTCTGCAATTTGCGCAGTACCTTTTATTTACAGATCACCTAAAGAAATAGCAACTGGGGGGCCGGTGAGGTAGCTCAGCGGCATAAGCGCCTGCCTGGTAAGCGCGAGGTCCTGAGTTCAACTCCCGGTACCCACATATGAAGAAAAAAAGGGCCGGTGATATCGCTCAGTGGCATGGGTGCCTGCTGGTGCTCGAGGTCCTGAGGTCGACCCCCGGTACCCACACACACAAAAAAGCAAAAAACAAAACAAAACTGGCAAGAGTTGGAGAGATGAAAAATGAGAAGTAATCTAGCAGGTGGGAGAAGTGAAAACATTTCCCTAGAGCCAAATGTACTTCACTGTGTTGGTGACTCTCATGCTTTCCACAGTTGACCATATTCATGTAATATTTGCTTGTGCTAGGTAAGGTAGAGGATGCAGAAGTCCTGCTTTTAAGAAGCTTAAATCCACATTAAGCAAATCTCAAACCTGACACGTTTAAATAACAATTTAAGATGGACTACAAATAAGGACTAAAATGAGTGGCAGCAGTAGCTTATACAAGTTCTTAAGCAGTAGCGATCAGGGTGAGTGGGAGAGGGCAGGCAGGTTCTGTGGTAAAGGTGCCATTTGATTTGGGGTTTGAAGGGAGGAGAATATTTGAATTGGATGAAGAGGGACCTTCCACAGAATTCCTTACATCCAAATATGCATCTCCTAACTATAGACCCATTATCTATCTGTCATTTCTAAGGAAAAGTGGCTGAAGTTTGTCCCTGGAATAGTCTCTAACTGAATCTCTACTTTAGTGGACTTGAATTCAGATGTGCTATGAACTACATACACACAGAACTCAAGCTGGCTTGAGCTGGTTGCACATATGCAAAAGGGAAGAGAGAGCATAAATGAAAAGCTTTCTAAGATTTTGCCACTAGTAACCTTATTAAACTTGCATATAAGATGTGCTTTGAAATTCATGGCACCCTCAAGGTTACCTAAGTTCTATTTTTACCTTCATTAATAGGGATCAGAAGCTTCATTAGCTTTAAGTGTCACTGATAGGCTTAAGACTTACTTAGAGAAGGAAGGAAAAGATCAAGTGGGTGGGGACAAAATGAAGCAGAGGGTCAGGGTTCTAGGGAGAAGAAGGTGAAGGAGAGTGGCCGAATGTTTCCTATTACAGCAATAGAGTGCCAATGACAGTGGACTCAAGTGATAAATTTACTTTCTAATCTTTATCTGCTTTTAGATAACGTTTAAGTCTGGATACATATGCCAGTTAAACATCTGTGTATTACATAGGAATACAGTACTTGCATGTGTACATAGCTTTGGTAAGGTGGAAAAATTCAAACAATACCATACCTATTAAATGCAGATGACATGCATTTTCATGCTCTTTTATCAAATTGAATTTGTAACTTTGAATTAAGAAAAATTCAAAACCTTGTCTGAAAATTAAAAAAAAAACCTTTTCTTTCAACTAATAAAAAGCCATGGTTTTTAAGACTGTAGATCATCTGATACACAGATGATATAAAAAGCACATCCCCCATACACTTTTCAATGTTGCTTCCTTCCAGATGGCTGTTGCTGAAAATTTCTTCCTTTACACATCAAGCTCTGCTGCATGACTTTCTATACTATAACGTGCTTTTCATTATGCTGATGGTCTTAATGCTATTATTTTCTTAGAATGGGAGGTAAAGAACTGAGAATAAATGTGCCAAAAATTGCCTAAAAATCATCACCTATTGAATTTTAAAAATAGACATTTCCATTTCCATATTGCCATGTTTATATGTTTCATTACACTGTTCAATATAATTAGCAGTGTTATTTTGAAAAGCTTTATGCAGGAATTAGCCAACTGCTGGAAGGTTTGAAGTTCGTAGAATTATATACATATGAATTTAGAGGAAGAGGTAATATAATCTATAAATTTTAAGAGTACAACTGTACTCTAAGAACTTTGATAAAATATGTCAGATAAGAATGTGAGCAAATTCAAACTTTTTAAAAAATCAGTCACAATAGATTTCAAATTTGTATAAAGACAGTTCTTCTTGGACCCTGTTAAAGGTAATTAGTTACATAATAGGAAAACCTTATTGTATGTGGATTGTATGTGTGAGATGTTCCTATTGCAAGGACTCCCAAGGCAGCATTTTTAGAGAATTCTGGAGTAGTAGGTATTCTTAAAAAGAACGGTTTGTTGCCAAGGAGCTAATAACTTTATTGCAAAATGCAGTGGTCTTTTCTCAATTTCCAGCTTGACAATTTTGTCACATAGTACACTGTTGACTGCTCTCTTCCTCAAACTTTCCTCCCTTGGAGTTCATTGTTCCCTTGCCATTCTGATCCATTTCAGTCGGCTTTTCTTTATTCTCTCAGCTGTGGTTATTTCCCAAAGCCTTGTTCTTACTTACCAGAGAGTTAGAAGTATGTGGTAGAAAGAACATTTAAAAAGACCTGTGTTCCGGCCGGTGAGATGGCTCAGCAGCACAAGCACCTGCTGGCAGGCGCGAGGTCCTGAGTTCGACCCCTGGTACTCACAAAAAAAAAAAAAACCTGTTCTAATTTTGCTTTTGCTAGCCATTTCATGCATGAGTTTAAATTATTTGGGTAATTAATTTTCTTATGAAAATAGAAAATAAGACCATTTCTGAGGTCCTTTCTGTCCATCATATTCTAAGATTCTCTGGATGAATGGCTTCTGAATCTGAATCCTAAAGTCCTCACCTCTACCTGTCCCATGTTCCCAACTGCTTTTGTGAATTAGGTCTTTTATAAACACCTTAAAAGCAACATGTGCAAAAGTGAATTCATCCCCCTTTTATCCTGAATCATCTCCACTTGATACCTTAGTGATTTCTTTAGTTTCCCAGGCTGAAATCTTGGAATTAATCTGTTTCTGTTTCCTTTTCTTTATCCTCTATATATAATCTGCTTAATCTCCCTGTCTTTTTTGTTTGTTTGTTTTTCTTTGGAAGGAGTCTTGGATTTGCTCCCACCCATTTTGCTGTCACAACTTAGTCCAGTCCAGGCCTTGTATACTCTCTTACTCTCTCCTGTTCTGGGTGATTGTTTTCAGGGGAGGAGCAAAGGGGAACCAAGGCTAGCATGTAAGGGTCAAGGCAGAGCTGAGGACTGAAGAGGGCATGGTAATGTGTCCAATCCCAAGGGTTCTTACAAGAGAGACAGTATCTAGTATGGGGCTGCAAGTGGGATATGAAAGATGGCTAGAACGTAGGTCCTGGTGAAGTTTCTTGGCATATAAACAAGAATGTATGGCTTTCCTCTTAGGTGAAGAGGGTGTACAGCTGCCTGCTGAGCCATTTTGGACATATGCCTGGACCCTAATCTACCCTTTCTCTCTAGTCCATCCTGCAATGCCCTCTGAGGCTCATATTCCTGAAATAATATTTCATTTCATAGAATTATTCAAGGACTTCCAATGCATTCAAGAATACCTGGGTTCCAGGCATTGTGTTAGGTGCTATAAAGGACAGAGGGGTAAATCGGATCACGCTCTATGCTCTCAAAGGACACATGGTCTAAAAAGGGATATATACAAGTACCCAAGGTAGAATATCACAGTCCATAGAAGAGGTACAGATAAAAACAATTAGCATATGCTTGGCCTTTTCCAATTTCTGTAGGGTTTTCACATGTATTGCCTTACTTACCTTTAAAACAGAGAGGTGGAGGGAGGTTTGGCCTCTTGCTTAAGATTTCATAGTTGAGGGGCTAAGGAGGTAAGTTTAGTGGCAGAGTGTGTGCTTAGCATTTATGAGGTCCTGAGTTCAATCTCCAGCACCACAAAAAATTAGTACAGTTTTAATACTTTTTAAAAAGATTAAACAGTGATAAAACAAAGATGCCAAGCCATGTTCTGGGTTTTTTTTTTTCCTATTTTCTACTGTAGATAGGATAAAAGAAACAAGTGTAGATTAAAAACATGATGAAATCTTGTCAGTTTAGGTCCCCTCAAAGGTTTGTGGCCTTCAGACCCATCTACATCGGGCTCATCCTATAAATTCCATAATATTATTTCTAACACTTCATGCACATATCTTTTGCTCCAACCAGGGAGGTATCTTTACTTTTCTTGGCAGCCCCAGGGTTTATGCTCACCTCTATTTTGCCTGTGTTGCTCCCATTTCTTAGTTTTTCTTCTTCATCCTTGTCCCTTATGTGAATTTTTTCTTTTCTTAAAAAATTGCAGTTACTCTAACTCTTTTATGAAGTGTTTTTCAACTGCTCCAAGTCCCAGTGTTTTTTCTCTTCTCGGAACCTCTTTCTGCACTTATGTTCTGGTCCACAGAATTTAACACATAAGTATTCTTTGCTTTCTGCTATTTTCTTTCTGTGGCTAACTTCTAACTTCCCTGAGGACCATGTCTCATGCTGTCAGTCTAGATCTGTGGTTCTCAAATTGGGGTCTCTGAACCAGTATCCTCAGCATCACCTAAGAGCTTTAAAAATGCACGTTTTTAGGCCCCACCTCAGACCTACTGAACCAGAAATTTTGTTGTGGTTTCCTGCAGTCTGTGTTTCAACAAGCCCAACAGATGTGTCTTGTTTACAGTAAAATTGGAGAACCAACCCCTCCTCTGTGGACCATGTAGTAGGCAACTCAATAAATATCGATGTAAATAATCTAGTTAGTTGTTTCTGTGGATTTTCTGCATATCTTTGTGACTTTGCAAGTGGTAAATTAAACTGTTGTCTATCCATAAAATTGATGCTGTTTTTTTAATCACCTTAAAGGACTAATATTTATATTGATGAAAGAGTTTGTTAGACACAGAAGAAAATCAACTCACAAGCCAGGTGTGGTGTCACATGCCTGTAGTCCCAGATACTTTGGAGGCTAAGGCAGGAGGATCACTTGAGCCCAAGAGTTGGAGGCTAACTTGGGCAACATTAGAGAGACTCCATCTCAAAAATATCAACCACTGGATCAGTGTTTCTCAAACTTTGGTCTGTATGTGGCTTTTATGGAAGTAACCCTGGGAATACAATATTTAATACTACAGAGCCCAGTCTGTGCCTTAGAGATTCTGATTAAATTTGAGGTTTGGTCCTGAAATTTGTATTTTTTAAGGCCCTCAAATTAATCTGATACACAGCCTATTTGAAATTGCACTGGACTTTCTCTAATTCAACACTTTATTCATTTATCCATCATGAAAGTACCTAATGAAATCTTGCTTTGGTCCAGATATTTTCTAGGTATTGTGTTCTTCTCCATTTGACCATATTTCTTGGTAGCCTCGTACCTATCTTATGAGACATCTAAGCCTCTATCCCCAGAGTTCCTTGTGTATTCAATTCTGATGAAACTATCACGCATTCATCTTCCCTACCTATTTTTATGCATTTATATTGAAAATTGTCATTCCTCCAAAATTGAGCTTTTGAACTTCTGAAATCTCAAGTTTAAAAATCCTACTCTTTAACAGGAGGTGCTTTTTCTTCTTGCTTTACTTTTTTTTTTTAATGTGGGTACTGGGAGTCAAACTCAGGGCCTCACGCTTGCCAGCAGGCGCTTGTGCCGCTGAGCGATATCACTGACCCTTTTTTCCTTTATGTGGGTACCAGGAGTTGAACTCAGGACCTTGCGCTTGCCAGGCAGGCACTTGCGCTGCTGAGCTATCTCACCGGCCCTCTTGCTTTACTCTTGATACACCTGTTCTTTAACCTGCTGAGATATCCAGGCTCTTTAACACCATGGTTTTTACCTCATGTACCACCTTCCTAACGTTATTTTTCTTTTATTCAGCCTGGATCCTGTTGCCTGATGCTTCAATCCATTCTTTTCAGCCTCCTTGTTTCCCTGAAACTGAATCCACACCACTTCTCTGCTCTTAGATCTAGGCTCCTGGGAATTACCAGAGGAAATAAAAGTTCCACAGCTGTGTGGATCTGTATCACTAGAAATTTCTTGTGGACTCAGTTCATGTCCCCAGCTACGTTCTTGTACTTGATATTCACAGGCAGTGTGCCACATTGCCGCATTGAACATTTTACCTGGCGTACTCACTTACTGAAGTGCTCTTACGCATCTCCCCACCTCTGTTGTTCATCTGGCTTACTCCACTCAGGCTGCGAGCCTCAACTTAGATGTCACTTTTTTTCTAGAAAGCTTATCTCAAACCTCCTGCTCACAAAGGGTTAAGCTTCTTTCTGTCTCATACCATTCCCTGCTTACTTCTGCTTGGACTTATCTCAGTGTGATATAATTATCAGCCTGTATATCTGCCTTCCTTTCTAAACTTTATACTCCTTAAGGACAGGTCTTTATGTCTTACTTACCTTTATGTTTCTAATATTTAGAAAAGTGTTTCTCATAAATGACCAAATCTGTTGAGTGAATGTGCATTACAAGTTGGCTATACAACCACAGATATGTTGGTCATGATCTATGACATTTTCTATGAGAAGAAGAATGTCACCTCTGGATGCTGAACAAGTCATTTCACCCCTGCTTTCCCTCCCTTGGATGTTCTAGTTAGAAATTGAGTAGAATATCTAATTTTGGACCTCTGAAAGAAATGTTAACCAAATGACCATTTAGTGATAAGACTGAGTCTAAAACCAAGTCCTCCAAAACCTATACATAGTGCAGTGGATATTAAACTAATAAGGCTGGGGCCGGTGAGATGGCTCAGCAGCGTTAGCGCCTGCCTGGCAAGTGCAAGGGCCCGAGTTCGACTCCCAGAACCCACATACGAAAAAAGGGGCCGGTGATATCACTCAGCTGCACGGGCACCTGCTGGCGCGTGACGTCCTGAGGTCGACCCCCGGTACCCACAAAAAAAAAAAAAAAAAAACGTAATAAGGCTGTGTTGCATTTTCTTTGTTAATTAAGGTGAAATGTACACTACCAATTTTAAAACCTTCAGATCAAGAAAACCTGTTCATTTTGATTATGGAAAATAAGATATATTAGAGTCACAGTATTAGAAAACTATAAATCTTCAATTTCTTATCAAACATTCTGACATTTATAACGTTCTGCAAACCTAGATTTTTTTTTAAGTCATATAAGCAGCAAAACCTCATCTGACCTGACCTGAGGTTGTTTCTAGTGACTATTTCATGTTTAGAGTGTATATACGTATTTTGTAGTAGAAATATTACTATGTTTGGATATGAGATGCTGCCCCAGATCCCATTGGAGTGTATATCATATCATTTGACCTCTAAAATCCCCTGCACTTTGTGTTCTGACACACACCTGGTCCCAAGGGTCTGAAAACTGTAGTTGTTTTAGTTATTATTTTTTGAGACTGTAGTTAACAACATGGCAACATAAAGAGACCATAGGTAAATCATATAAATATATTTGGGGCTTTCACTCACTATTTCATTTATGCCTGGAGACATTCTTTATGATTAATTGAGAAAAAAGCGTTTCTTTGCTCCACATCTGTCTTACCTAGTGGAGCTCAGTGACAACCTGGTAATGTAGTTTTAGGAGAGAAAAGTGAGTATTACCTTCAAAGCCATCATCTCAAAGGCAGGCTTATCCACCTCTGGGTCTCGCATGCTTAGAACCTGGTTGTTCTGTGTTGCTGAGTAGCACTGTCATGGCTGTGGTGTTCTCTTCTGTATGCTACCTACTACTGAGTGGAAGATAGGATGATTATTCAGCTGTTATTACCTCTTCATAATACGAAGGCAAATGTTTCTCTCTTCCTTTCATCTTGAGTTTCTCTTTTTACCTCTGCCATAAACATTCCTAGTTTTTTCTCTTTGTCTTACGGTTAATTCTTTAGACAGTGAAAGCCCTACAGACAATGGTCAACTAATATTTCTTGATAAAAATCAACTAACATTTCCATTTCCTCTGAAGGGTATAAAAATTATAAGGTTCTAGCCTTAAGGAATTTACAGGCTCATAGAGCAGAAAGAGGTTAGCATAGTCGGGGAGAGATTTTACTTTCGATTTAAGTAGGTCTGGATTTGAATCCTGGCTCCAATACTGTGTAATTGGATGACATCAGGCAAGTTACTTTTCTCCTTGTCACCTCAGGTTTTCCATCTAAAAATTGGAATGGTAAAAATAGTAGCTGTCTCATGAAGTCATCATGAAGGTGAAATGAGATCATGTATATTAAGGCCTTAGCAACAGGCACTATACTGTGCTTGTGATTGCTAACCATTATTAGCAGACACTGTAGTCTGGTCTTAATGGAAAGAGCCTATACTTTAGAGTCACACAGACCTAATGCTTAAAATCCTAGCATTTCCATTTACTACCCATGTGTGACCTTAAGTGAGGTTTCTTACCTCTGTAAGCCCCAATTTAATCATTTGCAAAATAGGAAGCATACTATCTGCTTTCTAGAGTTATTTTGAGGATTAAATGACCAAATACGTGAGGCACCTAGGCAAGGTCTTGGCATATAACGGCCTCTCAAGTGCTCCTCCACTTAGCAGCTACACGAACACAAGGGAGTATGGCATTGAATATCAGATAATCACAATAGTAAGTGAAAGTGCTTTGAAAATTGTGTATGCGAATGCATTGTGAACCAACATTGTTTCATTTGAAGGTTTTAGGAAGGAGGAATCCTGGACTAGGAGTGAAAGGGAAGGCTTCCTAAGCAAGAAAATATCTAAACTGAGTATTGAAGGGTAGGTAACAATGATGTCAGCAGAAGAAAGTAGGTCAGCTTCCCTGTTACGGGGCCAAGTGACCAAAATGACGGTGTACAGGGTAATGTAGTTACAGTGATAACTGTGAATGAGCCAAGAATAATGCTTTCTATCAGATTTATTAATTAGAATGAGTTAAAAAGTCAGGTGGGAAAGTATGGATTTATCTGGACACTGTTCAGAAATAAAGTTTTAGTTGTACTTTCCATATTACAGCAAACTTGCCCATCCTTTACGTATGAGAAATGAAAGGATGTTGAAGAATTTGAAGAAAAAAAGAAAGAAACTGAAGGATAGTACTGAAATGTTAGAAACAACAGAGGAAGAGGACGGTGATGAAGATGAGAAGGAAGCCAGAGGTAATCACCAATAGAATATAAAGTTGACATGCACAATCTCTAATTCTTGTTTACTTTATATTTCTGTCATCATCTTGGTTTGTCTAACGCAAACCACAAATGTTTGGATTGCAAGAGGATCACTATCATTAGGGATATTTGGAAGGTAGGAAGGTAAACAAGAGAGGTGCCAAATTGTTTGGATGCTGTATTACTTGGTATGCATGGTTCAGGCCTCAGAGAGAGCCAAGAAATGAAATCTGCCTGCTCTGGCACTATAGCTCCATGACACACACACTTTTTTTTTTTTTTTTAAATGTGGGTACTGGGAGTCGACCTCAGGACCTCACGCTTGCCAGCAAGCACTTGTGCCACTGAGTGATATCACAGGCCCTACACACACTCTTAAATTGTTCTGGCCACAGTCCTCAATGCGTGTTAACCACACCACGTATCCAGGGGAAGGAGTATGACTTCAGGAGTCTGACAGACCTGGAATGATATCCTGGTTCTTACCTGTTAACTCACAGCCACCTGCTCCCCAGCCTGTACAGTGCAGGGTTAGCAGGGGTTGAGAGAAGGATCCCAGAATCCTGCACCAAGGGTTACCTGGGCCTCAGTTGCATAGGCGTACAGGTTTCCTAGCCTTGGCCTGGGTCTCCTTCTCACAAAATAATTGTGAAGGGTCAAGTAAGAATAAAATGATTGGTAAGAAAAGAGGGATACCTCTAGAACTGAAGTATTGAGCTAGCAGTCAGAAGCCCCGGATCATTAACTACTGGTGTTTACAGAGCAAGTAATTTAACCTTTCAATTCTTTAATACTGTCATCTGAGATTTTTTTGTGTAGTATAAGCAATATAATGTATGTGAAAATGCTTGGAAAATTGTATTGTGCTACTGAAATTTATGAAGTTAATTCCTAACCTTAGTTACAGAGGAATAGATTAATAGATCATTGAACTTAGAGTCAGGAGACTGGATTTAGTCTCAATTATGCCACTATTTACAGCATGAACTAGGGCAAGTCCTTTGACTTTCTCAGTTCTCAGTTTGCCAATTTGCAAAATGAAAAATCACTTATCTCAGGAAAAAAAGGAAATCCTTTCACAGGACATTATATATGTTTATGTGGATATTTGTGATACAGTAATTACTTACGATGTGTAACTATATACTGTAATTATAATGCATGTGTATTATTAATGCTGTATTACCTTGTATAAGTTTAATGCATGCGTGTATACATGAACACAGTGTGCACCTATATGGCACTGTAACTAGACTAACAAAACTTGACTTCTGTGTGCCACATACTGGGGCATGGAAGTCTGTGTTGCTGAAATGATCTCTGTAATGGCATTTGCTACACTGTTTTGTCTGTATGCCTCACAGTTACATAAGATAATGTGCTGGCAGACTGAAAATTTATGTTAATGATAACATTCATTATATAGTTTGAGAATCTTGTTGTAGTCATTTCCTTTTATAACAAAGTATGACATATGTATACACCTCCTTCCATGTTGTTCAACCCTTCTTTTCTAGCATTGCTTTCTCATTGAGTTGAATGCAGACCTTCCAGGGCAGAGGAGACCGTCCCAGTCATTCAAGCCTGACAGTTCATTTTAGAAAGACAAAAATTTGTTCTTATTTTTGTCATCTTTACCCTCAAATGTAAAATAAAGTTGACAGTTCTGTTTTTATGCATCAAACAAGAATCCAGATTATTTTTGTTAAGCATAGTTTCTATAGAGTTTTTAAAAATATGTGTAAAGTATTGGTGACACTCAGTTCCTAGGTAGTAATTTTTGAAACTTGGGTTATTTTATCAACATATACTTGTGTTGATGCTAAATAAGGCAGAAATTTCATATTGTCACTCACTTTACAGCATAATGAGCAGAAAAACCCAGTGGTCATATTTCACTGTATATGGTACTCCATTTATTTTAAGGAAAAGAGATGAAAACTTTGCAATAGGCTGATTTTTTAATAATTTTTAGCATTTCCCTCCACCATAAAATAAGACACATTCATTATCAAAGACTTGGTAAATAAATATAGGAGAATTAACATTCACCCGAAATCCCACAGTCCAGTGCTAAACAATATTGCAACATTGTTGTGTTTACTTTTTAAAGAAAAATTGTGTTCTGTGACATACACAAATTGATGATACTTTAATTTTTTTTTCTTTTTAATGATCCACTTAACCTCTTTTGAAATATCTGACCCTGAAGTTTACCTGATCTTGTTACTTACTCAGCAAACTTTTCTTGCGCCCCTGCTAGGTGCCATCTCCCTCTTTGTGCTGGAGATTTAGTCGTGAGCAGGACACACTTGGCTGTGTGTTCCTAGAGCTCACAGTCTAGCTTGAGAGGATGCCCTGTAAAGGAGGAATGGCAGATTTTGGTAGGGGCACCAAGTGTTTTGGGAGCACCTTGGCAGGAGTGCCTAGCCCCAACCAGTAGTTACTTGCAGAATGACAAAGACTGAAAAGGGAGGACACTCAAGTTTTGCAGGCTTCAGTTAGGACTTGAATAGATTGCATTTCTGAGGGAAGGACTCTTAGGTTTTGGTAATCAGAAAAGGAAAAAGTTCTTATTACAGAAATTCCAGGTAAATCCAGTTGGACCCAGAGCTTGGTGGATGTAAGGAATTCTTGTAAAATGGAGGTTCAGAAAGACAACACCGGGGAAGTGTGCACTTACTTCTTCTAACAGAGCACACCATTTGATCTAACAAAGCCCAGAGCCCCGCATTGAAAACACTTGGTGACGTGATGGCAGGACCACAACACATGCACTGAGAAATTTACCAAGGCAGCAGTGTTCCCACTTTCTGAAGAAGCTGCTGAGGTGTTTGATAGACACAGAAGGAGACCTGTTGCAGATACCCTTTTAATTCAGGAGTCCAGAGTTCTCAGTGGCTCCCTTGGGTACATAGCAGATTCTGTAGTGCTGGAGAAAGAGAAACGAACAAAGCACACAAAAATTCTCTGCCCTTACTAAGTTAACATTCTAGTGAAGTAGGTAGAAAGGAAACAAATCAGTAAAATACGTGATACGTTATGTGCTAAGGAGAAAAAAGGAAAAGAGCTAGGATATGTGAGGGAGGCTTGCAGTTATAGATAATGTGGCCAGAGAAGGCACAGCATATGATGTGAGTAAAGAGCTCAGGAGGTAAGGAAGCAAGCTGTACAGATACCAGAGGGAAAGCATTGCACACAGAAGGCATGAGTCCAAGAGGAGCATTGAGGTGGAATACCAAGGACAAGGGCATGGCCAAAGCAGAGTGAGCAGGAGGGCTAGAAGTGGAGCCAAGGGTGAGAGGTTTAATGCAAGGTTGGGAGACAGATTGGATTTCACTTGGAGTGGTTTGGCAAGCCACTTGGGGACTCGAAGAATAGAAGTGACACAATCTGAATAATGTTTTAATATGAACACTCAATATTGATAACGGGCAGGTGCAGAAGTAGGGAGAGCTGGGAAATGTGATTTAGAGCAGGGTAGTCACAGATGTGGCAAAGTGCTCTTATTGATATATTCTGAAGGAAGAACTGCCAGGATTTGCTGAAGAGTTGCGTATGGAGTATAGGAAAGACAGAAACCAGAATTTTGGTGTCAGCAACTGGAACAAAAATCTTATAAGCAAAAGAATAAGACTAGAAGGGACAAGACTATATAAAGCTAATAGTACTAGCCACTGATGACTTAAGAAAACTCAGGGAAGTTTTATGGGAATGTCAGATGTTCAGAACAAACCAGTGGATCTTGATTTAAAGGTAACCTACCAGGTTGTGGTGGCACATGCTGTAATCTCAGCTGCTCAAGAGGCTGAGGCAGGAGGATTGCAAATTGCAGTTCCATCTGGGCACCTTAACAAGACCTATCTCCTTTCCTGGGCAACTTGGCAAGACCTTTCATCACAAAAAGAGCTGGGATACAGCTGAGTGGTAAAGTGCCCTTGGTTTTGATCCCCGATACCAAATAAAACAGTAGCCTATTTTCGGGAATTATTTTGCTAGGAAAACCTAGTTTTTATGATTGTGTGTGTTTGAATCCATAGGATGAAAGTAATA
The DNA here is from genome assembly GCA_028451465.1 of Erethizon dorsatum. NCBI lineage: Eukaryota > Metazoa > Chordata > Mammalia > Rodentia > Erethizontidae > Erethizon > Erethizon dorsatum. The sequence continues at coordinate 132,810,524 of CM051842.1, forward strand.
AAACGTGTGATTAATGGTTAAAAAGGAAAAGGAAAAATAAGAATTTAGTTGGTTAGGCAACAATTTGTGAAGGTTGTAAAATACTTCTGAAAACTGTAACTTATCCTCCTGATTCCTATCTAATGCTCCTGTCCAGGGGAGGCAGGAGGAAATTGTGACAAGGCAAAATATCCTCACCTAGAAGACTAGACAGAAAACACAGTGTTTCACATAGATGGTGGTTATTCCTTCTAGTTCATTATTCGGAGCTGCAGTTTTGGCCTTGTCAGCTTAGGTGCTGGTTGCTGCTTAAGACCACCACAGAAATTAGTAAAAAGGCTGAAAGAAAAAGTAAAATCTTTAGGCAAGGGGCTGGGGATGTAGCTCAGCGGTAGAGCGCTTGCTTAGCATGTGCAAGGTCATAGATTCAATTCCCAGTACACTAAGAAAATTGAATTTTAGCAATAACTGCTGTAATCTATGAAGAAGTAGTCTACAGCAGTACTTCGAAAGTAGAGAGGAGCATCTGTGACTAACAGATTGGACGATAAGCTATAGGTCATGATGACAAAATATTACCACTAAGTGGGCAAAGAATGAGAGCTTCCAGTGGCAGTTGCACAATCAGTGATGCAGAGTAAATGCTGATCCAGAGATGAAAACTTGAGCAATTGAGGAAAGTTAAAAGTCAAAGAGACCCTCCGAAGAGTGGGAAGGAAATGAGGTCCAGAGTGCTGTCTCCAACACCAGCACTACCAAATTGTGCCTGCCATGGATGATTGAGCCCTGCAAGAGAGAGAGAGAGTGTGTCACTAACATGTGAACATTCACATTCGGTCATTTCCCTCAAGCCATTACCATATCTATTCCAAATGAAAAGAGCGAAATGAGAAATACCACTGCTGCACAGCCTGAACCTTATTAGGGTGACTGCTTTACATCAGGGGGTGATGAACATTTTCCCAGACTCCATGGACCTTCAGACTTTAAAAGAAGAATTATCGAATGCTCAAAAACAAAGATCTTCCAATTCAGCTCCTGGACACCCAGATTCTGGATGCATGTAAAGTTCAGTTCCATCATGATTGTGAAACTACTATCCAGTAAATATCATAACCAGCTAAAGATAGTACAAGAGGCCAACTTAACATGTATATGTATGTGTATGTGTATATGTGTATGTATATGGAGAGAGAGAGTCCACCAAAAATGTATACACACTTCAGGAAAAGAAAAACTTGTATAAATATTTTAATACTAACTTTATTGAGATATGAGATTCATAAAAGGTTTCTTTGGCCTCTGCTGTTACAAGAGGTGCTCAAAGTGGTGGCCATTAGCTTCCAGACATTTATTAGTATGGCGAACTGCTGCTTGGGTAACCTTGGCCATTGAGATTGCTTCACATGCATTTTCAATTTCTTCTCTAAAGGCCAGCAGTGTAGTGGGTTTTCTGTGATACACAGCATCCTCTAGGGTCCCACATATGAGGGTAACACTATCAGTTGATAAAACATTGTACTATTTCTTTTCCTGAAGTGTGTATATTTTTTGGTGGACCATATATAACATATGTAATAGTCACAGATATCTCTATATATAGTAGTTATAGATCTCTATTATATAGGTATCTATTGATAATTCAATAATTGAAGTAATTTTCATTTTAGTGTGAAGAAGGTTCAGTGCTGGAATGTATAAGTATATAATTGCATTAGTGCTGACGGAGAAAAATTACATGATTGATTTTCTGAAAAGGTACAGAAGAAAGCAACTGATATATGTCAACAGCCATTTGTGATTTAAGAAATCTTAGTAAACTAGAAATAGAAGGGAATTACCTTAACATTATAAAAGTAAACTAAAATAAAGAAACCTAGTGGAGAAAATTTAGAAGCATTCCCTTTAAGGTTAAGATCAAGGCAATGATGCCTGGTATCACAGCTACTATTTATCAGAATAGTAGAGGATCTAGCCGAAGCAATTATGTAAGAGAAATGAATGACTTCTAAAGACTAAAATAGAGAAAATCTCTATTATTTGCATACAATATTATTTAAATTCAAGAGAAATGATACCTCAATATTTGAGAATAAATATTTGGTGCCAGGGCCAATGAGAGAAAGAGTGCTAGGTCCATCTTCTAGAGCCCATAGGTGGCCTGAGGCACTTAAAGTCTATTTCAGGTCAGCTTCCCCTTAGTTACTCCACTGGGTGCAATGGCCTACCATGTCAGTTGCCATGGGTGGGGAGCTTCCCTGGTGTGGAATTTTCCATGCTAAACCTGATATGGTCACCCTAGTTCTGGCTATGATTTCTTTCTTCCACTGTAGTCCTCCGGAATTTACTTTCCTTTCAAGCAAGGCAATGTATTAAAATTTGTTGGAGTGTTATGTTTTATTCAGCACCCCTAGATGTTTTTAGCATAAAGTGTGGACCCATGTCAATTCAGTCTGCTCTTTTGCCCGAATTCTCCTTATTCACCTTTAAGAACAATAAAATGTTTAAGGGCATGGGAAAATGGTCATGTATAGAGTAAAAATAGCAGATTACAAAACTCTCTGTATACTTGCGTACAGATATCATTATAAAAGAAATCATATATTCATACCCTTGAAAACTATGATAGTCAAACTTCTGCAAGTAAAATTGACTTCCATGTCTTTTTTAAGGAGTGATTATTGTGGATATACAGGGCAATGAAATGTTATTATAGGAAGAACACCTGGAAAAAGGAATGGTAGTAAGGTAGGAAATGAAAAATGTTGCAGATTTGGAGAGGTAACACAGGGGAAAGGTTTCCACTGTACTAAGAAGATTTGAATTTTAAACACTTATGACCCATGGCTCTTTTCATAATGGAGAGAGAAGGTGACCAAATGTTATTTCTCAGAGCTGTGGATGCGGATTGCATTGTCTTATGGAGCATGTAACTAGGTCATTGGAGCAATCACTTTAAACAATTGCTTACTGAGGAGATTTTTTAAAAAATCCAGGCTTCAACCAGGACAAGAATAGAATAAATTACCTAAAGTATATTTGAATGTTAAATATCCCTAGAAAGGCACTTGATATATCTGTTTTTTATGGCACTTTTAAAGCAAAGTGATAGCTGTGAGCTCATGCTCACAACAGAGGCCTGACAACACATTTTCTCAAACAGTTAAAAAGAGGTTAGGTAGGGCTGGGGATATAGCTCAGCAGCACTGTGCCTGCCTGGCAAACGCGAGGTCGTGAGTTCGATTCCTGGTACAAAAAAAAAAAAAGGTTAGGTACAGAGGAGGAGGAAGAGTGTAACTATAAAGGACTAGCACTGGGGAAATCTTTTGTCAATGGAATGCTTCTTTATCTGAATTGTAGAAATGGTTACAATGATCTACACACGTGATCAAATGGAAGCAGACTTTGCACACTGGACCCGTGCCAGTTTCCTAGTTTTAATATTGAACTGTAGCTGTGTAACATGTAACCCTTCAGGGAAACTGGGTGAAGGGTACCCAGATCTCTCTGTTGTAGCTTTGTAACTCTGTATTAATCTACAATTAGTTAAAAATAAAGCTTGAGAGAATAGAGAAATAACAAAATAGGTCAAGTAGACTAACAACTCCCAAGAAAAGGCAACAGGACCCTCTAGCAGTGTGCCTACTCTGTCTTAGTTGAGCACGAGAGCTCGGAGGAGAGGCTGGGACTGACTGACGCCTGTGTGCCTTGCCAAATAATGCGTTAGACAAAGGAAAGCTAAATATAGCCCCAAGAGCCTTGTTCATTTTCACTTCTATATAGGCCACACTGTCTTGCTGCAGCTAGAGAAATCCCTTCCAAAACTTTCTCCTTCAATTGGTTAATTTAGCCCATTCAAGTCAGGCTACCAGTTGATTCACTGGGGTGGGGTGGGGGTTATCACCAAATACCTTGAATGGTCAGTGGGAAATGTTAAATCCTTCACACAGTACAGACAGTAACGGAATGGAAAGTACATTCGTAAGACAGCTCACAGAACAGCTTTTAGGTAATTCAGTCTACAAATTAACGTGTAACTTTTTAAGTAGGGGACCATACTTGCAGCAACCATTAAAAACAGAACACTAGAATAGGGACCTTAACTGTTAAAACTTAAGTTGAGGGCCGGTGAAATGGCTCAGCGGCATAAGCGCCTGCCCGGCAAGCGCGAGGTCCTGAGTTCGACTCCCGGAACCCACATAAAGGAAAAAAAGGGCTGGTGATAACGCTCAGCGGCACAAGCGCTTGCTGGCAAGTGCGAGGTCCTGAGGTCGACTCCCGGTACCCACATTAAAAAAATAAAAATAAAAAAATAAGTTGAAATCTTATAAGAACAGCTTGAACTAGAAAAGACCAGAATTTATTTAACCATGTGTGTGTGGTGTGGGTGGGGGATGGAACCCAGGGCCACACAGATGCTAAGCAAGTATTCGACCACTAAGATATACTTCCAGCCCTCAGTTACCTTGTTTTGTATGTAGAGGTGTGTGTGTCTAAGCAACATCTGATCATCCATTTCCATCATTTCATTACATCAAGCACTGGGCCTAGCAGGACCTTGGTTTACCTTCTGACCCCTGGTGGTAGAATCTTGGTGATACATGGGTGAGCAAAATGCCTGTTCCTGCAATTGGCTGCATAGGCTAAACCGGAGACCCGTGAAGAGAAGAGCATTCTTCCATTTTCCCTTAGCACATAGTGTGTGCTAAGTGCAGTGGAGAATGACTGGTAGCTGCATGTTGGGAGCACTGGAAGACAGCATTTCAAGGAGAGTAGCAGTGCAAAGACTTTTCTGGAAGAACCAAAGCAAATTTGCTCATTCATTCCTTGAGTGTTGAACACCTTCTAAATTCCAGGCACTTTTCTGAGTGCTTGGAATACTTTATGGGACAAAATAGAGTTCTGCTCTCAAGGAGGGGCAAGGGTAAGACAGAAGAAACAATTGGCATGCTAAATGAATACCGTGTAAGGTCTATTAGAATGTTGGAAGTACTACAGAAAAAGTCAAAGAGTAGGAGAGGTGTTCAGAGTGTCACTGAGGTGAGACAAAAGTTATGCTACTGAAAAGTGTGCATGAACTACATTACCAGGGAAGAGTTGAAGGACCTAAAGTAGATAGCAGTGCTGGTACCCAAGGGAGGGAGATCCATCTAGCAGAGGGGACATTTAGAGGACAGGCCCATGGCAGGAGTGTGCCTGGCAGGTTTATAGAGCAGCAAAGTGACCTGTGTGGGTGCCTGAGAGAGCAAGGGGAGTAGTGAACGTTGCAGTGGTTAGAGAGGTTATGGGGTGAAGCAACTGTTTCCAGGGCCTCGAAGACCACGGTGAAGACTCGGGCTATTGCTCTGTATGAAGTGGGAGCCAATGCAGGGTTTTGAGTGGAGGAAGGCCTGGTTTGCATTTAAATAGAATCACATGGGTTGTTTTGTTGAGAACAGACACCAGTGACAAGCCTGTTGCAGCAATGTAGGTGGCTGAAACCAGTGTGACAGCAGGTAGGAGGTTGTGTCAAGAAGTTGCATTTGGGGGATGTTTTGATGGAAGCGTATGTAGGGATTTCCTAACATACTGGCCGTGAGGTGAAAGAGAAAGAACCATCCAGAGGATGGATTGCTATTGGTACTGACGTGGGAAAATCTATAGGAGGGAGTCTGAGGAGGGGATCAAGAATTGGTCATGTTGGAGTTTAGACATCTAAGTGCATATGTTGAGTTAGAATTCACAACTGGGACAAATTTGGGGATTGTCAGCATAGAGATATTTCAAGCCATGCAGTTGGGTGAAGGGGAAAGTTACAGAGGTGGAATAAAGATTGATCCTAAAATTGATTTGGAGAAAAAGAGGAGAATCAACAATGGAAATCAAAGCTGCCACATAAAGGAGGAAGGAATCCAAAGTGTATGGGGCTCTAGAAGTCAAGGGAAGAAAACAGAAGGGTATGATCCAATGTCAAATGCTGCTTCTAAGTCAATTAGATGAGAACTTCTACTTGAAGGTAGATTTTCAGTAGTGAGGTCATTGTAGAACTTAATGAAAATAATTGTGATGAGGTGGTAGGAGTGAATACCTGCTGGTAGTATATATAAGTCTAGAGGAACTGGAGGCTGGGGAGTTAGGCACTCTTGAGAAATTTTGCTTCAAACAGGAACAAAGAAACTAAGTCGTAGTTGGTGGAAAGTGTGAGATTAAAGAAGCTAATCATTTATATCTTTGAAATGTATCAACTAATGCAGATTGTGTTGAATTAAGCCATGGTATGCTAAATCTAAAAGGGAATCACTGCTCTGAGACAGAGTGGTTTTCAAAGTAATGTCCCCAGAAGAACAAGATCAGTATCACCTGGAGATATATTAGAAATGCAAATTCAAGCAAGACCACCCCAAACCTACTGAATCAGAAGTTTTGTTTTTATAAGCACTTCGGGTGATTCTGATGCAGAGTAAAGTTTGAGATCAGCTGATGTAGAACAACACAGTTGTCAGGTATATTTACTTCTAAATCTTTAACAGAGAATGTCTTCATTTCTTTAAGAGCAGAAAGTATTGTTTCTCTCCTGCCCATCTTTATGGTTTTTTTTTTTCTCTCTATGCCCAAGCATTCCCCACCCTAAGGTCAATCTCTCTGTCTCTGTCTCTGTCTCTGTCTCTGTCTCTCTCTCTCTCTGATAAATACCAGCATATTATTGTATGCCAATAGGAATGATCCAGTGGGAAAAAAACCACTAATGATGTAGGAATCTTTATTCCTTATAATTCAGTTTTCTCAGTTTAGTCAGATATAAAACTATTAGCTGAGAGTGAGGGTGGCAATTTGGCAAGTGTGGCAACACGCCCAGTGGGCAATACTCTATGGAAACAGTCACTCTTGAACACTGCTAGTGGGAATGTGGAATTCTAACAACTTGTGTGGACAGATATTTAACAATATTTTTATTCTTTGGCACCACATTCTCACTCTAGTAATTTAGCCAGTAGATACCACTCATCTTTCCAACAGGAAACAACATATGCACCAGGATATTTATTGCAACGTAGTTTGTAATAGAAAAATATTGGAAAGAATCTTCCTGACCATCTAAAGGGGACTGCTTGATGGGGTACTGTGCAGCTGTAGTGAGAATAAGGATGATCTTTACATGCTGACCTACGGTGATCTCTTGGCTATATTAATAAGTGAAAAATTCAAGTCACAAAAGAGTTTGTACAGTACACTCACTTTTGTGTAAGAAAGAGGGACTGAGAATATATAGTTATTTCTTCACAAAGACACAGGAAGGATAAACTAAAACGTAAGAAAAAAGTTTACTCAAAGGAGGTGGATAGGAATATGGTAGAGGGAACAAGGATAGGAGTAAGTCTTCTCTGAGTATCTCTCTCAGCTTAGTATTTGTTAATGGCCTTGTAGCTTACCATTTTATCTTTTTATTAACATTTACTGGTACATTTTAAATATACACGATGATCAGGTTCATGATAGCGACTTTGTACCTGTACATGACATCTCAATTCCTCTTTTTTTTTCCCATTGTCTTACCCTCCTTTCAACCTCTCTTCCTCTCCTTATTTACAAAATATTTGTTTCCATTTTTTCCTTCTTTTCCCATTTTTTTCTTTTCCCTTCCTTCCTTTCCTCCTCCCAATTCCCTAGTTCCCCTTCCCAAGTGAGCATTTTCTTCCTATTTCATAGTATCTAGTATACATTCTGGTCCTAATTTATACTTCCAGTTTCTCACATCAGAGAAACAATGTGATATTTACAGATGTGTGTTCAGTTTATTTCACTTAAGAATATAGTCTCAAGGTCCATCCATTTACCTATAAATGTCTTATCCTTCTTTATGACTGAGTAGTACTCCATTGTATAAAAAACCAACATCTTCATCCATTCATCGATTGATAGGCATTTGGGCTGTTTCCAAGATTTAGCTATTACAAGCTGTGCTGCTATAAACATGGGTGTGCATACATCGCTATGGTATGATGTTTTTAATTCTTTTGGGAAGATACCAAGAAGGGGGATAGCTGGGTAAAATGGAACCTCCAGTTTTAGTTTTTTGAGGGATCTCCACACTGATTTCCACAGTGGTTGCACCAGTCTGCACTCCCACCAACAGTGGAGAACATTTCCCTTTTCCTCACAGCATCACCAGTATTTGTTATTTTTTGATTGATTCTTTCTGGAGTGAGATGGAATCTTAGGGTTGTTTTAATTTGCATCTCTCGAATGACCAGTGAGGTTGAACACTTTTTTATGTATTTATTTGCCATTTTTACTTCTTCATCTGAGAAGTGTCTATTCATTTCACATGTCTGTTTTTGGATTGTGTCTTTAAATTTTGGGGGGGTCTAAGTTTTTTGAATTCTTTATCTATTCTAGATATTAGTCCTTTGTTTAAGGAACTGCTGGCAAAATTTTTTCCCATTATGTGCATTGTCTGTTCACTCTGTTGATGATTTCTTTTGCTATGCAAAAGCTTTTTAATAAGATGAGATCCCAGTTGTTTATTCTTTGTAATATTTTCTTTGCAGTCTAGATTTTGTTCTTAAAGTCTTCGCCTTCACCTTTATCTTCAAGAGTTCTACCTATTCTATCTTCCGGCAGATTTTAGTGTTTCTCTTTTAATATTCAGATCTTTGATCCATTTTGATTTTAGTTTAGTGTATTGTGAGAGACATAGGTCCAATTTTTGTCTTCGATATGTGGAAAGCCAGTTTTTCCAGAACCATTTACTAAAAGGGCTATCTTTCTTCCAGTGAGGGTGTTTGGCCCCTTCATTGAAGATAAGGTGGCTGAGTGTTTTTGGAGTTGTTTCTGCATCTTCTAATCTGTTCCATTGATCTGTGGGACTGTTTTTTTTTTTTTTTTTTTGCCAGCACCATGCTGTTTTTATCACAGTAGTTTTGTAGTGTGATATAAAGTCAGGAATTGTGATGCCTCTTGACTTGCCTTCATTGCCCAGAATTGCTTCTGCTATTTTAGGTCTCTTCTGGTTTCAAACAAATTTTAGGATTTTTTCTCTAATTCTGTGAGATATGCTATTGGCATTTTTATTGGAATTGGATTAAACAATTTTGGGAATATGACCATTTTCACTATGTTTGTTCTTCCTACCCAAGAACAAGTGATATCTTCCCATTTTCTGATATCCTCTTTGATTCCCTTTTACAGAGTACTATAGTTTTCAGTGTAAAGATCTTTTGCTTCCTTTGTTAGATCGATTCCCAAGTATTTCATATTTTTCAATGCTATTATGAAAGGCGTGGTTTCCCTAATTTCTTTCTCAGTGAGTTTATTGTTTGTGTACAGGAATGCTACTGATTTTGAGTGTTGACTTTGTATCCAGCTGATACATCTACTAAGTCCATTTGTTCAAAAGTTTGGTTCATTTCTGATATTTCTTTGTTGATTTTTTTGTCTAGTTGATCTGTTTATTTGTGATAGTGGGGTATTAAGGTCCCCCATTATAATTGTGTTAGTGCTTATTTGATCTTTCATGTCTGATAATATTTATTTTATATAGTGGGGCATGCTGGTATTTGGTGCATATATATTTATGATTGTTATCTCTCCCCTTTAGAGTTTTCCCTTAACAAGTATGTAGTGATCTTGTCACTTTTGATCAATCTTGTCTTAAAGTTCACTTTGTGTGCGAATAGCATAGCTACCCCTGCTTTTTTCTGGGTTCCTGTCAAATGAAGTATTATTTTCCATCCTTCGATTTTCAGTCTATGAATTTCTTCTTGAATTAAATATGTTTCTTGTATTCTGAATACCTTTGGATCTTGTTTCTTGATCCATTCTGCCAGTCTGTTTCTTTTGATTGTTGAATTGAGACCATTTATATTGATGGTTATAACTGCTATGTATTGGCTCATTATTGGCACATTATTTTGCTGTTGTTAGTTCCTTGTCTTTCCCCTCTGTTTAATTGCTTGCCTTGCCTAGTAGCTCATTTCTATTGGTGTTCTTGGGATTGTGATATTTGTTATCTCTTTCTAAAATATCCTTCAGAACATTTTGTAGAGCTGGTTTGGTGGTCATGAATTTCCTCAGTTGTTCTTTGTCGTGGAAGTATCCTATTTCTCCATTAATTTTGAAAAGATAGTTTTGCAGGGTGCATCTATCTGGGTTGGTGTTTGTTTTCTTTTAGGACCTGAAATACTTCACTCCAAGCTCTCCTTTTCTTAAGTGTTTGTGTTGAGAAGTCTGCTGTGATTCTGATGGGCTTTTCTTTATAGGTGATTTGTTTCTTTTCTCTAACTGCTTTTATTACATCCCTTGGTGTGGATTTATTTTGGTCTAATTGGAGTTCTATGTGCCTCACTTATTTGTATGTCAATTTCTTTTTCACGTTTGTGAAGTTTTCTGCCATTTCTTCTGTGAACATGTTTTTTATGGTGTTTGCGCTGTCTCCTGCTTTCTCACTGACTCTGATCAATCTTATGTTCTTCTTCTTTGCATCATCTTGAAGCTGTTGGATTGATTTTTCATGGTCCCTTGCTATTTTTAAGAAGTCTTCCTTTTTGTTGTTGCTAACTGCAATTGTGTGTTCTAGGTCTGATATTCTGTCCTCACCTTGGTTCAATTGGCTGCATTTAATTTCAATGGAATTTTTAATCTCCCAGATATCTGTTTCAATCTGTTTCATGGATTCCATTTCTTTCCTATATTGGGAATTCATGGTTTGCATCATTTTCTTAAACTGTTTTTTTTTTTTTTTTAATCTGTGTCTACTCTAGATTCACTGGGCAGGTCCTTCATTTTGACCATCATCCCCTTTATTTTTTCCCTGAGAGATTATTTCGAATCTTATTTTCTCCATAGTCTCATTTATCTGCTTTTTAAAAAAACTTCTGCTGCTATAATTTCAGAAAATTCAGGTGGGTGGCTTCTGATTTCCTCTATCTTGTTTTTCCCTGGACTTGTCCTGGGTGGGCTGGAGGTCTGGGGTTGCATTTTGCTCCTGTGTCTTGTCATTTTCTGTTTTTTTTTTTAATTTTAACTTGTTTTCTGTATTGATGCTTTTCAATTGCCTATGGTAGATAGGTTGATCACTAGTATCATGGTTTCCCTAGGACATATCTATTTCTCAGAGATGTCTTCTATGTGTAGCTGGCTCTTGGTTTTTGTGTCTATCCTAATATCCTACCTTCCCAATTTATTAGGGATGAGTAGTTGCTATCTATTTGTCTCAGCACCCAGTCCTTTGGTACCAGACTATGGTGATGGTTATGGCCCCAGACAATCACCATGTTGTCATACAAGGAAGAGCAACTGATCACAAGAGGTATGACATCCTGGATAAAATAGTACAATTAGCAATAACAGTAGCATCAAGCACAGCCTAGAAACTGACAAAATGTGGTAAGTATTAATTTGGTACTTTTAACATAGGAGCAAGATCTACAGTTATATAACAAAGTCCAACCTAAACGAGGAACTTGTATGCAATGAGTTTCTCCTTAGTTGAGTGATTTTACCTGGGGGGAGGATTTAAGAGGAGTAGGAGACAAAGTGGAGAGATAAATGAAGAGAAATATAGTAGAAGCAAGGCTGGACAACAAAGGATGATCACACAAGCTTTGGAAAACTGGAGAAGAGGACAGGAGAAAAAGAATGAAGGAGAAAGCAAAAGAATATTGATCCAGAAAGGCTAGAGATAGTGTTCACTCACTTGAAAATATAAAAAAAATCAAGAAAGAAAGTTTAGGGAAGAGATAGCAGAGGTAAACAAAAAAACAATGAGAGTAGAAACCTAAAAACAGAAAAACCAGACTGAAAAAGGAAAACAAAACAAAGAGAAAAAGAATAATAAAGTTTCTCTGGTGTCCACAGTCCTGTGAAGTGTCCAAGTCACAGCCTGGATCTGTGCTGCTGGGTGTGGGGCTGATCTTGGCCTCCAGATGTGAGGGCTGGGGCCAGTCTTTAGCCAGTAACTTTCTGTATGTCTCTCAGTGGCCCGCCCACTCCTTACCCTGTTTGTCTCTGCATCACTCTTCAGTTGCTCTGGTGCCCTCAGAAAGAGATAGCCCGAGGCTGCTCCCAGTCCTGCTTGCAGTTGGCTCCTCCCGGTCCTTGCACAGCCTCCTCTGCTCCATATCCACTGGTGCATCTCTGTCCTCTCGTGTGGCTTGTTCCAAGGTAGGGTGGGGTGGGGTGCTGTGTGCTGACTCACTGCTCCTGCCACCACTGCAGAGATAGCCCAAGGCTGCTTGGTTCTCCCTCAATCTCCTCTCCAGCAGGGGGAGTGCCAACCTACCACTCATTGCTGCGCTGTGGCCTAAGGCTGCTTAAATCCTGCACGTTGGCATCCCTCTCTCAAACCACTGGTCACAGGGCAGGAGCGGTCTGCTGTTCCACGCACTAGCTTCACTGCCACCGCTGCGGTCCCTAACCTTGTTGTCCCCATAGGCTCCAGTTAGCTGCTCTGTTACAAAACAAAACAAAACAAAACAAAACAAAACAAAGAAAAGCTGGTAGCCTATCAGGGAGGGAGCAGTTCCCTGGTCCCTCACCCCTGTGTGTGCTGGCAAAATTTGCTGCCAGGCTGCAATGTCCTGTGTTTGGAGGAAGGCAAAAGAGGCAAGGGGCCTTCTATTCCAAATCTATCCTGTGTGGCTTGAGTTAGCTGCACTATTTCATTCCATCTGTTTCTTTTTGGAAACTTCCCAGTATGGTGGTCCTGCTCCACCCACAGGCGGGAGTCCCACCAGCAGCCCTGTGGGCTGGGTCGCTGTTCTATTAAGTCCTATATCTATGTTTGTTTGATCTGCAAGTCTCTTATTCCAGGTTGATTTTGGCATCAGGATATATGTCCCTCCCTTTCTTCCAGTTATCTGTGTTTTTATTGATTTTTCTCTGAGTAGCTCCAATGTGGCTCCTCCTCTATTCAGCCATGCTGAATCCCCTCTGGGTGAACCTTTTAAAATGTACAATTCACTGGGTTTTTTAGTATTTTCACAAGGCTTTGTATTGATGACCACCATCTAATTCCAGAATATTTTCTTCACTCCATAAGGAAACCCCATACTCACTAGCAGTCATGCTCCATTGTTACCTCTTCCCACCCTACTTCCCCAGCCTTTGCAACCACTAAGTCTGTTTTCTGTTTGTATGAACTACCTGATTCAAGCATGTCATATAAATGGATCTATATGGTATATGCTCTTATGCATGAAGCTTTTTTCACTTAGCATAATGTAGTCTTAAGTTCATTCAAGTTGTAGCATGTATCAGTTCTTCATTCCTTTTAATAGCTATATAATATTCCAACATATGGACATACCACCATTTGTTTATTCATTTAATAGTTTGATAAACATTTGATAAACAGTCTTGGGCTATCATGAATAATGCTGCTATAAACATTTGTGTACCAGGTTTTGTATGAACATATGGTTTCACAAATCTTGGTCAAACAAACTTAGGTCTGGAGTTGCTAGAGTCTGTGGTACTACCATGCTTAACATTTTGAAGAACTGCCAAATTAGCAATGCATGAAGATTCCAGTTTCTCCAAATTCTCATCAACACTTGTTGTTTTTTCCTTTTGACTGTAGCCATTCCTTTGGGTGTGAGGTGGCATCCTATTTTGGTTTTATTTGTATTTTCCTAATGGTTGTTGATATTGAATGTCATTTTATGTGCTTTTTGTTCAATTCTATTTCTTGTTTGGAGAAGGCTATTCAAGTCTTTTGCACAGTTTTTAATTGGGTTATTTTTCTTTTCATTGATGAGTTGTAAGAATTGTTTATATAGTCTTGATAAAAGTTCCCTACCATGTATATGAGTTTTCAGTATTTTGTCCTGTTCTATGGATTATCTTTCTAGCATCTTGATAATGCCCTTTGAAATATATTTTTTTTCATTTTGTGGAAGTTCAGTGTATCTATTTTTTCTCAGATGCATTTGGTGTCACATGCTGCCCATATGTATTCATTTGGGCTAGAATTACTTCTTGAAAAAGGCCATTATTTCCTCTACTGTAGATCAGTGAAGCCATTGCCAAAATCCAGTTGGATCATGTAATTGTGGCCTATTCACATAATGTCTGTTTTACTCCATTGATCTAATTGTCTATCTTTCCCCCAATACTGCACTGTCTTTATTATCTTGAATACTGTAGCTCTGAAGTGGGTCATGACATCTGGCTATATAAATCTTCCAGCTTTATTCTTTGGTCTTTGTTTTGTCCATTCTTGTCTGCTTGCATTTACCTGTAAGTTTTAATGTTAGTTTCATAACAAACTTACTGTAATTTTATTGGAACTTCATTGATTCCATAAATCAAGTTGGGATGGGCTGACATATTCATATCAAAACTCCAATCTATGAACATGGCATATGCCTCCATTTGCACGGGTATTCTTTAATCTTTCCTAACAATATCTAGTACTTTTTAGTGAAAAGATCTTTACACATCTTTTGTTACATTTGTTCTGAGGTATTTGGTGACTTTTAGATGATATAATTTTTTTTTTTTTTTGTGGGTACCGGGGGGTCGACCTCAGGACCTCATGCGCCAGCAGGCGCCTGTGCCGCTGAGCGATATCACCGGCCCTTTTTTCGTATGTGGGTTCCGGGAGTCGAACTCGGGCCCTCACGCTTGCCGGGTAGGCGCTTAAGCCGCTGAGCCATCTCACCGGCCCAATTTTTAAAATAAAAACAGTATCATATAATTGTCCTGATCTATAAAAATGAAATTAATTTTGATAGTTTCACCTTTTATTAACCTTGTTAAATATATTATTAATTCAAATTGTTAATTGTAGTTCCTTTTGGAATTCTTACTACACAATCATATCATTTGCAAATGATGATCATATTTGTTTCTTCATTGTTCATCCTTATGCCTTTATGCCTTTTTTCTTGCCTGGTTACACTGATGAGGACTTCTAGTGTAGCAGTGAATAGAAGTAAATGTTATTTGCTTTTTTAAGCATTTGGAAAAATTCATCAGTGAAGCCGTTTAGACCTGGAGTCTGACTTTGTGGCGAGGGTTTTAATGGCAGATTTTGTTTCTTTCACAGATACATGAATATTTCTTCTTATGTCAGTTTTATTGCTTTGTGTTTCACATGGAATTTGTCTACTTCCTTTAGGGCTGCTTCTGTCTCATTCTCTTGCTTTTCTATTTCTGAGTCCTCCAACAACACTTTCTGACCAGATCTCACCTGGCCCTTCCATTCTTCTTAGAAATATCCATCCTTATTACTCTCACTCTTCTTCCTAAATATCCTCTACTCTTTTCAACTTTACCCAATCACCTGTTAAATCTATCCTTTGAGTACTTAATTTTTGTTATTTTCTTTTTTTGTTTTGGCCTTTTCCTTTGCTTTTTCACTTATAGATTCCAGTTGTGTAGTGACATTCTCTTTCTTGCCATATATTTTTTTGAACCTATGCATCACTATTATTTTAAAGTTTGTCAGGTAACGCCAATATCACCTAATCTTCAGTTGCTTGCCTGTCTTTATTTTTTCTTGGTCTTATTTATTTGTAGGGCAGAAAATTTTCACTGAATGCTCAAATTGTGTATGAAAAAATGTACAGGCTCAAATCATGCATGTTATCTTGCCCCAGGGAAGATTTCCTTGTCCTCCATCAGGTAGCAGAGTACCAGATCACCTTAATTCGCTAGGACCATTGCTGACTCAAGGCTAGTTTGCAGTCTTCAGTGTCCCAGTTTGCCCCTGTTTCACCCTCACTTCTAGAGTATAGCCATCTATGAATCAGGGTTGTTTTCTAGAGCTCTTCCTCCTTGGCTAGCCCTGAACTCCCATTTTTCTCTCTAGCAATGAGCCAGTCTCAAACTTGCCCTGTTTTGCTGTTGCTTTCTGCCTGGATTCTTAGCCTTATTATCTATACAGTTGAAGCGCAGATGTCTCTAGAAGAAAACTTGTTGCAAGTGTTGGGCTCTGTTCTGTGTCCCTTTTGTCTTTCTGGGATGTTGGTCCCTCAGTATCCAGCTGCCGTGTTAGCTCCAGACTTTTGGTCTTTTCAGGCTCATAACCAGACCAGAGTTGCTCTGCTAGCTTCTGTCTCATGCTCCTTGCCAAACATATTCTGGCAGAAAATAAGTGTCCCAAAGTAAGACTCACCTTAATGAACTCCTCTTGTGTCCAGATCTAGGTTCACAAGTCTTTGCTACCTCAGTAGTCCTCTGATCAAAAAAATGTTTTGAAAAACTTGCCTTTTCTAGATTTTCACGTTAGAATATCCATCTGCTAGAAGCTACTCAGTCATAGAAAAAGACTTCAGATTTCATGATTAAATAGTGTTCGTATTGCTCCTTAGCTTTGTGTATTTTTTTTTTTTTTTTGTGAGTACCGGGGATCGACCTCAGGACCTCGCGTGCCAGCAGGCGCCCGTGCCACTGAGCGATATCACCGGCCCTTTTTTCGTATGTGGGTTCCGGGAGTCGAACTCGGGCCCTCGCACTTGCCAGGCAGGCGCTTACGCTGCTGAGTCATCTCACTGGCCCAGCTTTGTGTATTTATTTATATTTATTTATTGAGAAAGAGTCTCTCTATATAGTTCTGGCTGACCTTGAACTCACTATGTAGCCCAGACTGGCCTTGAACTCACGGCAATCCTCCTGCCTCTGCCTCTCGAATCCTGGGATTGCAGGCATGAGCCACCACACCTAGCTATCTCTGCCTATTGACTGAAAATACATAGAAACCATAACCCTTCATTAGGACTGAACACACCCAACAGTCAGCTCTGTTTCTACAGAAAGGAGAAAAAAGAGAAAAAGCTCAGTGTTTCTTTTTAGGCAGAATAATGTCAGTTTTTAAACGGAGAAAGAGCAGTATAATTAGAAAAGTGCTTTTTTATAATCTCCAAGGTAATACACTAGTTGGCTCAGATAAAAATCATCAAAGGGTGCTAATATAATTGGGCATAACGTTGCTGGAAACACATCCCAAAGTGTCACTCTTCGGTTTACTTTTAAAAAGGGAAAATAATACTTTTACAATAGAAAAGTCAGGTAGTCACCAGCTTTAGCAAGTGGCCAAGCTTGATGATGTCAGCAGTGCTTTGTTCTAAGGTTATGTGTCTCCAATATGATCCTGTGGGAGGTACACAATCTTGTTTTGGAAAATTTTGATCCTCATGAGGAAACAGGACATTCTAGAATATGGGGCACAACGGGGAACAACGGACTTGGACTCCTTAAAAGACTTTTCATAAAGAATAGAGGAAGTTAGGATTGTTCTGGACTATGGGAGACTAAAGAAACACAACTGCCGAATGTTTTGAGTGACCTTGTACTGGAGAAACAGATGTCACAAATGATATTTTGGAGATAGTAGAAGAAATTTTAGTTAGACTTGATGCTGAATGATAATTGAATTTAAGGGTGTAATGATGTTATAATTAATAGGGAGACTTTATTCTTGGAAAATGCATGCTGAAATATTTCTCAGTGGTGTGATTAAAGCAGACTACTTTTCTGTGGGTTGAAAAAAGGGAAATGTGGGTGTCGGTGTGTAGCGAGAGAGGTGGAGTGGGTGTAGCAAGATGTTAACAGTTGGTAAACACAGGTGAGGGATATGTGAGTGTTGAAAATTAAAAGAAATACCCCTTTATAGCCTTTTATTATTTTTTCCAAGAAAAGTCCACAGGATGGCAGTAGAGGAACAGTCTTTGAATGAGTTTCTCAGGCCTTTTCATAAGGTGACCCTATTTTCTGATTTGAAAAGCAGAGTATGAAATCTAACAAAGGATTATTTTTGCTTTGTGAATACATTTATACGAACAATAACACAAAGATATGAACACAAAATGCCATTTGGTATATTATTCTATGAATTGCTTTTATTGAAAGAAATACCATTTTATTCAATTTGCTGCATGAAACTCAAGTAGGTTCAAAATATAGAGTATTTTTCTAGTGAGAGTATCCACAGCTTCTGTCACATCTTAAGGGTCAATTATTCTCCAAACTGAGAAGCTTGAGGGGTTTAAGAAACTAGCATAAGGTTAACGCCTTAACCGTAGTGGAGTTGCTGGTAGTTTCCTTTTACTGTATTCTTCAAAATGTTTGAGATTAATGAAGCATCCTAGCAGTGATCATTTGTTAAATGGATGTGAAGGAACTCTTCTGGTATCCTTTCTTTTGCCATCTCAAGAACACACATGCCAAGATAAAATCTATTTAGCAAAATGCTTGTGGTCACATAAAGTAATTCTATATGAATAAGTTGCCTGTGTTCAATTTTCACTTTCCAAAAAACCCCACTTATTGGTTAGTGGAGATGCCAACCATATACAAAGTTCTATCTATGAACATTTGTCAAACGAGTTCATTTTTTAGGGGAATGTGAGCCAAGCTGGTGATTATAGGAATCTCCTAGTCTTCGGTCAGTGTCTTCTGTGTATGCTCCCACTCCTGGCCCAGAAAGTTCTTGGTTTGGATCAGGACTTGGCAAGCCACATAACGACCTGTGTCTTTTTATTTGCTAACAGAGAGCTACCTTTGTTTTCCGAGGAACTGAAAACTACTCAGCAGATAGCTACGAAAAGCTTGCATATTGACTTGATTATAAAAGAAGATCCCTGATAAGTATCTTGATCTAGCTATCTGGGTGTTATTTTTAAAGTGTCACGTATTAGCTGGGCATGGTGGTGCGCACCTGTAATCCCAGCACTCGGGAGGCTGAGGTAGGAAGATTGCTGTGAGTTCGAGGCCAGCCTGGGCTACATAGTGAGTTCAAGGCTAGTCTGCACTACATAGTGAGACCCTGTCTCAAAAAAAAAAAAAAAAGAAAAAAGTCATGTATTAGAATCAATCAAGGAAAAACAAAATGTCCATTTAAGATGTCTTTGCAGTGTGTCCTTGGTTTGAAGTACCATTTACTGACTTCTTATCAATTTTTTCTCTCTCAATTTTATTAATATTAAAATTTTCCTTATTGAGGGGCCATGAGCTAATAGTTAACAATGTGACCGGAAGTGAGAGACTAGTAAGATGGCTAAGACTTTAGAAAGGAACTTCTAACTTTTCTTTTCCTGAATTCACAATGGAAACACCATGTTGTGCCATGAGTTGGCTATAAGAGCTTATATTCATCAGAGAACTGGTAAAATAAGTTACGACATCTATAAAATGGGATCATATGTTGTTGCTGGATGTGGCATAGATTCATAAATAATGACATGGAAAGATATCCATGCTGAAATGTAGAATAAACAGCAAGTTGCAGGATGATATGTAATGTACAATCCTGTTTTGAAATATGCATTTGCTATTATATGTTCAGAAAATAAGATCGTCAGACAATAAAGGAATTTGCTTAAAATGGTTTATTTATATTGTGTGGAAGGGTGTAGCAGTATAGTACAAGGGGAATTATATTTTCTACTTTATATATTTTTTCTGTTGTCTGGATTTTTTTATGAGAATGTAGTCTGAATAAATAATGATATAAACAGAGTGCATGTTGGCACAATCCTTTGAGTCCTTCATATGCTGAATATAATTGTTGCTCAGTGTAATCAATTCTGCCATTCATCTTGAATAGACAAAAGCCAAAGAGAGCCAATTAATTAACTTATAAATTATATGCTTCTACATTCAAAGCTGTTTACAATATTAAAAGACCTGAAATGGAACAATAAAAATAAGTGTGTGAACTGAAAAAGATAAATTGTTTAGAAGGAATGAGATAACAGTACCGGGAATGTGTCATGACTTTACTGAACAGGGTGCCGCGTTTAGCTCTGAGCTTTCCGGTACTCAAGAGAAAAAGGAAAATACATAGACCCTATTTATATTTCTACAAAAGTAAGAACATTATAAGAAATTTTTCATGTGGCGTTTTGCATAGGTGACATTGCCTGACATGTTGGACAAATTTCAATTTTTACAAAAGATACGGAAATCTTTGATTGAGTATTTTCACTGTTTACCCTCTATAAAAATACAACCAAAAACATCAAGTGACAACCCATTTACTGAAAACATCTCTTTTTCAAGGAAAATGAGGAAATATAGTTCAGGTACACGTTTTCCTGATGATTCAAACAAATCATTTTCACACCTGGCTGTACATAAGAATCAGCTGGGGAGATTTTCAGCCAGGTGTGGTGGTACACAATTGTAATCCCAGCATTCTGGGAAGCTGAGGCAGGAGGATCATAAATTTAAGCTTATCCTGGGCAACTTGGTGACTTAGTGAGACCCTGTGTCAAAAAATAAAAAAGGCTGGAGTGTAGGTCAGTGAAAAGGCTCTGAGTTTTTGCATGTTCAGATTCCATGCATCTTCAGAGATTCTAATTCCAAAAGTCCAGCATAGAGTCAGAGAACCTGCAGTTGTTAACAGTCTCTGCATTTTCTGATGCAAATCCTGCTTTGGGAACCACTCATATGTGATATACAATAAGCATAGCATGTCTTCCTCTAGCATAGGTTTTATTTGAAGGTAAATAAGTTAAAATAGTTTTGTATGAAAACAGATGAAGTATGAAACATGATTCTAATTTTGCATTAATTTCTGAAATGAAATAGGAGCCCTACACATTTGGTGCATATAAGAGTTCATTTGGGACTATACTTCCACACTTAAAGGAGGTAGATTTCATATCATACTCTTTTAAAGGACATAGGGGAAAGGATTTTAAAGCACTGAGGGAAATGTATCAGTTATGAATCAGTGCTTAGAAAACCTCTGGAAAGGCAGTAATATTGAAGGTCAGAAAGCACACCACCAAAGCTATGACCCAACCTCAAAACCTCTGCCAATGCTGCTGCTGCCTCTACTACCTACCGCCTTTACAAATCTCCCAGCTGACTAGTGACAGTCAAGCAACAGTATCAGCAGCAACAGTGGGAATATGGCTTTTGCCTTCCTTCCCCTTTTCATATTTGTACAAGTGTACCTCATTGGCCAAATGGAATTCACATCCAGAATCCTAGCTGCAAGAGAGCCTGAGAAACAGAATTTATAGCTTTACCCTCCCTGTTGTGTAGGGAAGCGCATCATAGTGGGTACTGAGGAAACTGAGGGCCAAATGATGCTGTCAAGCATAACAATGAGTCAAAAGGCTAAGCAGTTGTATCTAATTGGCTAAAGAGGGTGCCAGAATTCACCAGACATGGAAATAATGCCATCTACTTGTAAATCTGAGTGAAATACTCTTTTGAACCACAGGCTAAAATGGAAATTTATATCATCCCTTTTTCAGTTTTTATTTTTTATTAGTACATGTTTGTAGTATATCATGAATACATTCCTTGGAATTGGTAAGTATACATAACATATGTTAATTATTTTCACAACCACTTCCCCACCCCTCCCTGCCCTTTCCCTACCTCTTTTGGTCTCCTTCCATTTTGCAAAAAGATCTATTTCTCTATTTCCTATTACAGTGGTACCTTGGTTTACAAACTCAGTTTTCTCCATGATTCTGGTCACAAACTGAACCGGACAAGAACTGAATCAAATTTCCCCATAAGGTCAACATTGAACCTAACCATTGAATTTGATTCAGTTCTCTCCATCAAGTTCATGAACTGAGATATCACTGTATCTATTTTTCATTTTGCTCTTTGTATTTTTTGGTTTCTTATATAAGAGAAACCATCATATATATGGGGGGGAACCAGGAATCAAACTTAGGACTTCATGCTTGCCAGGCAGGTGCTGTGCTGCTTGAGCTATTTCCCCAGCCCCACATTGTATATTTAAACTCTGTGTCTGAATTGTTTCACCTATCATGATTTCAAAGTGCATCCATTTTCCTACAAATGCCTCAAACTTATCCTTCTTTATGGCAGAGTAGTACTCCATTGTGTATACATACAACATTTTCTTTATCCATTTATTTGTTGATGGCCATAGGCCGTTTCTGAGACATTCTATAGATGGCTATATCCCCCAAATGGCATTTATTATTGACATAGACAGCCAAGGTGAAGGTCTTCAAGCAGGAACTTGTGAAGTATATTTTTTCCAAATTAATCAATTATGAGAAATATTTCCTTTCAGTGATTGTGTGACCAAATTTGACCCTATATGTGAAGTGCTATCCCATTCATGTTGTTTAGTGTGTTTGTGTGTGTGTCTGTCTGTTTCTATAATACTTGACATTTAGATTGTGAAATAACATGAGAGAGGAAAAAAAAAAAAAAACATGCATTTGTCCCTGTCCTATCTGAAAAGCTCTGAGCTAAAGAGGAAGCCTCTCTCAGAAAATCATGGGGGTTGAATTATGGGAAATTATTGCCTTTGATTACAGTGATGGCAACAGACTTGGGGTGATTTCTACTCATTCTGTAATTTGATATTCCTAGTTTCATCACTTTTGTTTCATGTACTGAACAGGACCATACATAGTCAAATTAGGAAAAGAAAAATTTCCAGTTAAAAATACCCAACTAAATAAGATAACCACAAACCTCTGGTACAGGGTTGTCAAACAAGGTGCCATTAGTGTTTTGGATGGGATTTTTCTTCCCTGTGAAGCACTGGCCTAAGGAGCTTGATCAGGGTCTCTGATTTCAGGGCTCTAAGTGTCAATAGACTGGCCCCCTCCTTTGGAGAATCAGGTTAGGAAAGGGTTTCTCCTCATGCATGGCATGAATGAATAGGAAAGGCCAGGTCTCCAGGCAAAACACCCAAACTACAGACTGAATCACAGACAAATAATTTGTTCAAAGTCAGATCACCAGGTGAAAATACAGGCTGCCTGGTAAAATTTTATCTTAAAGAATGAATAATTTTTTGCTTAAGTATGTCTCCTAAATGTAATTGTGTGTAACGGAATTTTATTTGATATAAAATCAGGCAACCCTAGCCCAAGTTCAGTGGGTAGAGGCATGAATCAGGAAGTAGCAGACCTACAACCTCAAACCAGGTCTGTTTGGTTTGACTTCAGAACCTGTATGCTTTGTATTGCTCTGTACTCCCTTCCACATTTGTTGAGCAGCTTTCATTCACAAAAACCACACCCAGAAGAATGTAAAGATAAAGTTAAAATTCTTCCCTCCAAATGATTTCTCTTTTCTGAGACAAGAGAAGAGAGTTGCGAAAAACTGAATGTTAGGACTATCTTCTTGAGGGTCTGCTGCACAATGAAAGCAGAATCTTTTTACTCCCTAGAGGACATTGAAAAAGAACGTATGTTGTGTTTTCCCTCGAGGAGTCCAGTAGAAACATTCGGGTTGTTTTATAGTGTATGATATTGGAGGGGAAGTACAGTGTGAGGCTCTCCTTGGATATGAGTTCCTATTCTTGGTTCTTCAGGTCAAAGAGTAGCTGATTGGAGGCCTCAACCAAAGTCAGGGGCTTATGTTCATTTATGGCTTTCATATATTGAGCACAATGGTTACAGAGATAAGAATGAAACCCATGAAAATCCTTCTGGAGCTAAGCAAGTCTTTATTAAAAATTCTCAGGACTTCAAAAACTGAGAAGTCATCAGTCAACTTCAACACTTTTATTATCACATTTGTTTTTACTTCTTTTTCAGCTTTTATCATCAGTACATGCTTATAGTACATGATTGCACTCATCATGGGGAGTTGGTACATGTACACATCATAATTCTTTTCTATCCCCTTCCCCTCCCCCCTTCCCACTTGTTCCATCTCTTACACCCTTCTCCTATATATTTTTTGTTCATGTTTGTTGTAGTCAGGGTTTGCAAGGGAAACAATAAAATACAGGACACATAATTTATAGAGATATTTTGTAATAGTCACCCAAAGAGTCATATACAAAAAGTGCAGGAAATCTGTCCACACACTAAAGACCCAAAGAACCCAGCTGAGGGCCTGGATCCTACAGCAGTGTCCTGTATGAGTCCAGTTGAACACCTAGAGCCCATGACCATGCCCTCATGAGTCCAGCTGAAGGCCTAGGGCCCACAACAATGTCTCATGCAAGTATATTTCACGGATCTGCACCGGGAAGGCCCAAAGGTCAGTGGTGGAAGCTAGAAAGTCTGCACCAGCGGGATGAAGGACCTGTGCCAGCAGACTGAGGGATCTACCCCGGAGCCAGGAAGCGACGCTCAGAGTAAGAACCGGAGCTCCCCTGAAAGTCACCACAGCCATCCTCAGCAACAGTGAGGTCCCGAGCTCCTCCGACGATGAGAACAGCCAAGTTCCTATCAGGAAAGCCAGCATGACAAGCTCCTCAAGGAGAACCGACAGCAGCAGCTCTTCCTCTCCAGTTCTCCTTTTTATGTTGTTGGCAACAGTCCTCAGGTGGGCCCTCCACACCCAGCACCACGCTGATTCAGTTCAGCTGGGTGTTACAAGTTGACCACCAGTTGTCAATCCACCACAATGTTTGTAGTATATAGTGATCACATTCTTCTATAGTGATCACAGGAACTTGGTGCATGAACACAACACATCACAGTTCCCTTTTTTTTAATCTCATTTCCATTCTCTCCCTCCCTCTCCCTCCATCTCTTGGTTCCTTTCTGATATGCTAAAGATCTGGCTCACTATTTCCTATTGTCTATCATTTATTTTGCTCTTTATTTATATTTTGGGTTTCTCATATAAGAAAAACCATGTGATATTTAAGCTAGTATGTCTGATTTTATTTAACTTGACATTATCCTCTCAAGGTGCAGACATTTTCCTATAAATGACTCAAGTTTATCCTTCTTTATGGCAGAGTAATACTCCATTGTATATAACTACCACATTTTATTTACCCATTTATCTTTGGATGGGTATATAGGCCACTTCCAAAATTCAGCTATTACGAATTGTGCTGTGATAAACATGGGTATGCAAGTATCACTATAATATGATGTCTTTAACTCTTTTAGGAAGATACCTAGAAGGGGAATAGCTGGGTCAAATGGAATTTCGAGTTATAGCTTTTTGAGGAAGCTACATAATGATTTCCATAGTAGTTATACTAGTTTACATTCCCACCAGTAATAAAGAAGGGTTCTTTTTTTCCCTGCAACATTGCTAGGGTTTGTTACTATTTGATTTCTTGATGATAGCCATTCTTTCTGGAGTGACTGGAATCTCACTGTTGTGTTAATTCGCAATTCTCTAATGGCCAGGAATGTTGAACATTTTCATGTATTTATTGGACATTTGTACTTTTTCTTATGAGAAGTAGGTATTTATTTCAGTTGCACATTTTTGATTGGGTCTTTTAATTTTGGGGTGTCTAATTTTTTGAGTTCTTTGTATACTCAAGATATTAGTCCTTTGTCCAAGGAATAACTTGCAATTTCTTCCCATCTGTAGGTTGTCCCTTCACTCTGTTGGTCATTTCCTTTGCTGTGCAGGAGCTTT
This sequence comes from Erethizon dorsatum, assembly GCA_028451465.1. Lineage (NCBI taxonomy): Eukaryota > Metazoa > Chordata > Mammalia > Rodentia > Erethizontidae > Erethizon > Erethizon dorsatum. The sequence continues at coordinate 132,835,781 of CM051842.1, forward strand.
TTAATTTGATATGATACTATTTGTTGATTCTTGGTATCATTTCTTGTGCAATTGGGGTTCTATTCAGAACCTATGCCTATGCCTGTGTCTTCAAGAGTATTATCAATTTTGTCTTCTAGCAGGTTAAGCGCTTCTGTTTTAATATTTAAATCTGATGCATTTTGATTTTGGTTTATTAATATGGTGAGAGATATGGGTCTAGGTTCAATCTTCTGCATGTGGAAGAGCCAGTTTTCCCAGCATGATTTGGCAAGGAGCCTATCTACTCCAGCAAAGGCTTTTGGCCTCCTTGTTAAAGATCAGATAGCTGAATATATCTGGAGTTGTTTCTCCATCCTCTATTCTGATCTACTGTTCCATGAGTCCTTTTTTTGCCACTGTAGCTTTGTCATATGCCTTGAAGTATTGGATTGTGATGCCTCCTGCCTTTGTCTTTTTGCCCAGAATTGCTTTTGCTATTCTAGGTCTTTTTTGGTTCCATATGAATTTTAGGATATTTCTCTAGCTCTGTGAAGAATGCTGTTGGTATTTTGATTGAGATCACATTAAATTTGTGTATCAGTTTTGGAAGTATGACCATTTTCACTATATTGGTTCTGCCTATCCAAGAACAGGGAATATCTTTCCTTTTTTTTTTTTTTTTTTTTTGTGGGTACCGGGGGGCGAACTCAGGACCTCACTTGCTAGTAGGTGCCCAAGCTGCTGAGCGATATCACTGGCCCTTTTTTCATATGTGGGTTCCGGGAGTCGAATTCAGGACCTCGCGCTTGCCAGGAAGGTGCTTATGCCACTGAGCCATCTCACCGGCCCCTCTTTCCATTTTTTGATACCCTCTTTGGTCTTTTTCAAAGTACTGTAGTTTTCATTGTAAAGCTCTTTCATTTCCTTGGGCAGGTTAATTCCTATGTATTTTTTTTTTGATGCTGTTGGGAAAGGTATTGCTTCCCTAATTTCTTTCTTGGTGAATTTTATTTGTGTATAGGAGCACTATTGATTTGTATATGTTGACTTTGTATTCGCTACACTACTGAATTGGTTATTAATTCTAGGAGTCATTTGGTGGAGTTTTTGGTTCTTCTATATAGAGGATCATGTCATCTGCAAATAATGATAATTTAAGTTCTTCCTTTCCTATACATATCCCTTTCATTTCTTTCTCTTGCCTAATTGCTTTGGTTAATATTTTGAGAAATGTATTGGACAGGAGTGGTAATAGTGGACATCCTTGTCTTGTTCCTGATTTGAGGGGGAAAGTTTCAGCTTTTCCACATTTAATATGGTGTTAACTATTGGTTTGTCAGAAATGGCTTTTATCAGATTGAGATAAGGTCCTTCTATATCTATTTCCTTCAGGATTTTTTTTTTATTATGAAAGGATGTTGGACTTTTTCAAAGACTTTGCCTGTGTCTATTGAGATGATCATGTGATTTTTGTTCTTGCTTCTACTTATGTGGTGTATTACATTTATTGATTTGCATATGTTGAACCATACCTGCATTCCTGAAATGAATCCTATTTGGTCATGATGTATGATCTTTTTGATGATTTGCTGCATTCTCTTGGCCAGTATCTTATCGAGGACTTTTGAGTCTACGCTCATTGAAGAGATCAACTTGTAGTTCTCTTTTTTGGCTGGGTCCTTTTCTGGTTTTGGAATCAGTGTAACACTAGCTTCTAAGAATGCCTTTTGGAGTACTCCTTCCTTTTAGATTTTGTTAAAGAGTTTGAGGAGTATTGGCATTAGATCATCTCTATAGTTCTTTTACAAATCCATCGGGATGTAGCTTTTCCTTAGTTGGTATTTTTTTTTATTTCATCCATTTCATTGCCTAATATTGGATTATTCAGAATTTTTGTATCTTCTTGGTTCACCTTTGGTAGTTCAAATGTACCTAGGACTCCATCAAATTTTTTAGAAGTTCCGTTTTATTAAGCGTGGAGATCTCAAATTAGTAACCAGTGATCTTCTGGATGTTAGCAGAGTCCATTGTGATTTCACCTTTTTTCATTTCTAACTGCATTGATTTTGGTCTTTAATTTCCTTTTTTGGTTAAGATTGGCTAGGGGTCTGTTTATTTTGTTTATTCTTTCAAAGAACCAACTTTTTGATTCACTGCTTCTTTGTATTGATTTTTAGTCTCAATTTCATTTATTTCTGCTCTCATTTTTATAATTTCCTTCCTTGTATTAGATTTGGATTTAGATTGTTCTTGTTTTTCTAGGACCTTGACATGCACCATTAAGTTATTTATTTGAGCTCAGTCTGTTTCTCTGAGTATTCACAGCTACTGTGTTTCTCCCAAAATAAGATCGGATCTTATATTAATTTTTGCTCAAAAAGACATAATAGTGCTTATTTTCAGGGGATGTATTATTTTTTCATGTACATCAATCTGTATTTACTCACTTATTCATGTACAAAAATCTACATTTATTCATGTAAAAAATCTACATTTATTCAAATAGAGTCATGTCATCTTCTTCTGGAACATTATCATAACTTTCCAACATGCCTTATTCACTCACCACTGTTTTTGAGATTTATTTCTATTGACACATACAGATATGGCCCATTTATCTTAATATCTGTATGGTATTCTATGATGTGGATAAACAAGAGTTTTACTTATCCATTTCCCTACGGAGAGGCAATTGGGTTGTATTCCCTTTCCTTTCCTGCTATTGCAAATGGTACTGCAACAAATAGTACTATAATTTACATGTCTTCTTGTCCATGTGTATGAACATTTCCCTAGGATAGATACCTAGAAGTAGTCTCTTTGATACTAGTTATGAAAATTTAAAATCATCCAGAACAATATATATTGTTTACAGTCTAAACACACAGAGAACAAAGTAAAAACTTGTGTGGAAATGATAACACAGCAACTTCAGCAGAGTGGTTATTCTTGGAAGAGAAAGGCAGGGGACGAATGGGAGTGTTTGGAGCATGAACTATAATATTTTATTTCTTAAATAACTGAGAAAACTCAGAATCACAAAGGCAAGATGTTAACATCTGTTAAATCTGAGTAGTGAGTGCATAGGTAATGCTATTTCCTGTATGGTATAACTATTTCACAAATGATAATAAAAATATTCTGTTATGTAACTAAAAGATAAGTCAAGGAATTCAGTATACCACCTCCTGTGTCTGACCACGGGTTGTCTCTCAAATAAAACTTGAAAAGTGTAGGATTTTTCTTCCCTTTAGACCAGCTCCAATTCACTTCCTGAAGTGCCATCTCCCCCTGAGGATCCAAACAGGGGACATGGTTTTTTAGACCAGAGAAAAATGTACCAGCCCCCTACCCTTCATTCCCCCATCAAGCAGAAATTTACGATACAAATCTCTGTTTAATCATATTTCTGTCTCTGACAGAAATGAGGATGCAGTTGAAGATCTTATGAGATGACTGGTTTAAGTAAAGGCATGGTATTTCTCAAACTAACAAAGCTGGGGTTTTCTTTTTCCATTGGTGGTTTCTTGACAACTGTAGTGACAAATCACATGAAGGAGCTTATGGGTAAAGAGAACTGATAGAGGAAAAATATTTTGTGCTGGAAGAGGGCACCAAACCTGTCAAAACCCTATCTGCTACCTCTCTCAGGCCACTTGCAATTGTACAGCTGATCTAAAAATAAGATGGCAACAGGAATCTCCTGCCAACTCCCCACTCCCAAACTCAAACTGATTCAAAACAATAGGGAACTAGGGCTCAAATGCTAAAGTTTGAGAAAAGACATTTTCCTCTGTAAATAGCCTCTGTAAGGCTATTTCACTATTTGATGTTACTGGCTGGGAGTTATAGGATGAATTACTGAATTCTAAAGCATAGCTATTTGATTAACAGACATAATAATGGTAAAAGAGGAGAACCAAACCCCAGGACTCTATAAATAGGCAACAAAAATCACATCTTGTGCCTAATCAGAAGGTTTCAAAATATTATTCAACACTTTGTAGCTTCCAAGTACTACCTGATCATTAATTAATTAATATAATCTAGCAAACCAGCAAGGAGTTTATTATGGTTTGCTAACCAGAGCCTAATCAATGCAGAAGCCATTTTACTTCTGATAAAACCACACTTGTGGAAATTTTCTGCTTTATATTTTACTGCTACATAAATTCACCTCGCCATTGCATTTCACAGATCAGATTAATCCACCAATATTAATAACAGAAGTTAAATTAAAAAAGGGATCCCAGCCAGTCATTCAAACTAATTAACCAGCAAAGAATGAAAAAGGAGCTTTGCATTTCCTTCTCACACGCAACAGAAAGCTTTGTCCTGGTTGCAAATCTGACCACGTAGGAGAAATTTGCTAAAGTGGCTTTTGCGCATACAGTGGCATCAGCGGGTCTGGCCATTGCTGTGCCTCTTTGCCAACAACTGCTACTGAGCACTTGCCACCTTCCCTGCTGCTACTGAGGCTCTGGCTTTGATGTAGGGAGGCCAGCAGCCCTCACAACTTCATGTGTTGGCACGGCGGGCAGGCTGGAGCCAAGCAGCATGGCAGAGGGAGAAACTGTTGAAATCATCAATTTGAAGCCCCTGCCTTGACTCGACGAGTCTGCAGGGGAGGGGAGTAAACAGGACTCAGCATCAAAGGGCCAATAATGGCTCCTCAGCAAGAGAAGGAGAATGCCCTTTGAGAGAAGGCTGGGTTGAAAGGGACACTCTTTTGATGGGACAGAGCGCAACACAGATGAAGCTTTGTCAACTTGCTATGCAAACTGAAAAGCACCTAGGACAACGATATATGTTGTCTATGACACATACATATACAGAGCGGAATGAGACCATTCACGAGAATGATACACACGGTCTTCAACACAGTGGCTATTCCAGGAAGGGAAAGGGAGGGGAGAGTTGGGAGGGGTTCGGAGCTTGAGCTGTACCATTTTTGTTTCTTTTTTTTTTTTTTTTGTGGGTACCGGGGGTTGACCTCAGGACCTGGCGCGCCAGCAGGCGCCCGTGCTGCTGAGCGATATCACGGGCCCTTTTTTCGTATGTGGGTTCTGGGAGTCAAACTCGGGCCCTCGCGCTTGCCAGGCAGGCGCGTACGCCGCTGAGCCATCTCACCGGCCCCCATTTTTGTTTCTTAAAAACACAAAAAGCTCGGAAGCACAAAGGCAAAATGTTAACATCTGTTAACTATGGGCATTTTGGGCCAGATAGTACTTCTTCGTTTCCGGGGCTTTCCTGTGTATTCATTAGAGGATGTTTCAAAGCATCTCTGGCCCTTACCCATTAGGCCCACAGCACAACCCACAGTTAGCACAACAGAAGTGTCTCTAGATATTGCCAAATGTCCCCTGGGGGTGAGGTCACCCTGGCTGGCAACAACAGTTGTAGTTCACCATGGCTCTTGCGGCAGATTGTAGTTCAGATTTTATCGCATCAGATGGGGCCTAATTCATCTCTATTGTAGGTTGAATTGTGTCTTCTCCAAAAGATGTGTTGAAGTTCTAGCACTCAGTACCTATGGAATGTAGACCTTCTTTGGAAATAAAGTCATTGCAGATGTCTCAGTTAAGATGAGGTCACCCTGGTAAAAGCTGGGGCCCTAATCCAGCACCACTGGTATCCTGATAAGATGTACACGTGAGGACAGATGCACAGACAGGGAGCTCTGCCATGAGATGACAGAGGCAGAGACTGTAATGGGCACCCCAAACTGCAAGCAGCAGCAGGAGTTAAGACAAAGGCCTACTATAGAAAGCGTCCTGGTAACACCTTGATTTTGTACTGCTAGCCTTGAGAACTGTTAGGCAATGCATTTCTGTTGTTTGAGCTTCCCACGTTGCAGTACGAGCCCTAGCAAACTAATCCAATCTCTCTGCTAAAGTTGAACTGTTACCAAAGTCACATTGCAGGGACGGCATTTCCAGGTTCAGCAAACTGAGCTTCAGGCAGGGACCCAGCCCACGGGAGAATCTGTTGGAGGCCTGCTAGCTCTTCCCCAGCCTAAGTCAGTTTGCTAATCTCTCCTTAAATCAATTAGTCCCTGCAATAGGGTCGAAGGTTGCTTTGAAGGGCTACAGATTAAACTGCAAACACTATACAGTAAACTGCAAATACTACACAACCCTGTGGTGTGTCCTTTCCTGTCCTTCATCCATTTCTCACATCTTGTTTGATCGTTTCATTCAAAAACCAAACTCAGAGGCTGTGGAGAAAGCATCCCACATTAATCTATGAGAAACTAAAATCCATTCGCTGTTCTATATTTATGTGTCAATGGCAAAGTTAGGATGGTGAGCTCCTGGCATGTCTCCTATCTTTCAGCTTTCCTTACTGAAAAATGTAGCTCAGAGCAAAAATTGGTTTCAACTATGGTTGTGCAGGCTTTAAGAGACACAAAGAGAAAGGGAAAGAAGATAGTTTGAAAGGAGTGACTGGCATTTTGTATTTTGTTTCTTTAAAAACTTTAAGTCTTTATCATACCGTAACTCTACTTTTTTGAGGAACATCCATACTGTTTCCCATAATGGGTGCACCATTTCACATTTCCACCAACAACATAGTAGGGTTTCTTTTCCTCCACAGCCTCACCAATATTTGCTGTCATTTGACTTATAACAGCCATTCTAAATAGGTGTGAAATGGTATCTCACTCTGGTTTTATGTATATTTCCCTAATAATTAGTGGTGTTGAGCATCTTTTCATATACCTGTTGGTCTTTTGTATGTCATTTTAGGAAAACTGTCTATTTAGGTCCTTTGTCTATTTCACTCCCACTCCTGGGTTCAGCATCTATCTGTTATAGTTTATATCTAGATGTCCCCCCAAAGCCTTATGTGCTCATAGGTGGGACTTTTGAGAAGTGACTGGATCATGGGTGTGTGATACGGGATTAATCCACTGATGGATTTATAGCTGGGTGTGATTTTGGGAAGTGAAGCCTGGTGGGAAGAGGTGGGTCACTGTGGGCGTGGCCTGGAGGAGGTAGGTCCCTCATCTTCCCTTGATCTCTGCAGCTTTCTGCCTGCCGTGCCATGAACTCTTTCTCCTCTATGATACCACCCTCTTTGGAGCCAGCGGAATAGACTGAAACCTCTACAAACTGAACTAAAATAAACTTTCCTCTTTAACTTACGGGTGTCAGGTATTTTGTCCCAGCCATGAGAAGGTAACTAAGACAATATCCAAAGGAAATAAGATCACTATCTGAAAGAAATATCTGTGCTCTTGTGTTCACTGCAACACTTCTTTTTTACAATAGCCAAGACATGGAAACAACCTGTGTGTCTTTTGATGGATGAATGCCCAAAGAAAATGTGCTAGATACACACAGTGGAATAGTATTCAGCCATAGAAAGAAGAAAATCCTGTCATTTGTGAGAACATGGATGAATCTTCAAGACATTATGCTAAGTGAAATAGGACAAAGATAAACACTGCCTAATCTCACTTACATATGGAATCTAAAAATGTTCAGCTCATAGAAGAAAAAGCAGAATAGTGATAGCCTGAGGGTGGGGAAAGGGGAGATGCTGGTCAGAGGAAAGAAAGTTGCAGTTTAAAGATGAATCAGTTCTGGGGATGTAATTACAGGTTGGTGCCTAGATTTAATGATACTGCATGTGTAAAATCTGCTGAAATTTCCTATGATATGTGATCAGTATGTGTATCTAAATTATACCAATAAACTTAATAAAAATAAATAAAATTTACTAAAAGACTAGACCTCAATTCTTCTTAACACACACACACAATGTTTGCTCTGTAGAGGGATGGATTTATTAATTAGCTTGATTGTGGTAACCATCTCATGATGTATATGTGTATTAAAACATCATATTGTACATCTTAAATATACATAGCGTTATTTGTCAATTTTACCTCAGTGAACCTGGGAAAATTTAAACTTATACACATTCAGAACTCCTCTTATCCTTGGCTTCAGGATCACTGTAGGGGCTGGTGATCTTTTCAAGTCCCAAGTCTGGGGCAGGTGGAGAGAGAAAGCAGGAAGCTGGCGGGGGTGGGGAGTGGGGGTGGTCAGTGGGCTCCTTGGAGGGCAGCTGACAAGCTTTACTGGCCCTGACCCAGCCTGTGGCCAGAGTCCAGCTGCTGTCTTTTTTTTTTGTGTGTATGTGTACCGGGAGTCCACCTCAGGATCTCGCACTTGCCCGCAGGCGCTTGTGCCGCTGAGAGAGATCACCGGCCCTTTTTTCCTTTATGTGGGTACCAGGAGTCGAACTGAAGATCTCAGGCTTGTCAGGCAGGCGCTTATGCCACTGAGCTAGCTCACCAGCCCCAGCTGCTGTCTTAATTTAACTCTTAGTCTGCCTTGGCAGAGCCAGCTAGCCACACAGCCAAATTTGCTGTTTCCAAATAGAATAGAAGTAGTGATGGGAGTAATTATGGCAAACATCTTTGCTTTGTTTTATCAAAAACTTGGGCATGGGGACATATAAAATATGACATTTCATACATATATGCTGTTGACATGCTGGGAGCCTCACAGTCTAGCCTCATGGAATTCTGGCAACTGTCCTTGGGAGATGAATATTATTTGACCTGTTTCCAGATGCTGTAACTGTGTTTTGGAGATGTAGAGAAGTTTTCTTGTAAAGGGGTTTCTTGAAGTTTGCACAATTACAGGGAATGAAGGCCAATTTGAGTTCAATCCTGCTAAGAGCAAGGAGCAAACTCTTTTCATGGCCCACACAGTGTTGACAGTTGCCATGGTGTGCTGAGTAGAGGTACTGGAGAACTTGGATTAGTAGACAAAATAAGGGTCCTGCCAAATATGTCTATGTCCTAACCCCCAGAACCTGTAAATATGTTACCTTATATGGTATTAGAGGTTGAATTGTGTTCTCCTAAGTGATATGTTGGTGTCCTTACCCAGGTGCCTCAGAATGGGAACTTAATTAGGAATGAGTTGTAGATACAGCTGAGTTCAGGTGAGCTCATGCTGGTGTGAGCTGGGCCACTAACCCAACAGGTTTGGTGTCTTTATGGGAAGAAGAAAATTTGGGCGTAGTGAGAATAGGAAGGGGATTGACATGTGCTGATGAGGGCAGAGGTTGAAGTGCTACAACAGCAAGCTGAGGGACATCTGTTGTTATAAGAACCTGGGAGAAGGAAGGAGGGAGCCTCACCTAAAGCCTTCGGAAAGAACAGATCCCTGCTGACACGTTGATTTTGGACTTCCAGCCTCCAGGACTGTGACAGAATACGTTTTGGTTGTTTTAAACTCCTCAGTTATTGTCATTGTTATGGGAGCCTCAGAAAACTACTACAGATGGCAAATGGAACTTTGCTAATGTGAGGAAGGGTTCAAACCTTGACAGAGGAAGATTATCCTTGTTCATTATGGTCGGCCCATTGCAATCACAAAGGCCTTGTAAGAGGGAGGCATGGGAGTGAGAATCAGAGATTTTAGATGCTATGATGTTGCATTTGAAGATGGAGGAAGGGGTTGTAAGCCAAGGAATACAGATTTTCCTCTAAAGCTGGAAAAGACAAGGAAATGGATTTTCCTCTGTAGCCTCTAGAAGGAACATGGCCTTGCTGACACCTTGATTTTGGCGCACTGAGACCCATTTTGGACTTCTTGCTGCCAGAACTATGGGATAATATATTTGTGTTGCAGTTATACAACTAAATATGTGCTAATTTATTAGAGTAGTCATTAAGTGATGTACACAGTGGAAAACTTGGCAGCTTCACCTGTAGCCACCATCTAGCATACAGCTGCTCCCCAGGATAGAATGAGGACCTATTTTACTGCACTCATACTCTCTGGGCATATTTCATGCTATGGGGTGGAATCTGGATTATCCCCCAAAGACTCACATGTTAAAGGCTTGGTTCCCAGCCTGTGAAAGTATTGGGAGGTAGTAGAAGCTATCAGGAGGTAGGGTCTAGTGGGAAAAAGTTAGGTCATTGTGGTCAGGCCCTTGAAGGGAATTTTGGGACTCAAGCCTTTTCTCTCTTTGCTTCCTGGCTGCCATGAGGTAAGCAGCTTTCTTCTGCTATGTCCTTCTGCCATGATATATCTGCCTAGCCACGGGCCCATGGCGATGGAGCTGACCATTGACTGAAGCCTCTGAAACCATGAGCCAAAATAAAACTTTACTCCTTTTAAATTGATTTTTCTCAGGTATTTTGTCATAGCAAGGGAAAGCTGACTAACACTTTCTTATCACAAAGAATAAAATGTTCGCAAATCAGACTGTCTATATAAAATATATAAAAAGAGAGTGGATAGTGCAGTGGTACCTTGGTTCCATGATTCTGGTTGCAAACTGAATTGGATGAAAGCCAAATCAAATTCAATGGTTAGGTTCAATGTTGAACTTATGGAGAAATTTGATTTGGTTCTCATCCAATTCAGTTTGCAACTAGAATTGTGGAGAAAATTAAATTTATGAACTGAGGTCTCACTGCACAACATAAATGAAAATAAATGTATGATTGAAAATCACACCTAATATTTGTAGTGAACACTATATTTCACAAAATACTTTCTCTTATATAATTTCATTTCATTTAAATAAGGGCAGTAGGATGAAGACAAGGATCCTATCTCATGAATGAGAAAAATGAATTTCAGAGAGGTCAAATTTCTTGGTCAAGGTCACAATGCTAGCACATGGCAGCAATGGAACTTGAAGACAGCAGTTCTGATTTTAAGTAGGAGCCTTTCCTTTTAAACCAGGTCAACTTTTGGCAATGTAGTAATGTTGTTTTGGAAATGATTATATAGTAAGTACACATTTCATAGGCCACAAAATTTGAGTTGTACAAGTTATTTCATTGTTCCTGTAAGTGAACTTAGCTTATGTTCTGAATCTGTTGGGTAGTACAAAGTGTAGTCCTGGTCACTTTCAAGTCCTCTAATTCATTTCAGGTCTTCGTTCCTATCAGGATCCTCCTCCCTATTCTCTTCCCTGGACAGTTGTCTAGGTTATGGGGGTTATATAATTTTATGGCATGGGACCAAGAAGGATGATGCCAATATCTGCTTTGATGTACACCCCCCCATAGTTTTTGTCCATGACTACCTCTCATACAGCATCATCTATGACAGTCATATTTGCACAGGCCTCATGCCATGTGGTCCATACTATTCTATCAAGAATTGTCCTTTCCTTGCGAACATGTGACTCTTCTGAGCCAACCAGCTCTAACTTTTTCTAAGGAAACAGCAAACATTACTGTTCAAATGCTGTCATGGTGTTTCTCTTCTCCGTATCTCTTCAGTAACAGTCCTAACCTGAAGGTGGTTATGTAGAATGCTCTGTTTGGGCCTGAGGTACAAGGACACATTGGTGTGGGTAAACATCAGACAAAAAAAATATGGCATATTCTACAACTAAATCATGTTACCTCATTTGTCAACTACATGGAAATGCATTAGACTTTGGGGTCATGTCATGACTTTATGTGAAAATGTAATGACCTCAGAATAATCAGACAGGTCATATTGCATACACATAATTTAATGACTATTGCATCTTGGAGACTTACTTAGTTTCACTTAGCTTCAGTTGCTCTCTGCAAAATGGGGGTTATCAGACAGAGGTTTTGTGGGGCCTAAAGCTTATACTGTTTGAGGGCCTCTCTAGAAGAAAAGGCATTTGAGAATCACAGAAACAGAATTAGGTAGAAGGTGCAGTATTTGCTCCATTAGTGTCCAGATAATCTGAGTCCATGGCAATAACTGTCCCTGGGGACTGCCTTAGGATTGCTGAGGAGCCCAGAGGTAATCGATGTGAGAGTGCCTTGTAACTGTGAAGTGTGACATGACTACATAATTGGAACCAACTTTACCATGGTCGATCTGGTATGATACATAGATTTTATCTTTTCTCACAAATAACCATCGGTGGGGAAGTTTATCTTATCTCTTTTCTGAGGAACATTCCATGTTACTCTTGGAATTAATAATTTGAATGTAAAAATCGAACCATTTAAAAGAGAGCCTTTGTGCTAACAGCATAAAAGAAATTGAGCTGAAACCAACGAAAATCTGTTTATTTAAAAACAGGACAGGGATGAGGAGGTCATAGTGCCTTTTCTCTATGTTAGAAACCTGGGCATTGTTTCTGCATTGGAGTGTGGTGAAGTGAACCTAAAATTGAAGGCCAGGGCAAATAAGTTCAAGTTCAGCTCTGTGCTAACTCACTGTATAACCTCGAGCTGATGTTATGGTTTGGATCTAGAATGTCCTGCCATAGTCTCATATGTTTAGATGTAGAGCTTTCGGAAGATGATTAGATCATGGGGCTGCTATACTTACCAGTGGATTGATCCAATGATGAGTTCATAGTTAAATGTGCTGTTAGATGGCGCCTGCTTGGAAGAGGTGTGTCACTAGGGGTGTGCCCTTAGAGAGTGTATCTCTCTCCTGGCTCCACCCATCTCTCCTCTCCTTCCTGGCTGCCATGATTTGAGCAGCTTTCCTCCACCATGCCTTTCTGCCATGCCATCTGTCTTGAAGCCAACCAACTATGAGCTGAACCTATTGGAAACTGTCAGCCAAAACTGATTGTGCCTCCTTTAAGTTGCAGGTACTGGGTATTTTGTCCCAGCCATGGGAAAGCTGACTAATAGAGTTGGTGTATTATCTGATCTGGGTCTCTTTTTCTCATGAGTACAATGAAATGGTACTGGGTAGTCCCCCAAATTACTTCCTCATTAGTTTTTAAGCACTTTATAATGATGGCTTGAATTATTTTGGTATAAATGATAATTTTTAACTGACAATATAAGGAATACAAAGAAGTAAAAATGTAAGTTAGAAAATCACCTTAAACGCCCAATATTTCAAGTAACATATGAATGTGAGATGAACATTTCAATTGGCTCTCCTATAATTGAAAGATGGAGTGACTTATAAAAATTCCTTATAAAATAGCCTCATACCATACATGTTATTTAAAAAAAAACTATTATAATTACTTTTATCTGTATTTAACAGAAGGGAGAGAAGAACTGAAATAAAACCATCCTAGCTTTGCCACTAGGTATAGTTAAGTCCCTGACGTTCCGGGAGAATGTTGAGTTCATTCATAAGTCTGAAAAACTGAGTCTTATACTGTATTTTCACTTTGGTGTCCATACCTATTGCTTTGCGCTTCCTCCACATCACCACTGCTTTTCCTCTTGCTTCCGGACATCCTGGGCTCTGATTGAGCACTGTACTACTGTACACTATTGCACTGTACAGTAAGCACCCAGCAGCACAACTGTGACGATGTCCAGCAGACATGCGAGTTACTTCCATTATTTGTTTGCATCTATGAAAGTTTGTAATTCAAGGTCTGTTTGTATCTATGAGAGTTCGCAACTTAAATGTTTTCAAGTGAGGGACTTACTTAAAGGAAAAAAAAATCCCCCGTGTGAATTTTAATTTACCAGCTCTCATATGTGTTTTCAGGCCAAATTTACTCTGGATATTAAATCTGAAAATTTCAAGCAAAGAATTGAATTTAATGTGGTTCCAATTTGGTAGTACTCCAAGGCAAATGGTAGAACCAAATACAAATTCTCTATGGAGAAAAACCTTAAAGGGTTCCCCAAAAGTCACAAAACAACAAGAAAAGCAGCCTACAGTAAACAAACAAAACAAAACCACACAACACAACAGGAGAACAAGAAAATCACACAACACTCAAGGAAACAATACACTGGAGAGTAAACTGAAGAAAAGTAAACCGTACAAACAAAATCAGAAAAGGTTTTCAGTGTTGCTATTAACATATCATCCTTCATGAGTTCAGGGAAAGAAAACTGAAGATTGAAACTAAGAGCAAGGAATAACATACATTTTTAAAAGAATCATGTGTAATTTATAGACATTAACATATAATTATTGAAATTCAATATGGCTGTTTTAGCAGATTAGATGCAGCTGGAAAATAAACACATAAATTCAAAAATAGACTTGAAGAAATTATCCACGATATAGTTCAGAAAGACAAAAAGACGAGAAATACAAAAGCAAGATCAAGATATATGGAGGGCTGAGTGAGAAGTCTAATGTCATTGGTGTGTCTGTTAGAGATAATAGGGAGAAAGGCAATATTTAGAAAGTAACTGGTGGAAATATTTCAAAAGTACTAAAGAAACTAATTCTTGGATCCCAAAATGAATCCAAAGCAGAAAAATTAAAGCCTCATGTAGAAATATTGCAATGAACTCACAGAACATCTGGGTTCAAGGAAAGAGGATATCTTTAGAGCAGACCGAGAAAAGAAAAGTCATCAAAAGGGAACAGCAATGATGAATGCACTCCAATAACAACAGTGCAAATGAGAAGATAATGAAATAATACCTTCATTCAGCTGAGAAAAAATAATTGCCAACCTAAATTGTACACATAGTAGAATATTTTTCAAAAATGAGCCAATTCAAGATATATTGAAATGAACAATAACTGAGTGTCCATGATCGAAAACTCTCACTATTGGAAAATTTCAAGGCATCGATCCCAGCTAGAGAGTCTAAAACAGTGGTGGTGAACCACATGTGCCGCAGCCGGCTGACTGTTATCATCGAAAGCTCTAAAAGGTTCGCCATAACCGGTCTAAAAGATAAGGAATAAGAATAAAGGTGTTAGTTAATATGTGCATAATTCTAAAGTAATAAAAAATCTACTTTGTGAAGTAAAGATAATCTAGAAGTAAACTGGACAGTGATATCATATAGCATCTTGAACTGGTCTTAAACTCTGTGCCCCTGCTTTCTGGGCTGAACAGGAAGGAGAGAGGTGCACCTGAACTTCAGCTCTGGGCCACTCTGTGTGCCTGGTGGTTGAAACCATAGGAAACAGGAGACACTCATGCAGCTGGCTGCCTTTGGAACACTGGGCACGGCTCCAAGCTGGGCAGCTGTGCTTATGTTGCAGCTAGTCTAGCACTCCATCCCAGCATTGTGTAACTATGGCTGAATGGGACAACAGCCATCAGGCTGGAAGCCTCTGCCACAGCCAGAAACCAACATCTGATTTCTTCAAGTTGAGGCTGAGGGGGATGAGGGTCATATAGGGCACAAGTGTGATGGTTGCTGAGTCAGTCTAACTGAGTTTAGTGTTCTTTCCCAGCATCAGGTACTTTCTTTGCTTTTACAGTGAGATTATTTTCCTTCCATAACTCTTTGATACAAGACGTTTGGTTAGAGGTTAGCATTTGGATCTGTTGTTAGACACTTGTCTCTGGATCACTCCGTCACTTGGACCTGGTCTATAGGCACCCAAAGAGGATTAACTCAGGATCTTTGAGTAGATTAGGCAGTTTGAGATCCCATCTTCATGCATTTTAATCTCTTCTTGGGGAGCCTGTGGTGAACTGGGAAAGTTTCCTTACTCTCAGGCATTACTTCAAACACCAGCTCTCAAGGGTCTCCGAGCTCTGACTGCCTGGGTTCATCTGACCTTGAAGTAACCCAAGACTAGTTGCTTAATTTACAAGAGGAAATCCTTTTAAGTTTATGACTCTTTGTGGAAGTAGGTCGGTTATTTGGTGTAACACTAGAGCAGAGGTAAAGTTCTGGGTAGCCTTGAAACTTTCATAAGGGAGCTGACATTTGACAGAGAGGATGTTGAGCACCTAATTGGGGTCTTAGGTAGTCAAACTAGCAATGAAAATATGATGGTTCTAGCAAGCAAGAGCTTGTGCTGGCTTGAGGCAGGAAAGCTGGCTTCAGAACTTAGAAATAGACCACATGTGGGTTTATTGGGTTTATTTTCAGAGATTTCAGGAAATGAGCTCTCCAAGATGCCAGAAATATGACTAGCATACTTTGGAGATAAGTAAATTGGGTAGTATCTTTATATATAAAATAATACATTGTTAGATGGAAGGAAATAATTCCAAAAGTAAGAGGATTTGCTTATACCACTCAATACTACATTTTTATGTCATGTGTAATTTTTTTTACTTAAAACAGGTCTTGCAGGGCTAGAGGTGTAGCTCAGTGGTAGAGCATTTGCCTAACATATATTAGGCTTGGGATTCAATCCCCAGGGCTGCCAAAGGAAAAATAAAAGGTCTTTTTTACATGTTGCTTGTTCTTTTTAAAAAAAAATCTCCTTGCTGATTATTTCCACTCATCTTTCTTATACTCAGATTAGATGATAATTTTCATAAGAAATGTTACCAAACCCTCACGTCATTGAGAGATGTCCATTTTCTGTGCTCTCACAGTTACCTGCGTGGAAAACTGTGGTATAATTTCCTGTTGATTTGTCCACATGGGTCCCTAGTGCCCTGTGTCTGACATATAGCAGACTTTGTTGATTATTAATTCAATGGAAGAATGTATTGCTTGTAACTAAATTTTTTCTGAGAGTTTCTAGGAAAATTTATCTCTGATTGGGTGGAATGCATGATATGCCCTAAAATATGTCAGTAGAGATATGTTTGAAAAATATCAGTTTTTCAGAAAGGAAAAATACAAGGGTCATTCAAACAAAAAAATGTCATAGATAAATCACAGAGTCAAGACAGATAAAGTGTAATTTTATAATGGGCAGTTCAGATTGACCAGAGCAGTGTTTTATTTTATTTTTTTTTGAGGCAAGTTATATTTAGTGTGATATATGAGTGCATTTTAAAATTATTAGTTCACATTAATTATACAAATTAATGGGTTTCATTGTGACTTTTCCATACATGAATAGAATATATAATGAACTGTAATCATATCCACCCTCTCTATCACTGTCTCTCATCCTCTTCCCTCACTGTGACCTCCTTCCCCATCCCTAATCGTCCCCTTTCACTTTCATGTATTTTTTTTCCTTTTTTCCTAGAAAAAAAACATGTGATACTTGTCTTTCTGAGACTGGGTTATTTTGCTTAACATCACTATCTCCTCTTGAGCCTGAATTAGCATAGCTGGGGGTTGAGTAGAGAGATTGGAAGATGACAAGTTGGGAAGTAACTGTAATAATTCAGGTTTCAATGAACCATTCTAAATTGCTGAGCCTTACCTTTTAAAATGTTAATCATTTTGGATGGAAATCTTCCCAAAATATATTACACACTCTCTGCTTTCCTACAGAGAGAATCCTGAACATAATGCATCCTCTCAATGACTCCAAGTTATCATCCCAAACATCAACGACGGCACTGGGTTGTAACACAGCGTGCTCTCATGGGGATGGAAGTGTAAAGAGCTTTTTGCCCAATTCTAAATGCACTAGAAGTGCTGTGAATTTTTAGTTTTGTGTTTTCAATTGATAACATTTCTGACTCTCCCTTGATAGCTTCTCTCTCTATTCTAATTGGCTGATTCTAATCTGCAATGGGCTGGAAAACCAGATATAATTGTGTGTAATGTGAGAGTAAATAGAGTATGGGTGAAGTGCTCTTCTACGAATAAAGTCTGTAAGCTTTTGGATGCAAACTCTGCAACATTTATTTGGGCTAGGACTCTCGATATTCCTCCTATTTTATGGCTGCATTCCAGGTATGTGAGATTGCCAGGAAAATGAGAAATAATGTTTTGTCAGTGGGAGTTTCATTTCTCTTCCTTCCAAATCAGAATACTTTAAAGACTTTATAAAACCCATAAGTCTGAGTAAATTTACTTCAAGAAAAAAAGAGAAATAGTGTTTTAAAAGATAAATTGATATTTTTCAGGTCACCCCCATTCCCACTACCCAGGTAGTCACTGAAATTACACTCTGGACCATAAATCATTTGGGATATTCCTCTATGGAAGCCGCTATAAAAGATACAGAAAGGTTGCTAATGTTTGAGATGATAGTGTTTATTAAAGTGATAAGATACACTGTTTCCTTAGTACACTGTTGGGTGGTAGGAAGGTAAGGGAGAATCACATTTGGTAGCATACTGAGTCTTCCAAATAGCCTGCGTCTTCAAAGAAAACGAAGTCCCACAAAAGAAGTCTTCAGGCAACTGCATGTGGGCCCTGTGGAGTTTATTAACTTGTTTTTCTGCAAAGTGCAAATGTTGTAGATCCAAATGTAGTTGGGGGAGGGGAAGAAAGGAGAGGGTACTAGGACAAAATATTTACCACAGTGACACTGTAAACCATTTTTGAGAGCATTTACTCAAGTTTGATATATTTATTTTTATACATATATGCTATTGACAGAAGGAATTGCTTATGAAGTCATCACATTTTTATCCTTAAGAGAAAAAGCCAGAAAACAAGACTACAAATGACAAAACATCCTAGTTAGAGCCCAGATGGCTGCATAAAATAAATAGCCATTTCCTTGATGGAAGCATAGGCAATTTGGCTGTGTGAAACTGCAATTCCAGCAGAGATCCTTGAAACAGATGTTGATATTGCTTGTGCATCAAAACTTTCTCAAAGAGCAAGATGTTCAGGTAGCATGAGAAACAAATAACTGATACCTTCCCATCCTTATGTCAGTGTAGGGAAACAGTGCTCTCCCAAAAGAGATTGCCTCAAGATACCCAGAGCAGAACATATTGGCACAACAACTGGAGAAGATGGAATTTCTCTACACTTCTGTTACAGATTGAAACATCTCCCAAGTTTCCATATTACTTATGTTCATTTTGATTCTCCCATCCTGTCTCGTGGCATAGCTCTGCCTCTTCAAAGTCATGTCAGAGAGAATACTACATCAGCTGTTCTTTTGGCGAGGATGAGAGGAATGTAAGAAGGAGAGTGAAATTCTTTCATCTCAAGAGGAGGAGAGAGGATGGTTAGGATTTTAGTGGATAGAGAAGTGTGGGAAAGCCTCACAGGTAGAGGAAATAAAAGATACATAGACTAGAGTTGGATAAGAGTGTGACATATTTATGGGCTGGTGACTAGAGAAATATGGCCAGAATATAGGGTTTGCAGAAAGGAAGGGACGTTGGAAAGAAGACTGGGGAAACTTAGTAAAATAATGACTTGGGAAATATGAATCCAAAAGCATGTTTTGGAAGTCTTATGCTAATGATAATTTCCTAAGAATTTTCCATCTGGTACATTATGCGAGAAGAAGCACTGGATTCCAGCAATTCCTCAAATATGCACTTTTGGAATGGGAAAAAGTATGAGGAATTTCTAAAGTAAGTTTTTTAAAAGAAAATGTTCAGTTATCAGAAAAGAAATAATTTTCTAAATAGAGAGAAATCATATGTATTTTTATATTTATCTTGTAGAATATCTGTCAACAATGAAAAATTGTCATTATAGACACTTCAGATATTAAGGCAGTAATAAGAAATTATTATTAATAACTTTACGCCAATAAACTTGAAAATTTAGATAAAAGGAATGAGTGAAAAATATAACATACTTAAACTCATTTGATAAGAGTTAGAAACCTGAGTGGTTCTAAAACAATTAAAATAATTGAATCACCAATCAGAAGTGTTCCCATGAAAAAAACTCCAGGCTCAGATGGTTTCACTGGCAATTCCACCAAACATTTAAAAAAAAAATACTGTTTTTTTTAAACAAGAATTCCAGTTTTGTATGCAATTCCAGAAAGGAGAAAGTGAGTGAACATGCATAATCCTGATACTGGGGGGAAAAACATTAAAAGAGAGGGAAAATGAAAGGCAATCCCATTCATTGTGATAGATACAAGAATTCTTACCAAATATTAGTAAATTGAATCCCACAATGTACACAGGATAAATCATCATGAACATCTTAGTCCATTTTGTGCTGTTATAATAGAATAACGGAAACAGGTAATTTACAGAGAACATAAGTAATTTTTTAAAGTTCTGGATACTAGGAGATCAAGCGCCCAGCACCTAGTGAAGGGCTTCTTACTATGTCATCCTGTGGAGGGAGGGCATAAGGGCAAATGAGAGAGGAAAAAAGGGAGCTGTACTTACTCTTTTGTAATGAAAACACTTCCACAATAATGGCATTAATCCGTTCAGGAGGGCAAAGCCCTCATGACCTAATCACCTCTTAAAGGGCCTGTCTCTTAAGACTGTTATCATAGCAATCAGATTTCAGCATCCATTTTGGAGGGAACAAATATTCAAACCACTGCAATGACAAAGTAGGATATATCCCACGAAAACATGATTACCTTTGGATAATAAAATAATGCAAGTCATTATATCAACAGATTAAAGCAGTAAAATCACACGACTATCCCAATAGATGCAGATAAATCATTTTATAAAAATTAAACATCCTTTCATGATAAAATTATTTTCATTATAATTATTAGTGCATACTAATTGTATAAGAAAATGGGTTTAATTATGGCATTTTATAATGGTTTGATAAAACCATGGTAAGAATACTTAGCAAATTAGTAATACAAGAACATACTTCAATCTGAAAAGGAGTATTTACTAAGACCATAGAATAGAAGTGGAGATGTCTGGAATGACAGAATAAGGACCACTATAAATCTGCTCTTTCATACAAGCAATGAAATGTGGTCTGAAAAAGTCAAGATCAACTTCTTTTTCCAGAACTCTGGAAATTAACCAAAGGTTTGCAACAACCTGGGGAGTTTTTATTCAAGAACAACTGCTAAACATCAGTAAGAACAATAGGGGTTGTGGCTTTTAGACTTCTATTCCCACATCATTTTCCCACTCCATGATACCCTTGAAAGTCAGCACTTGAACAACCACTGGAAGATGTAAAAAACAAGCAGCCTGCAGCCACTAGAGGGGAAAGTCACTTCTGTAGTTCCACAAAAAAATCCCATCCCCAGAGAACTGAAACCATGTGACCTGTCTGGAAGATCCTTAAAAAAGACCCACTCACAGAGCTTGCCATTGCTTGATTTGACTCGGAGCTAGCTCCTCAAAATGTTCAATCCCTAGGACATTTGTTGAAAACAATCAGTGGCAATTGTTTAACATCTCAGCTGCATGAGGCTGTGATATCTATAGGAGAAAACAAGAACAGGACAAGGAAAAGAAAAAAGAAGATCTGGGCACTATATTTTAATGTGGACCTTCTCAAGCTCTTATATTTCTGAGAGTATAGAAGACCAGATACATATGTGGGCTGTGAGAAATCCTGAATTTAAACCAAATAAAATTATATATCACTAGTGAGAGTAAAAGCTTGGATGATTACTTAATAAAAAACAATTTGATTTTTTTCACTTTTAAATGTTCTTTCCTTTTTAATTTTATTTTTAAATTTTTAAATTAGTACATGTTTGCAGTATTGATTACATTTATTGTGGGGAGTTGATACACATAAAAAAAGAACTGAAGGAAAAAATGGAAACAGAGCAATCTGGTACTTTTTTTTTTTTTTTTTGGCACTGGAAATTGAACTCACAACCTCGTGCTTGCCAGGCAGGTGCTGTTCCACTGAGCTATATCCTCGGCTGGTATTTTTTAAATCAGTGTAAAATTAAGAACAGAAACTAAAACCAAATATCCTTCATTAGAATGTGTAAGTTGTGGACTATTATGCAACAATAAAATGAATTAACTACAGCCACACATAGCATAGATGAATCTTACAACCATTACACTGAGTAAAAAGAAGCAATATATTAAAGAAACATGTAGCATTTTCCACTTACACCAAACTCAAAACCAGGGGAAACTATGTGGAGAGGTTGAGAACTGCAGATAAAAAGCCACAAAGGAAAGCAAAGAAGTAGTTGCCATATAATTCAGGATACTGGGATTCTTTGGAGGATTCTGATGATCAGAAAGGGCTATCCAAGAGACTTCTGGGTAACAGCAATGATTTCTTTTTGTACTTGGCTATAGATTTCTTAGTTTTTAATTTTGTTGTTTTTTTCTTTTCTTAAAGAAGAGCCTGTTTTTAAAATCTAGCTTAAAAAGCGTGAAATAACTATTGTAATACTAGCCTAAAAAAACAGAACTATTCAAGTAATTTTGATGCTTAAAAAGTTACAGATAAAGCCTATGTCTCGTCTCCTAAACAGCTTTCCTCTGCAATGTCCTTCTTTTTTTTTTTTTTTTTTTTTTTTTTTTTTTTTGGTGGGTACCGGGGGGTCGACCTCAGGAGCTGGTGCGCCAGCAGGCGCCCGTGCCGCTGAGCGATATCACCGGCCCCTTTTTCGTATGTGGGTTCCGGGAGTCGAACTCGGGCCCTCGCGCTTGCCGGGCAGGCGCTTAAGCCGCTGAGCCATCTCACCGGCCCTGCAATGTCCTTCTGCCATGGTGTTCTTGCCTTGGAGCCAGCCAACTATTACAGTGATAACATGCATAACCATGTTTATAGCAGCACAACTCATGATAGCTATATCTTGGAAAAAGCCTATAGGTCTGTCCACAGATGAATGGATAAATAAAATGTGGTATTTACATGCAGTGGAGTACTACTGTGCCATAAAGAAAGATACACTTGAATGATTTGTAGGATAATGGATGTGTCTTGAGAACATAATGTTAGGAGAAATGCATAAGACTCATAAGGTTCAATATTGCATGGCTTTTTTTGTATGAGAAACCCAAAATATAAATAAATTAGAGCAAAATAAAAGACAGATAACAGGAAACAGGGAGATAGAACTTTTGCAAAAGGGAAGGAGACCAACAGATGGAGGGAGGAGGGAAGAGGGAGGGAGCAGGGAAAGTGGATGAGAAAAAGAATTCAGATGTGTTTTGTACATGTACGGACTCCCCACAATGAATGTAATCATTACTGCAAACATGAACTAATAAAATAAAAATTAAAAGAAGAACCCCAAAGGGAAAAATCCTTTTAAAATATAAGCCAAATTAAACCTTTCATCCTTAAGATGTGGTTGTCAAGTATTGTGCCCAGCAATGAGAAAGTTAATTAATACACATGACCTCTATGCTATATTTTTATTCATTTCATAACACATAACTATATGCCTATTAATTAACCTATGCTATGTATCTATTCTGATATTTTCACATAATTAACAGAAAAATATTCAAGGCATATAATACACATTTATATATGCTCTTCATTGTATATCTGGAATATATATTATGAAAGTTATAAGTATATACATAAATGTCTATGCTGCAGTGTATATGGTGAAACAAGGAATGGGTTCTCTAAGTATTGTTACTAGGGTTGTTTGAACTGCTACTGATAGGTACAAGAGATGAGTTAGCTAGTGAGTACCAGTAGAAGATCCAAAAGCTGCAGATGAAAACTTGGTAAGAATTAGAGACTTTCTTTGAATAATTAATTTATAGTTCTGAATTTAGAATGCTAGCATTGTGTAGTTCTATTCAACTCAAATCCATTCATATTAACCAATTATTTATCTTCACTGATTGCCCATTTTCTGCTTTGGTTCAGTAACTAATCATGCCAGTAGCCCACAGAATAAGCCATTCAGAATTTCTGCTGCTTGCCAGAGATTCTGCTAAGAGAGATAAGACTTTATTACAGAACTCTTCTGTTTAAGAATGAAGAGGCATGGGCTGTTCCCTGAGTCCCTAGATGGCAATATGGACAGGTCGTACTTGGGGGTGAGACATTTTAATGGACAGATCATTGTTTCTCAAATATATAAACCATTGCACTCAAAATCCCACTTGTAACTGTTCCGATTCCTAGTACAGTTAAAACACTTTATAAAATGCTCTTGAGGGCAGCCAGTAAGTTTGCTATAAAAAGCATGAACATTTTCTGGCACCAGCCCCAAGGGATTCTCTGGGGAAATGTGTCCTTGTGTGAAGACATTATCTTTAAGACACTGGTTTGCATTGTTTGATTTGCCCTTTCTAACAATCATAGTTGTAAAAGGTTCAACTAGAGACAATGCCTATCTGTTCACTTTTAGTTTCTGATCTTCAGCTACTAAATCAGCCCAGCAGACTGAAACAAAACAAATTTTAAAAACCACACACATTTTCACCATGCAACCTCCTGGCAGGGCTGCCTTTCCCCAGGAAACAATCTGGATGAAGCTAGGCATCTTCAGAGTATAATTTTATCATGGTTGCTACTTTTTAAGTCCAGAAAGATAATTATCTCTGAGATGGGGTTAAGTTGGTAAGATCTCATAGTTTTATGACTGATTCCTTAAAAATTGGCACATCCATGGGCCTTTTCCTTAATCTTCAAATAGGCACTGACTAGATAGGTGATGGCAAATAACAGGGGCATGGGCATGGCCATGGGCAGACATAAGTCAGGGAGGACCAAGCAAAGGGCAGCTCTGTGAGTATACCCTAACCTCAGCAGTGCAAGTAAGTGGAATGCAAATGATCAAGCTTGGATGGGGTTGAGTACTGGGGTCAGCATTCATCCTTCATACCTCATCAAGGCCAGACACATTTTCCCTCCTTTTTTCTGTCCTGGCAAAAAGTAAATGGAATAACTCTGAGACACTCCACATATATATTAACTTTTTTTCTGACATCCAGTTTTAGTACTTTGTTTTTCCCTCCCTTTCTTAAAATCTCTCAAGCCTCATAGTCTGGTAGGTACGGAAGGAGTCTCAGGGATTGTAATGGTTAATTTTGTCACCTTGACTTCACTAAGGTAGGCCTAGATAGCTGGTAAAACACTATGACTGGATATGCTGGTGAGGGTGTTTCTGAAAGAGAATAGCATTTCTGGTAGACTGAGAAAAACAGATGGTCCTTACCAATATGGGTGGGTATTGTCCAAACTATTGAGGAACGGAACAAGACAAAAAGGTGAAAGAGGGGAACATTTACTCTGCCTGAGCTAGGACATCCACTTTCTCCTGCTCTTGGACATTGGCAGTCCTTGTTGTTGGGCTTTCAGACTCACCATGGGGCTTAAACCACTGGCTTCCCTGCTTTGCAGACTTTAGATTTGGACTGGAACTATGCCACTGACTTTCCAGCCTGCAGATAGCAGGCTGTGGGAATTCTCAGCCCCTAGGATTGCATGAGCTTATGCCCCATAATAAATCTTTTTCTGTGTATCTGTATATCCTATTGATCTGTTTCTCTGGAGAACCCTTACTAATACAAGAAACTTCTAATCCAGTTGTGCTCTTGAGATACTTTTCAGGACTGCTGCAGTGGGACTCAACCACCTATTCCAGTGTAATCAGGACAACTCCATTTCTTTTTTTTTTTGTTGAGAAAATTTTCTTAATGTTTATTATATGCCAGGTGTGTGTGTGTGTGTAGGTCTAGTTACAAGAGAAAACATGAACATTTGGAGGCACAGAAAGGTGGTCCAGCAAGACCGAGTGTGGAGTAAAGATGCGTAGGGTGACAGTGATGAGGTTGGAGGAGCGAAGGTCTACTTGTGTGGTAGATTCGAAGCTTCTGGCCTGACCACATGCTTTTTTAATAGAAGAGTTGTTGGTGAGTTGGGGGAGTCTATGGCTTTTCCATGTCTATCTCAATAGTTCACTGATAGTTTCAGGTTAATGTGATATGTTTTGATAAATGTGCTTTTAAAAATGAAGTGGTTGGGCCGGTGAGATGGCTCAGCAGCTTAAGCGCCTGCCCGGCAAGCGCGAGGGCCCGAGTTCGACTCCCGGAACCCACATACAAAAAAAGGGCCGGTGATATCGCTCAGTGGCACGGGCGCCTGCTGGCGTGCGAGGTCCTGAGGTCGACCCCCCGGTACCCACAAAAAAAAAAATGAAGTGGTTGGTGGACAAGAAGAATACTATGATTTCATATTCTACAAGTCCTGGCTTTTAATTATCTGGAAATTTAAGCAACTCATTAAAATGTTAGGCAGACACCATTTTTTATAGATTTTTAAAGGATAGATTAATTTGCCCAAACTTCTGTAGTGTGTGTGACAGTTTGAACTTAGGGGGTTTTGGCTCTAACAAGGAGAAAATCAATTAAGAGAGATGCTGTCATTCTGAAAATATATTTTGCTGAAACACATGAGCAATGGTTCCATCAGGAACTAAACTCCAACTGCAACTCAGTGTGCCTAGTTTTTGTGAGCTTGGGCAGTCTACACTCTGAAGTCAGCTGTAGCTTCAGAAAAATGTGTACGTGGTGTTCTTTCCTTAAAAGGCTTTTGCTTGAGGAGTTAGGGACATTTCGCTCCCTCCACTTGCTTGCCTTTTGCCTTTCCTGTCTAGACTCTGGCTTCCTGACCTTTTCTTGATGTGTGCTCAAGAGTGGCAGAGGGAAGCCTGGAAGTTGGTATTGTCTGATCTTGGGCCGAACTCTCATTTCTGCTATTCTCAGACTCTGTGGCTTTTGGCAAGCTTCTTCATTCTTTAATCCCACTGACTTCATCTGTAAAACAGGACTTATGGTAGTGCCTACATCGCACGGCTGCATTAAGGATGGAATGAGATCCTATATGGAAAGAGCCTTGCATGATCATGAGCAGCACTGTTTAATGAAACTTTCTGCAGTGATGGAAATTTCCTAGAGCAACAGCTCTTAGCACATGTGGTTATCAAGCACTTGAAGTATGGCTAGAGCAGCTAAGAAACTGACTATATAATTTAAATTAATTTTACATTGAAATAGCCACATATTGCTACTGGTTACAATACTGGACAGTATGTCTAGATACAGAATAAATCATCGATTAATTAAACTGTATTATTATGGTGCAGGTATTTTACATAAATCATAGCTCTTCTAATTTATGTATCTTACTTCTTTGGACTGAGGACTTGTTTTCTCCGTAAACTGACTTGCTCTTACTTGTCTTACCTGACTTGTCTGTATTTAATCTCATAATCACTGAACCATAGCATGTACTGATCTGACTTGCATGACTTGGCATTTTTGATGTTACAAAGCATTGGATACAGAAATAATATGACAATTCTGATAAATAATTGGACTGTAGACTCAGAGTTCTTTCCTTTTATTTGACTTGCCGTAAAAGAAAGCTTCTAGGTGGTTAATATGAAAGAAAGGCCTTGTCATTGTCTGTCACTTCAGTGTACACCCAGTGATGACAAGCTGTGAAAGGGCCCAGTGTGAGCTATAGGGAAAATAATACCATTTATATGTTCAAAATAGAGTTTGGGATTTTTAGACTCATGTTATGGGAAACTGATTGTTAAAATTTCTTGGCTTTTAGTAAGCATGATGTGTAGTGCCTGGTAAGGGAATGAAAAGGGAATCAGGAATCAAGAATCTGTCATTTGTTGATTTATTTGTTAGCTTCTCCATTAAGTCATCCATCCATCCATGCATTCAACAGATATTTACTGGGTTTCTATTATGTGTTAGTCAACAAGAAGCAAGACATAAGACTGTAACTATTCTTAAGGGGCTGACAAATGTGATGGAATAATATTACATACACAGGAGTAGGTTTAGCCAAATTTCTCCCCCTTCCCCAACTGGTCAAAGAAGGCCCTACACATGCCAACACAATTCTCTCTGACCTCGAGGACAGAGAATTTCTACTTATTCACTTTCTATAACTGTAGGACACAGAATCAGAGAATGAGCAAAAAAGACAGGAATAAGAAGAAAAGAACATGAGAATTTGGCCTAGTTAGCTAAAGATATAAAGTTAATCTGCAGATAATCAAGGACTAGAAAGGAGGAAAGAAAAGTTGAACAGTAAAAACCCAGGGTAGAGGATAGAGTTCTCTAGTGGGAGCGGGAAGGTTGTGAGTGAATGTTATTGAGAGCGTGAAGAGCAAAACAAGTGAGGAGGTGAGCAAAAAGGAAATGAGAATTTTCCTTTACTACTAACCTGAGAATTTTGATGTGATTTTGTCATAATCAGCTTTCCATTAGTATAACAAGATACCTGAGATAATCAACTTACAAAGAAAATAGCGCTTACATTATGAGCCAAGGAGCAAAGAGAAAGAGCAAAGGGTCAGGGCCCCACAGTGCTTTTTTTTTTTTTTAATGTGGGTACCAGGGGTTGAACTCAGGACCCTGCGCTTGCC
The DNA here is from genome assembly GCA_028451465.1 of Erethizon dorsatum. Taxonomy (NCBI): domain Eukaryota; kingdom Metazoa; phylum Chordata; class Mammalia; order Rodentia; family Erethizontidae; genus Erethizon; species Erethizon dorsatum. The sequence continues at coordinate 132,863,530 of CM051842.1, forward strand.
AGGCAGGCGCTTATGCCTGCTTAGCTATCTCACTGGCTCCCCATGGTGCTCTTCAAGGGGATGCCTTTTTAAGGGGACCCCTTCCCAGTAGTGCCGCTCTGAGGACCAAGCCTTTAACATAAGGTCTTTAGGGCACATCTAAAATGCAAACTATAGCAGATTCTCTCTCAAGGTTTTCAAGAGACTAAAGTAAATAATGGAATTCCATAACTTTCTGGACTGTTTGACTGTGTTTTCTACCACTTTGTAATGGAGCCACAGGAGTCTCTATTTTGATAAGATTATACATGTAAACCACTAAAATAAAACACGCCAAACACTATAGAGCGAAATCACAAGCTAACAAGAAGACTTCACCAGGGAGTGGATGGCTGAGCTAAGTTTTCAAAGATAAGGAGTTGATTAGATAAGAAGGGTGGTCCAGAGTGGCAGGGAAGTATATCCCAGCATACAAAGCTAATGACGTATGTCACAACATGGCCTGGTCAGAGAATTTTAATTGGCAGGTGTGGATGGTGCCCAAGAAGTAAGTAGAAAGAGATGAGACTGGAGAGGTGGTAAGGGCCACGTTATGAATTGCTTTAATGCCAGATCTGGATCTGTCTTCTAAGCAACGGGGAGACACTGGAGTAGTTTAAGCATGGAAGAAACACAGTCAGATTTGTATTTAAGAAGGATCTTTATGAATGTCAGGTGGAGAATAGGTTGGCTGCATATGATAAGGGCAAGACTGGAAATAGAGAGAGGAATCCCAAATGTGGAACAGAGAAGAAGGCAAAAATTCTATTGTAAACGTTTTCAATTTGAAGTGCTTATAAAACAGTGAAATGGAGATATCTAGTACATTGTTGGCCATTCTGATAGAAATTTTTAGTGCTTGCCATATCTGGTTTTCTCAGCCTTATGAGCACACCAGAGAATTACACTTTTGAAAAGAGATGAGGTCTTATGACTAGTTCTAACCACTGTATCATGAGCGGAAGTAATGTGAGTCACCTCTGGGCCAAAGCACTTATTTAGCAGTATAATTCTCCAGTCTCTGACCAAGGTGGCTGATGATTCTACATGATGGAGCTACAGACTAATGGCATTTCTATTAGCCTGATTGCTGAAGGACATGCCTGGAGTGTTACCCAGATCTGTATTGCACATGGAGGGTAAGTATGATATCAACATTTCTAAAATGTATCTTAATCTGATTAATATAGAAATATATGTCTACAGCTCAGAAAAGACATTTGGGCTATAAATGACATTTGGCATCATGGCTCTATAGATTTTAGGGAAACCTTAGATATGCATGTGACCACCTAGGGGCAATGGGTAGAATGAAAGAGAATAAGCTAAGGCCTAGAACCAGAAAAAAAAAAAAAAAAACCCAGAATCTGAGGGAAGACAAGCCCATCAAAAATGAGAAAGAAGTGTCAGAGAAATTAAAAACAAAACAAAACAAAACAAAACAAAGAGAAATGTGGTGTCATGGGAACAAGATGAGGAAAAAGTTTCTAGGAGAGTAGTCAGCAGAATCAAATGTAGCAGGAAAGTCAAGTTTGATTAGGTTCTGTGGAGCATGGAAACGATTTTCCAGCAAGGAGATGGCTGGAGACGTTGGTGAGGCCAGTTTTAGAGGAGAGCCAGCCTGCAGAATCTGGGTTACACCGAACTGGTGATTGGGAAGTGTGACAAGAAAGTAAACACAGGTGATTAATTCAGGAAGCTTAATTTCAAGTGGAGAGGAAGGAGGAGTTTTAGAAAAAGAGAAAGAAGAGGGAGAGATAATGTGATTTCAATAGCAAGAGGAGGATGTAGGGTGCAGAGATTGATGACATGGCTACATGGCTGTTGTTGCTCATGTTGGCCTTTTGGAATTGATTCTGGTGCAGTGGTACAATGTGCCCAGAAGAGAGCCCCGTGTTAAGTGTTTCTGAGCCAAGAGGAATGGATAGCAGCAGTGAAGAATATACACAGAGAACTGCTTTTTCCCAAAAAAGATGATGTTCCAGACAGAACCGAAAATCTGCCTGCTCCAAGAGTGGTTCTCAAGGTTTCAGGCCATGAGTTGGGAGCCAGAAAGTAGTGCCAAGTGTAAGCTGTATATACCCCAAAATGCGAAACTATAGGGTCACACTGCTTTCAAACTAGGATAAGTCATTCTGTAGTTGGTGAGTGGGAGGCTGGGAGGGAAAAAACAGCAAAGCCTAACAAACAAAAACAAAGCATGAGCCAGCAGCTTCACCAAGGGTGCATGGGTAAGAGAACAGAGCAAGGCAGGCCAGACTGGCATGGTAGAGACAAAGGATGAGTGATTTACCAGAAGGAAGTTTTGGAGTAGAAGGGAGTGCTCTTGTTTTCTCCCTTTTTGGTTTCCAAGGCACTGGCTCCAGATGTTAAGGCACAAGTTCAAGGATAAAATCCCCCTGGAGTGCAGCAGAACCATGGAAATTGGGGACTCACCTATATGTAGCTTTGGCATTGATTTCTAAATACAACATTTCCCTCAAATGTTGAAAATACCCTAAATAATATGAAATATAAAAAATATTTAAAATTGTAGGCACACTGATAGTAAAAATTGGGCAGAGTTTTGACTAGACTACAAACTCCAAAGGGCAGGGTGTTCGTGGATCTAGCTCATTACTGTGTCCTAATTGCTAGGAATAGTACGTGACTCCATGTAAGTGCTCAACAAATGCTGAATGAATTAGCAACATGGCTGACTCTGAATTGAATGAAGAAAGTAGATTTGAGGAAACAGTTGTAAAGAGAAGGTGGACAACTGATGCCAAAGAGATAGTTGAGTCAGAAACACCTGTATCAAAGTCATCAGATGAATGCTGTGTGAAAAGGTGGAAATTAAAACCAAGAACAGGGAATTATGGAATCTTCTAAAACATCTGAAGACCAGGAGCAGCAAAAGCAGCCTAAAGCAGACCAGGGAGAACATTAGAAGGAAATGATACGGCTAAAGCAACAAGAAGTACCCAACATCCATCTCCCTCCCTGTAGACTTTGCATATTTTAAGTACCATCATACACTGTCATATAGTTCTTCAAAAATGATTTCCTGGAACTTCACGGTTGATGTGAGGAGGGGGGGGGACACACTGTATTGAAAAATGTGTGGCTGCACTCTCCTGGCTTCCCAGGGACCAGAAAGGACCACACCAATGCTAGCCACGATTGACTGACCGCCTTTGATGTGTCAGAGACCTCACATGCACTAGTTCTAACTTCCTCACCAGCAAAGTGAGCTTTAGTGTCCCTGAACACAGATGGCGACACTGAGGCTCAGAAGGCACAGGTGCTACACCGCAGGTCCTGTACTCACTCAGAAGTGGTAGAGCTGAGGTTCTCACTGTTCTTCTGCCTTCACCTCAGTTCTCCCACCAAGAAGGGACAGAAAAATAGCTGGGGTTCTGTTGTGGTTTGTATCTAGATGTCCTGCCAAAGCCTCATGCACATGTAAGTGGGGCTTTGGGAGGTGGCTGGATCATGGGTGTAGGATGCTGGATTGTGACATTGGAATTAAGGGTGTGTGATGACTAAGTTGGTTTAGCACAGATTTCAGCATGGATAATGGGAAGGTCCACCCTGGGTGTGAGTGGCACCTCCCAAAAGGCTTGTAGCATGGATGGAATAAAAGGGAAAGGCAGGCTCGCTGCTGCTGCTGCTTCACTACCTCCTGCCTGTTTTGCCATGGACTGTTTCTCCTTGCCAGGCCCATCTGCCATGCCACCCTGCCTTGGAACCAGCTGACTATGGACTGAAACCTCTACAAACTGTGAGTGACAACAAAACTCTCCTCCTTTAACCTTGGCTGTTGGGTATTTTGTCTCAGCAATGAAGAAAGTAAGACAAGTTCCTTCATGGATTTACCTTGTACAGATTTTGGGGGACCTGCAATCCAACTCTTTGGCTGTAATTGTCACTGTTGACCTAGCTATCAAAGACACAAGGGTCTTGTGTGGTGATTCAGAGGTCTGGGGAGCAAATACTTACATATGCATTCCCATGTTTATAGCAGCAAAATTCACAAGAGCTAAATTTCGGAAGCAGCCTATATGTCCACCAACAGGTGAATGGATAAAGAAAATGTGATATTTACACATAATGGAGTACCACTCTGCCATAAATAAGGGTGAACTTGAGTCATCTGTAGGAAGATGGATGCACTTTGAGATCATAATGGTAAGTGGAATAAATCAGACACACAAGCTTAAATATCACTTAGTTTCTCTTATCTGAGAAACTCAGAGTAAAAAGAAAGAGCAAAATGAAAGCTAGATGGTAAATACGAAGTTGGCTGATAGAGCTTTCTCAAACAGGAAGGGGATCAAGAAATGGAGGGAGAGGGGAAGGGAAAGGAAAGGAAAGGGATGAAAAAGGAATTAAGATGTGTTATGTACATGTATCAACTCCACATAAGGAATGTAAGCATTATGTACTACAAACATGGACTAATAAGAAAATCCATGACTTCTGGATTTGTCCCTGAGAGAGGCTTTACCTACATGAGGGTGGTTGCACTGCTGTCACATGACAATCCAGGGGGAAAAAGGGGTAAATCACTATAAATAAACCCCTGGGTGTCTACTTCATAGAGGTGAGGATTAAAGGAGGTACAGGCATACTTCAGTTTATGAACACTTCTGTTTGTGAACAATTTAGTTTGCAAACAGAAGCATTCAGCAAAAATTTGATTCCATTTGTGAGCTCTGTATCAGGTGACGAACATGATCATGGCCATCTTCCCTGCATGAACATGAACTTGGCCATCTTTCCCAGAATCGTGGAATGATTTAAGTTTGTGAACTGAGGTACCTCTGTAATTTGTGTAAACCATTTAGAACAGTGCCTGGCACATAGTAAGCCTCCAATTATTGTTGGTTGTTGTTACATTTGACCTGTCATCAGCAGCAACCTCAGTATTATTACTGTCACCAACGGCATACACAGTGAGCAAAGAAGTACTGAGTGTTTAGTTTTCCATGTGCTATCTTTAGTGGGCTCTTGATGGATAGCAGCAGAGATTTTGAAAAAGCAAGGAAGTGTCTTTGGTGATGGGAGAAAAACAGTGACAACCTGCCCAAGGACAAGGGATGGAGAAAAGCACTCTTGGATGAGAGCGAGGAAATGTCCTGGTCCGGATTTGGCTTCTGGGCTAGGAACTTGCTGTGCAATCTTGGGCAAATCATTTCATTTCTCTTAGCCTCAGTTTCTTCACCTGTAAGTGAAAATAGTCATCCTAGTGGTTAGACATTCTTTTTGCCCCTTGGAATTCTAAACTACAGTCACACTGGGTATAGATCACAGCAAACTGGATTTGATAGACACGTAGACACATCCTTTATGTTTAGGATTAATGCACTGCTAGAGATTCCTAAAATCATCTAGATTATTCAGTACAGATGTTGATTTTGTCAACCAGCTTGAGAAGAAAAATCACACTGAAAAAAATCCCTAAGTAATTACTAGATACTACATTTCAAAAATGTTTTATAAGTGGAATAAAACGTTGTATAACGTTCTGGGACTGTTTTGTTTTTAACTAACCGTAATACCCTGACGTTTCATTCAGGATGAATGCTTGCTGAGTAAGTAGTCTGTGGTATGGATGAAACATTGTTTATTCATTCATCTGTATGAATAAACAATTTATATCTGCACATCTGAATTTTTCAGTTTAAGGCTTTTACAAATCAAGCTTCAATGAGCATTTATGTACATACTTTTAGTAAAAACTTAAATTTTCACTTCTTTGGGGTAAATGTTCAATGATGCAATTTTTGAGCTGGATGATAATTGCACATCTGGTTTTATAAGAGTCTGGCAACCATTTTTCTAGGGTGGCTGTGTTTTTTACATTCCCACAATCAATGTGTAAGGGACCCACTTTCTTTGCACACTTGCCAGGATTGGGTGTTGTCACTACCTTTCACTTTAGCTTGCTGATAGGTGCGTAGTGATACCTCATTGTGGTTTTAATTCACATTTCTCTCATGGCTAATGATGTTGAATACTTTTATCTATTTATTTGTCATCTGTATGTCCTCTTTCCTGAAATAACTCTTCATTTTGTGCTTGGCTAAGCTAGACCCATCCTTCCCAAAAAAAGGAATTACAATGTGGGCATATTTTGAGAATTTGTTAGAAATGCAGTATCTCATTAGGCACAGTGGTAGATATAACCCCAGCTACTTGGGAGGCTGAGGCAGGAGGATTGCAAGTTTGAGGTCAGCCTGAGCAACTTAGTGAGAGGCTGTCTCAAAATAAAAATAAAAAGGGCTAGGGATGTAACTCAGTGGCAGAGGAAACAGGAGGTTGTGGCTTCAATCCCCAGTACAGACAGGAAGGAAAGAAGGAAGGAAGGAAGGAAGGAAGGAAGGAAGGAAGGAAGGAAGGAAGGAAGGAAGGAAAGAAGGGAAAAAGAAAAGAAAAGAATCTTAGACCTTGTTCCAGATCTTCTGAGTCAGGATCTACACTTAAATGAGTGAACATGAAAGTTTGTGAAATAATAAGTTAGACCATACTAAATATATATGTACAAAACATATTCATACATGTATACACACATACTTTCATTCTTGTAAAGTAGTGCCTGTTAATTGTATAATGTTTGGAATTGTAGTAGAGTATAAAGAAATAAAAAACTTCATAAAATTTAAACTCCTAGAGATAAATCCTGTGAATATTATGGTATTTTTGTTTAGAATCTTATTATAATTTTATTTTTATGTTAGTATTATAGTATACATATGGTTGCATATCCATATTATTACTTAGCATTTCCACATATATTCTATAGTCTCCAAAATCACTGTATTTATTGTCTGCATATAATACACCTTAGGGATAAAGCTTCATTTCTTAGCCATAACACTGTTATATTGGTCATTTATCACTTATTGGTAGTGTGCTGTGAATATTCTTTTTTTTAATTTTAAAGAGAAAAAAGATAAGCATAACAATGAAACCGAGATTCAAAACAGGTCAGTAGGACAGTTACAATAGTTGATACATTACGTATTGTTGTCTTCATAGTAGTTATTCAGAGTACAAGATATAGGCATGATATCTTGTCCAAACAATATTAGCACAAAACATTCTTTTCAGGGAACTAAGAGAAGCTAGCTGTATAACTATCTTAACTATATTGTGTATACATATATTTTTTTCTTTTTCCTTTCTTTCTTTCCCCTTTCCCCCATCACAGTTTGTCTTTACTTTTGAAGAGTTTTTTTTTTTTTTTCCCAATTCACAATATCTATTGTACATTTCAGGTCCTATTTACATGTTCAGTTTCTCACACTAGTGAGACAATACGATGTTTACACATGTGGGTCTGATTTATTTCACTTATGAGTATGTTCTTCAGTTGCATCCATTTACCTATGAAAGTCTCAAGTTTATCCTACTTTATGGCTGAGTAGTGCTCCATTATATAAAAAAAAACACATATTTTTTTATCCATTCCTCAGTTGATGGGCATTTGGGTTGTTTCCAAGATTTAGCTATTACAAACTGTGCTGCTATAAACATGGGTGCACATATATCTCTGTGGTATGACATTTTTAATTCTTCTGAGAAGGTATCCAGAAGGGGATACCTGGTTCAAATGGGACCTCTATTCCTAGTTTTTAAAGGAATCTCCACATGGATTTCCACACTGGTTGAACCAGTCTACATTCCCACCAAGAGTGGAGAAAGGTTCTTTTTTCCCCACAACCCCTCCAACATTTGTTATTGGTTGATATTTTGATAATAGCCATTCTTTCTGGAGTGAGATGGAATCTCAGTGTTGTTTAATTTGCATTTCTCGAATGACCAATGATGTTGAACATTTTTTCATGTATTTATTTGCCATTTGTATTTCTTCATCTGAGAAATGCCTATTCATCTCTGATGCCCATTTGTGGGTTGGGACTTTGAATTTGGGTGATTCTGATTTTTTTCAATTCTTTATATGTTCTAGATAGAAGTCCTTTGTGGGACAACTGGCTATAATTTTTATGCACTCTGTGGTTTGTCTTTTCACTCTGTAGTTGATTTCTTTTGTTGTGAAAAAGCTTTTTAATAAGATGAGATCCCATTTGTTGATTCTTTGTACTATTTCCCTTGCAGTCTGAGTTTTGTTCATGAACTCTCTGCCTATACCTATGCCTTCGAGATTTCTGCCTATTTTCTCTTCCAGTAAATTTAGTGTTTCTATTTTAATATTTAGATCTTCAAACCATTTTGACTTTAGTTTAGTGCATGTGATAGACATACATCTAGTTTTAGTCTTCAGTATGTGCAGAGCCAGTTTTTCCAGCACCATTTATTAAAGAGGCTATCTTTCTTCCAGTGAACATGTTTGGCTCCTTTGTGAAAGATAAGGTGGCTGAGTGTGTTTGGAGATGTGTCTGCATCTTCCACTGTGTTCCACTGATCCTCAGGCCTGTTTTTTTTTTGCCAATACCATACTGGTTTTATCACAGTAGCTTTGTAGTATAATCTCAGGTCTGGGATTGTGATGCCCCCTGACTTGCCTTTGTTGCCCAGAATTGCTTTTGCTGTTCTATGTCTTTTCTGTTTCCAAATTAATTTTAGGAATATTTTCTCTAGATCTGTGAGATATGTTAATGGTATTTTGACTGGGATTGCATTAAATTTGTAGAGCAGTTTTGGGAGTAGGCCCATTTTCACTATGTTGGCTCTTCCTATCCTTGAGCAAGGGATATCTTTCCATTTTCTGATATCCTCTTCAATCTTCTTTTTTAGGGCACTGTAATTTTCGCTGTACAGATATTTTACATCCTTTTTTAGATTGATTCCTAAGTATTTCAGTTTTTTGGATGTTAACATGAAGGGTGTGCTTTCCCTAATTTCTCTCTCTGAGTTTGTTGCTTGTGTATAGGAATGCTAATGACTTTTGAGTGTTGACTTTGTATCCTGCTATACTACTGAATTTGTATATTGAATCTACAAGTTTTTTGGTGGAGTTTTTGGGGTCTTCTATGTAGAGTATCATGTCTTCTGCATATAATGATAATTTAACTTCTTCTTTTCCTATCCTTATTCTTTTTAATTTTTCTCTTGTCTAATTGCTCTGGCTAATGTTTCCAGAACTATATTGAATAGGAGTGGTGATATTGGACACTCTTGTCCTGTTCCTGATTTTAGAGTGAAAGCTTTCAGCATTATCGTTTAATTGTATATACTGTTTAATTGTCTTTAATTTCCTCTGTGACCCATTGGTTGTTCAGAAGGGTGTTGTTTAATTTCCATGTGTTAATGTAGTTTTTGTGGTTTCCTTTGTTGTTGATTTCTAGTTTCATTGTGCTATGGTCACAGATAGCTCAGATAGCACAGATAGTATGCATGGGATGATTTCAATTCCCCTGCATTTACTTAAACATGTTTTGTCAGCTAATATATGATCTATTTTTGAGAACATCCCATGTGCAGCTGAGAAGAATATGTATTCTGATGTTTTGGGGTGGAACACTCTGTAGACATCTACCAGGTTCATTTGTTCACAGCCTTGGTTTAATTCTAATATTACTTTGATAATTTTTTTTTTTGTGGATACCGGGGGATCGACCTCAGGACCTCACACGCCAGCAGGCGCCCGTGCCACTGAGCAATATCACCGGCCCTTTTTTCGTATGTGGGATCCGGGAGTCGAACTCGGGCCCTCGCGCTTGCAAGGCAGGTGCTTACGCCACTGAGCTATCTCACTGGCCCACTTTGATGATTTTTTGTCCAGTTGATCTATCCATTTGTGCGAGTGGGGTATTAAGGTCGCCGCTATAATTGTGTTAGTGCTTATTTGGTTTTTCATGTCAGGTAATATTTATTTTAAGTAGTTGGGTGAACCCATGTTTGGTGCAGAAATATTTATGATTGTTATCTCTTCTTCTTGGGGTTTTTCCTTAACGAGTATGTAGTGACCTTCTTTGTCTCTTTTGATCATTTTTGGTTTAAAGTTTGCATTGTCTGTAAATACAATAGCGACCCCTGCTTTTTTCTGGGTTCCTGTGGCATGGAGAATTGTTTTCTATCCTTTGACTTTTAGTCTATGAATTTTTTGGGGGGGGGTTTAAATGTGTTTCTTCAATGTAGCATATTGTTGGATCTTGCTTCTGAATCCTTTCTGCCAGTCTGTTTCTTTTGATTGGTGAGTTGAGACCATTTAGGTTGATGGTTATAACTGATATGTATTGGCTTTTCTTTTTTTTTTTTTTTTTTTTTTTTAATGTGGGTACCAGGAGTCAACCTCAGGACCTCGTGCTTGCCAGCAAGCGCTTGTGCCGCTGAGCGATATCACTGGCACTTTTTTTCCTTTATGCGGGTTCCGGGAGTCAAACTCAAGACCTCGCACTTGCCAGGCAGGTGCTTATGCCACTGAGCTATCTCACCAGCCCTGGCTTTTCTTTTTAATGTTGTTTCCCTATTGTTTTTTTCCCTGTCTTTCTGCTCTGTTTAATTGCTTGCCCTGCCTGGTGGCTTCTTTCTATTGGTGTTCCTATGTTTGTGGTCTTTGTTATCTCTTTCTAATACGTCTTTCAGAGCATTCCATAGAGCTGGTTTGGTGGTCCTAAATTTCTTCGGTTGTTTTTTGTCACGGAAGTATCTTATTTCTCAATCAATTTTGAAAGATAGTTTTGCAGGATACATCAATCTGAGTTGAAGATTGTTTTCTTTTAGGGCTTGAAATACTTCACTCCAAGCTCTTCTTCATTTTAGGGTTTGTGTTGAGAAGTCTGCTGTGATTTTTTTTTTTTTTTTTTTTTGTGGGTACCGGGGGGTCGACCTCAGGACCTTGCGCGCCAACAGGCACCCGTGCCGCTGAGCGATATCACCGGCCCCTTTTTCGTATGTGGGATCCGGGAGTCGAACTCGGGCCCTCGCGCTTGCAAGGCAGGCGCTTACGCCGCTGAGCCACCTCACCAGCCCAGTCTGCTGTGATTTTGATGGGCTTTCCCTATATAGGTGATATGATTCTTTTCTCTAGCTGCTTTTAATATTTGGTTCTTGTGCTCAATTACTAGAATATTGATTTTTTTTTTTTTTTTTTTTTTTTTTTTTTTGTGGGTACCGGGGGGACGACCTCAGGACCTCGCGCGCCAGCAGGCACCCGTGCCACTGAGCGATATCACCGGCCCCTTTTTTTTCGTATGTGGGTTCCGGGAGTCGAACTCGGGCCTTCGCGCTTGCAAGGCAGGCGCTTAAGCCGCTGAGCCGTCTCACCGGCCGAATATTGATTATTATACGCCTTGGTGTAGATTTATTTTGGTCATGGCTATTTGGAGTTCTATATGCTTCATTTTTTTGTATGTCAAATTCTTTATCCATGTCTGGGGAGTTTTCTGCCATTATTTCTGTCAGGAGGTTTTTAATGGTTTTTGCGCTGTCTCCAGCTTTCTCACTGACTCCAATTCATCTTATATTGTTCTTCTTTCCTTTATCCTGTAGCTGTTGGATTGATTTTTTGTGGTCTCTTGCAATTTTTAAGATATCTTTCTTTTTCCTGGTCGCTAGTTGTATTCCTATCTTCTAGATCTGATATTCTCTCCTCACCTTCATTCAATCTGCTGTGTATACGTTCAATGGAGTTTCTAATCTGCATTTCTGTTTGGATCTGTTTCATTTATTCCATTTCTTGTCTATGTTTGGCATTCATGGTTTCCATGGTTTTCCTGAGCTTTTCTATTTGTTTATCTTTGTTTGCTTTAATGTCTTTTATTTTGATAGGCATTTCTTTTTGTACCTTAGAGATTATTTTTTCTACGGCCTCTTCCATTTGTTTTTTCACTTCTGCTACTATCATTTCAGAGTTCAATTTGTTGGCTTCCGATTTCCTGTATCTCTTTGTGTTCTAGACTTGCCCTGGGTGGGCTGGGTGTTTGGGATTGCATTTTGCTTTTTCATCTTGTCATTTTCTATTTTCTATTTTATTTTGTTTTCTGTGTTGATTTTTTAGATTTCTAATGTTAGATAGCCTTATCACTGATGTTGAGGCTTTCCTAGGAGGTGTCTGTTCCTCAGGATGTGTTCTCTACCTGGCACCACCATCCTGGGGCAATGGAAGAAGGAGGGGGCATGAATTTACACTCCTCTGGCCAGCACCACCATACTCCTCTTGCCAGCAAGCCATCCCAGGCAATGGAGGAAGCACTGAGCGTGGACTTGCACTCCACTTACTGGCACCACCATCCTGGGAAAATGGAGGAAGGGCAGACTGCTGCTATGAATATTCTTGCACATGCATTTAAATGAAACTATGATTAACTCTTAAAATAGATTCCTAAAGGAATAAGTCATAAGAATTACTGCAGGAATCTTGATATGTACAGCCTCAAAGTTGCAACAATTTATTCTTTACAGTAGTAGAGAAATGTGCTTGCTGTTTTATCTCTTCTGGTCAGTACTTTTCCCCAGTTTTTTTATTTTGAAATGATTATAGGTTCATAGGAAGTTAGAAGTAGTACTAGAATTCCTTGAGCCCTTCACCCAGTTTTCTCAAAGGTGAGATTTTACCTAACTATAGTACAAAGCCAAGAAATAGATAGTACAATGCTGTTTGACTACAAACCTGTTTGTCTTTCACCATGTTTTTATATGCTGTGTATGTGCACACGTGTGTGTAGCTACAGGCTATTTGATTCATATATAAATTTGCATAATCACCATCATAATTAAGATACAGAACTCTTCTTATCATTATAAAGGAAATTCCTTGTACTATTCATTTATAGTCATACCCATCTCCCCACTCCTGATTCCTGTTCCCTGGAAACCACTAATTTGTCCTCCATCTATATAGTTTTGGTATTTAATTATTTATTTTTTAAATTTTTTTATTTTTTGTGGGTACCGGGGATCAACATCAGGACCTCGCGCACCAGCAGGTGCCAGTGCCGCTGAGCGATATCACCAGCCTTTTTTCGTATGTGGGTTCCAGGAGTCGAACTCAGGCCCTTGTGCTTGCCAGGCAGGCGCTTACGCCGCTGAGCCATCTCACCGGCCCAGTTTTGGCATTTAAATGATATTATACAATTGCAGCCATGTAGTAAGTAATCTTTTGAAGTTGGCTTTTTTTCACTCAGAACAATGTACCAGAGATCCAGTCAAGTTGCTGCATGAATAAATATTTTATTCCTTTTTATTATTGAGTAGTATTTCATTTTAAGTATTGTATGTTCACTTTCCCATCTTTGGGATAAAATACCTGACATTCACAACCTAAAGGAGGAGAGCTTTATTTTTCTCACAGTTTCCAGTGGGTCCAATCCAAAGTCAACTGGCTGCAAGGCAGAAATAGCATGGTGGAAAGGCATGTCAGAGGATGGCTGCTCACTCTATGGTAGCCAGAAAGCAGAGAGAAAAAGGAGGAGTTGAAGACAAGAATTCACCTTTCCAGGACACACCCCCATTGACCAGCCCCTTTCAATCAGGATTCACCTACAAATACAGGAGACTTTTGAAGCACATTTTAGATCTAATCTATATCATTCCAAACCTAGTCAAAAAAGGCTCATGTCTATCTCACACAAAATGCATTTAGTCCATCTCTAAGAATTATCAGAATCGTAACAATTCCAGCATTCCTGAAAAGTCCAAGACCAAAATCTTCTCGGAGACACAAGCAAACTATTACTTGTGAGCCCCTGTAAAAATCAAGAAGACAGTTGAACATTTCCAACATACAGTGGCACAGGGTAATGCACATCCCAACTCTAAAAGAAAGAAATAGGTGGACAAAAAGGAATTGGACAAAAGAGAAGACCAAAACTGAGTAGGAGAAACTTTAAGTCCTATTCCATGTCCAGCACTGGGAGGTAGATTTTGGTGAGATGTGAGCTCCAAATGGCTTGTCAGCCCTGCCCCTATGGGCTTTCCGGTTGCAGCCTACATGGCTTCTCTTTTGGGTTGGCTCTGCTCACTGCCTAAAGCTTTCCTCAACACACATTCCATGTTCCTTATATCTCTAACTTCCTGGGATTTGCACTGCACCTTCAGCTTCACACACTACTGTCTCAGGGGCACACTGCTTGGCCTTTCAGCTTCTTCTGAAATCTGGGTGGAAGCCTCTCTGACGCCACTCCTGGTACTAAAACCTGTATTTGTCACTTTTGTGTCACTTGGGCAAAATTCCTGACATCTGCAACTTAAAGGAAGAGAGGTTGAATTTTGCTTATGACTTCAGTCTATGGCCAGCTTGCTCCAAGGAAGAAACAGGATGGCACAGGGGCATGGCAGAAGAAAAGGTGCTCAACTGATGGCAGCCAGGAAGCAGAGCGAAAAGGACAGGGTCTTGGACAAGAATACACCTTTCCAGGTCATGTCCCCAGTGACTCACCCCTTCCAACCAGGTCCCCACCTCTGAACACATGAGACTTCTGAGGGATGTTTTAGATCTAAACCCTAACAGTAATTATACACCAGAATTTGTACCAAGAAGAGTTTAGTTACTTACAGTTACTTACAGTTTCAACCACCATGCATAAAGCTGCTATGATTATTTATGTACAAATTTTTACGGATATAAGTTCTCAGTTCTCTGAGATAAGTGCCCAATAGTACTATTGCTGGGTCATATGGTAAGTGAATATATAGTTTTATAAGAAGCTCCCAAACTCTTATCTAGAATAGTTGCATCATTTTACATACTCAGTTATCATATATTTTCTAGCATTTTGTATTGTTGGTATTTTTTTTATTTCAGTCATCCTGATAGGTAGATAGTGATGTCTCATTGTATTTTTAATGTGCACTTTTCTAATGGCTGTTGAAAATTTTTTCACAAGATTACTTGTTATATGTAACTTCTTTTGGTATTCTTTCTGTTCATGTTGTTTGCACAATTTCTAGTTGCATTGTTTTCTTTTTACCATTGCATTTTGAGAGGCCTCTATATATTGTGCTTAAGGTCTGGAGTCTAGTTAATAGTGCTGTACCAATGTCAACCTTGTGGTTTTGACTTTGTAGTAAAGTTATATAAAATGTCACATTGTAGAGACTGATGTAAGTGTGTAAGGTACTCTAGTATTAAAATAGTTAACTTTTTCAGATATGAGATATACAGATATTTTCTAGTTTGTAGCTCGTTTTTCATTCTCTTAATAGGGTCTTTCACTAAGAAACAGTTTTGACATGGTATAGCGAGAAGAAAAAACCAGAAGTAGCAAGTGGCATGAGGAAAGAGGCAAAGGAGCATCACCACTTGCCATCTCAGCTGTTATGTCTTTGTAGTCTTTGGCAGCAGATATGCAAATATTTCTTGTAACCATAGTTGGGTTGTACCAATCTCCACCTAACATTCTGGCCTCATGTTCTGACTCTGGTTGCAGAGTCCACTCTGCGCTGAGATTCCTACCTTGGGCAGGAAGTCTATAAAAGGATCCTGCAACTGAAGGCCTTTGGCTTCTTGTCCAGCTCCATTCTTTCTACTGGATGTTTTCCAGTTTTTGAGATATTATAAGACTTCTGCCTAACTTTATGTATTCAGCAGCCTGAGTTACCAGCTTCTCTTTGATGGCCTGCACTGGCTCAATGTCCTTGTACTTTTCCTTCCAGTACTTACACTTTTGGTCTTGGCTTCTGATGTATCTAGTCTGTGGTGTCTGCTAGCCTGAACTAACATTTGTTGTAACAAGAAGTTGCACATCCTAGTAAAACCAGCCATTTTAATGCCAGAGAATTCAGACTGGACAGAATTTCAAGATTAAGTTCCAATCTACCTAAAATTAAAAAACAATACATGCTGTCAAGGATGTGGGGAAAAGGAACCCTTATGTACTGTTAGCAGGGATGTAAATTAGTAGAGCCAGTGTGGAAATCAATATAGAGGTTTCCCCAAAGCTAAAAATAGAACAACCATTTGATCCAGCTATGCTACTCCTCAATACGTATCCAAAGGAATTAAGATCGGAACATTATAGTGAAGCCTGCACACCCATGTTTATTGCAGTACAATTCACAATAGCCAAGATTTGGAACCAGCCTATGTACCCATCAACAGATGAATGAAGAAAATGTGGTATGTATACACAATGGAGTATTGTTCATCCATAAAGAAGAATGGTATCATGTCATTTGTAGCAAAATGGATAGAACTGGAGATCATCATGGTAAGTGAAAAAAGCGAGAGTCAGAAAGACAAATACTACATGTATTCTCTCATATGTGGAATCCAGAAAAAAAAGAGAAAACATAAAAGCAGAAGGGAGAATATTAGAAGAGAAAGTGGACCAGGGGAGGGGGATGGAATGGCAAGAGGAGGTTGTGAGGGCTGGAAATTATCAAAGTACATTATATGCATGTGTGAATATGCCCAAATGAAATCCACTATTTTGTATAACTGATATGAACCAATAAAACAGAAAAAATAATAATTACTTAAAATCACATGGATAGTCAGATAAAACTTCTTGACTTTCCCCCATACTCTTAGTCATTAAATATTATTAATCATGTACCCTAAAAGAGCTGAGGATGGTAGCAGTGTCCCACCTATCAGTGGCCAGAGATGACAATACCAAAGCACAGGACTTTGTAGGGTCCTTCCTTTCTCTACTTGAGATAAGAAAAAATATATGAGAAAGGTAAGAGGGTGAGGGAAGACAGTGTTCATATTTATTCTTCCTGAATTTAGTTATCAGGAACCATATCCAAAGTCAGGATCTGCTTTTGTTTGACAAACATGATTAATCCCACACATGAGCATTTGCTAATTAGAGAAAAAGACATTCTTCTTGCCTGTCATTCAGTTCCAGGCTTAAAGTCATTTTGTGGATTTAATACATGTTTAATGAGCACCAGTGGTATGCTGGAGCTAACTCATGCCCTCTCCCAAGAACTGATTGTGCACAACTTTTCCCAACTCTGCATTCAGTGATCTAATGTTGGTGACTTGAAATGAGCCATGTTGGGAATATTTATACTGTGAGATCAGCATATATTGCAAGTCAGGATTCTCATTTTCTCTTGGGTAACCAACTGCTCAACGTTCGCCCCTATACCACTGAGTGGCTACCAGTGTGTACTGTGCAGACTCAAAGACAAGACACAATCATGTTCTCGGACACCTTACAGTCTTGGAATCACAGTCCCATTTTGAAGACCAAGCTGCTTTTCTCAGGTCTCCTCTTCAATTTTCCCCCACTGGCCTGTCCCTTCCTTGCATTCCCTCTTAGCTCTTCCTCTTTGCCTTTGGGACTCTTATTTCATTATTAATAATCTCAACATTTTTATCTAATCATCTCCAGCATCTCTTTGCCTTCACTAAAGGTTGGATTTCTGAGGATAGTATTTTTTGTATCCCTTTCAAGGGGAACATGTCCAGTCTCTCATGTCCCCAGCCTCTAAGGAATCTCAAAGACAGGATGCCACTCTGTTGGCTGTCCATGGTGGTTTCTAGATCATTATTGTACCAGTTTTATTCTTCCTACATGGTCCAATTAGATTGTGCTCCCTTCATATATCCAGAGGAAAACAGTAGGAGGATCAGGTTCGGGAGGAAAGCCTTTGGCACAGCAGATACTGGTGGGACCCCCAAGTGGAACATGTGCAGCCAGATTGTGAACATGTAACTAACAGAGGTCTTTGTAAGCAAGCACCTTAGTGGGGGTTTTCCTTAAATTCATATTAGGGATTCATTTCTCTTATATCTTTTCTACTCATAAAACTGCATAAGGAAATGATAATAATTTACTAGAGATAAGGCAAGATTTTGTTTTGTCTTAAAAATCAAATCATCGAATTAAAATGAATTTACATCCAGTGTACTTCCAGTGATATATACTTCATTTTAATCCTTCAGAAATTGAGGACCCATTAATATATGGCATACTGTGGTGGTTCACAAATCAGATTGTCTTTCAGAATCATCTGGGGCTTCTGTAAAAATACCCAACCCTTGCCAACAGAATAGACCCAGAATTCTCCAGTGTTTAGTTAGCCAGAAAATCCCTTTCTGACCTTTCTGATTAATTAAAGTATACTTCAATGCATGGGTCCACAACAGCAAAATCTAAGCTTCCTCTCTACCCTGGCTTTTCTGTAGGATGGAAGAGAGGAAATCACAGTCTTTACTTGGCTCTGTCTTCCTTTCTTCATATGACAGCCCACCCCCAGCATGGTAGCATAGTCTCATGCAGGTACTCTAGCAATCTATCTCTTGTTTTCCCTGGACCTCACTCGTTGACCATAAAATTTTGACACATTTCTAATCTTCAGCTAACATGTTTAGTTTCCCCATCCTACTCATTATTGTCTAAATGCTTTCAAACTCTAAAAGAGCAAGGCAAGAGCTTACTACAGTTATTAGCACAAGCAATTTAAATGCATTTTTCTGTCCCCAAATGGTTGGTTTTTATTGGTGTTTTTAAAAAATTAACTGGGAAGATAATCAAGTAGCAAGTAGCAAGGCAAAATATATCACAGTTTTAAGGTTCCATTCAATGCTTTCCTACTAATTATAAAACTCCGAAGTAAGTAACTATATTCCTTTGTAGTATATCACTTCTCAATTTATTAAATAAGAATTAAAATAAAAAATTAACAATACAGATTTTACAAGCTATGTTCAAAATAGACCAGGTTGGGCCGGTGAGATGGCTCAGTGGCGTAAGCGCCTGCCTTGCAAGCGCCAGGGCCCGAGTTCAACTCCCGGATCCCACATACAAAAAAAAAGGGGCCGGTGATATCGCTCAGTGGCACAGGTGCCTGTTGGCGTACGAGGTCCTGAGGTCAACCCCCTGGTACCCACAAAAAAAAAAAAAAAAAAAAAAAATAGACCAGGTTGATAAGTTACACTGCTATCAATCAATCTACTGAGCAATCATCATTGCATACCACTTAATCCACCCTATGACAGTTTGTGGTAATGCTGGAAGAATTTCCATGATTAATTTACAATCAGTTTGCAACCCATATACATCAAATAGTTAGTGTGTGTGGTCAATAGCAAAGATACAAAGATTTTTCAACTCCTCTAACTCATTGGCTTATTGTCTGCTGAGTGATTTGTGGCATCCTAAACAGCCTGTGTTGGTTTATTTGTCTGGTTCTATCCTGAACAGATAGGGAGAATAAGTATCCTCATTTCTATGTAGTTGTCCTTCATTTACTTCTTCAAGATTAAGTTCTCTGCTATGCTTTTTACTTCAAATTAAATAATTAGAGATCTTTTCATCTTTCCTGATAGCTCTTATTTTCCTTCAATTGAATCACCCCATTTCCTGTGCCTCCAAATCATTGTCATGAACAATCTTGCCAAGTGAGTATGACCTGGATACCTTTTATAATGGGGTGATGAATGGTCTCACGGGGTTTGAAAGGCCCATGAGAAATGTTACAGATACCACCTCTCAAAACCTGGTGAGCACCATAATCACCTGTGGTTCTTATGACAATGATGATTACACCCCATCCTGGAGACCCTGATTCTATGGGAGGGCTCTAAGAGCTGTATTTTTGAAAACCTTGCAGTTCTATTCTGAAGTGGAGTGGGAGCCACTGCACTAGGGAATATATTTGCCCATAGACAGCTAGTTCTGCCGTGTGCAAATTCTCAAGAAACTCCTCCATAGGAAGCTGGAGCTTAATGCAGTCAGGTGTTACAGACCCATGTTCTCAAGGGTCCTCTGTGATTATCATCATTTTTAATAATATTTAAAGTGGAATATAAATGCTTAACACCTACACAGCACTTGTTATGCACCAGGCAATGTTCTGAATACATTTCATTGACATACAGAAATCAAGGTATTTAATCTCTATAACCCTACAAGGTAATCTTATTTAGCAGAGCTACTTACCATCCTCGTTTTCAGAAACAAAAACAGAGACACAGAGAGAGTACCTAACCCTACTGACTCCTTGCCTTCTGCTAGGTGCTGTGCTCAGTAAACTCCACACGTGCACCTAACTTTCATACTCCCTAATAAAAAGAGCGAGGCCTCAGTGAGGTAAGTTCTTAAAGTCCTGGCTATTGCTGGGTAAAAACACCAGAACAGGAGCCTAGATCTTCACTGATCTGAAAAGTTATGGGCTCTTGCTGTCAAGATAGGTAAGCAACTTTTTCTTTTATAGTATGAAGAGTAATGATGGGTATAACCACCACTGACTTGTGGGCACTTTCATGATAGGTTAAAGGAGCTGGCAAAGATGGCATTCTTTCAAAAGGCTTTTGAAGCCCCACCTTGATAAAAATGGGAAGAATTTTACTCGATGTGTTCTGAAGACCACCGTAAGTGTGAGTCCAATAACTTAAGGCAGACCCTCTGTCACACTTACCTCTGTGGAGTCTTTATGGAAATGTTTGCGAAGCTTTGAGGTTATTCTGGAGAATGGAACAGTAGAGAAGGGGAGAGTTAGAAGGCCTTCCTGGCTGAAAATTTTCACTTCCTTTGAAAAATATTTTAAAACTTCAGAGCACACGACAGAGCATGTACTTCTGATGCATCTACATGTGAGTGAGGGTACCTTTGGGTGAAAAAGATTCTGGAATTTAGAGGAGCATTTTTTGATGGATTAAGAAAACACAAAATTCTTGAATTTGAATCCGTCTTGGAATCCTGTTCACTATGTTCTAGTTGAGAGGCTCAGTTGAGAAGAGAAGGATTTTCACTTTTTCATCAAGGAATTACATGGCTCTAGAGACAAGACATGCAAGCTTTTGCTGTAACGCTTTGGATTGCCTGTGTACTCTTTGACAGATTTTTGATTATACCAGTTGGGTAGACACCTGTATTTTGGGGCTAAATAGGATCCTACAGACGCAAAAGGGAAAAACAACAACTTCATTGGGTTACAGGCATCTCCTGTCCTCCAGTCAAAGCAATACAAAAGCACAGGCAACATTAATAAGCAATAATCATTAAACAGGCATATAGAATTGTACACAGTGAATAATCTGCCAATGTACAGTGAAAAGAGAACCTATGTGGGAGAGGGATGAATGAGGTGACAATGGGCATATGTATCTGTGATGATGAAGATGGGTTCCTTCACAAGCAGGGCTAGGGTATTTTGGGGATAGGGTAAACTCCTTGTCACCAACATCAGATCTGCAGATCAGCCACAGAAGCTTCACTGGGGAGCTTGTTAGAAAGGTAGCATCTGCATTTTAGCAAACTCCACAGATAATTTGTCATCATGTTCAACTTTGAGATATGCCAGGGTAGAAGACTGATTTAAGGTGTCCCTTTGCCTACTGCTCCATTTTTGGGTTTTTACTAGGAGAACCCCCACCACCACCTTTTGGAGGAAAAGTGTCTCTCACGTGGTGAATGGAGAGGTCAACCTTGGAAAAAGCTCAGAAGCTTATTACCATCATGTTCTCTGGTCCTGGCGAAGAATGAAAAACCACCAATGGCTAGGGCTTTCTATTTACAGTGATCTGTACCTTTAAAATAGGAAACACAAAGATCATTATCACCTTCATTCTGTACAGACATCTACATGGATGTGACAGTTGCTTAGTTATGACAGTTTTGTTCAAAGTTGAAAAGTACTGAGAAGCATCTCTAAATTGGCTCCAAACTTGGGGTGGGTAAGGAATGACTGGAGGAGGTAAGTGAGGTTGGTAGAGATTCACTCTGACAGGATAGGTATTAAGACTGAACACTTGTACGATGGCGTTGGAGCCTGGAGCACCAGCTATAATTGAAAGCTGGCCTCTCCTTTTAGTAATACAAGTTCACAGTAAAGGCCCCATAGTTCAAAGTATTCTAAAATTGTTTTTAGCGTATATGTGGACTTTCTCTCAGTAAAAGGCATCAATATGAAACCATTTGTTTTGTTCAGTAGACTATTGACAGGTTAGATCTTTGTGACCTTTTCATCATGGAGCTAAATGAAAATACGAATCAGTTTGGCTTCTGACTGTGATTGAATATACAGTTTAGTTTTTTTTTTTTTTAAGACTCATTGGCAGCCAAAAATTCCAAGTGGTACCACCTCCTATAGGTGGGAATGAGAGTTGCACTTCTGAATGTAACACTAATTTGGAGGGCTTCCAGAATACTACAAAATGCGATTCATGTGTATATATCTGTTGTCATATGGAGACAGATCCCAAACATAAGCTACAAATTATACCTGGATCTGGAATCCTCAACAAAATGATCAAGTTCATTGACAGTCTTACTAAGTCTGACTTGAGCTTTTCAACTGAAGTTGCTGATCCTTAAGAGTACATTGAGGGATGAGATCAGAATTTGAATCTGTATCTGGCTTACTTGAAACTACATGGCCATATTATCCACCAGAGAGTCATAAGCAAAGGATAAATGGGCTTATTCTTCTAGGAGAAATAGAATTATCTAGTTACATCTAGGGAAACTTACGAATGAACCAACCCATCAACCATGTAGCCAATCTACCTGCACACCAAGCAACCAACCAAATCAACTGAATCTCAGAAAAAGGTTTTTGAGTTTTTTTATTGCACTAGGTGAGAGAAGTCAAAATTTCAGTAAGGTAAAATCTTGGTCTGTAGGAAAAGACAGAGATTTAAAGAAATAATCATAATATTATATGAAAAATGGTACAATAGAGGACACTATGCTTTCTGCGTGGAAATGGTAGAATAGAGGGACAGATCTAGGCAGGACACTGAATGGAAATTCTCCACTTCTTGGCAGCAGCATGAATAAGATCATGAAAGCATCAAAGCTCATGGTTTGCTTAGAAAATTCTAGGACTGAGGATGTGGAAGTTATGTCACATAAGCGCCATCTTTCACATGCCTAAATAGATTAGTCTGAGTTCATATAGCAGCTACTCTGTAGGCATATTTCTCTGGAATAACCCAAGTAGGCTTAAAAAATTATAGCACATGTGAAAGGATTTAGATTCCCGTTAAGCTAAGTGTGTTCACCGGGCTATCGAATGGTTGAGGCAGCTAGGTAATCTCTAAGGTTTCTTGCAGCCCTGATATTTTTAGGTTCCATGTTTATATTTTGGTGGTAGGGAACTAAACAGAAATGCTTAACTCTTACAAGAAAAGGAGTATCTCAAGCTAAAATGTGTCACTAGGCTCCTGAAGCTGCTCTCAATTTTGTCTCGCAAAATTTGTTGTACCACAATTCTAAAAATACTTTGAATCTTAATTGATCTTTAATTTCAGCTGAGATGTTAATGCATGTGCTTGGCAATGTTTTTCTCTGTATGCTCTTTACTTTCTTCTGATTTAAAGAATGCCTTTTATTAAAAATATGTTCCAGTGTCCATGTTATGGCATGGCATTGCGCTGATTTGCTCAAAGTCTCTTAGGTGGGGGTGGGGGTTGTAAAGAAGAGAGAACTCAAGGCCCTGGAACAGAGAGCAGTTATGAAATCTCAATGAGGACAATTGGTCATAAAGGATAACCAAGCTCATCTTGGGGCAAATTAGCCAAAAATTTGTTTGCTTCTGATACCCTCCCACTTCTCTCTGTATTCAGGTCCCTTTCATTCTCGCTTCCCTCGGATAGTACAAAACGGTCATCAAGAAAACAGAGATATTTTTGGCAAGAAATTTATTGAACTTTGCACATCATTATTCGGAACTATTTATTCTATCTACCAACATTTTGAGTCCTAGATAGGTCTTCTGGCTTATAAGGCAGTCACATGTCTTGACAAAGACTCCCTTAACCAAACTTTAGTCAGCTTCCCATGAGCCCTGGTCTTGACTAGGCCTTGACCTTGGCCTCTTGAGCCCACTTTTAGCAGAGAATCTTGCTAAGCCACTTTATAAAGAGTCTTCCTACCCTTGATGTACAGTTAAGATCCTTTTCTCCAACCCTTGATAGTTGATCAACTTCTTCACCCCCCAGCCTTGATATATAAGTCCTTATCCTACCTTTAGCAAAAATCCTGTTAGGGCAGTTTATCAAAAATCTCCCTAGCCTTGATATTGATGGAATCTAGTTCCTCTTAGTCATTTTCCATCCACCAATCCCCCCATTCTGATTATTGGCTATAAATCATCAGCTGTCTGCTGTATTGTATTTGGAGTTGAGTTCAGTCTGTCTCCTAGAATGCAATAGTCTCTCACCTACTAATATAACCTTGAAGTTTTCCTTACTATTTTTAAGTGTCAAAATAATTTCTCTTTAGCAGTCTACATGAGTCTTTGTGGTTGGCAAAATTCTAAGATGGCCCCATGACCTTTACTCCCCTTGCATTACTTCCATGATTATTACACTACTTGGCAGAAAGAATTTTGCAAATATAATTAAGATTTTTAAATAGTTGACTTTATAAAAAAATTGTGGAGGCTAGTCTAAACTAAACATATAAACCCTTTAAACGCAGAGAGTTTTCACTAGCTGGTAGCAGAAGATGAAGTAGGAGGGATTCAAAGAATGAGAATGGATTTGATACATTATTGCTGATTTCAATGAGCTTAACTGGGCTCACCTTGACTTTTAAGTTTTTGACACCTTAATTTTGGCCTTTTGTGACCCTAGGCTGAGAACCTAGATAAGTCTTGCTAGACCTTTGACTTACAAACCAACACACTAAATATGGGTGCTGTTTTAAGCCACCAATTCTGCAGAAAGTTGTTATGCAACAACAGAAAATTAATATATCCTTCTCACATTATCAGGGAGAGGACTGAATGATTGCCAACTTGCAGTCAGTTCTGAAATCCTCTCCATATGGCATGAAACTATAAGGACAGGTTTTGCTTAAAAGTAAGATTTAATAATCTCTTTTAAAACATTTTTATTAATGCATGTTTGTAGTACGTAGTGATTACATTCATTGCAGGGAGTTGGTACGTGTACATAACACATTTTAATTCTTTTTACATACCCTTTCCATACCTCCTTCCTTCTTCCCTCCATCTCTAGATCCCTTTCTCATTTGCAAAGGATCTATCTCCCCAATTCCTATTATCCATCCTTTAGTCTGCTCTTTATTTATACTTTGGGCTTCTCATATAAAAGAAACCATGTGATACTTAAGCTTGTGAGTCTGATTTATTCCACTTAACATTATGTTCTTAAGATCCATCCATTTTCCCACAGGTAACTCTAATATATCCTTTATGGCAGAGTGGTACTCCATGGTGTAAAAATACTACATTTTCTTTGTCCATTCACCTGCTGATGGACATACAGGCCTTTTCCGAATCAATTTCCCTATTTGAAATATAGGTAAACTCAATTCTCATGTGGCCTGGGGCATTGCAGTAGAAGTCACGTGCATCTGTAGAACAAACTAATTCACCCAACAAAAGTTTTTTAGAGGTCTAATACATACAAAGTACTCAGTGATACATAAAATTATTCAGGACACTTTTGGAAGGTTTGAAGGCACATGGTTGCTTATATCTATTCCCCCCTCCCCTGAATTGCAACTAATAGGAGAACCTGCTTTCTCTGGATGCAAAATACCCTGCCTATATTAGTCATGGGTTCTTCAGAGAAAAAGAACCAGTAGGATGTAAAATACAGAGTGTAGAGGAAAGAAATTTATTTTAAGCAATTGTCTTACATGACTATGGTTGGCAAGTCCAAAGTCCAAAATCTGCAGGGTAGGCAAGTCGACTGGAGATTCAGGGAAGAGTTAGTTATAGTTTGAGTCCAAAGGCAGTCAACTTG
The DNA here is from genome assembly GCA_028451465.1 of Erethizon dorsatum. Classification (NCBI taxonomy): domain Eukaryota; kingdom Metazoa; phylum Chordata; class Mammalia; order Rodentia; family Erethizontidae; genus Erethizon; species Erethizon dorsatum. The sequence goes on from CM051842.1 coordinate 132,889,115, forward strand.
TAGGATTTCCTGTTCTTTGGGGAAGGTCAGTGTTTCTCTATTAAGGTCTTCAACGGACTAGATGAGGCCCACTCACATTATAGCAGGGAATCTGTTTTCATAGCTCTAATAATTTAAATGTTAGTCATATCTAAAGTATACCTTCATGGAAATACTGCCACACAGAAGAGAAGAAAGCTCTTATTTCGGGCTGATTCCAGAGAGTCAGAGAATACCTATTGCCCACACAGTGATCTGTCCCACCTTAGCAAACTGACGACCCCTTCCTCTTTCCATGTGGGGAAGCAGTGCAAGGCCTAGAGGAAAGGATGGCTAGTTTCTCATTGGCTTTCAAGAAGACAGAAGTGTCTTGCCTGGGACATGAGCTTGGAAGGAACAAGAGAATTATTTCTCCTTTTTAAAAATATATAGTACTGGAGATTGAACTGAACTACGTCCGCAGCCCTTTCTAAAGTTTTAATTTTGAGAAAGGGTCATGCTAAATCACTAAATTGCCCAAGCTGTCCTCAAATTTGTGAACCTCCTCCCTCAGCCTCCCAGAGTTCTGGGATGACAGGTGTGTGCCACATCCTAAGATCTAGTGCAATGATGGTGAACTTTTTAGAACTTTCAACGATACAAACAGCCCACTGCAGCGCCATGGTGTAGGTTTGCCAACACTGATCTAGTGCCTGTCTTTACAAAGAATTTATAACCTGATTGAAATAATGCAGAAATAACTGCGTGATCCTTTTTTCTCATTGTTATTTTAAGGAGAAATTAAAGAATGTATATAATAAACAGTATAAATCATGGAGGGAGAAATCATTCCAACCATGAATTATAAACTCAGTGGGTCCAAGCAAGCAGTTGAGATCTGGAGAAAAAGATCCATTTCCACTGTGTTCAACAAGACCAACAGGACGTTGAAAAGGAGCTTAGGCTTGGGCAGACCTGAGTTCAAATCACAGCTGAAGACAACTGCAGTGTGTGTGTATGTGTATACACACGTGTGTGCATCTACAAGTGTATACGAAGCTCACAGGATTTTGTGAAGATGGCTTGAGATATCAGATGGAAACCACTCAACAGTGCCTATAACACAGTAGGAGAGAACGAACTGGGCGTTGAATTACTGTGGGGAGTAGCGGGTGGCACCATCAGGAGAGATACCGGAAGTGAGGGGTGCGGAGTCCATGGTACCAGCTTGTTTATACACCTGCTCACCTTTGCTAGTAGATAGCAGATGGAGAGAAACTGATCTTTTTCTCAATCCTTCCTTTTTGTCTCTAAGTCACATTAACAGGAACTGCACGCAAGAAATAAGCACCAAAATAATAAGTAGGTATATTTTATTTATGCTGAATATTGCTTGCTGTCCATATTGTGCCACTACTTTTGTATTGAGCTCTGTGACCCTGAATGGAAACAGCCAGTTACTTTGGATCTAATTGTTATAATTTATTGCCTTTTCTGCCTTCAACCGCTGACTGTAAATTTTTGTGGAGAAACACAAAATCACTTCCTGTTCTTCACACGTAAAGAGCTTTTTTTTTTTTTTTCTCCTAGTTATACTCATAATTTTGTGTTGGGTGACCATTGCATCTGTGGCTTGATTTTATGATTTAAAAACTATGCTTTGCCTGACAGACAGTTCTGGAAATGTTTTTTTTTTTTTTCTTTACCTAATGCAAATAGCCTGAGTCCAAGATATAATGCTAGCTCCTCTCTTTATATTTCCTGTTAGCATTACCAGCGTCATGCTGCTTATAAATCAATTAATCTGCCCTGGATGAGAAGCTAAAGGACTGTGAAAATTTTGCTCGAGAAACTACTTTTGTCTCTACCAACTTTTATTTCCAACCTGGAATTAATATAAAATCACATTAAGGCAGTAGGAAATTGAAAACAATCAATTTGTTTCCCGTTTAGATAAAAAGGCCTGGTTCTGATCTATAACAAGGTCAATTTGAGTGGAAAAGACTTTGTACCGATTATGGCTTGGTCATGGCTGAAGCATTAACCTTGTTCTGTTCCCCTGTTGTGTGAAGCCAAGTGAGTACCATAGGTAAGAAAGACTTGGTCTCTGCAGCCTCTATTGGATTTCGATTGTAGAAATACAGACTAAGGCCTGAGCATCTTGCTGACTCAGATGAACAGATGGAAAGCACAAAGGTTCACCCTCATCAGCAGGTTGGAATTTGGGAACTTGAATAAATGAAATTTAATATGCATATAAATAAATAATGAGAAAAAGTACTTATCCCCAACAAACTTAAATCTTTCCTTTCACAAAAGTGCAATAAAAGCAAAATTAAAAGAAGTATTTTATTTCCTCATAAGCACTAATGAGAGCAATGTGGCTTGGACTTGGGACTGTGGCTTGTAAATTTCATTTCGGGCCATATCACCCACTGCCCCCTTAGCAGGTGAATTTCCTGTTGAAATCAATGAAGGATTCACCCACTTCTGGAGAAGAACAGATCCTGGAGAAACTTCTGCTTGTAAACCCATTCTCTTCTTTCTCTAACATGGGTTGGAATGATTAGTTGTTCTTTTGGCTAGAACCATTTGAGACAAAATACCATAGGCTAGCAGATGATAATGGATGGCCATCTCCAATAGTAAAGTTAATGAGCTTATATTAAAGATCTTACAAAAGTGCAGTGTTAACCTATGTAAGGATTTGTGGGATTTTTGCATTTATTTCTTTATACGTTGTCCACCTGCAGGGTGAGAAAAATATGAAAATAAGGGAACAGAGCAGACAGTAAGGGGTGGGAAACATTTTCACAGCAGTACCTTGTCAATTTTCCAGCATCCTCTGATTTATCGAGATCCAAGCACTCACAGCTGGTGCATATTTTGATGCCAAATGACTGGCATGGCTGAAATTGGAAGTCACCATATATCAGTTTAGTCTCCTCATTGTGCCACAAAATTTCTGAATGTAAGTTTGGATTTTTAAAGAGAGTACTTTTTGAGGTGTGGCTTTGGAGCTGAAGTGTGGGCCAAGCATAATGCATGGCTGAGAAGCAAAGGAGAAAATGAAAATCCTGCTAAATGCCTGCTTCAAATTTGTCAACCAGCGTCATGCCAAAGCTGTTGGCAGAAGTTCAGGCTCTTCCAAAAAAGGGCAAGCTACAAATCCAAGAGCCAAAGACACCAAGAAAAATATGTACATGCTTTTTCCTTACATTGGTCCAGTGGGTTTAAGTCACCCATTCTTAGTAGGGTCATTCTCTGGTTGCTAAAGAAAAGAGCAAGCCCAAATTTAGGTTTCTTAAGGTCCATTAGGAGGATGAGGGAGTAACTACAACAATGCCAACAGAGTAGTTGAAATACAGGGGAATAAGACTGGGTGTGTGTATACCCGAACAAAGTTGTTCTCAGTGCCTGTGAGCCATGGAATAAGTGCCTGTGAGCCATTGCATAAGTCTGAATAGCAATAATGAGAACATAAAATAATTTTTTTTTTGTGGGTACCGGGGGGTCGACCTCAGGACCTCGCGTGCCAACAGGCACCCGTGCCGCTGAGCGATATCACCGGCCCCTTTTTCGTATGTGGGATCTGGGAGTCGAACTCGGGCCCTCGCGCTTGCAAGGCAGGCGCTTACGCCGCTGAGCCATCTCACCGGCCCGAACATAAAATAATTTGAGAAGATTCCAAATCACATGTGCATCAATGTGTGCACATATGTATGATTTCTTTTTGTGGTTGTGTGTGTCTCATGATGTCCTGTTGACATACCCTTTTGAAGAGAAATATTTTTGCAGTTATCTCTGGGAATGTCAAAGCTAAGGCCAATCCAATTTCTGAGCTGCTCCAACCTGAGCGAAGCCAAAATATTCTTGTGTTTGCTTCATTCTGGAATTGCCCTCATGTCTGTTGACCTTCAACATACAGTATGCTCAGTGGTGTTTCACATTCACCCCTGTACTCACCAAATTGCAGCCATCCTGTGTCCGCCATATTGGTCCAATCTCTATGCCTGAGTTCATGGTTTTGTTTAGAATTCCTCTCTGGAGCTAGGTTTGTGTCGAATACATGCCTGCTTCCCTAGCTTTTTATACCTAGATAATATCTCCTCCTTGCCCCAACATCTACATTGAAAAATCCTTTTAAACTTAGGACTTTGGACAGCCTGTTGGTCTAACAAACATCCTATGGTTGGATCAGAATCTCCTCACTCTGGTTGGACTTATTGGAGTCTTGTTTTCCCTCATGACTCCTCATTTGAGCATGTTGAAGAAGTCTCAACATGTTATTCATCTAAGATTTTCTGTTTGACACCAACCAACATTCATGAACAGATGAATGGATAAAAAGATGTGGTATTTATACACCATGGAGTACTACTCTTCCAGAAAGAAAGATAAACTTGAGGTATTCATAGGCAAATGGATGCACCTTGACAGCATAATACTAAGTGAAATTAATCAGACACACAAGCTGAAATATCTCATGGGTTCTCTTATATGAGAAATCTAAAACATAAATAAAGAGTAAAATAAAAGACAGATACTAAGAAGTAGGGAGATCTTTTTCAAATGGAAATGAGAATAAGAGATGAAAGGAGGGGGAGGGAAAAGGAGGAGAAAAATAATTTAAGGAAACAATGGAAATAGAGCTTTTGCAAATGACAAGGGGATCAAGAGTTGGAAGGAACAGGGATGGATGGGAGGGGTAGACTATGAAAAAAGAATTAAGATGTGTTATGTACATGTGCCAACTCCTCATGATGAATATAATTGTATGTACTGCAAGCATACACTAAAAAAAATTACAGAAGATTTTAAACCATCAGCATCCAAAAGTTCATATTTTGACAAAAAGAGGAATTTTTGGTATAAAAAAGATTAGGAGTGTCAAAATGAATGAAAGTTTTAACTAGAAATCTTAGTGTGTCTTCAACCCCTATTTTTTAAAAAAACAACTAGTCACTAATGAGTACTATTTATAGTTCTGGTTCTAACTTGGTGATTGAGAATATCACATGATATCAGATTTCTCCTTTTTTATATGTTACAAACTTGTTTATAATGTTCTTAAGCAATAAATGGCACAAATATGCAAAATTAGTTATATAATTTAATTAAATTTGTCATATATTTACAATTTTTTTTGTCTTTTTGAGACAGGGTTTCACTATGCAGTTCAGGATGGTCTTGAACTCACTTTGTAGCCCAGGCTGGCCTTGAACTTACATGGATCCTCCTGCCTCAGCCACCCGAGTGCTGGGATTACAGGTGTGCACCACCACACCAGGCCTGTAATGCATTTACAATTAACCAAATAGAACAGATAGAAAACATATTGGTTTTTAGTGAATCAAAATTTAGAAATTCAGATATTTTTAAGTTGATGGTTTTCAGAAATGTACAGACCATGTGGGAATGGAGTAGAAAAATAAAGGAAGGGCTTAATTACAATGAATTTTTATGAGATAATACATTTCACCATTGTTTCTCTATTTTTCTGGGTTTTCCTATCTGTAAATAAACCGAATATAATTTTATGAGCATGCCAAAACTCATAATGCTACTATACGAACTAAATACATCTCTAGTCAGTACTAAAATATTAGATATATTTCCCCTTTTCCAAGGTTAATAACTTATTGGCAATAATTGCCAAAATATTACAGTGGGACTTAAATAGATTTTCTAACCACTTAGAAGAAGCGGTAGCCCTACTTTGCAAAGCTGTTGCATGTGTCTTCGGGGTCTCCTTAGTCATGCGATTGGCAGTCAAGCAGGAAAGTTAGGGAAGTAACTCAGAGCCCACCAGTACACTTCTGCTATCTGCAGACTATTTTTTGTGCAGGCCTTGCAGCAAAATTATATATATATATACATATACATATACATATATATATACATATATATGTATATATATATATGCTTTTTATGTTGTTTAAAAGATGCTAAAATTAAGATTCAGGGGACAAAAATTTCAAGATGGCATGTGTTCTGCAAATAGGATTATACACTTGAGGTCACTATTCCCATACGTGCATGTAGCCATCAGTAATGTAATATCGGGTGATGTTAAGGCATTTACTCTTTTCCGAGGCCCAGGAAGAGTTATACGATAAGAACCAAGGGATATGCATGCATCTCATGGTGATGAAATTCCATTTTCCTGCTTGCTGTAGGGGCAAGTTTGGCATACTTTTGTATGAATTTTAATAAGCAGAAGGATTTAATCTGGCAATGTACATGCCTAGTGTTACTAGGATTATGGTTATAGCTTTAGCAATGAATTGAAAACCTAAAGTTGGAGTCATTATGGAAAGCAAAATTAATTTGGCTGTTTTGAAATTTCTGGAGATTATTTGACAGGTACGCATTGAGGTAACTCACATGCTTTAAAAATGATACTGTCAGAACGAGATATATTAGGAGAGTAATTTTGTCAAATAGTGAAGATTTAAATTGGTTGACAACCCTGTTCTTTGTTTAGGTCCACATTTAGCATGTTCTAGTTAAGGATTTCTATCAGTTGTTAAATATTGGTGATTCAATTTCCAAAGATATTTTTCCCCTGTAGAAGGCAATATACCAAAGTGATTAAGAGCGCAGAGTCTGGCCCCAGATTTAGCTGTGCTGCCTTGAGAAAATTTCTTAATCCCTTTTTGTCTCACTTTCTTTATCTGTTAAAAATGATGACTTTAGATGCAATTACCTCATTGGGTTCTTTGAGAATTAAATGAAATAATGTACATGAAGTCCTTAGAGAAATATCTGTTACGTAGGGAATATGTATGAGCAATAGCTATTAACAGTTACTATACCTTACTATTGAAGCTTCTGTATCATTTTAGAGAAAATGCTGAGATTTTGAAGCAATTTCAAATATTATTTACAGATATTTATCTTTATGAATGTGAGTTTTCTGATATGTGGCAAACAAAAGAAGTCTAGAAATAAATTACATATGAGAGGAGGGCAAATGTCAATATCATTGATAACCATGACCCCAGATTTCAAAACTCCATGCATGTCTATGTAATTGTGCTCCTTTCATTACCTGATTTGATAAGTAAATAGTTATACATTTGAAATTATACAGTAAAACTGCTAATATGTTGTATAAATTAATTCACGTGAGATTGCATTTTAAAAAGTCCATCCTTCTGATTAAATAAAAAAGGTAGAAGGCCACTGAGCTAAAGAAAATAGTGTTTCTTTTAGATTACTGGTAATATAATTTTTATGAAGTATTATTTTACATATGTTCTCATTCATTACAATAGCCCAGTGAAGTAGGCAGGTTGGGAATTATTGTTCTTATTTTACTGATGAGAAAAATCAAAGCTCAACAAGGTAAAAGGTAAAATGACTTACTCAGAGACACAAGGCTATTGTGAGCAAAGACAGATTCCAATCCAATTGTACATTCCTCATTCGGCATTTTTTGTTTGACTTTTCAGCCCACCTGCCTGAGTGTTCCTGTTCTGAATCTGGGGACCTGTTTATATGGGTGCTCCTGATTCATAGCTCTATTAGCTTTCTGGTCCCTGGGACACAATACCTGATACTCACAGTTTAGAGAAGGAGAGGTTTAACTTCACTCATCGTTTTGGAGGACTCAGTCCACGGTCAGCTGACTCCAAAGCAGGAACATCGTGGGGGGTAGGGCAGAGTGGAGCAGGGATGGTTAGTTCATGGTAAACAAGAAGGAGATCAGGGGACTAGTGCCAGAGAGCAACAGGCAAGGAGTTACATATATTACCCAGTGCTATGCCTTTATGATCGATCAACCCAGATATACACAGGAGCATACTTTACTGATCTGCTAGGCATTTCTTAATCCAGTGAAATTAACATATCAAGATTAAAGTTCACAATAGCAGAGGTGGAATGTCAAGGCTTCAGATTGCCCTGCATAGCGAATTGGGAAGTGGTAAGACGATTTTGACATGTGTGAGCTTAGGATGCAAAGTTAACTAGGCCTTTTGATACCTAATGAGGGTTCTCATCATTTATCGCCAGTAGAGAGCACTATAAGATTAGAATTAATAGTAGGCCTTGCATAAAGGATTGCTTGTATCATGAATGTATTACAAAGGCAGAGTTAAAATGATTGATTTAAGGCAAGCGTGATCTGCCCTTTTATTAGTAGATCATTTCCATCGGTTCAATCTTTAGAGACTAGCCATTCAAAACTTGCATTTAAGTATAATAGCAACATTAAAAGAATTAGGCATCGCTTGCTTGCTGAAATTAAATTGAAGAGGTTCAATTTTGAATCAGAACCCAGGCTTGCCTGCCTTCTCTTGAATACCTTGCTTCTGAACCACTGTTGGAGTATTTATGGCACAGAGCTCCTTCTCTCTCCAGCTCTTGTGTTGTACATAGGGCTCCACACAAGCAGAATAAGTTCCAATGTCATTTGCTCAAAAATATTCTCAGGCTTCCTTCTTATCCCCTTTATTTCTCTTTATTTACTTGGGATCGGAGGCTATTGCATTTTCTTACAACAATTTTTCTGATTGTAAATATAAAATCAAGCTTCATTTGATAAGTAGCCTTCAGTTAGTTTAGAGACATGCAGTAAATACAAATCAGTGTCCACAGCCGATGGACTGAAATATTGGCATTTAGTTGCAACCTGATTACAGTATTTTACTAGTCTAAACACTCAGATGCATCACACAATGACTTTCATACTGTGGAAAGCTTTGAAATGGATCTGCCTTAAAGATAGATGCATTTACACTTCATGTGTTTTCCATCATCTTTCTTACCATTTTGCCAGTTCTCCAAGCTAGCTGTATTTAAACAAATTCTTCCCCCACAGCCATTTTGTTCTCTGATTTCACCCTGCTGGGAAGTCTCAATGCAAAATTGGCAATAGCATGATTGATCATTTAGCTGACAGCATAATCATGAGCACGGGGTAGAAACTTCACTTCACATCCAGTACGAGGAGAGGCTGGAATGCAGAGGTATTAAAATACAAATATCTCAGATGAAAACAGAGGTAATGTGAGAGCTTTAATATTTGAATCAGTCCTCCTCTCCACCCCGCTGATAAATGTGCTTCCCTCTTCAATTTTGTTTTACTACTCGAGGTTCCTTATAAATAATATATTTGTTGAAAAACACCCTCTTCCTTTACCTCTCCTCTATCACAGCAGATAAAGAGCACTCCCCTTCTTCTCCCTTGCAAAAAGAGCTCTTTCCTCTGAGTCCTCATTGCTTGTTTGCCCGAATGAAGAACAACACGTCTGCAGCAATACTCGCACTTTGGATGAGCCCCATTCTGAAAGCAATCACACTGAGGTTTTTGTTTATACAGGTGCCATGAGGCTGACTTACTGTTGCAGTCCGAGGTTAGCTAGCTAACCAGGTGCACTGCACACGGAGGTGAGGATTTTCAATTTAAAAAAGTGCAAAGAAGCTAAGTGCTGGCATGAAGATCAGCTCCCCGAAACATAGGTGCTATCATTTGAATTTCTCCCAGGGGCTCTGTCTGTATTTGTATTCTGAGCCACTAAGCCCATTGTTGGTATGGAACACCAAGTCCGTTTTATATGTCATCCACAAAGACCTATATGACCTCCAGCAAGACTTTAATGGGGGTGTGTTGTTGTTTTTAATTTTGCCTTTTATGTAAGGCTTGGATTTTAAAGCCACTGTCAAAAGTTAATTTAGAGACAGTGACGACACCCATGAAATATAAAATACCTTTTCCTAGAAAATCTTAGAAGAATGTGTAATGAGAAAGTTTCAAATTACTTGTGTTAAATAGCCAATAAGGTGATGGATGTGAACACCCTTTATATATACTAGTCCCACCTCAATAAGGTAGGAGTTTTATAATAATTGTATTCTTGCATACTTTATCTGTTATTTGAGGCTGACTGTTTTACATATCCACGAGCATCTTTGAAGTAAAGGAGTGTAGCAGAGGTCAACTAATAAACTAAAGTGCAAATAGGAGGCACTGCCACTAAGCATGTGTGAAATCCAGAAAGTAGCACAAGGCTTTCTTCAAATTATAGAGCCCTAAGCCTTTCCAGCCCTTCCCTAGTTTACCTTTCCTCTTGTTCAGTGGTTCAACAATTGCTTATCATTTTTTGCTTTATATTTGACTTATCTCATCTACATAATTGTGCTTTGAACTGAGAAAAAGCTCGAGCAAAGAAACTTATCAGTAATTTCCATCACTAAACAGAAACTCAGATCTGGGGTGTGGTTCACTTGTTTCTTTTATGTAATTTGTGCTCTTTTTATAGCCCGGCCTCATTCCTAGAGAATTCCTGATTACTGTTTTTCTCGGTATTTCTTGATTTCAGATTCTAGTGATACACGTGTGGGGCCTTAAAAAATCCTTCTTGTGTCTTAGCCTCTGAACATGTAGTTTAGACTCTTGGGTGTCAGGAGCAATAGATGAAACTTGAGCCAATTGAAGTGTCGTTTCTTATCTGAGAGATCTTGTATTACACAATAATAGAAATGTGGAAGACTTGGAACCGCAACATGGTATATGTGTCTCTAGACTTCATGCAGCTCTCTCTTTATTGTACATATCATGGAATTTGGCATAACGTACCTTTGACCAAGTCCAATGGTAGTCAATCACTGGCAGTGCTAGAAACACTTTGGTGAATGATGGACTCACTATTACCAAGCAGTTTCATGGTCCTACCAAGAACGGTGTAACAGTGGAACTTCAGTGTATTATATAGCAAGAAAAGCACATAGAAAATGGGTCTTGTCTCTCTCTCCCTCAGTGACCCAGTGGTTTAAACACACTCCTCTGTTTTGTCTTCCACACCTGCACACTAGCATTTACCTTTGTTTCAGAGATGATATGACTCTTAATGTGCACCCGAAATCAACTTCCGGAAAATGCATCATTTCACTACCATCACAGACAGGCATACATGGTAGGTTCTCAGTAAGTATTCACTTTACTAATGAATGAATACATCCATCTAGATGAAAACAAGGATTTTCAAATTAGATTCATTTTGTTGGTCTTTCACCTTTAGTACCTCTGCATTATTTTTCTCCCTTGAAAAATGAATCCTAAGCTATTTTGTTGCTATTTCTTATTTTAAAATCACTAACTTCTAAGTTAATAAGGAAAATGCACCTAAAATGCTAGGCTCATGGCAGACAGGCACTGTTAGAATCTAAGTTTTGTGAAAATAATGTGATTTCTACTGGTAGGGTTGGTTGCATTAAATAAAAATGAAAAAAGGGAAAGTTCCTAATTATGACACCTATGAGCAGCAATGCAAACAAAGGAATTGTAGGGATACAGATGAGCCTTATATTATTTAGTAAAAAAAGATGAAAGAGAAGAAAATCTAAGAAGGAAGAAAGGAAAGAACTGATTCACCCTCTTCTTCATTAAAACTTCACCTCATTTTGTACAAAAATGTTCTCTCTGATTCTGGCTATTTGATTTTTTAGAAATTGTGATAAAATACCTGGGACATAATATAACTCAATAATGTTAAAATATATGATTCAATAGCAAGAAGTGTGCTCGTAATATTGTTCAATAATCACTACATTTTGTCCTCAAATATTTGTATTATACCAAAGGAAGCCCCATGTACATTGAGGGGTTACCATCTATTTTGTCCTCCACTCAATCCTTGAAAACCACTAATCTGCTTTCTGTCTATCCATCTGCCTATTGTGAATATTTTATAGGAATGGAATTATATAATTTGTCATCTTTGTGCCTGGCTTCACCCACGTAGTGTAAAGCTTTTGAGGTTCATCCATGTAGCATATATAAGTACTCAACACTTCACTCCTTTTTATGGGTGAATACTATCCCATAGTTTGAATACAGCACCTTTTGTTTATCCTTTCATCATTCATAGACTTTTCGGTTCTTTCTGCATTTTGGCTACTCTGAGCAGTGCTGCTAGAAACACCTGTGTACAGATTTTAGTTTGAACATCTGTTTTGGATTCTTTTGGATATAGATACAGGAGTGGAGTTGCTGGGTACGATGGCTAATTTTATATGTCAACTTGGATGGTTTATGGAATGACCAGATAACTGCATAATGCACTGGGCCATGTGGTAACTCTCTGTTTGGCTTATTGAAGAAGTACCACTGTGTTCTCCACAGCAGCATTGCAGGTGGGTTCCAACTTTTCCATATTTTCAACAACACCTATTATTCCTTTTTAAAAAAAAAATGCTGTAGGCATCCTAATGGGTGTAACTCCTTTTGCACTCTGAATGTCCTCCCATACCCCTCCATTGGAATCACGCAGTGTCACACAGCACGCATATGAAGTGTTAGGTGTCATCAGTGCTGGCCGAAGGCCAAATGGGAAGCAAGCCTTGTTTGACCTTCACGCTCAACATCTTCATTTTGTATCCTTCCTTTGTCCACTCTCAGCGGGGCCTCTTCCTTTTTTTTTTCCAGGTGCTTAGTGTCTGTCTTGCTCAGAGTCTGCTTATTTCCTCCAAGAGATGTAGAGGATCTCATTCCCGATGGGAGTATTTACATTTTAACAGGCTAACTAAATGTCTGACTTTCCAGCATTAGTTAGTAGGCACGTGTTTTAGAAGTCGGGGCATAGGTAGTGGACTTGCTATGAGTGTCTGTCACTCACAAGGTTCATGAGCTCACAACCTGTTGACTATATACATAAGTTATGGCCAAAGTGACCATTGTCATGCTTACGTCATAAAGCCTGTGAAAAGGACTCTATTGGTCAACTCTCACAAGAGCAGTCAATCATTCATTTAATAAGATTCGATGAAGTACTTGTTTTGTGCCAGGCACTGGGCAAAGCATTGTGGGTTGAATGTATACTGGATCCTATTCTCAAGGAGCTCACATTTGAGTTGTTATTACAAGCAGTAGGGCTGGTGTTAGAAGGATCCTTGTTATCCTATAGTGGGGCTGCCTTTTGAGCAGTGAGTATTATGAATGAAATGGCTGTCCGGGCATAGGAATATGGTTCGCACTCTTGAAAAGAGGCAAATGAACTTAGGAGTGCTCACTGTGGGTCTTTTACTTCTGCTACACCAAGGCTTTGACTTCCCTTTTCTTATATCCTAGACATGCACTGCTCAGTATAGTAGTCATAGGTGACCTTTTAGTGCCTGAAATGAACCATGAAACTGACAAAATAAATGTTGAATTACACTTAACTTTGATTAATTTATATTTTAAAACTGATACTTGCTTACTGGAAAATTTTTAGTATGTTTGGAACAACTTGGGTACATGAATCTACTTTGTTAATTGTAAATGTTATGAGACTGAAAAATGGATCAGCTACTTCCAGTGAACATTTAGTGTCCAACTCGTATGATCTATAAATACAAGATATGTGTGAGCTTTCAGGGATTTGGGAAAAAGGAATGTAAATTACCTCCATAATTTTTATTGAGATTACATGTTGAAATGGTATTATTTTGGATTTACTGAGTTAACACAATATTAAAGTTAATTTTTCTTGTCTCCTTTTACTTTTTGAAAATGTGGCTGGTATAAATTTTTAAATTCTGTGACTCACATTGTTTTTCTACTGGATAATACTGCTCCAGAAAAACATTATTTTCTTAAAATAATTTATGCATCTTTCCTCCAAACTCTAGTGAGGCATAAATGACGCAATTGTAGATATCTATAGTGTACAATATGATGTTTGATATATGCATATATTGTGAAATGATTACCACAATCCAGCTAATTATATCTTTCACCTCTCATAGTTATCTTTTTTGCTTGCAGTGAGAATACTTAAGATCTATTCTATTAGTAGTTTTAAAATATACAATACTTTATTATTAGCTATAGTCTCTATGCTGTAAAATAGGTCTCCAGAACTTATATATCTTGTATAACTTAAAGATTGTATCCTTTCATCAACATCTCCCCATTCTCCACTCTGCACCCCAGCCCCTGATAACCACTCTTCTACTCTTTCCTTTTATGAGTGTAGCTGTTTTAGATTCCATATGAGTGAGATCATGCCGTTATTGTCTTTCTGTGTCTGGGTTATTTCACTTAACATAATGTTCTCCAGTTCCATCCATGTTGTCACAAATGACAGGCTTTCCTTCTTTTTAAAAACTGAATAATATTCCTATGTGTGTGTGTGCATACATGTGAGTGTGCGTGTGACACATTTTCTTTATCCATTTGTCCCCTGAAAGACACTTAACCTGATTCTATGTCTTGGCTATTGTGAATCACGCTGCATGAAAACGGCAATAGATTTGAAGCAAAACTCATTGGCATCTCAACTTCTTCATTCCTAACATCTAAGGATGTTGCCAACTTACCAAGCTTCTGAAGGCTGATACCAAAAAATGACAAAGAAGTAAAGCAACATCTGAGGCTTTCTCATAGCCCCCTTTCTAAATACATCCTGTCTCTTTTGGTCCAGGCTCACTTGTAAACCCAGTGCACTCAAATAGTGCTCCCCCAGGATTAACTTGATTGACAAATCCACCCAATAAAGTAATTCATATGAAAACGATCTTAGTTTAATGTGTCATTCATCTCAGGGGTATTTTCATTTTAAAATTTGTTGCCTTCATAGAACAGCAGTTAACTCAAAGGGATGAATTTAAGACTAGGATTTCAACATTGTAACCCCTAAACTCAATCCTGGTTTTCTGGTTATAAAAAAAAAAAACAAACAAAAGTCCCTGATCTTTCTCAATAAATTCTCTTCCTGTTCCCACATTCTGACCCATGAGTAGTATCCATTGATTAACGAAATGATCCTCTGCTTTAGATAAATTTGCTTTATATGAACAAGTAAGATATATGTGGCTAATCAGAGGCAAGATTTGCAACAAACTAATGTTACTTTAATTTCTTCCTTTGTTCTAGAAATGATAATGATGAGCAGTTTCTTTTTCATAAGACTTCTAGCTACTCTATTATTGGCTGCCTGAAACTAAAAATACCAAATAAGTGTTTAGTCAATTTATCTGAGTTTATTTTATTATGAGCCCATTAAAAATACATCCAATCTAAGCAGAACACAATTTATTAGCATAAAGAATCCAGGGAAAAGAAATCTTATGTTCTTACTTTTTCCAGGGGAATTTATAGCCGGAAGAACTGAAAGTCTAATACAATTTATAACCTACAGCATGGATTCTGTCTTTTTATTTTACAAAGTGTAATAATAACTGTAACAAAATAGATATTGTTTCTCGCAATGTAAGGATAAACACGTAATCTGAATATGTTTGTGAATTTCCCTGTTTCTTAAAACTTTCTTTTGGTAGGATACTGGTCTGTTGAGTTTTTTTCTGAAAGTTGGCACAGAATAAGGAATTTAAGTTTCTCTTCTTTGGGCTGAAGTGGAGGGACTCCTTTGAACTAGAAAGGGTGGAACTGTCTTAGGGCTTTGTAGATGTATTTTACCTATCAAGAATACAAGAACGTGATTTTGGAGTATCCCCAAGAGTGTTTATTTTACTGCCCTATTGCCAATGGAGAACTTGAGACAGAATAGGGTTAAGCAGTTTTCCAGTGTACTATAGTAAATTGGCAGTTGGATTGGGATTAGAATCTAGGTCTTCAAACCTTGGGGACTTCTCTATTAGCTCAGATCATGTACGGCTCAGCAGTTTCTTTCACAAGATCCTCCTGACATGACACATGCCATCAGTCTTATTTTCTAACAGATGTTTTGAGGGTGGAGCAGATGGTCCCTTCCCTCACCCTGGCAGCCCTTGACTCCAGAGAGACAGATCATGTCAGAGATGGCACTCACAGCCTCTCTCCCCAGGGGTCCACCTCCCCTTCTGCTCATCCTTCTCCTGTCCTCGTCTTTTCCACACTCAAGAAAATACTGTTCTACTGTTTCCTCTTTTTAAAGAGGCTGTATACTTCCCCCTCAGGCCTTTTCTGTCCTCATGTCCTTGAGCTGATTTTTCTTGAATTTTTATAGATAGCACCACTGTCTAGTCAGTGGAAAGAACACTGGCTTCTAAGACACTGTGCTCTGCCTCCCATTATGGTTCCTGATGCATGATCTGTGACAAATCACTTTCTCCCTTTTCATCATGTACATTTTCCACTAACGTTTATTCCTGGAGTGACCCCTCCTTCTGCATGGCATTTGGGGAGCCACTGTCCTAAAGTACATTGAAATTTAGAGCAAAAAAACAAGTCCTTGTCAACAAGTTGCTGACGCTCACCCATGGCTGTGTAATGATGTCACCCATCATTCACACGTGGCTTACTCTTGGCTGTATCACTTTTATTCATGAATGCTGTTATGTCTACATTTTGATTCTTGAATGCATTACAATGACCTCACATTCATTGCTTTTCTCTCTACTTAACCAGTGAGCTTGAGTTTGTGTCCCGAGGGTATGTGTGCGTATTGGCACATACCCATTTGAGGAGACAGTGTTTGATGGCAAAAACATTAACTCTGTAATCATAGATGCTTTTAATTATCAGACTTGACATTTGTAAGCTGTGTGACTCTAGGCAAGTCATTTTACCTCTTTGTCCTACACTGACACTGAGGACATTACTACTGCTTTGGGGAAGCAATTGAAAATACAAGTTGTGTTGGAAAATCACGGAAGCCAAAGAGGAAAGAAAGTTCTTTTTTGGAGAACCATTGCCCCCAGAAAAGAGCAGGTACCCACTGAGCCATCCCCTTCCCTTGAAGTGGTCAGTTCCAAGGGGACTGAGGGGCAGCGGGGTTCCTGTGGACTTGCTCCGTGCTGGGAAATCCCCTCAGGGAATTTAATCAGCTTTTCTTTCAATACTGTAGACAAACTACCTCATCTACTTTTTATGCAAGGAATGGGTGGAAATGATGGTCATTTTCTTCTGACTATAGCCAGAAAAACTCAGGATTTTCTTTTTTTTTTTTTTTTTTTTTTGCTATGTTATTACTAACCCCCCCAATTTTATAGTTGGCGTGAATTGATATAATCAAAATGAGGATACTGAGTTATAAACTGAAAGATTCTCATTTTCCTAAGGAGTCTTTCAGGAAGTCTTCCTGTGCCCTTTTGTCTTAACATATTGCAACATTTTTATCTGCAGCCAGTAACAGATCTTGTTTCTGCTCTCTTCTGTCCTGACTTGGGATTCAGTTGCATTTCACTGTCTGCTTATCTGTGTTGGAGGAAGTGTGGAAAGTGAATGGAGAATGCTGGTTCTCCTTGGACATAACCTTAAAGTTGGACCCTAGAGGGTCCTAGAAATTTTTCAATTATTTATTCCAGTGTTAACAAGTTTTATGATCTCCCTGGGCTCTTCTATGCTCACACTAACTCTGGCTAGGAAATTGGATTAAGTGACCTCTCATTAAGTGAATACCATTGCCCTTGGATTCCTAATTTGGCCAGAAGCCAGTATCTGTCCTTTTCTACCTTTGGATCTCAAATCTCTCACCTTTGTGTCCAAAGCTGATTCTGAGATTATGCCAAGTTAGATGTGTCCATTTAAAATAATTAAAGGGATTAATTTATTTTAAACATTTCATCTTATTTGACCATTGCTGCATCTACTTTTCAAAGGCTTTCCCTTAAAAAATCCTGGTGTAATGGCAGTAAAATCTGGTTGAAATATTGTTCCTCCTAAATATATAGACATCTTGAACTATGCTGATTTTTATATGATCCCAGAACTAGAGGAAATTTCATGAGGTCATTGAACCTAGCTCTTACTTTTAAGGCCACTTCTTAAATTCTCCATGATAGGTGACTGCTCACCAAGGGTGGAAAATTCTATAATATTTGGTAGCCTATTCCAATATCTAGACAGTTGTTTAGTGGAAACTCCTAAGTTCTTGCTGCACACTGGAAACGACACAAGATTCTTGTTCTCATTTATTTAACAAAACACAGCCAATATTCTACTCAAGGGACTTGGATTCGAGAGCTGTGACATCTATCACCAAAGTTGATTTAGCTACTTTAGCTGACTAGAAGGTTGTCCTCCTTCCTCACTGCCCCAGACTCTATTAAAGAGAACAATCTTCCCAGACACTTTAAATATCATAGCAATTGATAGCAATACCAAGTAAGCATCAGCCTCTGAGCTTGTGTTTACTAGAGTTTTATTCTACTACATTAGAATATGCAAGTCTTCGAGGCCTCATAAGTACCAGAAGAGCTGCATAATGATGCTATCCTATCTGTATTGACTCCTGTGGAATGCATCTTGTGTACAGTTTTCTAATGGTGCTCCAGGGACTTTCTACCCCATTAGTCCTTTGGCACCTTGTAATATATTTACTGACTTAGGACATGCCTCAGTGCTCCCACAAGAAGGGATAGATTGGTTCCCATAGACTAAGCTGCTTGGTGGGCAATTTAATACACTGGAAGATTTTCATTTGGATTCTTTGTTAATTTCCAGTTTTCAATTTTCTGTGTCACCATTAAGAGAAAACTTGTGTGAGGTTGGAATATGGGTGTGCACTGTGACTTGCTTCTACCAATAGAATATGACAAAGATGATGGGCTGTTCATGATTATGGGTGCATACTACATGATTCTAGCCTATGACACTCAAGTCTCTTTCTGTTGCTGGCTTTGAAGAACGAAGCGGGATAAATTCTGTGGCCAGCTGCGAGAAAATATATTCTTCCAACAACCTAGGAAGCAGATCTTTGCCCAGCTGAACTTTCAGGTGAGATCCCAGCCCCAGTGAGCCTCTTGATTGTCACCTTATAAGAGACCCTGAGCAGAAAACTCAGGAAGCGGGACTCAGACTCCTGACCTATGGGCACTGTGAGACAGTGTGTGCTAAATATATGGTAATTTGTTACACATCACAGAAAGCTAACACCACCATTGAATACTTATTTGCACAGTTGAATGTTTATATCTCCTCCCAGGAACCATATCTCTCTCCTTTATTGCTGTATCCTCTATACATATTATGATGCTAGACAAGGAGGCACTACTAAATAGATATTTAGTGAATGAATAAATTTATGAGTAAGTGAATAAATGACTTGGAATGCCAAGCTTAGTTCTAGGTATTACAGGTACAGAGACATAAAACAAATTTCAGTATCTTAGTCACATAAATGCAGGTGAGAAGTGTGGAAATCATGGCACGTGAGGAACAGCCAGAGAGTTGCAGATGTTTGGATGGAGAAGTGAGGATGTCAGACAGGAAGTTAACGCTGCTGCCCAAGCATATAAAAGAATGTCCCATGCAAACGAACCTGCACCTATGTACTCTGTGTAACCCCCGGGGTTAGATGAACTCAGGCACCAATGTGTATGTATCATTGGAAGCTAGATATTGCTTCGTATAAGAAGAAATGTGTGTGATGTTGGCAGTGAGTTCATCGATTATAGTTGCTTTTTACTCCATTAGAGTAGTGAGTTTCTTGTTAAGGTGCTCAACTGGAGAAGGAAAACCATTTTGTAAGGCTATTATAAAGGGAATCTCTTCATTTGAAAGGCCTATTCTCACTGGGCATACTGGTGCACACCTGTAATTCCAGTTACTTGTGAGGCTGAGGCATGAGGATCATGAATTCATGGTTTCCCTGGGTAACTTAGAAAGACCCCGTCTCAAAACTAAAAGGACTAAGGGTAGAGTTGAGGGACAGAGTGCTTGCCTGGCACATGCAAGACCCTGAGTTCAATCCTCAGTACTGCGAAAACCAAAAGAAGCTCATTGTCCAGGTGGGAAAGAGACATACGCAGAAAGAATGTCTATATTAATGAGACGCCATGCTAAGTGTCAAATGATACACAGTATAAACCACACGTCAAATCTACACAGGACTTTAGAGGGATAGAGCGGCCCTGAAGACTGAGCAAGTCAAGAAGGCTTTGTAGAAGAAGACTTAGCCTTGAATAAGTGAATCCAGTGAATGTGGGTAGTTCATGCAGGAGTAATAGCGTAGGCAAAAGAGCAAAGGCGAGCACACTCTGATCCACAAATTGCCAGGTCCACCTAGCCATCTTGTGTTTAAAACCATCATAGGCTGCCTTCTCCATCTGTACTTACAAAGTCTTTATGCGTAGATCAGCCCTGGTGCCTCCCATCTTCCCATTCAGATACCCCAGATTCTCTGAGCCTAGAAGTACATAGACTACCAGAATCCATTGGTAGATATGTGGCTTCTTTCCATCATGAGTGAGATTATGTCAGAACACTTAGCTGAAAATAGAGTCATTAGTCAAGTGCTTTTCCAGCCTCAGCAGTGAATTAATGTGAAATTTGAACACATTTCTTAGCTTCTTGAATTTTAAATTTCTACTGCAAAATGATAATGCTTCTTGGTTTCTCATTGGAACCTCAGGGTGCCGAGTATTAACTAAAGAGAAACAGCAGTAACTGGCACACTCTGTGTTTACTCTATTACCAAGGATGTCACCGATAAAATTAAATCCTAGACATTCATTTTCATCTGCTTCAAAGATGGCTTCTCTGGAGAGACAGGATACCACGGAGGTAATTCATGAAGGCTGATGTTGAAGCATTGCCTTTTCAGATAGAGAAAAAAAAAAGAGCTCTTCCCATTTCAGAATAATTTCTTGCCTTTTAACATTGGGTAAGTTACTGATTTATGGAGTTGCTTTGGACAACACTGAGGCCTAAAATTTTCTTCACAGCATGGTTACCAGCAGCCAGAACTTTTTCCCTACTCTACTCCTGGGGACTTTGACCCCGGAGGACCATCATCATACTTCTCCACGAAGAAACACATATTTCATTCTATGCTATTAGAAATGTTAAACCAAATTAGCGTAATTTAAGAACACCTGTCTGGGAAAATATACATTGGTACAACAGTTAGAACTTTCTTAATAGCCTTTCTTACTGATTTGAAATTTAGAACTGTCATTTTTGGAGGGGTAGAGGTGGAAAGGCTGTGTCTGGGACCCCAGAAGAATGGTCTTTGTCCAAAATATTTCCCGTTAACTTCCTTTGGTTCCCATGCCAATCTAGTTGACTTTATGATGTAGCTTTTACTGATTTTTATACTTGTGTGCCTGAAGTCAAGATTCCGTATATGTACTATCTTAATTTAGACACAGTGGACTATTTTTATGTATCATCAACTGTTTTTTAGTACAATAGGTTTCAGTCCTATAGAATGAAAAACAATTATTGAGAGGCAGTATGTGAAGCCAGGGATAGCGCCAGTAAAGGCAATAGTGAAGGTCTGTATGAGGACCTCAAAACAAAGAGACAAGTATACTGGACCAATATCGAGGTAAAATTGCAATCTATTGTTTGAGTTAAGATAAATAAGTTTCACCTGGCAACACATAGACTGGCAGATAGATGTCCTCCTACAAGGTGAAGCATGGTTCTTCAATGGCGAAACACCATTCTTTGCTGTTTCCAGCATTTAGCTCAGTGCCTGGATCAGAGTAGGGTTAAGTATGCAAAGAACTAATAAGTGAATCAGTCTTGCAATTTATTTTTAGCCCTGGCTGTGACTTTAACTTCACTTCTGAGAGATCCAAAAAACAAAAGAATTCCTTTCCCATGATGTGGATGACTGAATTTGTTGGTGTTTGAATCTATGACTAAGTGATTGACACATAATAGGTGCTCAAAAATATTTTCTAAATGCAGCTTTTAATGAAGATTTTTGCCACTGTTCTTCAACTTTCAGTATACTCCTCCCTACCATTTTATCAGTTAGGAACATGAATCTTTGTGGAAGGACCAAGTGATTACGTTTGGTAAAGACTGTATCATGAATTGGATTGACACTCCAACTCTAGTGATAAAACTAGAGTGCACATACAAATTATGCAGAATTAAAGTTGGGTGTGGGCTGGGGGCAAGAGTTAAAAATAATGGTGGTGGCCAAAAGGAAAGAAGTGAGCAGTGAAATATTCTGTTTGTCAGGGAATATTGGTAGCATAAACAACATCTTATGAACAAGAATCTTGACCTTCAAGATGTTCTTTACATACGTACCTGGCTTACAGCTTTTATGAATGGACCATGGCAAGTGTCACTCATGGGAGATTTGAACTTGCATTCGCATCATGCCAGAGACTTCACAAGAAAGTAGTTACAAAGTGTCAGTGCCCATTGTAAAATGATGTGTTGTAAATAAAAGTTCTCAGTACAATGGCAACAAAGTAGGAAGAATAGCCTTGGATTTTCTTATAGTATTCATTCTGAACATGCGCTGGCCACCTTTACACCTCTCATCCTTCTTACTGAAAAGCAGCAATTATAGTGAACCTAGAGTAAATGTTCTCAAAGTGTGACTCTGCTTTAGAATCACCTGAAAGAATGTAAAAATGTAGATCCCAAGGGAGAAATGCAAATCAAAACCACAGTGAGATATCACTTTACCCAGTAGCTTTCTGTGTGTGTGTGTAGTGTGATTAAAAATATGATACATGTTTACAGTTTTAAAATGATTATAATAAAAGACACGTTGCCATGAATCCCGCTTAGAATACTCCTCCTTGCTTTGAACACACTCATCCCATCATTCTTGCCACTTTCTGAATCAGTTCTGGAAGTCCTCTTTCCTGAGTGTCTTTAGTTGTGCTGTCACAGCTGCCTCCATGCCCTGCATTGATTTAAAACATTTACCTTTCTTGGTCATTTTGACTTTAGGGAAAAGCCAGAAGTTGCACAGTGTCAGATCTGGTGAATAAGGTGGATGAGGACACACTATCGTATTTTTATTTGACAGAAATTGCCATAAATGTTTGATCAATAAGGGGTGATCACAAAATATGTTGAATGTGTAAAATGTTTATTACAGTAAAAGTTACATTGCCATCAATCTCCCTCAGAATACTCCATCTCTCTTCCAACATACTTATGCCATCATTCTTGGCAACGTGTTTTAGTACTGTAGTAAGTTTTTCTTTTAAATTTAAACATTCATCATATAGTGAACACATTGCCAAAAATAATGGGATAAGTGTGTTTGTAGTGAAATGGAGTATTTTGAGGGGGATTAATGGCAATACATCTTTTACTGTAATAAATTTCTTTATTTAAACATTTATTGTATTTTATAGTACATATATATCACAGAAAATAAATGTTGGCAGGAATATGGAGAAATTGGAACTTTTATGCACTGCTGGTGCGATTATAAAATGGTGCAATCATTGTCAAAAGCAGTATGATTCCTCAAAATATTAAAAATAGCACTACCATAGGATCCAGTAATCCCACTTATCTCATATCCAAAGGAAATTAAATCATTATGTCAAAGAGATATCTGCACTCCCATATTCATTGTAACTTTATTCACAATAGCTGAAAGTGGAAACAACCCAAGTGCCATCCACGAATAAATGGATAAACAAACATGATCTGTCCATACAATGGGACGTTATTCAATCTTGAAATGGAAATTCTGATACATGTTACAGATCGGCGGATCACGAGGACTTTATGCCTAGTGAAATAATCTACTCAGAAAAAGACATATACTGCATGGTTCCACTGATTGTACTTTGATGAGGTCCCCAGAGTAGAAAAATTCATAGAAACAGAAAATAAAATGGTAGTTACTAGAGGCTGGGGGAGAGAGAAATGAGGAGTTCTTTGGTGAGTGTAGAGTTCTGGAGATCCGTTGCACAATAATGTGGATACACTCCACACTTTTGAACTGTATGCTTAAAATAATTAAGATGGTTAATTTTATATTACATCTTTTAACGCCACAATTAAAATTGGTTTTAAAATGCAAATCCCAGAACCCTACTGAAAGTGTGAAATCATACTCTGGGACAAGGGAACGGGACTAGGCATTTTAACAAGCTCCCTGGGGATTTTCAGTCACAAACTAAAATCTAAGAAGAACTGAGCCTGGTCCTTGTACTTCACAGAGCTCTTTAACCCCTACATATATTTTTTTCATTTAAAACTTATATCAGCTCTGTAATTGGGTACTGTTATAATCACTAATTTACCGATAAGGAAATTAAGACCCAGAGAAGCTAAGCAAATTGCCCGAGGTCACAGAGTCACAAGTAGTGGAACCAGAGTTCAAATCTGGGTCCACCTGGAGTCACTCATTTTCCTCCCACACATATCTCAACTTGCTTCTCATTCCTGGTTGGGAATAATTTGCCTTCACCTGTCTGACAAAATGTTGAATTTCTCAAAACAGTATTTATCCGAACTCTCCTGTTTATTCCCATGAGCATTTTTAGAGGGTGCTCATTCTTGTTTAGTGCTATCTGATTTATCATCCCCTTAGAGGCCCAGATTTTATTTCTACATAACCAGTTGTTTTCTTCGATTTGATCTCTGCTCTCTATTTTCAGTCACCCCTGTATATACCTTGTATTTTTTCCTGTGTAGGTTCATCTCGGGTTTTCTGTATGTTTTCTCTAACTTTTGGAATAAAGCATTGAATTCTTTTGCTATTTCTCACAAGTAGATTATTGAATTAGTTAATTTTGATCTTCTACTCACAAATCTTTATTGGTTCATGAGTAAAAATTCTACCAAACTGTATACTGAATGAAATGTCCAAATTCCTTAACTTTGTATGTGTACAAGCTGCCCTCAGGATACATTTCTAGCTTTCTCCTCTCTACACAGTGGACATTATATTATAGATAATTGGACCTGTCATTTTATGAATATACATTGAACTTTCCTACCTTCCTACTTTTGCTCCTGATATGCCCAGTGTATAGTGCTTCTTCTAACCATATTCACCCATATTCAGAAATTTGGTCCAGTTCTATTTTCTGCATAACTTTCTCTGCATGTGACTCCATCCTAAATTAACCTATCATCCTATGTGCTTTGTTGCATAAAGTCTGTTGTATGCTTAGGATATATTTTATTGACTACCTTATCTTGCTGCAACTTGTGTGTGTATCCAATTTTGTCAGTTAGATTATAAGGACTCCAGGCACAGTCCTTGGTTTAACAACATTAATTTTGAACCTACTCTGTGTCCCCTATTCTGCTAGGCATGAAGGCCGCAACTAGTTCTTGCACTCGTGGAACTCAGCATGAAAGGGGAGACAGAGAAGTAAACACTTTTACATTTCTCACAAGTGTATTTGCTTGCATATACGCTTAGCAATGGCACTTTGTAGCACCTTTTAAATTTAACAGAGTGGTACAACCTAATTTCTGTGATACTTGATGAAATGTTTCCATCAGATCAAAAACCATATCCAGTAATGACATAACTTCTGAGCTAGAACCAAATATAAATGGAAGTTCACATAACTGGCCTTAGATAATTTAGTTTATGCTTCTAAACTTGGATGAGACCCACTAATTCCTTCTCAATAGTCAATAAAATTTTTGCAACGAGGAATATATAGGAGAGTGATTGAATGATTTCTTATTATACACAAATAGATGGTTGCGGATTTGCATTGCCTTATTTAGGGGATTTTTGTGATCTTTGATCATGCTCATTGGTGACTATGAAAAAATCAATACAATATTGGATTGATTTTAGATGGGAGGGGATAGAAAGAAGAAAAGAACATACACAAATGCAGTTCATGATAAAGACTTACGAAGAGAAATTACAGGCTGATAAAGTTTTAGAGTGAAATTGAAATCACTCCTGCATTCACTTGGTATTCTGTAGCATTTACAACAAAGCTTAACAAAGCTTTTCTTAGAGCCATGAAAGTAGTCCCCATGAACCATACACTTAAGATTCTAAGTCCACCAGTTGAGGAATATCAGTCTATTTGAAGTCCTGGAAATTTTAACGTAAACTAAAAATAACCAGCATGGAAGCCCTTGTTATTTTTATTGAAAAAGGCAGTAGGTAATGTCCTTGGGTGTTGTCTTCTGATTTTTCCTTAGAAGAGCAAAGCTGTTATTTGGACTCCTGGCCCTCAGAAGATGATGGTTATCTCCATTACTGTGATTTCTTTAGCACTGCATGCTGTCTGGGTCCTTTCTTTGTTCCCCTGCTGGATGTGTCAGACCTACTAGTGAGATGCTTTAAGCCACAATTCATCGGTTTCTTTCCATTTGGGGCTCATGATTAGTGTTAAAGGTGGAATTACAAACATTGGTTGAGTATAAGATTACAACAATATCTTTAATTAATGGAGCACCTTGGCAAACAAACACTTCAAACACAAAGAAAATGGTATTTAATGATAATCTTCAGTTTGCTAAAACTCTCAGAGATTTTCCCAGGGAAACTGATTCTTTCTGCAGGCTTCACTTTTGTTGATTCGAATTTGGCCCTTAATACTTTTTGTTTTAATTTATGAAGCCCAAGGTGAATGATGAATCAACATATTCTCTTTTTTTAACATGCACTTATGTGCAAGTATTTATATGCAAATATGTGTGCACATATGTGCGACTCTTTGTTTTGACCCTAGCCTTTGAAATTCAGCTGACCCACATATGTGCCCCTTATCCTGAAATTGTGGAAATATTTCAAATATTCTAGATTTCCCAATAGTCACCTGGGCTATTTGCCTGCCTGCTCTCCCTTTGACATTGATCTTCACTCGTCTCTCACTCATTCCGTACCCTTCCTCTATGCCTATCTCTGGCCACCTTTGGTTTTGACAGTCTTTCTTCTAGCCCCCCCCCCTTTCATCCTCATATTTCATGGCTTACACTCAGCGTTCTAGGTTCTATGGGGTTTCTTGGTTTTGGTCTTTCTATTGTCTTATGCAAAAACTCCCTTCTTCAGTCTTACTTATGAGCTAGACCCTGGCCATAAACATACACTGGTTTCCTGGCAAAATAAAACATTGAAATGAGGGGGGGGAAGATGGTATTTCGATTTGTGTGAAATTTGTATTTAATCCTTGAGCAAATATTTTGTTGAGCTGAATGACCATCTGCAGTGCTCTCCCCTCCCTCCAGTCCAAGTCACAATCTGCTTTTGCCAGAACTACTCTAATACCTCTGTGCTTCAATCCATGTTCCCTATAATCCGTGTACCATATGGCACTGGATGATCTCCTAACAATATAAATCAGACAGTGCTATTACCTGAGGCAAAAGCTTCCATTGGGAAATTAGATGAAAGCAGTCTCGACAGGGCCGGTGAGACTCTGTATGATCTGACCCCTGCCTATCTCTCTGCTTCATCTTATCTCTCCCCTCTACTCCCTCTACTCCAGCCTTTTTGGCCTTCTTGCTGTTCTACAAAAACACCAAAGTCTTTCCCATTTGATGGCTTTATGAGTGCTCGTCTTTCTGACTCACAGTACCCTTGATCCTCACCCTGCCAAGTCCTTCCTGTCATTCAGATTTCAAGTCTGATACCACTGCTTCAGAGGGTTCCTTGACCTTCTAATTGGATGTCTCCCAGTGCATCTCCACCACATCGTTCTGTGCTACTTTCCTTATATGTTTGTTTGTGATGATTCATGTGTTTAGCTGATTCCTACCTGTCTTTTTTTTTTTTTTAATGCGGGTACCAGGAGTCGAACTCAGGACTTCGCGCTTGCCAGGGAGGCGCTTATGCCGCTGAGCTACATCACCAGCCCCTTCCTACCTGTCTTCCTACCATTAGTATTTGAATTCTGCAGGAGCAGACTTCTTGTCTGGCTTGTTTATTTCTGAAACCCCAGCAACCAGAATGATTCCTAGTATTAAGCAGGACTTACGAAATACTGGCTTACTAATATTTTAACCTTTTAGTGAGCTAGAGTGTGTAAGCACTTAACATTCATTAAGTTTATATAACAGACTGACCGTATTCATTCATTACATGTCACAATGGCCTTGTCATTTAAGTGACAAAGCTTCCTTAATATAGATGAAAACTAAAGTCCAAAGTGTAAAGTGACACATATAGGAACAGATGGCTTTTGTATTAGACCCTAGGACTAAGAGGTACTGTGTTGGTTTTCTATTGCTGGTTAACAAGTTAACTGGAAACTTCATAACTTAGAATTCCACTCATGTATTATCTCCCAGTTTCTGCCGGTCAGATGTGCAGGTGTAACTTTCCTGACTTCTCCACTCAGGATCTCATGGGGCTGCAATCAAAGAACCAGCTGGGTTGCCCTCTCATCTGAGACCAACGGTGTGCCCTCTCAGATTCTTGGCAGAATTTCTTTTCTTATGCATGCATTGAATTTATTCTGGCTGCATATAATACACGCATTATATTCATTACCTTCCTTTCTTATGCCCTAACACATACTCTATTGTTGTTGTTGAGACATATTATTTGTACATTTTATGTGGTGTATTGTGGTAATTTGGTGCATGCATACAATGTATAATAATAAAATAAGGGTAATATACACTTCCATCTTTTCAAATATATCAGAGATTGTTGGAATCAGCTGTTTACATACCGTGCTATAGAAAACCAGAGCTCATTTTTCCTATTTAACTGTATTTTGGTGCCCCTTAATGAACTTTTTCTATCTTCCATCCCCTATGCCTTTCCTAGTCTCTAGTGACTACTATTTCACTCTATCCTTCTATGAGATTGATGTTTCAGTGCCTACAAATGAGACCATGTGGTATTTACCATTATGTGTCTGGCTTATTTCACTTAACATAATAGCCTCTAGTTCCATTCATGTTGCTGTAAATGACAGGACTTCTTTCTTTTTATGGTCGAATAATATTCCATTGTGTATACATACTACATTTTCTTTATCCATTCATCCAGTGACAGTTACCTAGTTTGATTCTATATTTTGACTATTGTGAATAGTGCTGCAATAAACATGTGATTGCGGATGTTTCTCGGACATACTGATTTCAATTCTTTTGGCTATATACCTACTATTGGACAGTTGGATCACATGTTTCTATTTTCTATTTTCAGTTTTCTAATGAACCTTCATACTGTTTTCCATAATTGCTGCCCTAATTTACACTCCCACCAATCATTATAAAGTTTCCCTTTTCTGTGTGTATTTTATCTTTCTGATGACAGCCATTCTTACTGGGGTAAGATGATACCTCATTGTGGTATCGAGTTGCATTTCCCTGATGATTAGTGATGTTGAGCTTTTTTACATGTGGGCCATTTGTATTTTTTTTTTTTTTTGAGACATGTCTGTTCAGATAGTTATGTTGGCAGAATTTCTTGTGGCCACAGAATTCAAGGCAGTGTGCTTCTTCAAAGCTAGCAATGGAGACGGGCAGAATCTCTGTTTCTTTGAGTGTCTGACTGCTCAGAAGGTCTACATTAGTCATGTCAAACCTTTTAGAGCTTTCAATGATAGCAAACAGCTGACTGCGGCACACATGCTGTAGATTCGCCACCACTGGTCTAGATCCCCTTATAAAGGGCTTACTAGATCCAACACACCCAAGAGAATATCTCTTTTGATTACACAAAACTCAACTAATTAATGACCTTAATTACATCTGCAAAATCTCTCAATCCTTGCTCTATCATATTACATAAGCATAGGACTGACATCCCGCCATATTTACCATATTTTATTGGTTAGAAATAACTTACAGAGGCTGTCCATACTGAAGAGGAAGAAACTATACAGGGGGATAGGCCACTGGGAGTCATTTTAAAACCTTGCCTTTCACATGGTTCTAAGGATCATGTGAATTCTACTCTAACCTACTTTGGGTGAAAGATTAGGAGGAAATGCTTTAGAATTTTAAAATACTGTTATTGCATAAACACAAAGGAGAAGGAATGACTTCCAAATGAAGGGCCAGAGGAAAGATTATCCAAACTCATGCTTGAAATGCAACGCAAATCACAAGAAATACATGGAATATCGTTCATGATGGAATCCAAGAGGTTGATCCTCACCTCTCATATTGGATCACAGTGTACTTTGCAATTCTCTGCTCCCCTTGGCCATCTTATTTTGTCACTTGGAATAGAGATATTCCTCTTTAAAGGCAAACTCATGTTGTCAGATATGTGCCTCACTGAAGCAGAAAGATGGCCTTCTCTGGGAAGTGAACAGATTTAACCAGGCAGCTGCATTAAAGACATGCCTTTGAAATGCCTTTTTGAATTTTCTGCTTTCAAAATTAGGAAAAAAGGACAAGGCATATCTCAAGAGTCCACATGTATTCATTTGCTGAGCTTCTCCAGAACATCTATCTACCAGGTGCCAAACCTCATGGAGCTTTACAGTTTTGTAAGAACCTCATGATAGGGAACCAGCCAGTTCTGGATGCAAAGCCAGATTCCATTCCTTCCTAGCTATGTTTACTGGTAGATTTAGATGAGTTGCTTACCTTCAAAGAGCTTCATTTTCTTCATTTCTGAAATTGTATTTGTCCTGAAGTGTCACTAACTGAATTATGTGAGATAATATATATAAATTTTGTAATACGATACCAGGAACAGAAGAGAAATTGGGACTTGGAAATGACAGCATGTAGAGTGGTGACATCACAGATTTTGGAGGCTTTATTGACTTAGGCACTCAGTAAGTGCTAGGTATTGGGCTAGGTACTAGATACAAAATGAACAAGGTTGTGTGATCTCTTTTAGCTTGAATTCCAGAGATCGGAAGATCAGCTCTGCCAGCTGTGTGATCTTGGAGTGCCATTTAATTTATCCTTGCCTTGGTTTGCACATCTGTAAAGTGGGGATGATCACATCTGCCATGCAGCGTTCTTGTGAGGTTAAATGAAATAAAAGTACATGAATACCAGCTTACAATAGGTACACAGTAAATTGTGGTAATAGATCATCATTGCCATCATTATCCCAATCAGAATTCCATTATTGCTGTGAGAAATTTAAAGGAGTTGGTCCATTGAAAGCTATTTGAGGTCCATTGAAAGCTATTGAAGTTCTGTGGATTTTCAAAAGTCCTCTCCCCTGGATTTTCAGCAGGTTGAATTGCCCAATTACCTCAACCCACTGGGTTTAGGAGATAAACATTGACTTCAATGTTATATGTATTAATCACTTTCCCATCACTGGGAGAAAATACCTGACACCTGCGACTTAAAGGAGAGGTTTTATTTGCCTCACAGTTTCAGAGGGCTCAGTCCATGATAAACTGGCTTCAAGGCAGAAGCATCATAGTTGAAGGGTGTGGCAGAGAAAAGCTGCTTGGTTAGTGATGACCAGGAAGTAGAGAAAGCAGAGAAAGCAGAGGAAAGCAGAGAAAGAAAGGAGGAGCCAGGGACAGAATAAACACTTCCAGGTCACACCTTCAGCGACCCACCTCTTCTGATCTGGCCCCACCTCCTAGCAGCACATTCAGCTAAGAACTCATCAGTAGATGAATCCACTGCTGAGTATAGCATCCCACGAACCAATCACCTTCCAGAAGCCCCGCCTCTGCTCACATGAGATTTTGGGGGGACATTCTAGCTGTAAGCCATAATATTGAAAGATATTAAAGATAATTTGCTGTGGTAACAAGGTCTTAATATCACCTTATACTTTCATGACACTTTAGGTGTCTAGTCTTTTTTTTTTTTTTTTTTTTGAGACAGGGTCTCACCATGTAGTTCAGGCTGGACTTGAACTCACTATATAGCCCAGGCTGGCCTCGAATCTGTGGCAATCCTCCTGCCTCAGCCTCCTGAGTGCTGGGATTACAGGTATGCACCACCACAGCCAGCAGTGTCTAGTCTTTTAATATATCAAGAAATAATATTTGTTGGGTGCCTGTACTACGCCGGGCACTGTGTTCTCCCTGTGAAAGTGGCAGGATTGTATGATTATTTCCATGTGGAAAATGAAATGCTCCTTTAAGAAGAGGTTAGCAAATTTGCTTCATGTCCTGCTGCTTATTAGTGGTTCAGGCAGGGCTGGAGCTCAGTTTTTCTGACATCATACCCAATGCTGTTCCTACTTTCTGCACTTGTGTGTCTAGTGCAATGGGCCTGTCCAGAAGCGTGTTGAAGGAGTGTCAGGGGTATTTCAAGGGGCAATGCTGCTGCTGAAGTGAGGGCTGATTTGAAAATAAAAACAATGCTAGGAGACACCTGGAGTGACAGGAGACTCAGAACTCCAAAGCCCAGAGCTGCTGGGTGTCAGGACTTGCAGGGGGCAACCAAACACGATTGCACATAGCCTTGGCTGACACGAGTGGGCTTCCCATCCGTGTAGACCAAGATGGCCCTCCTGACAACCTATCATTCCTTCCCAGCCACCAGGATGGCTCTGGCCACATTTTCTCCTTGGCTTTCCTTGTGACCAACTGTACCATTTGCCAGATGGCTTTATGGGTGAGGGGTAGCACACAACTATGACATGTAATGGAGTGAAGTTAACTGACCCAAGTGGGAATTGGACTGATAGCTTTCATATAAGGCTTTCAGAATCTCATTTCATATAAACTTTAGAATTAGACAGAAGGTTATGTAAACATATCCCAACCAATTGACTATGGAGTAAGAAAACAGCATTCATTTGGATTTCTGATCATCAATTTTTTAGACAGGTGTCTGGGGTTAGGGATTCAGGCAAAGACTTAGTTTGGAAATGACAAGGCCCACATGTGGATGCCAGGGGGACATTTGTTCTATCAGTTGCTAGTAAGAATGTACTTTTGGCTCTGAGCAGGCAACTTTAAATGTCAAGAGGTTCAGGAGTGAAGGGCTGAATATCCCCTAAGTCAGAGTCACCAAATCTCAAGATCCTCAATACGATTGATCTTGCTCTCTAGCACCTCAGCTAAAGAAAATACTGGTTTTAAAGAGCTCCTTGAATTTCTTGAAGTATAAAATTCCTCTCCAGGTTGCAAGTTCTTTTCCTTTTCTGTGCTTCGAATCTAGGGAAACATAGAAATCAAAGTTACACATGCTGTCGCACTTAAAGTTCAAGCTCCACATGCGCTGCAGATGAGGAGCCACACATCTGACAGCGCTGCTTTGCAGTTACCTCTGGCACTTGCCTAGCCACACTCTTAGGGTCAGTGCTAGCACCAGCAGATCCATCTGTGCCATTTTCAGGTTCTCCATGGTGTCAGCCTCTATCCCCCATCCTCCTCCTCCTCCTCCTCTTCCTCCTTCCCTCCCCCCTCCTCTTCCTCCTCTTCCTCCTCCTCCTCTTCCCACCTCCTGATTTGCAGAGGTAAATGCTGTATGTGGAATTTGCTTGTCCTTCCAATTCCATAAAGGCTCTTTCATTCTCTCCATTGTCTCTGAATCTAGCCTGCTTTTTTACAGTAAGGCTCCCACCTGCTTTCCGTTGCAGAATGACCTTGGAGTCTTTTGCTGGGGGAGAACAGCTCTCTTGCCTTCTAGCTAGTAATTTGTGTCAGATGATGTAAACGGTGTAGGTTACAAATAGAGCTAGGAAAGGTAAGATGTGCCTTTTGGTTGAAAATGTGCACATCATGGAATCATGGGAAAACTTCAGTGGTGAGCCCTTGCATATTATATATATATCATATGCATATATACACATACATACATTAACATATAGTTGGTAATAGGATGTGGATGCGGTGCAACTCCATTTTGGAGCCGTTTCTTCACACTGCAGTATTCGTTTTGATAACCGTGCAGAGACAGATGGCATTTTGTCCCCTTTCCAGAACAGAGAAATAGTTTGCCGAGCAATAGCTAGTATAATGAGAAGCCGTGTAAGTTGAAGATGAGGTAAAACCAGAGCATCTGTCAGTCCTCGAGTGCCAGATTGGAGATGCTGCAGACAAACTAATATTCCAACAAAAAGTTGAAGCGAGTATGGATTTGTGACCAAAATGATTGCATTTGATAACAATGCCATAGCAGATGTCCTAGAGTTCATGCTTGGTTTTTATTACTGCTCTGTGAGTGTTTTTGGAAGCGAGACCTACCAGCACAGCTTGTATGGAGCATGTTCGTTATAAAATTTTATTTTACAGAAAACAATGAGATGGAAAATTTGTAGCTAATTTGGTACTTTCCTACTCTATCATGTTTTTTTACTTATTATTTGGGGGAAGCTTCTTTTCGTGTTTGATTTATGTTGGCACTTTCCAGCCTAATGAAAGAACATCATGTTAATTTGAAGTAGAGAATGGAAGCCTGAGTTAATATTCATTATCTAACATTATGTTTCCAGTTTGGACCACGGGAAGACGCACCTTTGTCTATGCAGAGTCCTCCTTCTCATTCATTCTGTTTTATACCTTTTGTTACAGGAGGGTAATTTTTTAAAATTTCTTCTTAAGGATCCCTGATTAGAAAACAAACAGGAGACCTACATATTTCAAAATATCATGTTAAGCACAAGAATATATACACCTTTTATTTGTCAATTTCAAAATTAATTTGTTAATTGTTAGCAAAAGAAACAGAACGACTGGTTTTTCCACCAGTGTCTTTCTTCTATACTTAATTTGCTGCAGTTATTCCCTCAAGAAAGCAACTCTTTTAAATCTAGATTATTTAAGGTCTTTACACACTGTGAGGAATGCATAGTATTTCTAGGGGTGTGTAATGCCTTTATGGCCTCAGTGCTACATAAGGCAATGTTAATCTGTCCTGTGAAAGAGCGTCACTAGCTCAGAACCCAGCTCCCAGGATGAGTGTGTTATGTGGAAGATTACTCTAGGTTCCAGTGAAATGGGTAAGAGCCATGTAACCTGATTGCCTTATAGTACATCCTCACTAGGAGAAGACAATTACTTTCAAAAGTTGATGAATGTTAATAAAAGGTTACACGTGGTAGTCAAAATGTTATAGCATTGAGTTTACACATTGGAAGAGAGTCCAAATACATTCAAGGATATTTCTTATTATAGGAGTTGTTAGGACTAGTTCTCTGCCATATCTTGTAAATGAATCATGCCCAAGGACAAGTGTTCCTGTCTCTTTACAACTCAGTGGCTTTTGGGAAACATATGGTTTCATTTCTGGCACTCCTATTTTTGCTTCCCTTGGAGGTCTTAACTTGGATTGTTCTATTTCCTAGCAGTTTGTGGTGTCGGAGTCTTTGAATTACATCAAAACCAGTAGCATGGTTTTGGGTTTGGGGTTGATGTGCAGTTGTTTTGTAGAGTGATAAACCACACTCCCAGCAAATCTGAGTTTGAATTGAAAATGTTATGATATACGGAAGTAACACATTAGTGTGTTAAGACAGATATGCATGTAATTAAATAAGCATGTCTAAGCTAAAGGAAGAAAAAGAAGAACTCATTCCATTTTACTCTCATCTACTTGAAGACAATTTTCCTTGTGTATTGTCCTTACATCACTTGCTTTTTCTTATTTTAAAAGGTGATTACGGGGCCAGTGAGATGGCTCAGCGGCATAAGCGCCTGCCTGGCAAGCACGAGGTCCTGAGTTCGACTCTTGGTACCCACATACGAAAAAAGAGCCGGTGATATCGCTCAGCGGCATGGGCGCCTGCTGGCGCGTGAGGTCCTGAGGTCAACCCCCGGTACCCACAAAAAAAAAAAAGGATTGCATTTCATATTTCAAAAACACTTAATCTATTATAAAGTTATCAGATAAATCTATGTTATGAATGACATACCTGAGATACTAGGCTTCTGGGATTTTAAACTGTTTAAAACTTAAAAAAAATATGTACAGTTCATTTCAGGAGTGTTTCGTGTAATTTCAACTGTCATGCAGTGTAGATTTTCCTTAGATCATTTCCTTGCTTGCAAACCTTCAAAGGCCTAGAGGCGACCATCTTTGTTTGGCATTTATGGACCTTCATGTCTGCCCTCCACCTTCATAGTTGCAGCCCTATCTACAACCATCCCCCCACCCTTCTCCGGTACATCACACGCCAAGCTCCACCCTTCAACCCCCAAGTCCCACCAACGATTCCTTGCGTTGCCACACCTTGGCGCCTGCTGTAGCCTCTGAGTAAAATGTCCTTAATGTTGGTCTCTATTGCAGCCCCTCCGTCGTTCCCTTCAATTGTCCCTAACAGACACAACACTCATATTCCGGTGCTGAAATTCTTGAAATGGCCAAATAGTCGCCAATATAATCTCTTGTGTGAGCTATTCTACAAGTCCGGGTGCAAATAAGCCTATAGCTTCACATTTTCCCATTACTTGTTCAAGTTCCCACCTGCTTGCTTATTAGCAGCAAGTCCAGTACCTCCCTCTTGACACCTCTCTTTTCAGCCTCAACAGCTTGCTAGAAACTCTAAGACTTCCCACAGTTCAGAGAGGATGAGCCTCCTGGCTTCCACACTGCAACAAAGGAATCCAGGAACAAAGGAATCCAGTTCCTTCTTGCTTACCATACAAGGATGCTTTGGAAAATCCATGGCATTCAAAAGTTTCAAGATGATTTTTCTTGCACCTCTTATGCTGGAAGAAAGAAAAACACACATTTGATTTCTGTGGGCCATCCTCCTTAGAGTTTCGAAAGGGGGAATTCAAATGGTAAAATATTTGTACCTTAATAATAAACAAGAACTTATATTTAGATAATGCTCTCAAAATATATTCATGCAACATCAATAGTGCAGATAGAGTGGCTGCCTACAGCTGGAAAGAGTCGAGGCTCAGGAAAGTTAAGCAGCATGTTCAGGGCCACAAAATAACATTGCTTTGGGGCCGGTGAGATGGCTCAGCGGCTTAAGCGCCTGCCTTGCAAGCGCGAGGACCCGAGTTCGACTCCCGGTTCCCACATACGGAAAAGGGGCCGGTGATATCGCTCAGCGGCATGGGCGCCTGCTGGCGCGCGAGGTCCTGAGGTTGACCCCCCGGTACCCACAAAAAAAAAAAAAAAAAAAAATAACATTGCTTTGAACTACCTGTAAGAGACACACCACCTGGCCAGTCTCCCACTGGGCTGGGGCAGAGGTAGGAAAGGAAGAATGTCCAGTGGTGGCGAACCTATGGCACACATGCCACAGTGGGCGCTTTGTATCATTGAAAGCTCTAAAAGCTCTGCCATCACTGAATAGACCCTTTTGGATTAAAGTGCTATTTCCTATATGACTTTTCATGTTAAGGTCAAATAAACATCATTTTCTTTTTTCCTATTTATTTATATTAGTGTTATGTAGGAAGATCATTTCTATTATGGTTTAGAATGTCCCCCAAATGCCTCCTGTGTTCAGATGCCTTTTAGAAGGTGATTGGATCAGGGGACACTATAGCTGACTTACTGTTAAGAGGTAGGACCTGGTTGCAGATGGGCCAGTAGGGGGCATGACCTGGAAGCCTGTACCTCTCTCCAGGGATCCTCCCTTCCCTCTCTGCTTCCTAGCTGTTTTCCAAAATGTCATTTTTGCCTTGGAGCTGGCTGACCATGGACTGAAACCCGAGCCAAAAATAGATGTCTCCGCCTTTAGGTTGTGGGTAACAGGTATTGAGTCCAGTGACAAGGAAAGTGACTAAGACATCTATTGTATCTGCTCACATGTGAATATGCAACTAGGAACCATGATGACTTTTTCTTGTCCATGTGATCCAGCGCCACACTCAAGGACTCACCTTTTGAATAACTTCTGCTACGGTGCTGCTTATTGAGTAAAATATGCTAATTTAAAATAAGAAATCAAAGGATGATTTGCGGGAGAAGCCGCATCTAAAGTGGGAAGAGGACAGGTGGTACTGAATGTATATTCTATCAGGGTCAACGCTCAGGGACTGCTTCTTATTAAACAAATGACTTACCAAGATGACCCAGGAAAACAAGTGCAGCCTTATTTCTGCTGTGATAACTTAATCCTGTACCTAATGCTAAACTCGGACTCTGCAGTATTGCTTATGCTATGCCAGGGCATAAATGGACAAAGAAAGAGTCCATTAAATTCAAGATTAAAGGAAATTATTGAAATCATTCTCTGGTCAAAAGAAGCATATTCAGGCAAAATAAAAACTGTATCCCAATGGGAATAAGAAAGTTTATCAATCAGTGACTTGGTGGAAACTTATCAATTTTTCCCTCAAAGTAATTTAACTTGAGGAAGGATAGTTTGGTCCTAGGACCATTGTAAGGGATGGAGAATTCAACATAAAAATGGGTGGCAGACCCCAGAGCTCTATACTAAGTGATGGGGCGTTTTCGTCCTGGGGAGGTTCAGGTCACCCTGGACTATGTAGAAAGACGATGCTACCAGTGAGGGGCACAGCCTGCTTTACTCCTTGTTAGTGTCCTTGCCCCATAATAGTGACTTTGGGGCAGTACAAGAGTTGGTGTTGTTCAGATGAGCATTGTATATGAACATTCAGATGATCCATTTGCACACTGCCAACGAGGTAGAGTGAATATTTTCCTTGTACTCAGGATGGCTTTTCTATGATTTTTTAAAAATTAGTAGCAATTAAAACAAATTAGTCTATTAGGTTTAGAGCAAATATATTAAGTAGTTCCAACAATGATAAAATATCTATCATGCAAATTTGTGGATTTGTACTTCAGAATTCTAAGTCATGTAACTCTGTACTGTTGTGCAAATCAGTGAAGAACCATAGAGCACACACTTATTTTATGTAGGTGGTAGCACATTGCATATTTAATTCTGTAACCTATTTTCATCATTCCAGAAACTGAAAAAAAGTTTTAAATGATTCAGTTTGAATATAATTTTATATGGTTATTGTCATTTATTTTTCTTTTCTTTATTGGGTGCCATTTGCCATTTTGTCTTTAAACGTTCTTTGTTCTTTTTACATTTTTGCTTTGCAGGAGCTCATTGCGTATTAGGAGTATGTTCCTTTCCTTTAGCATATGTACTTGGAAATGTTTTTCTATTTTTCAATTTTTTTAAACTCTGAGGTGTTCATTTACTATATGTAATTTTTTTTTTTTTTTTTTTTTGGTGGGTACCGGGGGGTCGACCTCAGGACCTCGCGCGCCAGCAGGCGCCCGTGCCGCTGAGCGATATCACCGGCCCCTTTTTCGTATGTGGGTTCCGGGAGTCGAACTCGGGCCCTCGCGCTTGCCGGGCAGGCGCTTAAGCCGCTGAGCCATCTCACCGGCCCTATATGTAATTTTTTAAATTTCTAGTTTTTATAGACTTAAATTTTCCAGACCTTAAAATTTTGGTTTTCAGTTTGTGTGACATGTTAAGCATTTCTCACTCCAAGATTTTAAAAATAACTAAACTAAATTATCTTTTATAAACTTTATGATACTGCTTTTACTGTTATATTTTTGATCCAATCCACTTGAATTTTAATAAAAAGAGTTAGAATTTGAATTAGTAACGTAGCTTTTGATTTCATCCCCTACACAAACTTTAAGGTCAGTTGGGGTTAATTTATTAAATTATTACTTTCCCTACCTTGTTAACCAAATACCACATATTAAATAATATTCCATCTTTTCCCAAGTGATAAATTAGACTGTTACCACATATATTAGGTTCTATTTCTAGATTATATTTAGTGAAATAATCATATTAGGAGGCAATTCCACTTAATAGAAAGAGCTAAACTTTGAGACCTGAGCCATTTTGAAGAGAAAGTGTCCTTTATGAATGTCTACTATTTGTAAAGCATGTTATATACAGACCTATCATCTCCAGGCTGTCTGACCTGTAGTTAACCACTTAACTACTGCTCCTCCCTTTCTTCCTCCTCCTCCTCTTGTGAAATTTGAACTGTGCATCTACTCTTTAGAGAGTTTGTGGGTTTCAAATGAAATAATATAAGACAGTCCATGTTTTGCCCAGTAGTGCCCTTCCATAATGACCAGGTAAGCCAAAACCATGAAAAGTGGTAGCATTGATTAGTGGCAAAAATTATTATTATTCACTAACATTTTAACATTTTATCAAAATGTCAGAAACTCTCTTACTTTTGGCTATGAATGTGTAGGGGAACGACAAAGTTATAAAACTAGAATTAATACATTATTTTAAAACCTCAGATTGTTGAAAATTAAAGGATTTCATTTATTTCTAAAATGGTATCGAGAGTAGTTTGAACAGTGTTTATCTTCTTAGAAAAGCATATGGCAACTCAGCAGTGCTGATTAACTTTTGATATTTTATCTTTTGCACTTTCAAAATTTTGCAATATCCCTAAGAGTACCTTAAATTTGAAGGTGCTTACCAAGTGTCACTTCCTCTGGGACATTGCCATCCTCTGCTCGCAAACACTTTCCTCATTTCTCTTGGTTAGCCACCTCCTCTGAGGACCCCTGGTTCATACACAGAGTCTCTTGAGTGATGGTATTGTTAACATGCCCGTGGTCAGATACTTCTTCTATAACTCCATTTACGTGTGATTCCAATTTAACTTATTTCTTTGCTGCACATTGTCTATGTTGGCCAACTCTCTGTTTTAAAGATCCACTTTACTAAAACGTCATGGATTTCTCACCAGGCCGGCTAGGAGGCAACACAGGTAGACACTTCGCTGTTTGTGTACGAACTGAGTAACAGATGTTCTGTGACCAACCATCGACAGACTTTACAAAAAGTGAAGGAATCAATGCCTAGCCATGGTATGCATCTATTATCACATAGTAAATCTGCTAACTGAAGGGCTGGCAGTGAAGTTTGTCCTTTATGTCATTATGTACAGTCCATACACGGTAGTGACTGAAATTTAGATTGTGCTGCTGGGGAACTGGTGTTCTTTATGTGCTTTTTTTAACTTTGATTAGCACATGTCTACAGTACATAATGATTACATTCACTGAAGGGAACTGCTACATGTATGTAACATATTTCAATTCTTTTTTCCCCTTCCCTCCACCTCCTTTTATCTTTCCAGCATCAGATTTATTTATTTATCTTGTAAGAGCTTATAATGTTAATTATCATATATACAGATTGAAAACCAGACTAATAGAACAGAGAACATACAAAACGTGTAAATCAATTGTACTAAGTCAAGGTACTTTTAGATACAGTGTCCACACTGGATTACAATACCTTTTCACCCATCTTCCCTCTCTCTTTTCCTATTATCTGTCATGTTCATATATATCTCTATCTCTATCTATCTAATCTATCCAGAGAGATTGTCATATAAGAGAAACCATGTGATATTTAAGAATGTGTCTGTATGACTTCATTTAACATTATGGTCTCAAGGTGCATCCATTTTCCCACAAATGACTCAAGTTTATCTTCCTGTATGGTACTCCATCAGGTGTAAATACCATGTATTTTTATCCATTCATCTGTTGATGAACATATAGCCTGTTTGCAAGATTTAGCTACTATAAATTGCACTAATATAAACATGGGTATGCATACATCACTGTGGTATAATGTCTTTAACTCTTTGGGGAAGATTCCTAGAAGGGGAATAGCTGGGTCAAATGGAATTTCTATTTTTAGTTTCATGAGGAATCTCCATACTGATTTCTGGTGGTTGTATCAGGTGTTCTTCAAGTAAATTTAGTAACTGAAATTCATGCATATTGGAATTGTGCAAAGTGGGGAATGCTTTTATGTCCCATGGCATTTGGTACACATAATAGGTGTTCATGAAAATTAGGTTCCTTTTTCTTTTAGGATGATTTTGGCTACCTATCTTGATAATTTTTGATATGACCCAAGTGTTCATTGGGCTTCGTATTTGACATTTCCAACTATTTTTTAATAAATACATATACTTTGAAATAAAATGTTCTCCCTGCAAAAAAGTTCTTAAACTCTGTAGGCGTGGTTAGTGGAACAAGTGTGCTTTATCAGTGGGAGAGAACAAAGTAGGTGAGCAAGCAGAAAGTTCATTCTACGGATGACATTTAAAAACATTACTTATAAGGATATGAGATTTGAATTATTTATTGGTTCTACGAGAAAAGGATGTTGAATTTATTGTGGAACTTTGAAGTGTGGCGTTCTCTGTTCTTGCTAGCACCTCAGTAAAGATACACTCCTCTTACCATGCTATTTCTTCACATACATGCCTCCATTTAATCTGTGAAATGACTCAGAAATGTCAATTTTAGACATATCCGTTTTAGGCCACAGTTTATCTTCCACAGAAAGGTAGACCACCATTTTGTCATTCTTTAGGGGATGCCAGTTGCTGTTAAGTTAAACTTGCTAGAAACAATAGTAGTTCTCTGGCGCGATGGCTCTCGAGGCCATCTGTTAGGGTGGCACTGTGCCCACCCATAGGGTGGTGTGCCAGTTTCAACAGGGCACAGGTGCCAACCAAACATAGGTTTAGAAGGATTGTCTGCAAGAACTCAGCAAAGAGATCCTCCAAGTGGCTGGTGATGCCAAATTAGACCCACATGCTTCATTACAAGGGATCACATCTGTTGATGCTTGCGGGCATTACATTGGCAATTAAGGCTTTTTTTTTTCCTGTTCCTTTATTCATTCTGACTCTGGCCTGGGAATACCAAAAATCAGGAACAAAACTAATTCTTGGCCAGAAAAATAATCAGTTCCCATGTCACTTCCCGATGCCCATCTTCTGCAATCCTAAACTTTATTCTAAATTATGTTAAACTGAAGGATAGCTTATGAGGCTCTGTTTTTAAAAGATAACATTTAGGAAATAACCAACCAGCCCCATCTCTGATTATCAACATTTTAAGAATATATCTGCTGGAAGCAGAGATCGTAATCCTAGTTAACCATGTGTTTCATGTATTCTCTGTTATTTCTTTATTAAAGGATTATTTTTAACTGAGGGTGAGACAGACCACAATGAGTCATTCGTTATCCAGGGTTCTCTTTCAGGTCTGGGCTGCAATACATGGCTGGACTCCAGGATAGTGTTATTACACCTCTGTGTGTTTCAAACTACATTACAGGTTAGGTACACGAGGCGCAAGGGAAATACAGCTATATATGCCACACAGAAAGACAGAAAGTTTGAAATACAAGTTTTAGGAGCAGAGACAGAGCTATGGGGTGGGGCCTTCTTGCTCTATAATAAAGACCTGATATTAGGTAAGAACCTGTCTTTTCATAATGAGGTGGCGTTTGAGGGTTCTTATCAGCTATGTTTATTACCTCCAAACGTTTATGTATCCAGATTACAGAAAAATGTGTGAAAAGTTGATAACAGTATTTTGGAATAGAAGGGGTAGTTGAAAAATATGGTGAATGTTGAATTAAAAAAACTTATTATGTGTAAAATATACATTGCCAAGAATGATGAGATAAGTGTGTTTGAAGTGAGAAGGGGTTCATAGCAATGTGACTTCTGTAATATTTTTTTTTTGTGTGTGTGGGTACCGGGGGTCGACCTCAGAACCTCACCAGCAGGCGCCCGTGCCGCTGAGCGATATCACCAGCCCTTTTTTCGTATGTGGGTACCAGGAGTCAAACTCAGGACCTGGCGCTTGCCAGGCAGGCGCTTATGCCGCTGAGCCATCTCACTGGCCCTGTAATATTTTTTTAAATTATGCATCCACCATAGTTTTTGAGCACATCACGTGTATTCCTGATCTTTTATGGTTACTAACTCGATGTGGCATATTTTTTCCTTTCTTATAGCAATGCTACTATACACAGAAATCCAAATTAGGCTGTTCTATCCCTATTCCATCCAGGGCGTTATTCCTGAGGATGACCAATCTATTCATCCTCATCACAGGGCAAGATTAGAAATAACCAAAATGAGATACATCTCACAGCCTAGAAATTATGGTGTGGAAACAACATAAAGGGATGTGGGTGATGGAAGAGGAAGACAGCAGAGGGTAAGCACAAAGGCTTCGAGGTCACCAGAGCCCTGAGTTTGAATCCCAGCTCTACTGCTAACTCCTACTACAAGCTGCCTGACTTTGGGCAAACCATTGAACATGTCTGGTCCTCAGTTGCCTGACCTGCAAAACAAAATAGTACATGGATAAGGTACCGGCACATGACAGACATTCAAAATGGTAGCTATTAATATTAGAGTTACTATTCTTATGGTGTAGAGTCAAGGAAAGGAAAGGATAGCAAAGGTGATTTTATTTTGGCAGCACAGACCCTAAGAAGGCCCACTGAGCACTATTTCAGAACTGTTTTGGGAAGTTATGTTGATTTCTTATCACATTCCCCACACTGGCTGCCCTAGGTGCCCATCAACTCCCAGCCTCTAATCCCATCAGAATGCCCCTCACCATGCACAGCTGACCATCCTCCTCTCCATAGTTGGCTTTTCTCTTAGTGTTAAGGAATATTAAACACAGAACTGAATATACAAATACATATATATATATGTACATATATACATACTGTATAATTTTATATCAAGTTAAAGGAAATTGTGAAGAACATGAATGAACCCTACCCCAAAGCCTAAGAAGCAAACATTACAAATACCATTGAATTTTCCTGTGTGCCACCCTTACCCATCATTATGCCCCCTCTTCCCCAAGGGGGGCAAACATTACTTTGATTTTTCTTTTTATCTTGTCTATTGTTTCCTGTTATAATTTTGTCATAGGTGCATACTTAAGCAAGATATTGTCAGTGTTTTGGGAGCAGTATGAATAGTGTCATCCTGCCTAATTCTTTTTCTGTAAGTTGCATTTTTCAGTCAACATTATGTTTGGGCAATCCATCCATACTTGTGCATACAGTTACAGTTTATCCATTCTCATTGAAATAATATTTCATACAATAACTGTAACATTATTTACCTGTTCTTTTTTGGATGGCTATGTGGGTCTTTTCACGTGTGTTTTTCTGCTAATGAAACTTAAGAGTTTTAGGGTATGGTAATCTTAAACTCTTTCTTTCTTTCTTTCTTTCTGTCTGTCTGTCTGTCTGTCTTTCTTTCTCTTTCTTCCTTTTTTTGG
Organism: Erethizon dorsatum; assembly: GCA_028451465.1. Lineage (NCBI taxonomy): Eukaryota > Metazoa > Chordata > Mammalia > Rodentia > Erethizontidae > Erethizon > Erethizon dorsatum. Next base: position 132,933,552 of record CM051842.1, read on the forward strand.
TGATAGGGTCTTGCTGTGTAGTTTGGGCTGACCTTGAACTCACTATGTAGTCCAGGCTGGCTTCAAACTCATGTCAAACCTCCTGCCTCAGCCTCCTGAGTGCTAGGATTACAGGTCTGTGCCACCTTGCCCAGCTTCAACTCTTTAACAGGATGTAAAATTAAAAAGAAAAAAAAAACTACATCAATTAATACTCTAATCCAGCAATATTTAAAATTCTTTCTTCATATTCTCACCAGATTGTAATATTGTCAGAGAAAAATGTTTGTCAATCTGGTGGAATGAAACTGTGCCTCTGTGCTTCTAATTTGTGTTTTCCTTATTATTAATGAGAGTGAGCATGTTTTCATGTGTTTTTGGGCACTTGTTTTTATTATTCTGTGAAATACCTGCTAATGTGTTTTGCTATTTTTCTACTGGATTATTTGAAGTGACCCACTTAATCTTAGTAACTCTTTGGACTTTAAAGTTGATTTTATCTGATATCAATGAGAATTCTTGCTTTCTCTGAGATAGCATTGACATAATGCAGCTTTTCCTTTTCTATGACTTTGAACCTTTGTGGTACTCTATGTTTTAGATGCATGTCTTGTAATTCTGCAATCCTGTTGAACTTTTAAAAAAATTCATATTAAAAACCATTGTCTTTTAATTGGAGCATTTGATTCATTTATATTTAATGTAATTATGGATACATTTGGGTTTAAATCTACTCTTCTTATATTTTCAATTAATCTTACCTGTTCCACTTAATTTTCCTTTCATTGTTGTTGGCTTTCAGAGAGATTGCATGTATTTTCATTCCCCTTCCTGTACTCATTTAGAAGCTATATATCTTATAGTTACTATTGTATTTTAATGATATTATAAATGCTTTATTTCTATTATTCTGGTTTTTAATATCCATACTTATTTTATAAAAGCCTTTCACAATTTTATCCTTCCACAGGGGAGCACAAAAAGCTTAAGACATTTTACTCTGTTTGTCCTCCTCCTATCTTATATTACTATGAAATATTACATTTTGATCTTGTTTTTAAGCCCACTGGAGTTCTTTTTCATTTCATGTACACATGTTTTATTTTTATTTTTAAAATTTTCACTTGTCCATGTTTGCAGTACATAACGATTACATTTCTTATGTGGAGTTGGTATGTGTACATAACACATGTTAATTTCTCTTCTCATCCCTTTCCCCTCCCCTCCCTCACTCCTCCCTCCATCTTTTGATCCCATTCCATTTAAGAAAGATCTAGCTCTCTACTTCCAATTATCTATCCTTATGTTGCTCCTTATTTATAATTCGGGTTTCTCATATAAGAGAAACCATGTGATATTTAAGCTTGTGTGTCTGATTTATTTCACTTAACATTATGGTCTTAGGGTGCATCCATTTTCTTACAAATGACTCAAGTTTATCTTTCTTTATGGCAGAGTAGTATTTCCACTGTGTGCAAATACCACATTTTCTTTATCCATTTATCTGTTGATGGACATCTAGGCTGCTTCTGAGATTTAGCTGTTATGAATCATGTTGTTATATGCATGGGTATGCGTGTATCACTGTAATATGAAGTTTTTCTTAACTTTCAGGAAGATACTTAGAAGAGGACCACTGAATGTGTTTACTACAGTTTTATATAGTCAGTACTCATTATATTTGCTCACACATTTACTATTTCTGTTTTTAGTACTTCCTGAAGCTCAGACCATCCATCTGTAATCACTACTGGCTTGAAGTGTATCTTTCACAATTTCCTTTAGTGAAGCTCTGTTGGTAGCAAATTCTGTTATTGGTGACTTAACATGTATTTATTTCATTCTTTCTGGAAATATGTTTTCTGAGGATAGCATTTCTTTTTTTTTTTTTTTTGTGGGTACCGGGGGGTCGACCTCAGGACCTCGCGCGCCAACAGGCGCCCGTGCCGCTGAGCGATATCACCGGCCCCTTTTTCGTATGTGGGATCCGGGAGTCGAACTCGGGCCCTCGCGCTTGCCGGGCAGGCGCTTAAGCCGCTGAGCCATCTCACCGGCCCCCTGAGGATAGCATTTCTGTTAGCACATTGAAAATTTTATTCCACTCACCTTTGGCTTCCATTGTTGGTATTTTTCTGGCTTGTTTAAAGGTTTTCTCATGTCTCTGGGTATAGATTTCTCTTTGTTTTTTCCTTGGTGGGGGTCGTGCTTGTGGAATCTGTGAATTATGGTTTACTAGTTCTGGAAGATTCTCAGCCATTATTTCTTAAGTATTGTCTCTCCTCTGATTTTCCCAGTTTTCTTTTCCTTCTTGGACTCTGATTAAACTTATGTGGAAACTTCACATATTGGATTCCATATCTCTTGGCTTCTCTTTCATGTTTTTAGTTTCTCTGCACTCCAGTCTGAGAAATTTCTTCAGCCTGATATTTTAGTTCATGATCCTTTCATCATCTACATTTAATCTGTTGCTTAAGCCATCCATTATGATTTGGTATCAATGGTTATATTTAAATCCTGTTTTTATTTTAATTATCAAATATTTGTATTCATTATTGATAGTCTTGTTTTCTGCTCATTTTTGCTTTTTTTATTTGAAGATTCAGTTTATTGTCTACTTTACCATCAGTAATAACTAAAGTAACAAAAAGTCTAAATTTGTTCTTGTTTCTTTTTCTGAGCCTTGTTCAGTTTGTTTCCTTTAGTGATTATAACTTTGTACTTCTATTTAGCAAAACTGAATCCAGGGAGCTCCTGTTGGTCTGGATGGAGAATGCTTTATTCATGGTGGTTGGAAACTTAAATCCCATCCCCTTCTAAAGCAGGTCTCTGGAAACAAATTTTTGAGTTGAAGGTGTGGTATGGACTTCTACCGTTTATATTAATTTCTGTCCATCTGCTGCTGTGGGGAAGAAGGGTTTTCTTGTGGGCTTGCTCTGATGGCTGACAGATTTTGTTTCAGCCTTTCTCTGGTGATGTAGTACCCTTAAGAGGGCCAGATTTAAGTAGGAATCTCAGGTGTAGCTTCTCCAATTGCCTAGACTCAACAATTAGGATTACATTTCCAGCTTCTAAAACACTAGGTTGCTGGCATGAATATTTTTACTCTGGGCCTTCCTTACTTGTAAGTCTGCTTACTCCTCCTCCTTTCTGGTTTCATTCACTTCTTGCCATCCCCCAATTCCCATGGATTTCGTTCACTTTCTTGAGAACTCAGCAAAGCATTTTAAAATATATTGCACTAATTCATCCTGCATTTAGAAGTTTTGAAGTTACAGGGCATTTAGAATATGTCACTCATAATGTTGCTGACATGGAAGTCTACCTTTCTCTTTTTTTCATATTGTAATCCTTTTTTTCTTGTAAGTCAACTTTTTTGTGTTCTTTTTTTTTTGTGGGTACCGGGGGTCGACCTCAGGACCTTGCGCACCAGCAGGCGCCCGTGCCGCTGAGCGATATCACAGGCCCTTTTTTCCTATGTGGGTTCTGGGAGTCGAACTTGGGCCCTCGCGCTTGCCAGGCAGGCGCTTATGCCGCTGAGCCATCTCACCGGCCTTGTGTTCTTGATCTTTGCTCTTTCTTCCTCCTCCTGAACCTGGTTCGATTGTCTCTTATATTTTTCTATTTCACCTTCAACATATTTTCTTTCTGTATCCAAGTACCCTTATGTCCCTTGCCTAGTACCTCTCAACTTATTATTTTATCTTCCCTATTTCTTTAATTAATCAGACAAATATTAGAAATTTGCTGGACAACAGGAACTATGCTGGGTTTTAGGTTCTGTCCGAGTTAGGAGGAGCAGAGAAGGCTTCCCCCAAAGACATGACAAACTTCCATCGTGCAGGCTACTCCTTGCCTGTACTTCCTTAACATTGATTAGCCACATCTTGTTGCTTAAAAAGCTATCTTGAATGACCCTCGATGACTAAATCTTGTGGTTCTTTTCTACTTATTTTATAACTATCTCAGTAGCAGGCAGCACTCACTGATACCAACACTATCCCTTTCCCGAATCCTTGAACTATTGGATTCCTCTCATTTTAAATACAGACAGTTGCCCAGTCCTACACCATAGACCTTCATCTGGAACATATTGTACCCATCTCTGTTCTGTCCTAAGACAAGGCCCTAGTTGAGGACTTCTGCATCACTTGACTAAATTATTGCAGCACTCTGCCCAGTCCCTCACCCCAGCTCCGTTATCACCAAAGCTGCTGCTTCAATTCAGTAGTGCTCAGGCCTGGTTTTCCATTAGAATCACCTGAGGTGCTTTAAAAAATGTTAATGCCCAGGTCCCCCCCCATTTCTAATTTAATGGACAAGGTAGGGGGCTTTGAGCATCAGGGTTTTTTGTTTTAAAGCTCCCCAGGTGATTCTAATATGCAGCCAAGATTGTGATCTATTGCTCTAATCTAGTGCTTCTCACACTTTGGAGTGCATCACAATCCCCTGGAGGGCTTATTCAAACAGACTGCTGGGCACCACCCCCGGATTTTCTAATTCAGTAAGTCTGCAGCAGGCCTGCATGTCTAACAGGCGCTCAGGTGAACATGATGACGCTAGACCAGGGAGCACAGGTCTAGTTCTACAGCCACATCAATTTTCCAAACAACAGATCTTGTAATATCACTCCTCTGCTCTAAAACCTTTAAGAATTCCCTATTATCTATGAAAATAAGTACAAAGCACTCTTCAAGGCCTTCAAAGCCCTTTACCATCTGTTTCTAGATCCTATCCTGCTAAATTTCCTTTTACTTCCCCTCTGCATCATCCAAACAGGACTACTGGCTCTGCTTTGAACACATCCAGTGCCGTTTTGCCTTCATACATTTACTCATTTTGTTATCTTGCCTGATGCTCTTAGTCTCATACATTCATCTTTGACTCATGCGTTCGTCTGTTAAAATTCCATTTATCCTTCAACGTCCATCTCATATACTTCTCTCAGTGATACATGCTTTTCTTTACACCACCTTCCAATATAAACACACACTCAGTTCATTCACTCCCTATCACAATTTTTCCATTCCTCAACTGGATCTCTCAAAAATCTTTGTACTACCCCAGGCAGTCCAACGAGATCTGCTTCATACTTTGCTAAGAAGTCTTCACGGTTAACCACCCCTCCCACTTATCCCATGAAATTATAAACGCCTGGATGGCAAGGAATTCATTGTATTTACATTTTTAGATCCTACTGGTCCACAGGGGCGATATCAGAAAGCAGGAACACTGCTGTGGAAGAATTTGTCATCTGACTGGGAGACTGGCTAGGCTCATGAAGATAATCGCAGTTTGGGGTGACTTGATAACAGAGTGATTGCAGAACATTTCTGCTGACCTCTGCAGAGTGCCCACCCCCTTCCAGCCAGCAGCACAGTGAAGAGAGCTCACTTTTCAAGAGGTTCTTTTTCTACTTTTGGAGTTTTGAGGTTCTTTCCCCTGGAAAATTTTGATATAGTTTCGTGGAAGCTGGAAGGGAGATATTGTTCAAGGGCAGCATCACAAAGCACGAATTAGTCACCTCAATGGAAGGGACTGCCCCACATTTGTACACAAGTCACCAAATCAGGACTGTCAGATACTTTATTGCTGCATGTTTGATGCCACTCTCTGTATTTGTTGTCCATTCTCAGCTTTCACTGATGAGATTTAATCATGTAATCATTATTTCACAAACATTTATTACACACTTCATTGTTCAAAGGGTTTGAGTCAGTTTATAGTATTTACCCAAACATGAATCAGATGTGCAGAAAGTAAAAATATTTTTTTAAGAATTAAGGCTATAGAAAGAACAATGCTAATACATACACACATAGAGTTGGTTCTGAGCTTCCTGGCAGCCAAAGTAAAGAGAGATGTGTCAGTTCCACCAGGATTATTTTGTAAATTCAAATAATGAAAACAGGCTTTTTAAAGGAAAAAAAATCCCACAAAATATCTGTGCTATCTTAAGTACTTTAATTATATTTTATGAGACTATGCAAAACATGAAAGTGGATATAAACTCACATAGTCTTAAAACAACTATGAAACTAAAAAATATAAAAAGGGTGATCAAAATATATAGTGAATGTTAAAACGTTAAAAAATTTATGATAGTATAAAGACACATGGGCATTAATCCCCCTCAAAATACTCCCCTTTACTTTGAATACACTTATCCCATTGTTCTTGCCACTGCCTCAGCAGTTCTGGAAGTCCTCTGTCCTGGGTGTCTTTATAAAGTGTGATAAAAAATATGGTGAATGCTGCTGTGGGATGGCATCCAAAAGAAAGGCATGCTCACAAACACACTGTAATGTGTTCTCATCCACCTTGTTCACCAGATTTGGTGCTGTGCAACTTCTGGCTCTTCCCCATAGTCAAAATGACCGTGAAAGGTAAGCATTTTGAATCAATTCAGGTCATTGAAGCAACCGTGATAGTGCAAGTAAAGACACTCATGAAAGAGGGCTCCCAGAACTGCTTCAGAAAGTGGCAAGACGGATGAGACAAGTGTGTTTAAAGCAAGGGGGATTATGTAATCCATTTTTAAATGTTTAAACATTCACTCTTTTTCAATTATATCTTGTATAAACAAGCAAAACTACAAAACCAAAGATATCCAAAATAATTATATTAATTTATTAGGCAGATAATGATATTTTGCTATAACTAAATCTTCAGTGTTGAGCCTAATAGAGGAAAGATGTATTAGCATCATTTCTTTTCCACTTATCATAATCTTAATTTTGTCTTTTTTTGCATGACGGACCATCACTTGTGTCATCCATTATTATCATTGTTGTTATTTTTCATCTTTATTAAGGAAATATCTTTCAACTATACAGGCAGGTGTTGTTGGGTCAATTGAACAGTGTACTCCAAAATTGACTGATTAGTCAAAATACTATTATATTCAAATGCTTCAGCACATGTTTTTACTACTCTTGCTGTGACTGCATTCAGAGAAGTGGGTAGTGTCCATTTATTCCAACTATACTGTATTACGTGACTGGCATACAGCTCATAAGCAAGGGTTTAGTGTCTCAGGAGCAGGGTTGAATCGTGGCTCCAAAATGCATGAATTGTGCAACTTTGGGAAAATTAGTTAATTTCTCTGGTCCTCTCTTTCAGCATCTGTAAAATAGAGGTAACAGTAGTATTTATTATTGGGATAGTTGGAAAGAATAAATGAGATAATGCATGTAATATGCTTTTATCAGTCAGGGTTTCATTAGACAAGCAGAACCAGTAAGAGATATATTAAGCAACTCACAGCACAGAACTGGCTTTAAACACTTGTGGGAGTTGGCTAACCAAGTCGGAATAAATAGGGAAGACTCTTAGGAAGGGGAGGCTAGAATCATTCAGTATAAGCTAAAGCTGTGGCCATAGACAGCACAGTTTTATTTCCCCCAGGGAAGCCTCAGCGCTTCTCTTAAGGCTTTTCACCTGATCGAATTGGGGTCACCAGATTATGCAAAGTAATTTTTCTTAAATTCAACGGACTGAGAACTTCTCATCTATGAAACACATTCACGGCAGCACCTGGACTAATGTTTGATTGTATCACTGGGGATCGTAACCCAGAAAAGTTGGCTGTCAAAGTCCCTAATGTGGCATTATGGTTTTGATCCATACGAATCGAATCCTTTACGAATGCTCGTAAAGGCCTCCTGTGTTCAGAGGCGTGGCTTTGAGGAGGAGATTAGATAGTGGGGATCACCTTAATCACTTTCTTGTCGCTGAGACACAATAACGGACACACATTAAAAGAGAAGATCATTTGGGCTCATGGGTACAGCTCGTGGTTGGCTGCCCACAGCAGAGGGGCACAGTGGAGGTAAAGCTGCTCATGGCATGGCACCCAGGAAGCAGAGAGAGGAGGGGTAGGGAGGGAGCTAGACTCTTTCAAGCATGCCCCTAGTGACCTGCCTCCAACCAGGCCCCAACTTCTTCTTTTTTTTTTTTTTTTTTTTTTTTTGTCTTTTTGAGACAGGGTTTCGCTATGCAGTTTAGGCTGGACTTGAACTCACTTTGTATCCCAGGCTGGCTTCGAACTTGCAGCAATCCTCCTGCCCCTGCCTCCCAAGTACTGGGATTACAGGCATGTATCATCATGCCTGGCTCCCAACTTCTAACAGCAAGTCAGCTATAGCACCGCATAATCCAATCCTCTCCACAAGCCCTGCCTCTGAGCACATGAGGCCATGGGGAGGCCATCTTGATCTAAACTGTAACAGAGGGGCTAGACTCGTCAGTGGATCTAATCTGATGAATCCACAGCTGAATGAGCTCTTAGAGGGTGGGGCATGTTCAGAAGAGGAGGGTCATTGTGAACATGACCCAGAAGGGTGTATTCTTGTCCCTGGTCCTCCCTTCTCTCTCCACTTTCTGGCGACCATGATGTGAGCAGCTTTTCATCCATCATAACCCTCTGCCATGCCATTCCTGGAGCTGGCTGACTGTGGACTAAAAACCATGAGCCAAAATAACCCTTTTCTCCTTTAAATTGTGGGTGTCAGGTATTTTGTCCCAGCAATGAGAAAGTGACTAAGACACGGTGTGGTGATTATTTTTAGGTGTCTTTTACTGGATTTTGAACAAGCGTTATTTGGGGTGTACCTGTGAGATGTTTCCAGAGGAGATTAGCATGTTAGTCTGTGTGGAGCAGGCAGGGAAAGCCTGTGGTCAGTGGAGGTGGGCACCATCTAATTGGTCAGGACCTGGGCAGAACAAATACAGAGGTGAAGTGGTCTTTCCCCTCAAGAGCTATGAAACATTTATCTCCTGCCTTGGACACGAGAAGTCCAGGCTTCCTGGGCTTTGGACTCCTAGATTGACATCAGCACTCAGCCACTTGGTTCCTAGGCTTTCAGCCACAAACTGACAGTGACATCATTGGCTTCTCTGGTTCTGAGGCCTTCAGACTCGGACTGAGCCCTGCTACTGGCATCCCAGGGTCTTTACCCTGCAGACAGCCCATCATGGGACTTTTTAGTCACCATAATTATGTTACCCAATTCTTTCATAAATCCCCTCTGAAATCTCAATCTCAGTCTCAGTCTCTCTCTCTCTCTCAGTCTCTCTGTCTCTGTCTGTCTCTGTCACTGTCTCTCTATTAGTCTCACCATCTCTGTCTCTGTCTCGGTCTCTGTCTCAGTCTCTCTGTCTCTGTCTGTCTCTGTCTCTCTCTCTCAGCTTGGTGAATACACATAGAGACTGGCTCTTTATGGGTACTCAGCAGAGCACAGACAATGACTACTGTAGCCGGACATAGAAGGGTACAGAAGTGTTCTGGGAGGCAACCTGGTGTTGAACATGAGCTTTGGGCTCAGAAAGACCTGAATTCAAATTCAATTACAGCAACATAGAAGCTGGACGATTTCAGGGGAATGACTTTCCCCCCAAAGCCTATGTTTCCTTATCTGTAAATAAGTATGAGATGATACTCCATACACTAAATTCCAAGAGTTAATTGTTCCAGGACATTAGGTAAAATGCTTCGCATGTATGATCATTCATCAATAGTCAGAATGCCGCTTTTCCCATTCATCCTCTTCTTAGCTACTCTGTTCATCTGTCTTCTCATCTATAGCATGGAAAACATGGTGCCTACTAATATTTATGTGAGGATCATATGAAAAAATGCACTAGAGCATTCTTATTATAGTGTCTGGCACATCATAAATATATGATAACCGCTAGCCACAAATATCCGTATTTTTATTTGTACATGTTTGTGGTACATAATAATTACAATCATCTTGGGAAACTGATACACACACATAGCAAATTTTCATCATTTTTACCCCCCCACACACTTTTCCTTCTCCTTCCTTCCCATCTACATGGAATCTACCTCCCTGTTTCCTACCATCTGACTTTTATTTATTTTGCTCTTTAAATTATTTGTATTTTGGGTCTATTGTATTAGACAAATAGCTGTATTTCCCTTCTCTAGCAATCACTCTCACAGTTGGGCTTCCAATAGGTACAGAACAGCAGATGGCTTGAGATTGTCCACCCAGAAGAGGCCTGGAGTCCTGGAGTTTTATGCTGCTAGTTGAGGATGGACCATACGCTTTAGAGACTTGCCACTGTGTATTCCTGTGTAGAACTGGGGATCTACCAAGCTGTAGATATTTAGCCTCCTTGAAGAGTATCTCCAGGCAAAGCCAGACTATCCCTTGGGAAGCAATTTGGAATCTGCTCCCTTTAAGTGAGTAAGTTGTTAGAATGAAATCGTGAATGTTCCATCTCATGAAATTCTGTTCCAAAATGAAGACACATTTTCCTAATAAAGCAAATGGATGTTTTATAGATTAATCATCTGTTCTTAAGCTGAAAGCCCCTCTCTTTCATCCCTCATTTTCAACCTATCCCTATGTCTAGTAGACTATATCTCCAGTGTATTCTGGATCCAGCCATTTCTCAGTTCCATGGCTACCCCTTGTATTCGAAACTCTAGTTTTCTCTAGCGCAGCCAGCTTCTCCACCACCTCCACTGTTACCCATTCTAACCCAGGGTTTCCAAAGCAACCAGGGCATCCTTTAGAAATGTGAACTTGATTGTGTCACACATTCGTGAACACGCACACAAACACATACACACCCTGCCTAACAGCCTCTATAGGTTTCCTAGTGCACTTAGGATGAAAGTCAACATCCTTAATAAGGGTCTATATGCCATTCATGGTCTGTTCCCTGCCCAAATGTAGTGGATATTATTAGTTTGAGCTGCCTAGTACCCCTTCCTTTTTTGGAAAGCACCTCTTTTGTTAGTCACATGCCCTGTCCTCACCTTGACATGGGTCAGCCTCATTTTGAAAACAAAGCCAGAAATTTGAGTATAGGGACCAAGGGGTAGAAACTGGATAAAATTGATTCACCTTAGGGGCAGCACACAGACCTGACAATCTCTACAATATTTTCTGGACTTTCTGCTCCTTACTAATTTGGATCTTTCCAAATCCTGCCTATTCAGAAGACTTTCCATCAATCCTGTGAGCCACAACATCATTCCAAAAGGCGCTTCTCTGTCACTTATGTCATGCTGATCCATTTGTATTGGTCTTTCCTCATTTTCTATAAGATATCTTGCCTGCCTCAGGGCCTTTGCACATGCTATGTTACCCTTGCCCAGACTGCTGTTCCTCTACATACTATAGCCAACTCTTTACCCTAGAAATCTCAGCTCAGAGCTATTTCCTTATGATGCCTTCCCTAATTTCCATGATGAGAACATAGAGATCTCACAGAATTATGGTATGTTCCTCCTCTACTTAGCTCTTATCACAGTTGTTATTTTATGTTGCATTGTGTGAGAGTTTTTCATCTCTCTTGCTTCTAGAATATGTTAACCCCAAGAAGGCAAACATTGTATCTATTTGTTCCCTGATGCACCTTTGGTAATGTGGTAGTATCTACCATGTGTGACACTCTCAATACATATTTGTTAAATAGCCAAAAGCAGAATTTGGGTGGAAACTTAACCCCAAATATGTCACTTCTAAAACAGTTAAAGCTTGTTGTTAGTGTAGTCATAGGAAAATCAGGCTCTTCCATAGTCAGGACAATTTAGTTGGAAAATTTAAGACATACTGCAGCAGTTCTGATTCACTTAGACCAGACAACTGTTTGGAGATTATACCTGTATTCCTTTATTCATTCACTTCCTCCTTCATCCACTTATCAATGTCATTCACAAAATGTATTAAGAATCCAATTACTAGAGCTCCAAAGATGAATACATGAGAACAGGCATACTTTAAATATTAGATATGTTTTTGTTACAAATATAATCAAGATTAAAACAGTAAAAAATAAACTAGTTATTTGATGTACAAATACCTACAATTTGATGTTCACATTGACTTATCTTTTTCTCCTGTTGAGATTATTGGCCTTATATAGCCACCAAAATAATCTTCACTGGGTTGTGGTTTTTATTTTCACTCCTTAAGATAGCTCCCTTAACTATTTTCCCCATGTCGTGGCTCTTTATCTCAGTAGTAGCAGAGACATTTCCAGCTTTCATGGCTTGATATCCCCAAGTGTCTCCAGTTAACTCATGGAATCTTATGATGCTTTTTACCATGTTCATGCTACAGAACTAATTTCCAATGGCTGTGTTTCCTAAAAAAAAAAAAAAAAAAAGAAAGAAAATAAAAAAGAAAAGCAAGCTATTTTTTGAGAGGAGAGATAAGTAGGGCATCAAATGAAATAATAACGAGATAAGGTTCTGAACTCCAAAAAGATTGGAAATTGCTCAAGTTTCTGTTAAGCGTCAGCTTTTCTCTGTGATTTTTCTAGTGTCTCTCTCAGCTAAAAAAATAATCACAGCCTGTCCCTGTCCATAAGCAATGAATATGTTACTCTAAATTCAATAATATTTCAGTTTTACAAAAAGCATAAGCGATCGTTGCTTTGGTGTTAATCACTTGCCCTACTTCATTCATTCATTATACTCTGAAGCTCTAAGATTAAGCCCCCAGGCTGGCGAGCTTCATATGAATCCTTTCTTTTTTATCTATTCCAAGTTAGATTAAGTCTAGGTCCTGTTTAATGAGGTGCCACTTGCTGGGTTTTCATGCAGAAAGAATCCCTCATCCTCAGTGGTATGTATATACCAAATAAATTATCTTGTTTTTTTTTTTTCCTCTGCTTTTGTATTTCCGACTACTACTTCCTTTAGGAAAGACTGTGATTATGAGCTCCCTGGGATCTGGCAGCTGGTTTTCTTTGATTTGGATTTTTTCCTTTTCATCTAAGCCCTCTCTTGTTTTTCATTATATTTAGGGAGTATGGGATTATAAAGAGCTTTCCAGACAGCGCTAAGTGCCATGTCACGGTGAACATATGAACATGGGGATGGGGCTACAGATGTGAGGATGGAGTCAAGTTATGGGGTTAGGGCTCCCTGTACTCCAGTCCCCTTGCATCATTTTTGGTATAATATGATTAAAAATGAGTACAACTCTTGTCGTTTCTGCTCCAAATTTGTTTGTGTCCACATGTATGTTTTGGCCTGAGGAGTTGCTAATGTTTTTATTTTTCATATATGGTTGTGCATAGTTATAAATTGAATTTCCTTTTAATTGCTTCATTTTCCTGAACACCCAGGCTCCAGGTTCAAACTGCAGAGGTAGGACGAATTGCAGTGTAGGCTATGTTCTCTCCAAGACTGGTTTCATAAAGCTGTATCTTCATAATTAAGAGTTGGCATCCTGGTACTATGGAAATATCCACTGCCATTGCTGAGATAGCAGTACGGCTTCCCTACGGGCCCGCTTGGCTAGACTGGCACTCAGAAGCCGCTTAGTAATGCTTAGAAACAACCAGGGTGATGGAGAACTGAAGACAGAGAAAATAGACCAAAAGCTTGAGAAGTGGAAGTAAAGAGGCCAAAAGGATGCCAGAAGAGTCGGCACATGACCCCACTGGCACCATTCCTGGCATGTTGTAGACAGTCTGGATCTGCAAGTCTGCTTGTTTGGGCAAATTAGTGAGTTTTGTAAGAACCCAGTAGTGAAGAAGCCAATGTCTTGGATGATATCATCATATGGTCCACTTGGCTTTGTATAGTTTCCACCCTCTTACCTGCCACTAATTACCAACAAAGAAAACCCAGACACAAAGTAAATGACAAAGTGCATTCTACTACCAAAACTAAATATGAAATGCAGCATCCGTTTACAGATGATTTAAGCCTATTCGCATAAAATAATAAAAGAACAAATGGATTTTACCAAGTTTGATATTCTGCTAGTTTAGAACTCTGTAAAAAGAGCATTCTAGAGCATTGCTTCTCCAATGTTTCATGCTGTGAAACAACTAGAATGTGAGAGTGTCCAGCCTCTTTGGGTAAGCAGGTGAGGCTGCTCATGATTGGAAGTGACAAGCCTAGGGGCCAGCACCAGTGTCCATGATCTCACTCAAAGACCATGGGAACTGGGTAGACCGACACTGGAACCCCAACACCCAGGACAGGCTCGCCCTGGGTGTGTGGGCGCGCACACACTTTTGGCGGGCAGACCTACCAGAACCGGGAGACCCAGGTCAGCCAGCTCTGAGCACGTGGAGTAATCAGCGAGACCAGCAACGTGGAAGTGTCCGAAGCAGCAATGAGGAGCCAGCAGCTGGGCTCCAGAGAACTCCACCAACAGAAGACCAGCTCCATACCCAGCACAATTCCCATGGCAAACCTGGCTGGAGTACACAGCGCTTTTCTGGGATCTGACATGGACATTATCACAGAACTGTAAACACCAGAGGTATTTTACTACTTTTATTCTCCCTTGTTTGTCTGATTGCCTACCCCTTCCCTGTCTGGTTGGAATTTGTCTTGTTTTGACTTGTATTTTGTGGTTATTTTGGGGTTTTTCTGTTTTGTTTTGTTTTTTTTCTTTTTTCCTCTCCTCCTTTTCTCGGGCCTACTTTTTTTCTTTCTTTTCTTCCTTTTCCATTCTCCTTCTCTTTCTTCCTTCTTTTTTTCACTGTTTAGGTTTCTTACCTTTCTTTTTCATTTTCTTCTATTGATCCTCTTTCTTTCCTTCCTCAACTGCTTTTTGAATTTAAACTTTCACGTGAGTAAACACTGTCTCTTCCCTTTCTGATTACTTCCTCCCATTCTGTTTCATTCTTTCCCTCCTGTGTCCTCCAGTTTCCCAAAACTCAGGGGATCATCCTTTGACCACTAGCCTCGACTCTATTATATTTGACCTCATTCATCATTTTAGCCTGTCCCCTACCCATCTTAACACCCCCCACCCCCACAGAAGGGTAAACCACTCCACTAAGGGGAAAATCTTTGCATAAAAGTGCATGGTGTATGCTTGATTTTTGTTATAGACCTTTAGAGTTTGCTCCTGTGGTTGGAGGTAGCAAGTTAATGGTTACCATAGTTTGTCAGTAGTTAAGCTGTACTTGAAACTATTGTTATTACTAACTGCACTACTTTAGCCAGGAGGTCATACATGTTATAATCAGTTTTTCTCCCCTGTATGATAATGCTATGATAGTATGGGGTCATAAGCAGCACCACAGCCCAGTATCAAAGAATTGCATGCTGAGAGAAATAGTAACTTGCATGCTTTACAAATTGGGAAGATAGGTTCTTGAGATAGCTATAAAGAACCACCTACATCTAGAGGACATCCCGAGGAACAGACATCTCCTAGGGAAGCCTCAATACTAGTGATAAAGCTATCTATCATAAGAAATCGGCAAGCATCAACATAGAAAACAAAATAAAATAAAAAAAGAGAAAGTAGAAAATGACAAGATGCAGAAGCAAAATGCAACCTGAGACCCCCAGCCCACACAGGACAAGCCTGGAAGACAATGAGACAGGCAAAATTAGAAGTTGAGTACAGGAACTTTCTGAAATGATAGCAACAGAAGTGAAAAAAAAACAAGTGGAAAATGCTATAAGGAAAATCTCTCAGGTACAAAAAGAAATGATGCTTAAATTCAAAGATATTAGAGAAGACACAGATAAAAGAACAGATGAGCTTAGAAAAATGATGGAGACAAAAAATGCCCAACATAGGAAAGAAATAGAATCCATGAAACAGATCCAAACAGAAATCCAAGAGATAAAAACCTCCACTGAAAGTATATGCAACAAATTGAATGAAGGAGAGGACAGAATATCAGATCATGAAGACAGAATTGCAGCAAGTGATCATGAAAAGAAAGATATCTTAAAAATAGCAAGAGACCATGAAAAATCAATCCAACAGCTACAAGATGATGCAAAGAAGAATAACATAAGATTGATTGGGGTCAATGAGAAGGATGAAGACAGCACAAATGTCATAAAAACACTCTTCACGGAAATAATGGCAGAAAACTTCCCAAGCATGAATAAAGAATTTGACATACGCATAAGTGAAGCATGTAGAACTTGAAACAGCTATGACCAAAATAAAACTACACTAAGACATATAATAATCAAGAGTCCAGAAATTAGTACAGGAACAGAATATTAAAAGCTGTTAGAGAAAAGAAACAGATCACTTACAAAGGAAATCCCATTGGAATCATGGCAGACTTCTCAGCACAAACCCTCTAGTCAAGAAGAGCTTGGAGTGAAGTATTTCAAGTCCTGAAAGAAAAGAACTTCCGATGCAGATTGATGTTCCCTGAAAAATTATCTTTCAAAATTAATGGAGAAATAAGATACTTCCATGACAAGGAACAACTGAAGAAATTCATGAACACCAAACCAACCCTACAAAGAGTACGGAAAGACATTCTAGACAGAGATAAAAATGACCACAGTTCCAAGAACAACAATAGAAAGAAACCACCATGCAGGGCAAGCAATTAAACAGAAGGGAAAAGCAGAGAACCAACAACAGGAAAATATGACAAAGATAAGCCAATACATATCAGTTATAACCATCAATGTAAATGGCCTCAATTCACCAATCAAAAGAAACAGGCTGGCAGAATGGATCAAGAGACAAAATCCAACAATATGCTGTATACAAGAAACACGTTTAACTCAAAAAGAAATTCATAGACTGAAAGTCAAAGGATGGAAAACAATCTTCCATGCAACAGGAACCCAGAAAAAAGCAGGGATAGCTATCCTGTTTGCAGACAATGTGAACTTCAAACCAAGAATGATCAAAAGAGATAAAGTCTCTACATACTTGTTAGCAGAAAACTTCAAGAGGAAGAGATAACAATTATAAATATGTATGCACCAAATATGGGATCACCCAACTATATAAGACAATTATTAATAGACATGAAAAACCAAATAAGCAATAACACAATTGTAACAGGAGACCTTAATACCTCATTGTCACAAAGAGATAGATCAACTAAACAAAAAATCAGCAAAGAAATATCAGAACTGAACTAAACCTGTGAACAAATGGACTTACTAGATGTTTTCAGAGTGTTCCACCCAACATCATCAGAATACACATTCTTTTCAGCTACACATGCTACATTCTCTAAAATAGACCACATACTAGCCCATAGAACATGCTTAAGTAAGTGCAAAGGAATTGAAATTATCCCATGCATGTTATCTGAGCATAGTGCAATGAAATTGGAAATTAATGGTGAAAGAAACTGCAAAAAATCCATACACACATAGAAATCAACACCCTCCTAAACAACCAATGGGTCACAGATGAAATTAAAGAAGAAACTAAACAATATCTACAACTAAGTGAGAAAGCAGATACAACATACTGGAACTTATGGGATGCAATGAAAGCAGTCCTAAGAGGGAAATTTATAGCAGTGAATTCTCACATCAGGAAAACCAAATGAGCACAAATAAACAGCTAATGTTGCACCTCAAGCTTCTAGAAAAAGAAGAGCAAAACAAGCCCAAAGCCCATACAAGGGAGGAAATTATAAATATCAGAGCAGAAATTAACGCAATTGAGACTAAGGAAACAATACAAAGAATTAATGAATTGAAGAGCTGGTTCCTTGAAAGAATAAATAAAGTTGATAAACCTTTAGCCAACCTTGTCAAAAAGAGGAAAGAAAGACTCAAATTCATGCATTGGGGAATAAAAAGGGTGAAATCACTACAGATCATGTGGAAATTCAGAAGATCATCAATACCTACTTAGAAAATCTTTACTCTCATAGGATGGAAAACACAGAAGAAATGGACAAGTTCCTAGATACGTATGAATTACCAAAGCTGAATCAAGAAGATATAAATTTCTGAATAACCCAATATCAGTTAATGAGATTGAAAATGTAATTAAAAACTTACCAACAAAGAAAAGCCCAGGTTCTGATGGATTCACTGCTGAATTCTACAAGAAATTTAGAGAAGATTTAATGCCAATACTCATCAAACTCTTTAATGAAATTGAAAAGGAAGCAATACTCCCTAACTCATTCCTGGAGGCAAGTATTACCCTAATTCCAAAACCAGAGAAAGACCCAACCAGAAAAGAGAGCTACAGACCAATCTCCCTAATGAACATAGACGCAAAAATCCTTAACAAGATACTAGCAAACAGAATGCAGCAAGTCGTCAAGAAGATTATTCACTATGACCATGCAGGGTTCATTCCAGGAATGCAGGGATGGTTCAACATACACAAATCAGTAAGTGTAATACACTATATCAACAGAGCCGAAGACAAAAATTATGTGATCATCTCAGTAGATGTAGAAAATCTTTTGACAAAGTCCAACACTCATTCATGACAAAAACCCTACAGAAAATCAGAATTGGTTGTCTTTACCTCAAAATCTGATAAAAGCCATCTATGACAAACCAATAATCAACATCATGCTAAACGGACAAAAACTGAAAGCTTTCACTCTAAAATCAGGAACAAGACAAGGATGTCCACTATCACCACTCCTATTCAACATAGATCTGGAAACATTAGCCAGAGCAATCAGACAAGAGAGAAATAAAAGGAATAAGGATAGGAAAGGAAGAAGTTAAATTATCATTATTTGCAGATGACATGATATGCTACATAGAAGAACTCCACCAAAAGACTTCTAGAATTAATAACCAAATTCAGTAGCATAGGTGGATACAAAGTCAACAGTCAAAAATCAATAGCACTCCTGTACACAAACAACAAACTGAGAGAGAAATTAAGGAAATCACACCCTTCACAATAGCATCCAAAAAATGAAATACTTAGGAATCAATCGAACAAAGAAAGTATAATATATATACATTGAAAATTACAGTACTCTGAAAAAGGAGATTGAAGAGGATATCAGAAAATGTAAAGATATCCTTTGCTCATGGATAGGAAGAACCAACATAGTGAAAATGGCCATACTCCCAAAATTGTTATTCAGATTTAATGCAATCCCAATCAAAATATCATTAGCATACCTCACATAACTAGAGAAAACATTCCTAAAATTCATTTGGAACCAGAAGAGACCTAGAATAGCAAAAGCAATTCTGGTCAACAAAGGCAAAGCAGGAGGCATCACAATCCCTGAATTGAAATTATACTATAAACTACTGTGATAAAATCAGCATGGTACTGGCAAAAAAAACAGACCTGAGGATAAGCGGAACAGATTAGAAGATGCAGACATGACTACAAACACACTCAGCCACCTTATCTTTGACAAAGGGGCCAAACATGTTCACTGGAAGAAAGATAGCCTCTTTAATAAATGGTGCTGGAAAAACTGGCTCTCCAAATGCCGAAGACTAAATCTAGACCCATGTCTATCAGCATGCACTAAACTAAAGTCAAAATGGATCAAAGATCTAAATACTAAAACAGAAACACTGAATCTACTGGAAGAGAAAATAGGTAGAAATCTTGAAGACATAGATGTAGGCAGAGACTTCATGAACAAAACCCAAACTACACGAGAAATACTCCCAAGATTCAACAACTAGGATCTCATCTTTTTAAGAAGTTTTGCACATCAAAAGAAATCACCAACAGAGTGAAAAGACAACCCACAGAATGGGAAAAAATTTTAGCCAACAGTTCCTCAGACAAAGGACTTATATCCAGAACATATAAAGAATTGAAAAAAAATCAGACTTCCCAAATTTAAAGACCCAATCCAAAAATGGGCATCTGAGATGAATATGCACTTTTCAGATGAAGAAATACATATAAAAAATAAATATATGAAAAAATGTTCAAAATCATTGGTCATTTGAGAGATACAAATTGAAACAACACTGAGATTCCAGAAACCTCAGAAAGAATGGCTATCATCAAGAAATCAACCAATAACAAATGCTGGAGGGGCTGTGGAGAAAAAGGAACCCTTCTCCACTGTTGGTGGGAGTGTAGACTGGTGCAACCACTGTGGAAATCAGTGTAGAGATTCCTTAAAAAACTAGGATTAGAGGTCCCATTCAACCTAGCTATTCCCCTTCTGGGTATTTTCCCAGAAGAATTAAAAACATCATACCACAGAGATATATGTGCACCCATGTTTATAGCAACACAATTTATAATAGCTAAATATTGGAAACAACCTAAATGCCCATCAACCAAGTCATGGATAAAAAACATGTGGTGTTTTTATATAATGGAATACTACTCAGGTATAAAGAAGGATAAACTTGAGACTTTTATAGGTAAATGGATGCAACTTGAGACCATACTCATAAGTGAAATAAATCAGTGTCACGTGTGTAAACATCATATTGTCTCCCTAGTGTAAGTAGCTGAAAGAGTAAATAAGATCCAAATTGTACAATAGACATTGGGAAATGGGAAGAGAATGTTCAAAATGAAAGAGAAACTGGGATGGGGAAATGGAGAAAAGAAGGAAGGAAAAGTAAAATATATATATATATATACACTCACAAGATTGTTAAGATAGCTATGCTACTAATTTCTATAAGTCTATTGAAAAGAAAGGTTTGTGCTTATATCATTTGATGAATTTTTCATGCCTGTATCTTGTAATCAGTGCAACTACTTTGAAGATAAAAATAAGCGATGTACTAACTGTTGTTACTTTCCTACTATCTTGTTTTGAAATTTTGTATCTTTTTTTTTTTTTTTTGGTACCGGGAATCAAGCTCCCAACCTCACTCTTGCTAGGCAGTATCATTCTTTTTATTGTTTTTTCTCTTTAAAAAAAATACCATGGGAACTGATGGGATTGATATAGAGCCACCCATCTATCACACCATCTCTATGCCTTCCAGTCTAAATAATTTCAATAAAGTAGGATTTGACCACTTAGTTTTGAAATTAAGTTTGAAAAAATGACTCTACCAGACACATTTACCTAGTTATCTCCTGGACGTGTTCGTGTGTATCTATATTTCTGTGAATGCATTTCTATTTCCCCTTAAGTTATTTTTCTTTCAATTTTCTACTTGCAAGATTAAGTCTGAGGCTTATTTACCTCAAGGAAGGAGAGGGCAGAATCCACCCCAAAGAGGTTGTTAATCATCTTTCTTTCAAAATTGAATATCTTGAGATGATAGAAAAAAAAACAAAACATTGTCTTGAAAGTCCAACTCCATTGACAAAATATTTTCTTTCTTTTTTTTTTTTATTTTTTAAAGAGAAGAAAAAAAACAAAACAAATCAAAAGAAGAACAAATTTTCAAAACAACATAATAGGAGGGTAACAATGGTTAATACATTACGTATTACTATCTTTAAGTTAGTTATTCAGGACACCAGACATTAGCATTCAATTGACAAAATATTTTCTTAAATCCTTTTTGCTCTCATTTATCATATGAAAAACTGGGCATAGCTGACTAGATAATGGAGTTTTGCTATATTCTTCAAATAGAACTCAAGAAATGAGAAAAGGAATAAGAACCCTGTTCTTTCTGGCCCTGGTGGGCAGAGGAAGGAAAAAAAAAAAGAATGCTAAAATCTTGGTTTTCACTCTTCTTGTCATAGTTTAGGGAAGCCTGAGGACTCCTGGGACAGACCCACACAGGGCCATAGCCAGCACGTTTTGGGAATAATAGTACAGCATCAGCAAAGTAATGCAGCTGGACACATGCTAAAGGCAGTGCTCAAGGGTCCTTAGGTACTGCACAAGTTGGATCATACACATATCCTCGAGGGAATGACAAGAAGCTGAGAAGGCTTGCAGTTGGAATAAAATTCATTTGGACTTCATATCTAAAAGTATGGACTTTAGTGCTGGGTGTCATCTGGATGCCCTGAAAAGTAGTTGAAACCCATTGTACCTTAAATGTCACCACTCTGGGGAACAAAATAGTTACTCTGCTACAGATACTAAGTAAGGTCTAGGAGACACCATGTGGTCCCACGGAGACTTTCTTCTCTGTTCTTGCATGGGCACAGAAGAAAGACTCCACGGTGATCCCCCATGATCCTCAGTTGCCCATGGTCACAACCTTGTGTCATTCCTTCCACTTGATTATGGACAGGAAGGGGGACTTGCTTCTAAGCAATAGAATGTGACAAAGATGATAGGATGCCACTCCTATGATTACATTTTATGATGTGTCAGTGCTGAAGTGATGTGACTCTTGTGACGATGTTACATTATATAAGACACCCTCTCCATAGCAGGCTATGTCTGAAGCCCTTTATTCTCTGTTGGTGGCTGTGTAAAAGCAAACTGTCATGAATCCTACTGCCACAGAGAAATGAATTATGTCAACAACTTGAGTGGTCCTGAAAGTGGGTCCTTCGAGATCAAGCCTTCAGATAAGAATCCAGGGCTGAACTGCATTCTTACCTGTATCCTTATGAGACTGAGGAGAGACCCAGGTAAGCTGTGCCCAAATTTCCCACCCACAGAAACTGTGAGATAATAAATGTGTGTTGTTTTAAACCACAGAGGCTGTGGTAATTTCTTGTGCAGCATAGGAAACACATACACCCAAGATCACATAACACTCAGCCCCTTACTCCTGTATGTCATCTTGAGGAAGAGAAGGAGAGAAGAAAGGAATCTAAAAGAGATAGCATTACCTAAGAGATACTAAAGAGAGGCCACTAAAATTAGAATGGTTTGATTGAATTTACTCAGTCACAAATTTTTTCCTATTATTTGGCAGTGTGAGGGTAGTTGGGCTCGTGGTGGAAGATTTGACAAATTAGAGAGAAATAAGGCACTTTTTGTATGTCTAAATCTAGTTGTGGATTAGTGCTACAAAAACACACAAATCCATTAGCCATAGTATGATGATTATTTATTTTTTAAAGAGAAAAAGCAATAAGAACAGCAATGCAAAATATCAAAACAAGGTAGTAGGAGAGTAACAATGGTTAGTACATTGAATATTGTTATCTTCAATGTAGTTGCTCAGATTACAAGATAGGCATGATGATGGTTATTTTGAAATTTATGTTTGAAGTCATTTGTGGGTTTGTGATCCTTCTTGGTTCTAGGGTTTTCTTTACTGTAACCTCATGTTAAATCAAGGTCAATCTGTGACTATCAAGGAAGGCAAAATAGATTAAAGCCCAATACAGATCCGATTTCTTTGAACACAGTTCAATGAAATTAATAACGTTCATTACCTATGGCTTTTGTGGGTTGCTCAATATAATGACCCTTCACTTAGGAAACTGTATCATTGTTTTTAAGAAACCTTAAGATACTGAGGGAACGTTGAGATGGCCCCGTGGATTAATTACACTTGGATGGACTTCAGATTTGTTTGTGGCAATGCAGCTGTGAAATCGAAGCTGGTGGCAGAGTTTAGCCATCTTCAGCAGCCATGCAGCTTGTGTTGACAGTGTGAAATGCAGGCTTTGCCCTCTGACAGGGAAACTGGCATAGAGCAGTTACAGAGACCAGGAGACTGTTCGCCTGGGCTTTTCTGAGTGGACTTGGATCTCTCCAAAAAGGGAGGCACTGATGGAGTTTGTTAGATTCTGGCAAAGCGAAGTTTGGCACAGTGTTGGGCTCTCCTGTCCAGCTCTGCCAGAGCCAATCATTCCTGAGTAGCGGCTCCCCCTTTGCATTACACCAGAGCGGTGCTTTTGCTGGGTGCCAGTTTAGTGCCTCCCTGACTCCTCACTCTGTGCCCATGGGACCTGATGAATTACCATACATTTGATACCTGAAGAAAGATTGCTCTCCAGACTCCTAAAGTGATGATCCAGGACTCCTGTGAGTCCCGGGCTAGGAAAATGTCCCTGGCCAAGCATCAACCAGAAGGAAACAAAAGGATACATTGTTGTCCTTCCAGAAGTGGAGCTGAGTATGGTATAGAGGGAATCCATCTTGGAGGGTGAGGACTTGGCAGTGGCCACACAAGCAGCTGGCAACTCCATAGGGTTGGCAAGCCATCAATGCAGCCCAGAGCTTTAAGTCCAACAATGCCTGCAGAGTGAGTGGGGAGGAATGCCAGGCGCATGGTGGCCTTGTGAGGTTCTTCCCCCTTCCAGCTCATTTTCAGCAAAACTAAATGATCAAGTTCTCATTCACTTTTTCTCACATATGCACAAGCCACTAGGAAGATATGGAGCACAATAATTATGCCCTGAGTTATGCTAATTTACACAAAACTTGGTGTATTGAAAGAAACCTATCCCTGTTGAGACAGTGTAATGGTGTGGGATAGTTTCCTTTAACAAATTTAAGGATAATCCGAATTGATCCAGTTTTTAAATGAATCAGTTTAAGTTGGGAAAGGTGGGCAGGGAAATAGAGAAAGGGGAAAGACATAATTACTCCTGTCCACATGTCCATGTGTATGTTTTCTTGAAACAGATACAGTTGTCTAGCTATTGGCCCATCCACCAGGGCTTAAGCAACCTGGTTTCACGAGAGGAATAGCGAATGGCTTGTACCCTCCACATCTGGGTACTGCCTTGGTAGCACTGTGCAGGAAGCAGGTTTCCCATTGACTTTGTGAGAGAACAGAATGGTAACATTTCAGCTCCATAATGGGCTGCTATCAAATATTTTGAACTGTAATCTTATAATTGTTATTAGCATTGCATTAAAAGATTATTTAATGAAGGAAATCATCCTGGGAACAAGCATTATGATGGCTCCAAGCAGCCTCCCTCCCACATACCTGGAAGCCCGTACCATTGTGGAAAGTGAAGATGAGTGCTATGTGCCAGTTCCAAACAATAGGCCTTGCACTGGAATTATTGAGACCTGTTGCTTTTGACACACGTGCACGCACACACACATGCACACGCACGCACACGCACTTAAATACATGAATAAAAATGATGCTGGTGCCTCAGGACAGGTTGAAAAGAAGGTTCTAGCTTCACCTGCAGTATTTTATCTGGAAAGACATCACGTGGAGAAACTTTGTAGTCTAGCTTCAAATAAAATATACATTTTATCTAGAGCACAATTTCCTCTGCCTATTTCCCACTGGTTTCTAGGATCCTCTTTCTTTTGGAGCCATATTTTTAGAGCTTATGCCTGTTCTGGAGTAAAATCTATGTTTGTAATGAGAAAGTGGTGACAAGGCAGGGGAATTACCTGGTTACAAACTGGAGTAAGTGTTTCTTTGCCCAGAAATCAGGGTCCAAATGAGGCCAAATGGCTTTTTGGAACACACATCCGATCAGCGTACTGTCCAGCCCTTATTTGGGAGAGCAGTATGAACACTCAAGATTACAAAACAGAGCATCCACAGAGCGCAGGGGCAGAGGCTGGTATCTGCAAGCACAGAACCCAAGGCCACACATATGCCTCTAGTGCGAGGTTTCCCAGCTGCCGGGATGGTTGGGGCCAGGAACTCTGTTGTGAGGGGCTATGCATATCTTGTGGGATGGTTAGCAGTGTCCTTAGCCTCCACCCACTAGATGCCAGTAGCAAACAACAATGTCTCTATGACACTGCTAGATGTCCCCTGGAAAGACAAATTCATTGCCACGTGAAAGCTAGTGTTCCAGTGCGATCTTCTAATCCTATCTCGCAGGTGCCATTTTCCTTCCCATTTAACAGATGAGGCAGCTGAGGTTCTGAGAGGTAGTAGCTCTCTGAGGATCAGGCAGCTGATAGGTAACACAGTTCCCAGCTTCCTCCCCCTGCAGGAGTCTCCAGGCTTTTGGACAATGAGATCAGCAGAGTGGACCTGTGTGTCAGTTTTGGGCCACCTGGCAAGTGGGTTGCTTCACATGTAGAGACTTGTGTTTCTGCTCAATAGCTTTAGAGGAGGAGCACCAGGATTGTGGCTGGAAGCCTGAAAACCTCCCTCATGATCCTTCCCTTCACCTGCATCAGTGGCAATCATCACCCCAGGACTGGAAGAGACTGCAGGTTTTGAGGATGACTTCCTCTCTAGAGCTAAGCCGTATTACCTTTGTGCCTGACTGGGATTCACCTACAGCCAAACTGAATGAAGAGAGTGAAGCTTCAGGCCTAGGTTTGAATGCTGTGTGACTTTGGGCCAGGATTTCTCCTTCTCTGGACTTTATTTGGTCGTGTGTACAAGAGGAGGGTTAGACTTCATTATTTCAAAAGGCCATGTCAGCCCTCAGCTCTTTCAAGAGAGATTAGCTTGGATTAACTGTAACATGCATTAGGTGCCCTTGGGACTCAGCATAACTGGCTTAAGGGGTATGAATTCAGAAAACAGCTTGGGGAAAGCTTAGAGACAGCCTCTCAGAAAAACCTTTCTTCTGCTTCTACAGACTTAAGAGAGCCTGGGCACAGCCTGGTTCTGAGTGAAAATGTGCGGAGAGGAAAACTCCTTGTCACTGCTTATTTTCCTAAATTCTAAGAACCACTACCATCAACCTGGGGAAATGCCACTGATTTAGCATCATAAAAGAGTATAAAGACTTTTGCTCACTATGCTATGGCATTTATTAGGTTGCTAAGGAAAGAACAGCAGAACATTCCTTATTATATAGCTTCAGGTCAGAATTTTATTGCTTTTGGCCAAAGGCCATGGTAAGACTTATAAAGCAAAGGATACATACGATGTAATTTTTAAAATAAGAAATTAGAAAGATCAAACAGAACTAAGACTGATCCTTAGAGTGTAAGAACTGGCAACACTCTAACATTGTTTCATAAAAGGAATCCTCCTCCTCCACCATTCTAACCAAAATCTATAGTAGCTTATGTTTAGCATTTGAGGAATCCAAAGCAAATAGTCACTTGAAATATAAATATATACCTGTAAAATGCCATACATGGTTAGAATTAGCCCTAAACATTTGGGTTATTTCCTGAAACAGATAACATTGTACACAACCATGGACTTGACCCACATGAACAAGTTTCCCAGACTAGGAGATTCTGGACTTCTCCACCCTCGGTTGTTAAGTGAGCATACTTTGGTTGTGCATTTGTACCACTGGGGGAGCTTTTGAAAAAACTACAGCTCAGGTTTTACTATTTGGGCTTCTGACTCAATTGGCCTGAATGTGGCCTGGGCATTGGGATTTTTAAAACAATTTGCAGCTAACCAATGAGACACCAAAGTTAAGAACTATACTATAGAGGCTTGTTTCTGAAAGGTAAAATTTCCATTCTTTTTCATCATTCCACAGTTACTTGGGAAGTAATATACGGAGTGGTAACAGTTCTGGGCATGTAATAAGTGTGCAATCAACGTGCATTCAATCAGAATCTACATGAAATATGCTTCCAAAAGAGCCAGCCCACCAAACAGAGTATCTGATCAAATATCTGTTCACATTCATTCTCTTTGCCACTCTCCTCAATGCCAGGTCTGTAAATCCAGTTGTCCAATGGAGTCCGACTACGTGTCTTGTGAGGACTTCAAATTCCACAGGCCTGAGCCTGGACTCATGTTTGTCCTCCCCCAAACCTGTTTATCTTCTTCAGTTCTCTACACCAGAAGTGAAAGACACCATTATCTAGTCAGGTGCCTAACTCATCTTCTCATTCCCCTACATCCATTCAGTCAGAGCCACTTTAATTCTACAGTAAAAATGGCTCTTCAGTCCATCTTCTGCCTCTTTTCCTCCTTTCTTCTCCATCACCATCATCAGTGGATTAACACAGACACCTGATCATCCCTTACAGCTGGAGTCCTAGGAGGTCTCCACACTGGCTGTTCTTTAGAATCATCTGAAGGAGTTTTGCGAATGCCCTGAGCCTGACATTACCTCCACATACTGGATTCAAATGCTTTGAGGAGGCTCAACACACATGTTGGAAACAACAACAAACCTCTGTTTTCTAATATGTGGCCAGGGCTGATGATATCTTCATCTTGTAAACTTCTATCAACAGCCTCCTGGCCTCCAAACATATGTATTCTGCAGTCTGCGGACATCATTTTATGAAATTCCAATTGAAATCTTTCAATGGCTCCCCATGACCTCTACAGTAAAGTCCAAACTCCTTTACTAGGCATCAGTGGTACTTGGAGAGCTGGCCTTCATCCACTTTTCTGCTCCATCCCTCACCATTTTCCTTTTGCGTTCTACTCCGTGGGCTTGTGTGCCTCTGGCTTTCTCCCACTCCCTCTCCTCCAAAGGCCTTTTTTGCCCTTCTCTGCCTAGTATTAATTGTTCTATACCCTGTCTTGTCTTCCAGGATCCCCAAAACATATTGCTCAACCTTTGTTTTAGCACACATCATATTTTAGACCAGTTAAAATCCCTTAAGTGTGTATTTCCTTGCCCCTCTCTACCCTAACTGGTCTGTGATCTCTTTGACAACGGGGACCATGTCATATTCCTCTTCTATCCTTAGTCCCTGGGTCACTGTTTATGCACTTAGATATTCAATAAATCGATCAAGCCAATTAGCCAGTGCATACTTTGTTTCTGTAAATCAACAAAAGTAGAATTAACACAACAAAAATTATTTATTAAATCTGTTCTTGCTATTATGAGGCTCAGCCCAACATAAACTTGATACCTAGTTCTCAAGGGAAAATGATGGTTTATTTACTTCTTGTGTTATGATCCCACGAATACAGATCTTGATGAAAGTCTGAAATGACTGAATGTGTGCTTAGTACTGATAAACACAGAGGTGCTTTTAGGAAGGTCTTTTGTAATGTTTCCAGGTTTGCACTCTTTATTATCCCAGCCTCATTCCTTTTTTTCAGGGAGAATTTGGGCTGGTGAATTACATACGCTATGGAAGGTTTTTAGAGAAAGATCGATTAAGTGGCCCCCTTTGGTGTAGGGGAATTTCAGTCTGGCTCCTACGGCTTTAGTGACTCTGGCCTTTACTGTCTTAGCATGTCATTTCCAGGAAAGTGCTTAGTTAAAATAAATACCTAGCTATTTAAACACCCAGTACCAATCAATTGACTGATAATATATAGCCCATCAAATTGCCAGTTTGCCCCTTTCCTAATCATCAATTTCCTTTTTGGATAATTCATATTTAATGATGATTCCTTAAGTGAACCATACAATGCATATATATTTGGGCTCCTAAGTGCATATTTTTATTTTTATATACACCACACCTCATTTTGCAGAGGAGTTGATGTAACTCAGAAGAGGATCAGAATTAAATACAAATTAAGAAACATTTTCAGGGATATAAAGGTTTCAAACTGGTGGAAAATATTGGCAAAAACAGGGATAGATGTTTCTAGAGTTAGCTGAAGGAGGAAAAATATACCTGGCAGATAGCTTCTGAAATTTTGGTATGAGGTTGCTATCCCTAGTCTTACAGAATAAAAGTATGGTCTGCTATTTTATAAATAATTACTAGGAAGGAAAAGGTCTTTTGACTACTTATTCTGTATTTTATTAATCTTTAGTATTAAAAATATAAACAAGTTTCATCAGCAGTTCCCACCTGGTTTTTCTAGAACTCCATCATCAAGCAACAAGTTGCAACAGTACCCCTGCTACCTTGGTATGACAAACCAGGGCCCAGGATTACCTCACTTTTTTTTTTAAAAAGGAGGAAAATAGGAGGGAAGCGAGTACGATAAAAACACAGATAGATATTCAAGGAGAAAAGTCACTAGGACTAGCCAATATAGGAAATAAATTGAATAATAAAAGCAGGCCAAAATATAAAGTTTGTTACTTGCATATAACACTGATTTGGAATTTGTATGGGGGTAATGAAATACCCTATAACCTGATTTCAATATTAAGTGTGTCATTAAGGTGAAGGTTGAATTAGAAGTAGGACTAAGATATGCTGTTGCTTCAGCCTGTAGTCAATTAACTGGCATTTCCTACCTTTGTTTCATCTGAAGCAGAATGGAGAGGCCTATCAAATGGTGCAAGGCCATTTGGGTAGAGCTGATTTCCGGTGACAGAGCCAAAGTCTGTGGCAAAATCTACCAATGCAGCAGAAGAGTGTTTAATAGGGCTTCATATGCTCTGTGGTACTAAATGACAAAGAGTTGTTTCATTATATATAAAATTCTATATGTGCTGAAAGCCAGTCATGCTAAACTAAGTTTAATGCCGTAAACATCTCTTTAAAAAGAGTTTTAAAAGCCTATTACTAGACCCTTTGATCAGGAGAGTGCTAGAGATGTAATATGTCTGGTTTTCTGCACAGTGATATATACTCATTTAACAAATATTTATCTAATGGTTACATCTGCTCCTCTGGGCTAGGTACTCTTCTGGGCACTGGGGCATACAGCAGTAGACAACAGAGTAAAAAGAAAATGTATGTCTCTTAGAGCTGGAATTCTAGTGGGAGAGAGATAAACCCAAATAAATAACAATGCAGTTTATTGATGTTAGTGCTGGGGGCTAGAGGCTACTTGGCCAGCAGGGCCTGGGATGGGGTGAGCAATATTACTTAGTATGTGATGATCAGTACAGGCCTCACAAAGAAGGTAACAGTGAGCGGAGGGAGAGCTGAAGGCGGAAAGGGAGAAGCTGCACAACTCTCTGGTTAGAGTATCCCAAGTGGAGGGAACAGCCAAAGCAAAAGTCCTGAAGTGCAAAGGTTAGGGCCTGAAAAATGGGCAGGAGACCAGCAGACCAGAGCTGGTTGTGCCTGGAGGAGAGGGAAGGGCTCAGGGAATGGTGTTCAGTGGTAGTGAAGAGCTTGGAGTTTCTGGCAAGCAGAATGGGATGCCAAGGTGTCTTACAGCATCTTGGAGAAATGGAAACTGGATAGAAGTGTAGTTAAGTGTGTTACTGGCTGGTTGAGGCACCACATTCACAGTAATGATTACAGTACTGGGTTAATAAAAAGTGGGAAGAGGTGTGCCATGGAGCTCTGCTTTTGGCTGTGCCACCATGTGCAATTCCTTGCACTTGGGTAAATAATTATGGTTATATTAGTGATAGCTAATACTTAAGTACTTACTGCGAGTCAAGCATAGTTCCAATTGCTTTTGTTATATTCACGTGTTTAATTCTCACAGTGGCTTTGTGAGTATGCACTATTAATAATCATCACTTCACCAAGACAGCTGCAGAGGGGCAGTGGGTATATCTGTTGGCCACATGAGTTGGTCAGCCTACTATGCTGCAGGTTCTTAGGGACTTGTACCTATAGACTAAAGGCCACTTATCACCTCAGGGCTCTCTTCGTTGTCCCTTCTCTGAATTACTCTTTCCCTTTGGTCTTCCATGATGGCATTTGGCCTTCACTTGGTACCTAAGCTCTTATATAAAAATGGAAGTGTGAATTCTGAAAATATACACCAGTATTGAGTTACAAAGTGGCCATCAGATGAAAGTGATTTTTTAGATTATAATAATCAATGAAAATATAAAACAAAATAGTTCCTGTAAAACTTTAGGATCCTTGAAAATTTGTCATTCGATCCTGGTTTGAGAAACACTGAGTTACACAATTCATATGTTTCAAATAAAGATGCTACTATTTCTTCAAGGGAGACAAAATATTTCATGGTGCTTAGGGAGAATAGACTGCCAAAAAAAAAAAAAAAGCACAGGCTGCAAAATCACAGATCTGGATTTAAATCCTGGCTCTGCATCCTAGACTGGTCTCTGTTATTTTCTCATTAGTCTGAGATACTTAAAATATTTCTAATTGGCACCAGTGTGGCTGTAAACACAAAATTCAACAAGGCAGTGCCCAGCTGTAGGTGGTCATTCAGTTGGCTTTAGAATACATATATTGATATTTAGTTTTTAGATATCCTCAATCAAAGTTAAGACCCCTACTTTAAAACATTCTTTTGGAAGAACAGAGCTCTGAGAAATAGGACAGTGGATCTTAGTTTAGGAAATGGTATAGTAGATAAAGATGGCTAGCCCTAGGACAGTTGGATGTCCAAAGTCCAGCTGCAAGGTTAAAAAGAGTGTTTAGTCACCCCAAAATAGATGGAGAAGGATCAGGTGAAGTCCCAACATTTTGTGGTAAAATGTGGGTTGTGTGGGACCTTGCCTCACTTGAAGGTGCAATAACAGCATATGATCTAAGAAAACAATGTATCTAAACAGGACTGAGGGGGAATGTGACTGACAGCCTGGCCTCTCACACTGCAACGGGAATGGGATCCCTAGTGCATTTTATGCAGGGCAGATGGTAATTCTGTAAGATGGGGGCGGGGCTTAGCGTTTCTTCATTAATATCAAAGCTCCTAAACCAGGTCGTGCTGCTTCTCTGTGAGCTGCAGTACTCTGAGTAGTATGGAATTAGAGCCCTGCTTCTCAAATTTGGCCACTTATCTGAGCTATCTGGAAAGATTTTCTTTAAAAGGTGCTGATGCCTGGGCTCACCTCTGGAGATTCTGATTCAGTTGGTATGGAGTCTAATCTGCGTACCATGATTTAAAAAGCTCTCAGGGTAGTTTTTGTTATGCAGCCAAATATGAGAAATACTGCATTAGTGAGATCACCCAGGCGTTTGTGAAGAGAAGAGTGGCAGGAAATCTAGAAATCACGCCACATGATATCAGATGAAGAAAAAAACTAGATTATTATTACCGGTTTTTTGAGACACGGTCTCATTGTGTATTCTAGGCTGGCCTCGAACTCATGGCAGTCCTCCTGCCTCAACTTCCCGAGTGCTGAGATTACAGGTATGTGCCACCACACCTGATAACAGGGGAGAGTAGATCGAGTCCGATTGTTGCAGAGGATAAATGTAGAAAGATGAAGCCACTAATGAACCTGATTTAGGTCTTCAGTGTAGCACAAGGCAATGCTTTTTTGATCCATTAATTGGGCTGTCCAACAGTGGAACAAGCTCCCTTCCAGGGTCGTGAGCTCTCCACTGCTCCAAGTATGCAGGCGGAGGCCAAGCCATGGCCTGCTAGCTGGATTCCAAAAGCTCTCATAGCAAAGGATAAGGGCTTGGACTATTTGACCTTTAAGTACACTTGAGGGCCAGGGCTCTCAGTGACCCTTGACTGGACCCCACTGTGTGCCTTCACCATGGCCGGTTGCGACTCTGGTAGTTACTTTATTCTTCAGAAGTTCTAGCAACCAGAGAATAGATATAGCCAATGAGACCTCATTATCTGACTAGGGCTTTAATTATAAGATGACTTTCTTTCCTTTTAAATTTGAATAGTACATCATTTTTATGCAGTTGATTAAATAATAAACCTAACTTCTCACCCTTATTTGTGATTGCATTCATAAGCCATGAATAATTAGAAATAATATTTGAAACAAAGGCCTTCTGGGCTTATCTCATGAAAAAAATAATTAAACCATAATGAAATTTCATAAGAATAATCAGCCTCTCTACCCCTACTCCTAAAGACCACACGTGTGCATGTGTCTGCATGAGCGTATGTGCATGCACGCACACACACACACACACACACACACACACACATTATGTTTAGTATTTCTCAAAACCAGGAGAACTAGTGTTGGTTGGTTGTTCTTCTATGAGTCTCAAATAGTGTTGTATGTGTATATGTTTGCATGTGCGGTGTCTTTGGATTATTCTGTTTGTGTCTATAGATCCACATTCTTTTTGGGGCTGACCAAGTGGTCAAATCTCAGCCTTCTCAACAGAGGCAGTGTAGGGAAAAAAGAAAGGGGCTGGAGGGTCAGAGAGAACTGGGGTGAATCCTGCCTGGAGTTGCCATTCCTCAACTGGGCAAATTGCTCTAACTCACCGAAATAAACCTCTCCATCTAGGGCTGTGGCCATGATCACTGTGATAACACCCATGAAGTGCCTAGTGCAGTGCTGAGCACATTTGGGGGCCAGTGAAGGGCAGCTGTTATTGATACACTGAGAATATGATTTACAGTGCCCCGACTCCCAGGAGTCTCATCCAAACACATGAGTGGAGATGGTGCAGAACAGGCAACTATGCTGATTGAGACCACCAGAAAAGTGGTTGAGCTAAAGACATGCCATTTTTGTATAGATATGGAAAATGAACACATCCTAGTATCTAGAACTCCCTGCCACTCAGTGCTTAGCCACTTCCAATTCCTACTGTTGCAGGGAGTGGAAATGATGCTAATAGTGGTCTCAGCCACTATTATTATGTACTACGTACATAAAGGTATAGGTTCACAACCCTTTGCTTGTGTGCAATTCTGCAATGCAATGTGCAAACTGAATTTCTTTTGCAAGTTTCCAGCAAACTTCACTGATGTCAGACCTTGGCCCAAACTGGCTACTGGTATGTGGCCATTTACATTGATTTACCCTATTTCATCTGAGTGTTCATCTCAGAAAAGTTACTTTCTTAATCCTGAGGTGCTGCTCCTGACTCTAATGGGGGTGTTACATCATATACAACTATATGCATTATATATTTCGGAAATCTGAACCATTCTGATTTCTGAAACATTCAGCTCTATGTGTTTTGGGCAAAGAATCATGGCTGTGCTATTGTAAATACAGCAATCCCTCTGTTCACAAACACTTCTGTTTGTGAACAATTTGGCTCATGAGCGAAAGTGTTCCGCAAAATTTTTCTTCTGTTCGCAAACACTTTGTCAGGTGATGAACATGACCATGGCCATCTTCCCCAGAATCGTGGAATGAATTAAGTTTGTGACCCGAGGTGCTTACAAATGCATCCATATTTAAATTACTTTTGGATTAGTTAACCATTTGTGACCTGGACTTTACAATAAGCTCACATGGAAGGGTCTGATTTAGCAAAGGATTTTTGGAACACAGCCGTTCTCTAAATTAGCTTCTGCTTCTAAAATCCAAGGCAGAGAAATTGTCAGAAACCTGCCTTCTGTGATACGTTAGTGTTATTTGGGGTTACACTCCTGCTAGGATACAAGGCCAAGGCCAAGGCAACCTAAGAGGACAACAGCTGCAAACAACACAATCCAATTTCCACAATGAAAGTTAAGGTGGAAGTATAGTTTCATTCCCCAGCTCCTTGAAGCACTTTTATAATTCCCTTCCTCCTTTGCAGTTATGGTTGGAGGAGAAGCTCAGTGAGAAGTGCAGATGGAGGTAGCCTCAAAGCTGTCCTTTTGGGCCGGTGAGACGGCTCAGCGGCTTAAGCGCCTGCCTTGCAAGCGCGAAGGCCCGAGTTCGACTCCCGGAACCCACATACGAAAAAAAAAAAAAAGGGGCCGGTGATATCGCTCAGCGGCACGGGCGCCTGCTGGCGCGCGAGGTCCTGAGGTCGTCCCCCCGGTACCCACACACAAAAAAAAAATAAAAATAAAAATAAAAAAAAAAATAAAAAAAAAAAGCTGTCCTTTTTCATCCCGTGGCTACAGCTTTCCCTCAGCAAATCTACAGTTGGACGTGGGGATCTTCCAGTGCTTTACCTTGAACCAAGCGCTAGGAAAGGTTGTTGCTGTAGCTTGTAGCATCCCAGTTGTTGCTTTCCTTTATATGTAAGTCTGCTT
Source organism: Erethizon dorsatum (assembly GCA_028451465.1). Taxonomy (NCBI): domain Eukaryota; kingdom Metazoa; phylum Chordata; class Mammalia; order Rodentia; family Erethizontidae; genus Erethizon; species Erethizon dorsatum. Next base: position 132,968,638 of record CM051842.1, read on the forward strand.
TGCAGTTTTAAAGGAAAATGTTGATTTGAAGAAGTAGCTGAACCTTCTGAGGGAGAGGGACGCAAAGCATAGAGGAGGGGGCAATGTAAGGAAGACAGCATCTCCCTGATGATTAATCAATCCCAGAACACAAACAGGAGGTGTTTTCTCACTGCTGTTTGTATTTCCCATGAAAATAATGGGTTTATTTCTCTTTTGTTTTTCTCTTATTTCTCCCCTGCAATTTGGCACTTCTCACTTTGTGTTTCAGATGACAGAATGGAGGAGACTTAAAGACTTTCAAGAAAAATAAAATCAGAGTGAAAATTGAATGTGATTTCTTGTGGTGCACAAACAAAAACCAATATCCCTAGTCCATTCTGGTACATTTCCTCTAATGTTTTAAAACAACAACAACAACAACAACAACAAATAGCCAATTTATATTCAGTGCTGTCCAGGTGCCAGGCAGGGTGCTTCACACTTAATTCATGCATGCCAAAAAACATCTTGTGGCAAGGCAGAGTTATTGGTGTGTAATTCATATACCTTAAGACTTACCTGTTTAAAGTACACAATTCAATGTTTTTTAGTGTATTCACAGATATATGCAGTAATCGCCACAATCCATTTTAGAACAATTGATCTCCCCCCAAGGAACCTCACACTCAGTACCAGCCCTTGCAAACCCCTAATCAATTTTTTCTCTCTCTAGATCTCCCTGATCCAAATATTTCACATCAATGAAATCACATAGTATATGACCTTTCGTGTCTAGCTTCTTTCACTTAGCAGCATATTTTCAAGGTTCATCCACATCGTAGCATGGATCCAAACTTCATTCTTTTTTTCAGCTCAGTAACATTTCATTGTATGGATAGGACCTTGCTTTGTTTATCTATCCATTGAAGGGCATTCGGGTTGTTTCCATTTTGAGGCTATTATCAATAATGCTGCTGTAAACATTCCCCTACAAGGTTTTTTTGGTAAGCATATGTTTTCATTTCTCTTGGGTATTATAAAAGGATTTTTAAGATAGGCTTACAATGGCCACCTGCAGAGCCAGGGGTGGAAGAATGCAAATGGGCTGTCTGCATGCTGGAGAGACAGAGGATCCAGTTAAAAGTCAAAGGCCTGGAGCTCACTGAAGTGTCCAGTGTGAGTCCATATCAGGAAGCCTGGAGATGGATGTCCAGAGGTGATGGTGAAGACTGGAGCTCCCCTGAAGAAGCAGAAGTGAGACTTTCTTCTTCTTTCCCTTTCTATTCCATCCAGGCTACAAGCCTATTGGTTGGTGCCACCCACACTCAGGGTGGGGCTTCTGTCTTCAGTACATGAGTCATCCAGTCACACCAGAACTGTGCTAAACCAATCAACTAGGCGTTTCTTATTCAAGTTGACACCACAGGTAGGTATCACAAGTATAGACCTAGAAGTGGAAGAAGCGCTATTTTTATTGTTCTCATTTTATAGGGGAGGGAACCGAACCGCTGAGAGTACAAGAGATGGAGGTAGGATCCCCCAGAAAGGCAGGGAGATGCTCATGTTTAGTCTCTAGTTCACGAAAGCAGTGCATTAAGTAACACTACTACAGGTGAGTGAGCGGGCTGGCCTTAGAGTCACCTGATAACAGTTCAAATTCTGGCTGTGCCCTTAATCACCATGTGACCTTGGACATGTTAATTAATCTCTACTAACTTCAGTTTCTCTTCTGTAAAATGGCAGTGAAAACAATAGTAATTACACTATGGATCAGTGTTTTTGTGAGGAATGAAGGAGATATATATGAAGTGTTGAGCATAAGACACACCTGAGACGCACACAGTGCTCAGTGAGTTTCAGCTGCTATCATTTTTGTAGCCTTTCCTGCAGTATCTAGGGTAGCACTGACAAAGCTAACTTTCAAGGTACACCAACAATGAGCTCTGTGATGTACAATTTGTCACTGGGTCCCAGAAGAGGGTTAGAGTCTTCCGAAAGAATTGCAGGAACTCGAGTAAGTGCCTTCTAAGCTTGGAGACTGACATTTGGAAATAGACATACATGAGTCAGAGTCAGACTGACCTGGGGCAGAACAGCCTACGACTGAATTGTCTGAAAAATACCACTCCAGATGGATTGTGTGGGTGTGTGCAGGCCCAGGAAACCAGATCTGTACTCGTATAAGGCTTTCCTCCCAGCACATCCTTTTTGAGGAGGTCAGGTCTCCTTGGTAAGGTTTCCCTTCCATGTTTGACCTAAGTGAGATTGTACACAGCACGGTGACTAAAGGGAGGGACTTCGATACCACACTGGCTGCATCCAATCCTGCTCCACCATGAAGAACTGCAGGAGGATGTGCAAGTCCCTTAACATTTCTGTGCCTCAATTTCCTCATCTATGAACTGGATATGATAATAGCCCCTGCCTCACAGGGCTGTAGTGTGGAGTAAAGGAGCTCACCCACATAACTCATAAGGAACATCTTTGAGTTCACTCTTGGTGACATTTCTGTTATTTCTACTGTCCTGCCGACTTGGAGCTGAAAGTCTGTCTAAATCCTGTTTGCCCAAGGAAATGATGCTTCAGTCAGTTGCTTCTCACTCCTATTACTGTTACTGTGTAACAAATGGCCCCAGAACTTAGTGGCTTAAAATAACAACCATTTTATCAGCCTCATAGTTTTCCGGGAATCAAGAATTCAGGTGATTATTTTGCTCCTTGTGACATCAGCTATCACTCAGTGACATTCAGCGGGCATATGGGCTGGTCCGGGGAACAGAAGATGCCTCTATTCCTGTAGCTCTTGGCTACGTGAGAATGACTTAAAGATCAGGACTGCCACAGAGCTCTTTCTTCTAGCCTCCCCTTGTGCCTTGGGCTTCCTCACAGAAAAGCAGACGCAGGGGAGTCAGATCCCTTGCCTGGCAGCCAGGGCTCACAATGGGAACGCCCCTCTGGATAGGCAGAAGCTGTATGACTTTTTAGGATTTATCGTTGAAAGTCTTGCAGCAAGACTTCTGCCATTGAACTTGCAGCGGGTAACAAACCTGGGTTTGGTACTTGAATCCAGATCCATTAGGCAGCAGAGCTTATACAACTTTCCTCTTGTTCTGGGGAAAAATGGACAGTGTAGAGAAATGTCACATTGGCATCGTTTAAAGCTAACTATATATGACAATTTTCACTAAAATTATTCGACTTCCTCCTGCGGTCACTTTATTTCAAATAAATACAGCTGCCACTTCCACTGCATGTGATATAACTTTAAGAGAAGGAAAGGAGAACAAAAGAAATTCTTTTTACTCAAAGACAATCAGGTTTATACTTGCCTCCAGAGAACTCATGGTTTTCACTTGAAAGGAAAAAAAAAAAGAAAAAAGAAAAATACTAACCACTAGCCAACTCGAGGAAGCAGCAGTTGGTAACCACTAAGATATATTTCTCTGAATTACCGAGTGTTGTGCATAGGGGTGAAAGGGGTTTAGTGAAATGCAAAAAATATATAATACATGTTATGCCAGAAAGTACCTATACTGTACTTGAAATTTAAGGATGCTATGAAAAAATTCGTATCTGGAGTAGGCTTACTTTTTCTATCTTCAGACTGAGCCTGCCCTCATACAGTAATTAGAGAGACTATTGAATCATTGTTTGAAGAGATCAATGATTTTTTATGACTGATGTCCTACACAGTGCAGTCTTCGGAAAGCGTTATGCTTGTGAATGAAGCAAGACCAAGAACTACTGAAATTCAGGTGTGTGCAGCTTGCTTTGTTTCATTAAGACAATCTTGTTAGATAACAAGGAAAAATGATAATTCGTATCATCTGTTCAGGTTGTTTTCAGTGTTTTTGATTATGAATAAGAGCTTCACCAAGCCCTCAAGAAGAAAGTAGAGGATTTAAGTTTGTTTATTCTCTTAGGTGAGAGTTCAAGAGAGATTCTCATTGGATGCAGATTCAGGTAGTATTTTTTTAGTGTCTCTTCTGTTCTCGACACTAGGCTAGGCATTTTCACCTTATGTTTTCACAATTAGTCTTCCTAACAAACAGTTCCGGGTCAGTACCCTTAGCTCTGGATATATAGATGAGGCAACTGAGACACCCACCCTTCGGTGAGAGCGTATTATCCTTTGTGGCCCTGAGCATTCTCCTCTCTGCCACTTTCGCTCCACCCTTGCTCCCTCTTCAATTGCTCCAGGATTCCTGTTTCTTCAACACCCTCTGTTCTTTTTCAGTTACTGGCTTTAGAGCAGTGGTTTCCTGTACATCAAAGGCTTTTCCCACCTTGCAGAGGTCCTTCAAGTTTCAGCTTAAATGACCTGTTCCCTGACTTCTTAGGTGGAGTTAGGCCTACACTTTATCTGCTTTCAGAAATCCCGTACTCTACATTCCTTCCCAGTCCTTTGTAGAATCTTAATTATTAAAGCCCCTGCTTGACTCCCTGGTTAGTGACCAGTTTGTTTCCTCCATTAGCACTGAAGCTCCAGCAGGCCAGGGGATTTGTCTACCTCATGCTTAATCATGGCTCCATCACCTGGCACATAGTAGTTGCTCAATAAACATTAATTGACAGGATGATCCAGAGAAAATTATTGACTTGTCTTGTTCATACAGCTGGCATCTGCAAAAGGGAAGTGCAATTAGTAAATCATGATTCAGCCTTTTGTTTATACTCCTGCAAACGAGCTGATAATTTAAAGATTAGGTTCTGCCTGGTCAGAAGTGTGAGTGTAAGTGCTATCAGCTGAGTCAGGTCTTCCCCCAAAAGATACAGGCATGAGAAATTGAAATAGTCTGCTTTTAAAATGGTTATTCATAGCAGATTATTGCACTGGTTTGGAAAATGGCCTTTGGAGATGAACTGGCTCAGTTTGAAACCAGTGCTGTTATTCAATGTACCACCTCGGGCAGGGGACTTAACCTCATTTTAACTCAGTTTCTTCATCTGTAAAGTGGGGATCATGATAGTGTCTGCATCTTAGGAACCTTGTGAAGATAACATTATTTAATACAAGTGAATTACTTAGAAACATGCCTGATAAATAAATGCTGTTTATAGTGCCTTGAATAGTGGCTCTCAAAGATTCAAGGCCATCTGGGACCTCAGTGTGTGACCTTATTTAGAAATAGGGTTTTGGCCAGAGTATTTAGTTAAATAAAGATCTCGTGAATGCATCTTCCTGGATTTGGGGTGTGCCTATCTGTAAGGACCGGTGTTCTCATCAGGAGGAGAGACACAGAGACTGCAGTTACGTGTCTCCAAGCCCAGGAAGGGCAGGATTTCTGGCAACCCCTAGAGGCTAGGAGAGAGGCCTGAACAGATTTGCCCCAGTGGCATCCATTGAGGAATGAGAGTGAGGAGTGGGATAACCAGAGTGCCATGGAGACCTGAGGCCAGGTGCTGCCTGTCACCTTGTCCCTTCCAGTGCCCCAGCTGAAGGCCTCTCTGCTCCTAGCAGCCCTGCTCTGGATTTCCTTCCCCCCCTCCTCTTGCGGTGATCTTACCTCCCTTGTATTGTTTCTTCACCAGGCCTTCGAGAACCCTTGCCCTGAGCTTAAGTGTTTCCTTCTGCAAGCAGCCTCTCTATAGAATGTTCTCCTCCCTCTTGCCTCACCTAAAACCTGGCCCCAGTGCAGGTTGCCTGGTCACTATGGCCGTAAGGGCACTTTGCTCAGCTTCACATTCACATTCTTTCTTGTGCCTGTGGCTAACATTTTATCCAGAACTTGCCTTGCACAAGGCACAAAGAGATAATGAAAGATACAGCATCTTCCTGCAAGGAGTTTACCTAGCCATGTGAAGAAGGGGGGCAGTAGTGTGCTAGAACTGGTTTAAACCAGCTCACGAGCACTCATCATTCTGGTTTTAGGAATTTTGTGAGCTGGTTGTTCAACAACACCATTGTTAAAAGTTAAGTGATGTGTGCCTCCAATCAAGTACATTCTATGAAGGCCAAAGATAATTCATTGACATCTAATTGTTTAACTATATTTTATTTCTGCAACTGAGATTATTGTCATCTATTGTGTCTGTATGGTGGAATTAAAGTGCGATTTTGCACCCCTCACAACTGTGTGTTCAGTGACATCATGTTGGTAGCTTAAAATTGACGATAAAGTCATGGTGGGATTATTCGCACCATGGAAATTGGCAAATACTATATATCAGGACTTTTTGGAGTGAGTCAGTGGTAGGGAGCCAGTTGCTAAATATTGGCAAGTCCATCATTGGCTTCAGCAGGGAAGGAGTTGGAGAAATGTCTCAGTAACGAGTGAGGGTCATAACAGAAGTTGGGAGCGTGATCTCTATTGAGGTTGGTGAAAATGCTTCAGGAAGGTGATGACATTTGAGTAAAGCCTTGAAGGATGGCTCAGATTGTGTCAGGCAGAGATGGATAGGTATGATAGGAGGAGGATTACAGAGAAGGATGGAAGAAATACTGAGTACAACCATGGCAAAAAGCCTAGTGGGGAACCAGCTAGAAATGTATCTGCTGATATACAACACTCGTGGAAGGTGCGATCGTAAAGATGAAGATGGAAAGCCAGTTGTGGCCAATTTAAAAGCAATAGTGATGAGCTTTAGGAAAGCCCATGGGAAATATACAACCATTAGAAAATTTTGAGCAGAAACGTAACATTTTAGTGTCTTTGTTTTGGGAAGAATAAAACGTACACCAGGTATATACGGTAGGGCTGGAAGGAGGAGGCTGTTTAGGAAGTCACTGCTTCAATGTGCTGGCACTAAACAAGGACCCAATCTGGGTTCTGGTTCAGGAAGGAGGAAGGAGGTCTTGGTGCGAGAGCCGTCTTGAATGTAGATTTCACAGGTCTGGCTATGATGTTGTCTCTGTCTTCTTATGCCAGCATTTGCACAAATTCCTGCTGTTATGTGAGTGACCTCTTGGCCATGGGATAAAAGAAAAATTACATAGGCTGACAAAATGCTTGTTTTGGGAATGATTGACAAGTACTTCACTACTTTCTGACTCAACTTCCCTAAAGAAGTAGCACTTCTATTCTTAATGTACATTCAGGAGGATGAATAACATGATTTTAAATGTTTCGTGTGGCTAAACGGATTCCAGGAGTCAATGTAACAGGTGACTCCCGTGACCACTGTCCAAAAGCTAGACGTTTAGGGAATTAGTATGGCAAGGGGTTAGAGTAGACCTCAAAAACTCTCTTCTCCCTCCTCTCTGTTCTTTGCTCAGTGTTCTCTCTCCTTCCCCTGTGTCCTTTTTCCCCTTCCCTCCTTCTTCTCTTCTTCCTCTTTTTCTCTTCCCTTTCTTAAATCAATATTCTTTTCTCTTTAGCGATATTCACACTTTGGCATGGAGCTGTGGGATTCCAGGCAAAGAGTTTTGGTGTCCTCATTATGCCCTGAGCGGGAGAACTGAGTCAAGTATGAAGCATTTCCTTTTTGGGAGGATTATGTTCCCAACCTCTTTTTCTTTATTGAACACCCAGGTTTCTCAGCAGTGTGAAAAAGTAACTGAAAGCTTTGCAAGGTAGTAGTTTGGAAAACTCATGCTTGAACTTCAGTAGACTTGAAAGTAGCACACCAGGCACCTATACAACCCTTGAGAGCACGAACATTTCCCTCCACGTGACTTCTCGGGAAGGCAGCTCCTGTTCTTCCATCTTGAAATATCACAGCAAATAATAGCTTTTGGTACCAATGGAAGATGGTTGTGATGAAACTTGCTGAAGGAGTTTGTGTGTTAAATTCGTATTTCTGTTGCACGAAAAGAGTGTGTGGAAATCATTATTTTGCATTGGAAGTGGGGGGTGGGGGGAGAACGGGGGTGCCTGAAGGTCTCCGGAAGAGGCAATGGTGGAGGACTGGAGTAGGTGTTTTGAAGGGAGGACAGGGGAAGAACTGGAAGTGAGTGGGTTTGAGAAAGTGTGCTGTGGATGCTGGTAGTCTGCACTGTGATGAATGGCACTAGGTGGGCATGGGCACTGCCCAGAGGGCAGCTGGCTAATTGCTTTAGTGCTTGTGGGCGACCCATTGGAGACAATGCCAGGAAAGGATATGAGAAAGATCTGCTGCCTGGTGCTCCCTTTGACTCTTGCTTCCTGGGTCTGACATCCTGGGCATGGTTTTAACTCCCGGGTCATCTTTAGAAAGTTACTCTGGGAAATAGATTAAAGGAGGGGCTGTAATGAACACAGGGAGCATAGTGAGGGGACTTTCGGTGCTTAATGATGGGGGCCTGATTGGCGTGTTGGTGGTGGAGATGGAGAACCTTAAAGGTGGAAATGATTGTGAAGAAGGATGCCGAGGGACGTGAAGGGGAAAGAAACTTAAGAATGAAATTTTAGAAAAAGGGCATCTAATATATTTATTCAATGCCGGAAAGGGTTGGCTCTTGAGAAAAAGCTGGGAACCACGGCACCAGAGTGGAGTGATGACTGTTTCTCGGTCGTGCTCTGTGACTGTCAGAGCTCAGACACAACGGGCGATCTTTGAACCACGTTTTCCCCTGAACTCTCCGGGAGCAGATGTGTTTCCAAATGTCAGTCTCTTCTGTAGTGGGCAACAACCTTTTCCTCTTTGTGTTTTGTCTTTTTCTTCAACTGACCTCAGGCCCTCTCTCCACATCGTTTTCTAACCTCCTGACCTGACCTCCTTGGGGCTGCCCCCTGGAGAGGCCCAGAAAGCTTCAGCTGGGGCAGAGAGGCGTGTTTAATTAGGGGAAAGCCCAGCACAAAACATCTTCTCTTCCATCTGAGGCGAGCTGACTACACAGCCTATCTGCTCGCCTCCAAGGACAATTCAAGAAATCCCTTTGTCCTTTGTTTTCAAAGGTAACCAAGTAACAGGGTTCTCGTTCCCTGAAGAAAGATTTGTGTCTGTTTTCACCGTAATTCAAGGTGCAAGTTTTACAACTCCAATTCCCAGAATAAAACTGCAGTTCCGGTGGAATCTCTATAAGACAGGATCTCCAAGCCTAGCTGATGGCACACTAATTCCAAGCATTTGGACAGTATCTTGGACTCCATCATAGCCAACTTGAATGTAAAGTGAGCCAGCGCCAAGCCAGCTTTGCCCCCTTGCTGTATGAAGGCATGGTTGTCATCTGGGAGTGAGGAGGACACCCCTCAAATCCTGTCCTGGCATTGATAATTCTGCATGAAAGTTCACCTTTCCCAGTGTTATGTTAAGTAATAGAGATGGTTACCTTGTAAATTTTAGTATACCCTGAAGCCAGGCCTTGGACCACTTGTGTCAATCCAAGAGAGAAACGGAGAGCTTGGCAGCAAGTAATGATAGCATAAGGGATAGAATAAGGGATTTTCTCCTTAGCAGGAGAAGTAGGTGCAAAAGGGGAATCTGCAGGCGTGTTTGCCCCTCAATCATAGCCATTCTACAGCCTGGGGAGCTAGGTAGGCCAGGATTGGAATTTTGGCTGCATGACCCTGAGAGTCAGTTTTCTTATTTATAAAACAAGGATTTGGGCCGGTGAGATAGCTCAGCGGCATAAAGCACCTGCCTGGCAAGCACGAGGTCCTGAGTTCGACTCCCAGTACCCACATACGAAAAAAGGGCTGTTGATATCGCTCAGTGGCACGGGCGCCTGCTGACGCATGAGGTCCTGAGTTTGACCCCCGGTACCCACAAAAAAACAAAAAACAAAAAAATAAGGATTTAACCTTTCTCACAGTATTATTAGATACTCCCATTATACTCCAAACTTATCTCTTCGCTGCTCCCCAACTCAGAAAATGGCACATCCATCAATCAGTTACTCCGCTAAACTCTGACACCTCTCTTTCCCCTCCACCCACATCTGATCCATCAGCAAGGCCTGTAGGATCCATCTTGAAAGCATAGCCCAAGCGTCCTCCCTTTTCTCTCTCTCCTCCAACAGTACACTAACCAGTCCTTGGTCATCTCTTACCAGCACCCTAACCTTGACTCTTTTCCTTGACCCACTCTTTCCCCCTTAACCTCTTTGGCTGAGAAACTTTCTAAAATGCATAGTGCTTTACCACCTCTGGGAGCTTGCCATTGTTCATGGGATAAAGCCATACTCTGCACTCCTCCCTGTCTCATCTGCTTGATCTCTTGCACTTTTTCTTCTGGCTCACTTAAGCACCAGCCACTCTGGCAACAGCATTCCAGTTGCAAGAATATAGCAGCCTCTTCCCTGAATTAAGGCATTTGCCCACCCCATCCCTCCACATGGAACACTATTTCCCATGCCTGTTCTCCAATCTTTGCATGACTGGTTTATTCTCATCCTTCAGGCCTCCACTCAGAACCCTCATCCCTGTCCACCAGATTGAGAGGAGCACCTGCACCTTGGCACTCTTGATGGTCTCACCCTATTTCAGTTGCATTCATAACACTTTTCCTCTGTATGTATTGTTTCCTTCATCTGTTTTTCATATTTATTGCTGCTGTCTCCCCAGACTATAAACTATGTGGGAACAAGAATCTTATGTCTTCTTTCTATGGTCTTTCCAGGCCCTAGAATGGAGCCCACCTGGTACATAGTAGGTGCTCTATACATCTTTGTTGCCAATGAGTAGATGAATGAAAGAATGAATGAATAAATGAATGAATGAATACAAATATGCATAAGGTGAATGAAGTTTTGTGAGGATTAGGTGAAATATCAGGGGAAATGATGTGGGCAATTCTCTGTTACTGTTCTCTGCCTTATGCTCTGGCCACCCATGTGCTGCTAATTTGTGTGGCGAATGTTTGTGTGGTGGCTGTTTCTTCAGTGCTCCAGTACATCCTGCATTTATTTTGGCTTAATGGTCCATCACCCCATTTTATATCTAAACACTGTAAAGCCTGAATTATTAGGTGAAAGGATTAGAATTTACTTTAGAGAATAGTTTGTTTATCTGTTCACAGCAATTCCTGCCCCTTTGCTAGAGGGGCTGGTTTAGATATACCCAAGGCCCATAAACCACAGGTTTTAAGATGAACTCTGTCAACAGAGTCCTTTAATCTTTCAAGGTAGGTAAAGTGAGCAGTTAATTTTCTCTATTAGGGATTGGCTCTTGGAAAGAAGCCTAAAGGCAGAGCACTATCATCTTTGGATAAATATTAAAAAATGCTAGGATATTTGCCCTGAGAGTATTCCTATGCTTCCCATTTTTGTTTCTTTTTCCTCCCCCACCCCTTGCCCAAATCACCGAGTTAGGCGCTGTCTATTGATTGCTGAATCACCTGCCATGGGCCTCCCCAAATAGCCGGCCTTGCCCTAGCCTTTCCAGCCAAATCAGTTCCTCACCTTCTTCCCAGGTTGAAGCGAGGGCTGCTGTTGTCCTGAGAGGTAACAAGGAAGACTGAGCCACCTGGCAGCCTTGATACTAGTGTAGTGGCAACAGTGACATGGGTGTGGCTGTCATCAGAATCACCAGGAGGCTTGTGTACTCCCAAGGCTTCCCCATAAACTTGAGTTTCCTCAAGGACAGCTTGACGAAGCTGCCTTCAGGGTGGCACAGCTAAGTTGCTTTCTGCCTGCAGTTTTTCAAAAAGGGAAGTTTCGTATTTCCTAAAGCTCTCAACCCTCTGCTATGAGAAGACTCTAGAAATCCTGATTTCTGGTACTCAGGTGTTTGCTGCTTAGCAAACAAGTTTATTCTTTTTGGCTTTGAATTTCCATTTCCATTTCTATAATTATATTTGTCTCATTTGTTTGAATTTAAATGTGTCTCTCAGGGATTGGGTTTTCTTTTGTCTTAGTCCATTGGTGGTAGTGGTCGTTACCCATGGTAAACCTTACAGAGAGACATGAAATCAATTGCAGGGTTCTTTTCAGTTTCAATGGAGTGAAGGCAGAAAATATCATCAAGCCTAGGCAGCCCATGATTTGAGCTCACAGCTGCAAATTTAATATAACCTTAATTATAATTCTCTACCTATTTTCATATTTTATCACCTTTCAAATGACATTGTCAAAGCAATTAAGACTCCCAAGACCTTAATCGTTTGAAAATCTCCTTCTCACTATGAAGAGACTAACAAATGACATCATTTATTCTGAGTACAAGTTGAGACTCGGCTTCCCAGTCAACAGACTTGCAACCATCTCTTGCTTTTTCACTGTTAATTTTAGGGATTGCCATAGTTAGCATCCTGAAAGTCTTCACTTGAGAAATAAATGTCCCCATGAAAGAGAAAGTGTGCACTAACCTGGAAACTGCTGGATGGCTATGAGAATTCTGAAGGGTAGGGAAAAAAACATCCAAATCCTCACTAAAGCAAGCTGTTTTTATCTATTTGCCATGAAATCTCCCCTCACCATTAGCTTCTAGTCCCAGTCTTGTATATCCATAAGCCAAATGCCTCATTGCTATGAACATTGCTCTTTTACAAAGTACCTGTGTCCTGGCAGAAAGGCAAGAGCCTGGCTGTAGCTGTGGGGGCATCGGTGGGACGAGGTTAGTGGGGGGGTTTGACTTGCTCATAGCATCTGGGGCTAGAGAAATCAGGGAAGGGTGGTTGAGGTCAGCACACCAAAGAAGAGAAGAAATGGTCACCAGAACAAGAGAAAGGTTGAGATGCTACTGTGGAGACAGGGAAAAAAGGAGCTGAGAGGGGAGGGTCAGAGGCCATGGGTTGAGAGCTAAGTGAGTGGGTGGGACTGGGAAATTCTTGGCAGTGGAGATAGGGGGCTATGACTTTGTCTGGCTTTTTATTTGCTTTTCTTGTCATGTACATGGAAGAACCAATCATACTTGCCACTGTGATCACTGACCCCAATCAACTGTATTCTGGACTGGCCCAGAGTAACCCTTCTTCCAATAGTGAGCAAACTTTTATTCATGGGGAAGAATTTTGCAAAATCAATAATATGTATCAGCCTCAGGTTTTACCATTGAAAATGAAAATTGTTGCATAGTTTCTTATGTCAGAAATGCAAATGCTTACAACCTAACTTGCCTCCTTTACAGAAAATCATCCGTGGGAACATTGGCACTCCATTTTAGTGCCTGAAGTTAATAACTGGACACATTGTAAAAACAGCACATTGGGAGGCAACCTAGTATTTGCTTCTGAAATAGGAGAGCAGGCCATAGTAAGAACTAAGGCTCAGATTTCTACAGGTCCTGAGTTGCTCACCGCTCCTTGGTGCACCTGAAGGACTCCTGGATATGCTCTAAGATAGTTCCTGATTGGATTCTAGAATAGTGATCTCTAGAGTTATAGAAAATAGGCTTCATAGAAAAGGTGACATTTGAGAAAAGACATAAAGAAGTAAGAAATGAGCCAAAGGGTGCCCGTGAGAGGATATCCCAGATAGAAAGAACGGTACTGCAAAGGTGCTGAGATAGAAGCTTGCCTGGCACGTTTGAAGACAGGGATAGCAGTTGGTGTGGCATAGTCCCAGGCACTGTTCAGGAAGACAGCAGCGCTGCAATGAAGGGAAAAGCTTTGGCTAGGACATTTCCATTGCTCTCAGCGGCATCATCTGAGGCATTGGGTGAGTGAGAGACAGAAGACTCTGGAGGTCAAGAGTGACACACATCTAAAGGGAAGAGATAGAGAAATCTGAGGTTAAAAGTAAAAGATTAAAAAAAAAATTTAACAGTTGCTCTGTAAAAAACCATTGTCAAGAAAATGAAACTACAAAGTAGAACTAGGAGAAAATATCTTCAAGTCATGTATCTGATAAAGAATTTGTGCCAAAACATAAAGAAACTCAACAGTTAAGAAAACAAAGCAATACAGCAATACCTCGGTTCACAAATGCTTCTGTTTGCAAACAATAGCATTTGGCAAAATTCTGTTTCCTCTTGTAAACTCTGCATCACTTGACAAAAAGGGCCATGGCCGTCTTTCCCACAAAAACACAAATGCAAGCATCTTCCCCAAAATCATAAAACAAATTAAGTTCAGAAAACAAAGTACCACTGTATTTAAAAGCAATATTTCAATATTTGATCTGAATATATATTCAGATAATGACAAAGGAACCTAACTGTATTACAAATATATAAAACTCCCTCACCAAAGAAGAGATACAGATGACAGGTAAACATATATGCTGAACATCACTTGTCACTAGAGAAAGGGAAATCAAAGCCACTATGCAAGGCCACTACACACTTATTAGAATGTCTAAAATTGCAAACATTGACAACCCCAAATGTTGATGAGGATGCAGAGCAATAGGATCTCTCATTTATTGCTGATGGGAATGCAAAATGGTATAGCCACTTTGGAAAGCATTTTATTGTACAGCTAAATATGTGACTTTAGCAGTCATACTCTTAGGTATTAATCCAAGTGACTCAAAAACTTATATCCCCAGAGAAAGGTATGAATGTTTATTATAGTTTTATTCATGATCCCTAAAAACTGGAAGGGCCAAGATTTCCTTTGATAGGTGAATGGATGAACAAATGTTGTCCATATGATGGTGTAAAACGAAATGGATATTGATATGCACAACAGCCTGGATGAATCTTAAGTGCACATTGCTAAGTGAAAGAAACTAGCCTGAAAAGGCATTGTGCCATTTATATGGTATTCTGGAAAAGGCAAAAGTCTAAGTGGAAGCAGAAAACAAATTGGTGGTTTCTGGGTTTGAAGGAGTAGGGAGGGTTGAATGGGCGAAGCATAGGAGATTTTATTAGGATAGTAAAACTACTGTGTATGATAGTCTAGTGATGCATTTGACACCATGCATGTGTCAACACCCACCAACCCGCATGTTTAAAGAGCAAACCTTAATGTACACAAATGAAAAGAAACATTTTGGAGGCGGGAAAATCCCAGGATGGAATGCAAACCATGACAAAGGAACTTAACTGTGTTATAAATATATAAAACTACCTTACTGAAAGGCATTGGAGGAAAGCTACTGATATCTTTGGAAATGAATGGAGTCGTTAAGACTAAAGGCAAACAAAACAAAACTTCACATAAGCACTGAACACCAGTTAATAAAGTTGTTTCCCATGAAGTTATGGATTAGCAATTCTAATACTTCTATATATGTATACTGGAGTGGAACAGCTTGTAAATTTATGGCAGATGGTAGCAACTAGAATTCTTTGGGGTGGAAGTTTATACATAAGCAGGGGAAGGAAGCTACAGTGATCCAAGTGATAATGAATTGGACTTAGAGACATGTTTGGCTTAATACAGGAAAAATAGTCACACATAGAACTACATATAAATATGTGTATATACATAGATAGTGCACACATAAACCTTGTTCCGTGGGCTGAGAGAGCCTAGGAACAATGATATCCACATATCAGTGAACATTCCAAGTGCTCACATCTTAGTTTCCAGTACCATTTTCAAATGAAAGGAACCTAAGGCTCCTTGGAGAAATGGATGCTTCTACAAGTTGGGGGATATTGAAGATAGGTAAGATGAGCCCTGGGCATATTAGAGTGACAGAAAGTAAGTGCATACTTTAAAGCAGACAAGAGAAAAGGAATATGAGGGAACAGATATGGGGGATGGATATAATAAAATATGCATATAGGAAAATAAATATGTTAATGGGTATATTTCAAAGGAGGTACAAAGCCAAATAAAAGAGTTCCCAATGGCTAAAGCTGGAACAGTTTTGGAAATAAACAAAAGGAATGTTGAATTATAATCCAAAAAGTAAAGTAAGTATCCAAGAGTTCATGCTGATAAAAATAGATGATTGAATAAATAAATAAATCGTGGAGAAAAGATGAATCTCCCATGCAGAAGAATGATCTAGACTGTTCTCAAGGAAGTAGAGCATAGCTCTCTACTCCTTAAATGTGGACTGGGAATGATGATTTCCTTCTAAAAAAGACAGTGTGGAAAGGGGAAATAAAAATATCTTGACAGTGGGGAAACCTGGCAGACACTACCTCTGCTAGGTGACCAAGGTCAACATCAGCAGTCATCAACCCTGTTAATTATATGCTCTCTTGATGTGATGACCAGGGCATTTTAGCTCTGTGGTGTTCTTCCTCAAAACCCATTTATCCTCCATCTACCCAGGAGAAAAACGTCAGACAAATCCCGATTGAGAGACATCCTACAAAACACCCGACTGGTACTCCTCCAAATTGCTAAGGTCACAAGGAAGAGGGGAGCCTGAGAAAAGGGCATAGCCGAGAAGAGCCTGAGGAGACATAACCACTGAATGCAATGTGGTATCTTGAATGGGTATCCTGGGACAGAAAAAGAACATTAGGGGATAACTGAGGAAATCCGACTTCAATTAATAATATGTAACGTGTCTCTATTTGTTCACTGGTTGTAACAAATATCTCACACTAACGTACCTAGGAAATGGGGTCCTGGGAGTGGGAGTACACAGGGACCCTCCAGGCTATCCTTGCAGCTTTTCTGTAAATCTAAACTTATTCTGAAAGACAGAAGTTTATTTAAAACAAAGGACAACAAATCTATATAGGCATCTGGAGTCAGGTTCAGACTGGTTTACCTGGGTTCAGATTCCAGCTCTGTCACTTTCTTGTTCTGTGTACATTTCTGGATTCATAAAATGGAATTTAAAAAATGACCCAATAGGGTTGTTGTGGGACAGGTCATGGAGCAGATGGGGTAATATGTAAAGCACCATGTTAGTGTCTTATTCACTTTTCTCATCGCCAGGACAAATACCAGACAACCACAATTTAAAAGAGGAAAGGTTTATTTTGGTTCATGGTTTGTGTAGGTTTCAGTCCATAGTCCCTTGGCTCCAATGCAGGATGGCTTGACAAAGGAAAAATTAGGCATGTCGTGGCAGACAGGAAACAGAGAGTGAAGGGAGAAGCCAGGGAGGGAGATAAACCCTTCCAAGCCGTACTCCTAGGGACTCACACTTCTGAGACCCCGACTCCTAACAGCAAGTCAGCTATACCACCCATGTAATCCAGTCGCCTTCCAATTCCCCCGCTATGAGCACATGAGGCTTTGTGGGGGGGCATCTTAGATCTAAGCCACAGCAGTTACAAAGCACTCAATGTAAAAGTCATGTATGCTTCTGCTCCCTGACAAGGAGGTGGGAGCTGGTGAAGTTTCTAGATAGGACAGGAAAGATCAGTAATCCTTGGAAAGGAGTTGAGGCAGGGAAGAGAGCAAGCCCTCAGCACCTCCCAGAAGCCAAGGCACAGGGGCAGCTTTGAGGAGAGAACAGGAAGAACAGGTCAAAGAGGTACCCAACCCAATACTGAGCTGTGGCCCAAGCCTCAATTTTAGTTCCTTGCCATCATTTTGGCCAGGGGAAGGGCACCTCACAGACGAGGAGAGCAACGCAAGGCCAGCCTCTTCCGGGAGTACTGCCTCTATCTCAAGGGATATTGTTCTCGTGAGCTTCCCGCTCTTGCTATTATTTGATCATTCAGTCTGATTCAATCTTATACCAACCTTTTCAGCAGGATGAATCTAAAGCCATGGCTTGGAGATCTGAACCTAGGTTGCTTAGCAATATTATTTGAAAGCAGTTCCCACTGGCAATATTTTACCCACTTCTGTCTTGAGTAATAGTAGCCAGGTTCCCAAAATACATGGAGAGCAGACTCCAAATTTGCATGTGCAGAGGTACTCTTTGAAAATGAGCTCTACTAGTCCCTGCTTCATTAATTTTGTGGTGCTTACTTCATTAACTAATTTAGTTTTCACTTCATTAATTTTCCTAGAATCTTTTTAACTTTTTCAGTGCCAGTAGCAATTCTACTTCCACAGCTGCACGATGAAGATGCATATTTGCTCTCTGCTTCAGTTCCATGCCCATTCCATATTTAATTTTCCAACTTGCTAATTTTCCATGGGAAACATTTGATCCCAGTATGTTTTCTCAGTACTCCTAAGACAGTCTTCTAGTGTTTTTCCCCCTTCTGTCTTCAGTTTTCATGTTCAAGGGCACAGCCTAAAGATAACCTAAAATATTTTGGCTTTAACATCAAGGTTAATGACTCTGAATTAGATATTTCTGGGACCTTAGAATCCAGATTCTTAATTCCTCCAAGAAAGGAACTGTGTCCTATTGCTCTTTTGAATTCACACTCAGCCTAGCATAATAGTACATGAACACCTACTGGCACTGGGCACTAAACACTAGCAGGGGTACCTCCCTCACAGTATCCAAACCTATCCAGCAGTGGGAGACAGGAATTACAGACAAGCTCAGCGTCTGCACTGTCATCTTAAATATATGCCGCTGGCATGGCCAAGAGAAAATATAAAATTTGGAGAAGTCAGGCATGTAAGTTGAGGGTTGTATACTTACATGGACTCTCCCTGTAGGGCAATGGCCACCCTGTGGAAAATGTGCTGGCATGCTTAATGCTCAGAGGATTTAAGCTGCCTAGGAGCAAAAAGAGCCCCCATTCTCTCATCACCACACAGCAGATGCCGTTCTTTGACAGCAGAGCTGAGCCGTGGAGAGGTCTCAAGACCTGTTTGGTGGGCCTTCATTATTTAGACAAGCTTATATTCTTTGTCAGTGTTGCCTAGGGTTTTTCGAAAGAACCTTTTTTGATGCAGCCCATAGCTGAATCAATGGCTTCACTTAGTACATGTTTTCAATGAAATATCATACATTTTAAGAAATTACTGAGAAAGCCCCGAGTACCAGGCTGGTTAGGTGACTTGTCTGACACAGCAGGGCCCTCCCATTTGTGAAATAACCCACAATGATGTCTATTCCTTGGTAATGATGGCGTCTTATTTTTTGAACACATAGTTCAGATGCAGGTGTTCAGTAAGCCCTTGTAGAACAAAAGGAGGTATCACGGAATGAAACTTGGTGTTCATTATATATGCTACACAAATGCAAATATTTAAAAAATTTAGGAGAATTTGCATGGGATAAAAATGACATCAAGAAAGAACAACTGGCAACATAATAAATTTCTATCCCGTACCAGCGAGAGCCCGTGCAGTGGACAGCCTCTTAGTCAATGGTAGATGCTTCATTTCCTAAGTAAGTTTGATAATGACAAGGCAGGCATACATAATAAAGCCAGGCTCATGCCATTTTTCTTTGCTTTAAGACATTATATAAGGCAGGAGGTCCTAATTAAACAATGGTTGGCTTTTGTACTAGGAATACATTCACAAACACAGTAAATTGATTAAACCCAACAAATTAATTTGGTCATTTTTCTCTGCTGTGGCTAATATTTGACATTTGGTACATTAGTTGAAAAATTATCACCTCCAAGTTGTTAGTACAAAATAAAAGTGTTTCCTTTTACTTTTTTTTAAACTAATGCATCAGGATATTCTTCCTTTAAATGAGCATTATCTTTCAGACTAGTCACCTTAAGTTAAAGTATACTAATCCCAGTGATGTCCCAACTGCTCAAAACATTTCTGGTGTTCTTTTCATTCACATTCCATAAATGTATGTTAAGTGCCTGCTTTGTGCCAGCCACTATGCTAGGTCCTGGTGACAGATAGGAAAACAAACTTTGGCCTCTGACTTTCCAGAATTTTCAGCATACTATCATGAAATTGCCTTCACACTGTTGTGGTCCTTCTAATAAAACCATTTTGTTTACTGTGTTTTCTTGCCAAATCCTTTCTTTCAGCCTGATTGTCCACCTGATTCATTACACATATAACTGAGTGAACTTTTACAAACAAAATAAGCCACCACTTTTGTAGCCTTGCTTCTGTCTGTCTGCTAGCACCCTTCGTTTGGGTAATTGCTACTCACTATCTTAGTCCTCTACCACTTAAACCCTTCAGTGAGATTTGTTTCTTCCTTGTCTTAAAGAGAAAGTCAGTGCTATCCTTCTGGTCTCATCGCTGGTCTTTTCACGTTTAGGAATCTAGGCCACTTCTTGAACGGGCATTATCTGAGACCTTGAAGATCTCAGGATATTCTTTCTGTTGTTTTTATACGTCAAAGACAACTTTCTGAATATCACAACTTACTTCACCAGCATTCTCTCGCAGTACATTGTAGACATCGTTTCTTTGTCTTTTAGTGTTTGTCTTAGTCTGTTTTGTGCTGCTGTACCAGAATACCGAACACTGGGTAATTTATAAAGAAAAGAGATTCATTTTGGTTCAGTATTCTGGTGGTTCCAGAGCATGCTTCCTGCATCTTCCTGGCTTCTTGTGTGGGCCTCTCATGTTGATTTATGCATGTTGGAAAAGTGGAAGGGGAAGTGAGTGTGTACAGAAGGGGGCAAAGGGGACCGAACTCCCAAGAGACCTAACACAATCCCACAAGAAAACCAATCTTCCCTCTTGAACCCAAATGCCTCTTAAAACCCCCACCACCTTTCAACACTGTTGCGTTGGGGACGAAGCCTCGATGTGAGTTTTGATGGGAAAACACATTTAAATCATAGCAGTGGTTTTTGTTGAAAAGGACAAATCATAGATAACTTAATTTGAGGATTTTGTTTGTTTGTGGCTTGGATGCTAATAAGAATCTTTTTAATAATAATTTACCAAGCAACATCTGGATTTACATTGATCTTTGTATGATAATTTTGTCTGTGACATGGAACATGCTAAACATCTCCAGTAACCAATCTGTGAAAATTTTTCTGAACTGGAAACTTCTTCTTGTTATAACATTAACTGGTATTTCTAACCCATTTGTTCCATTCAGGGGCTCAGAAATACTGGGTCCTGGTATGTAGACTATGTATCAGGCCTTCTAAAGTAGTTATTTTTCTCTCTAAACTCTGCCAAGTATTTTAGAGATGTTTTATTTTTCTGTTTCAATGATTCAACTTTATGTGGGGTCAAATCTGTACTCCTGACTCATTCTTTCATCTTGACTTGGGAGATTACATAAACTCATAAATGACTGTGGAATATCCTTGCTCCATTATTTCCATTTTGGTCACAAACAAGGCTCATTTTTCTCCTGTTAGTCTCATAGCTGAAATAAAGGTGATTTGGGAGAGATTTTCTAGTAAACTACCCATCTCTGTCTTCCTGGAAGACAGATTCAGTCATTTAAATACAATTCCAGGATTTTGTTAGCATATTTTTTAAAATATTAGCATGCATTTGTTGTACTAGTCATTATCTGGCTAAGCTTCCCATAGTCTGTGAGTGATACTAGATGTTTTCTGCAGCTTCCAGTACTCTGTGTTGATGTTTTTTAGTAATGTAATTTATTTATTTTTTAATTTTTATTTTTTATTAGTACACATTTGCAATGCATAATTACATTCCTTGTGGGAAATTGGTGTATATACATAACACATCTTCCTTTTTTTATCTCCTGATTCTTGTCTTTGGAAGTCTCATAATCATACATACGAGTGTGTGTTTTTATGTATAAGTATCTATATATGTATATATATATACTCATTTTTCTTCTCCATGTACTTGGTGTTTTCTTTACCCTTTCCTGTTTCTTAATGAATTTAGCACTGTACATAGTTCTGTTAATAGTGCATTTACATTTTATATTAAATTTTGATCATTTATTTTTCACAAAATGAAAATAACTTGTTTTTCTGAGCACAAAAGTAATACATATTCAGTATAAACTCAGATAATATAGAAGCAGTTCGCTTGTCTTAAAAATTCATAGAAATGAGAAGTGATACAATATAGGTGTTGATGATTTGACTTCTGGGAGAAATTGAAGGAATTAACTTCCTTCTTAGGAAGGAAGTTGTTAGGCACATAAGGGCTGTTTTACTCATTTTATGGAATCCCTAAGATAATGTTCAGGCTCCTAGAATAAGGAAGAAAACCTTTAGCCAGTTAGCTCTTAGAAACAGCTAAGTACTCAGAAAATATGTTCAGGCTCCTAGAATAAGGAAGAACATCTTTAGCCTGTTAACTCTTAGGAACTGCTAAATACTCAGAAAATAGTTTCCAAGAAGTACTTAGTTCAGCTATCCATTTAAAACTCAGATGCTGTACATCTTTTTACCTAGCTGAGATGCCTGTGTATTTATGATAGAAGGAACATTTAATGGGGTTGGACAGACTAGAGTTCCAGACTCCAAAATACAGATGATGAATTGCAAATTCCTCCACTTGATCCCTATGGGTTATGGTTTCCTCCTTAAAAGCTGTATTTGAATGATATATAGTGGCTGGTAATAGCATCTGGCTCTAACCTTGGAGCTCCCTTTGGGACTTTGTAAAGCTTATGGTTTTTGTTCATATTTCTTTCTTTTAAAAGAATAGTTTCCATGTTATGGAAAGAGCTCTCATTTGGAGCAGCAATTATTTGGACAATTAATAAGTCATTTCAGATATAAAACTATATTTATACATATGCAGTTACAGATGTGAAAATAAATATGAAATGCATGCATGTTTTCAAGTGCAAATTTAACTATCTTTATTTTTAAAAATTAGACACAAAATTATATTTACTCTGTGTAACATGCATTCTCTTAGCATTTTTCAAGAATACAATATATTATTAGCTATAGCCACCATGTTGTACAATAGATTTCTTGAATTTATAGCTCCTACCTAACTGAAATTTTGTATCCTTTGCCCATTGTCTCCCCAATCCCACTCCAAATCCCCCTAAGTCCCCCTACCATCCTACTCTCTGTTTCTATGATATCAACGTTTGTGGTATTTTTCTTCTGTTCTTGGCTTATTTCACATAACACAATATCCTCTAGGTTTATCTATGTTGCCACAAGTAACAAGATTTTATTCTCTTTTATGACTGAATAGTATTTCCTTGTGTATATGTACCATATTTTCTTTATCCATCCTTGCATTTATGGGCACTTAGGTTTGTTCCATTTCTTGGACATTGTGAATAACAGTGCAGTGAACATGGGAATGGAAATATCCCTTTGCATACTGATTTCATTTTCTTTGGCTATATACCTAAGAGTGGGTTTGCTGGATCACATGGTAGTTCTATTTTTGAATTTTGGGGGGACAATGGTTCTACTAATTTAAATTTTTACCAACAGTGTTTGATGGTTCCCTTTTCTCTATATTCTCACCAACAATTGTTACCTTTTGCGTTTTTGATAAGAGCCTTTCAACATTCTTATGGCAATTTTGATTTGAATTTCCCAGCTGATTATTGATTTTGAGCAAATTCTCATATATCTCTTAGCCATTTGTATGTTTTCTTATGAGAAATGTCTACTCAGGTCTTTTGTGCATTTTTAAATCAGGTTATATTTCTTGCTATTGAGTTGTTTCTGTTCCTTATAAATGATGGCTATTAATCCCTTATCAGATGTAAAGTTTGAAAATATTTTCTCCTGTTGTTTAGGTTGTCTCTTTGCTCTGTTGATTGTTTCCTGTACCATGCAGCTTTATGGTTTGATATAATCCCATTTGTCTATTTTTGCTTTTGTTGCCTGTGTGTCTGGGGACATTTCCAAAGTGTTATTACCCAAATCCATGTCATGGAGCTTTCCCCCTGTTTCCCTCTAGCAGTTTCATAGTTTCATGCCTTGCATTTAAGTCTTTAGTTCATTTTGTGTTGAGTTGAGTTTTATATGCTATGAGAAAGGGACCTAATTTCATTTTTCTCTACATGGCTATCCAGTTTTCTCAACACTATTTATCAAAGAGGCTGTCCTTTCTTATTGCATAGCCTTGACACTTTTATAAAAAAATTAGTTGGCTACAAGTGAGGGAATTTATTTAGGAGCTTTCTATTCTGTTTCATTGGTCTATATGTCTGTCTTATATGTTGGTACCATTTTTTTTTAATTACCATAATTTTCTAATATATTTGAAAGTCAGGTTATGTGATGTGTCTGTCCACCTTTGTTCTTTTTGTTCAAGATTGCTTTGGGATTCAGAGTTTTTCGTGGTTCCATATGCATTTTAAGATTAATTTTTCTATTTCTATGAAGAATATCATTGGAGGGCCGGTGAGATAGCTCAGTGGCATAAGCGCCTGCCTGGCAAGCCCGAGGTCCCGAGTTCGACTCCCTGAACCCACATACGAAAAAAGGGCCAGTGATATCGCTCAGCAGCACAGGCGCCTGCTGGCGCACGAGGTCCTGAGGTCGACCCCCGGTACCCACAAAAAAAAAAAAAAAGAAAGAATATCATTGGAATTTTAATATGTATTACAGCAAATTTGTAGAACATTTTGAGTAATATGGATATTAAATGATATTAACTTTCCAGTCCCTGAACACGAGGTACCTTTGCATTTGTGTCTTCTTTAATTTTCATCAATATTTTATGTTTTCCATTGTATAGACATTTCATTTCCTTTGTTAGTATGTATATTTACATATATTATTATTTTCGTGGCTATTATAAATGAGATTTTAAAATTGACTTTATTTTCAGATTGTTCACTGTTGGTGTGCAGCAACACTGATTTTTCAATGTTGATTTAATATCATGTTGCTTTACTGAAATCGTTTTATCAATTCTGGGTTTTGGTGGATTCTTTAGGGCTTTCTATATATAAGGCCATTTCAACTCCAAATCAGGGCATTTAATGTCTTTCTTTCCATTTTGGATGCTGTTCATGCCTCTCTCTTTTCTAATTGCTCTGGCTGAGACCTCTAATACTATACTGAGTAGAAGTAGTGAGGGTAGATATCCTTACCTTGATCTTACACAGGAAGGGTTTAGCTTTTCCCCATTCAGTGTAATGTTAGCTGTTGGTTTAATCACGGCGAATGATCTTTTCAGTGTGCTGTTGGCTTCAGTTTATTAGCATTGGTTGAAGATTTTTGTATCTATGTTCATCAGGAATATTGGCCTATAGCGTTTTGTTTGTTTTTGTAGTGTCTTTGACTTTGGTATCAAGGTGAGGCTGGCATCATAAGATGTGTTTGGAAATATTCCCCCTTCTTCAATATTTTGGAAGAGTCTAGAAAAATTTATATTTGTTCTTTAAATGTTCAATAGAATTTATCAGTAAAACCATCAGATCCTGGGCTTTTCTTTGCTTAGAGACATTTTATTTCATATTCAAACTTCTTATTCATTATTAGCCTTTTAATATATCTCTTCATATGTCAGTCTTAGTAAGCTAAACGATCGAGAAATTTATTCATTTTTTTCAGTTTTATCCAAATTTGTTGGCATATCGTTGTTCATATATCTCATGATTCTTTGTATTTCTATTGTATAAGTTGTAATGCTTTTTTACTCATGATTTTATTTATTTTAGTCTTCTTTCATTTTCTAATGGTCTAGTGAAAGTTTTGTCAGTTTTGTTTATCTTGTCAATAAACCAATTCTTAGTTTCACTGATCTTTTCTATTGTTTTTCTAGTCTCTATTTTATTTATTTCTTCTCTGATCTTTATTATATCCTTCCTTCTAACTTTGGACTTAGTGTGTTCTTGATTTTCTAGTTATTTGAGGTTGTTTACTTAAGATCTTTCTTCCTTTTTCAGTTGGGTACTTACCGCTATACATTTTTTCTTACAACTGCATTTGCTCTAACCCATAGTTTTTGGTATATTGAGTTTCCATTTTCATTTGTTTTAAAAAATTTTGAAACTCCCCTTTTAATATCTTCATTGACCTAATGGTTGTTTAGGAGTATATTTTGTATTTTCCACATATTTGTAATTTTCATAAGTTCTTTCTGTTACTGACTTCTTGTTTTATGTGATTTTGGTTAAAAATGGATACTTGTTGTGACTTCAGTCTTCTTAAATTTCTTAAGATTTGTTTTGTGGCCAACCATATGGTCTAACCTACAGACTGTTCCATGTGCAATTGAGAAGAATGTATATTATGTTGTTGTCAGATGGAATGTGCTGTAGATGTCTGATAGGTTCGTTTGAGAACAGTTTAAATATGACATTTCTTTATTAATTTTCTGATCAAATAATTTGTTCATTGCTTAAAGTAGGGCTTAAAGTTTATTATAGTATTGTAGTACTACTGTTATTTTATTGGAGTCTATATCTTTCTTCAGATCTATTAATATTCACTTAACATATTCAAGTGCTCTAAGGTTGGGTGCATTTATGTTATAATTGTTACATTCTCTTCCTGAATTGACCCCTTGATCATTACATAATGAACTTACCTTTTTTACAGTTGTTGATTTAGATCTATTTTATCTGATATAACTGCTACTTTTCTCTTTTGTTTTCTACTTATGTAGAATTTCTTTTTCCATCCCTTAACTTTCAGTCTACATTTTTCCTTATGGATGAAGTGAGTCTTTTGTAGGAAGAATATACTGTAGTGGGATCTTGCTTTTCTTTTATTTTTGTCTTTTTATTGGAGACTGTAACCCATTTATAGTCAAAGGTGATTATTGATTGCAAATACTCTCTACATATTTTTCCCCACTCCCCTCCCATTTTGAATTTTTTGATGCTAAAATTATCTTTTTATTAAATATTACTAAACGAATTGTTATAGCTATTACTATTTTAGTATTGTTGTCTTTTAACCTTCGTACTGAAGATATAAATGATTTATGAACCACTACTGCAGTATTACAATATTCTGACCTTGTCTGTTCACTTACATTTTCCAGTCCGTTTTATACTTTCAGATGTTTTTGTGTTACTCATCAGCATTTTTTTCTTTCAGATTGAAGAACTCCCCCTTAGTATTTCTTGTAAGACAGACCTGGTAGTGAACTCCCTAAACTTCTCTTTGTCTATAAATTTTTTTCTCTCTCCTTCATTTCTGAAGCACAGCTTTTTGGGTGCAGCATGCATTGTTGGCCATTTTTTTCATCAACACTTGGACTGCATCATCCCACTCTCTCCTGACCTTAATGTTTCTTCTGAGAATTCTGCTGCTAAGACTATTGGATCACATTTATGTGTTATTTGTTTCTTTTTGTCTTGCTATGTTTAGGGTCCTCTTCTTGTCTTTGCTTTTTGACAATATGGTTTTCAAAAGTCTTGTGGTAGGTTTATTTGTATAGAATATGATTGAAGAGTTTGACCTTCATCTACCTGGATATTTACATATTTATACATGTTTGGGAGGTTTATTGCTACCATTTCTTTAACTAAGCTTTCTATCTTTAACTTTCTCTGATCTTTGTTTAATTCTTAAGACTCAAAAATGTGCTCTTTTGATACTTTCCTATAAAACCCATGAGCTTTCTTTATTCCTTTCTCTCTTTTTAGTTTTTTTCTCCTACTATATAATTTCTAATAACCTGCCTTCA
Organism: Erethizon dorsatum; assembly: GCA_028451465.1. Taxonomy (NCBI): domain Eukaryota; kingdom Metazoa; phylum Chordata; class Mammalia; order Rodentia; family Erethizontidae; genus Erethizon; species Erethizon dorsatum. The sequence continues at coordinate 132,995,617 of CM051842.1, forward strand.
GGCTCACAAATTCTTCTGCTTGGTCAATTCTGCTGTTGATATTCTCTATTACATTTTTATTTCTTTCATTGTAGTTTTCAGATCCAGGATTTCTATAAGATTCTTCTTGTTACTTCAAACTCTCTATCAAATTTATCATTCTGGTCACTTTTTTATTTTGTTAAGTTTCTCTGTATTTTCTTGAGGCTTATTCGGCTTCCTTCCATGGTTATTTTGAATTGTCAGGAAGTTCATACATTTCTGTTTCTTTAGGGAAGTCTCTTCCCCCTTATGCAATCCCTTTGGTGATGTCATGTTTCCCTGATTGTTCTTGGTGCTTGTGGCCGTGCATCAGTGTCTGCACATTTGATGAAGTAGATACTTACTCCAGGCTTCTAACATTGCCTTTTTCTGGTAAAGACTTGCAGAACATGGCACCAGGGCATGCCAGAAGCCAAAGGGAACTGTGGTTGATATGGTGCTTCCAGAAGCAGGCCCAATGCTGGGATGAGCTAGAAATGTGGACCAGATGCAGGGAATGTAGGAGTATGATATGCTTTAAGACGGTGTTCACTGAGGCCTGCATGCTATTGAGAAAGCTCCAGAACCTTGGGCTGCTGGCATTGGCCTGGTAGAAATATATGCTAAAGCCATGAAAGGCTTGAGCCTGAGAATGTGTTGTCCTGCCTGGTGCTAGGACATACCTAAGGGCTCAGTGAACAGGCATCAGCTTAGAATATGGTGTCATGGGGGTCTTCTCAGTGATGAGTTTTCCTGAAGCATGTCCAGTGTTGAGGTCCAAGACAAAGTCTTGCATTGACTTCCCTCAGTACCATGTTGTGCTGCTTGGGAGTGAAGGATAGGGAACATGGGTAATGTAAAACTGTTTTTCTTACCCTTTATAATGCCTTTTCTCTTATTGTTATTCTACAGCCAGGTACTATGATATCTTGTTTGATTTCCTAAGCTCTTGCAAAGATATTTTCATGCATGTATAGTTGTTAAAATTGATGTTCAAAACATGAGAGGATGATCACAGGGGAGTCCTATTCTAACATCTTGCTCTCTCCCTCCCAAACTTCTTTTATCTTAGTAACAACCAAGTACCTGAGGAAACCATTCTAATTTTCATGTATACGGATACTTTTATTTACATGATCAATTGATCATTTTCCTGAGATAGAACATGAATTTCACTATGGGAAAGTGTTTCAAAAATCATACATTCCTTCAGTCATTTATTAATTTATTAAGAAAGTATTAGATATTGGGCAGTATACTAGCTTCCGCATAAACAAAAACAAAAAGACAAGAAGATACTTTGTTTTCTATGTGCTAATAATACTTCAGTGGAACTACAGATAATTACAACTCATGATGAAAGTACAAGGACAGAGATGGCTCCATGGTGCCCATGGAGCACATAGTAGGGACATCTCACTGATAATGATGGACTATAATATAAAGTGTATTCTTAACAGTTACAACCTGTGGCTCAGTTTCTATCACAAAGTGAGTTTCATGCTGCATTCTGAGTATTCAGGAGTTATATGTCCTCAAGGGGCTTTGAATTAAGTTGCTGAGGAGATATTTGTATACTTAGAGAATAATGAATAAAAATTTTAAACAGATTTTTGTAAGACAGTGGTAGGAAATAAGCTGAAAAAGGTAGTTAAGGGCCACATTGTGAAGAGCCCTGACTGCTACACTAAAGTAGTCATATTTTATTCAACGAGCTTGCTAGTAGGGGAAACATTTTTTTTGAGAAGTGATAAATGTCAACACCTAGCTTCCCTGCAATAATATGAGTGCAAAGAATTAAGGGACTGAAGGGACTAGCATACCTTGTTTGTCACTGCTAGCCTAGGGTATAGAACATTTCTCAGCTCATAGTATATGCTCAATAAATATTGATCAACAGCCTGTGGAAAAAATAGTGTTTTAGGAAGATAAGTGTGTATGTTGTTGATAGCATGTGACAAACTAGAGCCAGGAGAATGAGTATGGCTGATTTTTAGTAATAAATAATAAATAATAAATTTCTAGAGTATAGTGGGAGTATTGGAAATAGAACGAATATATGATTGATTACAAAGAAAGAATGGATAGTACTTAATGACTAGGCAAATTGATGGCCAATGGAAATGGAGTAAACAAGGATTATTTTAAGATTTTTAAGAGAACAACATGAAAGAACTGTTGGCAGCAATAGGGGAGCCTAGCAGGAATTTAATTTTTGGAGAAAGATTATGAGTATCAGCTTCAAAAATGCAAAGACACAAGTCCAGAAGGTTTCGACTAACTTTCAATAGACTAGGCAGGGAGATTATGGGCAGCAAGGTTAATATTCCTTTCAAGATGGAAACTTTTTGAATGATGATTTTGTTAGTCAGTTTTGTGCTGCTGTAACAGAATACCAGAGTCTCCATAACTTATAGTTACTAGAAATTTATTGGCTCAAAGTTCTGGAGGCTGCAATGTCTAAAATGAAGGCATTGGAATCTGGCGAGGGTATTCTTACTTTGCTATCACGTAGCAAAATGTTGAAGGAAAAGAGCACAGGAGAGCAAACTCACACACATGAGCCTTCTTTAACATCAGCACTGATGCATGTGACCTCCACCTTCATGACCTAAACACTTGCCAGTTAGAGTCCCTTCCCAACACTGCTGCCATCAGACTAGATTTCCAGCACCAAAATTGTGAGGGACCCATTTCAATCATAGCATTGAAAAAAAAATCAATCAAATGCAAATATAAGTGACTCTCACAGCAACTTTTAATAATAATATTAATAAATCATACAGAATTCTTAAAATACCTAATCATTGCAGTACTATCTTTAGAAGTTCATTACTGCAATTTCAAGGTCCAGTTCCATTAACTAGCATACTGAGAAAAAATTGCTATGTATGTCCTTATAGAGAACAGGCAGTTGAATGGTGTTTAAAAAGTGGTAATAAAAAGACAATAGCAATTTGCTAAGCCAATATGTCATAATTTTGATTATGTGAAAAGTGGAGTGTAGTGAATTTGAGGTCAACTTTTCAAACAAGTCATCAGGGGAAAATAAGAAAAGTGCCAAAGAGCTAAATATGCATGAAACTGCTATTGAAGTTTAATGGAAAAATGGGGCTCTTGTCAGCTAGCTGAGTACTTAATAATGTTAACACCACTACAAACAAGTTGTGGTTTATTGCTTCAATTTCCTACTACTGGCAAGAGAATTAACAAGACTGATGCATTAAGATCTTAGATTTCAGTCAAATTAGGTGACTAAGAGGGTGATGAAAAAACATTTGTTCTCGAAGGGAACACAACTCTATCAGGAACTTGTTATATTCTGCATCAGATCATTGGATGAGCTGCTGATTTAACAGTTACACTGCAAATGGTACTCCTTAATCAATTCTTTTTGTACAAGAGCTATTATATGTTGGGTGATTTAAAGGAATAATATGCAGAAGTCAGAACTGCAGATACATTTCTGAATATCTGTGTATGAATTCACGGTGATAAATAAAACACAATGCCTTTGTGAATACCCTGCTTCATTTAGAAGATAAAATGCCATTGAGGCAGATTCTTTTTCAGGTGAATGCACTTTAGATTTCCCTCAGAATTGATGGAGGATCCCTAAGCAATTAAATGGTTTATCTGGAATTTCTTGGTCATCTAGAAATGTCCTCCTTGAAGCTCTTTCTCCATGCCAGCATGAATGACACCACCCAATAACAATTTTCACTGTTACTGTTAAATCTCTATGTTTTCTGCTTTAAAAAGCAAAGAAAAGAGATTGGGTCATTAAAAAGTAGCACATATCTATGGCTTCTTTAGAAAAGGGTGAATAAGAGATAAGAATCATGGACCAATTGATGAAGGGTTGAAGATGTTGGTGAGGAAGAATGTCCTTGTTATGTACTTGAATCAACTGAAAGCCACCTAACAATACTGTGTGTACACGCACACATATATGACAGTCCATATATGTATACACACACACACGCACACACACATATATACTATATTCACTGTGGAAGACCTCTCTTAATTTAAGATTTGATATTTTCTCCATTTTTGCCTGGCTTGATTCTTCTATTGGAGTAGAAGTTACAGATTTATCCAATCATAGGACTTTAGACCTTAAGGGCCAGTGGTTTAAAACTTTTACCAGCAGAGTTCTTTCTAAAATGAGATCTTATATGAAAGCCCATTATATCTGTGGATGAAAGCAGAGCTGTTGTGGACTCACCAGCTGTTCCTCACCTCTTCAGCAACCACCCTTAAGGTACCTTAGGGAGCCCTGGAAAATACATCAGCTTCTCAGTTGGCAGAACTAATAAGCAGACCAGTGAAATGACATGACTAAGGTCATATCACCATCCAGACAGAGGCAGTATTTCACGCTAGAAACCAGGTCTCTAAAGTTGGGCTAGAGTCAAGATGTTAATACCTACCTGCTAGCTGGTAAAAGGTAGCTCAGCTCTGCAGGCCTCATAAGTGATCAATCTGTGGCAATTTTCAGAAATAATTAACACGAAGGGGGAAAGTTGCATGAATTTCCTTCCCATTAAGTAGGCAGTTAAAGAGTAAAAGACAAAACAGCTTTTGTCTAGTACTTGGTAGCTCTCGATTCCATGGAGGAAAGGAAGAGGTTAGGCACAGTCATTAGGAGGGCTTCTCACAGAAGCTGATGTTGCCTGGGAAATTACAGAACCATTGACTAGAATACATCAGGTACAAAAGAGAGATGCAATAATAGAAAAGTAGTTATGCACCTAAGTCCCGAAATGTAGTATTGCATCTATCCTGAGAGGTAATCACTGCTGTCATTACTAAGCTCTGTGATCACTCAGTCTAGCATGATGGACAGCTTCATGTTCAATCTGATCACGGGCCGATCTCGCTTCAGAACCCTGGGTTCTTATGGCTCAGCTGGGGTTCAGGAAGAGGAGAGAAATAGCCACCTTGGCAGTTTTTCACTGACCTTTATGTATTGGTTATTGGCCTACTTAATTGAAATAAATGATTTTTTTCATTAGTGCTTTATGGAGCCATTTAAAATTACAATCTTTCCTATCTAAGAGTTAGTTTAATATGATCCACTATGATTACCTCTAATTGGATTTAATTTAGATTGAAATGTTTAAGCTCATATAATGGATAGGGCTCCATTGCAGTGTGTGTGTGTGTACCTGTACATGTGTGTGTGTGTGTACATGTATGTGTGTGTGTTCAAATTTCAGGAGACTGATTTTTCTTGCTATTGACTGCTGCAATTGTATGTTGCTAAACCCTGGGCCAGCAAAACACTCAGAATGTTATTTTACTCCAAAGATAGATTGTCCTTGTTGAAAGTTGTAGTTAGAGAACACACAGTGTACTAAAATTCTATCTTTGAAAAGAACAAAATAGAGCTACACTCTTTTCTTCTATCCCTTCCCCTCCCCCCACCCTTGAGGATACACTGCAACTTTTGCACTAAAATGTATTTTTATATCTCTACATCTCTATAAACCTTATGAGGCTTGGTTGGCCATCCCTCTTTAATAGGCAGAATGGTAAATGTCACAAGCATTTAATTGGAGGAATAGCATTGGAAAGGATAGTCTGGGACCCTAAGCAATGGAGGAGATGGTGTCTAACTGTGTGTAGCCTGTTGGCGTTGTTTGGGAACCCACTGCCAGCCCCTAACAGTGGTGTTTGCTTTCTGCTTGCGTCTATGTTCTGAGTGGGTCTTTGTTTGACTCACTGCTCCCTTCCTCTATTATAGCTATAAAATGACTTCATTTTGCTATAATAAAGTGACTAAAACATTTTGGTGCTTTTCCAAATACGTATTTTTAAAGCCATTTGTGCAGTGACACTGTGTCTTCAGAGCTCAGTGTCTCACCAGGGGCCTGGCACTCACAGCTCACTAATGCACTGGACTGTTTCCTTTTCTAACAGGAGGTAGCAATTAAAAGGCTGCTCCTACCTCAGGCTTCTTGGGTCTCAAACCTGACTGGCTCCAAGATACATTATTTTAGTGATTAAGACTTCAGACGAATTACCCTCAACTCAGACACTGTGGATGGATTTGGTTAACACGGTGTGCAGATTTAAGGCTTGCAATTGAAAACTACAGAGATGAGTTATCAGAACCGCTCCTTGTAAATCTGGAAGCATCAAGCACCAAGTAAACATGGGTGTGAAACCAAGAAAGGGTAGGGAAAGCAAATATGGTTCCAAACCCAATGGCTGTAATGTTCCCTACCTTCGGTTTCTTTCCAATCTTTCCTACCATTCTGAGAAATTCATATTCTGAGAATTCACAGCCTAAGGAATCTATAAAATGAGTTTTAGGGTATTTTTGGATTGGGAAAATAGGGAGTTAGGGGGAAATTTGCTTGGACCTGGTCAGATTTACCACTATTTCATTCACTGATGTTGCTGTGCCCAGCAACATATTGGCATAGGAGTAATTGAAAAATTGTCTTATTAGGTCAAGGGAGATGCTGATATCACAACTGAAAAAATGGTTTTGGAAACTGAAAAGGGAGAGGTGGATACTAGTGCTTTCTATTTGATCCTTCATAGGCTGAGTTTCCCTAGGACGTGATAACCTTGGGATAAGATGTTGATTGTAAGTAGATTTTCCTCTTTAATAAGGTTTTCTTTTTCCCACCCTGTTGAAAGCAGGCAGGAAACACGGAGACGCACACCACCATTGTCCAGAGGGATAGGCAATCCTTCTTCACTACCAAGAAAAAGGATGTCCAATTTTTCATTACCTTCTGTGATATATGGACTATATAACAGATCTGAGCACTGTCAAGCTTCTGTTTAGTCTATAACCAAAGATAAAGTTCACTGTGAAGAGTAAAGTTGTATCCTTAGAAACATAGAGAATTTGCTAAAGCAACTCCTGTGTGATGCGATGATGAGACTCTTCATAGGGTGGAGGAATTGGCAGCACAAACAATTTCCCGCATGTGCAGGTCCCTCATTTGTTCATGTAAATTCAGTTCAGGATAGGAGCCAAAGATGCCCAACCCTCCGGTAGTTCAGATGCCCATTTATTTATTTTAATATCATTCCATCTAAGCTCCATTCCTCTGAATAAAAGCAAAAAATCACATAGATTTGTTATGTTTCGGATTAGCATAGATATAAGCTATTTGGGGGTGAAGGAATAGAATTTCCTAATGCTCTTCAAGATCATTAGAGGCAGGCTGAGGTGTCACAAAACCAATATTGAGGAACTGGACTAACTCTTCTGTTAAATTTGGTTAACGGTTTGCTAACACGAAATTTGTAATAAGTATGTTTAGAAATCATGAGGACAAACTTCCTTTGGGTTTTTACCAATTTCACCTTTAACCACAGCCCATCCAACACTGTGGCTAGCTGGTTTGCACTGGGAATTAATAAGTGCCATAGGAAACTTCAGATTCTTATCTATTCTTTGTGGAGCAGGAGACATTTCAAACTCTGTGGAATGCTGTGGGCCAGGGCTTCAGATAAGGGTGTCCATGTTGGAATCTACCTTTGGTGATCTTTGTATACTTCAGTGGACAGAATAAGACACTATGTGGGAATGATAGTACCACTGGTGAGAGGAAACACAGCTAGCAACCCCCCATTTCATTTCAGAGAGGATGAAAATAGCCAGTGGAATCTGTCCCTGTCTTTTCTTTATTATTATTATTAGTATTATTGTTACAAAATCCAATAAATGATATCAGATAAGAAATAAAAGTGTCCCTCTTCATCCTCCAGTCCCATTTCCCAGATAAGCTAGTTTTAACTGTGTTTATGATTATGAAAATATGCTCTTAATGGTAAGTAATTTAGTGCTATTTCTTGACTTGTCAACGTTAGGTAGTACATATTGACTATATTTTCCGTTGTTATGATAAATGGGGAACCTGGCAAACTACACTGTCTTCCTCATCTCATCTTCCTTGTACTTCATGATTCTGCTTTATTATTTTTAAACAATTTTATTTATTTTTAATTATTACATAATAATACATGTATACAATGTGTTGTGATCAAACGAAGTTAACTAGCATGCCCATCACGTCATACATTTATTATTACTTTGTGGGAAGAATATTCAAATAAAAACCTCTCTTCTAGTTATATTAAGGAATATAGTACATCATCATAGACTGTCATCTCCCTACTGTGCAGTAGAATACCAGCACTATATTATTTTAAAAATCGACTCCAGTGATTTCATTTTCAAATTTGAACAATGTATATTCAGCTCTATTTCTTGTTTCATCAAGTTTTGACACTATTTGCTTGCTTCCTACCTTGTAAATGAAGGAAACTAACACATACACACTCCTACCTTCCCCCTCCCCCTCTGCAGCCTCTTGTCTCTGTCATTTTTACATTGTCGAAGTTTATATCATTTACAATGTATTCTGTAACTACCAGTTTGGGCCATATGAAATTGTCATATTTGTAGGTTAAAAATATTTGTAGGTCAAATATCAGCAATTTTATATGGCTCAATTTAATACAATTATATTTTCTGTGCATGTATATAGTTTGATTCTAAAAATTAAAGAACAATAGGCACTCATAGGTTTGTGTAGGTTTTTCATGACAGAAAAAATTTGTGCCATGGGACCCATGGCTTACAATATCATTTAATGATTCCAAAGCAGAAATCCTAAATTGCAACTTCTCCTCTGAAGAATAGACCATCTAACTACCTACTCGATACCTGTGCATGTTATTGTGATATCACAAACTTAACCAGTACAAAACAGCTCTTAATTTCCAGCCTGCAAATAACTTCTCTGCCTTTCTCTAGTAAATGGCACCATTGCCCAGCAGTTGTTCAAACCCCCAAACCATGAGTCATCTCAATTCCTTTTTGTCTTTCCCTCCCTACTGTACCTTCACATATCATGTCCTATTGGCTCTCCCTCCAAAACATGGGCTGAATGATCAAGTACCAATCTTTCTAATATCACCCTCAGTCAAACCATTATATTCTCTTTCATGACACTCTAACATGTCACTTAACTGGTCCCCTATTTCTACTGTTGACTTCATATCTGCAAAATACTTTCTTCAGAAAATAGCCAGTGTGATTATCTTAATGCAGAAACCAGATCATGTCACTCCCCTCCTGAAAACTTTCCAGTGGTTCTGTTGTATTTAGAATGAAAAGGGGAAACAAAAATCGTTGTATTCCCTAACGAGGCTCCACATCATTTTCTCCTCAACAAACTTCTCTCATCACATTTTCCATCATTGTGCCTGGCACTGGTGGTCTTCTCTCTTATGGTGTCTTTGTTTCTGTCACATACCATGATGCTTCCTGCACTAAAGCCATTGAATGGGTTGCTTCCTCTGCCGGCATATTCTTCATACAGCTCTTTCCATGGCCGGCTCCTTGCTGTCATTCAGATCTCAGTTCAAATGCTGTCATTTAAATAGTACATACTATCCCACTACTAGTCATAAGTCACCCAGTTTTATTTTCTTTACAATACTTACAAAAAGCTAAAATGTCCTTATTTATTTGCGTACCATCTATCTCCCACTTTTATGGCTTGTGTCTAGATGTCCCCTGAAAGCCTCATGTGGTCATAGGCGGGGCTATTTCAGAGGTGGCTGGATCTAGAGTGTGTGGTGCTGAAATCAAGGGTGTGTCCAGCATATAATAAGTGTCCAACATATATGTGTTAAAGAATATATTTCAAGAAAGAAATATAGTTTTAGGTAATTAAGAAGCATCAATTACGAGCAAATAGATTATCTTTATACTCCTTTAATTATTTGAAAATTCCACATTTACTTGCTATATATTTGGACCACAGCTCTTTTGTTTTGTGTAACTTTTTTTTTTTTTTTTATGTGGATACCGGGAGTCGACCTCAGGACTCCACCCCTGCGAGCAGGCGCTTGTGCTACTGAGTGACATCACCGGCCCTTCTTTTCCTTTATGTGGGTTCTGGGAGTAGAACTCAGGCCCTCGCGCTTGCCAGGCAGGCGCTTATGCCGCTGAGCCATCTCACCGGCCCAACATTTGTTTTTTAATCAGTGTTTCTAGTTTCCTTTATTTTTCCTTCCTCCTTCTCTTCCTTCCTTTCTCTCTTTCCCTTCCTTGTTCCCACAGGAGAGATGTGTCATCATTTCATCATTAAGAACCTCAAAGTTATTACACATACAGTTTGCGATACAAATAATTTGTTTTCCTTCTTGAAGATATTTTTCAAGAATCCCTCTAGCTTCTTGTTCAGATTGAACCGATTACATTCAATCATTCTGGTATACATTTTTGTTCCCTACTTTGAAAATACATCTTTGAATAGTTTTCCCAAATTAAGATGAATAAAAGGTATAATTTCTGAGTCTTTCTACGGTGGAAAAGATAGTGCCTTTACTTTGTCCTCTAAGTTGATCATTTTTTCTAGGTATGAAATTTTAGGTTCAAAATCATTTTCCATTGAACCTTAAGATATTGTGCTTTATAGTTTGAATAAGGACAATAACATCAATCTGATCCTGGATTCTTTAGAGATTACTGGTATAACTGATATTATATCAGGAAGATTTTCATTTGTTCTCTTGTTATGCAAATGTTCACAATTTATCTACTGTATGCCAGACAGTATTGGAGTCCCAAGATTTATAGAAAACCATCAACATGTTGCTTTTTGTTTTGTAGGCAAAAAAATATCAGCCCCATGAAGCTTATCTCCTAGTGGGTGAGGACAGTAAGGAAGATAAGTATGTAAAATATGTGGTTTATAGAAGGGTGATAAATCCTAGGAAGATAAATAAACCCTGGAGGAATAAGAAACTATAGAGAAGGGGATTAAATTGTTAGATAAAGTGGTCCAGAAAGGCTTCATTAGGAAGATGACTTTTGAGTAAAGGTCTGAAGGAATTGTGAGAATAAATCATGCCAATATCTGATAAGAAAAGATTTCAAAGGAAAATGAAAAACCACCAAAAGCCCTGAGTTTAGAGCCTCCCTAGCGTGCTTCAGTATGTCCAGTGAAATAGATGAAAAGGGTAGTAGGAAATGAAGCCGGGGAGGTCATGGGCGAGTGGTGGAGGAGCTGATTGGTTAGAATAGACTTCTGCTTTCACTGTGAAGGACGTATGAAAGTGTCAGAGGGTTCGAAACAAAGCCTGCTGGTACAGTTTGGATATGACTGAGTCAGAGCCAACAGGATTTTCTGGATGTGAGGTATGGGAGAAAGAGCACAGTCAGGGATTAATCCATAGGCTTTTTTCCTAAGCCATTGAAAATTTGGTGTAATTAAGGAATGTGAGGGAAATTTATAGGGGAGTATTTTCTCGTTGGCAAGATATGAAAAGCCCAGTTTTGCATATTAATTTTGAGATGTCAAGTAGGCAGTTGGATGTATTAATCTAGATTCAGGATGGAAATCTAGAATGAAGATATAAAGGTAAAACTCATCAGCCTAAAAGTAGGATTTAAATACAATGTGATGTACGATGTTTGATTCCACTGAAGAAATAAGGGATAGAAGACAGAAGCGAAACAAGAACATAGGCTTGATCACTTCAGTCCTTAGAATCTGTAGAGATGAGAAACCAGCAAATGATACCAAAAAGGCATAACTAGTGATCTAGAGGCAACTGATTTTTCTCTTTATCTTTCATAGACAAAAATTTCAATATGAGTAAATGTGGGCCATTTTCTTTTTTGTTTACCACTGTGGGGGCCGATTTTTGTTTTGTTTTATCTAAAGACGCCTGTCTTTCATTTATGAAAGTTTTCCTCTATTACATTCTAACCTCTCTTCTTTCCTTCCTTCCTTCCTTCTCTTTCTTTCTGTTGTAGTCAGGGTTTACAAGGGAAACAATACAGGACTCATAATTTATAGGATTACTTTATAGTAGTCACCCAAGAGTCAAATACAAAAAGAGTGCAGGAAATCTGTCCACACACTGGAGACCCAAAGAATCCAGCTGAGGGCCTGGATTCCACAGCGATGTCCTGCATGAGTCCAGCTGAAGACCTAGAGCCCATGGCAATGCCCCCACGAATCTGCCTGGAGGAGGCCCAGAGCCCACGACAATGTCTCGTGCAAGTCTGTTTCACGAATCTGCGCTGCGAAGGCCCAAAGATCAGTGGTTAAAGCTAGAAAGTCTGCACCAGTGGGATGAAGGATCTGTGCCAAAGGGATGAAGGGTCTGTGCCAGCAGGCTGAGGGATCTGCACTGGAGCCAGGAAGGGACACTCAAAGTAAGAACCAGAGCTCCCCCGAAAAGTACCACAGCCATTCTCGGTGACAACAAGGTCCTGAGCTCCTCTGATGATAATGGCCAAGTTCCCATCAGGAAAGCCAGAGTGACAAGCTCCTCCAGGAGAACCAACAGCAGCACCGCTTCCTCTCCAGTTCTCCTTTTTATGTTGTTGGCAACACTCCTCAGGTGGGCCTTCCACACCCAGCACCATGCTGATTCAGTTTAGCTGGGTGTTACAAGTTGACCACCAGTTGTCAATCCACCACATTTTCCTTTCTCCTTTTTCTTCTTTTCTTTTTCTTTTCTTTGAGACAGGGTCTCACTATGTAGCCCAGGCTGGCCTTGAATTCACAGCAATCCTCTTGCCTCAGCCTCTCGAGTGCTGGGAATACAGGCATGTGCCACCACGCATGTTTTTCCTTCAGCTATTTTTTCTTCCATTCTATAATTCCTATCAAACTGGCTTCAGATCTCTTGGACCTACACTCTTTCCTTTTCCCCAAATTTTTCTAGGATTATCGGTATTCTCTGCAGTCATGTATATTGTATGTAAGTCCTTCTCTTTTTTTTTTGTGGGTACCGGGGGGTCGACCTCAGGACCTCGCATGCCAGCAGGCGCCCGTGCCACTGAGCGATATCACCGGCCCCTTTTTTGTATGTGGGTTCCGGGAGTCGAACTCGGGCCCTTGCGCTTGCCAGGCAGGCGCTTATGCCGCTGAGCCATCTCACCAGCCCAGTCCTTCTCTTTTGCACTGTTTGTTTTCCTCAAACATCTGACTATGTATGTTTGGCCATTTCTGTTTGTGAATGAAGTACTGCATGGGTGGGAACAACACTGAACACTGACTATGGAAGTGGGTTGGTCCTGTGGAAGGTTTTTTTCTAGGATGTTTTAATGGGAAGTAGGCAGGCTGAATCAAGATGCCTCCAGATAAGTAAAACTTAGAGAGTAATTTGGTAGAATAATTCAGACATTATTGTAGATGTGGAAGACTTTACCGTATCTCATTCCCTGATGAAGCTGCCTATCCCTTTTTTCTCTCTCTCCATAAGAGATATGTTGTCACTTTATTCCCTATCCTGCTTCTTTATATAGCTGCAACAGCCATACTATTGGCTCTCTTCAGGCAAATATTTTATGCTAGGAATTAGGGTTGAGGACTCTATATATAAATAAATACTGCAACTACCTACTTTGTGTGCACAGAGGAGGAGGGGATAGCTGGACCTGTTACCAATGGATATTCCTCCAATGTGAATAACATGATTACGATCCCTCAACCCAGTTTTGCTCCTAGAACCTGCTTACTCCGAACTTGGAGACTTTCAGTGGTCTCTCACTTTCCTTGAGCCTTCTCCCATATGTATTTTGAATGACACCAGGGAGTTTGGTCCTAATACATATATTGTGTGTATTAAACTGTGTAGTAACCTGGCTTCCCAGTTTAGCTTTACTGTGATTTGACTGGACGAGAGAAGAAAAGGAAGTAAACAGAAAAGCTCCATCAGTCATCTGGAACCAGAAGTCCTGAGGCTATTTTCCAACTTTAAACTGTAACTCTAGTACTTTCCAGTTTATTTAATCAAATGTTTACTGTTTTAAACAGCTGCGGATGATACACTCTTTTCAACACACTGTCCTTAGTTCCCAGATGCAGATTCTGCTACATGCTTACCATTCCTTCTTTTAGCTGGTGAATGGGAATGGAAGAGCTCAAGTACGTTGCTCTTGTCTGTGTGGTGAATCTTCTCGTGAGGAAAGCGTTCCACTGCTCATCCCTGTGAAGGTCTGACATTCAGTCTTGGGTCACAAACATATCAGGTCTGATTCTTTCTGGATGCACTGGACTTTTCTCCAAAAAGCACTTGTTTATTTCATACTAAATGCAAAAACATCTTACAAAGAAGCAAATGCTGAAATAGTAAGGGCAGGCTCTAACAGGGCTGTGATTAGGAGGTGGTGGGAGAGATGAACCATACAAGAGCAAGGTTGGAACCTATCAATATGTTTTCTTAGAATTTGAAACAAGGGCAAGAAAACTCCTCAGGATTGCGGTTTTGCTTTTACCACAGCTTTCAAAAGGTCTTAAGTGTGATATAAATGCAAAATATGACTGTATAACTATTATCATTTGCCCCCAAGTAATGACTGCCTGGCTGGATTGACATTTTAAATAAGTCTATTCAATTCTTTTAGTCACTAAAGATTTACACTAATTTGACTCTTTTTTCCCCTAAGGCAGACAGAAAACAATGAGGTGGCAAACATATGCCGTAAGTGTAGTTCTAAGCAGAAAGAATATGATCTGCTATTAAAGAGTACTGGGTTCAACTTTCCGCCCCTTCTTTCTTTTCTTAATTGTCATTTACTTAAAACACAAAGCAGTGGGAAGCACAGTGCCCAGCTCCCAGTCCCAGGGAGGTGCCCTTTACAATCCCATATCGGAAAAAGATAAGATGGGGATTGCATTTTATAAGCAATTGGAGAAATTTCTGGATTTTTTCACACAGTGATGTGGCCAACCTTAGTGGATTCTAAAAGGTTTTCATGTTGATACTGAAAGCTGATAAAAATCATGTCTTGTGACGTAGAAAATGGAACTTTCTTCCAAAGCTGCACTAATGAGCCTATTTCCCTAAACTTCATTAAGCCAACTATAGATACTGTTCAGTTTCAACCTGTCTTGCAGTTATTAGAAAATGAAAGGAAAGTGACAAAGATTTAGAATTTACAAGTTAGAACTTAGTATTCAACTCCAGCCTTTGAACTACCCTGAATTTCTCTTCTAATGTAATGAAACACATGTGTGAATTCAATGAGCTACACATCCCCTGTCTTAGACTGCATTGCAGGTGGTTTAGGGAGGGAAGACCGAGATGAAGAAATTAAGTATGTATAAATACAGTGTAGTACAGGTGTTACTAACTCTTGGGTGTACTGGATTCCTGTGAACGAACACATCAGAGCAGGAACTTTAGTCGAGCCTAGAAAATTATACATTAAACAATAGGAAAATTGAAAAAACAAAAGAACTAAAAACATTGGGAAGAAATTCAAATCTGTGTCATATTTGGGAGTGTATTCAATGGAGTGTGAGTGCGACCTAAAGGCACAAAATGAAGTTGCGCCCTAATCAGGGTAGCTCAGGTCTGTGTGTGCAGAAACAGGACTGCTTTTCCTCTGCTGTGTTGGCTGGGATCACTTAGGACACTGCAGAGCGTAAGGATGAAAATCAGCAATTTGACTTTACCTCCGTCCTAGTTTTAAGGGGTCCAGTTCTTAAATTTGTTCATTTGTGTGTTTTTATGTCTAGATTTGAGGATAAGATTAATAGACTCAAAATGTCCGTGCATACCATCCTCTATTCACAGTAATTTACACTTCTCTTGCCCTTCTGGCCCTCCATTGTTTCTTGCAAATCCTCAGAAGCAGAAGGCCAGCTCAGTAGACAGTGTGGCTCCGAGACGTCTGCTTAGTAGTTGTGTGCACTTGGAAGAACCACAGTTCGAGGCTGGGCCCCCATTTCTTCACTTGTCTAAAGGGGTTCACAACTCTTACTTGTGAGGGTAGACGTGAGGAATAAAGGAGGAATGCCCACCAAATACCTGGCATGGTGGAAGTCCCAGCAAACATTAATTGTCATTGTTACTAATATTCCAACCAAAGGTCCCTAGAAGTTAGACGTAATTATCTCTAACTTGCCGATGAAGAAACCACGGCTCAGACGCTGAAAAGCTTGGCCCAATTAGCAGAACAGGGATTCAACCTTACATTTTCCAACTTGAATTCAGGGTATACCTCAGTCCCTATTGTACTACTAGTGTATTAGGTCCCCAAGGCTGCTGTAACAAATTACTACAGGCTGAGTGGCTTAAAACAATAGAAATTAATTCCCTCAGTTTTGGAGGCCAATAATCCAAAGTTAGTTTCACTGGGCTGAAGTCAAGAAATTGTCAGGACTGCAATCCCTCCAGAGAATCTAGGAGAATTGGTTCCTTGCCTCTTTGAACTGGAAGCAAGCCATTGGTGGCTGCTGACTTTCCTTGGCTTATGGGTACATCATGCAAATCTCTGCCTCTGTGAACACATTGCCTTTTCCTCTCCTGAGTGTGTACAGTTTCCCCCTGCCTCTCTTTTATAAAGTGACATAAGACTGTATTTAGAGTCCACCTGGCTAATCCAGTGTATTCATTCCATCTCAAGATCCTTGACTTCATTACATATGCAAAGTCCTCTTTTACTGTATATGGTAACAGTGGCAGGTTACAAGGGTTAGGACATG
Source organism: Erethizon dorsatum (assembly GCA_028451465.1). NCBI lineage: Eukaryota > Metazoa > Chordata > Mammalia > Rodentia > Erethizontidae > Erethizon > Erethizon dorsatum. Next base: position 133,012,113 of record CM051842.1, read on the forward strand.
AATATCTTGGGGTGGCATTATTTAATTTATCACAGCTAGTATGGGAAAACTTTAGCCTGGAAAACCTGTGCCTGGCTTGACCTCTACCTCATGCCAGTTTGTTCAAATGTAAACCCTCCCTCGATTCCTCCATTGCCATAGGCCACTAGAGCCTGGTAGCCAGTCTGTGCCCCTATTTGCCTGTGGATAGGCCTGGCACATCAAACTCAGTCCCACACTTGCCTTCCTACCTGGATAAGTCACTTGCTGGCTTACTGTATCCCTGTGTCACATATGATAATACATATCCCTCCCACAAAGTCAAGGAAATTCGACTTCTATTCAGTGAGGGTTTATCTGCATTCTACAATTAGAGATGGGCAACTGGTGGAAAGTTCTGATTCACTCAGGTTGGCTGAAATGTGAGTCAGTGATTTTGGATGTTACAACCTTGGGCATCTTCTCCAGGCGAAATGCATACATACACATATATGTATACATGCATGTTTATGTATATGTGTATACATACAGGTTGAGACTCTAAAGCGCAAAATGCTCCAAAATCCAAAACTTTTTGAAAGGTAATGGATCTCAGATTTTTAGATTAGGGATGCTTAAGCTACATATGTGTGTGTGTCTGTCTCTCTCTGTACTTACATACATATATTCTCTAGTTTTCATCAAAATATCTCAAATATATATTCTAATTCATGTGACAAATCAAATATAAAATGTACTGAGCCCTTCCTCTGCCAGGCCCTTTTGCTAGGTGCTGGGATACAGAGGTGTGTTTGCTGAGCTCTGCATTCGCAAGAGAATCAGTTTGGGAAGCAGACAGAATTAGAAATGGGTACAGTATGATTAGTGCTTTTAGTCTAAGTGAGGTTGGGAACAGGGTTGGTTGAGTGAGGCACTTTCCCAGGATGCAAAATTTAAGGAGTCTCCAAAAGCTCAGTAATCAAGGCAAACAACATAGCCATGCGATGTATTTCTAAAAACCCAAATTAATATCAGAAAATCTATGATGACAAAAGTGTCTCCTTTTGTAAGGTAACATATCCACTGGTTCCAGGGATTAGATCATGGACATTTTGGGGGAGGGGTGCTATTCAGCCTAGCACACACACTCACCCTTGAAAGAGCAGGACAGTTTCTGGCATAGTGCCTGTGAAAGGGTGATGTGGGACAAGGTGGGATAAGTAAGCCCTCACTTATTTACACCACTTGTCTTACCATTGATTCTTGTAGCAGGTTGGTGTGTTGGCGATGACTGAGCTTTGGATGGAGTTCTGTAGGATGCTTTGTCTTGCCAAAATAAACTAGGAACTGATCAAGTTTGGCAATTGCCGCTTTGGGAAATCAAAGCAGGAGCTTGAAGAGAAATGCTCCACCTTGACAGGGTGCTAGCCGAATGCAGTAATATAGCCATCTGGAGAGATGACTAGCAATGCAGTTTCCATATGTGCTTAGGGAGAATATTTCGTGGACTGGTCAAGACAGTGACCACTGTGGTGTCTACAAAACTAACAAGAGTGAAATTTGTGGATAGTGGAGGGCAATTACCTTCAGAATGATATCCTTGGGATGGGTCTTCAAGTTATTGAGGATCAGAATGGAAAAAGAGTTATGATAATGCAGTTTTTAGAGGCAGTTCCTGGTAGGCACTCTATCGAGTTGAACGCTAAGTGCATCTCGTTTGTGTTGAAGAGAATTTGTCCTAGGTTTCCTCTTCCATTTCAAAAAGAACCAGGGCAGTGTGAATCTTAATTGAATTAGAGCAGAAGAAGGCACAGTACGCTTAAGCTTAGCAAGTACAGTTTACAGAAGGGTCTGGCTTTCCTAGGCCACAATACACCTCTCCTCCCCTACCCTGACACCCCATGCCCATAGTCTCCTCTCGTTAGTGAATCCTCCCTCCAAGTACACAGGTCATTTCCCACATGGGAGCAATTGGCATAGTCTTCTAGCGGGTCCTTAGTCATATTACATTCCTATCCCTAGGTCTGGGCTACTTTATGATCGGCTAAGAAATCTCTTGTTTTTAATGTAGTTTTCCATTATCAGATAAGGAGCCCTTATAGCAGACTGGGAAAGGAAAGGAAAATGAGACAAAGGGAGAAATCACAAAACCTAACCTCTGAAAGTTGGTAACTTACTGATAACACTTTAGCATATTTTCTATGCATGGTAATTTTCTGTGTATAGTCAAATATATGTGCACGTGAGCATATTTGTGTGTGTATGTGTGTGTGTGTGTCCCTCGGGTACAAACATGTGCGTACGTATAAAATTAGGGTGTTTACAGTTTTGTGCCCTGACTGCCTACTATTCTTTGTTCCCATCTGCTTTGACATATCGGCATCAGCCCACACAGTCAACCACTTCCTCCTTGAAACACGTATTTCCTCTGACTCCTCTGTCACCACACTCTCCTAGTTTTCCTTTGATTCACTTCCCACTTGTCCTCAGTGTCCTTTGTCCTTTGTCTCCCTTTATCTGACTGCTGATGTTGGAGTTTTCCCTTCTAGCTTAGCATTCCTGCTGTAGCTCATATCCCTCACTGCCACAATTTAAATGCTGCGAACATGCAGATGCCTCCCACATTGCTGTCTTTAATGCTAACCTCTTTTTAAATATCCAGGTTCCCAAACCCAGCTGCCTACTTGACGTATTGACTTGAATGTTTCCCTGTCATCTCAAGCCCAGCCAACAGGTTAGCACAGAGCTCTTGACTTCTCCTTCCCATACCTGCCTCCTCCAATCTTGCCTATTTCTGCATGCTCCCCCAGGGGCTCAATCCCCAAACAAAGGAGTAGCCCTTCGATGCCTCCCTTTCCTTTACCTCTAACATCCAAAGCTTCACCAAGTCCTGCCCTTCTGCCCCACCTTAGGTCCTAAATCTTTCCATTTTCTTAGAAATCTATCTTCTTAAACTCTTCTTAGGTCCTTTCTATCTCAATTGCTATCCCTTGGGTTAACAAGTACCCTCTTTTATTAGGAGAGGCCAAGTCTCTAACTCTTGTCCCTTCCATCTCATTCTCTACACAGAATCCATAATCACCTTTCAAAAGTTAAGTCATATTATGTGATAAAAATCCCTAGGTGGCCATGTACTTATTACATGAATTATGGTGCTACCAATGTGTTGGAATACTACACAAGTAAGAAAATTAAGAGAAAGGCAGCCATGCACTGAAATGGAAAGATCTCCAAGATATATTACTAAGTAAAAAAATAATGTATACAGTAATGTGTAAGGTATGTAACTTTTGGCACAATAAAGGCAAACAAATATATATATATATATATATATATATATATATATGCTTCAAAATTCAGAAAGCATTTTTAAGAAACTAATGGAAATGGTTATTTGGGTAGGAGAAGTATGTGATGGGTAGATACAAGGATGAGAGCAACATTCATCATAGTAAATCTTTTTATATTATTTGAACATATGAACTATGCTGATGTAGTCCCTTAGAAAAAAGACAAATAGAAATAGCTTCTCACTGCACTCAGAATTAAACTAATATTCCCTACCATAGTCTACAACACCTTGGCTGGTCACATCTCTGTCCCCTCCCCTCTCTCGCCTGCTATCCATTCTATCGTTAACTCACTAGATCCCAGTTGCAGTTATCTTTTTCAGTTAACCGAACATGCCCCACATTTTTCCTTCATCGTACCTTTGTGCTACCTTTTTCCCTTTTCCTTGATGTCATTTCTCTTGGTTTTCATACAGCTAACTCAGTTACACCTGGAAATCTCTTTAAACATCACCCCAGAGATATATTCCCTGAGGTGTCCTCATAGGTTCTTCATTTGTCTCACTTATTGTACTTGGTCTCTTCCTTCATAGTACTCCCTACCATTTGCTATTATTTAGTTGAGATAAATTATTTATTTCATAGTTCATCATCTGTGTCCTCCATTGGAGACTAAATTTCATGCAGATGGAAGTCATTTATATATTTTTTTACTGCTGTATAAAGCGTTTCTACCCTCTATGATAAGCATTGACTGAATGTGTGAATATAGACATATATCTCATAAACATTTGCCCACATGACCACGAGTTTTTCAGAAGTATGTTTGCAATCACTGCATGATGACCTATCCAGTGAATATAGCATAGTTAACATAACCATTTTCATATTATTTGACTTTTAGGTGGTTATTAAATCAATATGTACAAGTCTGCTTAACCTCAACATTGTCAGAATTGCATAGTATCACATTTAAAATTTTTGATTTGTATGATAATCTGAAAAGTGACATTTTTTAAAATTGTGACTTATACCCTTCTCTTACCCCAATGTCTTAAATCAGTCTTTCCATTTCTACCCTAGATTGCTTTAACAGCTCCCCATCGTTCTTGTTACCTCTGATATTGCTGCCCTCCAATGTGTCTTTTACTCTGGAGCTAGTGTTTCTTTGAAAATGAATATTTTTCACAGTATTGCCTGCTTTTAACACTTGGTCTCATTTCCAAGAAGATAAAGAGTAAGGCCTGCTGCAATGGCTCCAATTAAAAGTCTTATGCTCAACCAACATAATGCATGCATGTTTGTGCATACATGCACGCGTGCACGCATACACACACACACATATTCACACAAAGAATCATCATGTAGATGTCGGCTTACATTACTCTCTTTTTTCTGGAATGGCTTTAAATGCCATCTCCTGCACGGCTGGGAGACATCTACTTGTCTTTCAAGACTATATCAAGGGTTGTTTCTCTACCAATCTTGCTATAATTGACCACTGCCTTCCTCCTATTCTACTTCTTGAAGTGTCTGTCACAGCAGCTATAATACGTGATTGTGCTGGTTTTTCATATGTGTCTCCCTGCAGATTTCAAGTACTTCAAGAGGCAGATCATTTCTTATACTTTACCTCACTCCTAGCACATTTCTTGAAATATAGTCTGGTCATTACTCATCTTTTACAGAGTTTTCTATGCAATCTCTTCCACTTTTTTCCAACTAAAATTGGAATCCTAAATTTTAGGATTATTTTGTCAGTACCCAATGGAGAACTTGTTAGTATTTTCATTGGGATTCTACTAAAATTAAAAATAATTTAAAAGAGAATTGATTTCTCTTCACCACAGTCTTCCAATTCAGCAATATGGTGTTTCTCCCTATTTATTCAAGTCTCTTTTATATATTTCCCAGTAACATTTTATAGTTCTCTTTTTGTAGGTTTCATATGGTTCTAATTAAGATTACTCCCAGGCATTTTGGATTTCATTCAGAAAACTTCTCTGGTATAACTGAAAATGCCCATTCAGCTCAGTGATAAATCTAAACCATGATTCTAGGGCCCACATTTCCTAGACCATGTGGTCTGGCAGTAATTGAGACCATGGAGTGTAGCGGTTATATGAATGAGTTTGGTGTCTAGAAAAATGTGATTCTAAATCCTGGTTCTTTGGTTCTGTGTGACCTTGGGCAACCTATGTAAACTTTGTAAAGTCTGTCTCACCTGCCTCATCTATAGGACAAGGATACTGATAGCATCTCTCTTCATAGGAGCTTGGAAAGGAATATGCAGAATAATGAAAGGGAATGCTTAGCACTGCACTTGGCATATAATACATGCTCAATAAATGTGAGCTATCATGTCAATGCTGCAGATGATGACAGTAGTTGGACATATGTACACAGCAAAACTGAAAATCAAAATATCTTGAAAGCTGCAGATTGTCTAGTGGCTATGGGTGGGGCCCAGTGGTGGAGTGTGTGCTGACCTGGCATGAGGCCTTGGATTTAATTCCTAGCACCCCACAAATGTTGAAATTGCCAAAATCTAGGGAAATAGAAAGCAAAATAAATAAATAAATAAATAAATAAATAAATAAATAAAGGAAGAAAGAAAGAAAGAAAAAAGAAAAATGGGCAGAGGAAAGCAGGAAAAGAAAAGGTGCTTGTCAAAGGAAGGAGTTATGAGAGTCCCTCTTCTGCGCTGAAAAATATAGACTCTATCTGGACAATGCTGTATCAGTGTTGGAATCGGGTACAAAGATCATGCTGAGGAAATCTCCACAGCATGAGGACAGGGAAGGAGAAGAAAATAACAGGCATAGATAGCGTTAGCCCTTGAGACGAGGTTTTCTCCTTACAAGAGATACTTGTTCAGGACAGTGTAGATCAAAGAATGAATCTGAAGCAGCCACAAAGGGAAGTGAGTATGGCCTTGGAAAAAGGTGCAAAGAATGTCTGAGAATAGCTGGAGGAAGCTATCCCTGGAGATGGCTGATAACCCTTTGAGCTTAGAAGCCATAAATATGGCTCACTATTATTAATCATAACATATATTATTGAGGACGTTGGTGATGTTTAACTACAAGATTAGATCCCTTCTCAATGTAAATGGGCATGGAGTAGGGAGGATAGAAGTGAGGGAGGAGGGGGAAGAAGAGAGATGAGAGAGACTGGTGTCTATATGTGAACACTTAACTAAAATGTATACTACATGGGCCATATGCACAGGAAAATATGAATTTTAATCTGTGGGTATTTTTCCATAGACAATTGCAAATATGAAAATGTATTTATTGTATGTAACATTGTTTGGGGGCAAATCAAATTAAATCATTAATTTAATCTCATGGAAAAGGAGCTGAAGGCTGAGGAACCCTATAAAGGGCATATGGAAAAACAGTCCATTGCCTGATGTTTCCTGCTCTAAATCCATTATATTCCCAAGTATATCCTCAAGTGCAATTCACAAATGATACTTTTAGGGCTGGTGAGATGGCTCAGCGGCATAAGTGCCTGCCTGGCAAGCGGGAGGGCCTGAGTTCGACTCCCGGAACCCACATACGAAAAAAGGGCCGGTGATATCGCTCAGGGGCACGGGCGCCTGCTGGCGCGCGAGGTCCTGAGGTCGAACTCCGGTACCCACGAAAAAATAAAAATAAAAATAAACAAATGATACTTTTAGATAAGAGGTCCATTATTAAGTAGCAGATATTTGAGATATTCTTGAGTGTCCGTTTGCTAGAACACTAGTTCTGTAAAAGCCCTTTGAGACCATCAAAGGGCTTCATTTGACAGATAGAGCCATTGAGGGCAAGAGGAGGGAAATGACTTGTGTGAAGTTGTGCCATGAGCTGGTTGGCACAGCCGCAGCTGAAACTTAGGTTTCTTGACTCACAGAGCCCTTTCTCTCCACCGTCACATAGGGTCTGCCTGTTTTTGGAAACTCCCCAGGACATCTGTCACTCAATACTTACTAATCTTCGTCCTAGGAACTTCTAGTGTGTGTAAGGTATGTGTTAGAAACTCACAAAGGTAATTATCTTCCTTTTGGAAACTGGAGCGATGTGAACATACTAAAGACTGCATATGAAGAAGGACAAAATACTTCTCAGGAGCTAAATTGTCTTTGTACCTTTGTGCTTTCCTATGGAGATATTTCTGAAAAGATTTTTGAATTTTTTAAAATCATTTTCATTTTATAGCATCAAAGAGAGACCTATATGGACAAGGTCTCTGAGGTGGGCTGGGTCACCTCTGCTCCTCTTCAGGATTCCTCATGGGGACTTAAACATGCCTCCTGGTATTAATTATCACACCGGATTCGAACTATTTGAGTCTACAAGACTAGAGCCAACTTTTCATCCAACTTATCTGCGTATCCTCCAGGGCCAGGACTGGGTCTGATTCCCTATCCATGTGTTATGGTTTATACCTAGATGTCCCCCAAAAGCCTCATGTGCTCATAGGTGGGGCTTTGGGAGGTGACTGGATATGGTGGTGTGATACTCATAGTGGACTGGCCCAGTGATGCTTTTACAGCCAAATGTGATGTTGGGAGCTTAAGCCTGGTTGGAGGAGGTCAGTCACTGGGGGTGTGGCCTGGAAGGATCCATCTCTCTCCTTTGTCCTTGATCTCTCTCTCTCTCTCTGTCTCACTCTCTCGCTCTCTCTCTCTTTACTTCCCGCTGCCATGCCATAAGGTATTTTTTGTCTGCCATGTGCCTCTTCTGGGGTATTGTGTCTCAGCAATGAGAAAGTAACTAAGGCACCATGGATACCATGGTAAAGGGCCAGGACCCCAGAAATATGTATGGATTGAATGCAGGGAGCAGAAAGAATGTGGAGGGAAAGCCCGGGTCTTAGGCTCTGGGCTTGTATGTTCACTGTGTGGCCTTGGATCAGTCAATGGATCACTCTCAGCATCAGTCTCCTCTTTGTACAAGGCCATGGGATGATAGTAATCAAACCACCACTACCTCCCAGAGGATTGTGAGAATGAATGACGTGATGATCACCTAAGTCGTTTATGAGCTGAGAAGGACCACAGAAAAAGCAAGCACTAGAGAATAATGGCCAACATCCATCTACTGTGAACTCACTGCACACCAGCAGGCATGCTCTGTTGCCATAGCAACCCCATGAGGAAACATTGTTTTCCCCATTTTGTAGTGGGAACACTGAGGCACAAGGAGGCCAGATCATTTTTCCCAAGGACACACAGAATTGAAGTCCGGGATCCTTGACTCCCAGCTCAGTGATATTTCTATTGAACTCAGTGAGTCTTGTGCTGGAAAAGTCAGCCAGGGTATTGCCTGTGCAAGTGTGCATTGCTGCCCTGAATATGTTCTCCCACCTGGGAAGAAGGTACAGAATGTGGAAGTGAAAAGTCCTCCCCAAAGCTACAGGATTTCATATCATGCATCAGCTTTCAAGATGAGTCACTGAGGGGCCTGGGAGAGAATCTATCATCCCAGGCGGGCTGGTGAAAACGAACAAGCGCAGCCTAACCTGGGTTCGGAAATAAGCACATTTCTATCTCTTCTATGTTTCTCCCCCAAACAATCTAGATCTTTATCATGTATATTTTTAAGGCCTACTTGCTGAAAGGTTGTTTTTAAATAAGCTCTGGCATAAATGTAACTTGGCCACCAGCTAGCATCTTTGTCATGCAATCTGATGTTTCTAATAAACACCCAGTGGTGTTGGGTTTATTATCTGGCCTTTGTGTATGAAACTAGGATCTTTTTGCTTTTTCTGAAGGCAAACTCCACTGTTCAGTGCCCAAGTACAGATCCCTTTTGCACTAGTAAGTGAATCCACACTGTGTTCACATTTCTGGGCCACCTACTCTGCTCGCTCTCTCCATGTGTGTATGGGTATTGAATATACAAAGATGCAAAAACTGGATATACAGTCCCTCTTTTCCCAGAGCTTAGTATCAGGTGGTAGTGGCATGGCTTACATCTACAGAACATTAGTTTTCTTCAAAAATGCAATAATGATGATAGCTCTTACGGAAGTCTTTACATCTTTCAAAATGCATGCATACTGTTTTTCAGAGGTACATTGTTTTTCTGATCGCACACATATGCTTGCTTTTTACAAAACTCATAAGAACTATGGAAATATACAATAAAAGGAGTGACTATCCCCCATACATAATCCCACACCACTGGAGACAGCTGTCTCAACTAACTGTTCAGGGTCCATTTCCTGCATATTTTGTTCTCTGCATATATGCAGGTATAGTTTGCTTAGTTTACACAAAGGCATCGCCTCATCACAGAAACTTCTGCACTGGCCTTTTGTCACTTCTCTCTGTCTTAGATGGCTTCCCATCCTCATGCAAGAATCTCATTCTTTGTAGTGGATATTATAATATTACGTTGAACATAAATTCTTTAATTCTTATAACAGTAATTTAGAGTCTGCTAGGCAAACTCAGGCCACCTCCTATTTTTATAAATTTTTTTGGAACACAGCCATGCGCACTCACTTCCATATTATCTGTGGCTACTTTCCAGCTACTGCTGCAAAAATGAATAGTTGCCCCAAAGATTGTCTGGCCTGCAAAACTGAGTATATTTACTAGCTGGCTCTTTACAGAAGGAGTGCGCGGACCCTGTCTTGGAACCACCACTCCAAGTAGGATGGCAATTAGACTTGCCTATTTTTGGTAATTGTGTGTGTGTGGGGATGAGAGGGTATTCAGTGTGCTCCTGTATTGTGGTGCCTTTCAAACTCATGGTATATGTTATTCTGATTTCTTAAATAGCATTTGCCAGTCAAATTATATTTTCAATGATCACAGTTTGCTTATTGAAGAACTATTATACCAAGTTATTTGTCCAAATGAGGAGTCCTTTTGTACAATAAATAGGCACCACCTATTTTTTCTGTTTTAACAGCATTTTCACTTCCTGTGATGTACTCCCACTCGTCTAACACCCACATCCTCACACACACACATGCCTGCATGTACACACTTGCACCAGGACTCGCACATACTCATGCACCATGTGGAATGCTGAATAGGATTATGCCAACCAGATGGGAACTCTTCTGCTGATGTGACTTTTCCATTCCCCTCACACTAGGAGGGGGTCCCACCTTCACTCCCACTCAAAGAAGGAATGGTTCAAGCAGAAGGTGGCATGTAATGACCTTCAACTGATCCATGAGCTTGAAGTTAATGGAAGGCATCTGGTAGAGAGAAGGGTAGGGAAGGGTTCCACATTGGAAATGGGTCACCTGGACATGGAGGGAGTGGCAGGTGACAAACTCTCCAGAGAAGGCCAGCCTGGTGGAGAGGCTTGATCTCGGGAATCAGTGGTTTGTGCTGGGGCAGAAGAGGAGCTGAGGAGCTTTTGGCAGGCCTCTAAGCAAGGTGGGAAGTGAAGAACAAAAAAATGAAAGATTGTGTCATTGATCGGGACTAGAACAAAAGGACCTCGAAGACAGTGACCAGTGTTAGACAGTGAGTCTGGCACTGACTAAGGTGCTCACTTGCTTACTTGAGTTCAGTTGAGCCTGTTCCTGCCCCTTCCTCACTGAGTGGCCTCAGCTAAGTCTTTACACCTACCTGAGCCTCCCTTTCCTTATCTATAGAATAAGAATAATATTGGCACAGGCTTCACAGGTTAATGTTGAGTACTAAGTAAGTTGATACTTATGAAGCGCTTAGGTCATCAATTGGCATATACACAATAAATATTTACCGCACCTCTGTGCTACTGTAATGTCTTTGCCTATTTCTTGGGTGTTATGATAATACCCATTTTACAGCTGATGGCTGGAGGCTCAGGAAGCTTTCATGCCTAGTTTGAAGTTACTCAGTGAATGCCTTTGAATAGCAGGGATTTGGATCCCAAGCGAGAGCTCACAAACCCTGTGCACTGGGCTTCTCCACCCTTTCCATGTGCCTGTGGAACCAGGTTATCCTGTTAAAGTGCAGACCTGTAAGTCTGCAGGTCCGGGAAAGGGGCCGGGAGACATGTATATAAGAACCTCTCAACTTTCTGTTCATCAAGTTTAGAACACTGGCAGTCAGGGTTTCTGAGTCTCATCAAATTCAGTTTCCTTTCTCTTATAACTTGTCATCCTATTCAAATGTCTCATTTGAACCAGCAATAAGCACTCACCATATTATCCCTGCTTTGTCAGGCCATTGCTTTTAGTGCTTATCAGATTCATTTCTGAGATGCCAACTTCACAGTGTTAATTTTTCTAAGAGCTAATATAAGTAATTTGTTTTCCTACCCATTCATTCAACAAGTATATATCACTTGCCCGCTATAGGTCAGTCACTATTATGGGTACTCAGGGCAGAAAAATGAACACAAACAGGTAGGAGTGCCTGTTCTGAGGTGCTGTCCATCCTATGTCGGGAGCAGTACAAAACACATAAAAGCACCGGATAGCATGTACTTGATAATTCAGAGTAGAGACAAGTAAATCCAGGTAAGGTGACAAGGAGGGCGGGGGTAGGATGAGACCCTTTCTGTAGAGTGGCTAGGAAGAGCCTCAGATATATTTAAATGGAGCCCTCAGGGAAACAGGAGAGCACATTGCCTATCTACTGGGTGAAAATGTATTCCATACTGAGGGAATAGCAAGTGCAAAGTCCCCGAGGCAGAGATCTGCCCTATCTGTTTGGAGAACAGCTGGGAGGAGATTGTGTGAATGGGAAAGAGGCAGCAGTAGGAGGTGACATTGCAGATAGGGATGGAGCTGGCTAGATAGGACTTTAGAGGGCATGGGAAAATGTGGGCTTTTACTTTCATGAGATGGGATCCGTGACAGAATTTGAACAGAGGAGTGTATACACATACATCTGCATATACATATACATGCACATATACACATACACATACACGTACAAATACACAATCACTTTGCCTTCTGTATTGAGAATAATAGGAAAGGAGGCTTTAGAATTAGGTAGGAAAGGAACAGAGACATCCGTCCTGAGTCTGCAAATAATTACTTTACAATATTTTGTAACCTTGGTAAACAGCCACCCGCTGGGTTATTAGGTTGAACTCTATCCATCCAAAGAATCAGCAGTGGGAGTTAGCAATGGCTACCACTACCTGAGAACCCGTTCTGCTCCAGGCACTCGAGAAGCGGCTCCTCATGTCCTCACCACAGCCCTATCAAGTAGAACACTGTCATTTCTCAAAGGAGGAAACCGAGGCTCAGAGAGGTTAAGCCACTTGCTCATGGTCACGCAGCAAATAAAGGGCAGACCTGGAATTCAGCACTGCATCTCTAGTTTCACAGTGCTACCCTTCCTCCCATAATCATAAATCATGAAGAAATATTGAGCCCACTCTCAACTCTCTCATTTACTTTATCTTTATTGAATGACAAGCTGAGACAGGAGGATCAGATGAGACTAGAAGTTCAAGGCCAGCCTGGGCAACACAGCAAGACCTTGTCTCAAAACAAACGAAAAACATTGGCTGGGGTATGATCAGTCAGCGGCATAGAGCGCTTGCCTCATGTGTGAAAGGCCCTGGGCTCCATCCCCAGCAATGCAAAAACAACAACAAAGAAAAAAAAACTTAATCAAATTTAAAAAGTTGTTATTCTATGGCTTTATGAGTAGCTTTTAGGTTAAAGTGCTACAAAGTAACATGAGCACAAGGTCCTCAGCTGGGCAACTGTTTCCAGTTTCCAGAGGCGCCTCCCCTGGCGAAGGAGAGAAGCCTGTCCTCAGCTCCCTGATCAGCTTTGCCCAGCTTTTTGAAACCAACACGTTTGTGTGTTTCTTTTCCTCTGATTCAAGTCATTTCATCAGCTGCGTGTATGAGAAGGAGCAGGCCGATGTTCCCTGTAGACACGGCTGATGAGTTTACCCCGGAGGTTGGCTCGGGACCTGGCTGCTCAGGTGTCCCCCTGTCTGCAGAGGGAAAGAGCAGCCTGGTTTCTGTGGCTCTTCGTGCCTTAGGTTAGAGTCACGTCCACGGCAGCTTGGATGCTTCTGGAGTTTGCTGCATCTTTTTAAGGATTTTAACATGTGCCCACTGCATGTAGGAGATGCAAATTAATAGCCAAAGAAGAAAAGTTGCTGCTATAATTTTAAAGAACCCATCAAGTAGGAAAAGCTAAGATAACTTGGGAAAGATTTTTTAGTTTCTGGTAAAAGGAATCTACTCATAAATCCATTTAACTCCATGGTATTCCCCTTGCACCCTTTCCTGCTCTTCTGAACACATGTGCACACGCATGCATGCATATGCACACTGACATGCACACTCACATGCACGCACACAGGAAAGGCTGCAAGCTGCCTCCATAGGCTTTCTGTTGCTTCAGAAGCCACTTCCTGGCCTATGCTTTCATCTGAAATCTCTGTCTGACATCTCGGCCCTCAAGGCAGTTATTTCTGTTGGTCTTTGGCTGAGAGATAGGCAACGGCCCATCGGAGGCCTTGTTCTGTGGGTTAGGTAGCCACACCCCACCCCCCCCCGCAATCTGCTCCCTACCAACGTCTAGAAAACAAGATGGAACTCATATTTTCTTTTCTAAGACTGAAAATCCTATGTATTGCCAGTAAATAAGCATCTTGCAGATCAATCTGTATTTTCTGGCGAATGCTCAGAATGCCAGCTGTTGCCCAAATTAAAGAGGATAGGGTGTTCACTGTGGGCAAAACCTGCGAGGACTTTATTTAGAAAATGGCAAACAAACCTTAAGACTTTGCCACTTAACTGCCTCATGACCACAAGAAAGTCACTTCACCTCTCTAAGCCACAGGGCTTGCATTCATAAATGAGTGCAATGGCACTTCCTTCACACGTACACGGTGGCCCTCCTCTGCTCTGGCGCGGGACTGAGTCAGCTTCCCATCTTGTTTTATCTTGAGTGCTCTCTCCAGATAACAGGAAAGGAGGAAGTGGCAGGTGAGGACAAACTATGCTGCCCACCTATCTCTTCCTGGAACACAGCAGGTCGCTCCTATGTCAGGGTCGTGACCTTGGCTGATCTCTGCCTGGACCGCTTACACTCTTCCCCCCGGCCACATCAAGGCTACCTCTTTGCTCATATCTCAGCTTCTCTGTGAGGTCCACTCTAATGACCTTATTTATATCTGTCACCCCTTGTTGTGTTCTATGTTTCCTTTAGTACCTATGACCTTCTAACATATAGAATTAATTTTTTACATAGAGTTTCCGTCTGCCACAAAGTGGTAGCTAAAGACGTTTTGTTCAGTGGATATTTGTCAAATGTAGAAAGGTGAAGTTAGAGAGAAAGCCACTGTGAATATCACAGATGAAGAATTAAGGGCACCAGCTCGTGTGATTCATGCTGGGATCTTAGCACCAGCCCCCACATATTGTAATTAATGTGCTTGCCTATCTGAGGGAATCAAGGTTAGGCTAATGAAAAGGGACAGGGTTAGGGATTGCTTCTCAAGGGCAGGGAATGAGTACACTTTATTTCGGAAACTCTAGCTTCTAGCAGTTATCAGACGACAGCAGACTTAGGGGACAGTGAGTGCTGAAGTGTCTGCAGACTCCATGGAAAAATGGTGGGTGATTCTGTGAACAGAAAGGGTAATTGTAACCTGCGGAAGACCACCCTGGGAGAGGGAGTCCATAACCTTAATGGTGGTAATAGCAACCTGAGTGAAGTATATGTCCTATGCTGGACATGGCTCTAAATTTTTTTTTTTTTTTGTGGGTACCGGAGGTCGACCTCAGGACCTCGCGCGCCAACAGGCACCCGTGCCGCTGAGCGATGTCACCGGCCCCTTTTTTGTATGTGGGATCCGGGAGTCGAACTCGGGCCCTCGCGCTTGCAAGGCAGGCGCTTACGCCGCTGAGCCATCTCACCGGCCCCACGGCTCTAAATATTTATACGTGTTAACTCATTTAATTCTCATGCAACTCTCTGTGGTCCATATTTCCCTGTTGTTTCCGAAGAGGAAATGGGAGTACTGAGAGATGCAGCTGGTTACAGTTCGAGCTGGGATTTGAACCCAGGCAGTCTGACCCAGAATCCGTGTTCTTAACTCACATGTTATGTCAAATTTAGACTATAAGATTAGTGTAGGAAAAAGATTTAAGACTATTTCATACACTGGGCCTTGAAGGGAAGCTTAAGGAAAGGATAATGCTATCAGAACTCAGTATTTTCCACTGTTTTTGACACCAGTATTAGAACAAACTCATAGATTACTCTCTTGACCAATGCTTGACAAGTCATGCTTTTGCTTCATTCTACTTGCTGCTTCTAGAGCTTGTTTGTAATTTATGGGTCCGCCTACCTAAGTGAGACGAAGCTCGGGTACTGATTAGGAGGGTTAGGGGTCGCGACCTTTATGTTTCATCTTTGAAATTCTAGCTTCTAGTACAGAGGGGCTAACAGTCAAGAAAAGATACAAAAATGCTTTGCCCATGGACACTACTGAAAATATCATTCCTATGGCAAAAATTGGGATGAGTTTGACCTACAAAATAAAATGCTGTATATTAAAGAACAGGAATAGAAATTATGTAACTTTCAGAATTGCTTTGAGATCTGAGGACTAAATTGCTATGGAATTGTTTCACAGTAAAGAACTACACTAAGATAAGCACATAATTATGCCAAGTAAGCAGAATTAATGTAGTTTTGTTCTCAGTTGTTTTTTTTTACCATCTTGTGGAGAAAGGCCAATGAAATTGATATACACACTTTCAAGGACTTTTACAAACACACCACTATTATTAAACTGATGAAGAGACTTTGAATTGTTCAATGGTGCTATCCATAAATTACATGATTTAACATATGGGATTTTAAAGGTATATTCCTATGACAGTGTTCCTTTCAGGGAGTAAAAATATCACAATCACACCAAACATTGAATCAATAAGATCACATTGTTTATACTCAGTTGTTCATCCCCACTGGCAAAAGTACAACAAAGAGGGCTTTGTTGTGGTTTTATGCGAATCTAACTTGGGGGAATCTCTGGAATAAGTATATTCTTAGACAATTTAATACTTTGGTTAAATATATAAAGGCAACAGTGAACGCTCAGGCCAGTGAGTTCCGACTACATTTTGTGAGAGACAAAAACAACAAAGAAACTAAATATCCTTGGATAGTAGTTTCCACAACTAGCTACAGTTTGGGTCTCTAAAGAAGGCGCTAGACTTATGATAACGTTCCGCTATCTTGGCAGAATGTATTTTTGTGACCTGTAGTCCCTGATTCAGTGGTAGTCATCAGAGGGATGTTGGAGAGGGAAAGTGACAAGATTCAGCACCATTCCACAGCCATTCACATAGTTCCTGTTGTGTGCCAGCCCCTGTGCTCAGCCCTAGAAACTCAGGGATAGAGAAGGCATAGTTATGGCCCAATTCACTTTGAAACTGTCTGACAGGTTTAGCATCCAATAGGAAGCTAATCCGTGGCTGGCAATGCAAAGGCGTTCTTCACTTTGGAGAGGAAGGCACCAGCAGGGCATGCTAATTCTAGTGCTTGACATTTTACCTTTCACTTTTCACTAGGGAACAGTGGCTTTCCATGCAGAAATCACACAGGTTGACAGTTTGTAATGTGGGTGATTAAGGATTTTCCTAAGAGATGTGGAGCTGACAACAGCTGTAAATAAAGGTTTAGCAATTCATACTTAATTTAGTATAGGTCATACATTACTACAAATGTTAGTAATGTCACTTGTAAATGTATCATTGACTTGGAATGGAAATGACTTATTGGATTTTCCAGTTCATTCTCTCTCAATGCACAATTGTTCCCTTCTTTATTTTCCTAAATGTTTAAGCCAGTCACTCATGTTTTTAATGACTTGAGGTATTAATAAATTAAGGTTTGAAGCCCACAGAGAGAAAATGTATACATATATTAGAGTAGATTATGTTCCTTACTGGAGGGTTATACTCTTGCCAATTTAGGAATTATTTGCTTTTTAAGAGAAAAACAAAGAAAGGAGACTTCAAATTTCAAGAGACAATGTTGAGCTTAATATGAAAGCTAGCAAGAAAATTATAGTTATTAATAGGCCTTCTAATTGAACAAAATGATCACAATTTAATATTAAGCCTTATCCTGCTGCAATATTTTTGTTCCTTTTTTGTAATGTAACCATTTTGGACACCATGCTCCTTGGGAGTTTCCCAAAATGTCCTTGAAGAAATTAAATAACAATTAGCTCTTTTAACAGGAGCTAATTCTTCATCTCTAGGAGCTTTGCTTTTATCCAAGATACAGTAAGGTTCCAGCTTTTCCACCTTTCTGCTATGAACTCAAATACTGTATACTGCTACCAGGAAGTACGATAGTGTTTTGGCCTCTGGTCGATAATCAGTTTTTCTCTCTTGTGCTGTGTCTGTGTCTCTGTTTCTCTCACTCCCTCTTGCCCCACTCCCTCTTGTTTGAAATGTATTTTTTTCTTTCAGTGAACATACTTCTTCAAAAACTAATGGTCAAAGTAGAAAAATGACATTAAATCACAGCCAATAAAACAATTATTATTACAGATATCAAGACCTAGACTAACAAAGGAACTGATAGAAAAGCATCAACTGGACATGAATGTAGAAGAAAAATAGAAAACACAAGCAAGTTGTAGAGCATGCAGCTTTTAAAATATGAGATGCTTCCCAATCTTTCACATCATCTGACATTTCTAGGTGACTGTTTTCTCAGCCTCACCAAGTACACAGAGCTTTGTGATAATCACTGTTATTTGCAACCCTGTTCTGTGTGGGAGTTTGGTATTATATCAAGATCTCCTTTGCATAGGAGAACTTGAGACTTATTTAAGATGGCTGGGATTTCAGTACCACTGACTCATGGGAAATTACAGAGGAAACCAAGGACAATGCTAATCTATGTAGCTCCACCTCCCAATTTGAACCCCCCCACACCGTGTTCATGGGGATCAGTAGGGTAAAATTGTTGCTGGATGTCTCTGTTCACTGCTTGAATAATGGCTAAGGAATACAGTCTTTTCTATCCTTGATATTGGAAAATAAGAGCTTTGTGTTCTCAGCTTCAAATTCAGCACTACAAAATATTTACTTAGCTTTATTAATCTTATATATGTATCACTTTTTTCTCATGTTGAAAATCCCAGTGATGTGGGAGAAGCATGTAGGGCCTTGATTGTTTATCATAGCAGAAGAGACTGGAATCCATCTAAACATCTGTGGGAAAGAGCCAGCAAATCAAGAAAAGTTGAAAATAAAGGAGAGGAGGGATAATCAATAGCATTACATTCCTAATAAAATAGGAAGAGGGATAATTCATCCACACTATCAGTAAGCAAAAAGGATTGTAAAATGTTCATGCAAGAATCCTATAAAGTCTTGGTCACTTGGATGATGCCTTTCCCTGGATCCTGTGGGAATGCAGCTCTTCCCCTGATCTTGTTGTGGCCATTTAGGCATAAGAGAAGACATCATATGTCTGTCCTCTAATGTCCTTCATAGTGACACACTTAAGAATAAAACTGGCTTGGATTCCCAGGCCAATGTTCTTTCCCCACATTATGCAGTTGCTGTTGAACACAGTGTTCTTTAAAATTATCTTCATTATTTTAAATTGCTGATTAACAATTTTCTCTGTACTTTGTACATTCCATCTACCAGTTTGATTTGGAGCTGGTTTCTGCATAAGAAATCAATCTGGAAGTCTAGGTCTTCCTCGCCCAGATGTCTGAAGCAGCTCTCTTCTCCCACTTCCCTACTCAGTGTTTCTCTCATCACTCATCACTCGGCTCTACCGTCTCATCATACTGTAGTTTGAAATTAGCTTGTTTTGTTGCTTACTTGTGCATGATTTGACTGACTCCCTGAGAGACTTCGAGCCGCAGTAGGATATGGAATTTCCTTGTTCTGATTCTCAAACCATATTTCCAGTTCAGAAGGGCAGGAAACATAGTGTGCCTTGCATAAGGTCATACTAAGAGTCTGTAAGAATTTAACACTTGTCCTTTCCTGAAGATTAGAATTGGTATCAAATAAATAAGAAACTCACTAAGTGGGTTCATCATAATAGGATAACATGTTTTTCTTCATTTTTTTTTTGATCAAATGCTTACTGAATTACCACTATGGACTGTGCACTGGGTTAGGGGTTTAGAGTACAACAAAAAT
Source organism: Erethizon dorsatum (assembly GCA_028451465.1). Taxonomy (NCBI): domain Eukaryota; kingdom Metazoa; phylum Chordata; class Mammalia; order Rodentia; family Erethizontidae; genus Erethizon; species Erethizon dorsatum. Next base: position 133,031,479 of record CM051842.1, read on the forward strand.
AATACGTGCTCCCTGGTTCAAAGAGCTCACAAGCTAATAAAGAAAGAGACGTAAACAAAAATAGAAACATGGGCTAAAACACAGTATATCTGCCATCTATATGAAGCACCCCTAAAAGATGAGAAAAGAAGCAAAACATGGAAACAAAGCTTTGTAAATGGAGAGGGGAGGAGGGGTTGAAGGGATGGGAATGAGGAAATTAAAACAAGTTATAACATGTATAGGTACAAATTTTCTATGATGATGAATGTGATCATTATGTATATCTAAAATGTACCAATAAAATCTAATAAAAAATAAATTATCCCTATGTTCTCATCCCTGGCTTCATCTGAGTCATCCAAGCATATTTAAAAAATACTGACACCTCAAAGAAACCAGACACAAAAAGCCACATATTGTATGATTCCACTTAGTTGAAATATTCAAAATAGGCAAAAGCATAGAGACAGAAGTTGTATTAGCCCTCAAGGGCTGAGGGGTAGGGACTGAGAAGAAATGGGGCAGTTACTGCTAATGAGCATACAGTTTATTTTTGGAGTGATAAAAATGTTCTAGGATTTGATAGTGTAGATACTTATGTAAGATTATAAATATACTAAAACCATTCAGTTGTATACTTTTTTGTGTGTGTGGGTATCGGGAGTCAACCTCAGGACCTCACGTGCCAGCAAGCGCTTGTGCCACTGAGTGATATCACTGGCCTTTTTTTCCTTTATGTGGGTATCAGGAGTCGAACTCAGGACCTCGTGCTTGCCAAGCAAGCACTTATGCCACTGAGCTATATCACCGGCCTTCACTTGTATACTTTAAATGTAGTGTATGGTATATGAATTATATCTCCATGAAATGTTTAAAAAATATTGACACCTGGCTTTCAGTTGTGAAGATTCTGAAATAATTGGCCTAGGGCAGTGGTGATGAGCCTATGGCGCATGTGTCACAGCAGGCACCCAGAGCCCTCTTTGCTGGCATGCAAGCCAAGTTGCCCCAGTAGCCAAGGATCGGGTAACAAATGTTTTTTCTAAACTAAAACCTCAGTATTTGGGTTTAATCGCAGTGTTGACACTTTGCCATAAGTAAGTAGGTTTTGAGTTGCAGTTTGGGTACTCGGTCTCTAGAAGGTTCACCATCACTGGCCTAAGGTATAGAGTCAACAGTGGGGTTTTGAGAGACTTTTCTGAGGACCCAGGTTGAGAACCGCTGGTGCAACTATAGTAATAGCTCAGAGGAAGCAAGGAGCAACTGTGCACAGGTGAATTACAAGGGGCAGGAGATGGCTTAAAAGGTGAACAGGTGATTTGAACTATTATAGGTGTGACTAAGACTTGATTTGGTACAGAAGTGGTCTGTTGTTGCTAATTTGTCAAGATTTTGGCAATACCTAAGCAGCAGTCTCTTCCAGCCTCATTGTAAGTACAGAACCTAGAAGATCGCGTTGCTGAGGTTTCTTACCTTTAAAATTAGTATAGTGGGGCCGGTGAGATAGCTCAGCCGCATGAGCGCCTGCCTGGCAAGCGTGAGGTCCTGAGTTCGACTCCCAGAACCCACATACGAAAAAAGGGCCGGTGATATCGCTCAGCGGCATGGGCGTCTGCTGGCGCGCGAGGTCCTGAGTTCGACCCCCGGTACAAACACACACACAAAAAAAATTAGTACAGTGGACCCTTGACTTATGAACTCAATTCATTCCAGAGAGCTGGTTGTAATTCAAGTTGTCGGTTGAAGGCTCAGGCTCCTCTACACAGCCTTCAAAGCCTCTCTCCTGTACACAGGCGGATCTCAGTGTCCTCAGAGAGACATCGGCCCAGGATTTCTCAACCCCATACAGGAAAGGATGTTGTCATGTTCCTTCCAGAACTCTTTAAGGGTTAAATCTAGCTGAGACCATCTGGAAGCTCAAGTGGCCAGCATTCGGGTCATAACGCTAGAGTTGGGTCATAAGTTAAAACTAAAATTCTGATCATAACCCAAGTTGTTTGTATGTCAGGCGGGTCATAACTGAAGGGTCCACTGTACCTGGGATGTATTTTTCTACATTTCAGCACCCAGTATGCACTCTGCTTTAATACGTGCTCTGATAATAAAGAGGTAAAGTTTTTGGGATGTGGCAGGGGAATTTATAAAGCCAGTTAAGTTTTGACCTGCTTTGCACCATAGATGACTCACTACCAGTGTTTGGTCAGATGAATTATTAAAGCCTGTTTGTTTGTTTGTTTGTTTGTTTGTTTTTGTAGCATCCCATAGCTGGTAAGAGAAAAGCTGTGTAGAACCAGGGTAGTTTAGGACAGGAAAGTTCTTAACTATTAACTCCCACCTTTGCTATTCTAAACCTACCTTTACAAAACTAAAAAACAACTCATAAGCCCTTTAATTATGATTACTTTGCAACAGAAAATGGCAGTTTGGTCAAGGAGAGAACTGGGAAATACATGACTGACAGGCACCACCCCACTTCACGTTTCACAGCTTGACATCTAGATGACAAGGCTGAATTATCATATTCCCCACGAAAATCCTTATTATCTCAGGTGACAACACTTGAGTGCTTCTATGCCTCCCGTTACTTTGCATTTAAAACATGATTATAGTAGATGAGGGCTTTCCTATTGCTAGTGATGACTATAGAAACTCCACCATGGCAAAAAATGAGTAGGTAGGAAAGATGACAAGAATAAAAGAAAGAACAGGAAAGGCAGGCAGCAGGAATACAACATACAAGTGGCGACTCAGTAGGCAAAAGATCAGCACTTCCAAGCCTGTGTACTTTTCAGCCTCAGCAGATCCAGCATGGCACACATGGTTCTCCCTAGACACACATGTCCCCAGCCTACACTTTGGGAAACTTTGCAATAATGATGGCCATTGTCAAAAATAGTGTCCCATAAATATAACACACTTTCACTTTTTGGCTCCTAATCTGATCTTAGGAGATTGATTGGGCAGACAATGTTTTCCTTGTGCTGTAAGTGAATAAAGTTGCAAGAAGTTATGTGACCTGCCCAGAGCTGCGCTATAGTACATGACAAAGTCAGGACTGAAATCCAACTCGTTCTTCACTTACATGGCCATTTCTTCTGGTAAACCAAGAAACATGCACTAGAATAGTTCAGTAGTATGGAGTCACTCAGCATAATGGCAGGCAGTAGTACAAGCCCCAGTGCTGTCCCCGGACACTGTACAGTAGTCAGGACTAAGGCACAAACCCATCTCACAAGCGAACATTTTTTTTTAATGTGGGTACCGGGAGTCGAACTCAGGACCTCGCGCTTGCCAGGCAGGCGTTTATGCCGCTGAACTATCTCATCGGCCCCAAGTAAACGGTTTTTACTGCAAGGCACTTTTTTGGTTAAGTTTTAACATTCTAACATTTAAGACATTTATTTCAAGTGCTCCCTTCTTTACTTGGAGCCCTCACGTAGATCAAGTAACCTAATGTGACATTTATTCATTTATTCAGTAACTAAGCCTCATAATTGAGAAATTACTAGGACAATGTTTGCCTAAACTTGCATGTACAACCCTTTGGAAACATTATCAGTTTTGTAGATATTATTTTATTTTTATTACCTTGTATTGTTATAAAATGTATCTGCATATTGCACATATCTGTATATTGGCATTTTCCATATGTAAAACGAAACAATAAGCATGTGAAGGGAGAGGCCAAGCCAGCAAGCTCTCTGGTGTCTCTTTTTAGAAAGACACCAATCCATGCATGATGGCCCCACTCTCAGAACCTTATCTAACCTTAATGGCCCCGTTTCCAACACTATTCCACTGAGGATTAGAGCTTCAATATATGGATTGGTGGGGGCACGGATGTCCAATCCATAAAACTGAAGATATAAAAGACAGCAACCCCACTGTTCCTAGCATCTTTGGCTTGGTAGACATATCTTCCGTGTGAGGTGCTAACACTACAGAATTCAGGGCATGCCTATGAGAGAGGAAAAGGAAGCCTGAGCAGGGGATGCCACCCCTGCATCCTTATCCAATCTGACATTTTGGGCTGTGGATCTACTGCTTTGAGAATAAACCAAAGTGAAAATGATGCTGAACCTGAATCAGACTTCCTGGTCTGGCCTCATGCAACCGTAATCAATTGTGCTTTTTGTCTCCACTGGTCTGTAGACCCTATCAGTGGGTTTACAGGCCAAACTCAGCGGAAGGAGGTCTGTGCGAGGCTTTGTTTCACTCCTTCCCTAGCATTCCTTTCTCTCCCTGCCCCTTTTATTCTAACTCTTTTCACCTCTTATCCTAAACATGTGATTGCACTGGCATTGAACAAAATCATTCTTTTAAGAAGTGTTAAGCTGCTACTCTGTGCCAGATGCTATTTAGGGCACTGAATATCCAGCAATGAACAACAGAGGTAAACTCCTGCCCTAGGGAAGCTCACATTAGACAGAATATTAGACAGATGGTGAACAGAGCAAGGGAAGGAATTCCACATGCAGGGAAGGGTGGCAGGTAGTGCTGGGGGCCACAGTAAACAGGATGGTCAACAAAAGCGTCACAAAGTGTTGGTGAGAAAGTAGAGTTTCAGGAAAGGCCTATAGGAATGAAGGGCCCAAGTTCCGCAGAAATACTGGGCAGGGAGTTCCAGGTGCAAAAAATAGCAAGTAAACAAGCCAGGAGGTCCATGATGCCTTCATATGTTGGAGAACAAAGAAGAGACCACCGTGGCTATAGAGGAGTGGGAAGGGGGGTTCTGTAGGGCATCGCCAAGTGCTCACACAGAATCACAAGGGACAAACTGCACAGCCCACCACACAGTGGCTTAAAGAGAAAGTCAAGATTTTGGGGAAAATCACATGGATTTTCTTCATTCCCCCATAATAAATACTCAAGCTACCTCCTTCCATGGGCATTTTCTGCCATATTTCATGGCCAAGTGTATTGCTTATCTCTGGATAATGCTTGCTGCTAGCCTTCCTTGCCTTGGGTATGATGTTTGCTGCTAACTTGATGTGGTTCACATTCAGTAACGCCAAGAGTACCTAGCTTCTAATATCCCTCTGTCTCTCTTGATAACATTGTGGTTATAATCAGTAATAATACCGAGCTTTCATATATTGAATGCCTGCCATTCTATTTAATTGAATTTCACAACAACCATGTAGACTAAATATTATCTCTAATGTAACAGATGAATAAATATTCTGAGGCCCAGGAAGGATGACCAACTTGACTAAGTTCACTAAGACAGACTTTGATTAAGCCTCCTTCTTTCACCAAGTCAGGCTGCAGATCGCCTCAGTGGGCTGATTCCCCAGGAATCCAGTTTCATAGTGCTCGACCTTGAGACAATCTCTTGAAGCCACGCTTCTTGAGACCTTGACATTTTTTCTTCTCATATCAGGTCCCAGAACACTCTGACATCTTAGAAAGTGGAGACCTCGCTTCCCTTGACCTACTCTATTACATTAATTTGTATCACTCTCCTCTAATAGGAATTTGTGTATCTTTTCTATGTCCACATTAAATGTTCTTTATTTGGAAAAAAATAATTTTAGTTATTACCTGAATATAATTAGAAAAGTCAATGTCTTTCTTATTTGATTATGCAGCACCTATTTTTCTAACATTTACTTCTTAATTCTGCTAACCTGCTTTTTTTTTTTTTTTTTTTTTTTTTTGGCAACTCTTTCTTTCCAGAGGTCATTGGTAAATAGCCTTCATTTCAGAATTCTCTAGGCCCATTCTAGGCACTTGGCATATTTGTGCTGCTTTCGACACTGTCATCATTTTTTTCTTTGATACAATTGATATTGTCTTCAATACCAATCAAGTAACATTTGGTATATTTTCCTTTTCATGTACATTCTAGGGGTCGTATGGTCATATCCATTCCCATTCCCAGTGTTGGTCTTTTCTCCTCTCACATCCAAGTGTGATTGGGTAGGGGCTAAAACATTTTTGAAAACACTCAACCAATGTATCTTTTATTCTCTTTAAATCATAATGTCCTAGGAAACACTCTGCTACCCTTGGTCACATAATCAGTGGGTTTCAGTGCTTCGGGAGAGGGTAGATACAATTAAAAAAGAATAGCCCTCACTGCAGGGCTCTAATCATTAAATTAGATGTTTTTAAGAACTCAGGGAGGCAGTAGCTTTAGAGTTGGTAAACTCTAATTTCCAAAATCCCTTTTATATATCAAAAGACAAGCCTGTCACACTCACTAGGGTGGCTATAATAATAATAAAATAAATAACCTGACAATCCAAGTACCAGCAAGGATGCATAGCTACAGCTCCATTGCTGCTGGGAATATAAAATGGTACCAACACTTTAGGAAAGCCTCACAGTTCTTCAAAAAGTTAAACATGGTGTTTCCAGCAATGAAACTTCTAATAGTATACCCAAGATAATTAAAAATACACGCATACAAAAAGCTGTACATGAGCGTTTATACAGTACTATTCATAATAACAAAATGTAGAAGCAACCCAAATGTCAATGAACTGGTGAATGTATAGGCAAAATGTTGTGTATCCATATGATGGAATATTATTCAGCTATAAATAGGCATAGAATTCTGATACATGCTAAAACATAGATGATCCTTGAGAACATTATGCTGAATGAAATAAGGACACAAAAGGCCATATACTGTATGATTCTATGTACAAGCACCCAAACAGGGAACTCTACGGAGACAGAAAGTAGAATAATGGTTTCCAGAGGTTAGAGTGAGGGAAGGTAAGAACTGATTCCTAATAGATGTGGACTTTCTTTCTGGTGAGATGACAATGTGCTAAAATTAGATAGTGGTGGTGATTGTATAACTCTGCAGGCTTATTAAAACCATTGAACTCTGTGATTTAAAAGATTTTGTGGAGCATGCTGAGAGGTGGGAGAAAGAGAGCAAAAGTAAGAGGGGTATGTATGAAGCCAGATGACACTTCTCTTTCAGCTACTACCTCGCTTAGAGGGATCTAGAAGATTCTGTATGCGCCCAGTGGGGCCGTGAAAGGTAGCTGAATGTTGAGAACCAGCAAGATTTCCATGAGGCCACTGCGGTGCTCAGCAAGGTGACGCCATGACAGAGACTGCAGGTGGACAGCCTAATCCAGGGACAGGAAGCACAGTAGATCTGAGACTCACAGGCCCTGACGAGCAGTCAGACTGAGAAGAGACCAAGCCATCAGGGTGGAGAATAACATTTTGCCTGGACTGGGAGGATGGAAAAGACTCTACACTTCATTAGCCCTACACTGCATTCTTGGGTGCCAGGAAGGAGCTCAGTGATGGTATGGGGCACATATGGAGCCATTACTATAGAGCCAGGCCAGTGAGGAGCCACACAAAGAGGCCCCATGTCAATCTCTGTCCTCTTATTCAGTAGAGGGTGATAAATGGGTATTACAACCCTGGACCCAATGGGATCGTGCTAACCAAGAAGAGACTACTTTTGACAGACAGAGACTGAATGCTCACAAATTAGGAAAGTTTAAACTATTCCTCACTACCACTGTGCATTGGAATGGGGCCTTCAGGTGGAGATGAGAACACCTGTGGTCTTCTTGACCATCACTATCACTCCATATCAGATACTCCTTTGTTGTGAGGGGTTGTTCTGGCCATTATAATCTGTTTAGATGCATCCATGCCCTCCAGCCACTACATGACAGGGGTATACACACACACATACCTTAGTCATAACAATCTGTCCCCTGGGAGGGTGAAAAGGCTTCAAATCAAGAATCACTTCATTCCAGCAATAAAGCATGCCATGTATTGAATACACATCTGGCGAGGGAGAGTGTATTAGTGAGCTTTCTCATCACTGAGACACAATACCTGACACTCACAATTTAAAGGAGGAGACAGGGCCGGTGAGATGGCTCAGCGGTGTAAGCGCCTGCCTTGCAAGCGCGAGAGCCCGAGTTTGACTCCTGGATCCCACATACGAAAAAGGGGCCAGTGATATCGCTCAGCAGCACGGGTGCCTGTTGGCGCACGAGGTCCTGAGGTCGACCCCCCCGGTATCCACAAAAAAAAAAAAAAAAATTAAAGGAGGAGAAATTTATCTTGCCTCACAGTTTCAGTGGGTTTAGTCCATGGTTAGCTGGTTTCAAGACAGGAACAATATGGAAGAAGGGTATGGCAAAGGAAAGCTGTTCACTGCATGGCATACAGGAAGCAAAGAGAAGAGAGGAGCTGGGGGCAAGAATATATCCTTCAGATCACACCTCCAGTGACCCACCCTTCTGACCAGGCACCATCTCCAAATGTGAAACTTTCAGGGGACATTTTAGATCCAAACCATAACACAGGGTATGTTTTTCAACTCCTCTCTCTACATACATATCACAGTTTAGGCCTCAACTATTCGATTAGGAGACCAGCAAACTTCCTCTCTTGTAGGATGTTCTCCCCCAAGCCATATCCTTTCCTGTATAATGCATGTGCTTTGTATTCAGCCTTGTTTCTTATACTAAAATGACATCCTATGTCTTTGCTCCCAGAGCCCCATAGCCCATGTCTAGAGTTTCCTGGGTTTGTATATGATTTGTATTACCTGTTCTGAGACATATTTTCCCCAGCTGACGTGATTTTGATTAGTCTTTCCAGGTTTCCTTTGACCTCTCTTGTTGCTTCTTCTTCCTGTACTAGTTCCGCTTAGTTGTTACTTGTACTTCTGTAATTCACTTTGTCTCTTATTTCTTGAGCTGGGCCCATGTCTCTTGACTCTGCTTTGCCCTTGCTTTCTTGTCTCATTCTCCACTGGTTTCTTTTCTACCTGCTCCACCTCCACTGCTATGGTTTGGATATGGTTTGAGTATATCCCCCAATACTTCATGTGTTGAAATTTAATCTCCATTATAAGGTAATAAGAGAGAGGGCAGAAACCTCTATAATCCTGCTATACTGTTTAGAGGTGAGGACTTTGGGAGGTGCTGAGGACTACATAAGGTCATCAAGGTAGAGCCCGAACATTAAATTCTGGTGCATATATAGGAAGATATAGCAGAGGACACCGACACACGTGAACAGGACCCGGGTCTCTCACCATGTGAAGTCCTGTGCCACCTTGGGTGTCTGCTAGCAAGGAGATTACCATCAGGTGTGAGCTCTGGAGCTTGGACCAAACTACGAGCCAAAGCAAACCTCTTTGCTTTCTCATTTATGCAGATTCAAGTATTGTATTACAAGCAACTGAAAAGATTAAGACAGCCTCCTTGCTGTCCTCTGTGGACCATCACAAGCCATCTCTGCTGCATGAGGAAAGGTTCAGCCTTCCATTTTCCATCCCACCTTCTTTTTCTCTGCCCTCCTTGTTTCTGCTTACTTTCTCTCTCTATTTTTTAATCTTTTGTTTCTCATCCAGATTCTCCCTCCTGGCCATCATCTTGCTATGTAAGTTACATGGTTGCGGCCCTCCCTGTGTCAGATGTGAGACTTCATCACTACGCCCTGAAGAGCAGCTGGGAGAGGGACAGCCTGGCATCAAAGAAGCCTGCAATGCTGGGTGGGAGTCAGTCATTTGGGCAGATGTGTGGATCTTGGACCTCAGTCTCGCTCATCTCTGTGAAATGATGGGAATAAGAGTACCCAGTCCTTAAGGGTACTGGAGGACCAGATAGGTTTGTACTATCAAATGTTTAGTGCATTCTATACTACATACTTTGATGCCTAGTGGATATGCAGCACATTTTCTGTATTTACCTTTCTAACAATTTTTATCATTAGTGTATGTTTGTGATCTATAATAAGTACATTCATCTTGGGGAATTAGTACATATACATATTGCTTGCTGATCATTTTTACTCCGCCTTCGCCCCACTATGCTTGCCTCTCCTCTCTTCCCCACATCCCCTTCCACATATTTTCCAAATAGCTAAAACTTTGTGTGACCTATACCTTGAGATCTAAGGTATAAGACGTGATCAAGGCAAAGATGTCTTTCAATTAAACTGAGCCAACTCTCCTTTCTACTTTAGATTTGACAGTTCAGACCTCAAACCCAACTCTAACTTTTTATATGTCACAGTATTGTCTACTCCAGAGTGAGACCTCTCCTACATCTATGATTAGATTCCTCAAGAAAGCAAAGCTGCCCCATGAACCTCCTGCATAGAATCCTTCCACAGCCTTCCCTGCTGCCACTTCCAGCACACCCTCCAAAATGAATTCTATTTTTCTGCTGATCTGAAGCTTATATATCAAACTCCTTTGCTTTCTGGGAATTTAATTATGACAAATACGTCCCTAGGGTTCATGCCAATTGGATTAGTAAACAGGGTCTCTCTTGTGCACAATCACTGCGTAGCTTTCGCAGCAGATCCACACGCCAAATCTTCCCTTGGAGGACCCTTCCTTCTCCCTTTCTCCCTGCCAGTGGGAGAAAGGTTTCTTATCTTCTCTCATTCTGTAGCTTCCCCTGTGCCTGTAGCTCCCATGGAGGGTTAAAGAAAGACACTGCTGTCATCAACTGCTTTCTTTTTATCTTTCTTCTTGCCTCACATGATTTTCTTTCTTCTCCCTCCACTCTGCTGCCATTTCTCAGATTTTTCTCTTTTATCTCTGATTATTAAATTAATTTAATCCTGTTGGGAAAATTGGGCAAGCGATATTAGCTCTATTGAAAGATAAGGACAGGTGTAGAGTGGCACATTACTGCCATTGTCCAGGACCTTAAATGGCATATTCCTACTAGAACTGACACTAGGAGTAATGCCCCATCTCTTAGCCTGTGGGTCTTCACTTTATATCAACCAGGTATGCCCAACCTGCAGTTGCATGTGGCCTTGAACAGCTAGTAATGTGGTAGCACGATCCTGAGAAAACGCAAATAATGTAATGCAAGTCACTGGGTTAGGAAAAGGCAGAGCCGTGACTTTGACACTTTCTCTTGACTCCAAAGCTCATACTCTTTCAGTTTTAGCATTCTGCTTCACAAAAGGGCTATACTTCTAAAAACCCATTTAGCTTAGCTTATGAATATTTATTGTCAAGAGTGGAAATTCATCAAATTTACAGACAAACAAGGTAAAGGCAAATCAGTAATATGCTTAGCTATTGATATGAGATGGAACTGCTGCAAAATTAGAGTTCATTACAGGCAATAGATCTTTTTCATTGACTAGGCTTTGCTGGGTCTTATTATCTCATAAATGGCATAAAAATAAAAGACTTGTGGTTGAGTAGGGCAGTGAAACAAGTTGATTTAGTCTTCAGTTGAGCACGGAGGGACAAGGCCTGCCTCACTGCTCACACACAGTTCCCTAAAGGACTGGGGCAGGGGCAGGGATGAGCATCCAGACTGGGCTTTGCAGAGCTGTGTGTGAGTCCCCTGCATTACCAGCGCTGGGGGCTTGATTTCATAATGAGCTGAGAAGCCAGGAAGGTAGCAATCTAGATTATACAGATCTTCTAAAACTCCAACTGCAATAGATTTAAGTTCCACGTTAAAGTGCCAAATGCCCAAATTCACTTCATGTAGGGGAATGTGCGTCCCTCTATGCTGGAGGTTCTTCCTTCCTCCTGGGTTGATTGCAAGAGCAGGTGGCACATGAGCACCTGGGAGGTCAGGGAACACACAGAGGGATTATACCCATATGTGCATGTTTCTGTCAGAAAACATCTGCATGTTTTCTAATTTTCATGAGTTTCACGAAGAGAACAGGAAAGGGTTAGCCATGGATAGACAAGGCTGTTGAAGTCCTGGGTGGGAGTGAACCCTCCTGGAGAGAATGGAGACTGAGGAAAGTCTCAGGCAGGAGCTAGGAAACTGACCAAGTATCAGATATGTCCGGTGTTTTAATAAAACGATTCTCAAATCAGTGTCATGCAAATCGCTGATCGTGTGATTGGACAACAAGATGGGGAAGGTAGTGTTGATTACTGATGACTTTTGACCTGGGGTCTATAGATGCAGCATATGAGATTCATAAACTCCCTCGAGTTGCATGCAAAATTATGTGTATGGGCGTAAATGAGCATATATGTAGGGAAAGAGCTCTAGCCTTCATCAAAGGCTTAGAGAGGGTACTTGAGTCCTCCTTACCAAAGTTAAGAAACACCAAACTGGAGGTGGTGACATTGATTTAGGGTCCTTCCTATGTCTGACTCCCAGCTTTATATAATCTTTTCCCATCTCTATCCCTTTCTCTTTAATTTGACAAAGCAGTATATTAAGTGCAGGATAATGCAGTCCAATCTTACCACATGAGCACTGAGAGAGGAGAGCTCAAAGAAGTGAATGTAAGGTGATTATTTCAAGAACCTCCCAGAAGAGGCTTCTTTTCAATTGAGATCTAGCAGGTGTACTCAGCACTGGAGTCCTGAACCAGCATGCAGGAAAAAGGCCACTTGGGCAGAAAAGCATGGACATAGGGCTTGGGCTGACCGCATAATTAAGTATTGAGTTACACACAACACAAGAGATTTCCCCTTTGATTGTGTAAGACACTGAATGAAGAAGGCCGCTGCCAGACAGAACACTTCATGGGCTATTTATTATTGTAAAGTGGGCAGGAGGAATTGACTGACCTAGTGGGTTAATCAGAATTCTGAGCAATGGCTTCATTACATGATAATTCAGTGCACAAGATTTATTACAGTTCTTGTCTTCATTAACATTATAAATATTTCTTTAAAATAACATTTTGAAATTGAATGCAGAATCACAATCAGTTTCTTCCTTCCCCAACCTGCTAGCAATTGATTTTCACTGAGAGTTGTGTAGATGGCACGTAGACTTCAGTGCTCCCGAGAATCACACACAAGGCATGGGTTCCTGTGCCCTCATTCACACCTTGCCAGGGTTTCTGGTTTTCAGAAAGGAAGCTGTCCTTGGCATCAGTGAGAAACTTCCAGGAGCAGACTGCATCTGTGAGAAGACTGCCTCTGAATAATCCGCAATCCAAATGGTGCTTCTGAGTCTCCTAATTCATGCCCAGCAAGAGCCTGAGGCCACGGCAGGTGTGCCCTTGTTTCTGGAACTGGGATGCCTCTCAAAATTCATGTGTATAATACACACACCCTCATACAGAAATAATGAAGCATTGAGTTAACATGAGCTGGTCACTACTGCAGAGCCAGTTCTGGTAAACTGAAATGTTTTTGTACTGTGAATATCACCACTGGCTTTATAAGTGTGGATTTTGGTATGTTGTGTTTGCCTAAATTGAGACCAATTTGTATGTGAGTTCAGGGAGCTAGTAACTGCTGCCTTCCTGTACTCAGGATGATTGGGTCAATATTTTCACAGGGTCTCCTTAATTCTTTTAAGTTGGGAGCAGATGGCCCTGTTATAAGAGTGATACAGTGTGAAACTGAAGCATACAAAAAAAAAAAAAAAACACCTTATATACAATCAAATAAAACTTGCTACAAAGTTAAAATGTGGCATGTTTAATGATTTGTGTGATAATTGGGACAAAATATGAAGTTGTTTCCGTAAGTGGTTATAATTAATGTGAGTCCTGAAGGCCAATCAAACATTCCTAAGGACAGAGGATGTTGAAAAGTGTTAGAGAAAATTGACCAGCAGGCTGTTGGGGTCACCACACTTTGAGAACTACTGGCTTGGAGGAAGGAGGCTGCAGCAGGAACCATAGGCCCAAAGGACTGATTAAGAGGAGCTGCCCCAGCATGGGGAGAGAATGGAGCGTAGTGGTAGTTGGGCTTCAGGGCTACTAACACTACTCATTATCCCTCTCTCCAGAGCCTCACTTGCATTCATGGGTCTTTTATTTGTTAAAAATCATTTTGTTAGTACCTACAAGAATAAAGCACAGAATTAGACATTGGAGACACATCAGACATGGGTACTGCAACAGACAATGCTACAGTGCAGAAAGCACAGTGAGACACACACACCAATTTAGAGTGAGGTCCACAGGGCTACAGGCATTCAGAGGTAAAACCCTGCTCCAACTACAGCCCGTGGTGTATTCACCTCCTCCTCTCTTCAATGAACATTTCCCACACCTTCTCCTCACAGGCTCCCGATACTTCTTACCCTTTCTCTTGCTCAGCTGATGAGCTTGCTTTTTATTTCACTAAGAACACTGAAGAAATCCAAAAAGAATTCTGCAAACTTCTTTGATCACATCTCCCCAGCTACCTGTTCTTGAACATGTATCTGTTTTTCTCTCCCATTACATTGAGTGTATTAGAGTTCTCCAGAGAAACAGAACAAACAGGATGTATGTGTGTCTACACATACATAGATGATCAATCAATCAATGGGTAGATACATACGTAGACACATAGAATAGATTTTAAGGAATGGTCTCACAAAATAGCTGAGGTTGGCAAGCCCAGGCTGTCACGTTGGAGACTCAGGGAGAAGCTGATTTTGCTACACATGTCCGAAGGTACTATAAAGACAGAATCACCTCTTGCTTGAGGGAGAAGTGGGTCTTTTTTGTAAGGTCTTCAACTGACTGCACGAGGCCCACGTTATGCTAGAGAATCTGATTTATTCCCAAAGTCTACTGATTTCAATATTAATCTCATCCAAAGATACCATCACAGAAATATCCAGGATAATGTTTGACAAAATATGTAGGTAATGTGTCCGGGCCAAGTTGACACATCAAACTAACCATCATGCTGAGTTAAATGCACTCTTGCCTCACTCAGCTCTTCCAATGCCCCTCACCCATTCAAGGACTTCTCACGTGCCATTCTTTCTTTGACCTCCTTCCATATCAATTTTGCTTACACTACTGGATCTTTCTCATCAGCATGGAAACATGTTCTCTCATTGTTACAAACTTTCCCTTGACTCTCCATCTTCTTTTAGCTACTGCTACGTGGCTTTCATCCCATTTACAACAAACTTTCCCAGGGAATGGTCTACACTTGGTCTCTCCATTTCTACTCCTCCCATTCTCCATTGAAGCCACTACAGTCAGACCTTCATCCCCCAAAATTATATTTGCCCAGGCTACAATGATTCCCTTGGTGTCAAACCTAATGATTGTCCCTTGGTCCACATCATACATCAGCATTTAGTATACTTGGTCCATTCATTCATCTTCAAACATGCTCTTCACTTGGCTCACCACATTCGGCATTTTAATTTACCTCATCAATCACCAACTTCTCAGTCTTTGTTCTTGGTTTCTCCTCATCCTGCTGAACTCCAAATTATCAGAGAATTCCTGGACTTAGTCCTTGGCTCTCTTGTCTTTTCTATTTATGGCCAGCTCCTAGGTGATGTCCTGTGGCCCCATGGCTTTCAATAATTTTTGATGTACTGCTAACCTCAAAGTTACTCTAATTACCAGTCCAATTATTTAAATACAAGATGACCAAAATCACATATTTTTGTTAATTTTATATGATAATATAACAGGAAATATAAGAACAATTTTATCAAATTTATTTAATACAAGAATTGACTGGTTGAAATGACACATGCCTAAGCAGGATAGTCAGTACATGAACAAATGTGGTGCCCAAGAGACGCTCAGGGCAAACTGTTAATTGGCTAATGAATATATACCTGCAAACTCTGATCAGAGCTCTGAAGGAAAGATACACAGCACTCTGGGAACATATAAAAAGCGTTCTTTTTTAGTATATATTCCTGTCTCAGTCTAGAACAAGAGTCTGCATACTCTGGTCTGTGGGCTGTATTCAGCCTATGACTTGTTTGCCAATAAAGTTTTATTGGAACACATCTATGTTCATTTGTCCCTAGTCTGCTTTTGAACTATAAAGGCAAAGTTGTATTTCCGAAACTGAGACCACACAGTTTACAATCTGAAGATATTTTATGTCTGGCATTTTAGAAGAAGTGTGTTGAACTTGGGCTAGGAAATCAGGGATGGCATGATATTTGAGTTGAGATCCAAAAGATGAATAAGAATAATCCAGGCAAAGGAGTAGAATAGCATTCCAGTACTCCAGAAAGGCATGAGCACTGTCGTTGCAAGGTGGCATGCACTCCACAAACACTGCTAAAGCAGGGCTTCCAAAACTTCATTGTGTGTAAAAAAATATGTTAAAATGTAGATTCTGATTTAGTAGATTATGGGCCTGTGATTGCGCATTTCAAGCAAGCACTCCTGGGTGACACCCAAATGGCAGATCTGCAGGTCACGTTTCAAGTAGAAAGCCATATACAGCCTGTAAAGTACAAGAACATAGTATCATTAAAGCTGAGTGCTTGGATGAGGACATGAGAGGGAGAAAGGAATCAAGGAAGGGTCTAAGTTTCCAACTTGAGTAGCCAGGTGGTGCCAGTTACTGGAATGAGCAGACTGGGATCCAAATGAGTTTAAAGAGGAAGACCACGGGGTGGGTGAGATAGCTCAGTGGCATAAGCACCTCCCTGGCAAGCGCGAGGTCCTGAGTTCGACTCCCAGAACCCACATACGAAAAAAAGGGCCGGTGATATCGCTCATCAGCACGGGCGCCTGCTGACGCACGAGGTCCTGAGTTTGACCCCCGGTACCCCCCCCAAAGAAAAACACATTCTTCTAGCATCATTAAACTGTCTTTAGTAGGCAGCAGCTAAATATTTCCTGTAGTCTATATATTCATATTCCCAGCAGATTGGCATTAGAGTTGGGAGGAGAGGCGGGATACATAAGTGAATGGAAGGGCATCGGACAGAGCCTGAGGGACTTTTTAGGAATATACCTACCTTGCTTGCATGCATTTACAGAGAAAGTAGGTACAATTAGTTCAGATTACAAAGGAATGTTCCTCTTGGGTACATATCATTCAGAAGGACAGAGAACAAAATGCCTTCTGCCCAAGTTTACCTGATCAGAGTGTACTAGGGAGAACCAAATGGAAATCACTGTTTTTATAGTTCATGTCACTTGAGTACTATTTACTCTAAAATTATTTCAACTCTGCAATAGAGTTGAATTTTCTATAATAAAATATTGGAGGAAAAGAAAGAAACGCCATTTTACTCCTATTCTACTGCCACCCCTTCCTATCTCAGACATCGAATACACAGAATGAGAACTCACCAAGTCTATTTCATCACACAGTCAGTTATATATTCTAGAATGTCCTGTGCCTTTCTAAAATAAAACGTATGCATTTTTCACTCACTATCACTTGCTCGAAGGTGAAAATAAGGTTATCAGAGGCAAACTGTGTTAAGAGGTCCTTAAACACATTGACTCGTTCAGGAAATAAGAGAGGTGATTACGACAGACCCTAACATATTATTAATACCCAAGTGGCCAGGGGTAATCTGAGGTTTCCTCTTTGGAGGTAGCTGAGAGGGAGAAGGGAAAAGGTAAACAGTTGACAGTAAGAAAGAAAAAAAAAAAGACATTGGTTTTTATTGTGTGGTGTACCTGTAAGTTCTTTTTTTTTTTTGTGGGTACTGGGGGGTCGACCTCAGGACCTCACGTGCCAGCAGGCACCCGTACCGCTGAACGATATCACCGGCCCCTTTTTCGTATGTGGGTTCCGGGAGTCGAACTCGGGCCCTCGCGCTTGCCGGGCAGGCGCTTAAGCCGCTGAGCCATCTCACCGGCCCAACCTGTAAGTTCTTTAAAAAATGTGGATTGAATGTTTTAAAAGTGAATTAACCAATCCCACTGTTGAATGACTGTTGCAATTATGTGGTTTGTGTTTTCTAAACCCCAAAACTGGGACACACAGTTTGAAACTGAGACTTCCTAGAAAACACAGGATGTGTGATATAGTCACCATTCTGGTTTCCATCTCTTTGTAATCCATGGAGCTGAAGGAAAACATTTGTGATAAAGTTCTATGAAGGTTTGTCATGAATCTCATTTTGTGTTAAGGGACAATTGGCACTTTGAATTGGAGTTCTGGGCCTAAAAGCACATGTACATAATGTAAATGTCTTAATTATCATTCATTATGCATCTTCAGAGATACATTATTATACATAATTATACATATGCCTCTAAAGGGGTTTGCCTTCTAAAATGACCACATTTCCCGAATCCCAAACTGAGAAACAATCATAAATGTGGTCAAACAAGGAAATTGTATATTTTGAAATATGGGTTATCCTAGGAAAGCTCAGATGTCCTTTGGCAGTAGCTGTGCCTACTGCACATGCACTTTTTAACTAATGCAAGGCAGGATGGGCCTGTACTTCAGAGGGGAAAGTCAGCAAAGGTCACTGCTGAGTGACCTTGGAGCCATTGGGTTATGTCTTTTGCACCTGGGAAGAGTGAGGGAGGCTGAGAAGAGAAGCTTTAAGAAAGAGTGAGCAACAGTTTTCTTTTTCCTTTTGGAAGGGGAGGGCAGGTAACACTTTGAAGGGTAAGCAATCTCCTGGGAACATCTTTGCTTAGGTCGGGGGCTGGGGCTCTGGGGATGTTGTGCATGGGCATATAAGAAGTCATGAGCTGCAATGTGTCCCCTAAAGTTCATTTATTGAAGTCATAAACTCCCAGTGCCTCAAAAAAAATGTGACCGTACAGCTGTTCTTCCCTATCAGTGGGGAATGGATTCTAGGGACTCCCGAAGATACTAAAATCCTCCAAAACTCAAGTTCCATTATCTAAAATAGTGCAGTATTTGAATAGAACCTACATACATCCTCCCTATACTTTAGATCATCTCTAGCTAACTTCTAATGCCTAATACAATGTTAATGTTATACAAATATTTGTTATACTGTATTGTTCAGGGAATGATGACAAGGAAAAAATCTGTATGTGTCAGTCCAGTGCAATTTTTTTTGAGACAGGATCTTGCAATATAGTTCAGGCTGTCTTTGAACTCACTATGTATCCCAGGCTGGCCTCAAACTCATGGTGATCCTCCTGTCTCAGCCTCCCATGTGCTGGGATTACAGGCATGCACCACCACACTCAGCAATGCAGTGCAATTTTTAGACAATATTTTTTTTTATTTCAGGTTGGTTAAATACACAGATGCTGAACCCATAATACATAGAACCAACTATACAGAAATAGGGTCTTTATAAATGTAGTTCAAATGAGGCCATTAGGGTTGATCTCAATCTTACTGGTGTCCTTAGAACACAGATGCAAACAGAAAAGAGATCATGTGAAGACGTAGAGAGAAGATGGCCATTTACAAGCCAAAGAAAGAGGCCTCAAAAGAGACCAACCTTCTTCATACTCTTGTATGAATGGTATCTTATTTTCTTGTTGCTGGGACACAATACCCAACATCCACAAGTTGAAAGAGGAAAGGTTTATTATAGCTTACCGTTTGTAGCTGTAAGTTGGCTGGTTCCAAGGCAGGGCAGCATGTAGAGGGGCATGGCAAAGGAGAAACAGTCCAGGCATGACAGGCAGGAAGCAACAGCCTTTCCTCTGCTCTCCATTTTTATTCCATCCAAGACACAGGCCTATTGGTTGGTGCCATTCACACCCAGGGTGGGTCATCCTTATTCAGTAAATCCATCATTCACACCCAGAACCAAACTAAACCAATCAGTGGGCTAATCCAGTACCACACACCCATGATCCAACCACCTCCCCAAAGCCCCACCTATAAATGCATGAGGCTTGGGTGGGGCGTCTACATATAAACCATAACAAATGGATAAAGAAAATATGAAATGATTTATATATATCTCAACCATAAATAAGAATAAAGTTGAGTCATTTGTAGGAAAATGGATGCACCTTGAGACCATAATGTTAAGTGAAATAAATCAGACACAGAAGGTTAAATATGGCATGGTTTTTCTTATGCAATAAACCCAAACTATAAATTATCTGAAGAGCAAAAGAAAAGAGAGATGATAGGACACAGGAGGCAGACTTTGTGGAGATGGAAAAGGGATCTAGGGATAGGGGAGACAGGAGGGAGGAAAGCGGAAGAGGAAGTAAAAATGATTAAGATATGTGTATGAACCAATTCCCCAAGATGAATATAAGTGTTATGTATCACAAACATATGTCAATAAAACAAGAAACCAACCCTGCTGACAGGGACCACCCAGGCTGTGGTGCTTCATTTTGGCAGCCTTCGCAAACTGACACACAAGCATAATGCTGAGGAATGCTGGACCTTCGAGCAGAAGGGAGCCACTTGGGCTGGGGGAAGAAAAGGTCCTCCAGGAATGACATCGCCCTGGTGGTGTTCTTGTCTGAGTTTTGGAGCAAGCACCAAGGAGAAACTTACTAGGAAAAAAAATGACACTCCCTGGGGACTAATGGGCCATGAGTTTTCTACCCCGGGCTCTAGCTTCTCCAGAGTGCATTGTGCACCACATATGTCTAGTGTGAGGCCAGGACAGGGCTTAGGTGAAACCAGCTTGTACAGACCTTGAGAAGGATCGTGTGGAAGATTTCTCAGGTAGAGCTGATGGGAGTTACCCTCCAGTAGTTCCAGAGAAGGTTACAGTTTCATTAAGTGGCATCCTCTTCGACGGATGCCCCAATAACTACGTATGTAAATTTGATCATCCATAAGGACACCATTCAGTTGTAGATAGCTTTCTTTCCTCTGTTCCCAGCTTATCCGTCTTCTTCTTGATGAAATGGGACTTGAGTTAACCCCAATGCCTTCGCATCACTCGGCTCTCGATTAGAGACCTCTTCGTAGAGGTGTGGACTTGTCAGTCTGGGAAGGCAAAGGCCTAGAGGAGAAATAATCCTCGTTACCCTTACAAGGGGGAAGAAAATAACAACGGCTATTGACACCTCTCCTTCTCCTTCCTGTATGCATCCTCTGTATCAGGGCTGCTCTAGCTGCCATAGGTGTACTGTCTCATTTTCTCCTCGCATCTGAAACTGAGGCTCAGAAAGTGAAATGGCCACACCAGAAGTTACAGAGCCAGCAAATGGCATGGCTGAGTGAGAAAACAGGAATGCATGACTCAAATGTTAATAATCTTAATTACTTTACATGACACCTCCTCGTTTGAATGATATAAGTACTGTAGATCACGTGGGATTTACTCACTAAGTCCTGAGGTGCTAAAATGAGAGGACAAATTCTTTCCCAGCATGGTTTGAACACATCCTGAAACTGAAAGGAGGCACTTTAGAACAAAATAAAGGTAGTTGTGTTTTGTGTGTCATAGGGAACAAAAAAATGCTAATTTTTTAAAGAGAAAAAAATAGAACAAAATTTCAAAACAAGTTAATAGGAGGGTAACGCTGGTTAATACATTGCCTATTGTTATCTTTAAGTTACTCAGAGTACAAGATATCAGCATTCAATTGTCCAAACAATGTTAGTACCAACCTTTCTTTAAAAATATGGAATGCTTCATGAATTTGCATGTCATCCTTGCACAGTGACCATGCTAATCTGTATCGTTCTAATTTTAGTATATGTACTGCCGAAGCGAGCACGCTAAATTTTTTAACCTCAAATTGTAAAGTCTGAAAAGATTAGCTTGAGAGGGGTCTACATGAGTCTCTAGACACCCAAAGGCCTGTAGGATAGCAAAAAAGGTACACAAGCTGTTCTCAAAGCAAAACAAATGAAAGTTGACCCAACTCAACAGAAAATTACAGTCTCCTAGGAGTACGAATGCAGCCAAGGTGCGTGCTTTGACTTCGGCCTAGCATTCTGTCAGGTTCAAACCCGGCTTTAGAAGACCCTGAGTGAGCACTTGCCACGTTCCAGACACTGTTCTATGTCATTCAGTCCTCATGACAGCCCTGAGGTAATGACTGGTATTGCGTCCATTTTCAGATAAGGCACTTGGGCCCTAACAGGAAACTGGCTGTGAGTTACTTGATCATTTCAATGACATTTGTGTGTGTGTGTGGTGTTGGGGATCGAACCCAGGGCCTTGTGAATGCAAGGCAAGAACTTTACCACTGAGCCACATCCCCAGGCCTTCAGTGACATTTTTTTTTTAATGTGGGTACTGGGAGTCTAACTAAGGACCTCACACTTGCCAGGCAGGCACTTACGCCACTGAGCCATCTCACCGGCCCTCAATGACATTTTTAAGAGGGAAAGTTTAGTTAATTTTTTGCCTCATAAATACAGTTGGAAAAGGGTATTCAAATAAATAAAAGCAGTTTGGCATGGCAAACAATTTCAAAATTTGTAGTTCCTCAGGGTAGTGAATTTTTGTTTTTAAGTGGCCTTGGTGATGAGAAGATTTGGGCTGCTGATTGGCTGAGATCATGGCACGAGTGATAGCTGGAAGAGGGCTATGCAAGGGGTTCAGAAAGTTTAGAGTAAGCCCTAAGCTTTGGGTGCCCACTTCAAGAAAAGCAGTGGGCATACTTTCCCATATCTCATCACTTGGAGTCTCTGGACCGGTAACTATGATGATCTCTTTCTCATGTGAGGTCTCTGAACACGAGAAATCAGTCCCCACATACCACCTAGATACCCAACCATGCAACCCCAAAACCAAGAAACACGCAAAAAGGGACATATATGTACAATAAAACTGTGGCTTGGGCTCTGTTCCTACACTAACATGCATCACTCTCATCTTCTATTCTACTTATTGCAGCAGGCTGCACTTTGCTCATATCCTCAGATCCACTGGGGGTAGAAATCCCAAGCATAGCAACAGTGTCCAAGCAGAAGCAGCAGTCAAATGTCCTTAACTAGCAGAGTAAAGGCCTGAGTACCAATAATCAACTTCAGAAGCCAAATCAGAAGTGGGATCTAACGTAGCAGGTATCACTGGGGTGGCGAGGGATGGCAACCAGGGGCAGGCAGGCTCTGCCATGCAAGAGTTTGTACCAGACCATCAGAAATCCCAATCCAGCTGGATATATCTCAAACAGGAAAAAAACACTGGCAGAAAATGGGACCTGATTTCCCTCAGAAGTGCCAAATTACCATTGAGTAAGAGTGTACAATATGCCAGATACTATTCTAAGTGTATATTATACCATTTGATTTTATAAAGAGATAAAAATCCAATGTTGTAGGTATAATTTTATGCTCCATTTTGCAAATGGGGAAACTGAGGTTTAGGATGGTTAAGTAACTTTCCAAAATAGCACAATTTCAAAGTAGCAGAACTAGAATTCTAATCTCAGTACGTGGGCATTTTGAGTCCATAATTTTTGTTTTCATTTTAATTTTTATTAGTGCATGTTTGCAGCATGAATGACCATGTTCATTCTGTGGACTTGGTACATGTACACAACACATCTTAATTCTTTTCATAATTCCCTTTTCCTCTTCCCCTCCATCTCTTGCAAAAGATCTATTTCCCTGTTTCTTATTACCTATCTTTTATTTTGCTCTTTAACTTATTTGTATTTTGTGTTTCTCATATAAGAGAAACCATGTGATATTTATGCTTGTGTGTCTGATTTATTTCACTTAACATTCTGATTTTAAGGTGCATGCATATGGACTCGAGTGTATCCTTCTTAATGACAGTGTAGTACTCCATTGTGTATAAATACCTTGTTTTGTTTACTCATTCATCTGTTGATGGACATACAGGCTGCTTCCGAGATTTAACTATTACAAATTGTGTTGCTATAAACTGAGTATGTAAACTAAAAATAAATATTCTATTTGACTCAGCTATTCCTCTTCTAGGTATCTTCCAGAAAGAGTTAAAGACATCATATTACAAGGACTCCATGTATTCACCCATTAGGTCAGAGAATAGTAAACTTTTTCTCTAAAGGGCTATATAATAAATATCTTCAGGCTTACCAACCAAATGATCTCTATCGTAATAACTCTGCTGACATAGTACAAAAGCTATGAAGGATAATACCGTATATAAAGGAATGAGCACAGATCAAGGTGCTCTGGTCTTAGAATTAAACTGGCCTTGAATCAGAGATGGAGTCCACAATAAGGAAAGGGAACTGAGCTAAAGCCTGGATACAAGCCTCAGTGATGCCACTAGCTCTTCATGGGAACTTGGGCAAGTTATGTAATGTTTTTGTGCCTTACTTTCCATGTTTACAAAGAAAAATGAAAATCACTTTTCTACATACCTCACTGAAAAATATTTTCAGGAAGATGGGGAAATATGGATGGCCTGTACCATAAAAAATGGAATTATCACATGAATCATACATGGTTAATTTTCTTTCTACAATTGAGTGGCTTCCTGGAGCTCTGGTGGCTGTGGAGGAAGCAGACATCCCCATAGCTTTCCCGCAGCAGCAGGTGAGTCGGTGGCACTTGCATACCGACATGAGAGTCAATCCCTATGGCAACAAACAGACTCAGAAGCAGCTCCCACGCTGTGCAAAAGAACAATGGGAAGACAGCACCAGAAAGTGAAAATCAGACAAGATAGGGAACTGCAAGAAGAGTCAGTTATGCTCAGCTTGAGTGGCTAATGCTGGTACCCAAATAAACCGCTGATGTTGATAATGTACTGTTTCAGTGATAGGAATTGGTTATATTGGACGAGAGCGCTCTTGCTTCATCGGAACCTGTGTTTGTGACACCATTAAACACTCAAATAATATACTCCTTCCTGACAAGGAGCTTGTCAGTACTCTCATTTCTGGACACCAGGTCTTCTCATTCTTCTGTCCAATGATTTATCCCGCATTTGGAATCTGATATGTCTGCTTCAATTTGTAGCTGTGTATCACAGCTACATTCCCTGAAATACTCTGGTATTGGCAAGTGAACCCTAGGCAAGAATTCCCTTCTTAATTATTTTTGCAAATCTTCAGTTCAAAGCCAATTATTTAGCCACCTTCCTTCTGAAGCAATAAAGAAAAAAGCCTTTCTGTATCTCTGGGTTCCCATGAAATAGTTTACACAATTACATTGTAAACAGTATCTTGTGCTTTTCTCTTTGTTTCCAGTCATTATTGCTTAGGGTCAAGTTGAAAATAGTTAGAAATGTTCTTCGATATGTTTTAAGAGAATGAGAGCAAGTGTTATCTATTGTAAGGCAAAAAGTGTTCTGCTACTGATAATTGCTAGACCCGACCACTGTGCGGTACTTTTTAACTAATACTCTGTAAATTTGGCCATTGAAGTTACCAAACAATAAACTATTTTCTTCTAGCTTTGCCAGTCTCAGAAGAACTCAAACAACAAAACCTCTGGGTGCCTGGATATGACAGGCGATGAGAGTTAGCTGTTTCCCTAATTAGCTTCTAGACATCTGCGCCTATTTGCACAGAGCTTTGTATTTTTGTAATGTTTCCAGGTAAGTTATTTCCTCTGCATTACTAGGGTGTTCAGTTTTATCCTATGCATTGTACACGGGAGGCAAGAAGATGTTAAATATGGTAGTGAAAAGATGGGATTTGGAATCAGCAGAGCTCAAGCCCCAGACCCCCTGTTTCTTAGTTGCATGACTGGGAAAGATTATCCGAACTCTCCATTCTCAGTTTTCTCATCTATAAAGTGGGAAAAATAATGGTACCCACTTCTTAAGATTGAATTGCAGGTAAATAAGCTAATGCAGGCAACGCTTAGCAGAAGCATGTTTCCAAGTATTTGCCATTATTTCTTGGGAAGCCTGGGAAGGGTAGTATACCACTTATTTTCTAGGATACAGGAAAAATGTGAAATATTTATTTTAAAGCCATGAATAATATTAGATAAAAATACAGAAATGCGCATTGTTAGTGCACACAACCCCTCTATGTTAAGCAAACTTAAGTCAATTTCTCCATCAAAAATTTCATGCTGTGAGAGACTTTTTTTCCTCTCAGCCAAATGCCTTCCTGTCTTCACTGTAACTGGTGTGTTTTATTATTGCTACATTACTTCGCACTGAAATGTCTTTCCTCCGGAGCATGTGATGTTATTTATAGCTATTGATACAACAATTTTTCCATATTTTGTCAATTAAGCATGTCATAGATTTTTATATTTATAGTCTTGTATCATTCACTGAACTAATTGGAAGAAAAAGAAAATAATGACATAGGGATAAGATATGCTACTTTCAGCACCAAAGAACCGGGAGCAGAATCCCGCCCTGTTGATTTCATTAGTGAATATTAAATGTAATTATGAGGCTTGTAATGAACACACTGATAACTTTGGTAAACATTTGAAAGAAGACATTAATATTTAAATATTTAATATCTGGAACTCCAACTTTCACATTCATGCTTGCCAATTCTCTCATAACAGACAAGACTTGCCTTAGGAAGCAGATAGTGCAACGTACTTTTGGAAAGTAAAGTTATTTATTGCCAAAATTTAGGTAATGCAGAGGCAAACCCATTTGTGTTGGTGATATCGGTGTACTAACACGGACAGGGCCTGGAAAGCCGTGATTTTGGTGTTAGCTTTTATGATCTGAATGTCGCAGCCCCACCCTCATTCATATGTTATAGTCCTAATTTCAGTACCTCAGAGTGTGACTGGCTCTGCAGTAGCACTCCCTTGTCTATGGTTTTACTTTCCATAGTTTTGGTTTTCTGTGGTCAACAATGATCTATAAATATCAAATGGGAAATCCAGAAATAAACAATTCATAAGTTTTACATTATGTACCATTCAGAGTGGTGTGGCGAAATTTCATGCTGTCCTGCTCCACTCCGTATTCCACTGTATATACTACCCTTCTGTTAGTCACTTAAAGAGCCATCACTTAGTAGCCATATGGATTATCAGATCGACTGTTGGGGTATCATAATGTAATACCTGTGTTCATGTAATCCTTATGTAGAAACTTAAAACCAGGTCACAATGCTTATATCACTTACCTCGCATCTCCTCAAATAGGTACTGAGTCATCTCACCCAATTTAAAAAAGTGAATATAGTATAAGATATCTTGAGAGACAAAAAAGGTCACACTCATGTAATATTTATTACAGTATATTACTAGAATTGTTCTATTTTATCATAGTTATTAATTTATTACCTTACCTAATTTATAAATTAGAAATTATCTTAGGGATGTATAGGAAGAAAACATAGTATGTGCAGGGTTTAGTACTATCCACAATTTCAGGCATCCAGTGGGGGTCTTGGAACATGTTCACTATGGATGAGGAAGTATTTTAATAGAGGTAGTTATATAAAAATGAGGTCATATGAATGAGCCCTAATCCCATAAGACTGGGGTCCTTATAAGGAAAGGCGATTAGGATACAGACACTACAAAGAAAGCTATGGGAGAAGATGGACATCTAGAAGCCAAGGAGACAGACTTTAAAATCAATCAGCCTTGTCCATGCCTTAATCCCAGACTTCTAGCCTCCAGAACTGTGGGGAAATAGCTCACAGTTTAAGCCAGCCAATCTGTAGTGTTTTGTTGTGGAATCCTGAGAAAACAAATATATAAGCCCCATCATTGATGACTTGATCCCCTCAGCTGAGGCAAAGAATCATATAAGTTTTATATTTGTGTATCCTTCTACCTCACTGACTCAATCATTGAAGAGTAAAGCTGTCACAACACTCAGCTAACCCCAGCTGAGTGCCTGCCCCTTTGAAAATGGAAGCCTATATTTTTCAAATATAAGTCAGGCATTGAGCACAAGGGAACAGTTAGATCAAAACCATAAGTATGCAAAACACAGGCTAAGAAGACAAGAAGGTATCAGAAGTTTAGGTAGGCATAAGGCCAAAATGCAGACAGATAAGTAATCTAGACTAAACTCAAGATGTCTGTAAATAAAGGATCAAGACATGAACCTAAATCAGTTAGGGCTGCTTCAGTAAGAGTTCTCCCATATTCTCTGGAAGAAATAGGAACTAGTCCTGGGTTGGGCGGTTTTGAGTTGGAAGAAGCAGCATGGTGTAAGACAAAGAGCAGTGCACTTCCAGTAAGGAAATTTGGTCTCATAGTCCTGAGTTTGAATTATTTGGCAGTTCATTCTTGTGGAATACATTGGGTGCTGATTTATAGTGAGTCAGGTGCTGAATAAGGTACTAGAGACACAAACTCATGAGCTAAAGGGAGAGGGAGATAAAGAAATTGCAGTAGAGGTTAATTATGGTAGAGCTATAACAAAGTAAGTGGTGAGGACATCCATTTAAAGTCTGTAATGGTTAATCTTGATCGGCATGACAGACTTAAGAGATTAGTAAAACACACTTCTGTGTGTATCTGGGTGGGTCACAGAGGCATGACCTTGGGGACAATATCTTGTTCCTGGCCTCTTTCTCTGGCTTTTCCCCTGCTCTTTACTTCCCAGATGCCATGAGTTGAGCAACTTTGCTGCACCATGCCCCTCCCACTATGCTGTTTTTGCCTTAGAGCCAGGCGACCATGGACTGAAACTTCTGAAACCGTGAGTTAAAATAAATCCTTCCTCCTTTAAATTGTGCATGTCTCATATTGTATTCCAGCAACAGAAAAGCTGACTGATACAAGGTCCACCAGAATAAACTCTCTTGATGAAAATTCAAAACACCGGGTAACATAAGCATATTTAAAA
Source organism: Erethizon dorsatum (assembly GCA_028451465.1). Classification (NCBI taxonomy): domain Eukaryota; kingdom Metazoa; phylum Chordata; class Mammalia; order Rodentia; family Erethizontidae; genus Erethizon; species Erethizon dorsatum. The sequence continues at coordinate 133,059,705 of CM051842.1, forward strand.
CTCCACAAATCTGGAAAGAAATAGCAAGTTATTAGCGTACAATCAGATCAAAATCTAAGGGAATGGGAATTGAGTGTGTTTTATCATTCCAAGAAAACTTGGCTTTCAGGTTTTGTGGCTTCACAGGGTGAAGAAGCAGAAGCAAAAGCCCAAGGCCTTCCTTAGGGGAAGAAACTAATACAGGACTCTTCCCCATGTTAAGCTTGTAATCCAAAGGATTATACTCTGATGGAAAGTAGGAACTGAAGATATTCCCCTCCAGAGTTAAACAAAAACAGTGGAAATAAAAGAAATGAAAATGTCTCACTGAGAATTGTCGCCACGAGTTTGTTCTCACGTAGAATTATAGGCTGAGTTTGCATTGTTTGAATTGTCAAGAAAATATCACGCCCTGAACTTGATTGAAAGTGATTAGAAAAAATAGACTAATTTGATAAATTTTCAGGACACAAAATCAGCATTTACTTACACTACAATGAGTTATATAAAAAAGTCAAGAAAATGGTAATATTTAAAATAGTATAAGAAAACAAATGCTTAGGAATAAATATAACTGAAGAGGGGAAAGATGTGTACATTGAAATATCTAGAAAACTGATGAAAGAAATTGAAAATGCCAATTAGAAATAGATGGAAAAATAACCTGTGTTCAAGCACTGAAAAAATTTAATATTGTTAAAATGTCCGTACTATGCAAAGTGATCTTCAGATTCAGTGCAGTCCCTACTAAAGTTCCAATGACATTTCACAGACAAAGAAAAAGCATGCCTAAAATTTGTATGGTACCACTAAAGATTCTGTATCACCAAAATCGAGCAAAAAGAACAAAGCCAAAGGTAATATACTGCATGATTTCAAAATATGCTATAAAGTTATAGGAATCAAAACGGCATGATACCTGCATAAAAACAGATAGAAAGACCAATGGAACAGAATAGAGAACCAAGAAATAAATCCATGCATTTGTGATCAATTGACTTTCAACAAAGGCAAAAAGAACATACAGTGAGGGAAAGACATTCTCTTTTACTAATGGTTTTGGGAAAACGAAGTCCACAAGCAGATGAATGAAATTAGACCTTTATCTCACACCATATCCAAAAATTAACTCAAAATGAATTAAAGACAAGGATTTGGAACTTTAAAACTACAAGAACAAAACATAGAAAAGCTTCTTCACATTAATCTGGGCAATGACTTTTTTGGATATGACACTGGAACAATAGGCAACAAAAGTCAAATGGGATTGCATCAACCTAAAGAGAAGTGAAACAATCAACGATATGAAGAGACAGTCCAAGGAATGGGAAAAATATTGGAAGAACTGTCCATCTGATAAGGAGTTAATATCCAAGTACATAAAGAACTCAACTCTATAGCAAGAAAACAACCCTACGTAACAATTGGCAAAAGACCTAATAGACATACAAATGGCTAACAAATATAGGTGGGAACTGCTCAATGTCACCAATCATCAGGGAAATGCAAATCAAAACCATGAAACATCACTTTACACCTGTTAGAATTGCTATTATCAAAAACACAAATGTTAATAAGTGTTGATGAGTATGTGGAGAGAAGGGAACCATCATACCTACACTGTTTGTTTCTTCTTCTTCTTCTTCTCCTTCTTCTTCTCCTTCTCCTTCTCCTTCTCCTTCTCCTTCTCCTTCTCCTTCTTCTTCTTCTTCTTCTTCTTCTTCTTCTTCTTCTTCTTCTTCTTCTTCTTCTTCTTCTTCTTCTTCTTCTTCTCATACTCCTCCTCCTCCTTCTCCTTCTTCTTTTTCTTCTTCTTCGGGGTAGGAGGATTGAACTTAGCTTCTGCACTGAGCTACATCTCCAAACTCCACCACGCACCCCCCCTTAAAGTTTGAGACAGGTTCTTGCTAAGTTACTAAGTTACCCAGGCTGGGCTCAAATATGCCATCCTCCTGCTTCAGCCTCCCAGGGTACTGGGACTACAGGTATGTGCCATCCAGGCCTGACTTGTCGGTGGAAGTATTAATTGGTCCAGTCATAGAAAACAATATAGAAGTTCTTTAGAAAAATAAAAATAGAACTACCAGATGATCCAGCAATTCCTCTTCTGGGTCTGTATCCTAAGAAAATAAAATCTGTACGTTAAAGAGATACCTGCCCTTTTGTATTAATTGTAGCATTATTCATAGCAGCCAAGCTATGAGTCAATCTAATTGTCCACCAACAGATGAATGGATAAAGAACTTGTGGCATGCATATAATAAATACAAACGGTGAAATAATAATACTCAGTCACAAAAAGCAGACAAAATCCTGTCATTTGCAGCATGAATGAACCTGGAGGACATTATGTTAAGAGAAATAAGTCAAGCATAGAAAGACAAATACCACAAGGCCTAACATATGTGTGGAATCTAAAAAAGGCAAACTCATAGAAGCAAAGTATAGAATGGTGGTTGCCAACAGCTGGGGTTTGGAGGGGAATGCAGAGATTTTGGCCCTAGGGTACAAAAGTTTCAATTATGTAAGATAAGTTCTGGACTTCAGAAACATGGTAAGTATAGTTACTAAAAATGTATAGTTAAAAATTACTAAGAATGGATCTCAAATGTTCTTGGCACAAAGTATGGGAGGTATTGGGATATCTTCAGTCAGTTTATTTCATCACAATCTGTGTACAGTGGTGCCTCAGTTCACAAACAATTCTTTCCAAGATTCTGGTTGCAAACCAAATTGGATGAGAACCGAATCAAATTTCCCCATAAGGTCAACATTGAACCTAATCATATATATACATGGTTACATGTTATACATGGATACATGTTGGTTTAAACTCCACTTCCTGGATGGAAGAGTATCAAAATATTTATGAATATATGTTAAAGCCACAACAGTATTTGGTAAATATTTAGGGGAGCTGCTTTGAGGCTGCATTTCTTATGAAAGTTTTGTCCACTCATGCGAGCTTTATCAGTGATCACACTTGCACAGATTATTACTGTGGTGTGTTAATAAATAATTTCCCATTTTCCTCCATTTTATTTATTTATGCAGTCTTTTCTTTGTGACATTGGGAATTGAACTCAGGGTCTTTGCACTGAGCTACATCCCCAGTCTTTTTTAAATTTTTTTTTTCAATTTTGAGACTGGGTCTCACTAAGTCACTAAGTTGCCCAGGCTGGACTTGAACTTGTGATCCCCCAACCTCAGGTGTGTCCCACTGCACCCAGCTTTCAGTCATTTCTTTATAGCAGTATAGACTCCTAGACATTTAGTTCATTCTTTGGACTATAATTTAATACTATGGTTATAGCATTATTTACCTTATTGCCCAAGTTATTCTAGCTTTGGCCATCAAGATCTCTTTCAAAGTTACCTCCTGTATTTTTTTGCATGCTTGTATCTTTTTTTTTCTCTGCTTCTTTCTCTCTCTCAGTCCTGGAATTATCATTTCTTTGAGGAGCCATGGCTCCTTTCATAGGATTATATTATTTAGACACTGTTATCTGGGTTCAGAGTGTGCTGATTGCTCCAGGATGTCACTGCTTCTAGGCCCTGTCAATCGACTGAACTAGGAGATACAGAGATATATATGAATGTGAGTACTAACATATATATGCACATATGAATATTAATCCACATGTATGTCATATGTATATATATATATATATATCTTTGTGTGTCAATATGTATATAGGTATATATGTATATCTACATGCACATGTATTGATATCCCTGACTCTAATCTAGAACCATAGGATTGATTCATCTAGCATTCTCACCCTGATTATCTATAACTTCTTTCTGTGATTGTGATAAATCTGGCCCCTACCATCCATCCACCATTCATTTACTTATTTATTTAACCCTAGTGTATATATAGTTTCACAGTTGCTAGCCCTGAATCCCTACGGGAAGCAAATTTACCAGCTAGAGTACACAGTTTATGTGCCATTCTTTTTGCCTTTAGCTTTACAATATTTAATAAAAATATTATTTTCCAAACTTACTCGGGTTGGCTACTATCCCCCCACCCCTTTCTGAGGGGATGTATCATACATTTGTAATGCACTTAGATTCACTTGTCAGAGTCTGCATTCTCTCACAGTTTCCCTGATATCTTGATTGATTTTTAAAATTTCCATACAGTAAAGTCCAATCTTTGTAGTGTACAGTTCTCTGGATTTTGAAAATGCATACTCAGGTTGCTACCAACCATTGTACCATCGAGAACAATTCCATCTCCCTAAAAACTTGCTTGTGCAGCCTTGTTCGTAGCCTCACCAAACTCTGATCATCACTGATAAGTTTTTGATCTCTAAATTTTTCCCTTTTCTTGAAGGTCCCATAAATGGAATTATGCATTATGTAGTCCTTCTTATCTGGACTTTTTCACTTATCAAATGTATTTAGTATTCATCCAGGTGGTCATGCTGGCTAACAGCCCATTCATTTTTATCATTGAGTACTATTCCTTTCGATGATTGGACCATTTTGTTTATCCATTCTACTATTGATTTTTCGCAATCATGAATAAAGCTGCTGTAAATATTCACATACAGGCTTTTGTGTAAATACAATTTTTCAGTTCACTTGAGTAAATACTGAAGAGTGGCAGTGTTTGGTCATATGCCAAGCGAATGTTTAAATTTGTAAGAAACTACCAAACTATCTTCTCAAGTGACTGTATCATTTTACATTCCCACTAGCAATGAAGGAGGAATGTTGGTACTCTGCATCCTTGCCAGCAATTAATGGTGTGCTTATTTTCATTTCAGCCATTCTAAATAGGCATGTAACAATTCTCACCAAAGTTTTCATTTGCATCTCCCTAATGGCTACTAATGTTGAACATCTTTTCATGTGCTTACTTGCTTATATCCTTTTTTGCAAAGTTTCAGCTCAAGCCTGTTGCCCTTTTGAAAATTAGGTTGCTGGTTCCTTAATATTGAGTTTTAAGCATTCTTTATATATTCCGGATATAAGTCATTTGTTGGATATGTGTTGTACAGATATTTTCTTGCAATCTGTTGTCTTCTCACTTTCATGACAGAAGTTTGTTTCTAAAGTTTTGTTGAAATCCAAATTATCATTTTTTCCTTTCAGAATTATGCTTTTGATTACATGTCTGAAAGGTCATCTCCTAACTCCACATCAAGGAAATTTTCTCCTGTTACTTATTTTTATGATGTCATATTTTAGATTTAAATATATTATTCATTTTGAGTCAATTCGATATATGATGTAGGGTTTAGATAGAAGTTAAATTTTTTTGGCCTGTGGATCTTCCATTTCTCCAGCCCCATTTGTTGAAGACGACCTTTCCTCCACTGAACTGCTTTCATAACTTTGTGAAAAGTCAGTTTGTCATACTTGTGTAGATCTATTCGTGGGTTCTCTTTTCTATTCAGTTGATTTATGTATTTATTTCTTGTCCAATACTAAACCGTCTCAAGTTCTGTGGTATTAGGATAAGTTGTAAAATAAATAGAATTATTCCTCCAACTTTTTCTTTTTCAAACATTTTTGTTTATTTTAGTTTCTTACCTTTCCACAAATATTTAAGAATCAAACTTAATAGTTTGATTATTGCTATAAAATGTACCTACTAGGACTTTGATGGGAATTGCATTAAACCTATATATCAGTTTGGGGAGCATTGGCATCTTTACTATGTAGAGTTTACAATCCATAAATATGGCATATCTCTCCATTTACTTGTACTTTCCAATTACAGATTCTGTGTACTTTTACAATCAGGTTTATACCTGAGTATGAAGAAGAGCAGGGTAATGGAGAAAGAGGTTATAATTTCCAGTAGGGAAGTCAAGGTAATATGTGAGGAATGACCTGATAGATATGAGGGAGTTAGTCATGCTGACATCTAAGAGAAGAGAATTTACTGTATTGCAAAACTTTATCAGCATAAAATGTATGAAAGGTGCGAGCATGGGAAAAATGAGGAAGACAGTTGAGTGGGGTAGAACACATGGAGGGAAAAGTAGTAGGAGAGCTGTCAGGGGACTGGAGAGATAAAGCTGTAGAGGACCTTGCAGATCTGGTCTCATCAGGACTTTGGCTTTTATCCTAAGTGAAACTGTAAGTCTCTAGAGGAATCTGTGCTGAGGCGAGTCATGCCCTCACTTTCATTTTAAGAGAAACCCTCTATATTAAGGACAGCCTGCACGTGTTCAACGAGGATAGGGAGAGAACATTTTGAGAGGCTGTTTTCGTAAACCAGAAGTGATTGGGTTCTGAAGCATTCGTTCATTCACCGAGAAAGCACAGAGCAACGGTGAAGGCAAGGGGAAGTTACCAATGTCCAGGCAATGATCTGAAAAGTGAACACTGAAACACCAATTTGGAAAAGAAAAATACATTAAAACAGCATGAACAAACCATCTAATTACAAGTGTAAAACCTAATTATTATTTGGTTTATAACAGCTAAGGTGCAAACAGCAGTGCATGGGAAGCAGCATCTTGGTTGTCTGAAATGGGTCTCGACAGAAATATGTATGGATATCTACTAGCATTGCTGAAGTTATAAGGATTGAGTATTGGGCATTAGGGAATATTACACTCAGCTGAAACAGTACTGCACAGTAGGTTTAGTCCTTGAGAAAACTAAAGCTTGAATTAAACGGAGGCAGTCCTGCTGATTCAGGAAGAGAAGATCAGCAGAATTTTGCATAGCTTTGTTTCTGGTACTCAGCCATTGATATGCGATCCCAAATCACACCTCTAGGTTTGGATGTGTGCATTCATAAGTGCTCGTCACAGTGCGTGATAGAATGAAATGAATTTTCAAATGTTTGTCGAGGTACATTGCCCCTCCATCCTCAGAGTACTAGGGCTGTTATACCATAGATCCTCATTGGGCAAAGGCTTACAAATCTCCAGTGACTTCATAAGGATGAATAATAAAATTAAATCAGGGCTTTTAATGTTGAAAGTAATGAGCTGTAATTTTATTAGGGCATATTTTTCTTCCTCCTACCTCACATATCTGCGAATAGTATATACCCTTTATATAATTCTAGTACTAGTGATAAACTATTTATTCATTTTAAAAAGTAATTTAGATTAGAATGAATAACTCTGCCTTAATGAATATAAGATAGGTTAAAGTTATTTCTTTGACTGTTTCATTACTTTTGGCATGGAATTATCTATAAATTGACTTATAATCTAATAGAAGCCTTCAGAAATTGAAATAATAAATATGGATTTTTAGCTTGTCATAGTTGGTAACATCATCTTAGTAGCAGGACACTTACCTGTTATCTAGTCATCTCTTACAAAAGAGGGAATTTTTTTCCCAAACTCCCTAAGAAGTGTTCATGGAATCTTCACTCAGACATCTTTGCCAGTGGGGAGCTCACTGCATTTTGCAACAACCCCATTTTACCAAATCTGGCTTTCCACCCTTTCTACTTACTGGTCCCATTGGAATAAATCAAAATTGGTCCACTCCCTCAGGGAGATAAACAAAAAATAAATTAAGAAATGTCATGTACATGTACCAACTCCCCACGATGAATGTAATCATTATGCACTACAACCATGTACCAACACAAAAAAACTAGCCTACTCCCTCTTCCACTGGCGAACCCTTCAAATACCTGGTGCCCATGGCTCCTGCCCTCCAGATCCTTCTGGGAGTTGCTACTTTCCTCTGGATATATATATGTTGAAGTTTCTTCCTCACTATTGACAACCTTGGTTTTAAACATCAAACAGTTGATAACCCAGATGGGCCTTTACTGGAGCCCCCTGAGTTTATTGTTGTTGTTGTTTTGTCTCAGAAGCTCAATTGCTTTAATAATAAAAAAAAACCTCATATTTGTAGGTCTAATGGGGACATCTAGGAGTGGAAAGAAGTCAACCATCTGGAAATCAGGCAAGCTCAGAGTCATGCACTACACACTTGAAATATGGTAAGACCAAAGGATACACAGTAAAAATTTTGGGTCACCCTACCTGGCTACCCTCCATGTGTATAATCAGCCAAATGTATTTGTTGGAATCTTCTGAAACCTTGCCATCTTTTCTGTGTCCCCATACTTCACCTGACTAAGTGCTAGCAGTTATGTTTGAGAATAGTGAATTGGATCATTAAATGCTCTGTTTAATTAATAAAGTGATATAACTGGCCCAGAAATAGAGTAATATTACCTCAGACTGTTCAGGGGCTGACCTGGATCAATTAATCAGCCATTTGATCTGCTGTTCAGTGACTGACCATCAGGAACAAATACTAATTTGCCTGGATAGAGTTCATTAATAATAGCTAATATTTATTTATTACTTACTATGTACAAGGTAGTGTTAAGCACTGGGTCATTTTATCCTAAGATTATTAGGGAAGTTTCACCATCCACATGTAAAGATGAAAAGCTAAACATCCACAGAGGTCCAGTGCCTTGCCTTAGTTCATGAAGCCAGTAAGTAGTGGGCACAGGATTCAAATCCATACCATTTCACTACAAAAGCCCAAGCCCTTGATCATTATATTATTCTGTAGTGGCTCACAGAATACACCTGTGTAGATGTAACATCAGTCATGGGGCTCATCGTGCAAGACTGGAGGATAAAGGTGTGTTGCATGCAGAGATAGGAGTGGAGAGTTCTGGTGGGTAGGCAGGACAATCAAGTAGAGAGGTTGTAAGCTCATTTTTAAGCATCCCTTTCTATTTACCCTCAGTATCATTATCCAGGAGCTGATGGGGCCTCTGTCACACACACACCCCTCCACTTCTGGACCTCATCCTTCCCACAAAAAGTTCCTTCTGGATTCCAAGTTATCAACTATCCCATAGGTTAAATGAACTTATCCTAAAGTATAAATAAAATACTAGAGCAAATATGCCTCTGGAATCTCCCTTCTTCATTCTAGTAACATGTTCTTACATAACAGGAGACTTCTGGCTGCATGCCTCTGTCTTAGTGATCTAACCTTGAAGAATGACTAAGATGGTGGGAGTCGCAGGGAATCCCAAGCAAACAGGTAGAGGAGATATGTTGGATGATGTATGACCCTGGGAGATTTCATTGATTGTAGCTCTTCATGCAGTCCATAGATGCATGATGCAGGCCATTGGTTATGAATTTGAACATCACATCCACTTACATAAGATCACACTCATCACAGGCAGAATGGGGGTGATGTTTTCATCTGCAGTCAAGCCATTGATCAAGCCACCTAACCAGGCCAATCAAGTGCCTTGGTTCCCTAATGCAAAATAAAAATTTATGCTGAACTGTAATAGTAGATTCCTGGCTGTGATATAAAAATAAGGTAATGGGTATGTATGTATATGTCTATGTGTATGTATATTTAAATATACTTCAGATAATAAGATAACTAGATTACCCTCACAAAATTCTAGAGTCTCTTGGCTGGAAACTGATATATTAAGTATTGGTTTCCAATTATCGGTTTTGATACCTGAACGAGATAAGCACGCACTTTAATTGACAGTGATACAAAATACAATGCTATTGGAATAGCAGTGAACACTACTTAGTGTTAATTAATAGAGAATTTTTTAAATGAAAAATATAGGTGTTTGGGTCTCTTTGGCACCAAAAGTCTGTGTCAGAAGTTTAAAGGTTAGTATTACAATTGACCCCATATAGAGAACTATTTCCTAGGAATTGCTCTCATGTTGTTCCAAAGTGAACAAAGAAGGGAATATAGAAAATGAGGCCCTAATGAAGAAGACCATTATAAAAATGATAATTCAAGCAGGGCCAGTGGAATTAGTTTAGCAAAGAGAAATGCTTTAGCTTGGATGATCAGTCTGCATAGTGGATGTCTATATAGAGTTCATTACGACAGCTTCGTCCTAGTGTTCTTAAAAATGCTGTGGTTAGCCTTGGGTGTAACCACCCAGAATGCATTGGTGTTAGAACTCAATTCTTGATATAAACAGAAGACCCAACAGAAATGTTCAGTGGAGGACTAACATTGTTTCATAAGGCAAGCCAAACCACTTAATGTCTGTATTACTTTCCTGGGGTTTCCATAACAGTTCACCATGTATTTGGTGGCTTAAAGTGACAGAAATTTATTGTAGTTCCAGAGGCTACAAGTCTGAAATCCACCTATTATTGGAGCTGCAACGGTTCTGAAGACTCTAGGGAATCTACCCACCCTTGCCTCTTCCAGCTTCTGGTAATTGTTAGCAATACTTGACACTCCTTGGTTGGTAGAACCATTCCTCTAACCTCTAATCCACCCTAATCAAGTGTGACCTCATTATAATTTGATTACATTTGCAAAGACCCTGTTTCCAAATAAAGTCACATTCATAAATATCAGGAGTTAGGACTTCAATATACCCTTTTGGGGAACACAATGCAGTCCATGACTGTCCTATGAAACATTATATATTTTTTAAATAAATCTCTTTATTAAAGATATTTCAATCCACTATACTCAGTGATAGTATATCTACAAGATAAACTTCAGAAAAATAGTTGGGAAATTAACAGAGGAAAAAACAATAAAACTGGACTACTCTTTTCTAATGCTGAGAAGTAATCCTCCTACCTACAACATCTGCTGCCCACTCTATTCCTTAGGGTTAGTGGGGAGGACGGGTGCTGTCTTCTAAGTGGCTGCACACTCCACCCCTGAGCTTCATCTGAGTCCCCTTGCTCACACCATTCCTGGATAAGAGCACAGCTCTAGAGTCTGCTTATTTAGGTCCGAGTTTCAGTTCCAGCCCTCACTAGCAACTAATAGAGCAGTTGGGAGAGGTTGTTGCCATTCCTTTAGGCAGTTTCTTACAGTGAAGTTTTTTGTGAATTCTATCATTCGGTGTCAAACTCATTGCCACAACCCTGTTATCTTTGGCCAGCTTTTGTTTAATGTTTTCATCAAAAGACAAATTTCTTGATGTATTACATTCTTGTATTTCTATACAACCAGGCATCTAGCTCTCCCTACTGAACCTACTTCGCAGCATGGGGTCTGTCCCCAGGGATCTTTCCAGTCTTGTGGAAATGAGCATTACAATATTTTCTTGGAGTTTTTTTTTCTAAATATTATTTTTGACAAGTGCTGGATATTTTAACTGATCTTTGACATAAACCCTGGCAGTCTTATCTTTTACGTCCTCCTTTGCTCTTGTGCTGGACTAAGGTAATCATTCTAAGAAGAATGTCAAAACACAGTATATGGTTTAGAATAACTCTGTTTATATCCCTTGGCGAGAGGTGAAAGGTCTTGGGAGAGAATTAATAATGTCCTATTGCAGCTTGCAAGGGACATCAAACAAATTGATAGTGATCTTGTTTTTATGGCAAGATAGTAGTGAAATTCATAAAGATGAACTAAAGCTACAGAGGCCATGGCCTGGACCAGATGAAGGGGTATTCTGTGCTGTCTGGGATGCTCATTAGTGTAGGTTGATTCAGACCTGAGATGGGTGGTCATCAAGATCATTAGAGAAATGTATTTATGGCCACAATGAAGGTGTAAGAATTTACAGTCAGAAGTAACAATACATTAGCTTTTGTCTCCATTGTGAAATGGTTCTGTACAATTTTAAAAATCACTGGTTTCCTTCCATCTGCATCTCAAGGGAATCATTCCAGGCTGCTTTGAAAACAGCTTTATCTCTCTTCTCCCAGGTCACCGGGTAGCAGTGGGACAAATTATCACCCCGTGGCACCAGTATGTATACCAAGAAGGAGTAAGCTGCTCTTTAGTAAATCTAAGAAAGTCCTAATATTTGCTCAGAAGAAATTACAATTTTGAATGTATTTGGATAAAGTTGCAGAAGATTGAGAGCTTTCTTTGCTTCTCTTATATGAGTAGGAGTCCTTGATAATTATTTCTAGGGTTCAATGTAACCTTTCTCTTACTTGCCCTCCCTTGGAACCCAAGGTTTACTTGGGGAACCATACTTCACTTAGAAAGTGAACATGCAGTGAAGCCTTGGCCTCTAGGATGGGAATATACTTGCCATTGGACATATGGATTCTAGGGAAAACTATTCATTTCCAACCTGAGTGTGCACATGGAAGGGGCAACCATTTGTAGAGATCCAGGCAGGGAGGCAAGTGGCCAGTATTCCTGATCCAGTTCTCCTACCATTCCCTAAGTGGCAATGGGCAGGCAGGCCTCAGTTTCCCTATCTCTAACAGGAACAGGTTTGACTAATTGAAATACCAAGGGCTTTCCTACTCCACAGTGGAGGTGCTGCCCAGCACACTCTGCAGCTGTGGCTTCTTAGATCCCTTTCTATGTCTACGGTCTTTCCCACACATATTTATTTCTTTCCATTCTTTGTTCCTTGCCCTCCTAAGCATTTTCTTTTTCATGTTGTTTCCCTTGCCTCTCTTCTCCCCTTTGCCTTCACCCCAAGTTAGGAATAGTTAAGTTCCCTTCAGGATCTGTTTCATGTTCAGGAGGCATTTACAGGTAAGAAGGCTACTGTCCTCTGTTTTCAAAACAGGGCAGGCTTTTTATCTTAACTCAAATTTAAAAATCTATTCAGGAGGCTCTAAATACCCCCAGGCTGTGATGTTGTGGTGAGGAATCCTAAAGTTCCTGGGGCCACCATGTTTTCCATATGGCCATTAGGGACCTCTTCCGAAGGCCACTTATATTACAGTCAGGAGAGTCTATTGTCGGCAGTCTCTCTTACCTCATTCCCCTTCCTCTGGGAGTTTTCCAGGGCTAGAGATGGTTGTAGGGGAGCCTTCTAGGAAATGCAGATGATCTAACTCTGAGTGTACACGCTGCTTGGCGAGCAAGCTCCAGAGGCCTGGCTGCTTTTGGAATCATGACACAGACATAGTTGCGGTGGGTATCTGCACAAGCCGGGCCTCATAGCTCTGCTGCGGCAACTACCACAGCCAACTTTGTAGTTCTCTCTCTCTCTCTTTCTCTCTCTCTCACGTGCATGTATGGAGCAAAAAGAATTTTGCTTTATTTCACAATTTGCACAGCAGATTTTTGCGGCCTTTTACATTGTCAACAATGACAAAATACTTTCTCTGCTCTGATCAGGGACACTGACAAATTAATGAACGCTAAAGTGTGCCAAGCATCGTCTCCCTCCTCAGCACAACTCCAGGGGTAGATGCTATTGTTTGCACCCCTCTTCTGCAACTGAGGGAATCGAGGGAGGCAGATGTTTTATCATTTGCCAAAACATAGACAGCTAGTCAAGGAGCCAATCTGGAGGTTAAGCTGAGCTAGATTTTCAACAGTGGGAGTGGAATAAGAACCCATATCTATGTGGGGTTAGAGCCTACATGCTCAGCCACCGTGTCCTGCTGGAGCCCGGTGAGGGAATGAAATGGGTTCCCCATGCTGTGCCTCTTCTTTCCTGATTCAGTTTCTATGCTAATTAAGGGAGGAGTTGCCAAGTACAAAGAACAGTTGTAAACTGCTAGGCTTTGAGGTATCACTTTGTAAAGGAGAAACCCCAAACTAAATGCTTACCATGAGAATTACAGAGCCGCCAAACTAAACTGACAGGGAAACTATGATACCTAAAGACTTGGCCTGAAGCAGAAACTAATAAAGGTGGGGGAGGGAAGGGGAAGAACTCTCAGTAAAATAGACTTTCAGCATTCATACAATAAACTATCGAATAAACCTGGCAATTGTCATAATATTTGGTTTCATTGAGAACACAGCCTGTTGGCAACAGGGAATAACTTAATCTGTTAATTAAATGCAAAATTCAGTTCTCAGAAAAAAATAATTAGCCTTTTCTTACCTTCGGATATCTGCATCAGCAAATACTAGAATTTCTCAAGAAGGAAATTAATGGGGTTCTTACATCTGTGGCGCTCACCATTGCTTTGCTGCTGTAACTTTGCAAGTTCAGCACTCGGGAGACTGGTTTTGTTTTCCTTCTAGATGCTTTTCTTGCAATTAGGGTGTGCTACTACCTAGCGACAGTAGATGACTCAGTGAAATTCATGTAGCTTTAACTATGAAAGATTCATATATTAAGAGCGAGTTACACTGTTGTATGAATTTCTATTGCTTTAAATCCAACCAACCCCACCTCCTCCAAATGAATTTCAACACTTTGAGAATCAGACCAGCTGATTACAGATAATTGCCTAGAACAAGACTGAAAGGATGAGCCCTTGAGGACCCTGGGGATCATCACAAACATCTAAGCAGGTAGGATGGTACCCTATCCGGTTCAGTGCCCAAGTGATCGGACAGACGTGGCTTCACAATTCACCACTTCCTTTTCTTTAGCTGTAGCACCACAGGTCAGTTACCTAGCATCTCAAAGCCTCGCTCCTTTGTCTGCAGTGAATTAGATGCTCCCATCATAGTACCATTGTCATAGAGATTAAGCAAGGCAGTATGAATGAGGGGCTTGGCCCAGAGCCATCCACATGCTCCCTGTGGTAGGCTGTGCTGGAACCGCAGAATTACCTGTGGTTTCCCACAACAGGCAGGTCTCTTGGCCCTCTCAGGGCCTATGGTCCCCTTCACTCAGCCAGAAACACAAGCTGCCGTGCCCAGTGTCTGCTCTCAGTTGATTCCTGTGTGTTTTCTAGGCATTCATGCAAACATGACTTCATAGGAAGTCTTGCTTAGTGTTAATTATGTGAAGTCTGACTGTTGTTATGTTAAAAGTATGTACATGAAGTGAAAGATGCATAAGTACGTACAAGTGAAATCACACGATGTCCTGAAATACTTGAGGAAAATATGGTAAAGGAATAAGTGAAACGTGGTTAGCAAGCTGTTGATAACTGTTGAAGCTGGGATATGGGAGTTTCATATACAATTTTCTTTACTTTTAGATATATTTGACATTTTCCATAACAAAAAAACCACCTGTTAAAGAGACTCTTCTAGCTCCAGACCCCAATAATAACTCTTCTAGCAATCCCATTACCGTGTTGATTTAGGTGCCCCTCCTAGATAACTCCTTAACAGGGCTATTATATCATCCTGTAACTGTTTTCCAAGTTGCTTCCAGAACAGTCTCTACTCTTAGATCATAAAATCCTTGCAAGTAGGGACCTGTGTGTTGTTATTCATGTATGTATCACTGCACCTAAAACAAAACATAGAGATGTGAGGTGATCACTGAAAAAAAATTATTTATTGAGTTGAATATTTTTTTTCCTGAATGCCTTTTTCTTGTTTTGAAGGCTTCTATGATGAGCTTGTCAGACCTGTCCTAGGGCAATCTCAGGTGCTGAGCGTTCTCTCCTATTTCAGCCACTGGCTTTTATAATCAATTAAAGAAGAAAGCCATTATAACGCATACCTGTGCTAACAATCAGAAACCCTGTCACTAGTTGTCTTTAATTAGAAGGAGGCATTTTCCACTTTGCCCAAATAATGCAACATCTACTTTCTCCCAACAGTTTTCTGCTGCAACTTTAACAGATGTGTGCATAACACTTCCTTCTACCAGAATGTTTTTTGTTTGTTTGTTTGTTTGTATATATATATGTAAATCTGCAGTAATGCAGTTTACAGACATCTTGGGGAAATGTACATGTACATGATACAGCTTGGTTCTTTTTTTTTTAATCCCCTTCCCACCCACCCCTGTCCCTTCTCTAAATCCCCTTTTCCCATTTTCATTCTTGTTGATATTATTAATCTTATCTCATGTTTATGACATATCATGTTTACATTCATTGAGGTTATTAGGTTCCCATACACAGCATGTCTTTATTCTACTTATTTCCCCTCCACTCCTCCTCTTCTCTTACCTACATTCTCTTTGACCCTTTCCCATTTGCAAGAGATCTATCCCTTATCTTACATCCATCTTTTGCTGGGCCCTTTGTACTTTGCCTTACTCAAATGAGAGATACTATATGGTATTTAAGCTTGTGTGTCTGATTTATTTCATTCAACATTATATTTTCCAGATGCATCCATTTTCCTATAGATGTCTCAAATTTGTCTGTCTGTATAGCTGAGTAGTATTCTATTCTGTACAAACACCTCATTTTCTTTATCCAATCATCTACTGATAGGCTTCCAGGATTAAGCCATTATGAACTGTGCTGCTATAAACATTGGTATGTGTATATTGCTATAGTATGATGTCTTTAGCTCTTTGGGGAAGATACCTAGAATAGGGATAGCTGGGTCATATGGAATTTCTAATTTTAGTTATTTGAGGAATTTCCATAATGGTTTTACTAGTTTATGTTCCCACCAACAATGTAGGAAGGTTCCTTTTTTATTGCAACAACAACAGCTTTTGTAGTTTTTGATTTCTTGATGATTGCTCTCCTTTATGGCAAAGATGGAATGTTAGCTTTATTTTAACTTGCATTTATCTAATGGCCAGAGATGTTGAACATTTTTTCATGTATTTGTTGGCTATTTGTATTTCTTTGTCTGAGAAGTGTCTGTTCATTTCACTTGCTCATTTCTTGATTGGGTCTTTTGTTGTAGGTGGTCTAATATTTTTTTAGTTCTTTGTATAGTCTAGATATTAGTCCTCTGTCTGAGGAATAGCTGACAAAATTTTTTCCATTCTGTAGGTTGTCTCTTCACACAAATTGATTCCTTTGCTGTGCAGAAGCTTTTTAATTTGATGTAATCCCATTTGTTGATTCTTCCTATTGTTTCTTGTGTAATTGTGGTTCTGTTTAGGAAATCCTTTCCTACCTATCACTTCAAGTATTTTACCTATTTTATCTTCCAGTAAAGAAATATTTTATAGGTAAATGGATGCAACTAGAGACCATACTCATAAGTGAAATAAATCAGACACACATGTGTAAACATCGTATTGTCTCCCTAGTGTGAGAAACTGAAAGAGTAAATAAGATCCAAAATGTACAATAGATATTGTGAAATGGGAAGAAACTGCTCAAAAGGAAAGAACAACTAGGGTGGGGGAAAGGAGAAAAAAGGGAGGGAAAAGAAAAAAATACATATATACACACAAGATAGCTAAGATAATTGTACTACTAATTTCTATTCATTTAAAAGAAAGTTTTGTGCTTATATTGTTTGATCAATCTTTCATGCCTATATCATGTAATCTGAGCAACTACTTTGAAGATAAAAATATGCAATATATTTACCATTGTTAATCTCCTATTATCTTGTTTTGAAATTCTGTATCATTGTTCTCACTGTTTTTTCCCTTTAAAATAAAAAAAGAAATATCAGAGCTGAGCCACACCCTTGAAATATGGACTTAATAGATATCTACAGAGTAATCCACCCCACTACAGGAGAACATACATACTTTTCTGCAGCACGTGGTACTTTCTCCAAAATAGATCACATACTAGCCCACAAAGCCTGCTTAAATAACTACAAAAGAATCAAAATCACCCCATGTGTACTATCAGATAATTGTGCAATGAAATTAGAAATGAATGACAGAAGAAACTATGGAAAATTAGAAGCACCTGGAAAATTAATAACGAACTCCTAAACAACCACTGGGTCACAAAAGAAATCAAAGAAGAAATTTAAAAATTTCTGGAAGCTGATGACAATGCCTGTACAACTCACTGGAACCTCTGGGACACTATGAACACAGTCTTAATTGGGAAGTTCATTGCAATCATTGCTTATATTAAGAAAACACAGCAAGGTCAAATAAATAACCTTATGTGAAACCTTAAGACTCTTGAGAAACAACGATCCAGGCCCAAACCAAAATTAAGGGAAATTATACAGATTATAGCAGAAATCAATGAAATTGAGACTAAAAAATACCAACAAAGAATCAGCAAATTGAAGAGCTGGTTTTTCAAAAGAATAAACAAAATAGATAAACCTTTAGCCAAACTTACCAATGCAATGGAAATAGCAATGAAAATGGCAAAATCACAACAGACACCATTGAAATCTAGAAGATAATTACTACTATGAAAAATGGTGTTCCAATAAGTTGGACATCTTTGAAGAAACAGACAAATTCCTAGACTCACAGAAATTATCAAAGCTAACTCAAGAAGACACACAAATACTGAACAACCCAATAACAAGCAATGAAATTGAGACAGTGATAATCTACTAACTAAACCCCCCCAGGGCCTGATGGATTCACCACTGAATTCTACAAAACCTTTAAGGTTGTTAGATCACCTATACTCCTCAAGCTCTTCAGAATGGTTTTGGTCAGGCCATTTACAGCCTCCACTTTGTTACACACAATGCTCCACTCCTACCCCTTATATTGGTTGACCTGTCAGGAGCCTTAGCATTAGTTGATCAATCTCTTCTCCTTGAAAATCATTTGGGACAGCACACTCTCCCTGAGATTTCCCTTTCCTCACTAACCATCATTCTTGGTCCCCTTCAGGCTCTGCCTCTTCTCTTCACCCTTTGTATTTACTCCATTCCCACTACCCTCGTGAGGCTGTCATCCATTCTTCTGGCTTCAAATACCATAATACTGTATGCTCATCACTCCCAAATGTCTATCTCCAGCCCACATCTGTCCCATGAACTCCAGGTTCATACATTTGGGTGCCTACCCAACATCACTTCATGGCATCTTCAACTTCACACAACCCCATCTGACCTCCAAATCCTTCATCCCCTAAATGGGCTTCTCCCAAAGTGCTCCCCATCTCAGGAAATGGCAACTCTACTTTCTATTTTTCCAGTCAAACAACCTCAAGCCATACTTCACTCTTCTCTTTTCCTTACACCACATCCTACCCTCTAGGAGATACTTTCAGTCTTACCTTCAAAGTTATTCAGAACATGACAATTTCTCCCAACCTCTAATGATCCCATATTGATTCACAGTACCCCCCGTTTTTGCCGGAATGATCTCTAGAGTAGCCACTTCAATGATTTCTCTGCCTTTACCCTTACCCTCTGCAGTCTATTTTCTTCATAGCAGCCAAAGAAATTCTGTTAGAATGTAAGCAGATCCTGTCATTCTTCAATTCAGAGTGTTCCAATAGCTTTCTATTCCCTTGAGTACAATTCACCGAGAAGGCCTCTACACATGTTGTCCCTTCTCCCTGAAGTAGTCTGCCAACAGATATCCACAGGTTTGCTGCTGCCCCTCCTTAGGGTCTTTGTGCAAATGTCATCTTTTCTGTAAGACCTTCCCTGACCACCCAGTTGAAAGGAAAGCCTTCTTCCCCACCTTCCCTATCTCTCACCTGTTTCATTTTTTTCCTTAAAATCTCTCACTGTTTAATGTCCTGTGTATTTTACTTGGTTCTTTATTATCTATCCTCCCTACTGACACACTAAGTAGTAAACCCTAGGAGAGTCAGGGATTCTTGTCTGTTTCATTTATTATTGAATATCTAGTACATAGAACAATGCTGGGCATATGGCAGGCACTCATTAACTGGTTGTTGAATGCTTGAATGAATGAATGAGATCCTTCCTAGGCACAGAAAATACAGTAATAAAGAAGATATCATGTTAGTCCCAATAAGCTCACAGTGGAAAGGAGCAAAATAAAGAGGTTAACAGGATTTCTATTCGGTAGGTTAATTGCAGTATTAGGTATATGTGCCAAGAAGGCTGCAGGAAAACATGGTAGGCAATAAATGCTTGCTAAAGGTTGGATGAATGATATCCAGTTAGTTTTATCACCAACAACAGCAATATTTTGCTTGAGACCCTGACACCCTCATAATGATTCTTGTCCTTTCCAGCCCCTGGGAGAGGACTGGCAGCTAAAATTACACCGCTGATATAACACTGTCTATCTTTGCCTTGTGCAACATAAAGCATTGATCTTTGCTACTTGTTAAAATCACAAAATAAAGGTAAAATTAAATGGAAAGCAAAAGGCAAGAATGTGCCAGCACAGGTGATGCTCAAGGGAATTATAATAAGACTTGTTATTTCATATTAAGATGTAAATTGCACAGTCATCTGAGTCAATACTTACTGATTGTATATTTCTTTTAGCCGAAGGTGAGTCAGTTTGAGGAAGAGACGAGAAAATATCAAAAGTATGAATTGCTGAGATGGAACCTTCCTCCTGCTGCTAAAACTGTGCACTGATGCTGTGTCTGACAACAAAGAAACAGATTGAAAAATGAAAATGTGAGTCAACCAATTGTTCTGTCCACATGACACATATTCTCTGACTTCTTTCCCCACTGAATTGATATTGTGTTTCTGCGGTTTGAAGGCTAGAAAATGGGCTGTAGAGGGGAGAGTATGCTGACAGGTTTTTGCTCTCAGATCCTTCATTCTTTCCCATGACCTGACTTTTCCTGGGAAATAGGGGATTCAGAGGCTGCATTAAGTGTTCTGCAGAGATCCCAAATATGGCTTGCACAGTGGGGTTTCAGATCCTCCTGCTTCGCTTTCTTCACATCCTGGGGGCAGTAAGTGCATTTTGATCTGTACTAGATGCAGACAATGTCCTTAGTGGGGTCTTGGGGAGTTGGTACTGTGGAGTAGGTATGCTTACTCAACTCAGCAGAGTGCAAAGAATAAGAAAAGAAGACCAAAGCTGGACTATCAGAGAGAGAGACAGAGGCACGGTCAGAGAAATTGGAAGGATGCCACGTCTCAGTAGTCAAGGAAAGAAAGGATATATGATGAAAGTTGGCAGTGTCACATGCCTCTGCAAGGTCATATTACATGAGGACCAAGCAAAATTGGAAGCACTCACAATGCCCATCTACTGAAGGATGGATAAGCAAAATACCGTAAGTCCATACAATAGAATATTATTCAGTCTTCAAAAGGAACAAAGTACTGATATGTGCTACAATGTAGATAAACCTTGAAATTATTATGCTAAGTGAATAAAGCTCATCACAAAGACCACTCTTTGTATGACTGTAGTTACATGAAATATTCAGAACAAGCAAATCCATAGGGACAGAAAGCAGATGAGTGGTTGCCAGGGGCTGGGGTTTGGGAGTAATGAGGACAGACTCCTTAATGGGGACAAGGTCTCCTTTTTAGGTGATGGCAGTGGTTTAGAACTAAAAGTAATGTACTAAATGCCACTGGATTGTACAGTTTAAAATGACAATTTTGTGTTATTAAATTTCACCTTGATCTTTTTTAAAGAAATAAGGCACCCGCAGGAAAATGTATGGATCTTGAGACCGTAATGGTAAGTGAGATAAAGCAGATAGCAGATACAGGTTAAATATTACATAGTTTCTCTCATATGAGAAACTCAAATTCTAAGTAATTTAAAGAGCAAAATAAAAGGGAGATGGAAGGAAATAGGGAGGCAGATTCTGTGGAGATGTGAAGGGGATACGGGGAAGAGGAGAAGGGGAAGAGGAAGTAAGATGATTAAGATGTGACATGCGTAGGTACCAAATCCCCACAATGAATGCAGTGATTATATATCACAAATATGTACTAAGAAAAAGAACAAAGCAAGGACTGAGAAGTGGCCCCTGGGTTACGAAGTCAGTAATTCTCTCAGGACAGCAGTGTCCATGGTTCAGTGAGAGCAGAAGAACACTCCGGTCAGCTGAGGCATGCCTGGGTCTTGAGAAAGACACACAGAGGACGGAGAGAAACCTTTCCAGAAGCAGAAAGCTGGGGATAGAATTGGAGTGTTCGAGGAGGGTGCAGTCTATTTGCTATGTGATTGACAAAACCTAAGCCTAGTCTTGACCAAGGAGAAGACAGTCTCTTGAGGATTTGCCCATCTACACTATTTGCACCTGTCTCCATGAGATGGGAAGTGAGGGCCACATGTAGAAGAATGATTAAAGCTGGTTACTTGAAATAGCCCCGTGTGATTACTGGAAATTGACTGGCTTCTTTTCCTATAATCCTTAATGAGAGAACAAAGACTGGGTCTCAAGAGTCTATCATTTTTATGTATTTCAATTGTCTATATTGGCTCGTAGGTTTTTTTTCCCTATTAATTCCTCACCCTCTTATATACATGAATCTGAGTTTTGAAATACATTTGTGTAACGATAAAATAACGGTAAATCCAGTGAGCTCTACAATTCTAATAATCTTAAAGTACAGTGTCTGAGCATCTAAAGTTCAGTGCCTTGGAGAGTTAATTAAGTCAAGTTAATTGGAAAAGATCTAATCTCCAGATAGGTAAGATGGTTGATTATCTTGTTTGTGCTTAAACAGAGTAACAGAGGTCATTACAATACTTCTTAGAACATTATTGATTGATATAAAATTTCTTAGTTAATTTTGATTGACAATATTTCATGCTGCTTGAATTCACCCACTCTTTGGAATGTCCTCAGCATAATTGATCCATTAAAATTATGGTGATTTAACAAATGATTTATTTGTATAATCTAGGTTTAACATACTAAAACCCCTGACATTTGGCATTGACTGACACACTCCACAAACTAGTACCTGCACACATTCAGAAAGCGGCAAGAATGATGGGACGAGAGTGCTTGAAGTGAAGAGTATTTTCAGGGAGATTAATGGTAATGTGTCTTTTACCATAATTTTTTTTTAAAAAATTAAACACACACCATATTTTTCTATACACCTCATATGGCACGCTGCCTAGAGCCAAGTTAAAAGAATGCAAGTTTGGGGGAGCAGTGGGGGTACCAATAGTTGGTTTGGACAGGATTTTTAGTCCCCTTTCATTTCCACAGTTTGCTCCTACTTCCAAGTGACTTCAAGTAAACATAAAACTCCACATGAAAACAATGTGCTTGCTTGGCAAATACAACTTCCAAAAAAGTCTTCTAACCCCTCCTTCCAACCGTTTTGCAATCTTCTCACCCTTGCTCTATACGAATGTTGGAGCTACTTCTGTCTGCTGTGTAGAAGGCAGTCATTTCTCAAACTGGAGCTTGGGCAGGCCGTTTTGTAACAGGAAGGTACTAGAAGTAAGGGAGAGCATCTTGATGAGAGACTGTAGAAAGGATTGCTAGTTTCAATAAGAGTTCAAACTAATATGATCTTCTGGTGCTTCTGGCACTCATATAGATTTGAACTCATTCAGGAGAGCTCACTTCCACATTTATAGGTTACCTTTGCCAAATTTCTGCTGTTCTGACCATTTTAGAAGCATAAAAGATAAAGCACAAAGGATCAAACTGAAAAGAATAGAGAAAATTGACAATAATACATAAAGCAGCTGTGTTTAAAAGAAACCTTCCAATATTCCCCACCTCGCCACTGGCACAGCTGTAGGGGAAACCGCTGTAAATGAACATGTTTTACATTTGGACAGTATAATGAATTTTCCCATAATACTTAAGCAATTAGCTAAGCATTGGTATTTTTCACAGGATTTTGTTCTTGCTATAATCATTTCTTACAAGTTTATATCACTTTAGGTACAACATACTTTGATGTATATCCTCTCATTTTAGTAAGTTGCCCGACAGTTTGTCTGTGCCAGGCTTTTGACGTACTCTCTAGCTGATCTCAGCTAGTCCTCACACCAGCCCTGTACGGTAAGGCCTGTGATCTCAGTGTTGGAAGAGCAGACTGAGGCTGGCTTGGCTCAGCAGCTTATGCCTGCCGACACAACTTCTTAGTAAGTTAGGAAATAGAACCTGGCTTCACCTCCTAGCCAGGTGACCCAGGGCCCAGGCTCTTTACCTTAGTACCCTCTCACTTCTGAAACTTACCTTGTCTTTCTTCCTGTTTTACTTTTGCCTCTTAATAACATATTTTTTAAAAGCTTTAGTGCTAGTCACTATAGAGAAGTAGCCATAGGAGAAAGCAGGGCTGAACAGTGATAATCATAGCAACAACAATAATAGCAGTGGTTGATAGTATTTATTGAGCTAAAATGATTTTATCTGGCACTGAGGGGGCTTTAGGCTTCTTATCTCATTGCATCCCTACATCGTGCCTGTGTTGCATTTGAAACTTCCTCAGTCCTGGGAAGCTGGCAGAACTAGCAACTATAGATAAGACTGCAAGACTCCTTGAAGTTAAAGGATATGTCTGAGGTCACACTACTAATAGGAAGAATACTAGAGTCTAGTCATTAGTTTTCCTGTCAGACACTCTTACTCTCGCTACTATACCTCACAAATACCAACGTCTGACCACTGTGTATCCCAAATGATACTCTTTATGTTTGTTTTACCAATTTATTTCCACAGCAGTCTCCAATACTGCAGTAAAATTAATGATTGTGTCGCTCTTTACTGCACTTGTATTCAAATTGCTTTATGCCCCAAGGATAGACAAGTGATGGCTTCTCTGTGCTTCTGTGCCTCTTTTTCATTTCATTGTATTCCTAACAACAAATTGAACTTCTGATGTGGAGAGATAAGATTCTGACTCACTGAGCTGCAAGGCAAGAGTGACTCAGTAGAATGAACGTGTTCTCAGGGAAGTGGAGAGAAGTGATCTTAGGGGAGAAAAGCGTACTGAAACAATGCTGTCTGTCTCCAGGATGAGTCACTGTGTCAACACCTCGTAGCACTGTAGTCCATTTTGTTCCAAGCTGTGTGGAGCAGTTAGCCACTTTGCTTTCCTTATCTAGAAGAAAGCACGATAGAGGCAAGAGCATAGGAGATAGGTGAACTGGGTTTGCACCCAGGTCCCCCACTTACTAGCTGCAGAATGACTTCCCTTCTCTAAGA
Organism: Erethizon dorsatum; assembly: GCA_028451465.1. Taxonomy (NCBI): domain Eukaryota; kingdom Metazoa; phylum Chordata; class Mammalia; order Rodentia; family Erethizontidae; genus Erethizon; species Erethizon dorsatum. Next base: position 133,084,178 of record CM051842.1, read on the forward strand.
CAAAGTCTCTTCATTGGCAAAGGAAGGATGTTGTACTAAATCATTGCCAAATGTCTTTTGGCTTCAAAAATAATGATAGCGAAGGTTTGAGGAAAACTTAGTGAACCATTTCTATGAGCCCTATCTCATTTGCTCATCATTATATACCTCCAAGGTGGGCAATAGTCTTTCCACATTTTACAGATGAGAGAAAGACTAGGACTCAAGAGTTTAAGTGATTGATTCAGGGTTTGTAACTAGAAGTAATGAAGCTAGGAATAGAACTCAAGTTTCTTTGATCCTGAGTGGTATCTCCATTTAACTGCACTCCATCTGTATTTCCTTACTCTATATTTGCGCTAGATATTGGTCTGGGTCTGACTGATACAACATTCCCAACAGTTGAGTCAGTTATATTTATGGATAGTTTTCTAAATGGCTAACCATGACAATTTTCTGACTCCCAAGACAAAGCAAAATATGCTATAATTTTGTGGGAGAAAGACCTTTTGGACAAGAGCAACAGAGAAAGTAATTACTCTCCTGAATAAAAGTCAGTATTCATAAATACTTCCTATATTTAGGCTCAAAGCTTACTGAGAGAACCCAGTAAACCCTCTACAATATTCTTTCCCCACCAGGCTAACCAAGAGATTGTTATCAACCTCTATCATCTTTGTTTTCCACACACTTTGCTGGAGGATGTCTCTCTAACTAGAAAAAAAAAAACATTCAGATAGACTTTTAGCTGGGTTTCTGTAGAAGTATCATATCATCTTCTCAAAAGGAGGAAATTGGCAAGTTGTTCCCTTGTTTTACTTGGTGTAATCTGTGGCTTCCAATGGATTTATTCCATTTAACTCAAAAAATATGCACTGATCTAGAAGGAAAGCTCTGTGCTCAGAGTGGAGGAAAGGAAAGATGAGTAAAGACAAAGATGATTCCTCTTTGTAAGGAGCTTGGGTCCAAGTGGGGAAGATAAGCCAATCACAATCGCAAATGCACAGAGTGAAGTCAGCAATACCTGACACTATGAACAATGGATAAGCTATGGAAACCTAAAGTGTAGAATAAAGTATATTTGGCTTGATGGGGATTTGTAAGTGGAACTGATGATCGAATAATCAAGAAAGGCTTTGTAGAGGAAGTGCCACTTGAGCCATGACTTGAAGAATGGTACAACTGCAAGAGATTGAGAATGGAAGAAATAGCATCCCAGGCTGAGAAAGTCATGGAAAGTCGTGGAAAGTCATGGAAGCATGAATGTGCATGTTGAAATTTAGAAGCTAAATGTGGTGGTCCGTGCCTGTAATCCTAACACTCTGGGAGACTGAAGCAGGAGGATTGCAAATTTGAACACAGCCTGGGAAACTTATTGACTTAGCGAGACTCTGTCTCAAAATAAACAGTAAAAAAGGGCTAAGATGTAACTCAATGCAAAGGCCATAGATTCAATCGCCAGTACTGCAAAAAAAATTTTAGACCATGTTGAATTCCATGCCTATTCTATAGGAGGCATTGCAGGTTTGGGGGCAGTGGTTAGATGCGATCTGTCTTGATTTAGAAGAAGAAAACTTAGTGAAATGGAAGGATGGATTTGGGGTGGGGTAGGCTGGCTGTAATTATAAGGTTATGAGACCATGGTAAGATATGTGAGCCTGAATGTCAGTGGCGATGGAAGCAAAGGGATGAATGCCTTTTTTTCAGTGTTTTCACACTGAAGAGGGAGAAGTTAGTCATTTGGGTGTGGGAGTCATAGAGAATGACACACCTAGAATGGTTTTTAAATTTGGGGCTTGGGAGACTGTTCAGCGGCTCACTCTCACCAATACTAACAATAGCGACAAGTAAAAGGAAATCGTAAGTCCATTCTACCTCCATTCTCTGTAGATTAATTTGTATGATTGGTACAACAAACTTTATGACTGTTATCAATCCCACTTTAAACACAAAATATCTAATACAAAGACAGGTACAGTTATCTGCCCAAATTCACATGGCTAATTTTGTAGTTAAATTGGGATTATAATCTAGTAACTGTGGTTCTTGAAATCCATAGTTTTTGACAAAGGCCAGTGGGATATGGGGGTATCTAGAACCACATAGTCTTGCAAGTATTTAATATGTTGTCAAAAATTATTGCCAGTGTCAGTACAAAATAATACCTCATAATTATTTTAACTTATGTATTTTTATAGCTAGTAATATAGAACTGCTTCTGTATGTTCATTGCTCATTTAAAATGTATACTGCCTACTTGCATTATTTGCTCATTTTCTTACTAGGATTTTTTCAATATTGTAAAACTATTTATATATGAGGAATATTGCATTTTTAGTGTATGTTGATTTATATCAGGTTGACACATAAAATTGCCAATATTTGACCATTTTTACCTACATAGAGGATGATTTTATGTGGTTCAATCTAATGCATTCATTTATTTAGTAATAATGATAACTGATACTTATTCAATATTTTACACGTGTGAGGCTCTATGTTTTATTTACATGAATTACCTTATTTAATTCTTATAACCACTCTAGGACATATCAGCTATCATTTCCACTTTACACATGAGAACTGAGGGACACAGTAGTTCAGAAACTTGCTAAACTTCAAGAAGCTGGTGGTAGGTGTGCAGGGGAGGAGTATCAGGACTCCAACATGGTCTTTCTAACCGAAAACACATGATTTGAACCATTGAAGTATATTTGTATATTTGTTCTTCCAGATATCGCTTTTAGACATGTTTCTCAAAACCCCTAGTAGAATTTTAATTGGGATTACATTATATTTATAGATTAGTACATGGAGAATTGATATCTTTACACTATTGAGTCTTTTGATATGAAAAGCAAAGGTATGTTTCTCCATTAAGTCAAGAATTCTTTTTATCTCATTTAAAGTGTTTTATAGATTTTTATAGGATTATTCAAGATAATAATTCCAAGGATTTATGAAAGGTTATCCTTTGCATTTTTATCTTTTGTGTGGCTAATGTGATAGTTTTCTCTCCCATATGTTATCTTAACGGTTATTATTTGTATGTGGAAAACCTATTGATTTGGGTACATTAATTTTGTGGTTATTCATTTCACTGGATTCTCTCTCAAGTATCTCTTGAATCAGTTCCCCTTATCCAACAAAACCACCATCCTCTCTTACCTGGATGACTAACCTGTTTTCTCTCTGGCCTTCTTGCCTCCTGTCTTGTCCCCCTAAAATCTGTCTACCACACTGCTGCCACAGGGAACTTTCAGAAGTACAAATCTCATGTTTGCTTTTTAAAAAACTCAAGTAGTTTAATTCCCATTTCCTTCAGAAGACATTTATGCCCCTCCTGAAGTGTCCAAGTGTCCTTGTGGCTTGGTCTAGCCCTATATATCTTTCAAAGACTATCTTTTGCTACTCACCACACAGATCCACATTCATATTTCCCATGATGCAATGGGAACACACATGCCTTACTACCTATTACACCCTTTGAATACAGTGCTTCCCCTCCTTACTCCACTTTTACCTGGTGAACTGCCCCTCAGGGTTTGCTTCTCAGCTCTTCTCTGAAGCCTTCTTTGAGCGTACCAACCAGGTTCTCCACACCATTCACTGTGTTTCCACACTGTGGCATTTACACATGGCCCCTTCATTGTACTTACCGTGCAGGACTGACATTGTTTATCCCCCATGTACTTGTGATCAAAACGGACTTCAGAACCAGATCAGCCCAGATTCCTGGCCCATGCAACCACTTACTCTCTGTGAGATCTGAGGAAGGGTGTACAAGCCCTTGTGGGGAGTAACGGATGGCAGTTATGAGGATTACTTGGGGCAGTAGGGCAAAGCATGTAGCCCGGAGTAGATGCCCAATATTTTTAAATTAACAGTGCAGAAGATGAGAAGAGGATAGACTAGCCATGGTGTGGGTTTCAGCAATGGGGGAAGGGTGGCTAAGGAAAATTTAGGGAAGTTATGCTGAGGAGCAAGATAAGAGGTATCTTATTCTTTGGCCTTGATATGTGAAGGCTGTGGAAAAATGAGAAGCCTCCACTGAAGAATATTGCTAGACAATGTTTTTTTTTTTTTTTGTGGGTACCGGGGGGTCGACCTCAGGACCTCATGCGCCAGCAGGCGCCCGTGCCGCTGAGCGATATCACCGGCTCTTTTTTCGTATGTGGGATCCGGGAGTCGAACTTGGGCCCTCGCGCTTGCCAGGCAGGCGCTTATGCCATTGAGCCATCTCACCGGCCCCTAGACAGTGGTATTTTAAAGGAAACTAGTATGTATTTAGTTTAGGGCAATAGAAGCTCCACAGGAAATATATAGTTTCCACTGGAAGTTACAGGTGGTATTGTATGTGAGAACCCTCAACCTTCCTATCCTAAAAAAACAGTTGTCCTAACGGACCAGGTGAAATGGAGTTATTGGTGAGTGGCAGGAGGGAGGCCAGGTGTGGAGCCACACCCGCTGTTAGACCAGAGTCTTGTTTCACTAGCTGTTCAGACTTATTTTATAATACAAAGGCCCGAAATTTCCCAAGGACTCCTTCTGAGGCATGTATTGAAACTGGATCCCAAATATTGCCTCACATTATGATTTCCCCTAGATCCTCCTTCTGATAACCTTGTTTCCAACCCCAGTAACTGATGTTCCTCTAATTCCTTGGGACCAGTTTTTCCTGGAAGAATCTCTATGGCTTTGGTCTCTCAGTAGCTGCCCTGCAATAAGGATGGGCAAAGAGCTCCATTGTCTTCTATTATGATCTCCAGCCATCACTGGTGTCCACTTTGGTTCCACATATCTTCCCAGGAAGACCTTTTCGAAGGTCTGGCTGGTATCAGAATTCTGTTGGGATGTACATTCTAGTGCTCTAGTACTGTGAGATCTGGATACGTTGGTATATTGACTGTTTCCTTTTACTTTTGCTGTTCAAATCTCTGCTCTGGTAAGGAGAGAGATGAGAAGGTGGGTGAAAGGGAGGGGTAGAGAAAGGGGAGTAGAGGATAAACAATTTGCTATACCTTTTAAAAGAGAGATCAGCCAATAAAAATATAGATATTGGATCATATGTACCTACTCTCCATGATGAATATGTTCATTATGTATTGCAAACATATACTAATGAGAAAATAAAAATATAGATGTTAGAGACAGATCTAGGTATAATCTAAGCTTCAACACTTTTTAAGGGGGTGAGAGGCTGGACATTTAATTTTTCTAAGCTTTAGTTCTTTCATCTGTAAAGTGAACACCATACCATTGTTGTCATCATTCTTGGTGACCCATGCAGGAGATTGTGAGTTTTGGACTAGACAGTGGACATGTTTCCTTTTTCTAGTTTTGGTGTCAAAAACAGCAGTATCTTTTTGATGTGTATTCTGTTCGGGCATCGATCTTCTGTTTGTTATCCCAGTTCTTGCTTAAATGTTGAATAGACTCGAGTAGTGGAAGCCAAAGTTATGCAGTGGTTTTGGTTGGTACGTAGAGTCATCACCTGTTAGGACATACAGCATACTATATTCAGAAGTTCTTTATCTTCAAAACTATGAATGCCCCCAGCGTTACCAGGAAAGGTAGAGAGCTTACAGTTCCTAAAGCAGTTACTATTTATTTTCCATCCCTGTGTTAAGAGGTCTTCCCCTCTGATTTATATAGGGATGTGTGAAGTAGGTTGTTGAAAGAAGAGAGCATGTGGATGAAATGGAGCTAAATCTCCTCCCTCTTTGTCATTCAATAAAATGATTCAACTTTCCATTTCGGGACTATGTGAGGACCATTTTTAGCCAATTATGACTCATTTTTCTGTTTTTTTGTTATATCCCTTAGACTTAAAATCTCATACAAATGGGATTTTTGATATATGTTTTCTTAATAGTAAAACTCACTAAAACTCACTGAAAAATCAAAGACCTTTGTGATGGTATCACCTAAAAATGGAAAAAAAAAAAAAAAAAAGGAAACCTTCTACTGAAAGGGAAATTCTTTTATAGATAATAGCTATCCACTATCACCTGAGAATGCCAATGGGGCTAAAGAAGTATCTCAAGTATTTTTAAAAAATAGGCTTAATTTTTCACATCCTGGGCTGTTAAAAAATGAACAATAGCAAGAAATATTTCAGTAGGCGGACATGCACATCCACCTGGGACCAATTAAATAGTTTTTCCTTCATCTTAATCAGAACAGTGGGACTCTCTCATAGTAGACCTACATTCCCCAATTTTGAAGGTTTTTTTTCTAAATGTTATTTTTAACAAGGCCAATTCACTGGTATTTTTGGAGATTTAAATCAAAGAAATGGCTGGTTTTAATGGTAGTTATAAAACATCACATTGGACCGATTTTATAGATTATAAACGGCATTCATACACTATATTATTTGATCCTCACAACAGATAGTCTTGCAAGCGAGGGTGTCCAGGCCACATTCCCATTTTACAGGTAAGAAGACTGAGTCTTATGCCAGTTCAGGATTACATATAGGCAGTGATGGCAAACTCAAACCCAGGTATCTGACTGTCTAACCCTGAGCTCTTCCAAATATTCTGCTCTGCTTCTTGGACGTTTTCTGTTTCATTTCCACTCCTTTAAAATAGCATGATGAACTGTATTAGTTTCTAGTTGCTGATGTAACAGAGGACCACAAACTTGCTGGCTTCAAATAGCAGGAATTTATTCTGTCATAGTTTTGGAAAACAGAAGTCCAGAAACAAAGTGTGAGCAGGCCCATGCTTCCTTCTTAGGATGCCAGGGAAGAATTGTTCCTTGGCTCTTCCTAACTTCTGTTAGTTCCCAGCACCCTTTGGTGTCCTTTGGCTTGCAGTTGCGTCACTCCAATCTTGTCCCCACTGTCCCATGCCATTTGCTCCATGTGTCTCTGTGTCTATGTCCACATTTAATTTTCCTCATAAAGACATAGTTAGATTAGATTAGTGCCCACTCTACTCCAGTATGTTCTAACCTTTACTAATTATATCCACAATGACCTTACTTCCACATAAGGTGGGATTCTTAGCTACTGGAGGTTACAGGTTCAACACACCTTTTATCAGAGACACAATTCAATCCCTAATAGGAATGAATTGTGGTTTTCTTTTTTCTAGAGTGAAATTTGATAAATTGCACTAAAAACCATGACATGTTGTCACTCTAAGAATCAATAGATCATAGCTAGCTAGCTAGCTAGCTAGATAGACAGGGATACTGACAAAGGCATCTTAAAATAGTGGATGCTGTACGGCGACTGAAATCGGTATCACAAATGACTGGTGGGTTGGTACTTTTCGTGTACTTTTAAGGTATTTTCTTGTGTGTGCTGGTTTTGCCCATAATGATCTTATCTTTGAGGGATACCACCATCTCTTAGTTCTCAAGAGGAAGGGGAATGTTTAGAAACTGTCTTCAGGAATATATTTGAATCTTTTATAACATGCATCTGGATATCACAAGTCCTGGAACTGGATCCATGTTTGAGTGGGATTCTGGGGATCAGTTGCTATTACAGGAGTCATCAGAAGATATTTCCTTCCAAAGTGGACAGGAATATAAGGGCAGGTACGGGGGATGGCTTCAGTCAGAGCACGCACCATCACACAGATCCCCACCACATTCATAACAATGGGTCTTGCGGAAGCCTTCAAAATAGACACTGGGATTCATCACAAGGAGCATTTATTGAGTAGTTACCCTGTTCTAGTCTTTTGTTTTGGCAGACATAGAGAGGAATGAACCAAAGTCCTCACCCTTTAGAGAATCTAGTTTACTTGTTTAATTAGAAATTACTGGAAAGCTATCTTGTACCAAGTATGGGGATTGGGGATGCGAAAGAGAGAGAGTAGAAAAAGAGATTGGGGAGGAGAAAACTTCACATGAAGGTCACTCAGTTTCCAGCACTTAGGGTAGGCAAGTAGGAAGCCTTATATAATTCAGGAGGCTCAGGCCTGTGGGAAGACTTAGAAGAGATGCACCTAGAGCAGACGGCCTTTAGGCAGAGCCACTGCATTGTGCAATTCTAAGGAATATCACTCACACAAGTTGTAATATGGAGCTCCTATTTCTGGGAGAGGTCTTGCCTTAGTTGAGTGAATGACAAATTAGTAGCAAATAAAAGTTGGAGGAGGGCAGATCCACCAGCAGTCCGTAGCCTTCTGTAAATTAGGCATTGTGCCCTTTTCCCTAGGTGTGCGCAGCCTTGCAAATGGAATAGAAGTGTGGACCTGATTCTGCCAGTGGTTGGAGGAGGATTGCACTGATGATACTGCACAGAGTAGTTACATTAGAAAGGTTGCCTTGGCAGCAATACAAAGAGGAATGGAAGGGGGAGAGTGTGGAGGCAGTGAAGCCAGTTAGAAACTAATTACCAAGGTCTGGGAGAGGGGCATGCCATCATTTCCAACCACGCTGGTAGCTTGATCTTCCTACTTCTGATCTGGCCCTGCTATGACCTCTTTTCCACCCCACAGATAAAATCAGTGTTTTAAAGCATAAGACAAATCATGTCATTCCCCTGCTTATCACCTGTCAGTGGCTTCTTTGTGTCTCTTCATATGGCTGACCTTGGTGTCCAAGGCTTGGGGATGGTCCAGCATCCCTCTTCAAGTTCATCTCATCCCACTCTTCTCTTTTGCTTTCTGCTCTCCAGACAAACTACCCTCTTTTCAAAACTTGAAACCAAATAAAGCTCTTATCTGCTTTAAGACCTTTGCACTGCCTGTTTCTTCTGCTTGGGAAAGCTTTTTCCCAGATTGTGTTATTGTTCTAATCACATAGATCTCAGATGAAATATAATTTACTTAGAGAGGTATTTACCACCATATCTAAATCATTCTCCCCATTGTCCCATGTCCTCATCTTATATGATGGATGTTGCTGATGTCTATAAGGCATAACTCCTCCCTTACTTCCTAATAGGACACTACATTTGGTCATGCACTTATTCTTCCCCCTTTCAACCCTTTGTCTTAAAGGAAGTTCATGTTGCCACTGTTACAGTAATGGTCATGCTTGGTCTATTTCACATGGGATTGGCCAGTTAGGGAATAGGCATGAGACCCAACTCTGTAGAATTTATTCATTCACTCAACAGATTATTTTTGCAAACTTTCTGTCTTAGTCTGTACTGCTGTGACAAAACACGAGGTAATTTGCAAACAGTAAAAAGTTTCCTTCTCATGGTTCTGGTTCCTGGAAGTCAAAAATCAAGGCCCCAGTTGGGGCCCAGGCTCTGCTTCCAAGATGGCACCTTGACTGCTGCATCTTGCAGTGGCGATATGCAGTGTCCTCATGTGGCAAGAGATCAAAGGGCAAAAGTGGCAAACTCCCTGCATTAAGCCCTTTTGTAAGGCCACATAATCTCATTCACAGGGGAAGAATCCTCTTGATCTAATCACCTCTCAATGGCCCCATCTCTTAACACTATTACATTGTCAAATCTTGAATTTTGGAGGGTGCATATTCAAATCACATCGCTTTCTACACACCAGCCAGTGTTCATGCCCTGTTGATATAGCAATGAATAAAATAAAAACTTTTGCCCTCGTGAAGCTTACATTCCAGCAGAGGAGCAGTTAAGAAGTTCAGATACAAATGGAGAGCCGGGCTAGATTGTGGCAGTAATCAAGTGAGAGATGATGACTCCAGTGACAGCGAATTATAAATTGTAAGATTTTGCACATATTTTGAAGGTAAAGTTGATAAAATTCCCTGATAAACTGAATATGAGTTATAAGCAAAAGAAAGAGAAAGCATGGACAATATAAAAACTATTTGTACTGAAAAGCTGAAAGAATGGTGTTGCCATTAACTGGACCAGACAGATGGCTGGATTAGCTGGAATTTCAGAGGGGGTGAAGTGACGTGGTTAGGCGTTTGATTTGGGACATTTAGGTTTGCTCTGCTTAGTGGACATAGATAGGGAGATATCAAATAGGCAGTTGGTTATAGGGGCTCCAGGGAGAGGTCCATATTTGAGATATAACGTTGAGATCCATAAGCTTATAGATGATGATTTAAATATTGAGACTGGAAGATACAACCATTAGACTATCTGTAGAGGTAGAAGAGAAGAAGAAGACATAAGAATTTAAGCCCAGATATGGAAGAAATGAGAACTAGCAAAGGAATCAGAAGGAGTGGTCAGAAAGGTGGGAAGAAATCTCTGAAAATCTGATTTCATGCAAGTCAAATGAAGAAAGTGTTTCCAGGAAGGTAGAGTAATCACTGTATCAACGGCGACTGAAAAACCAAGCAAAATGAAAAAGGAAAACGAGTGCTAGATGTAATCACGTGGAGGCCAGGAGCATTTAGGTCATAGGCACTGTGGGTCTGCTTGGAATGGATGGGAAAGAGAACTAGAGAGAAGAAATTGAAGACCCAGAACATAGGCTTCTCTTTCAGGAGTTTTGCTGTAAATGGAAGGATGGAAAATGGGTAGTAACTGGAAGGGGAAATAAGAGTGCAAAGATTTATTTTATTTAATCTTTTCATGATGGGAGAAATAACAGCATATTTATGTGGTCATGAGAATGATCCATGACAGAAGGAAAACTTGATGCAAGAGAGAGACAGAGAAAAAAAAATGTACTGGAACAAAAGCCTTGATTAGGTGAGAGGTGACGGGAGTACAGTGGACAGTACTTCTACCATAACAGGAAGGAAGGCAGAGTAACTGGGTATAAATACAAATAGGTGGGAGATTATGGAAGCTTTCTTCTGTGTTTTCACAGAACTACAAAGTGAAATCATCAGCTGACAGTGAGATGGATAGGGAAGTGTTAGAAGTATGAGGCAAGAAAGGAAGGTATATCAGTCAGGATTCTCCAGAGAAACAGAACTAAAGAGAGAGGTGTGTGTTTTGTGTGTATGTGTGTGTCTGTGTGTTTGTTGGGGTTGGTTGTGTATGTGTAGGGATATCTATCTAACAATCTATCTATCTATGAGAGAGAGAAAGAGAAAGAGAGAGAGAGAGAGAGATTGGTTATTGGTTCGTGAAATACTGTGATCTGCCCTCTAATCTGGAGACCCAGGAAAGCCAATAGTGTAACCAATCTATGTGCCAAGGCCTGAGCACCCAGGGTCTGCTGGTGCGAGTTCCAGAGTCTGAAGGCCCGAGAACCAGAATGTTCTTCACTCAGTCCACTGATTCAAATGCTAAGCGCTTCCAGGAACCTCCTCACAGAAGTATCCAGAAATAATGTTGAATCTGCCAGCTGGATCTCCCTTAGCCCAGTCAGGCTAACTCATAAAATTGGCCATTGTAGAAGGTATAAAGGAATGTTCCAGAAGAGTGAAGAGAGACTGGATGAAGGAAACAGGACTGCAAGGCAGCTTAAGAGTTCACCTGAAGCAATGGCCCTTGATTTCAGTGACACTAGTCCTTGTGGGTGTCAGGCTTTGCCCTGCACATTTAGCTACTGGGTAGGCCTGAGTAAGAGATGGATATAATGAGACAAGAGGAGAAGCCACTGCAGAATTTCTGGGAGACTTTCCCCTGGTTTGAGTAGGAGTGGATACAGATCATGTGGGAATGGAAGTTTTTACAGTTTGAGGGGACTACTCCCTCAACTCAAAATACCAACTCAAAATACCAAATATGAAGATATGTATAAAACTTTGTATTTGAAATGAGAGATTAAATCACAAGTGATGACTTATAAAAATCTGCTATCACAAGTCCAGCACATTGCTTTTATTAACTGCCTGGCAGACTGTTTTGTGTTCTTTTTTTTTTTTTACACCTAGCCTTTTTGACTGATGCTCTCTGATCACCTATTTTAATGACAATGCTTTTGTAATATTTTCTACAGAATGATAAATTAGTCTTTCCACAAAAATGTTTTATTAAAATTTGAGAAACATTACTCTCAGTATCTCAACTTGAGGTAAGTAATATCAGATTTTTAGGATCATTGTCAAATTTGGGGAAAATCTCTATCAAATTTCCTTCACATATGATTAAAAAAAAGGCTTTTTCAGGTTTTCTTTTGTAGAGACCACTCTTTGAATCGGCAGCACTCATAAACTACTTTGAGGAATGACCTCTTAATAGTGGCAAATTCAGTTTTATATTAGTTTTATCAATGTCATCAGCTCTGACAAATAATATTTATGTGATTCATTCCTCTTCATTGAGTGGAATATCAAACAATCTAAGGCATTCTATTGGATGTTTATAATTATTATGTTGATAGGAAAGAACTTCCAGTTTGATAACTGTGAATGGAAACCTAAATTTCTTCTTCTGATTTGACATGTTTGATGGTTGAAGGAATTGTCTGCAGACTAGCTTCTGGGTCTGAATATTTTCAAGTCTTGTTTCTTGCTGGGCATAGAGACACATGCCTGTAATCCCAGGAGCCCAAGGCAGAAGGACTGCAAGTTCAAGGCCAGCCTGGGCAATCTAGCAAGACCCTGTCTCAAAATGGAACAAAGAAAGGACCTGGTATGTGTGTGGCCTTGGGTTGAATTCCTATGCCACAGAAAATATTGTGTATTTCTTCAATATTGCATATTTCTGTTGTCTGTTTCTAGGCATGTTATGACATACAATGCTGTGAAATGATCTCTGTCCAAAAGCTTCATTTCCCTGAAATTCCCAGTGTTGTGTTACATGAAGGGAAATGTGATCAAAAAGATTTCAGAGATATAGTGACATTAAGTTAAAGTGGTTAAAGTATCTTTCTTATATTTTCAAATTTTACAAAAACCTGTGACCATGTGAACACACTGCTGGGTCCTTCCTAGAACTCTGTAAGAAAACTGTAAGAGATGAACGCTGGAGCTAAAGTAGACTAGATTAGCATCACAATGAACTCCCTCTGTTTTTATGAAAGGCCCAGAGAAGAATCCCACTCTTTTGGCTCTGGACCTCATTGTAACTTCAGGTGGTACCTGCCGAGGTGTCTCCCTCCCTGTCTCAGGATAAGGGCTAAAGCAAGCAGAGCCGACATGGAGACTCACTTAGATCCTTGATGGTATTGTTGCATCATTGATGAGCCAAACCTGGAGCCTACCTTCCTTCTTGACTTCCTGTTACATGAGGTAATAAATTAATTTATTCTTGGAACCTTTTAAATCAGTGTTTCTATTACACATAGATGAAAGCATCCTAATGTTTTTTGTTTATTCGCCTCTCCTTTAAGTACTTATTATGCTCTAAAATAATATTTTGAGTGTACTTGTTCTCTTGAGTGGAATATCAAAATAATCTTTTGAGTGTATATTTGGGGGGGTTGTATGTCAAAATGTAAACTCTATCAGAATTTATCTTCTTTGATATAGTAACTGCAATACGAAAAACAGTGCCCAGTTCATAGTAGATGTTCAATAAATATTTGTTGACTTAAATGAATGAGTAAAGTGTGGTATTGATGGTGAGTGAAGGTGGCAAGGCATCCTTCCTCTCACTATGCTTTACACTTCCAGCTATCCATCCTTAGAGAAAGGAGCACATTTTAGTAAAAATATTCTCCTTGTATTTCGTATCTGCTATTGTAGACACATTTCTGCTCCACTCAGCCAAATGATCCCCTGATTCCATCCTGCTAACGCATACCAGGATGTTCTGGGGCTTGATGCACAAGGCCAAAGGTTGCCATGACTTGTCTCCATATGTAGTACAAAGACATGGGCAATCTAATGGTGAAAGGAACGAGACCTACTGGTGGGGAAAAGAAGCGTTTTCTTTGGAGAATAACTTTTGGCTCCTCAGTATGCTTTGTTCCTCACATCCCATCTGTCACTACGTTCTGACATTTCCTTGCACAGAACATCATGTGTGTTTGCCCTCTTCTCTTTATTCCGTGAGTAAGCTCCTTCCTGCAGTTATCCAGTGTCCTTGACACTTTTAGAAATGTTCTTCATCTCTGGCTAGGTTTACTTTTCTTTTCCCATGTACCAATGGGCTTTTGGTGATTCTTTGTGGTCCTGGGATTTAAGGCCACACTGTTGTCCTCTAAGCTTTAAGAAAAGTATATTATATTCCTGGAAGACAATAATTGAAGCTACAGTCTTTGTGCTAGTGACAATCGCTAATTCCTACTAGAGAAAAAGGATCATTCTATAAATGGGAGAAAACTACCCAGGTATGGGATCATCCTTCCTTCCTTTTTCCCTTCTTTCTTTCTTTCTTTCTTTCTTTCTTTCTTTCTTTCTTTCTTTCTTTCTTTCTTTCTTTCCTTCTTTCTTTTTTTTTTGAGACAGGGTCTTGCTATGTAGCTCAGGCTGGCCTTGAACCTGTGGCAATCCTCCTGCCTCAGCCTCCTGAGTGCTGGGATTACAGGTGTGCACCACCATGCCCAGTTTTTTTTCTTTCTTTCTTTCTTTCTTTCTTTCTTTCTTTCTTTCTTTCTTTCTTTCTCTCTCTCTCTTTCTCTCTTTCTTTCTGTCTTAAAGCTAGGGAAAAGAATAAGACACAGTGCCTGCCTTCAAGATTCTCTCTGCTTCAAGGAGAGGGACAAATAAAGTGATATTTATAATGCAGCATAATGAGCATATATATTTGCTGTCCCGAGAAACTTTAGAAAGTTATTTGACTAATTTGTGGTGACTCGAAGGAGGCATACAGAGATGCCTCCTATGGTATACTATCAAGGATGACTACAAATTAGCCTGGTTTTAACAGAATATTGGTGGAAGGTATTCCAGGAATGAAAAAAGAATAGCATGCATAAAGACCAGAAAACAAGAACATACACAGCACATTCAAGGTACTAAGAGAACTAGTGGGGTTGATTAAAGAACTGGAAGGGTAGAGGTGATGAACAGATGAAGCAAGAGATACAAGAAAGAACCAGAACTTGAAAGACTTTTAAGATCTTTTATATATGTTCAACAATTAGACTTTACCTGAAGAGAAATGTATAAGCATTTGTGTTGGTTGGTGTTCTCTAGCAGAACAGAATTGATTGTGTGCGTGTGTGTGTGTGTAATTCTGCAAGAGGATTACTTAGGTCACCACACAGGATCAGAGGTGGGATAGTCCACAATGACCATCTGTGGGATGGGAAGTGGGAGAGTCCACAGTGGCTGCCTGTGGGTTAGAGAAGCAGATGATCCCAAGAAGCTGGAAGCCTCAGACCTGGATGGACTAAGAATGCAGTCCCTGTCTGAGGCTGAAGGATTAAAAGTTCCCTGGTGAGTCACTGGTGTGAGTCCACACTGAAAGGTTCAAGAAGTTGGAGTCTGAATTACAGGCAATGGCAGCAGTGAAAGACACACCCACTTAAGTAGAACTGAGGTGCAGTCGCAGGCCAACTTCCTCTTTCTTCCCCTGTTTGCTTACATCTGGCCCACAAGCTTATTGGATATAGTTTGCGGGCCTGCATGCCAACCATCTCTGGAAATAACCTTCCAGACACACCCAGAAGTGTGCTTTTCTAAGCACCCCAGCATCTCTCAATGCAGTCAAATTGACAATTAAGATTAACCATCACAGCATTGCTGGATTTTCAGCATGAAAGTGACATGGTCCAATTTGCATTTCATAAATATTGTTAGGGCTTCAGTGTGGAAAATTGATTGGAGAGGATTCTCATGGTAGGAAAGCCAGTTAGGAGATTAGTATAGTAGCTTAAGCAACACATAATGGTGGTTTGACCTGGTGTTAAAGGTGGACATGGAAAATATGAACTTATTTGGAATATATTTTTATGTTATATTATATTATATTATAAATTTATATTATATTATAAATAATGTATATTTATACAGTTTACATGACTTGCTGGCTGACTGTGAGAGAATTGAAGTCGAAAGAGAGAAGGAGGTGGGCCAGAATTTCTTAAATGTGCCAAAAAAAAAAAAACAAAAAACTGCAAAATGAAAGATTGGAACATTGATTTCATTAAAATTAAGAACTTATATTCATCCAAAGATACAATTCAGACAGTGAAAAGTCAAGCCAAGGACTAGGAATATGTATTGACTTACATATATTTGACAGAAACTTCATATCTAGAATATATTCCAGAATTCTACATATTAAAAAGAAAAGGCCAACTGCTATGGTGTGAATGTGGCTTTTCATACCAAAATTCGTGTTGAAGCTTAATTCCCCAGTTTCACAATGTTGAGAGGTGATAAAGCTTTTAAGAGGTATTTAAAGTTATGAGGGATCACTCTTATGAATGGATTCATATTTTTATCAAGAAACTGGGCTAGTTCTCTGGAGACTGTATTAAGTCTTAGGGGACCGCATTAGTTCCCTTGAGAGTGAGTTGCCATAAAGTGAGTTTGGCTTTCTTGGCTCTGTCTCTTGTTTGCCTTCTTGCCATATAATCTCTCTTCCTTTTACTCCCACCATGTGGTGCGAGCTACGGTGTTAGGACACTGCCAGAAGGCCCTCAGCAGAGGCCAAACAGAAGTGGCCACCTGATCTTGGACTTTCAGCCTCAAAAATTATGAGCTAAATAAACCTGTCTAAATTACCCTGCATCAAGTATTTTGTTATAGCAACACAGATTAAAACACCAACACAACTTAAAATCTGTATTAAAGACTTGAATAGTCATTTTACAGGAGGATTTCCAAATGGACAATGAGCATAGGAAAAGGTACTTAACATCATTAGCCTTTAAGAAAATGCACATTAAAACCTAAATGAGATATCCCTACACTCCCCCCAAAATGGTTACAATTAAAACGGCTGACAATATCAAGCACTGGCAAAGATGTGGGACAATTCAATCCCTTGTACACTGCTGTTGGGAGTATAAATTGGCACAAGTTGGGAAAATTGACTGGCAACATCTAGTAAGTTAAACATATACACATACTGTGAATCAGAATTTCCACTTCTGGAACAAATGAATGGCTATGCCTACAAACAACCATGTACAAATGTTAATATCATGGTTTATGAAGCCTTTGATGGAAAAACCCAAATCTTCATCAATAGTAGAAAGGATAAATGAATTGTGGTGCATCACACAATGGAATACTATATAAACATTTAAAAAATAAACGATTGATAAATACAGTGACATAGATGAATCGCAGAGACGTAACATTGTGAAAGACAAAAGAGTGCCTACAATATGAAGCCATTATGTGATCAAGTGAAACTAACCCTAAGTGATAGAAATCAGATGAGTGTCAATTACCATCTGGAAAGGGGTACTAGGGAGACATCTGGGCAGTACAAACGTTCCTTACCTTGATAATAGCAGTGGATAATGGGTAAATTCTTATGTAAGTATTTACTGAACTTCACAATTAAAATTTTTTTTGTGTGGGTACTGGGGGTGATCTCAGGACCTCGCGCGCCAGCAGGCGCCCGTGTCACTGACCGATATCACCAGCCCTTTTTTCGTATGTGGGTTCCGGGAGTCGAACTCGGGCCCTTGCGCTTGCCAGGCAGGCACTTATGCTGCTGAGCAATCTCACCGATCCCACACAATTAAATATTTTTGCACATCATTTGAACATAATTATAATAAGGTTTTAGGGAGAGGATGAGGTCAGATTTGGATGTTCTGAGTTGTAAATGCCTGGACATACTGAGATATGTCAGACTAAATTTGGCAGATCGATATAGAACTTATTTTTCAACTACTGGCTATATTCTACATGCAAGTATATATATTGAAGCTATAAAATGAAAGTATGAAGTACGTAAGATTTGAAATCATGAATCATCTTTGCTTTTAGAAACCCTCATGTAAACATTAGTGTGGAGGCTTAAATATTCCATAATCTCTCTTATATGACAAACTCAGAGTATAAATAATTTCAAAAAAACAAAATGAAAGATAGACTATAGGAAACAGGGAGCTAAGTCATTTGCAAATGCAAAGGGTGTCTGGAGATGGAGGGGGAAGGGGAAGAGAAGGGGAATAAAAAGAATTAAGATATGTTAAGTACACATACCTACTCTCTAAGATGAATGTAAACATTATGTACTGCAAACCCGGACTAATAAAAAGTGTACGAACAACAGTGTGTAGTAATGAGTAATATTGTTGAAAAATAATGAGGTCAGTTGATGTCTTAGTTACTTTTCTCTCGTTGATGAGACAAAATACCTGATGCCCAAAATTAAGGAAGGAAAGGTTTATTTAGCTCACAGTTGTGGAGGTTTCAGTCCATAATCAGCTGGCTCCAAGGCAAGGTGGCATGGTGAGGGGCAACAGTTCATGGTGGTGGAAGATAGCAAAAGCAACAAGAGCAAAAGGGGGAGAACAAGCCTCTTTTCCTCCCTTACATTGCATGCAGCTACCCACCTCAGGTGGGTGTAGCGCTCATACAATCTCTGTGCCCTCCTCTTGCACAGGCTCAGGATGTTTACAAAGTGAGGACCCTGACCCCCTGCTAAGTCAGTTAAACTTCTAAACTTCCCAAGTTGACACAATGAACAATATCCTGGAGCAGTAAGGGCATGTCCTCTACAGCCTAGGATGTAGAACTCCTGAGTTACTTAGTTAAGCTTCTAGACTTCTCAAATTGACACAATGTATCAACCATTACAGTTGATGAGGGGTCTTAAATCTTAATCTAAAGACTTGGGAATTGATTCAAGATCTAGGGGGAAGTTATTATGGGTTTTTGAGTCTAGGAGGACCAAAATCAAAATGCTGCCTAAAGCAGATTATTCCTGTAGCTGTGTGAAGGAGGCACAGGAACTGGACAGGACTGCAGAGGAAAAGGGCAACAAGGAGGCTGGATGTTGTGCTTCAGGCTTGAGATCAGAAAGGCCTGGCCAGAGCATGTCACTGGGAATGAGGAAAAGAAGATTCAAGACCAAGAACGGGTGAGGAAAGAATGAACAGGACTCATCTTTTGATGATGCGGGGGTATAAGGAAGGAAGAAAGGAAGATAAGCCCAGCTTCAGTTGAAATAATATGAGTTCACAGGCTTCTTTAAACCAGCACTTGAATCTATTTCATAGTTATTGAGCACATTTAATGAAGTAATATGTGTAAAATGGTTAACACAATGCCTCACACATGCTAAGTATTCAATTAAATTAGCTGCTATTATTCCAGCCACAGCTGCTCACTGCTGGAGAAATGCATGCAATCAGGCAGGTTGGTGCCACTTTAAATTCATGCTTAGCAACCTCAAGTGGGTCCTTAACACAGCTTACCCCTTCTTTCACTCTACCCTCTGTTTCAAGTCCTCAAGGGCCTTGCCCCACTTCACCCTTTTGCTCTCAACATATGACCCAGCTTCTTGCATGCAAAAGAAAATAGATTCCATCAGAAAGTAGTCTCAACAGTTCACCATCCAGTCCATGCGGCTGAGTACCTCTGTCCCAACTTCTCCACCTGACCTGCTCTTACCATGAAGGGTGCAATATCAAAGACCAGTATTGGGGAGGGCGCACATCCTCCTCTGGACCTTTCAACAACTTGGGGCCAACCCACACCTCCTTTAAGCTCTTCACCTCTAGAGTACAAAATGTAAGTGCAAGGGCTCTTTCTGTCCAGGTTTGCACACTGTCTCTGTTACTTAGCAGCTATGAGACCCTGGGCAAGCCTCTCTGCACCCAGTGTCCTCAACTGTGAAATGGGGACAATAAAAGCACCATCTTATAGGATTGCCATGAGCCTTCAATGAGATTATGCATGAAAAGTACTTAGCCAGAGCCCTGCATGGGTTAGCTAGTGATATTATCTATTATTCATCCAGTTTCTATTAGCATTTATATATTTTCAAGTGTATTCCATCCCCCGAAAGAGCTCTTGTGGATCCCACATGCTCCTCCAACTATTGCCCCATTTACTTGCTGGAACATAACAAAGGAATAGTCTATATTCCTTTGTTATAGATTCCATTATACTCAGTTTCTCCTCTCTGTATTCATTTTTCAAATCCTTCCAGTCTTGTCATGGTCACCAATGGTTGGAATGTTGCAGGTTCCAATAGATCCACTTCCATCCTCATATTATCTAATCTGTCAGTGGAATTTCCATGGCATCTCTGTATACTCTTATTGATCAAGCATTCACTACCATTAATTCCAGATTCTTTCATAACCTTGGTTTTTCTCTATTGTAGAATATCTGGCACAATCCCTGTTGTTAATCCCCCACTATCTGAACTTTGTCTCTGTCTCTCGTCTTCATAAGTCTCTGTCCTAAATCCTCCCTGACTTCAACTACTACCTGTGTTAGTAAGGATGGGTTGTTATGCCATGGTGACAGGTGAAAATCTCCACACCATTGTTACTTTTCCTTCTTCATGCCCAAACACCCGGCCTATCATCAAGTTATCATTTATCTCAAAGCCAAAATATTCTTTGAATCCCACCACTTTTCACAGAAATGACCATGTCTTTTCTCCAATTCAAAGCGACTCAAGTGTTCCTCATTGCTGGAAGATGAATCTAAACCCATTCCCACACCTCACAAGGCTCCAAGGAACCAGACATCGTGGTCCTCTCAGACATTACTGCGTATCTTACATACTTCTTGTCTGTGAGCTCCACTCCTGTCACACTGACCTTTAGTTCTTTGCATGTTCTGTAAGCTCTTCTCCTCTGCATCTTACTCATTGTTCCTAAAATACTCTTTCTCCATCTCTGTGACAGTCAATTTCCATAGGTATTGTAGCAAAACAGTGAAAAGGCAGGCTTGGTAGCTGCCTTGGAGAACTGCCTAAACACACAGCATGCCTCAGTTTCTCCATTTGTGCAATGCCCGTATATGGTTTTTGTGACGAATAAATGGATTTATTGTGTAAAGCCATTTAAATACTAACTGGTACAGAGCAAGTGCCCAGGAAACAGATGGTCCTCTTATTCCTTCTTCCAGGTCCAATTTCAATGTCTTGTCCTCAGGGAGGTCCTCTCTTGAGACAGGCTTCCCTAGACCTGGTTAGATCTCCCTGGTAGATGTGTTCATGTTCGCTATCCATGTTCTCACCTCCCTGATGACAGTTGTAATTTTGTATAACCATGAAGTTAGAGCTCGCCCATCCCCAGGGCATCTTTTGCTCATAGTTAAAAACAGCGTTTCAACATACCTAACTAAATAAAGCTGTTTGTGTGCTGCATACTGTTATACACATTATACTCAGAAACACACATACACATGCATGGGCGCACACATATACCTACCTCGATTAACAGAGTTTCAACATTCATCACTTAAAACACAGTTCTTGTAAAAAAAATTAACACCTGGTCTATCACTTTGTGTCACAGGGATATTACTATAGTGAGTCATCCTTGCACCTGACTCTCTTAAAAACAGTTTCAACATTCCTTCCATGAAGAAATGCACACGTAGCATGTGTTACTAAATGACACTTCACACAGCCGTCACTGCAGCCAGATATTCATGCACCTAGCTGTAGGAACCAAAGTTTCATCTTATGCCATTAAGAAAGTATTACCTGCACCACATACCACTAAACACAGTATTTTTTTGTACTAGGAATCGAACTCAGGACCTCACACTTGCCAGGCAGGTGCTGTGCCACTGAGCTATATCCCTGGCCTAAACACATACCTGGGAAGGAGAGAGTCAGAGTTTGTTCCTGAGGCCACCACTAGTCTGTCTTGCTTACATCTTCTCATGGCTCCAATGCTCCTCTCATTTCACAGCTTGCAGTGCCTATGGGGCTGTTTTTCATAGTCCAAGGGACAAACATATACGCTCTCATACACTTATACCTTCATTCCAATGCTTGATAATATGTCATTGTCCTAAGTCTGGAGTCCTATCCAGCCTCCATCTTCACAGAGAGCACCACCACGCTTCATGCCTCTCCCGTGCACACCTCATCCAGTTTTAGGGAAGGCTCAGCCCTGCCCAAGAGGAACGGGACAGACTTTCAGAACAGTCCATTCCTTCCACATGGGGCATGGGCTGGGGTCTTTCCCAGGACCCCCAGCTATGTTTTGACCCTGCAATTCCAGCTCCTTCCCTATTTCCCTGGTGGACTGATGAGTAATGATGGAAAAGAGACACAACCCTCCATACAGACATACGCACAGCCCCAAATACAAATACAAATTTCCAAACAGGGTTGTCTCCATGAGAAAAAAAAAACATTTCTTGACTCCACACTGATCTGCCCAGCTGACCTAGGACCTAGGACCTTCCTTGGGGGGGTCTGTAGGTGCTCACACAAAGGGAGCCATTACGAGGCTGCCTGCCTCTTTTCTTTACTAGTACATGTTTGCCATACATAATGCTAACATTCACCACAGGGAATTTGTACCCGTACATAATATATCTTATTTCTTCTTTTTTTCCCATTCCCCTCCCCTCCCTTTGACTGTAATAAAGTGGCAACTTCCCCAGAGATTAAATTTGGGGGAAAAGTGAGTTTCAGAGGCCTAAGCAAGCAAGCACCAAAGTGCAGAATAGAGAGGCTGGACACTGAGCATTAGAACTTCCTCAGATCAGGGAAGCTGGTAAGAGGAAGCATAGCCATACGCCCTGATGGAACTCATCACTAGAAGTCACCAGTCCAGAAGATGGACCTTAGGCACAAAAGTGTGAGGTTTGAGCAGAAGGCCAGGAGCAAGCAGTATAATTTAGGTCAAATTTGTTTTAAGATACAAGACCAGAAGTAAACTCAAAGTGTTGGCAGGATGGAACCCTCAAGTGGGCCTAGGAAACAAATTTGATTGTGGGGAAGTTTACAAAGAAGGGCTGGGAAGCAGGCAGTTCCAGACAGCATGGGAAGGTGGAAATAAAATGGGTGTCTACACTACGCTAACCACCCGGACTCAGTCAATTCATTTCTATTCATGTTCCTTTGATTTTCTTCTATTTCCCCTCTTCTTTATGTCACTCTTATCCTATTCTTCTTCTTCCCTTTCTTCTCTTCCTCCTCCTTCTTTTTCTTATTCTTATTAAACAAGTATGCCAATTAATTTTCATTGTTGGCCTGAATGCATGGTGACTTCTGGAGAAGTGATTGAGTTATGAGGGCACTAAACTCATCAGTGGGTTCATAGCTGAATATTAGCAGTAGGGCCTAGTAGAAGGACCAGGAACACACGACTTTACAGACTATATCTGGTCTCTGGCCCTTTTCTCTCTAGCTCTTACCCTGTGCTTTGCTTCCCAAATGCTATAAGTTGAACAGCTTTCCTGTTTCATGCTTTTCTGCCATGATGTTCCTGCCTTAGAGCTAGCCAACCATAGACTAAACATCTGAAACCGTGAGCCAAAATAAACTCTGCTTATAAGTTGCAGCTTTCAGATATTTGGTCCAAAGAATGGATAAAGCTAAAGTCTGAGTACTTTCTTGTTGCGTAAGATTGTGACATTATATTACTTCTTTGAAGCTCAACTCAAAGACTGGTATGTTCTAAGATATCTGTATGTCCCTGACTACATTCTCATTATTTAATGTCTCTTTGAAACTTCTAATTCCCTTTTTTTTTCTTGTTTTGGTCCCATCACCACACCCTCAACAACTGTCACTTTATAAACTTGCTAAAATATAATGTATGCTCATTTCTGGCTTACAAAGAGAGTTTCTATATTCTCGTCAAACCCCATCATCAATTCATGCATTCAAAGCACCTCCTGAGTACCTAGTCTGTACTAGGTGATTGTTTAATCTATACATTAAATTGCTTTCAGAAGAAGAAGCTACTAACCGGCATAGAATACATATTTATTTTTAGTACTTTCATCTGTTTGGATTATTACCATAAAATACCATAAACAAAGCAGCTTACAATAACAGAAATTTATTTCTTACTTTTCTAGAGGCTGGAAAGTTGTTATGGTTGAGGTCTAGGTGTCCCCTGAGAGCCTCATGTGTTTGTGGGTGGAGCTTTGGCAAGGTGATGGATTATGGGGGCTTTCAGGTGACTCGCTGTTAGGAGGTGGAGTCTGGTCAGGAGAGGCAGGTCACTGAAGGTGTGGCCTAGAAGGGTTTATCTCCCTCCCCAGCTCCTCCCTTCATTCTCTCTGCTTCCTGGATGCCATTACATCAGCAGCTTTCCTCCACGCAGGCCCGTCCACCATACTGCCAACCATGCAATTACTGAAACTTCTAAAAAGCGAGCCAAAATCAACCTCTCCTCAAGTCACAGGTATCAGGTGCAGTGTCCCAGCGATGAGAATAGTGACTAAGACAGAAGTCTAAGATCAGGGTGCTGGCAGCTCTCATCTGATGGAGGCTTGCTTCCTGGTTCTTGGATGTCATCTCTTAGCTGTATCCTCTCAAGGGGATAGCTGGCTTGCTCCCTGGGGCCTCTTTTATAAGGGCACTGACTCCATTCATGAAGGCTCCACTCTTATGGCCTGATCACCTCCCAAAAGTCTCCACTTCCTAATAACATCACCTTGAGAGTCAGGATCGCATCATATGACTTTGGGGGTAGCATAAATATTCAGATCATAGCAGTCAGATTGTTTAAAAGAATGTAAGAGGAAAATGGTAACATTGTGAATGCTGATTAAACAACCAAACTCATTTCAATTCTATTTTAGAGCTAATAGTTGGTCTAACATAACTGGATTGGCCTTTTGCCAGATCTTTTTACACAGTCTCAAATTTAGCCCTCTGATACCTTTTCTACTGACAGGGAAGTTAGCTGTTCTTGCTAAAGGTCATCATCATTGCAGACTGCTGTAGTTTATTGCTCCTAACCTGGGAGAATTCTCTTTAACGGGTTCAATTTTCATAAAGTCTTTTCTGCTCTTTGGAGCAGCCATAATTTAGTGCCCCCAATTAATGGAGAGAGCTAAAATTTCATACATAGTTAACTATGCCTTCAGTCAGTATTTGGTGCCTAGAAAATAAGTCCCCAATGGACATTTGCCCCTGCAAGTCATGCTACACCAAAAAATTGGGGCCTGACTGCAGACCGTTTCTCCTTCAAATGTTCAAGTTCAGCAATGATAGCAGCAAACTGAGTGGAGAGTGTTTCCAAGAAAAAGTGTTCAATGCTACTCTGGGGTATCTGACAGAAATGGAAGTGACTTTAACTTCCTCCAGGTAGAAGAGTCAATGGTTATTTTATCTACTCTTCAACCCATGCTAAATGAGTGAGAGTCCCCAAGAAGCTATCCATTTTCTTCCAGTGGATTGTTGTGGTTAGGTAAAAGCACTTACTTAACCAGTTACTGACAGGACCTCACCAACTATGGGTTGTTCAGATGTGGCAGCTCATCCTGTACATTATTCCAAAGCCTTGGGAAGAGATATTTTAAAAGATTCACATAGATTTCTTACTAGGATGGCCACAGTTGGAAACACAGACTCCCTGCTGGGAAGTCAAGAGGTCTGGGCTCTGTGGCCAGCTCTGCCATTTGTGTGAGCTCAAACAAGTCCTTTCCCCAAATCCTTCCTCTCTCTTTTTCCTACTCCAGGACTCTGATTATTGCCTGTTATCACCACGCACTGCACACTGCAAAGATAATTAAAAACAGGTGTCTGTTCCTATTAGAAGTGTCCAAATCAGCCTTATTCATAGTAGTTCCAAAATAGAAACAACCCGTGTTCCCATCAACTGGCGAATGAATAAACAAACTGTTGTATGTCCACATAATATAATATTATTCAGTCAAAAGAAGAATGAAATACTGATACATGCTACAACTTAAATAAAACTTGAATACATTATGCTAAGTGAAAGAAGCCAGTCACAAAAGGTCAAATATTGCATGACTCCTATTAAGGCTTGTTTCTAGATGTCCCCTCAAAGCCTCATGCAGTCATAGGTGGGGCTTTTTCAGAGGTGGCTGGATCTAGAGTGTGTGACGATGGGATTTTCATGGTGCAATGCTAGGATGAAGGGTGCTAGGATTAAGGGTGTGAGTGCTACCCTCTCTAACTATCCTGGATAAGACATAAGGGTTAGAAAGAGGCTTGCCATTTGCTTCCTTTAGCTGTCTTCTGCCTGCCATGAGCTGTTTCTCCTCTGCGATGCCTGTCTGCCATGCCACCCTGCCTTGGAGCCAGCTAATTATGAACTGAAACCTCTACAAACTGTGAGCTAAATAAACCTTTCCTCCTTTAACTTTGGGTGTCAGGTATTTTGTCTCAGCAACGAGAAAAGTAACTAAGACTACTCCACTTATATTAAATATTCAGAATAGGCAAATCCATAGACTGAAAAAAGATGGATTGTTGTTTGGAAGACAGAAAATAGAGAATGTTTTCTTTAATGAGTACAAAGTTTCCTTTTTGGAATGATGAAAATGCTATTGAATTGACTGGTAGTAAGGGATATACTAAAAACCATGGAATCATGTGCTTTGAAAAGAATAACTGTAGTTGTTAATTGAAATTATGGAAGCTGATCCTCTCCCTTATAAATATAGCAGTCAGAAAATCCAAAGAGGGGATGGGTCATCATATTTTTAACAAATAGCCAGATTACTTTAATAGACAAATTTATAAAACACTAGTACAGTGACTTTTTCTTAAGGGCTTTTCCAGATATCTACTACTTTACTACTTTGCTGTTCAAATTACGCACTTCTTTATCCTTGTGCTGTGTCCTACACTCTGGAATAAATGCTCCAGGCATTTGCAAGGCCAGGTAAAAGTGGAGGTGGTGGTGTAGGCAGTCGTTGACCTTGTGGAACTCACATCTAGTGCTCTGGATACAAGAAATGCTTCAGAATGCCTTTTAAATTTTAATTCACATTCTATTTAAGAACCAAACAAACCACTACAGAAAGAGTGTAGCACATCTACTTAATGAAATCATTTTTAGGTGGAAAAAAAGAATCAGGATATCAAAGTATGGCTTCCAACCAAATTACTCTCCTTAGATCTAGTCCTGTAGGGTCCGTGACCAGCTTCCACAATCCCTTTGCTTAAATTAATAACCAAGAGATTTGATGGTCTTTCGGAGTGTGGTAATATGGGAAGGCTCCATGCTGAGACATCATTTCTGAGGCAGCTCTCGTCCGTGGCAATGCAGAAGGCTGAATACATTTGAGCTTTGGGTGAAAGCCTTCCTAACTCACTACTCGGAGGAGGCCTCACAGCAGATGCCTCTCTTGGCACTTGGAAAGAGCTGCTTCTCACACTATCACTTACTGTCACAAAGCCTTGAAAATTCTGAGGTTGGCCTTGAAAAAAAAAAAAAAAAAAAGAAACCACTACACAATGGTATGATTCCAGTTTGAGAAAGGGTGCCGTGCTAATTAATGCTTAAGGTTTGCAGACAAATTGCCTGAAATGATTCTAATGCTTTTGAATGCAATAGAAAAATACATATATTCTCAATGAGGCTTTTGAAAAGACTTTTTTGAATTTAATTGGAGAAAGGGAGGCACAAAAAGAGGCAACAGAAGTATTCTTCCAGCCATGCCTTTAGAACCCTAGTGGATTCTTCTACTGCTCACCCTCATCTGCATTGGGGAACCCCAAAGGTATCTCTTCATACCAAGAGGAGCAAGGTTCCAGGCCAGTGAAAGAATATCACCGAACCATTCTCTCCTGCAAAAAATATTTCCTCTTTAGAGGACTGTCAATTTTTGAAACTACAATGCTGGACGCTCTCTGAGTCTCTTTCGTTTGAGTCTTCTGGCCACTTAGCAGGACTAGGCAAGGCCCACCCGGAGAGAAAGCCCCATGTAGAGACTTCTATCCATCTGTCTGGCTGTAGCAGAGGCTCTCACTGATTGTTTCTCTCCCCTCATCTTCCTCCCTTCACCTCTTCTCTTCCATTTTCTTTAGCCACCCCTTGTCTACCCTGCCTCAGACCCTGCTCTTGATTCTAAGGAAACAGAAATCAGGGAGCATTGTCCTTATCCTCAGGGAGCTCAGAGCCTTTAGGGGCACAAATGATTATCAGCACCCCCGCCTGCAAAAAAACTGCTGTGAACAGAGGTGTGACTAGAAGGGAGCAAGTCCTGGTCATTTGTCATGGTAAGGGCCTGGCAAAGGGGACTAGGAGGGGCCAGTAAAGCCTCCCTCCTGGGGCAAAGGTGTGCTGAAGAGGCTAGCACTGCAGTTCCATGTGGGACAGAGTGATGCATTTTCAAGGCAGAGTCCCTCCATCGGCCCACACATGGCCGGAAGGTGGGAAGGACTCACATTGCGCTGAGCCCGCACCTTTCTGTATTTGCGTGCGCCTTTCTAGGAATGTGGGGTAGAAAGGCAGCTGACATGGTGGTTGCCACTGTGGACTCCTGGGTTGTCTTCACTGCTACTCCTGCACTTTGCCCGAAAATATTGTTTGTGAGAGCTTTATTAAATATTTCAAACTAACTTTAGTTTTTGAAGTATTATTATGAAATGCTTCCTTTGGTTAAGGGGAAGGGGAAGGTTTTTTTTTTTTTTAAGTTTATTTTGAAGGAAAGACACATTGATTCTCAGAACCCCATGACATAAGAGCATGTATTTCCCTCCTCGAAGGAAATGCTTTTATTTTTATTTATTTTTTTTTTTTTGTGGGTACCAGGGGGACGACCTCAGGACCTCGCGCGCCAACAGGCACCCGTGCCACTGAGCGATATCACCGGCCCCTTTTTCGTATGTGGGTTCCGGGAGTCGAACTCGGGCCCTCGCGCTTGCAAGGCAGGCGCTTACGCCGCTGAGCCATCTCACCGGCCCGGAAATGCTTTTAAAAAGCAAGACTCTTTCCAGATTCCTAGAGCTCCCAGATTCCTAGACTGTTGTGAAATAAATGTCATTTTCAGGGTAGAACATACATGCTAAAAATCACAGAAGAAGAAGCCATCTCTTTGACTACTAAATACACACTTGGGTAGTGGGCTACTCAATGAGAGAGGCAGGGATTTAAACTCTGTCTTTTGTGCTTCAAGATAAAACAGTGCTGGAGAGCTTGACCACTCACACACCACTGTTGTGTTACACTTACAAACATCAAGACACACGTGCATGGTCACAGCCAACATTTAAGAGTTTACCTCAAGGTGACTTAAAGTTAATATTGATTGACATTTGTTCAGATTTTAGCAAATGAAATCCTTAATTTTCTATAACTGGGAAAATTAGAAAAGGAGTTGTAGGATGCAGGGAGTGATAGAAAGGGAAGGGCACAAAAAAACCAATTAAGATGTGTTATGTACATGTACACACCCACCCACAATAAATGTAATCATTATGTACTGCAAACATGGACTCCTAAAAAAATAACATAAAATTAGAAATGGGCAAGCCTCGTAATGTCTTTTTCCTGGAGTTGAAATTGTTAGATAGGTTCTATGTGTCTTAAGTTCATCATGCATTGCTTGAACATGCATCATTATTTTCCCCCTTACAATATAAAATCTGAAGAAACGGTAATACCACCAAGAGCTATTGTAAGTAATCTGGTGATGAGAAAAACAGAGACATATTGCTTATTTCTCACTTTTTTTCTCATGTTACTGAGTGCCCTTCCCTCATCTAGTTGTTTCCTTGTGATTTTGTGCCGCAGTTTAACACCGCACATGTCCTAATTCTGCAATACAGTTTGCTGAGTATCTCCAGGCGCAGAGAATAGTGCTGAAATACAATGTATTTTTAGCCCATGATTAACTCCTGCTTGCCCGTCCACAGAGCTGTGGTGCTGCAGAAGACCTGGGCTTTGGAGGGAGCAGAAACTGCATGAGATCCCAGTCCTGCCTCCAGGTAAAAATCCTCACTAAGCAATTGCCGTGCTTCACATATTCAGTGCGCGAAATTGAGTGACATAATTAACCTTTCAGAGTCACGGTTTCCTTATCTGTAAAGTGGGAATAACAGTTACCACTTCCTACACACTGAAGATCGTTCTGTCTTTTACATTAGGGCTCCCCTTCATTGTAAAAACCACCCTATACCCTGGTGCTGCTATTCTTTTTTTTCCCCTCATTTTACAGGAGAAGAAACACAAGCACAATTAATTTGTCCAAGTCTATACATGACTTAATCTCCCTGGGCCTCAGTTTCCTCATCTGTCAAATGTGTTGATACTGCCAAGTGAATATGATTATTGTAAAGATTATAGAGACTAAATAGACACTTAGAACAATGCTCGGCCCAGAATATGCTCTCAAGACTTCTGTTTTATTACTGTTAAGATGCTTATTACTTTTGAAATTCATCATATATGTGTATTTATGTATTTATTTTCAGTCTCTCTCATTAGACTGTGAATCTCATAGCACACTGGGTTTTTCCTTGCTTTATCTCTAATCCCTATAGCAGTGGCTATATATAGAAAGTAGTTCATAATTATTTTATAAATGAATGAATGACCGGATTAATGACTTCTACAATTATCTGCCAAGGAAAATGAAATTTTTCATACTTCTTTTCATTTCTTTCACAATCACTAGTTCCTACAGATCAGTGAGCTGGTTTCCTATAACTTTATTATCCCTATATTCTGCAGGGAAAATGTCCCTCACTTTTTAACAAACCCGGAGTTACACGATCTCCATTTCTGATTATGCTTGAACTAGGACATTTCCTACTCTAACAAACCCATAGGCCAACACAAATATAAATTTGCATGCAGCAGGGCTTCTACAGATTGGAACCATGTTTGGTCAGGAGAGGAGGTAGAGCACTTAGAAGAATAGTTAGAGATTGGGTTTATATCAAGACCCCAGTCTCACTGGGACAGGAAACCGACAGAACAAGCAAAATCGGGAGATTGCTTCTTGACAATAAATTATAGAGAGCTTGGTCCAGAGTCCAAGACTTGGGACTGGATCCAAGGGGGTTTCAAGCAGCTGATTGGTGAGGGCCCAGACGATATTACAGAAACCATCAAGAAGAGGAAAACCACCTAGAGCTTTTGTTAGAAAATGTTTTACTCTCATGCCAGAAGACAGTATCTCTCCTGTGCCACATTGCTGGCCCCTTCTATCAGTCCTTAGGTCACTTCCTCTGATGTCTTATTTTAGTACTGGGGATTGAACACACTGAGCTATATAGCCCCAGCCTTTTTTCATTTTTTATTTTGACACAGGGTCTCACTAAGTTTCTAAGTCACCCAGGCTGGCCTTAAATTCACAGTCTTCCTGTCTCAGTCTCCCAGAGTGCTAGAACACAGGCTTGTGCTACTGCAGCAAGCATCATTTTTTTTTTCTTTTCTGATTATGTTAGTTCCTGGCTCAGTACCAGCCTTTCTAATACTCCTCTTCTATTAATTAATTATTGGTGACTGTGATACTAATATACACGATCCTTCCAACACCCTGGCCTCTCGCTCCATCCCTTGTCTTCTCCCTTTCCTGCAGTGATCTGGTTCCACCCCATCAGCCAGTCCCTCACATGGCAGTGGCAGCTCTTGTCATTACCAATAACTGCAACCCCTCCAGGCTCTCTTCTGTGCTTCTTTTTCTCTCCCCATTGCTTCCTATCTTTCTGCTCACTCTCTCTAATGCCCAATCTCCAATCCTCCCTTCAGCTGGAGCAGACTCTACGATCCATTGACTGCAAACTTTCACATCTCTTGCCCACGTGATTTTCCCTTTTCCCTCTTTAATTCCATAGGCGAGCATGATAATTGCTCTTTATACATTCTCAACTCCCTCGCTCCCTTCCCACTTTGCTTAGCAAAACCACAATTTAAGTTAAATCTATCTCTCCACCCTCGTTGCTTTGTCTATGACTGGGAAAAAAACCCCACAAGAATGCTTGCTGGGCTCACTTTAAATTCATAGCCATGAAGCTCAAGTGGGTCCTTAATGCCGCTTGGCCCTCCACTACCCTGCCCTCTAGGATGACTATTTCATATTGCTTCCTGCTGCCCTTTGGTGATCTCATCAGGGCTCATCACTTGAAATACCATCTAAATGGTAGATGATGACTACCAATTTCTATCTCCAAGCCAGACTTGATCAAACTATGTGAAAAAAATGCAACCTCCCTGCGTTCCCGGCACTGACAATCCCACTTATGAGGTTTTTTTGTTTGTTCTGTATCGTGTAGCAATTAATCTACTGTATCATCTTTAAAGATGTTCATTTTCTCCCTCCCTCTATTCAAATATAAGCCCCTTAGGGATAGAACTTTTCATCTTTTGTTTTCAAATTGATGTATCTTTAGTGTCTAAAATGGGACCTGCCATGTAGTAGGAGTTAGAATTTTAAATCAGAGTTTCTAGAGGAAAAGCCCTGGCAATTGGTATATTTAATACAAACCCCAGATGGTTGTCTTCTATCAGGGAAGTTGGAGGCAACTCAGACCTAAACAGACCCTTTATTACTTGGCCTCTTCTTTTCTGCCTGACTTAATTTTACCCACTCTGTGTACTGCTCGCATTGCTTTACCACACTGATCTTTTATGATTCCTGTCATGTGCCAAACATCTCTCAACCCCAGGGCCTTTGCACATTCAATTCTCCCTGCCTAGAATATTCTTTGCATAATTTGCTCCTTGTCTAGTCTATTCAGGACAATAGTATAGTTTGTTAAGTTTAATTCAGATTACTCAGGACTAATAAATATTCAGGACTATGTTTGACAGATCTTTTAGAGATCATTCCTGCTCCTGTCATTTTCAATCCTCTACCTCCTTCATTGTTTTCCGTAGCACTTGTGACTACTTAGGTGATACATTTCTGTTTGTCTAGACTAAAATGTAAAAACAATAATAGCTAATGTTTGCTAACTGCAAGATAGCATTATAAGTATTTTCATATAATCTACACAACATCACGGTTGTACTCTTGCCATACCTGTTTTATAGACACAGAAAAGTTAAGTAGTCAGCCTATGGTCTTGCCACTGGTCAGTAGCAGAGATCGAGCGATCTGACTGTTGAGTGCGCCTCTTTTTAGGTGACCTGAGGATGAAGATTTTTGTCTGTTTTCTTTAGTACTGTAAACCTAGAGCTTAGAATAGTGCCGGACACGTAGCAGTTGTTCACTGATTGTCTTCACTTGGCTTCCCTCTGTGCATGTGTGTGTCCTAATCTCTTCTAAGGACACTAGTCATATTAAACTAGGGCCCTACTTCTGACTTTATTTGACCCTAATTACCTATTTTAAGTCCCTTTCTCCGAGTATAGTCACACTGAGGATTCAGGCTTCAACATAAATGGGGGTGCATGATACTTCCTAGAAATTAGGATATTGAGATCAGGGTTGTTACCAAAAAGAGGAGGTGCTGAGATAGAGGGAAATTCATGCCCCGTGTAGGCCTTTGGTTTTCAAACTCTGATTTTTGGTCGTTGAAACCCTTGCTCAAAATGAACCTGCTATGGAAGCCCACAATAGCAAAAAAAATATCAACAAGGGCTGCACTGTGGGGAGCTGAGATGGAAAGATTTGGGAACCCAGGCACTCGTTGTATGTGAAGGTTCCTTCACCAGAAAAGACTTGCGAGTAGACCAAATAGCTCCAACCCTCTCTACATCCCCTATACCTAGCAAAAGGCTTGACCTCTGCTCGGAGAGGGAGCCTGAATACTGAGGGCCTGCAGCATGATAGATGGCGGTCTAAAGGCCTTGGTAGCAGGAAGCCAGGCTGAGCTTTGAACCTAGAGACTTAGAAAGGTGGCCATGCCAACCATGTTGGTATAGTCCAGCTTCACCCCAATCAGAATAAGGACCAGGCTGCTGATGCTGCCTTTGCATTATTAACAACTCATCATTTTAATGAAAGGTTTAGACTGAGTTTGAGCGAAACAAAACCCTGCAGTTAAAGTTCTCTGATTGTATAGATCTACATCGCCTTCATTCTAAAGCACAGGAACTTTTGAAAACACGATAAATCACTCCCAAGTGCCTCCTTTCAAATATTATTTCAGTATGAAAATTACAGTCATAAAGCATAATGAAGCATATTTGAATATCAAGTACAAAAGTCACCATGTAAATATAAAAGAAGAGTGAATGTATTGTGGTCAACATTTTATTTTATAAAAGTAATTTTCTTCCCGAAGACTTTAAAGAGCTTCTGGCCAGTGTTTGGAGGGCCTACACTGAATTCCATGGGCAGGAATTTCATTGTTCAAATTATGAAGGAGGCAAGAATATGAAGGTGTGTGTGCCTGTGTGTGTGAGAAAGAGAGGGGAGAGAGAGAAGAGTGCAAGAGGAGACCAGAGGGGAGGGGAGGGAATGGAGGAGAGAGGAGAAGAGAGAAGAGGAGATATTTTGTATTGTTCTCCATTTCCTAATTCTACCCCAATGTTAAGTAGCTTGTCTGGCTTGGCCGTCTCTTGCCTTGGGGGTTTTACAAGTTGGAAGTCAGATGTGTGCCCTGGGCTGCCTGGCTGGAAGGGCTAGGAAGCTGCGAGAACTCAGAAGGAGTGGCCACAAAGAACATGCAGGAGAGCTGCCTTGCCGAATAGTCATGGCCCCTAGTAATAAAGGCATAGCCCTGAAATGTCTTGGGGACTGGGACACATTTGTTCCAGGAAGAACCAGTGTCATGAACTGGAGTTTCTCTCAGCGTTTTGGTATTGTTGAAATCGCAGGGCTTCTTTCTAATCTCCAGCGGCAGAGTCCCCCTGAGTTCCAATAGCCTATCATTCTAACAGCATAGGACCTCCGAAATGGAATTCAGATGGTTTGAAGAGAATGTAAAAAAGTGAAGGTAAAGGAACTCTTTCTTATATTTTAACCCAAACCTGTGTCCACCCAGAATATAAGTAGAATGAAGGCTTTATCCTTGGAAAATATTTTACTTTTGCTTCTCTTTCCTCTCCTGTCAATTACACCCCATTATCTTTTAATGCCATATGTGGTACAAGAGTATATTCTTTTTGAATAAGATTCTGGTTTCCATTGCTTTTGTTGAAACCCAGCCCATGATTCATATTTTCTAAGAAAGGAAAAAAAACCCATTGTATTTTCTAAGAAGTCTTCCCATCCTGATTATTTTCTAATGGCTTAATCTCTGCCTCCTTGGAACCTCAGATGCTGTTTGTCTCCCATTACCAGGAATCATTATCTATCATTTTGAAAATATTCAGAGTTTCATTACTGTACGTTGTATCTGAGTAGAATACCATTTTCTCAAGGGGAATGGTTAAAATATAAGGGCCTTTGGTTTCTTTGGTAAAACTCCGTGCTCAATTCAATCATTCAAAGGATTATTTAAGATGCCTAATATTTGTAAGACAATGTTTAATATGCTTTTAAAATTAATGAACAGATTAATTGCTTTTGGAAGGAGGAAACTTCCAGCAAGATTTAGAAAAGGAGCACTTCCAAGAGGTGAGCACCCAAGCTGCATGACCTTCAACTGACCTTGCAATCACTCCTCCATCTGGACCTGGAAGATTCTGTGGTTCATGGCTTCAAGAAAGTTACCTTTGTCTCTGGACCATTCTCTGGCCTTTTCTATTTGTCTGAAGCCAAATCTCTTTTTATTGTTAAAGACAGCCCTATCCACTACAGGGTAAATTTGTCATTCTTTGTTCTAGACCATTGGTGGCAAAACTATGGCACGTGTGCCACAGCAGGCTGTTTGTGTCATAGAAAGCTCTAAAAGGTTTGCCATGACCATTCTACATCTTTTTTTGAGTCAATCTCTCTACTGTGGATTTTCTCAAAATATAGCCCTATCACCTAGTATGCTTGATACAATGCAGATTCCTTGGCCCAATCGTTGGCCTTTAGAATAATATCCGTGACTGGCTCTGGGAGCTCGATTCTTACATATCTCCCCCAAGAGATTCTGCAGCCCACCAGTACTTGAGCTTTATATCTCTGGTAAGTCTGCAGCTACTATGTCTAATTCCATTTGACTCTCAGTTTCTCTATTTTTCACCCACACAGAAAAATAGGAGCTCTGTGTACATACAAAGCCATATACCCACACAAGAGCCATTTTGTTCGTACTCAATATTTTAACATATGTATCAATTCCAATGTTACTTAATGTTCATCTTTTATGTGCTAGATACTATACTGGGCATCATGGGGCTAAAATAAGTACTAAGTAAAATTTTACATATCTGTAGAGTTTAATAATGACATAAGTATTAAGACTTTTAATTAAGCAATTTCTTTCTTGGGATCTATATCTTGACCTTCTAGAGCAAGTAGTTAAGATATGACTGCTTATTGATATTGGTCTACTCATCTTCGCAGAGAGCTAAGTCAAACTGAAAGGATTCATTAAACAGCAGGCACTGTGTTTGGTCTGGGTACACAATAGTAACCAAGACAGACGTATTTGTTGCCCTGTTGGAACTGACAGTCTAAGAGGACAGATCAATAAGCAGATGAAACTATTACATGTTCAGAAACAAATGTAATGCAAGCAGTGGCATGGTATATCCTAAGGGTGAGGTTGGGGTAGAGCAGAGATGAAGACAAATGGAAGGGTTGAAGATTTAGTTTAGAAATAGGGCTGTCCAGACTTACTGATGGGTTGGATGTAGATAGATGAAAGACTAAAAGTAATCAAAGATAATTCCTAGATTTCTAACTTGGGCAATTGAATGGATTGATTTACTGGTATTAAAAAAGCAAGTCACATAACATTAGGGAGATAGATGTACTGTGATGCTAAAAGCTCTAAAGCTCTAAATTAGACATAATTGGCATCTTCTATGAGAAAAGCAAGAGTAGATTTCTATATATGAGCACAGAATTTAGAGAAGGGCTAGGGCTGGAAATAGAACATTGGTAGTCATCAGCTAATTTTCCTGGGTAGATAATGTGGCCAGAGAAGAAAGAGTTACCAAAAAATGACAACACATTTGAAGACATGCTCAAACTCACTAGATACTTTAAAAATGCGAAATGAAACAACAATGAGATCACCTAATGGATAGGTAGGCTCGGACGAGTGGAAAATGCCAAATGTTGAGGAGACGTAGGATCAAGAATCTCTCATGTGCTGTAGTTGGGAGTGGAGATTGGAGCGGCTCTTCTGGAGGGCATTCTGGTAGTACATGGACAAATCAAACGCATACTTCATGGTCTAGTAATTCAGATTTTGGACTTGCAGCTTAAAGGAATATTTGCATGGGTTAACAGGGGACTGGAGTGGGGATGTTTATGGCAATGTTGACAATTACAGGGTGGTGGTGAGTTGATGACCAGTATGTTATCACTGGGGGCATATATAGGTATGATGTGGTATAAGAACACCACAGAATACTATGCAATGGTGAGTAATAAACCAGATGGATCTAACTAGGCCTCAGTAAAAATTACAAACTAGCACGCCACACAGAAGATATGCGCATAAAGGTAAATATGTGAAGTGATGGATACGTTCATCGGCTAGATTTTTTTATCATTTCACAGTGTGTACATATATCAAACATCATATATACCATGCATTTATACAATTTTTATTGTCAATTATACTTCAATAAAGCTAGAAAAATATGCATGAAAAGTGACTACATCTTATCAGAACACATACAAACAAGAGCATACACACTGAATGTGTTAGTATGATTATGGGGCCAAAGGGAAATAAGATTGGGAGATAAAACAAGCGAGGAGCCTTGCACAGGCCAATTATAAGGGGCCATGATCTGAGAACTAATAAAACTCTGTGTCCAGAAGTCCAAATTAAGAGAGAGTTGATAAGAAAAGCAGTCTCCAGACTGAGGATCACTAGCAGTTAGAGGTTAGTCAAGATGATTGCATGACTCTTCCCATCATCTATGCCCTAAGACTGGATGTGAGGTACATTCACTTATTTGTTCTCTCTTGAAGTCAGGGATATTTTCCCTTCCTAATGTGGGCAACTCCAATCCATGTCTACATCACCAAAGTTTTTATAAGATTTAATGCTAGAGACACATGGCACAAGTCAGAATGAACATTGGACATTTCAGGGCATACTGTCCTTCAATGATTTAAGAATAAGAGGGGCAACAAAAATATGTCATGCTTCAGTTTTTTAGATATGAAGTGGTGATCATTTAGCTCTCAAACTTTTCCTGGCCTACACTAACAGACTCCTAATATATTTCCTTGCCTGAGAATTCTCCTCCAATTACCCCTTGTTTGCAAAAATGATATTTATAAAAATACAAATTGGATCAAATTATTCCCCACATTGAAAGTGCTGTGTAACTTACCAGAGTCTTCAGAAAAATATCCCCAGCCAGGGGCAAAGTAGCATGGTGCTGGAAGGTGAGGGGGTTCATGGTAGACAAACTATTTTGACAATTAACTAGCTATCTACCATTAAACAAGTTACTACAGCTCTTTGAGTTTAGTTTCTGTGTCTATAAAGCATGGATATAATTGTTAACTTACAGGGCAGTGATTCCATTGTTTTAGTGGGGATCTAAACCCACGTGCACAGCTGCTGATTCTGTAGGTCTGTGATGGACTTTTAAGGGTCTGCATTTCTCATTCACTCCTAGGTGATGCTGATGCTACTGGGCTCCGGGGCCAAACTTGCAGAGCATCGTTACAGAGATCTTAGTTATTTTTCCCTTGTTGCTGAGACAAAATACCCAACACCCAAAGTTAAGGGAGGAAAGGTTTATTTAGCTCCCAGTTTGTAGAGGTTTCAGTCCATAATGGGCTGATTCCAAGGCAGGGTGGCACATGGCAGACAGGCATTGCAGAGGAGAAACAAACAACTGATGGTGGGCAGAGGTAGCAAAGAAAGAAAGAGAGAAGACAAGCCTCTTTCTGTCCCTTATATTGTATCCAGGCTACCGGGATTAGGGCAGTGCCAAAGCAATCAGTGGACTGATTTAGTGATCATGCACCCTTAATCCTAGCACCCTTAATCCAAGCATTGCACCATGAATCAGTCACACACTAGATTCAGCCACCTCTGAAAAAGCCCCACCTGTGACTGCATGAGGCTTTGCAGGGACATCTAGACACAGCCATAGCAAGGGCGTCCTGAGGTCAAATAGGATGCATGCCAAGAGCCCCACCTACTATGTCACACCGACATTGAAGCTGCCACTGTTGCTTTCACATCCCCCCAACATGTGGTCTCCACTTCTCCAGTCTCATGGCCACCACTGGGCTGCACACATCCTGCGTGCCAACCACAGCAAACCATTCACCGCTCCCTGAACCTTTGATGCAGATTTTGCCCTGGGGTTCCTTTGCCTGTACTTGTTTTTTCCCCAAGAAGCTCCCTGCTCTTCCTTCCACTCCACCACCATCGTTGAACAATCTTCTCTTCAAGGCTCAGCTCAAATGCCAGGGAAGTTTTTGCGAATATCCTCTAGTTTGGATTCATTGATTCTTCCCATGACATTTCATCCATCTGTTAATTTATTCACTCGTTTAGTAAATATTTATTGAGCATCTACCATGTGCCAGCCTCCCTGCTAGCTGCTGGGAGTACAATTTTGAGCAAAACCCAATATTGCCCCTGCTTTCAAGGAGCTTAAAATCTTCAGGGAATATAAAATTGCAACAGTGACAAGAAATGAGCAAGAGGAGATTGTGTTACTTTGAATACTTAGAGAAAGATTTATAGAGCTTTAAAATCCCTGTTTTTCTCTATGAATTGTTGAAAACTGTAAAGTTGGACTAGGGAAACAATCCAAAAATGGCTTGAGTTTGCATAGTTCCTTTTGATAATAAACTAATTTTCTGGCCTGTTATGGGGTTGATTTCATTACTTCTCAAGATACCCTGGCATGGAATATTATAGCTTACACTTAACTGAGCACATATTATGTTCCCATAAGTAACATAGATAGTACCAGGGACTGTCAAAATAAATAAGACATGCTTCTACTCTCAAAGAGCTTATTTTCCAGTGGGACAGGTTTTTTTGTACACAAAACTCAAAACCCAAGGTATGGTATGTGAAAAGTTATAATCACCCACTTCTCTCCTCCTCTACCAGAATGTACATAGTGACATTTTTCTCTAGCCAGCATTACCAGGGACGAAGACTAGTGCCTGGTGTACAATGGAAAGCAGTCATATTTGTGGATGAATGGATGCATTTCCATGCTCACCGCGCTGGCTCAGGCGTCCACGCAATAGTCACCTACACTATCACAACCTGGCCTTTGTGTCTGTCGCCATGCCACTTTCAAGCCATCCTCATACCTTAGCAAAAACTCCAAAACATAACCATGCAACTCTGGAGAGTATTTGAAACCTCTCGGCTGTTCCCGCTGGGATCCTGGGAAATTCTTAACACTTTTTTTTTTTTTCAGTAATGGGGATTGAACCCAGGAAGCACTAAGCTACATCCCCAGCCCTTTTTTATTTTCTTCTGAGACGACTTCATCAAGTTGCTCAGGCTGGGCTTGAATTTGCAATCTTCCTGCCTTGACCTCAGAGTGCTGGGATTATGGGTATGTACCACTGTGCTGGGCTAAGCTTAGGCTTCCTATGTGTGACACAAGGTGTTTATTTTTGGCCTTTGCTGCTGTCCTCATGGCTTCTTAAATGTGCTAATTCTTTCCCAGAAATGCTAGCCCTTACTCTTATTTCCATTGGCCACTGCTGATGAATATAAGCTAGAAGCTAAGTTTCTCTACTCTGGAATAAACCTGCCAATGACTTCCTTACATCCATTCTTCTATTCTCAGCTTCCAATTTAGAACTGAGAGGATGGCTTTAACTATTAATGATGATGTCATTAACAATTATAAAAGATTTCTAATGATTTTATATAATCCCAGACACATGTAACTCCTGAGTTGCTAACCCTCTTCTCAATTTCAGGCAAATATAAAATAGTCTGGTGAGTGAGCACAACAGTTTCCACAGAAGGTCAGGTAAAAAATAATGATGAGCCCTTAAAGAGATGCTCCCTTATTTTATGAATCAGTGAGGGACTAAGAGTGTTGTCACTTGTAGCTCTGTGAGGGGTGGAACATATCCCCACATTTTGGTTTTCCTAACATAGTAACTGAAGGTCAACATTTCATTACCAATAGAATCTCTTGCAATCCCGAGTGAGTCTGCCCCATAAGTCCAAAGCATAGTGTTGAGAAAGTTAGGCTGAAGGCCACAGGCTGATCATGTGGCTGCTCCTCCTGGGAAGGCCATTTTCCTAGGAATGTCTGCACCCTCTTCCTGCCATGTGGTTGACTGTTAACACCTGGCCTCTTGGTGCCAGAAGAAGAAACATCATTAAAATATTTTGGCACTTCTGCTTTTAGTACAACTAGGAAGCTGTGAAGCATGCAAATAGAGCATGAAAATGAAGCCTACCCTAAGGATGGTTATAAAACGTTTTCAGACCCCAGAAAAGTTTCACTTCAGTCTGCATTTTGGTTTTGGTGAGAGACCGCAGGATTTCCCTCACCGAAGGCAGCAGGTCCAGGCCCCTTGTCTGACGTTCCTCTTCTTGGTTGCCGTGGCCTACTGGGCTCTTCAGAGCTGAATTGGCCAATTCCGACAAGGTCAGCCAGTGGAAACATCCAGGGATCGATAAACTTCTGTTGCCCGTGGCCCCCATGCTAAACTGTCAGAATGTGAAGAGTGACTCCTAGACTTGGGAGCAAATGCTCAGTCAGCTGAATGACGCCGGGAGACCATGGCCATGGCCTCGGAGGAACTCAGGCACGAGTCAGTTCACCTCATAATGTGATTGTACACCCGTTTTCCCCACTGTAAGATGGGACTCTGATCAGCCTTTTGCTCTCTCTTCCCATCTCCCTTTACCTTCTTCCCCCACCTTCTGCTCTTCAACACCTGTACAGTTTTGGGCACAGTGCCCTCCTGGGACTTCAGGACATGTGTTGAATCTAAAAGTATTTCTATTCATGTTTGCAAGACTGAGCTCTTCTAGCATCTCATCCCACGCTAACCCGCATTTGCTACAGAGTAGAAAGCAATGCACCCGGGGAGCTGTAGGATGGAACCTCAGTCTTCTACTAAGTCAGCAGTTAATTTCCAGGCAGATATCTCGAGGTGCAAGTTCTTAATTCAATTCAGTAGGAAGGTTTCCAACTAGCAAAATTAGACTTTTTCCTCTTAAAAGTTCCTTTTCATTTAGTTAGTAAGAAATTCAATGTTGCTATTTTTCTTACTTTCTTTTAATGATAATGATAAGAAATATGACATCCATGTCTATTTGTAAATATGTATACCATTGAAGCCAGACATGGTGGTGCAGGCCTGTAAATATCAGCACTCTGGGAGGCTGAGGCGGGAGGAGCACAAGTTTGATCCCAGCCTGGGCAACTTAACAACTTAGCAAAATCATGTCTCACAAAAAAAAAAAAAAAAATTAAAGGGGTTGAGGATGCAGCTCCCTACAGAGTCTGGACTCAATCCCTTGTACGGCAAAAAAAAAAAAAAAAAAAAAAAATACTG
This sequence comes from Erethizon dorsatum, assembly GCA_028451465.1. Classification (NCBI taxonomy): domain Eukaryota; kingdom Metazoa; phylum Chordata; class Mammalia; order Rodentia; family Erethizontidae; genus Erethizon; species Erethizon dorsatum. Next base: position 133,126,208 of record CM051842.1, read on the forward strand.
TTGATAAAATGTCATGATACTTAATTTTTCTACCTTCTGGTATACTTGAATCCTATGTATGAAGTTGATTTGTTTAAAAAAGAAATCACCCCCTCATTCTTCTGATTTATGTTGTCTGGCAGGTAACATACGAGTTCCTAGATTCATGCAGGCAAGACCCAGAAGCAGAAAGTATTCCAGGGTTGTCGATGATGCTGGGAATCCATTCTGCCACAGCCAACGTGGAAAAGCAAAAGAACCCTGGACACTGCCATTCTGGTAAGCTACTGTCCGTTCTCTTGTTCTGTTTCTAAGAAAAGAGTTATAATTATTAAAGGGAAAACAACAGCACATGGACACTTAGATAACTGTACCTTTGATGAGAATCCATGCTGCCTGAAAGTACGCTGGGAGCCTGGTTAGAGGCAGAGGTCCTAGAGATGCCTATGCAAGAAGCATTTTTGGAAATTTGATTGTGGCATATATGGCAAACGAGAGAGCTTGAGTAATTTTAGTCTTAACCATTTACTTTGCACTGGATATCTAAAACTTTTGGTAAAAAAAATGTGGCATCAGATTTCTAAATAAGTAAATTGTGAAACTGATGTTTCAGGCCTGAGCTGATAACTCCTACTCTTGGCATGTCCCTTTCAAGTGAAAGTCATTTACCACATTTCTTGTGGCCAAAATCCATGGAGTGATCCTTCAATCTTTCCACGCTCCAAATCCAAATGATAAGGAAATCCTATAGGTTTTAGCCTAAAAGCATATACAAAACATGACCAATTTTAAATATCTCCACTGATATTACCTCAACGTAAACCACAATCAACATTTACCTGGATTACTAAACAGCCTCTTTCTTGGATCTGTAGATCTCTTTTCATCAAAACTAAATTATTCCGCTACTCACTCATCAAATATTTTTCTGCCCCTTTTTACTTCTTTGGAACTCCAATTACATATACATTAAAGTACTTGAAGCTGTCTCACAGCTCACTGAGACTATATTTTATTTTTTCATTATATCTTCTCTCTTTTATTTTAGGTAGTTCCTTTCTCTTTTTTTTTTTTTTTTTTTTTTTTTTTTGTGGGTACCGGGGGTCGACCTCAGGGCTTCACGCCCGGGCCGCTGAGCGATATCACCGGCCCTTTTTTCGTATGTGGGTTCCGGGAGTCGAACTCGGGCCCTCGCGCTTGCCGGGCAGGCGCTTATGCTGCTGAGCCATCTCACCGGCCCAAGGTAGTTCCTTTTTCTACCTCTAACAAATTTGTTAATCTTTTTTTCATGCATTGTGTAATCTGCTGTTAATCTCAATCGAGTGCATTTCATTTCAGACACCTACACTTTCATCTCCAAAAGGTCAATTTGGATTTTTTTTAACCTTTTGTTTAACATGTTTAGCTTTTAGCTTCTTGAACATATGGAATACAACGTTAATGTCCTTGTGTACTAATTCTGTTATCCGTGTTAATTCTAGGTTAGTTTCTGTTGATGGACTTTTTTCCTTGTAGGTAGTATTTTTCTCCCTCTAGGCATGTCTGATAATTTTTGTTGGACTACCAGACTTTCTGGTTATTTTCTTTTACTTTGTTTTCCTATAGTTATTCTTGAATTTTGTACTGTAACATATCTTTTTTTTTTTTTATGTGGGTACCAGGAACCGAACTCGGGACCTCGTGCTTGCCAGGCAGGTGCTTATGCCGCTGAGCTATCTCACCGGCCCCAACATATCTTATTTTACCCATTTCACGGACTCAATGTGTGGCCTCTCACTTCTATAGTACCCTTAAACTTTCCACTAGACAATTTATATTATTATGAGGTTTCGTACTTCGACAGAAACAACACAAGGAAAGCTTTCCTATGAAGTTTTCTTTGAACTATGATTTTCATTTGTAGTGCTTCTTTGTCACTTGTAAATTTGGGGTGGGTAAGATACTATTTTATTCATCTTTTTTCCATCTTTGCTTTTCCCACATGTAGTTAGTCCCCTCCCAGTGTTCTTGAAATTATTTGTGACTCTGGCCCTATGATTGTCAACGAGCATGGGTAAGGGCCTGTCTAGATTCAAACTCCATGATACTGTACATGTAGGCATTTGGTAGCCTCTTAATGGCCTGAGAACTATCCTTTTAATTAGAATATTGCAGGGATAGTTAAAGAAACAAAAATCTAGATGCATGCATGCTAATACAAAGAACATGATTATATACAGACTTTTTCAAATTTGTAGAGAAAAGCCCATTCTGCTTCTTTCTGGTGCTTCCATAATATAGTGTAATCAGTATTTTTAGTAAAAATTGCAATTTAAATACATGTCATTTTCAAGTAGATACAGATCATATTTGTTAGGCAATGAATGAATAATGACAAATAGAATTGGACCATAGTATTTCCTGGATCCAGGCTATTGAAATATGCTCTAAAGTGTAAAGAATTAGGTAGCACAACTATATTCCATCTTGAAAGGCTTTTGTTGTATAATTTCTATGTGGGAAAAAAAAAAGGAGAGATGACAGCTAATACTTTTCTGTAAATGGAAGCAGCATCTACAGTCTGCCTGAGGAAAAACTATGAAGATCATACTTCTGAATAAAAACAGGATTTCCTTGGTGGTTTAATTCAAGGAGAAATTATGGTAAGACATTATTAACTCAGATACACTCATTTTCGATATGCAATTGCTTGGACACAGTAGAGGAAAACTTACTTTTGTCTGAAAAATTTCTTTTCCATGATTCTTTCAGGTAATTTTTGTTACTGCCATTTGTTGGACCATTATCCATAACTTTGTATCATTAGGTCCCCATTCTTCTTGATTCAGGTCTGCTTGTCATCTCCCAGCTACCCATGCTTCCACGAAGCTCATTTGTGCTCCATGTTCTGATCCTGATCACACAAAGTAGAAGCCCTGTGAGCTGCCTTGGTAATGATCCTTTGCAGGTGTAAAACTTTTTTCACTTTCCAAAGACTTTTCTTTAATCTTTGCAAGAGATCATTTCCCTCCCCATTTTATGGATATGAATATTACGGCTCAGTGGATAGCCACAAACATTATTCATCAAATGTTTCTACTTGTCCCCCACTCCTGTGTAGATACCACAATGACACTTCCTGTCTTCTTTACGGTTGCGTGGTGTCAGATGACTGGTACTCATCAGAGAGTGGTTAGTACAGCGACATGCATCACTTATAGGCCGAGCACTTAATTATCAATGTCACACCCTCCAGAGCTTATTTTTCCCTTCACCACAATGTCTGGCACTGTTCTTGGTTTTATCTGCTAAGTGGCTGCAATGGATATGAGCATGAACTACGCTATACTGGAATTTCCAAAAATGTCAAGTGGTCAAGTTTTCTGTACCACTGTCATTTGTTTGGCCTAAGTCTCTAAATACTCACCAGGAAAATAATATGTAAATTTTTTCAAAATCATTTGACCAGAAAAAATACTGCTTTTATCCATACAAACTTGTGGGGTTAGCAGTGCAGAACACACTTTTGAGAGCCTTGCACTAAACCCTCTAGCTTCCATTCATGCATCTTATTTCATCTTCCTGGGATTATGAGCTTTGGTTAGAGTTGTGGGAAGAGAAGTGTAGTGGAGATCTAGCAGGAACAAGACTGAGTACAGCGGTGGATTCAAGCACAGTGTGAGTAATAAGGGAAAGAAACACAGTCACCTAGAGAAAGGGGCAGATGATGAACAGTCAAGTGAGCCTCCAAAGGACATAAATGGTAGAAGAATCTGGAGATGGGGCCGACTGCTGACCAGGCAGTGAGCATAGGAAAGGAAGGAAGGGTCAAAGGCACAGCCTTCCAAACAGCTACTGTCACATTTACGAAAAGTTTACACCTAGAGAACTCACAAAGTGCTAGGTACTTTGGTTAGAGCTTTACATATTTCGTTACTTAATCCTACAGACATCATTAGTATCCCTATAGCACAGGCAAGAAACTTGCCTAATGTCACACTAATATTAAGAAATCAAATTAGAATTTACATCTGTACCAGGTTAGTTTCAAACACCATATTTTAGCTACACCATACCTCACTGTTCCCCATAGCTCATGAAGCCCAGCTCTTACAAAACATACTTCCTGCTACATTGGATTTTCTGCTTTATTTACTAATCTAATTAGTGAGGTTTGAGTCTACTGTTAGCAGTGAAGACTAGAGAGCACTGGCCCTGTAAAATATAATACAAGAAACTTTCATGTTGCAGTTTTGCGTTAGCAGTCATTCTAGTTCTTTCCTTCAAAGTCCATCTTATAGGTAAATCATCTTGTAAATAATGATAGTCAGTAAACATACTCTCAAGCACCATAGTGAGCAGAATCACTTTTTAATACAAGACAACATCATTCTGATCTCAAGAAGAAACGACCCTGTGATTGGTGACACAAGCAGAAGTTGGTTACAAACTGATCTCTCTTATACAGATGGTTTTGGTCATTTGTAACTAGAGAATTAGTTTGAAATTGCTAAGTTTCTAAAAGAAGGTGACTTCTAATTTAGAAAATCTCTCTTTTTTTTTCCTTGCACTGCTAAAAGATTGGATTTGGATCATTTAGTTTTCCCCCAGTGTTTAGTTTCTGTGATTAGGTCCACAGAGATCAAAAGACATGAGTTATAAACTTTGTAACTAAAATACCTCTGATTCATCTAGAATGTGTTGAGTGGGTAAATCAGTATATTGACTGACTTGAGTGACTACTGACACCTTTCCCTTTCATTACTAGCAGCCAGACACAGGGCAAGGTTTTATCCTCACACTTTGTTTGCTAAGGTTTGGTTAGCTTTTTTGTTGTTGTTGTTCTTGGTTATCTCTACAGGGCCTAAATCCATGCTATAAACAAAGACACTGATTGACTCAGTGAGTTGAATCACTTGGTGTTTAATTATGAACTACTTGGAGATTGTTAAAAATTCATGCAGTCTTGTATTCATGGTGGTGCAGGTTTAAAAGTCATTAAAAAACAGCATGACTAGCTTGGATAATTAATATTTGGCTTGAAAAAGAAAAACATTGCAATTATGAACAGCATGACCTATGGTCAATTATTTATCACATGTTTTTCAAGTGAACTCCACGATCCAAGGGGTTTCATCGTGAAATTTGCTATTCATTCATTCCTTCATTCATTCCTTCATTCATCCGGCATTTATTATTGTTAACTACTGGATGTCAGGAGCTCTGCTAGAAACTCTGCTAGAGCTCTACTAGAAGATATAGAGATGAACAAATTTCAGTGTTGTCCTCAAAGAGCTTATAATCTAGTAGAAGGATTCCTATCTCTGCACACAAAATGCCTTTTAATTAAAGATGTATGTACAAAACAAGTAGTAGAAGTACCAGAGTAATTCAAAGAAGGTAAATTTTAATTTCAACTGGGGAACATAGGTGAAGCTTCATATAATATGTAGGATTCTGAAAGGCAATGAACAGAGAAGGCATGGTCAGAAAGCAAAAATTCATGAAAGATTAATGTACAATCAGGAACTAAAACTAAGATATTTTAACACCTACAAATGTATAGCAAAGGGCAGTCCTTCCCAATCTCTGTCATTTGTAAGAATTATTTGAGGATCTTGTTGAAATGAAGACTCCTTTTTTTTAGTAGGTGTAGGTTGCATTATGAGATTCTGCATTTCTATCCAGCTCCTAAGTGATTGTACATGTGGTTGGTCCCTGGACCACATTTTGAGTAGTAAGGTCATAGGGCACAGTTCTAAGAGTCAAAGATGGAGGTGTGCTCAGAGTCCTTAGTGTGTTTCAGGTCATAAGGCCAACAGGGTTTTATAAGAAGATGAGTCAATCAGCACTGGAGTGGCTAGAGAATGTTTCTTAGAGGAAGTAGAGCTAGAGCTACAAAGTGAAATAATGGAGGACTCAGTTAAATGTATTGGAGGAGGCAGAGATTCTAGGTAGGTAAAATATGGTGAAGAAATGTGCAGGGGAAGGAATGCGTATGATCTCTCAGGCAACAATGAGCAGACCCGACTGGCTGTGGTGGAGGCTTTATGGAGGGGATTGGTGGGTTGTAATGCTAAAAGCATAAATTTAAAACGATATCTTGGAGACTTTTGATGGTCACACTAAGATGCTTCAAGATTTGCTTGCATGCAGGTGTGGCATGATAGGCATACACACTGAAAAGTCAAAAACCACCACCACAACAAATAACCTACAAAAGTACCATCCTGTTACTAAGCCATGACCCACAACACTGGGCCTTCCTTAAGCAGATGCTTTCACAATTTTGTGGAGAGCTGCCATATGGACACCTGGCAAGGAAGGCTGGTAAAGTGTCTGCTTCATTTTGGCTTCCATAGAGGCTATATTTACTAATGTTCAGTGCTACAGAATACCAGCAGGGAACATCAAGAATTAGTTAGACTTAAAGGACTAAACATTAGGAGGAAGGTCAGGTGGACGCTTGACATTTGTAGACAATCATTTCAGCCCTGCAGGATGACAGAATTTCCCAAGGAAGAAGTCTGGAGCAGGGGTTCTTAACATTACCTGCAGAGTCAAAGAACACTTCAAAATTCAATGAAATTATGAATCTTTTCACCCAAATAAACACACATACGCATATAAAAATACAATTTGGCATAAACTTACAATGATTTTCTGAAAGCCTCTGAAACTTGTCCATATCTTCCTAAAATTAGAAATCTGTTTCTAAAGAGAAAAAAAATGATGGTACTATAATGTTTTGGAAGAAGAAGTATTAAAAAAGAAAGAAAGAAAAAATGCAAGGAGGCCAGGCATGGTGGCACACACCTGGATTCCCAGCATTCTGGGAAGCTGAAGCTAGGGGATTACAAGTTTGAACCCAGCCTGGGCAACTTAGGGAGACCTGCTCTAAAAATAAAAACTCAGAAGACTGGGGATATAGCCCAGTGCAAAGGCCCTGGGTTCAATCCCTAGTAGTGCAAAACAAAACAACAAAACTCTTACCTCTATGACTTCACTATAGGATTGCCTAAGCTATGAGAAAAGAGATGCTCCAGAAGGGCATGTCAACATTATCATATACACTTAGGTCAATAAGGAAGAGCATATCAGGCAAACACAAGGCTGATGTGCAAGCGAGGCAATGGACTAGCATGTTGCGGACATAAACTGCTAAGAGCATTAAGGAATAAGTAGACAACGAAAAACTAGAGTTGGAGGAAAAAAGATTATGAAAAGAGAGATGTGGAAAAGATGGATAAGATAGAGAAGAATCCTAGGACTAGTCAGAAGAAACTTGAGGAAGCTCATATCAGTAAAGTAGAGTGTGAGTTTGTCAACTGAGGAGGCTACATCAAGTTGGCAGCTTGAGGAGGGTTAGACTTTGCTATTGGAAAGATAGGGAGGCCATAAGACATTAAATCTAGCTTTGCAATCAATGTTTGATATATTACTGATTATGAAAGGCACTGTGCTTTTGGACTTGTAGTGTTTCTCTGCACTAGTTCTTCTGAGCATATTTGCTCCAACCTCTGTTCTTCTCATGTTACCATAAGCCTGTTTCCTCTAAGCAGCTTTGCATGAATGGTTCATTTGCCCATCAAACCAAATTCTTCCTGCGGAGAGGCAATATTATCAATATACCTGATCCACTGGAGGAGCAGCCATTGATAAAGAAATAAACACTGTACCTATCATAACAAATTCACTTAAATGAAATTACCAAACACACATGCATATGGGTACAAGTTTATATTAAAATGGAAATATAAATTGAGAGTGTTAGATAGCCAATCAGGAGGAATTAGAAATGTATAATGGTTTTTGCATAACACCCAATGTAGTGCTAACACTCCAGTTTGGGGCAGCTGAATCTAGGCACATCTTTCCTTTCCTCTCATTTCTGGAGAAGGGTCTAAAGACCCTAAGGGGAAAATTATGTGGCTCAAAAGAGATAGAGAATGATCCAGGCTAACGTGGTGAGACATAAATACATTTTACAGGCAAAATATAAGTTGTTTGTGCTGCCAAAATTGTGAATCGCTTTGGTAGATGGATTGAAACGTAACAACTACCTTCAGTATAGGCAGTCCCCAAATTATTCCATTCACTTTTATCAGCTTTGTTATATGGCATACGCCAAGATTATAGGCATAAAGCACCTAGCATAGGGCCTGGGATGTGCCCAGAATTCTCGGGAAGGACAGTTTCCCCTTTCTCCTTTTGAATTGGTGATTGCAGGAAACTTATGATGCAGTGAATCCAGTCTTAGCAATTAAAGCTTCTATCTACAGTACAACTTAAATTTAATTTTAATTCATAAATAGTTAGATTTTTGAACCTCTACATGAGTTTTGTCGCCACTTGTCCACACTACAAAAATGCAACACCAGATGACACATTTTGGCACTGCATTTAATCTCCATTTGAGAGACAGAAAATTGTGATGGAGAGTTGGCAGAGGTGTAGGTCTGCATTTCTAGCTGGTTGTAGCATTTTGCTCCTCTTTGGAGCTCTAAAAGTCATCGCTTCTCTTAAGCTGTGAGAAAATGGCCAGATTCGCCAAGATGCCAGCATTTTCCTGTCACAAATTCCTTTAGGACGTGAGAGCACGCTGAGCAGTAATTTATGGCATTTTAGCAAAATTACCAACCTGGAGGGCTTTAAGATATGGGGCTGCAGCGTATTAGCTCCTCAGATGTTGTGTGTAATAGGTGCACAGCACTGTCTAACTCAGAAAACTTTTGTTACAAACATAATTTCCCTTCTGGGGTTATTTTAAGATGAGAAAAGCATTGAACCTAAGCCTTCAAAGAGGAAGACATAGACTCTGAGCCATCAGAGGTCACAAATGCCACAGAGTCAGAAGAAAACACCTACAGAGAGCAGAAGAGACATGCTTGGCTACGTGTGACTCTCCAGCCAAGCATATGGCAGTGACAGTTTCCTCATTTGACAACATCCCTCCTTCTGAGTATCTCAAAATCAATCAACAACCATTTCAGAGGACCTACTATGTGTGAGGCTTCATGCATGCATCCATGGTGATCTACCCAATTGGTTGGACTCAGAAGCCTTTGCTATAATTTGCTCACCATTTTCCAATATTTCCTAGATTTCTGATGAAATGCTAAGGAGTGGTGCAGGCATGGGCTCAACGCTTCCTTTAACTGAAAGAGAAACATATAAGGAAAGCAGAATCTTGTCATAAAGAATTGAATGTTAATGTTCAAACACTTTGTGTACAATTGAATTTGTTTTGTGTGGGGCCAGTTTTTGTTCTGAGAGTAAACTCTGTGATAGAACATTTAAAGAAGGGGATAGGAATTAACAATTAATGAACCTCTGCTCTGTATCTATGTTTGAAACCCGTGGGAGAATGCCGATTGTGAAATATTATCTGTTATCTTCCCACCCTGAGTATACATATTATACTGCACTCCTGTCCCATCCTCTTCATTGTCATAGGCACTGAAAAGGAAATGAGAGCCAAAGTCATGGCTTCTAAACTCCAAATGCTGACGTCTAGGAGGTCCCCTCATCCACTCCCTCAGTACAGGCTTTCTGAGGGGCAGTGTAGCATCCTCATCAAAGCATGGCCATCACAGACAGGCCACATGAATGCAAATCTCAACTCTACCACACCTTACATATATGACTTTGAACAAGGCCTTTGACCTCTTGGTGCCTCGGTTTCTCCATCTTTATAATACTCTCAACAGTAGTTCTGACCTCACTGGGTTATTCTGAGGATTAAGTTTGTCAAGTGTTTAGAACAGTACCAGGCATGTGATCATAGTGACTGTTCTACAATTGTTGGCTATTGTTGATGTTGTTAGGTAGAGGAGAAAGGCATGAGTGAAAGCAAGAGGATATGGCCCTGAGAATTAGATTCTTGTAGCTTGAGGCTGGGGACAGAGGGATGGTGGGATTATGGGAATTGTAGGCCAGTTTAGGGGTTCAGAGAGATCTCCTTCAAAGCCCAGCATGGCTCAGGAGAAATAGATTAAAAATGGATGGAATGCCTCCAGGCCGAGGATACTGAGGCAGCCCATGAGCAAGAAGAGCAGCTGAATAGTTTCCCATGCGCCGTAGGTGAGGCTTGGAGCAAGAATGAACTGGCATGGGGAAAGAGTCCACGGGGAAGAATGAGGGACAAAACAGTGGCAACTAGTATGGATGTGCTATGATTTGTATGTTTGTCCCTTCTAAAATTCATGTGAAAATTTAATTGCCACTGAGACATTACTGACGGGGCGGGGAGATCTTTGAGAGGTGATTTAGCCATGAGAGCTCTGCCCAGATAAGTGGAATTAATGCCACTATCCAAGGCTGAGGTGTAGCTGGTGATGTAGCATGAGCTTAGCATGGGCGAGGCCCTGGCTTCAATCTCGGTAACACACAGAGACACGCACAAAGCCACACACACACACACATTGTGAGTTTGGTACCATTTTTTCTCTTTTTCTCCTACCTTCTGCCGCTTAAGGACACTGCGAGAAGGCTGCCACTAGCCCGGAGGCTGGTGCCTTGCTTTTGAAACGTCCAGCCTGCAGAACTGTGAGAGAATAAATCTCTGTTCTTTGTGTATTGCTCAGTCTCAAATATTCTGTCCTAGCAGCAAAACAACCCAGACTGTGACAGGGTGCCAGCATGGGAGGAAGATGCTTGTTAAAGATCGGATACACTCGACCCTAGGACCCCAGTGGTAAGTAAAGCAAGAGGCCCTGGTGACCTGACTGAGATCGTGTGTCTTCCACCTAGCAAAAATGGGACCAGAGAAAAGGAGATAAGCTGATGTATAGATTGAGAAGTCATACATTTTACATACTTGCAATTAAGGCCTGAGATTCACATCTGAGACACAGGTTGAATTCTTTTAATAGTCACAACCATATTATGCAGTATTTAATAGTATGCTCACTTTAGAGATGGGAAATGTGAAGCTGAGGAAGGTCCAATAACTCACCTAAGGTCACAAGGCTAGCAAACGACAAAGCTAGAATTCCAACCAGATCTCTGGGTCCAAAGGCTGTGCCTGTTCTTTCCACAAAGACACTCTGCTACTCAAGAGCTTAGAGGAAATGTGCAAGTCTGAATCTCAATAAAGCAAGGCTACATTGCAGACCTTGAGCAGGTCCCTTCCATGTGACAGAACAAACTTCCCAGCCAGGGTGATCACCTCAGCCCTGCTAGCCTTTCAACACTAACCTGGCAAGTTTCCCAGAAAAAACAAGGCGGTCATTTCATAGCCAAGAAAGGAGTTAGATAACACTCATTTCAGCTCTTTTCACATGGTGTTATTTCTTACTGTATGAAATAAATATGTCAGGCATCAGACCCTCAGTGACAAGAAATCTCCAAGAACATCTTGAATACTGTTTTTGAAAGAAGGCTTAATCCAAAGATTGGTGTGTCATTGGAACAAAGATACTTTAAACCTTTAAGCTTGGAATTGTTTTGGCAGCTAAGCCCTGCACTGCCTTCTGATTCAGACAGACAGTTCTTCTAATTGATTTATCTCTTCATAGGCTATTTTACCATGCAACTGTCTCACCTTTAATGCTGCGCCTTTTGAATCTATCTTCCATTGATTATTTTCCATCCTAATGCATATACAAATGATAGATCAAAAATTAATTAAAAGAGATCCAGGATTCGACAGAAGGAATCTTAAGCTAATGCACTGATCTGGAAACAAAGAAAATCCCAGTTCCAACATCCACCCTGCTAATTAGAGACTATGCTAAAATGAACCCTAGGAGGTTCCGTGCAAGCACTGGAGGGCATGACTGCGCTGAGCTTTGCTTGTTTGGTATTGAAAAAGCTCCTGGTAAGATAGCCTTTATCAGAGTTGCATTTACCTTATTCTCGACAAGCTTTATACAGCTAGCTAAGCCACAAAATACAAGCACTTTGTAGATTCACACATAGTACATGATGTGCTTTTATTTATAAGAATCTCCCTTATGTATGCAAAGAATATTGGATCTTACTGCTTTTCTATGTTTGGAAATCTGGCTGAGCTTATTTAAATCTGCACTGACTTACCTATAAGCAGCATCTCATCTGAACTCTTTCATTGCCTAATGCTAATATTACAGTTTTTCTTGATCCGTTTCGTTTCACTTTGCTTCTTAGTAGGGTGTATCATTCTTAGGAATAGATGATCACAGACAAAATAACGCAATGAGGGGTTGACATCCACAGAGAAATGGTATTTGATGTTTTCTGTAGATGATAAGACTCTCCCCAAAGGTAAGGAGGCACGAGGCAGAATAGCCATAACTGTCACCTTCAGAATATAGAAGAAAGGAGTCAAATCCTGATTATCCACATTTGTCATATGCTTTTTGTGAATTGTTTGCATTAATTTTTAATGCCTTTATCAGCATCCCACAATTCCATTCGACCTTCTCCCAGTCCAACTTCCCTCATTGACTGGAAGAATAAAAATTATTTACATTTTCATTTGCTGGGAACGCTGACATATATTAAATCAAAAACAAAATTTGAAAAGTGGGTTAAATTAAAAGACACAATATTCTAATCTAAGGTAGAGTACATTTGCAAAGTCAAATAGAAATGGATTTGGGTTTTTTGGACTTCTTGGGTCTGCTGTACTGTAATGCCCTTCCCCTTTACAGGTTACTGAGAATTGTCTGTAATTTCCACTTGGTGTTGAATCATGCATGTATGAGCAGACATAAGCTAAGCCACATGTATATCTTCCATATGGAACTGTTGCAGAAATTACCCAGCTGATGTTGAAACAGTGAAAATAAGAGGCCAATCTTGCTGGAATGCTGGAAATTATGTGAAGAACATAGAATAAAAAACATTAACTTCCAATTTCTTATTTTGCCTATGCTACTCATTGTTCTATTTTTCAAATAAAAATGGCTGCTGAATATAGAAATTTGGGGTAAAACTCATGAAATTTGCATTTTGGAGGGCATAACAAGTGAATTTCTCAGCACAGATGCACACACGAACCAAGAAAACTATGTTTGTACCATGGCAAACCTAGCAAACCACTCTTCAGATATCTGTGAAAACTTTAAATGCTTTTTCTCAGACTCTTTTAAATAAGAAAGTGAATCTGTGTATTTGAGAAAAATACTGATAAGAAACTGCCATGTATTGTCCAAGTAACTCATTAAGTCTTAAAAGGACTTTACTTGGAGACTAAGCATCAGGTTTTGTAAAATTATACAGGCTTAAAAAACTAAGGGCGTGTTCATCTTGGAGAAACTTGAAAACCAATGTTGACTGTGAATTTTCATTAAATTCTTTCTTGTTGTCTCTGTCTTTTTAGTAGTTCATTTAAAGAAACATTCTCAAATAAAATACAATAACCTTTATATTATTAATGAGGGTGAAGAAGAAAGTTGAACAGTAGAGAGTTTTTTCTATCTTGGTTTCATATAAATTTTTGTGCCTATATGATTGAAATACCAGGGTTATTTTTTCACCATCTGTTGATCTTTTTATAAGTAAATAATGTTATAATTATGTTGTTGGTAAATCATTCTCTTGTTTTTGATCACAATACTTGTATCCAGTTTATATCCTGCTGGAAAAGAAAGAGAGCCCGCACAAGGTTGATAAAATGTCCTCTTTGTTGACGAGAACAGTAGGTCAAGACATTTGATGGTGGGTTAATCCCTTTGATATAGTGGTCCTGGGTGGATCTCAGATTTTAGATTTCAAGTTGATTTAGGACAACAGGAGTGTAATTAGTGAGAAGCACATCATTTCAGAAACCTGGGCTCCAAGGTAGTCCACGAAACAACCTCAAAAATGGAGATAGCAGTGGATGAGAATTCTGTAAACCTGAGGTCCAACCCTGCTGATTTCAGTAAGAAGCCAGGGGACTTGGTATAAGTCACTTCCCTACTCTAAGCCCATGCTTCTCAACTTCAAAGTAAAAACAATAGCATACCTCCTGTTTCCTAATGTGGATCAAATGAAAGGATTTCGCAAACCATAAAATGCCAGAGAATTGTTCTGGGTTCTTACTGAGAAAGGCTATTGCTATTCTCCTAAGAGAACGAAGGAGCTGTTGGTTGTTTATCTTTATGTCATGAGTAATATATGATTTGTTGTTGTTTAATAACTATAGAATGTTTATATTCCACTAGGATGCCAGCTGGCATCGTTTACACTGAAGTCAAAACAGATAAATAAAGAGATGGATCATATTAGAACAAATAGTGGGAGGGTTAGTAAGTGTTATATGTTAATGGTTATGCCTAAACCAGTTTCCATACCCAATTTTTCAGTTAGGAATTTAGGAAAAGTGGTTTGTTTTCTTCGAATGCTATTTGAATGCACTGTTGTTTGTCGATCCAAATTTCCTTGTTTTGAAAAACCCACAAGCCATAAACAGCCTTTACAATTCAGTTCCTGGAACATGCAGAGTGTGCTCTGGGTATTATCAATTGGTGACACTCAAGAAGGAACCAAGTCATTTTCTGTACTCATTTTTTTCGGTGACACAATGTCACAGTGACATTCTCAGTCTCTTAATCACTCAGGTCAGACAATGTCACTGTCTCTAAGCACTGAGCAAACAGCAGAGGACTCTAGTTATGCAGGGTGTGCCTTGCGTACAAACTCCCAACACTTGCAATGAACACCCCATGCCACCTTTGCAAACACCCGTGCATGTGGGCACTGCTTTGTGTCCCTCCCATATGCAACACGAAGCATAACAGAATGGTGAAAATGATCAAACCTTTGAAACTCTATATCTTGGTTACAGTATGTAGTCTTAACATGTCAGTGACAACTGCTGTTATTTTGGAAGCACTTGTACTTGAGGTATCCTCAGATATCTTTACTAGAACTGTTAGTGGCAACTATTTTGGAACCATGGGCAGACATTGGTGGGAGGCAAATTTAACAGCCATTTTCAATTCCCTTCTCCACTTCTGCCTGTAGATACTGGAAAGCTAGGTACTTGTAGCTAGATTCAGTCAAAACATGTTGAGGGCTTGGGGAAATGCTTGTGGTTTCCTGATAGCAGGGCACATGTGTCTTCTCCTTTTCATTCTTCCTACTAAAATGCAGGTATAATGTCTAAAGCTACAACAGCATTCTTGTGACTGTGAGGTGATAAGCACTCTCCATCACTACTGAAAACAAAAGCAAAAGCGAAAAACAAAAGGTAACAAAAAATAACCCTGTGAATGTAGCAAAGAAGGCAGATGGAAAGAGCCTAAATACTTGAAGACATTATAATACGATCTGCCCAACTATGGGATAGCTTCCTTGATACTTACTTTAAGTTAACAGCAAATATCCTACAGTTTCAAATAGTATTTGTCAGCTACTAGTTACTTCCAGTCAAAAACATTCCCAATGAATATAAAACACAAAATTGCATGATAGTTTTAGGTAGATGGAGAACACTTTTCCTTATAAATAGCCATGACTTCTATCCCTTGGATTGCCAAAGCAAAACCCTTAATAAGGTAAAACTGAAGGAGGAGTCTGACAGTAGAACTGTTCATTAGACATTATTTTGACATTTAAATTTCAAATTGTCCAATGCTAATGGTCAGTCATCCCAACCAAATTTAAATCCTTATATTTTATTCTCTGTTGAATTATAGCAGTGTTTTGCTGTTTAATACCATCCGCAAAAGGGAATAAACTTAGAATCCTACAAGCTGGAAGAGAAACAGTCCTTAAATCTCTTGTTAAAAAGAAACATAAACAGACTTCAGATAGCTGACGACAATGGCTACAGGGTAACTACCCGCCTCTTAATACAACCTGTGAAAATGAAAAAAGAAAAGAGAAGCAAAAAGGGAATCTACATGAAAATAACGCCGTTACCATAGTTTGAAGACAAAGAATCAGCAAACTTTAAAATAACTCTAAGAGAAAAAGTCGATTCGGAGTGTGATTGCTCATGGTCCTGGTCCATGTATTCCCCACTGGAAGGTTCTAAGGCAAGCAGGGGCAGAAGAAGAAACACTTCAGAGAAGACAAAACAGAGGCACTATCACTGTTTATTTTAAATATACTGCCAAAAAGACTGAGTTCGCTCTGAGTATGAAACTACAAAAAAGTTTCTAGGAAGACGAGAACATGAACTGCAAGGAGAGAACTTACAGATTATGCATGATTTAAATAAAGGAGCACACTTAGTTTAAGGAGGTCAATTCCTATTTATAGAGAAAGGCATGATATGAAAGAACAGGTATGATACAAACACATTGCCTTCAAAGTATTGCTTGTTGGAGGGGCAAAACAGATGGTAAAAGAACCTTTGACAATTGGGTAGTAAGGACAAATACAAAGAAAAGAGGGAAATTTCCAGGCCCCTTAAGGCAAAAGAGAATCACAAAATCTAAGCATTCTGACTTCCATCATCATCAAAGTACCTTGAATTTGCATACCAACAAAAGAAAGTGGCATTAAATTAGATTCCCCAATATCATAAAAAATGAACAGGAGAAAAGTGAAATTAAGAGAGCTATGGAAGAAAATTAGTCACCAAAATATTACATAGGAATTGAGAATTCCTCCTCAAAAGAATTACAAAGCATTGAAGAAAAAGGTAAGTCAGAAAATCAAACAGAATTAAATACATTCAATCAAACATTTAAGGTTATAACATCCTAACTTGAGTCAGCAATTCAAAAACTAAAAGAAGAAATTAACTAAAAATAGAAAAAAATAAAAAGAAAGCTAAGTGAACTCCTGAAATAAATGGGAAAAAGGACAAAATTATTTCATAAAAGTATAAAGTACAAAGGGACCCAAACGAGAGAGAAGAGGTTAAAATAAAAATCTATAATGGACATTGAAAAAGGTAGATGAAAACCCCCAAAATAAAAGGGCTATAAGGAAATAAGCAAATAGGATCAAAGAAAAGGTAGTGTAAATAGAAAAGAAGCAAAGAAGGAATAATATTTGAATTATTGGAGACCCTCGAGAAAAAAAAGCAAAACACTGAAACAGCTAACATTTATAACTACAAAAAGGCCCCAACTGACCCATGGGTGCCGAGGAAAATTAACAGAGAATGATCAACATCCAAGACACAACCTGATAAAACTATTTGATTTTAAAAATAAAAATAAAATTTTCAAGGCCTCCAGGCAAAAAGATCAAGTAATTTACAAAACAATTGGACTTACTTAGACTTTTATTAATCAATATGCAAACCAGGGCAACATTTTTAAAAAATGATCATTGAAAAAAAGTAAGTATGAACCAAGAATTATGTATCTAGCCAGACTGTCTTTCAAGTTTCAGGATTATAGGAAATCAGTTTTCATCATTTTAGAACCTAAGGAACTCTGTATTCATCAGTTCATTTTGAAGAATGCACTAGGGGTTCATCTAATCAGGGTATGACTGGTAGTAAGGATATTAAAATATATAAATGCACGCTAAAGCAAAAAAAGGAATGAGGTACCATTCCTTTTGGTACCTTTGGGTACCACAAAATCTATATATTGTTACAAAGAAATAATGTACAATAACTGGTAGGAGGAAGGCAAGTGAAAAAATAGAGAAAAGTCACTGCTATATAAATAATAGATGTGCATTAAAGGATGGGGGGGCAGGTAAACCAAATACTAAGAATGAAACCAAGTATGAAATGCAAAAATATAAAGCTTTCTAAATAACAAAAACTTTAACCAAAAAAGAAAAGAATTTACATCTTGTAGAGAAAGAAACACAAAATATAGCAAAATGCCCATAATGATTTGACATTATAGAAGATTTGAAAGAAAATTTATGAGTCACATCGACAAATGTGAATGAACTTAATTAATTAATTCTTAACTCTTAAATTCAGTCACAACACAAATCTTAACTCTAAGCTATATACAAACAAGATCTAAAACAACCTAATTTAGAAAGGCTGAAAATGAAGAGATGGATAAAAGAATATTGGGTAAATAGACAACAAAAGACGTAATGATGCTGATACCAGACAAAGTAGAACTCAAGGCACAAAGCACAATGTAAGTGTAGAAAACTTTTTTATTATTAATTTTTTCTTGATGAGAGGTTCATCGGTTTTATTAATTTTTCCAAAGGACCATTGTTGGGTTTCACTGATTTTTTTCAACTGTGCTTCTGTTTTCAATTTAATTGATATATCTTATAGTCTGTATCATTTATTTTCTTTTCCTCCTCTTTGGTCTTGTTTGCTCATTTTTATCTAGTTATTTAAGGTGGTATCCTAGGTTACTGATTTTAGATCTTCTTTTATAACTTATTCTTTAATATTATAAATTTCCCTTTGGCCCCTGTATTTACTGCATCCCATTGGCTTTGATATGCTGTGTTCTTATTTTTATTCATTTAAAATATATCTTATTTCCTCTGAGCCTTATATTTTTGATTTATGAGTTATTTAAAATATATTGTCTGTTTTCACAAATATTTGGGTATTTCTATTTTCTATCTTTTGTTTCTTGATTTCTGTATTAATACCATTATAGTGAAATATATTTTTATTATTTCTATTCTTTTAAATTTGTTACTTTTTTGTTTTATGGCTCAGACTATATTCTATCATGGAAGATAGTCCATGTGGACTTGAAGGCATGTGTATTTTGCTTTTGGGTAGAACATTCTTATAAAAATCAAAGGAAGTTGATAAATAGCATTGTTCAGGTCATCTATATACTTTCTGATTCTCAGCCTACTTTTTATCAATTCTTGAAATAGGACTGTTTAAGTTTTGAACTGTAGCACAGATATTTCCATTTTTCTTTTCAAATGGCACAGTATTTTTGCCTCATATATTTTGAAACTTTTGTTAAATGCATACACATCTAAAATTATGTCTTCTTAAAGAAGAGTTTTATCATTATTGCAATAATCCCTCTTTCCCTCTAATGATATTTGGAAGCCTATTTTGTCTGAAATTAAGTTTCCTTTTTGTGTTTGTATAGTATATCTTTCATTATATTTTAATTTTAACCCATCTATTTATTTGCATTTAAAGAGAGTTTCTTGTAGACATAAAGATACATATTAATCCTAAAAGCTGAATATCTGTTACTTATGGATATTTAGACAGTAAATAAGACAGTGACCACCTTTATGAAGCAAAAACTGCAGAAGAAACTCTAATAATGTGTGAGATTAGTAAACCATTCTCAGCACAAAATATATTATATGGACAAAACATGAAGCAAAGAAAGAGATCTAAAACACATAATCAATAAAATGTATTTTATGAGTCTATTTTGAATTTCCTTACAGTAGCAAATAATCAACTATAGAATGGACAGAATATTGATTAATAAGAAAAAAATGGTAATTTTCATAAAGCAAAAGTATTATAAATAATACTCCAATCAAAATGTAATAAAGTTAATATTATTAACAAAACACAAAATAGAAAAGGTTCTTTGACCCAAAATGAAGAAAACTTTCTACTAAACAATTCTTAGATGTGAGAGAAAATATAAATTGGCATTACAGAACTAAAAGATAAAATAATGATACTGAAAACACTACTTATCAAAATCCAAGAAATACAGGACACAGTTATACAGGATAACTCACTGCATAAGCTACTTTTACTACTAAAAATGAAAGATTGAAAATAAATAACATGTTCAGTTAAGAAACTAGAAGAAAAAAATCTAAAGAAAACCAACAAATGAACATACAGAAAATAAATTTAAAAATTTTTAAAAACAAAGAACAGAAAAGCAGACCTATTTAATAAATCAAAGTTAGTGGAGATGTTTTTCTTGAAAATTACCAAACCAGTAAAATCAGTAACTAACTAAATAAAGACAATTAAGGAGAAAGTAAAATTTGTACAAAACAAGAAGTGACAAGAGAGAAGAAATTCAAATAAAAAACTTGATACTTCTTTTCATGCCTTTACCTAAATACATTTGAAAATCCACATCAAATGAATGGTTTTAAAAATTCAGATTACTAAAAATAAGGCCATTTGATATAGAAAACATAAACAGACCAATTTTCATAGAAGAAATAAAGAAAATTTTAAGAACTTACCTCACATAAAAAATATGCCAGGCCCAGACAATTTTCCAGGGAAATTCTTTAAACCTTCAAATAGCAAATTGTCTTAATGTGCTATAATTTACTGTATTCCTGAGCTGAGAAAAGGAAAGAAAATTCCCCACCTTCCTTAATGAAGCAAATAAAACATGGATACCTAACTCAGATCATGACAATATTAAGAAACTCAACTACAGAACAGTATCACCTGTGAATATAAAACAAAAATACTAAGTAAAATATTAGTAAGCAAGCCAGGTACAATGGTTCAGACTTGTAATCCTAGCACTCTGGGTAGCTGAGGCAGGAGGATCTCAAGTTCAAACCCAGCCTGAGTAATTTAGCAACTTAGTGAGACCCTGCCTCAAATTAAAAATACAAAAGGCTAGGTATGTAGCTCAGTGTGAAGCCCTGGACTTATTCCCTGGTACCACAAATAAATAAAATAAAATAAAATAAAAATTAGTAAACAGTTTTCAATACCATCTTATGAAAATAATACACCCTGACTATGTGAAATTAATTCCAGGCATGTAAAGTTATTTCAGTTTCGATAATAGAATAGCAATTAAAATAGTGTACTAATACCAAGAATGTCACAAAAGTAGTGCTGTACCCTTCTCGGAGCATCACATCATGGGCTTTGGGATGCTAATGTCCTGTCAGTAGTGAATCTTAAATGTGATCAGCCAGATAAAGTGCCTGTAAATTTCTGCACTATAAAGTAATGAGTTTTTCTGCTATAATTCATAAATACCTTGGAGAAGATACCTTGCTTAATTTTGCTGTGACACTAAAAGTACTCTAAAAATAAACTCTCTGTAAAAATAAATAAATGAATGAATGTCTTAGACATTTTTCTGCTTTGCCTTGGTCTCTAGTCCTCCAGGCTTCTTACTGGAATTGCACCATCAGCTCTCTTGGATACCCAGCGTGCAAAAGCACTCTGCAGATGTGGGACCTTGCAAGGTTCCATAGTGATGTGAACCAATTTCTTATAACAAATCTCTTTCTCAATCCTATCTGTCTGTCTGTCTATCTATCCATCCATCCCCAAAATTCTTGCACTCAAGAACTACTGTTGGATCTTCAAATTCATGCACTAAAATTTGATGATATTCTTGCCAAAAATGCAAAATCTTGATCTGATCAAGAGATGATATCGGGCATACCCAAACTGAAAAACATGCTAAAGACAACTGGTCATCATCAGGAAAGTCAAAGAAATTCTCAGGAACCATTACAGACTGGATGACTAAGGCAATAGGACATAAAACACAATGCGACATTCTGTGTGGGATTCACAAACATAAAGTAAATGACATAAAGGGGAGGAAATGGCACCTTTTGGATAACTTTTGAAGTTTAGTTACTAGTATCGTACCAGTTTTAATTTTCTGGTTTTGATAATTTCATATGATTATGCGACATGTGACATGAAAGGATGCTGGCTGAAGGGTATATGGTCACTTTTGGTACTATTTTTGCTATGATTCTACATGTCTAAAATTATTTATAAACAAACCATAAAAAGTAAAAAGGCTGACAAAAATACCTGCCCTTTGGAAGCTATCATTCTGATAAGAAAAACAGAAAACAGAGAATAAATCTAATAATATAAATATTTTAAAAAGGAGCTTGTGCCCCCAGGAAGTACGGTGCAAGCCTAGAGCAGTGCACACTCATAAGCCTTCTCTGGGTGAACGCACAATCCCCACTTTCTGCTCTTTTCTAGATTGCTTCCCCACTAGACCTGTTTTTACGACTCTTTTGTGGACACTTTCTGAGATGTCCATGTTGGTACAAATATATGGAGCCCTTCTCTGTTTAAATCAGGGGACAAAGACATTGTCCCTGACCCTGCCCTCCCGCACTCCTTTCAGTTTCCTTCGATGGACCTGCCTCTGAAACACTTTCTACCTCTTCCAAGGAGTGCATCTCACAGAAAAGATTTCTGTCAATTTCCACCTCTCAAAAAATGGAGTTCTGAGACCCAGGGAGGATTCGCCTTACGGAGCCCAATCTGAATGCAGAATTAACTTTTTTAAAAAATATGAACATTACTGAGGTTTTATTTGAAAGGTTATACTGGAGCATCATAAAAACTTTTGGACAATCTCAGCTACTCAGGAGATTGAGGCAGGAAGTTTACAAGTTCAAACCCAGGCTGGGCAACTTAGTGACTTAGCGATATCCTGTTTCCAAATTTTAAAAAAAGTGCGGGGGCTGGGGATGTAGCTCAGTGTAAAGGCCCTGAGTTTCATCCCCAGTACTACACACACACACACACACACACACACACACACACAAGAAAAGACAGAACAATAAAAAGAAAAAGAAATCACCCTCAATTGCCTCCTGTACCACCCACTGGAGACTATATTTACTTCTGGGACATTTGCTTCCTTCCAGTCTTCTTCCCATGGATCTATTTGGTGCAGTTGGGGCTCGTACTCTTTATTTAATTGTGTAATATGTGTGTCCTCTTTATAAGAAAACAGTTTTTCAAGTTATTACAAACCTTTTGTGAACCTAACTATAATGACCGAATGAGATTTTGCCGTGTGGCGGCCGTCGACTGACCCCCACTGCCATTTTTAGATCTCTCATTTGGAGGCTGCCTTGTTAGTTTCCACAGGCTTTAGGAGCTGTGCCACTCTTCTGTAAGACATCAATGACTAGGGTATTTTCCAGAGAGGCAGTGGGATGGAGAGGAACGAGCCCTAGGTTGGTAGCAGGCAACAAGGGTTAGAATTTTGATTCTGTTCCTTATAAAGCTTTTAAATTTTGTTCTGATCATTTTTTCCTTTCTGATCCATTTCTTCAGCTACAAAATGGCCTAAACAATTCTTAATCTTTAAGGTTCCATTGAGCTCTAACATTCTATGATAATAATATATTTTCCATTTAATGTTTCTTTCAAAGTTTCCAGCAATTTCTAAAATTTTGTGTTATTTACATGTTGATGTGTTGATGTTTACATAGGATACGTTTATATAGCTCAAAATACCAGGAAATGCTACCTATATTTTGCCAGTAGGCATACTCTTTGGTACCCAGGAACTCTGAATGTCTATTTTTAAAAGTTTTACGTGTTATCCCCATTTGTATAGAGAGACCCTATATATACCTTACAATAACCTATGTACTGCTAATAATGGTTGTTTGCTGATTGAAATGCTGCTGACTGTCCAGGAAGACCAGGCCTTTGACTAATGAACTATCATATGAAGTTTGCTCCTTATTTTATGGTCTTCTTACAAATCTCAAATCCATTGTGAACTTCTTCTTCTTATGAACTGCCCCGGTTTTTGTGTTAACTATAAACATGTTTCTTGCAGAAAGTTTGTATTATCTTTTTATCGGTGAATTTATGTACACTTTGGTGAGTGCTATGCAGAGCTTCCAACTGGCTACTTGGAGCCCTATTCATAGAGGTTAATGAATTGAAACAACTGCTCATTTAAAAGTGCTTTTCATGGAAAGCAAATACTCTATGCCAAAGTAGGGCTTGTGAAAATGGAAGGAAAATGCCAGGTAACATTTCCATTCTTCACTACCTCTCAAATATGAGATCAATTATATATACCGATTCCTCACAATGAATGTATTTATTATGTATCATAAACATATACTGTATTTTCTAAAAAATAAAAATAGAACCCACGAAAAAGTAGAACCCACAATAAAATACATATGAGATCACAAATTTTCTTCACACACAAGCATTTGCGTCTGATGCATTTGAGGTGGATGAGCAGAGTAAGCCGAGGTTTGGCTGCTTCGGAGTAAGCGTATGGTTGCCATTTTGCCTAGGTGGAAACGTTTACCTGAGCAGAATCCACTACATCAGCACAGGGAGGGATTGATTCTGTCCCAGTAGAAATTGAAGGAGGGACTTGAGGGAGGCACGGAGAGACAGCTGCATGTTGGATTCATGTTAGCAGCACAAATGGTTCCATTTTGGAGAAACATGCATCATTAATGAGGTTAACGGAAAATGAAAGTATGAACAGAACATTCCCCTCTGTAGAGCCTGTGGCTTTGATTTTGATTTTATCCCGTAATTGAGAACAACTTTGGCACTTTACACTCAATAGAAACAGCATAGTTCATTCCAAGAATACTTGGTTTAAATAAGGTGAATTACATGTGTTTTCTAAGTAGAGTTTACCATTTTCTCTTTTCAAGCAGTGATTTGGGGCAATGTATTTACTTGACCTGGAACCTTTCAGAGTTTAATGAATACTTGTTGATGATTGTTGATTAGAGAGACTATTAGTCCTTAAAAACAAAGTCAACATTACTTTCACAGACTCTTGGATGGGAATTTGCATTCTATTCCAAAGGATAAGGCTTTTCTTAATTAAAACTCCAAATAGGAAGTATTTTATGATGCAAAATAGTACAAGATACTGTGGCTTAAGATTTTGGAACTGCTTGATGTGACTATTACAAGGAGACTACGAAGACCCAGTTACGGCCCTGAATCTGCTGTGACTTGCTGTGTGGTCTTAGTGAAGAATCTGGGCGTGTGTTGACTTCCTGGTGGTGCTGATAGTCTATGATATATGAAACTGGATTCTGGCAAGAAAAAAAAAAAGCCTGTCTTGGAGGAATCACTCAGCTGATAGACTGAATTTAAAAAATAAAATGTCACAACCTGATACACAGTCACAAAGGATGGCCAGGAAATGCTACTGAGTGAGGATTAAGGGTGACACCTTGCAGTGCAGCTCGGTGACGGCCATGGCCCTTTTCAAGGTTGAGGTCTTAGACGTCTATGAAGAAACTGGATGGTAGCACACCTTAAGCTGGATCCCCCCTAACACGCTGTGGTGGTTGGGGTGCATGCCAACTTGACTGGCTTTGGGATCTACCCAGGTGATTGGTGGAGCATACTTCTGCGTCTGAGAGTGTCTGGGTAGGGCAGGGAGGCAGGGGCTTGGTGTCTAAGTCTGAGCCTTGCCTCTTCCTCTCTGCCACTGTGCCCCTGCTCTGCTTCCCAGCTGCCATGAACTAAGCAGCTTTACTCCACCCTGCCCTTCCACCATGATGTTCCTCCTTGGAGTCAGCCAACACTGGACTGAAAACTCTGAAACCATGAACCAAATTAAACTTCTCCACCTTTAAATTGTAGCTGTTGGGGATTGTGTCCCAGCAAAGAAAAGCTGACTCATACACACTCAGAGCAGATCATCAGGTGGTACTGTCCTATTCATCATAGGCTCTGGTACCACTGGTGGTGGATCCAGCAGCATTAGATTCATTGAGATAGTTGCAGGTTTAGGGAAGAAAACACCTGCAGGGGCTGTCAGGGAAGTGGTGGAAAGTCACATAGAAAGTCCACGTGACTGCTGGCATCCAGACTGACTCTGGGCCATCCTAATCATCTTGATCGGTTTCAACTGCTGTAAAAAGAGGAAGGATCAACCATGAGTAGCAGGGCAGAAGGTTTCTCAGAGCACCCATGCCCAGGGGGTCCGGTGATTAGCCGAACATTCCTGAAGCCGAGGCCTCTGCTCTCCTTTTGGCCATGAAACGGTGAGGACTCATTGTACACATTCTACCTGAAGCCTAAGCATCAGAGATTTCAAGAATAATTCACAGCTCGAATGGTTTAATGGATTCTGCTCCCTGAAACTAAAAAGGCAGAAGCAGCTAAAAGTTTACTTTAGGCAGTCATTTCATTTCTATTAAGAACACTGCCAACGATGAGATTGTTAACAACCTATTAGACAAAGGTTTCTGTCATACTAAGGACCAAGATGCTTTAAACAAAGGCGCTAATTTAAAATCCTTTCAATGTTTCAGTATGAAAATCAATGATCTAAATCCTCTCCAAAAATGACTACCCAGTCAAAAGAAGTTTTCATTTCTTAGTAGATATTACTTTAGAAGCATCCAAACTTTTGACTTACTGCCTAGACACTGGAAAGCATGCTCTGTATGCCCATTTGCAAACAAAGGAACAAATATTCCTAGGAAAAGCCTAAAAACACAGCTTGTACACTGAACAGTGCTTACTCCTCCTGATGGAGAAGCCTCTGAGATACCAGCTCTACTCACATTGAACTGGGGCTTTTTGCTATTTAGAAAACATTTTTTGTATGCATTCAGTTTCCTCTGTGGCTATGGGGAAAATGCTTGACTTTTCTCTGGACTCCTGACCTTCAACCTGCTTCCCAGCAATCCACCACACAGGTTTCTTTTTTTGGTAATCTCTAGGAAAAAGACCTGTCTGAGACTCCTTAAATGATGAAGCAAGAAATTGCTCCATTACATTCTTGCTTCCTGTTGCCTCTCAGACTAACTTTCTTTAACACAAGGGCATGGCTCAGCCAACTGTTTCCCCCAATTCAGCCACAGTTGACTTCAGGGAAATTGCACCATGAGAATTTTTTTTTAATCCAACAGTTAACTGATGCTACAGCAGTCCTCAACTCCCAAGGTATTGTAGTTCACCATGATGCCTAGGTAGTATAAATAATAATGTGGTAAAACAAGCACCGAACTTGGCACCTAGATGATCACATCCCAGCCTTAGCTGCAGCTATGCTACCATATGACTTCATGAAGGCATTTAACGTCAGTTTCTTCAGCTGTCAAATGGAGATGATGGTCTATTCCTTGCTTACCTTCCTAGGTTACAGTGAGAGAAATATTTCATTAATGCAAAATAGAGGTGGTGTGGCAGCATGGATTAGTACATGGGCTTTGGCAGCAAAAATACTTGGGCACAAATGTGGCTATGGCACTAGTGAGCTCTGTGACTTTAAGTAGGCATTCAGCCTCAATAAGCCTTGAAAAATAGGTACAATATTAGTACCTATACCAAAGACTCATGGTGAAGAGCAAATGAAATAATGTATGTACAGTGCTTAGCATAGTGCCTTGTATGTATAGACTCAATTTTAGTGTCATGCTAAATGTATGTAAGGAATAACAGCAACCTGCCATATAAAATCAGAAAAGCATCACTTTTTAAGTATTATAAACCCTAATCAAGCAGATGATTGGCTTAAATTTATATTAGTATTTGATGTCTGAGAAGCAGTAGGAATCCAGAGCCACAGGCTTTGGAAAAGGTCTGAAATAGGATCATTTTCTATAAGCAGTAAATCCAACCCAGAGACTTTCAACTGCAATACATGCTTGAGATCCAAAATACAAAGTGGTAGAACCTGGAGTTGTGAAAAAGTACATATGTACATTACACAAGTCACACCCTAAGTTCAGACAGTTGTCCTGTGCCAATTTGAAATCAACTCCTGTGATGGCCACTTCCATAGAGACTGGATGGATTGACTCTGCTATGCATTTGCCACTGTGCTGGGCCTCGATGACACAGACTCAGACCCACAAACTCAGAAAGGACATGGAACAAGGAAGTACAGACATTCTGAGGTTAGAAAAGATTCAAGTGCTCCTTTGGCAAGGATCGCTCCAGATACTATGTCCCACAGTAAGTCAGCCTGACTGCCTCCCAGGTCAGAAACAAATGCTGAATATTTAGGTGTAAATTCAAAGTACAACGGAGTGACGCATGTATCACGTGCTGTCAATTTGTTCGTTACCTGGAACTGACATGCATGGCAAAACTTTCTTCGATTAATTTTAAATTCAGACACCATCTACCAGAACCTGTGTGACAGTGTCTTTAGTACGACTGCATGAATGGAGGATTTCAAGTTCTTTGAAACGAAGATTAGTACCTGGAAACTACAAATTAAACTCGTTTAAAAGTAATTCAGGTAAAAGAAAATCTCACTTCAGAAAATCTCAGAATCAGCATTTCTATAAAAACCAAGCCTCTTAAAAAAAATGATTTCTGGTTTCACCTGAATGGATTGGGTCATGGAGTCTCAGGTTTGATCTTGTTCTATCTGAAAAGGTGCCCAGTCGTCCTTCCAGCAGGTTCCTTTGGGTGGGGGTTTTATGAATGGGGTAGATGGGTGAGGGCCAGGGCTGGAGGCAGTCAGAACAGAAAAAGGCAACAGAGAGAGGAGGGAAAGAAGATGCCTTGTGATTTTCCAAATTATTGTGTTGCACTATGAGTTATGAGACCAGGACTTGAGGAAGGCCCTGATAGGCCAGAAAGGGGCTGTCATTCCAGCCAAAGCCAGGACAACAGCAGGCCCAGAAAATCTTCTATCTCAATGAGGATGGCCCAGGAAACGCAAGGGGAGAGAGGAAGCCTCATTCCCAGAGACTAGATGGCCTGGCTGCCAGCAGGACAGCAGGCCTGGGCCCTGACTCCTGAGCCTTTTACTCCCTCTCCGTACTGCCCTCTCTGCGACCTGGGCTCCCTTCCTCCCTGCCAGCATTTGGAGGGAAGAAGCATGGTGCGGATGCTGCACGCTTGCCCACATGTCTGACAGCCAGGTTCTAAGCTCCTGCTGCCATCAGAGCCAGGCATGGGCAGGAAGGGGTGGGAGATAGCTTGCTTTGGATCAGAGAAGACAAAGCATCTCCCCTGCCCTGCAGCTGACGCTGACAGGGAGCATGTGCGGGACTCGGTGGCTGGCATTAGGGACAGCCCTCCACGCTGCCTTTCTTAGTTTCTCCCCTGTCTGAGGAGGGAGGTTGGGAGGGGGAACTCCTTCCACCCAGCCCAGCCTTCCCGCTTGGTTTTGATCTCAGGAAGGGAATGCCCCTGCCCCTCTTTGAAGCAGCAGCCAGCACCACTTGTCTCTTCTCTCCTTCCCGCAGGCACTTCTGTTCAGAGTGCTGCCTCTTGCTGGCTCCTTCTGCTTCTGCTAGGTCCTCCTGCTGATTGGGAAGAAAGTGCACCAGTGGGGTGATGGGGGTCTGGAACTCTTAAAGGAGAAGCTTTATTTCTGTTAGAAATTTGTTTACCCAGAGTATTACTTTTTTGTCTCTCCCCAATCAATATAACCTCATGAGAAAAGGAAACCAGATATAAAGAGACCATAATCACCATTTCAACGTTAGTTGTAGATGTTCTGGTTTTCCTTAAGGATTTTCAAGCAGATCAGGCACTAACGGTGGTGACAATCATTATTAGTAATCAAATCCAATTGAAGGATCATTTACTGAGAGCATAAAGGTGGAGGATCATGGATCTGAGTGAGGCATTTCCGTCAACTTAAGGGCTCACAGTCCAGGACAGAGGATAAACAAGGCATAGAGATAATTTGCAAACCTGTGGTACTGTTTTTGCCAATAACTCCTGCGGCAGAGTCTTTGACCAGAGGAATTTATGAGTAGCCAATTGACAAGCCAGTTTGAGATGTCTTTCCTTGGCTGCCTATTGGTTGATTTTCTGTCAGTCAACTAGGGTTTGCATGGAACTTGGCCCCACACAAAAAAGACAGGCTGGCAAAGCCCCCAGAGTTGGAGTTGCAGGATCCCAGAGCCCTGTTTCTGTATGTGAAATGTTCATGACTCACAATGAATGTGAAGGAGACTGAACCCAGTGCTCCTTCTGGCCCAGATCTTCAAGTCATTCAAGGCTGGAGCAGGGATACTTTCTACTGGGTCCAGTCCTGGGTGGCTTCCCACGTTCTAGGTTCCAGGGTGAGCTCCCTTTCTAGGGAAAATGTAACATCTTGAGCAAATCACCAGGTAGAGCCCTCAGTTTCTTCTGGAAAGAATAAGCAATTTGGATGATTTTGAAAGTACGAGATAATTTCAGAGAAGCTTACTCACATAGAAAGAGAACATCAGAGCAGTGTAAACCAGATGGCTTCTGGGTCATGTCTGTAGTTTTATGGAAGGGGAAACTGAGGCCCAGAGAAGTGACTTCCTGGAGTCACACAGAGAGCAGCACCCAGTTCTGCCCCTCCTTCTAGTCCTAGGATTTCAGCAGTGCGCCAATACTACTCCCTCGGTATAAGGACAGGAAGAAGGCAAAGGAGATGGTTGGGACTTCAGGAGCTCAGGCTCCTGAAATGCCAGAAAAGGTCCCTGCCCTTTGTACATACCTTTCTCCCAAGGAGGCCAGACAACTTTTCCCTTGAGGGAATCAGTTAACGTGATGCGCCCCTTCCTGGACTAGAAGCCAGGCTGAAGGGAGGAGAGGCTTCCTTAAGGCCTCCGTGTGCAGAGAGACAGCTTCTCAGGCCAGAAGGGGGACAGGCAGCCTGTGTGTGCCTGGGATATTGGGTATACATCCAGCGGTTTTCCCATTTACCAGAGCAGGAAGGTGTTGAAGGCTTGGCCCAGGGCACATGGTGGCTGTTGCAGGAAGGTAGCAGTGGAATCCAGTTTACCCTGGCCTAACCCCAAACCTGAGGGCCCTTATTTGTGCCAACCATTGCAACTCACTGACTCTAGGGCCCACAGCTTGCTGACCTACTAAGTGCACGCCAGGCTCCGCGGCCCCGCGGCCCCGCACAGCACTGTGGCACGCCCGTGGGCTGGGATGAGCGGCGCCGCAGGGACGGTGAAGGTGACCGCCTCCTCCTTCGGGGACACGCGTGCTCTGCGCTGCGGACCCGAGGGACGCTCAGGGCTCAAAAGTTTGCTAGGGTGCTGGGGTCTGAGGAGAGTCTCTCCCAAGGGCTGCGCGCTCGCAGCTTGGTCGACCTCCATCCGTGCGGCAGTTCGTGCCCTCTTTTTTTCTTGCAAACACTAGCTGCCAGTGGTAGGGGCTCACAGAGAGGGTCCCATTTCCCGAGCCCGTGTCCCAGCCCGGCTAAGCCTCCCTCCTACACCACTTCGGCTGCTTCTGGGTCCCGGGCCGGGTCGGGGTCCACAGCTCTGCAGCCGCTCCCACCAGCTGATTTTGAGAGGGTGGGGGGTCCCGGGCAGCACAGGCAGGAGGGGCGAGCCCCTGCCAGATCCGGGGATGATAACGTGCCTGCTCCATGTCGCGGCTTCTAGCTGTCCAGGCTCCGCCCCCTGTGAGTGTGTAAGTGTGTGATGCTGCCGCGGCCGCCGCCGCCACCGCCTGTGCAGCCGCCGCCGCTGCCGCCGCTGCTGACCCGGCTGCCGCGCCGCGCCGCTGCCGCTTCCTCGGCCGCCCCCGCCTCCGCTGTCGCCGCCCGCCCGCAGCCTGCCAGGCGGGCGGCCCCGCCGGACCCAGCCCGCAGCTGCCGCCGCCGCAGCCTTGGGACTCTGGGCGCGCGGGCAGACTCGGAGCGAGCGGACCGGAGCGGGCGACCAGGCGCTTGCTCGCCCCGTGCGGCCGCCGCCGCTCCGGAGCGCAGGACCAGGCACCTCCAGCTCCCGCCGCCGCTGCCAATGCGGCCCGGGCACTTTTAGCCAGACCGGAGGGCCGGAGAGCCGGGCTGCCCAGGGCGGCGAGCGAGCCGCGCCACCAGGAGCCGCGCCGACCCGCAGTGAGCAGGCATTGACGCCGGCCAGCCACCTCCACCCGGCCGCTATGGATCTATTCGACTTTTTCAGGGACTGGGACTTGGAGCAGCAGTGGTAGGTGTTGATTTTTGCCTTCCCTTTTGACGAGCGGGTCCCCAGTGGGGTCTGGGTTTTTCGCCTTTGTTAAAAGGAGCCAGAGCTGTCGTGGGGGGCGCCCCGGATGCCCTCACACTTGCTCTCGGCCACCTCTGGCCCCTGCCACGGTGACTCCTAGGTCCGGTGCCCGGGTGGGGGGAGGTGCAGGGAGACTGAGGGATGCGGGCAGAAGCGTCGCTTCGCGCTCCAAGTCCGTGGAGTTGCATCTGGCCCACATCAGATTCGGTGCCACCCACCTGGGGGCTCAGCTGCACGACCTCCGCCAGGCTTTTCTGGCCAGCGGCCCCTGGGCATGGCCTCTTTACGCCCTGGATGCCGACTGCCTGAAATGCCTCAACTTTCCAGATGCCCAGTAACCGCGGCCGGCGGCGGAGAAAAGGCGGCGGCTAGGTGCCACCGGCCACCCTCCGCTTCCTGGGCGACCACCGCCCTCGCTGCCGCCACCTCCATCCCCGCGGGCGATGCGCGGCGCGGCGCACGCACCTTCCCCAAGGCCGGCTCAGCCCAAGTTCCCCGCACTCCAGCGCCGAGCTGCGTCTTCGGGGACCACCGCGCGACGGACCCCGGGTTAGGGTCCGCTTCTGCGCTCCTTTATTCAAGACTGAGGTTTTGGAAGTCGGCCCCCAAAGTCGGTTGCTCCGACGTCAATGCACATTTAATTACCGGCTGGACTCCCGTCGGCCTCCCACCGGGAGGCAGCCCTAGGTTTGCAATGGACACACAACAAGAATTCAAAGGTTTAATCTGGTCTTCACAAAATACCCTAAACTTGACGCTCACAGATTTTAAGAGATGATGCAGAGGTAGGTGATTGGGAGCCAGAAAGTTGTTACCTCCTGGTGTGATCTTTGGACGCGCATGCATAAATGCTGGTACACGTCTCTATTAACTTTTTAAAAACTTCACCTTCTACCATAAACGTTATTGATTTTTACTTGTCTAAACATTTTAACGTATCAGTTTTCCCTACAGCCCAAGGAATTAGATGGGGAGGGAGGGCGCGGCGGCAGCGTCTTAAAATTGCACTCTTGCCTATAGCCCTTCTAAATGTAGTTAGAATAATCTATAGTACCCACCAACAGTGCGAAATCTTTTGCAATGTTCAACTACTAGCGGCGGCCGTTGGCTATGAATGCTGTATATTTTTACAAGGATTTCCCTTGCTGATGTGATATTTTAGGCAATTTCCTTCTTGAAAAAAAGGGTCATACGTTTGGCCAATAGCTTCATTATGCCAGTCATGACTCCTTTAACAGCAAACCCAAAATAATCTGAACTTAAATATGTTTTATTTTACAGCAATTCCAGGTAAATCTTTGAAGGACAAATTACGGTGTATCAGTATTAATCTGCAAGGCATGTTTGCAACCATGCAGAGTTGTATCAGTTCTGCCGAAAAACTTTATGTCACATTAAAAAAATAATTATGCTGTTGTTATTTAAAAGTAAATGTAGCAATAAAATCATTGCTTAATTAAATATTATGCTCCTGCACAAAACCTTTACTCTGCTTCACTAATTTATTTTGCAGACAACTGATAACCACAGCATTATTATTTGCATGCAATTTGCCTAATATGTAGCATGGATAAAATTGTTAATTTAACAGACATTGTTATAATTGATTTCACGGGTATAGTCCAAATGTTAAACCTAATGCACAGTATTAGGTTTTAAAAATATTGCGTTAATTCCAGTTTAGTCTTACTCACATGCAGCTGAATATTTAAAGGAGGTGGGCTCTTTTATGTTTGATTTCCGGTTTTCCAGAAGATATGAGCCCTTGTCCCTTTTGGGAGGCTATCTATTCTTGAAGAGAACCCAAAACCCTTTTTCCTCTGGATCCTTAACTGTATCATATCAGTTAAGGAGCATGTAGACTTGGACGTTCGGTGGATATAATGTGAAATACTGAGGAATTAGTGTATCAGGTATGCATAAATAAGCCTGCATCTTCCTTCTGTGCACATGATCCGGGACAATTTGTCCTTCTTACTGTTCAATTGTGAGGGGCCAGCTTCCTCGTGCATCTATGATTATGAACATTTGTAATGTGATTGTGCCTCTGTGTCTTGTACATGCACATAGAGAAAGGAACACAAATGTGACAAAGGTGGGTGAACTGAAAAGCTTGACATTGTCTTTAATGGAAATCTGTACCTCTGAAACTCTTTGGACAACCAGAGGATGCTGGTTACATGTTCATTAGATGTTTACTGCCCTTCTCTGAGAGTAAGTGGCTGCTTAAAAGTGATGACATCCACTCGCCTGAAACCCTCAGGAGGACCAAAGAGGGAAAATATCCCTTACAAAGTTATGTTTACACTGAACCTATTCCTAATAGTCACTTGTAGAACAAGCCTGGAGCTTTCTCTAAGCCTAAATGTTTAACAGTAAGTGGATCAGGACAGCTCCAAAACAAACTCATTTTCCTAAACATAATGAACAAAGACTGTACATACACTGCATATGCGTTATTTGCAAACACTGTCTCTAGTAAACAAGAAGTGCATGCCCATTTACAAACACACACATTTGTTAGGGCAGATGCAAATGGAAAGAATGGGCGGTGCATGACGCTGCAGCATGCAGGTAGGTGCAGTGTCTGGGAGTGCTCACACGCCTAATGGAACATCTAGCTGGATTCACCAACAGCGAGAATATCTTAATGGGTCATGCTTTGGACTCTATTAAAGGGCCAGAGCTCAAGTTCTTTAAGATTCCTGGATGAATGAGCAATGTTTACCTGAGTTGGAATTTAATATGAACCAGTCTGTGAAGGAAAAGGAAGGCACAGATGTCTGTATGCACCAGGGAGATGATTTGCTCTCAAAAAAAAGGGAAAGAAAAAAATTAAATTTCATCATTTGAATCATTCAGTAGACTTGCCTATGGTCATCAAGTAAATGAATTCTGAGGTGTGTGGAGATCACGTGGCTAGATTTTGGACTTGTTTACCAGCAGTGGCAAAGTCATTAACCCCTACTTAAGAGGGACAAAAAACAAATTCAGAGAGCCCACAAAGTATACAGGCTTCCAGCCTTGTAAGCATGTACCCTCCAGTATTGATTAAGTATTGCTTTGTAACATGCCAGGATTCTTTATGGGATGCTTATCTGTGTTTTTTTTTTTTTTTAATTAGGAAGGAGGGAAGGAAGGAAATATAAAAAGGGATAAATTCTTAAAAAAAAAGATGAAAAGAAAACTACCATGATAGTAAAACCAAAATGCGAATAATCCTAGGGAAAATGGTAGTTAAGTGATTGTGACAGTGGCCGGCTTCTCACTGCAAAGGACAGCATCAATTGTGTGTCGTTTTTATGTGATGTCTCACAAGTAGCCTAATTAGAGGGGACCTTGCAAACGGGCAGTTATACAGGAAGAGACTTAAACTCACGGAACTGTTATATAAATAGAAAGTTCAAAGGTCTGTGTAGGGCTGTCAAGACTGAAAAGGGGCCATGTGCTGGCCAGGCTTCTCATCCTTGGGGGAAGGCAGCCCCCAGGGCCTGCCCCAGCAGGCCACACTGTCCCAAGTTTTCCTGGACCTTGTTGGGGGCCAGAGAGGGAGGCTCTGCTCTCCAGACAAAGGTGAGCTGTTCTAGCTTCAGCAGGGCATGGCCCCTTACGGTACTGGTACCTCAGGAGCAACCCTGCTGCCTCTGCCTGTTCCTCTGCCTGCTCCTTTGCAAGCCTCCTGAGCTGCAGCGTGGTCATGGATGGGAGGGTGTGGGAAAGAGAGGAAGCGCAGTCTTGGCCAGCTTGTGGCCATTAAGACTGCAGTGTGTGTGGTGGGGTGGGGGTGGGGGTGCTATGGAGTACTGTTTTCACCAAGGCCCAGAGAATCCCAGGATTTTTCCTTCCCTACCTCCATTCATTTCTTTCCTTCTTTGGTCCATTAAAAGGGAGAAGGTCTACAGTCTGTCCTGCCCCCCCCAAGACAATACGCATTCTTCGGTGTTTTAGTATTCACTCAGCAAACCATTTTTGGTTGAGTTTCTTAAGGGGAATGCAGATATTGAAGATGGTGAAATTAGCTGGTGGTAAGGTCTCTATAATTCTTGAAACCCCAACCCCCAAAGAATAGTAAGGAACAAAAGCTATCTCAGTAAATCTTAAAAGGCACATCTATTGGGCAAGGAGGAAAATTATCTCATGCTAGAAATCAGTTTAGTGATATATGAATTGTTTTGCTAATGATTCAGTCAAGCATTTAACAACTTTAAAATATACAAATCAAGATTGAAAATGACTGCCTCAAAAATGAATCTGTCATTATAGACATAAATGTGATTCCAAACATTTAAGCATTTTGTAGATGGATAAAATTATATTATATTTAAACATGCTAATTATTGTTGAATAGAAATGGCTTTAATGTGCTGAACCTTTATTTCATGCCCATTATTTTTAGCTAAGATTACTTCTTGCATGCAGAATTTGCACATATTTAACATAATTTCAAAATTCTAAAACGTCCAATAAAATGGCCATCTCTGGAACGACCTAGAAGCTGTAGTCCTGAGAGCATCTAACTGCAGGTCATACCTCAAAGAGGGCAACCGCCATGTACTTGATTAGCTTGTCAAGTAGACAAAACAATTGGTATAGTGATTACATTTCACTTTTAATTTTGTCTTTCTTTTTGTGATTGCTATGGGATAAGGAAGAGAGATTTTTAAAACTTGTTTACTGATAAATGGAAAGAAGTATGTTGCTGATTAAAGAGCTCAAGACCACAAGTTGGAGGAACCGTTTTGAGGGGCACGTGTGTATTCCATCTGTGGTAGAACTCGTTAACATCATCACCACTACTATAATTTGAGTACTTACTCTGTACTCCAAGCTCTGGACTAAATGCTTTACATACTCAACCTCACTTCCAGCAACTTTATGAGATAGATCCTGTTATGTTCTCTGTTTTCAGAGATCACTGCTACTAGACAATGCAATCCACAGTTCAGCCTCAACGGAGCTGACCCCAGAGCCTGCACCACTGACCAAGGACATTCCGATTCTGAGCCTTTGCAACACATGGAATGATTTTCATATTCCATCTCATTTCATCATTGTGAGTTAGAATTGCAGCTGATGTTCCCATTTTACAGATGAGCAAACTCAATCCTAGAGACGTGTGTGACTCACCAAATGCACACAGCCTGTGAGTGGCAGAGCTTGGTCAGAAATCCACATACGGTGTGCCCATTTCCACATCAGGTACCTTTCCACAAAATCTCACTGACTATTCTTTATTGTGTGGGTCCCAGTATTTTGCTCTCAATGAAACAAATGGATTAGATTACATACATCATACTTGTGAAAAACTAATCTGTGGCCTTACCTTGTAATTGGCCAGCCATGGGATGCTGTGCTTTTAAGAGAAATATTTATGTACTGATATAATCTCTTAGTGCTTGCTTTTATGGAAGGCCCTTTAATTAATACACCTGGATGGAAATATATATATATATATATATATATATATATATATATATATATATATGAGAACTCAAGATCTTGAGAGCTGCCCATTTAAGTTTGTATGCTAAAATTCTAAAGACTTGATATTTTCACATAAAGAAAGCCATGGTACATTTTTCTGGTTGATTTGAAGCCTCAAATCTGGAAGTAAGAAGTTGGTAACATGTCTTGCCAAAGCTTAGTAATTTACCACATCTATTATTTGATTCAATCCTTGCAGTAGTCCTGAGGTTTTGTCAAGATTGTTATTATCAGCTGCACTTTGTAGATGAGTGAACTGAAGTTCAGAGAGGTTGAGTGACTTGCCTAAGTATGACACAGTAAGTGGATGGTCCTAGAATACTCTCTTCAGAGCACCATCCCTGTTGCATTGAGTCATCTATGGATAAATATCCACCTAGCTGCCTAGTGAGTCATCTACAGAGGACAGTCACATCACAGATACCAATAAGCATCTGTTGATTGATCTTAGAGTCAGACTTGGCTCAAAGGCTGTTCCATGCAAATGCACATATCTTTCAAAGATAGCAGCTTAGTAAATCCTGGTGATAATACTGGCCTTCTGCCTTTGTGATAGTGTTTTAATCATTTGCAATTACTCTCAGGTCTCTTACCAGTCTGATCTCATTTTGCAGAAAATAATAAGAAAAATGATGGCTACAGAGGAAACTTAATAAGAAAAGACAGAAACAGAACTCATGATCTGGGTGATTAAAAAATAGAATTTCTATGGATTCTAAGATATGTTTAGCACTGAGAAAAACAACAGGAAGGATTAACTTTTAAGGCACGGGGTTACAGGAGTTCATGGACTGGCATTGTGTCTCAAACGGAGAATGTTAAAGAAGAATGTGTGACAAAAATCTGAAGAAGAAATGAGTGATTGGAGGGTTGGGATTCCTCCAGCTTTCCTTGAGTTTCAGGCTTTATGACTTGTATTTCATCATGAGAAGGCTGTTTTTCTACTTAACTATAGCAGATCCACGCCATAAATTATCATGACTGTTAAACAAAGGTCCAGCACTGGGTTTCTCTAATGTTAAACTTTTATGTTGCACTTTAATGAAATTTTATATGCATTTTCAAAGCAAGGCACACTACACCGTGGAGAGGGTGATGATCTGAATTGTTGAATTTATTTTAAAGTAAATCTTTTGGATGACCTTAGCTGCTAACATCTACCTACTTACTGAGCTGAGAAAAATTATCTGAGAGCTTAAATATAAAATGGCATGATTTAAGCAGAACTGACAATGGCACTACAGCTAGGATCTGATTTTGATTATGGATTGCTTAGTTTATGGAATGCTATTTTTTAAATATACCTGTGCATTTTGCTTCATTTGCAAAAGAAAATCAGCTTGTGATTTAAGGTAATGTTTGATTTGGTTCTTCGGTAGGCCTGTGCTGGTATAAGAGGGTATAAAAGCCACACATTGGGGAATAAGCAAAGGAAACAGGCTTTGTTTTCATTACAAACTCAAAATCACTCATCTGTTTATTTCCTCAGTGTTCCTTTTGCTGGAAAAAAAAAAAGAAAAAAAACACATTACTTCCATCCAATGAAGAATGGTTTGTTTTGTTAGATTTCCGAATAATAATTCTTTGCATCGTCTGTACTCCTCAGTGAAAAGCAAATCTCAGGAGCAGACACTGTTTCTCTTGGTGAGCTTTATTAAACTGAATTCCTTGAATTGGAATTTTGTGTTTTGCAGACAACATCTCTTGGAAATAGTATTGAAATGGGTTTCTGTATAAATAAAAAATAAAATACTAATAGTCTAATAGTGGCACTGCAATTGCAATCTAGACTTTAACAGCGTCTGGGAAAAGACATTTTCTAGGAGTCTGAGGTTTTCTTAGTCTTTGGACTTCTAGAAGGTTTGATCTAACTAACCAGCAGAAGGACTCTGTTAGAAGGTCAGTTTAACCTTTAGACTGCAGCAGCATGTACACGATGACCTAACTATCTGTTGAACAATGTGAAATATAATCACACAGGCTTTATTTCCCTCTCCAGGATGTCAGTCAACTAATTTTTTTTAACAAATTAATTTTCCAAAGGAACTGATTGTTTTCATGCCAGGTCGGCACAGCCACAGTGACTAAATTAGATTCAGCATGATGGATGTTTCTGATGAAGTGCCATGGAGAGGTCTCATCAATTAGCTATTATTTATTTGCTGGCAAAATGCTTGGCTCTGGTCCGTAGACATTAATCAATTCCTAGAACCTACTGATTCAAGGCTGGAGGGGACTTTAGGATAATCTGGCACAGTGTCCTCATTTTACAGATGAGGAGACTGAGGCCCGGCATGGGAAGACGGCTTGCTCTAGGACAGTGACGGCGAACCTTTTA
This sequence comes from Erethizon dorsatum, assembly GCA_028451465.1. Lineage (NCBI taxonomy): Eukaryota > Metazoa > Chordata > Mammalia > Rodentia > Erethizontidae > Erethizon > Erethizon dorsatum. The sequence continues at coordinate 133,165,455 of CM051842.1, forward strand.
GAGTTTTCAGTGATACAAACAGCCTGTTGTGGCGCACATGCCATATGTTCGCCACCACTGCTCTAGCATACAGTTGCTCTGCCAGTCGGTCACCTTTAGGGGGAGATAAAGGGAATGTACAGGATGACTTCCGGCCCCTCAGGCTTGGCATTGTAATACTGAATTACATTTGGGGAAATAATGTGACAGACTACAAAGTGAAATAGGAACCCAGAGGGAAGGAGAGAGAAAGTGACCTAGCATAGGCAAAGCAATCCTTCTCAAGGCCCATGACGCTCTTTTAGTACTATTAGTGCAGTCCTGAGAAAAAAAAGGAAAGGCAGAAATTTACAATACTTAGAAGACCTGGCGCATTCACCACTCAATGTGAAACAATTGACTTTGGACCCCGACTTATCTGGTTTGACAGCAGCTCATATTCATCATGTAATTCCCAGAGTCACATTTAACTGTGTGAGTGGCGTATCCTCGTTAACACTGACTGCTATCTGCTGAGGGACAACCACAAAATTCTCAACAACTGCCTTGACCGTCTGAGCTATGGAAGCATTTGAACATACATTATTCCAAAAAAAAAAAATACCGAATGAAAATGTGTTTTCCTGAAACAATTGAAACAAATGTTTGTAAATTGGCACAATTACTGGCAAAATAGCTATTTTCAAAGGAAGTATATATTGTGCTTCTTGAGATGTACACAATTCATTGTTTCTTTTACTCGTTCTCCTTTTCTAAAAAGTAACTCTTTCATTTGTTAGGTGTGTACCAATATTTTACTGTATGCATTTCTTTTTCCTGAAAAGTGAGTTGGTCCTTTGGTGTTATCTGATTGGTATTGACAGCTGTGTTTATGGTTAGTTATTTAGCCACCAAACAATTCTTTGTTGGCTATCCCATCCTTCACATCTAGCTCTCTCTCTGTAAAGCTGCTAGCTAGTAGCATCCTTCATCCTCCTCTGGCCCTCACACTCGCATACTCCTGCCCAGTCTGGTCAGATGTCTCTCTTCTGCGCTTCTATACCATCCTGAGCAGCTTTCTACCTGGGCTGGGCCATGCTTTCTCACTTCCATGAATCTTTCATGAACCCGTGTTGTGAGGGTGGCGAATGTCTTTTACTTCTGTCTTCCTTGTGCCTGGCCCAGAAAAATAATCTAGTGGTACCAATTCAGAGTGTAATATCATTCATGTATTCAGTTCATTCAGCTACTGTACTCGGTCTTCAAAATGTTAAGTCCAAAAGGCGAGAAGACATAATAATAATGATAAAACATAAAATAATGATTTTCTATGTGATGGGCTCTAGATTTTGTCATCTGATTTCACTATTTTAAAGAGCAGGGAATTGGGACAGAGGCATTCAGCAACTTGACCAAGGTCACAAGGGTAGTATGTCGCAGAGCTGGAATTAATGCACAGGCCATGTGAGTCCTTAGCTACTCTGCTAACCCATAATGATAGATGCTGTCCTAGAATAAGCCCTGCTTGCTGTAGGGCTCTGCAGTGGACTGGCCTGATGAGGCCTTTGCTATTCATCTTTAGTATGTACAAGTCAGCCTTTAGTTTAAGTCCCTAACCAAAAATTAGGCATAACTGACAAGGTATCTGCTCCAATAAGAGACACTTAATTCCACTTTTCTTTGGTGCAAGCAGCAGATGCAGTGTCTGGGAGATTGGTATGTAAACTTGAACTTAATTCAAACTTGGTAAGAACTCAACTCAGTGAGGGTAGAGATTTTAGTTGGTTTTATCCACTTGTGCGTCTGCAGTGCTTAGAACAGGGTCTGGTAGAAGTAGATGTTTAGTTACTATTTGTTCAATATATAAATGGATTGTTATAAAGAGATCTGCTTCATATTTTGTGTGATCAAATTTGTGGAGGGATAGCTCAGAGGTGTAAGAGTGAGGTCTAAGAGAACAGCTAAAATCGTGATGGCCAGAAGCGTAGGCACAGGTACTTGTCTTGCCTTGAGTTCAATAGGTATTTCCCAGTGGGGTTGCTAAAATTGTATAAATTTCTTTATGTACACCTTACTTACCAGGAATCCGGCTGATAATTTACTGTTGATGAGCAAAATCTCACTCAAACGGCCCTAGATTTATCAGATTTGTGATGGTATAGAAAATAAAGATATATTTTTCTTGTCACGAGGAACATACTTAAGCATCTAGCACAATATTTAAGGGTAATTGTTCAGACTTTTTAAAAAGTTGTCTTAATTTGTTACCATCACTGAATTGAGGCTTTCATCTAGTACAAAGCTGAGGGGAAGAAGATACCTTTAACTTTTGCTGAATACTTTTCTCCATCTCTTTTTTGTTTCTGAACCTTTTTTTTTTTTTTTTTTTTTTCATTGTTCCTGCTTTGGAGGCTAACCTAAGATTTGGGTTTTCCTAACATATATTTTTATTTTTTATTTTTTTTATTTTTTTTTTTTTTGTGGGTACCGGGGGGACGACCTCAGGACCTCACGCGCCAGCAGGCGCCCGTGCCGCTGAGCGATATCACCGGCCCCTTTTTCGTATGTGGGTTCCGGGAGTCGAACTCGGGCCTTCGCGCTTGCAAGGCAGGCGCTTAAGCCGCTGAGCCGTCTCACCGGCCCCCTAACATATATTTTTAGACCAAACACATTGTCTGTTTATGCCTCTGGAGGTCTCAGATTACAATTTCTGTGCAGAAAATTTTCAACATATGTTGATTTTTTTTTAAAACTCTGTCAAATGTTTCAATAGTCAGGGTAAAAGAACTAATATATACACAGCGTTATGTCACATACTTTATAGACATGACCTCCTTGATTAAGCACCCTAAAACATAGATGCTGTCACCCCTATTTACAGACCAGAGAGCTGAGGATCAGAGAGGTGTACTCCTAACTTCCCCAACGTCACACAATTAGCGACTGCGAGCTTTGATTCAAAGTTAGGTTTTCTGAGACCGAAGCCTGTGCTCTTTCTGCCACAACCTGCCTTCATAGAAAATCAGATGATAACACAGTTTGATGGGGAACTTCAAAGTAATCCAAGTAATATTGGGAAAAAAAAATCCCTAAGTGTTATTTCATTCTTTTCACAGTGCAAAATGAAGGTCCAGAAGACAGAAAGAAAATAAAAATAATGAAAACATCTAGGAAATTCTAGTGGCTATAAAACACCCAGTTACCCAAATTAATCAGACATTAAGGTTATATACTAGGAGGGCAGGTACAGTATGTACCTGATAGGTTTTTAAGAAATTGTGTCTCAATCAGAAACCCAACATACGTAAGTATTAGTTAAAGATCCAGAAAAATCCCAAGACTTATGATAGATCTTTTTATAAATTAATAGTTAAATGTTAATTGCATCCCTTTTGCTATATTAGATTTTTTGGCCATTTAGTTTTGAAGTTCTGTAACAGTTTAAACTTCAACAGTGGAAATATATTAAGGCTGCAAGTGATAAAACTCCACATCAAAATGATGAAGACCATTTTTGTTGGGCTCTGATTAGCATCTTACCCAGAAATTACAATGAAATACCATTGCACACTCTAATGTCATTGAAAAATGACAACTGTGACACATTTCTACCATACGGGCTTTAGTAAACAATTGCAGTAACTCATATATCTTGAACAAAAAGTAGAGATTTGATAAACTTATTTCAAAAGGCTTGAAAAGTTAAAGTGAATTCTAAATGTAGATTAGTAGCAAATGATGACAGCTGAGCCAGCGTTACCTCAGTTGATTAATTTATAAGGATACTGGTCAATGATTTTAACCAACAGCTATGCATAGTAGAATCCTAATGGGATCTGTCTATTAAAATTACATAAAGTAGGGCATTTGATTTATTTCAGAGTTTCTCAAAGCTCAATTTTAACTTCATACAAATAATGCATTAGTCACCCTGGATAAATGACACATTGAATAAAGTTGTGATTTTGTCTGCTTCTCATAATCTGATTTAGAAAAGGATTACACCTGTCTTCGTAGTTTATTCCTATCCCAAGCATTTGTAGGTAGAATGAGAAATTTAAGCCTCCTGTTTTATATCTCATTAGATGACACCAGACCACTTAGCTTTTCATGCCTTTGGGATTCTTGGGTGTTTAAGAAAGACTCTGGTTTGGGTGTACTATTAAGAACTACCACATCTAGGGGCCGGGGATATAGCTCAGTGGCACAGTGCCCGCCTGGCAAGCACGAGGCCCTGAGTTTGATTCCAGGTGCAAAAAATAAATAAATAAATAAAAGAACTACTGCATCTGTAGTGAGGTAGATGGAAGGTTTAAAGACATTTTTGAGATGTGGTTAAACACAGAGTGTATACAGTTATGAAACAAAATTACTAAATTAACACAAAATCACTCAAATTCACCAAAACAGGGTAAAATATAGCTTTGCCTACTCCCCAGATGAGTGTGCCATGCCCTTACCCTTGACCCAGGGGTATGGGGGTGCTTCTTGTACTGTGAAAGCAACAGGGGCTGCTCTAGGGCTATACATCTTGCTCAGCCTTACAGGGTCCTCCCAAATACAATTGCAAGGCCCAAGACCTCACTGAATTCTCCATTCTGATTACCATTATTTCTGTCTTTCATTAGGAGGCTCATTACCTTAATGGAAGATGGAAAGGTGAGTTGGTCCAAAAACTTTGTAACTTGTCTGGCCTGCACTTGCTTAGCAAAATTAGAAGAAAGGGGAGGTCTTAAATTCATGGCTGGCTGAAACTATGTGGGTTTATATTTTTAAGATGTAAAAAATAAAACTCAACCATGAGAAAGTTCATAGAACTTCGTAGACATCACATAACTCGTAAAACCTATGGTAAATGATGAAGTATGGAGTAAGTTTCCTTAAATTGAACATAATCATAAAAATTCAAGGAAAAGCAATATATTCTGCAAAATTTATGAGAGTGATTTTTGGGGGGAGAGTTTGCAAAGCTTGACAACCTCGATGCATCTGGCCTGGCACATTTCTGTTTGTAATGAGAACCTTATGGGGTGCTGGGCCTTGGTTTTCTTAGGCAGGGCCTGCTCCCCAAGGGTATCGTAAATGATACACAAGTCAGAAACTTCATGGCTCATGGCATTTCTCCGAGATATTTTAGTTAAGCTGCCCCGCCTAGCTACAGTGACAGAAGATGGGAAGAGGTCCTGTTCATAAATCTTCATTGAACTTTAGTTAATTAACATCTTATTCTTATTATTTTGCTGCTGCTTATAGGGATTAGAAAGGAGAAGACATACATGTGTTGAGTGACCATGCCTGCATTTCACAGAAATAGTTCAGGTGCATGGAGTCAATGTGATTTTTATTATTTGATAGGCACATATTCATTTCACAGTGGCAGCAGCCAGAAAATCACAGAGGTAAATACCATTAATGGAAAGTTGAATACACAGAGACAAGAAAAGAAGAAAAAGTGAAATGCCAAAGTTAAGACTATTTTTCCAGGTGTCTTCTTATGTCTTATCTTTCCTTTTCGTTTTTTTCTCTCCTGTGTGCTATGAATGTTTGGAATTGACCACGATCTCACTAGTGAATTCTGGCCTTCCCTTTGTAGGATTGGCAGGGTGGGAATGAGGGGTTAGGTTATGAAATGGAGATTTGTAAATCTGTGTTTGCTCAAACTGTTTCTAGAACCCGGATTTCCTGAATATAGTTCTGATGTGGCCTTATGTTCAAAGAAAGATTTCCAGCGATGATGCTGCATTTTGGTAGTGAGGGGTGGAGGTGGGGAAATTTCCAAGTTGACCTGGTCTGTACAAAGTGGAGCCTTTAACATGTTGCTGCTGCCTCTCTGTGAACACAGTTCAGGGGCTACAACAACCTTTTGGGGACAAGCCTTGCTGTTATTTCTAAGTATACAACCCTCACTTCTCTGTCGCCTACCTTCCTCTTTCATTATCTTGCAAATTCCTATCATTTATTCCTGGAAATAGCTTCGCAGTTACTATTTTACTCTTTCCTTGCATAAATCTAACAACATTTGGGAAAAGACAGCTCAGAACATGAGAATAATTGTCCTTTTACATTGTCTTAATCATATCTGCTACATCTGATAAATTTTCAGATATTTTACTCCCCATCATTAGTGATGTAGGGTAACTATGCAAGTGTTTCAAAAGGGGAAAAAAACACTGCGTTCTTTGGAGCCATTTAACTAATTTTTCCTAGAACATTTTATGAGGAAAACGAGGCAGCCTACACTGAATTACTGAGGAGATTGGACAAAATGAAACATTATTTTAGAGGAAAAATAAGCACTTTTTTACCTTTCACAAGTTTATTTTGAAAGGATAATAAACAAATTGCTCTGTTTCCTCACTGGGAAAAAAAGGGGAAATAACATACTCAGGAGACAGCAGCCTTTCATATCTTCCAAGCTGTTTCAATGTATTCCAAATTTCTGGTCCAAAACTGTTGAGGCTTATGTTGATTCATGATCCATCAATTTTAAAAATCCAAGAAGACGTCTTAAATTCAAAGTGTTAAATTATTAGACCTTAATTTTCGACTCAGTGGAAAGACACTGGAAATTTCTCTGTTTAGTTTTGGCAAATTAAGGCATGCTTGTTTATATTTCAAGTGTTTAACAGTAAGACTAAAATTTTATAAATAGACAAAGGAAGACCAAGCCTTCTTAGCTTCAGTACTGATTCTTTGAATTCTTCTACTGTACATTAACAGGAGAATTAGGGCTCTCAATGAGCCACCATTTTTTTTTTTACAATGAGCCTGAAAAACTGAAGTATAAAACTCACAAAAGCTATAAAAATATGAAACGAAATATGATCAATTTTCATGATTCAATGTGAATTAATTTCAGTGATGTGTGGGCACAGTAATAAATGTAGCCATGGCTCCATGTTTACATAATGAGTGGTGGGAAAGAAGAGAAGCCCCTGCTAGTTCTTGTGACAGTGGCTCAGCAGCCAATGCCAGCAGCCATGGAGGTCCTGAAGGAGTCCCAGGACTAGGCCAACCCTTTGCTCAGTCTCTCCACCAGTGGTCAGTCACTCAGCTTCTGCCAGTCCCAAAACAGGAAGGGAATGAAACTTGCCTCTCAAGGCAGCTGCTTTCTTTCCATTTGGACAGTTCTGAAATGAATTCCATTGTTCCAGAACTAGAATTCAAATCATTGAGTTATTAGACTTTAATTTTCAACTAAATGGAAAGACACTAGAAATTCTAGCTGTTTTGCTTTGGCAAGTTAAGCCATGCTTGTTTATATTTCCAGTGTTTAGCAATAAGACTGAATTTTTATGAATAGAAAAAGGATGACCAAGCTTCTTAGCATCAGTGTGGGCATTAAAAGGAGAATTAGGGCTTATGGTGAGCCATATTTTGTAACGATGATACATCTTGAGACCATAATGTTAAGTGAAATAAGTCCGACACATGAGCTTAAGTGTCACATGGTTTCTTTTATAGGAGAAACCCAAAGTATAAATAAATTAAAGAGCAAAATAAAAGATACATAATAGGAGACAGGGAGATAGATCTTTTGCAAAAAGGAAAGGGAGGACTAAGAGATGGAGGGAAGAGGGAGAGAGGAAGGGGATGAAAAAAGAATGAAGATCTGTTATGTACATGTACCTGCTCCCCACAAGGAATGTAATGATTACATACTGCAAATACGTTGTTTTGAAAATTTGTTCTTCTTTTGATTTGTTTTGTTTTTTTTCTTCTCTTTAAAATAAAAAAAAAAATACGTACTAATAAAAATTTAAAAATAAAAACACTGGGCTTGCAGCCCCGGGCTGCAGTGCTGCCATGGAAGCTCCATGGAGCTGTGTGAGCCTTTCATTTCGTATGGACCCTCCCAAGTCTGAAGGCAGCCCTCCTGCGTTTACTGTATTCTCATTCTCAGGGCGCAGTGCCCCACTCCTGCGGAGACTCAGGGGACCCTGTGTAGAAATGCAGGTGGGAGGTGGCTGCGCCCTGAAGGCTCTTGCTCTATTTTCCGGTTAGGTGGAGCAGGGAGAGGCCTCTCTACCTCCTACATATAAAGTGGCTCAGGAGAACAGGGGCTCAGAAGCACATCTTCAATTGCCTTCCCTCAGGAACACCTCCCTCTGGATATCCTCTCCTGTAATTGCCACAGTATGGGAGCCCCAAAGGATAAAAAGCCTACCAGGAAATTTTCCGGAAGGAATCATGTAACTAATGTTGAACCTTGGTGCCTCCTGGGAAGTGGTATGCATCTCTCAGGGTTGCCATATTGGCATACGCTTGGTGCGTGGCAGTGGCCCCCGGAGTTATGACACACCAGACACTCACTTAGCACTTTCCATACACAAACTGTTCAACCTTCTAGTAAGACTGTGAGACAACAGACCAGCTCATTATTGCCATTTTCTGCAGTGGAGAAAATGAGGCCTAGAAAGGCTGTCATTTGCTCACAATCACATAGGTAGGGAATAGCCAAGCCGGGCTTTGAACCCTGGCACCATTACACTACACTGTGATATGACTCCTCAAAGGAGTCAAGTTTTGAGATGTTGTCCACATTGACCACCTCTGAAGATGCTACTGCTTGGGTGATCTAAATAGCTATGCTTCTTCTGGCTGTGACTATTGCTACATTTTGGAAGGTAGGGATTGGGTCTGAGTACCATGGCACTCTGGCACTTTGACCTTTAGTAGTCAAAGTCTCCTTGAAGTCTATGTGGCAGCTGAACCTCTGGCTTCGGGATGAATGAAAACTTCAGTGTGTCACCTGAAGAGGGGAATGGGTAGTCCTTGTTTTTTTCATTCATCAACTATATTGTGGGTGTCTACCATGGGCAGACACTAGGGCCATCGTGGTGAACTTTGTGCTAATGGCCCCTAGAATCAGCTCATAAAATACTATAAAGTAGCAGGAGAGTTGAGCAAATGTCCAGTTGTTTTCTTAGGTGCCCAAGGTGATATCTGAAGATTCTCCTGCTTGCAGGGAGTATGGAACTTTAAGATGACAAAACAGATATCCCTTGCCCAGTCTACCCAGCTTGCCTTTCAGCACCACTACCCTGGTTGATTCATGCTGGAGATTTATGTGAATGAGATCAGCATGAGAAAGAGAATTGGTCAGAGCCACAGCAAACCATTTCCAAAGACACTATTCTGAAAGGGCTGGAGTCATCAATCATATGTTGAAACGCATGGCACAGGGCAGCTGGCTTTCTTTTGTGGCTGCCAGGAGACAGGGCTGATCCAATGCAGCCTTGCATGATTTTTTCATGTCTAGTACTCATTTTTTTTTCAGTTCTTGCATAAGGAGGATCTTAATCTAGCCCCTATGACATTATACCACATTGCTGATTACTGCAACCTTATGGTCGTTACTCAACAAGTCATTTCCTGGACTGAACTACTGAAGAGTTATTATAAACCCCTAATTTCAGTTGTATAATATTGGCTCTTCTTGCCAGAGGGACTGTTTTCTTCCAGAGTTCCACCTTGCCTATGAGTGTAGGTGACAGGTGAGAGCTTTTGAGCAGTTTGTTGTATTTAATTGAGCAATTTACTGCTGCGTTTGCAATGCTTCATTGACCTAATGTCCCTCTTCTTTAGAAGTTGTACAAGACCACGTGTCACTTTGTGACTGACAGATAAGACATTTATAAACCCATAACCTCTGTGTTGTGCCCTGGCAATGTCTCAACTGGTGACCGAGGTTCGTGGAGAAAAGGAAAGGGTAGCTCCAGATGTTTGAGCACTTTTCACCCGCGTGGAGGTTGCCTGGGAGAGGAGTACGGATGTCTTTTGTTTAAGCAAGGACTGCTTGACGCTATCAGGAATGTTGTAGAGGGGATTCCAACACTAGATAAAGGTTTAACTAGATGACTTTTAAGGTCATTTCAGCTGCTGAGTTTTTATGATGTTTTAAAGTCCTTTTGGAGAAAAACTGCAGTATAGGCCATTCATTGGCTGTGAATCTTAAGCTTGAAATTTGTCAGAAAATAATGCTCCAATCAAGTCATATTAAATTCACTTTAAATTTTATAAATGAATGGCTTACACTAATATGCTTGTTGGAAGAACAGCTGAAGGGAGAGGCCAAGGGGAGGATTTTTGCAACGTAAGAAGCAACAAGCAACAAAAAGAGCATCCCAATTCCAAAATTTAACTTTTTTTTTTTGATACTTAAAAAGATTACCATTGACTGACCTATATCTAGCCCTCTTTTATTTTTGGCTCATTTGTGACCTCAGCAAAAGGAACCTATTAATTACTATTGCTTTCTATTGGCATTTTAATGGCACCTTATATAAATAGTGGGAGTTCTTGGAGCTTCCTCATTTCTCAAGTGCTCCTGACTTAACACAGGGACCCTCCCCCATTTGGTTATTGGCCTGCTTATTACAGAAGCCAGTTAACTGCTTTCTAGGTCAGAAGGGAGAGGAAAACATTCTCACAGTGGAGAGTGTATGTTTATCTCCCTCTTATCTACTCATTTTTTTGTGTTTTCTAAAATAAAACTTAAGCATGTTATGCTTTGTTCGAAACATCTCGAAATAAATATTACAGTCTTTAAATACATTCTTAATGAAATCACTTGCAGCAGTTTTTGGTTTGGTTTGGTTGGTAGTAAGTGTCTCCCACTCATGCAGACAGGAGAATAATACAAAGCAGAGGAAAAGACAAATGAAAACAAAGCAAAACAAGAGTTTAAAATTTCAAAGAAGAATTTAAACTGTTCCTCGTGCCTATGCATTACGGCACATACTGTGCGTGTGGCATTAGTTAATGACATTAGACATGGCCACGTAATATATGTGCCTACACATGTATGTCTTTATATACACATGTACGTATATATGTATACACAGAAGTGTACATACACATATATACACATATATAAAATACACACACATAAGTTAGTTTTAGGTTCTAAGCTTTTGTGAGACTTAAACTCTTAAGATATATTGTCTTGGTACCCTGTCCTACCTCCCCTCTTCCCTATATATACAAATAACCTTTCTTACTGTTAACATTTTTGTCTGGTTTCGAATTGTTTTGTCTAAACAAATTATGCCATTATTTTATCTTAAACATTCCCTTTTTCTAGAATAAAATAATCAATGCCAGCTGCCCTGAACATTTGGGCATTTAAAGGGAAAAATCAAATAAAAGCAGCTTACATCTGAGTTGCTTCAAAGTGGGAACTTTAACTATCTAACATTTTTAAAAACCTATAAAATGTCCCAAATGGACACACCCAGCTGTCTTCTGGGTTGGCTGCTCCTCTAGATCTCTTTGCAAATGCTTTTGGATTCAGCAAAACCCCAAATGCATATTGCCCCAAGCCCTTTTTCCCTCTTTAATTTTGAGACCCCTGTGTACTTGGAGGGAAATGTAATCCATATGTTTCCGATTCATTTACACATAACTCATCAAAATGTTGTTTTTAAAAAGCCATTTGATGTTCTAGAAGCTTTTGTTCAGTTTTAAAAATAAGATTTTAAAAACCTTCCCCATCTCCCCCACTTCTGCTTCCTATCAGAAAGTCAGATTCTGCTGTGGATAAACACCCCAAAATGCCCAACAGGGCCGAGTCGAGTTCTGTTCTTAATTGCTTAGGCAGAGTGTGCCAGGGGCCCCAAATGGCAGGCACCAGGTCCCCACTATTCCATGCTGGCCTAAGTGAGCTTCCAGGCCAGGTTTTCCTAGTCTGCTTAGCACTGGCCTAGCTTTTTCTGTTTTGGATGCAATAGAAAGAATTTCCAAATAAATTTACCTGAAACAAAGAATTAACCCCTGTTAACCAGAACTTTCATTGAATTCTTCATAGAAGAAAGAAGTTTGTTCTAACATGTTGTATGAAAGAACACATCTGAAAGTGAGAATAACAGTCAGACTTCCGCATGTCTTTTATTTTGGATGTTAAAGCTCCTCACGTCACCGATAGCTACTTTTTCCCTATTTGATAAGGGATCTGATATACAGCAATCAGTAGCAGTTTTGACTAATTTCTTTCATTGTGGCTGGTGGCTCTGGCTTCTTTCTGAAAGTAATTTGTTTATGGTTATGATTACTAAGCCCTCTGACAACCCCATTTTATAATGACCCAATAAGTGCCCCGGAGAAGAAGTCTTTGTGTGGGAGTCAAACAGTTTAGTGGAGCATAAAGACAGCGGACAGTGCTAAGGCCAGGATGGCCATTTATCAGTGCCCAGCCTAGTATGCTCTGAAAATGAACTGGGAATAGAAGCTCCCCTCAGCCTGCCTTCTCCTCCCTGGGGTTTGGCTTGAGAAAGGCAGGGCTTCAGAGGGGCAGGCAGATGAATATGTCAGTGATCTCTAGGTGCCATCCAAGGGGAGTTGCAGATGGGTCACTGTGACAATGGAAAGGACTGGCCAATTACCAACGCAGAGTGGCTTCTAGTGATTACTTGAATTCAAGATACATTCAGGTTTAACTCACAATAGTTCCGTGACCTGAAAAGAAACACAAAACACTTTGGCCTTGCTCTTGCCAAGACCTCTTCTTAAAAAAATAGTATGTCTACCTTTTGTAATTAATACTGAAGCAACTTTTATGTCAGATTGTTTTTTTTTTATCAAGATATAGGTCTTATGGGCTGGAGGTGTGATTCAGTGGTTGAGAGCTTATCTAGCATACAAAGGGCTCTGGGTTCAATCCCCCAGGACTGCTCACCTCCCTGTCAATAAAGGATGTAGTTAGTTCCCTGTATCTCATAAACCTTAAGAAGACATTAGAACCCAATTACATTATGTAGTTCATATAGCTGTATCTCCAGGTATTTCTATATGCCAGTCATTGGACTTGTCCTGATAAGAGAAAGCCAGGGCCTAAATGACCACCCAGCTTATTTGTTTGGGCCACGTGGAATTGCACATGAATATTTCAGAGCAGGTTGAATCATGAGCTCTTATTTGGGAGCATGTCAGTGCGTGGCTTCAGTGTAAAAGAGGAAAAAGGAAGTCGAGTGGGTTGTACCTGGGACTCTTGCACTGAGTTTGAAGAGGCACTGCACCCATGATCAGGCTTGTGCCTTCCATGGACACAATTGTTCTCTCCAGTTGCATCAGTGTTCTGTGGCATTCTTGCCATTGCCAAGTCAGGGCAACAAACAAGGGCAGAGAACTTCAGAGGAGACCTTTGCCAGAGTGCAAGCATTTGTCACATATTGCCAGCAAGCCAAAGCTTTTCCCCCTCGGTGCTGACGGCTGCACAAGATTGGGCAGCTGGCTGCATGGGCCCCGGCGTGTTTCAGATTGCCTTTGGGCTCTGGAACAAGCTCCCCTGTTGTTCTTTTACTGAGCAAACCCCCAAAAAAGCTCTGATGAAAACTAGTCAAATCATGGTTGTTATTTGCCTGCCACCTGTCCTGATGACAAGAGGAAACATGGGTTGCTCATTCTAGACTTAAAGTCTTCACTTCTTCTCCAAGGATTGCAGGTGCACAGCCCGCTATATTTAACCTTGGGGGCTGTCAGTGAGGTGGTCGAGAGGGCTTGTGTGTGCATTTGTTTAGGGCAGAACGATCAGCTGTTGTCTCTTGTACGTCTGGCGATAGGGACAGTTTCATGCCATCTGTATTTTCTTGGACACTTTGTATGTAGAGGTGAGAGTGGGTCTCCTGTGTATGCACTTTCTTGTTTCCAGAAACA